>CM076270.1:23045000-24431250 GCA_038380795.1 Pyrocephalus nanus | reverse complement strand
ATTCCCAGAGCAGAGCTATCAGTGTGCACAGGGAGCAACCCTTCTTAAAGCACTCTACATGAATACACTTTGTGAGCCTCACCGTTAAAAATGGCCATTTTTGGGTGGTTCCCCTTTATGGCAGCTTTATTGAAGCACAAAGAGCTGCACTGGGAAGTTGAGACCATGGCCTTAAAAACCAGCAGGGACACAATGACTGCTTGTGCCTGGGGTACTGCATTGCTTATGTTAATATTTTCTGTTTGCTGCCTCTGTTTGCAAACTCCACCAAGGAGTGTGCTCTCTGCGCTGTTTCAGTTTGGCAGAACGAGAAAGAACCGTTCTAGGGGGAGTACTCTCTGTTTGTTTTACAGCAAAGGATGGGAAGAACTGGATGCTGTGCTTGCTGCTGACAGCTCCAGACACCTCAGCAGCGAGTGGATGGGAATGAGGCCTCCCTGTCACACAGCAGGGGATCCCAGCAGCATCCCAGCTCCCCAGGGATCCCAGCAGCATCCCAGCTCCCCGCCACTTCCAGAGCAAATGGATCAGATCCTGATGTGACTGAGCACCAGGGCAGTAAAAAGACGGGATGGTTTAGATGGGACCGTTAATTTCAGGACCACAAATCCTGCTTGTAAATATTGAACTGAAGGAGCAGTAAAGGGGAATTTCCAAACTGTGATTAAGAAAAGCAGTTATGCAAATTCACTTAGAAGAAATAAGTCAGGGATGTTTCAATGAGGAAATGTTATGTGGTGCCTGAATTACAGACCAGAGAGCTGGGCTGGAAGCATCATTGTATGCCTGGAGGGTAAAGTTTTAGGATAAAATGAAGAAGGTAGAGATGGTAAAGGAGGAGATTGACACTTTTGTGAGTAAAAAAAAAATAAAATTGGAGGTCACCTTTAGCTCAGGAAATCTCTTAGCAATAAATTGTTTACTGAATGAGTACTACAGTAAAGCATTACTGTAGATGTGTTCTGTTCCTGTGCCTTCCCCTAAATACACACCTTGTACCCCACTGTGCTTTGAGCTGAGACTATAAAGATTTTATGTTCTCGTGAAAAATAACACAATCAGATTATAGATTTTATAGGTGAAAAATTTCAGTCAGCAAACAGTAAATTCTAACTGAAAATATTTTCTAGAGGCAAGAGTATTCCGAGGGGACATGTGACAACAGAAGCAGAAAATCTCTTTCTAAAACTGAAGTAAAAAATTGAAATCATAATAAAAGCTGCCTCAGAGATTATTTACATATCATCTTGGGATAACAGAGTCACAACACTCTTGAAAAAGGCATCTATACTGTATGTTGATCACACAGTAGAAACTTGAAATAATTCAAGGTACCAAAACCAAGTGAGAGTGAAATTCAGTTGAATAACGTTTGGACATTTGACTGCAATTGTCAGTTGTGAGATTTACCAGTGCTGTGTTCTAGGCACTATTTGGGGACATAACTGTGTGTCAAATACAACAGTGAAAGGACATTTCCCTATGCAAGTATGTAACAAGTTACACTTCTTGTGCCAGGTTTTTCATTTGGTTGTTTCCTGCTATTCAGCTACAGCAAACTGAGACATCAAAACTTAGAGCTCTGATGATGGCCTTATCCACACATACAATAATATATACATATCAGAGTAGTAAATTTACAGCATCTATTTAGTGATTATTTCTAGACTTTTTCATCACCTGCTTCTCAGCAGCTACATTGATGGAGGACTGGTGAATTTTTATCAGATTTTAAAACACTTAGCATTTGCTTGCTTCCATATGAACAGGCTATGCAATAATAACACATTAATGAAATACTGTGATGAGATCCAACTGCTAAAAAAAAAAAAAAAAGATTGCAGTGATTTCCATATTGCATGTTTAAAATCACTTTTCCCACATAGCACAGAAGGCTTAGAACAACTCATGCCTTGGACTTGTATTCTGTCATATTTTACACACTAGAAAAATGCCTGGTTAATGTTTTGGTAGAAGTCAAGGAAGAATTCTGGCTGAGGCAAATTTTTCCATTGTTTACACTGCATAGGGGTTTTAGTATTGTAAGGAATTTCTTTTTCTTTTATTTATTTACTTTCACGAAAACCTGCAAATAGTTATATACTTCAACAGGGCAAATTGAAATATTATTATGTAACATAGTAAAATAAAATGTAAACAGATGCATTTTAATATTCTACAATGCAGTATTCTATGGCTCATTAAACTATATTCATTACTAAGCTGGATTCATAGAAACAATTTTGTAGCTTTAACAATGTACCAGATGTCAGATGTTTGCTGTGTCAGAGGGTTTTATTCTTTAGCCACTAGGAATTTACAGTCAAGCTTGCCTCAATGAGCACATGAATCTGGTCACATCTATCAAATTTGCTAGGATAAGTTAGAAAAAATTCTGAGAAAGAGGTCAGGCCCCATATCATTTTATACAAAAGTTTTGCTAGATAAAGGTCTAAAGAGGAAAATACTGGGGGGTAGGAATCCATTCTAATTAAAACAAAATGTTTCTAATCCTTCTCTCTACCTACAACAAACCTCACCTTGAATGAAAAAGGAGATTCAGTTGAAAAACATCCCACTGAAATGTTCTGCCAGTTTTTAAACATTTCTCCCCTCTACCTTCTTTTTTCTTTCTGTCCACACATCAGAGGGGGAAAAATAAAAAAACCACCAAAAATAGACTTTGAGTTATAGCAACCAGAATGGACTTGTGCAGCCTGAGCTACCAAGTCACAGTAACTGCACCCACTGCAGGTTGGTGTTGCCTTGGTTTTGTTCCAGCTGCTGAAAGGTGTCTGTGCTAATGAAGCTGAGTAGGATCCTTCCCAAGCTGCCAGACCTTCAAGGTCCACTGGAAGCTCCATCTCCAGGACAGCAGCATGGCTGCAGATGTCCCCAGAGCAGAGGTGGGGACACAATCTGCTCCCTCCCGGGGGTCTCAGGCACATCCCCCTCTGTGAGGAGCCTCCATCAGCTCTGCCCCCTGCACTGTAAGAGCAGCAGCCTCCATGGAGCTCTGAGAAAACATCATCCCGAGCATTCTGACCTGGGAGAAGAGACTGGTTTGTGCTCTCTGTCATTCACACCCAAACTCCTGCTGTAGAACTAAAGGATCCTGCTAATAGGATCCTCCAGCATTTTCAGTGCTGCATTCAAAGGGCTATTTAAGTTATCTATACAAACAATTGACCTCAGACAGTTCTATTCTGTTATTTATGGCAAGCCTGATGATTTTAGGCTTTCTCCAGTCTCCACCAAACAGAGCTGTGTAGTGTTCCTATGCTATCAATCTTAATAAAAGCACCGAAGCTGATAACTTAGAACGTAAATGATTTAGTTCAGCTGCCAGATCTAATATTAGTCCCATTTTCCACTTATAAAATTTGGGCCTCACAGCTAATGAACCACTTTTAATGCAGCATCCTGAAATCTCCTGGCTCCACACACTGGAAAGGGTAACAGCAGCTGACAATGACATTAACCTGAATCCAACTAAGCCTGTTTCACTTCTACTCCAATTTTCCGCTTTCCAAGGTAAAATTTCATGTATCTCTATGGATTGCTTTATCAGCACAATATGGTTTTAGGACTACCCCAACCATTTATGCTGTCTTTTAACTGTTTTCAAAGGGATGGATGTATGCCAAGGAACTAACATCAAATCACAGCTGCAAAACATCCCCGGGTACCAGAAGCATCTTTAAATAATAGGGTAAAAGTCAAAGGAAAAAAACTCCGTTGTACATCTGGAAATTCTGCAGCATAGATCCAAATATGAGCACAACTATAACTCTGCCTTTATTCTCAATTTGGTGTGAGCTTACTTTAGCTTAAATCACTATTTCAGGAAGACAATCAGGGGCTTGTTTGTTTATTTGTTTTTAAATATATACAGAAAACTTCAACATCTGCACTTTTTACCAGATTTTTACATTTTTTTAATTAAACTAATTCCAAAGATTTAATAACTCCCCTCCTGATTGTCATGGCAAGGCATCCTCCTAAGCTTCCAGCAGCCACAATACTTGGCAGCTTTGTCAACACTACCACTGGAAAACAATCTCTCCACCTGCAGGAGCAGTTCCCAGAGCAGTCAGCACAGCTCACAAAACTGCTGGTACTCCCTGGAGCCAAACATAAGGCCCACAGCAACAGCAAGGCTGAGTTCCCCTCTTAGCCAGGTACCTTGAAATTCATGTTAACTCAAGCCAGACTGAAAATCAGTTTACTTACAGATATGCAAAGCAGACACAGGAAAGGTGACTAAAACAGGACCATGCATAACTTCTCACAGAAATCAATCTTTTAGATCTCTCTTTTTCTTTCTAAGTCTATCCACAAGGCTCTCAGACACTGCTGGCAGTTCTGCACCCCTCTGCCCTCACACTGCAGTTACAGAAGATGATTTGAATCTTGAAACCTTTGCTTCCTGTGGGGCTCTAAACCACATCAAAAGAACTGACCCTTTCCAGGGATGTAGAACCTCTTTTGTAGTTGGATCTTTCATCTGTTGCAGCTTTCAAACTGTTGCATAAGTTAAGAGCTGCCTCCTCCAGCTTTGAGATGTCTTGTAAATACAGTCTATTGAAAGGGTCACCTGCCTATTTGGATGCAGATTGTTGTTCTAGTGTGTAGATAATTTCCAATAAATCATTCATAAAAGCTTAAAATAAATGTTGTCTGCCATACCACGAGAAAATAGTCAGACATCAGTGTTAAATACTTCAGTCACTGGACCTTGTGTTTCATGTTAAAAAAAAAATACATTTTTTATTACATGACAAACAAAACAAAAAAATCATCTTTTATGTATGTTCTACACCACTTTCTTTTGGGGAATAAAAGGGGCAAGCTCTTGATTTTGAAGCATAGCAATGAACCTTTCACATCCAGGGAAACACACCAACTTAGTTACCAGCACACATCTCTCCTGCTCCAAACTACTGCAAAGGAAACAAAAAAAGCCAAACCAAACCAAAAATGAGTCACAACGAGCACCCTGTTGAATGCTTTCCTTATGATCTTTCCCAATGCCAGATTCTGAACTGGGGGGCAGAAAATAGCTCTGAAATGGTACCTTCTTTAATGCCTCTGCTAGACTCAGCACTCAACAGTTGGACTCAGGCCAAATTTAATTTAAAAATTCTACTTATCAGAGATTTCTCTTCTATGTAGCAATGTGGAGATTAGAAATAAAAAAAAGTCCTCCCAAAGCATCACAACATTGAGAAAAGACAGTTTCTCTTGAAGCAACTTCATACTAATGCCAGAAAAAAAAAAAAAAAAAATCTCTCCTCTGAACTTGCTAAAACTGCATCTGCAAAACCAGAAAAACTGAAATGCTTTCACAGCTCAGGTGTGCCCATCTGCATTCAGTGCTGTATTTCTGATGTTTTTATGAAGTTTTGGTTTAAAAGAAATCATATTGATTTTTTTTTTTTCTATCCCCCGGTGTTTTCATTGTGTTACCTCTTAGCAAACTATTGAATCAATTCAGGGGTATTCATATTAACAGATGTTTTGCTCTCTTTTTAGAACCTGTTCAATGCTCTTTATTGATCCAACAGTTCATGATTACAGTGGTAAAATGCTGCCAAACAACTGATATTGATTATAGAGATGAAGTACCCCACACAGAAAGGATATTTGCCAGATGAGCTTTCAGAATATTAAAATTTGAGGTTAGTTTCTAGTATATGTTATTCATAATTAGAATATCTGATTTATTGGGTCATATTACTATATTTTATTTCCACTCCTTTCTTAGTCTGCCCAGCCTGGTTGTTTCTATAGTTACTGATCTGAAGTGCAATAAGCATCAAGTGATAAGAGTATTTCTTAGACTCCATCTGAAAAGACTTGCACATTTTCATCAGTGCATATTTTGCAGTGATTTTTATTTTAAAAATCACAGATTTTTACCCAGAGAATGCACCTGATCCATTGCAGTTTTCTGCATCGGTTTCTGTGACCCTTACCAAAAGGTTTTCATCCCATCATTCCTGTGCCAAACCTAACCAAGTGGAAGTTAATCTAGTCTAGGTCGAATCTGTAGAAGAAGAACTACAGCCTAAACAAATCATTAAGAGAGGTATGTGATATTTTATCAGCATTTTAGAGATTGTGTAGCACAAGAGAATAACATCCCTAGCTGTCATACCCTTTATGTCAGTATTCAGTGTTTTATAAATACTTCATTTCACAGACAGAGAACCTTCAGGCTCGATGTGAAACACTTGTGCTGTGGTTACCCACGTGCAAAGAATATTAACAAAATACTACTTCTCTGAGTCTCGCTATAAAACTCCATATGTTTGTCTCTGGCAAAGTTCTTCTCTAGATATAGCCTTGCTGAGCTGTCTCAGGTTCCAGAGCAGTAAAAAAAAGCAGTACTTTCCAGAGTGTTGAGAAAATCCAGCAGCAGCCCCCCAGTGTTTTTTGGAGTACTCCACAGTAGTACTCATTTTTGCCTCTTACTGAAATAACAGTTCTGTCTAATGCTCTAACATTTTTTGCAACAACAGGTCCAATGAAGATCCTTGGTTTGGATAATTCGTCTTATTTTCTTGTTCTTTAGTGGTTTTTCCTTGTTCAATACATTTATTATTAAACACTGCCATCTCAGTGTTCACTTCAGCAGTTCCACGTGATCCCAACAACATTCCACCAGCATAAAAACTGTTCTAACTGAATGTGCAAAGTAATGCAAGCCCTCAACAGTAGCAGTGTTTGGCACTGAAGAGACTTGCATAAAAGAATTTTAGTGAAAAACTTTCCCCAGGTCTGTCCTGCAACTCAGACAAGGTGCACTGAAAATAGCACGTGACGTGTATTACAGATGAAAACTTGATCAAACAAAAATACTCAAAATAGTTTCTGAAAAATTTATATTTAGATATGTACACATAAATTGTTGCCAAAAAAATTTAAGGAGAATACCTTGGCCAACGATGCTGCTGTCACAAACTCTGTGCTTTTGCATCTGAAGGATACAGCAGAAGAGGTTCCAGCACCCCCTTTCTGATACCACCTTTTCTGCTTGCTCAAGTCTGTGCTCCAGTATTATCTGTTGGACAGCACGTTAATGCTGCTGAATTTACCCCCAACAGCCTCTACCACAGCAGCACAGAAGAACTTCATCTTATTTGTGGATGTTTAAGGGGATGAGCCTCAAATGCATTCCACCTGCTCATGGGTCTTTGTGTTTCCCAAGGCCACACACCTGTGATTTCATCAGACAAGTTCTACCAGCACTGCCTTTCACTAAAGATATAGCACAAAAAGAGATATTACCTGAACAGCTGTCAAGGAAAGGGACTTACAGTCAAAAGTTCTAGTTGGCTGAAATAATGCATAGCTCCCAAGCATGAATTTCTGATAAAACAAAAAACAGTTTCAGCTGCATGTTGCCCTTGAAACTGTGCTTGTTGTTAATAGATTTAAATGTAATTTCTGTGACCCCGAGTGAAATTTAATTTTCATAATTCGCAAATGATGAAAGCCTTGTGAACCACTGGAGAGGAGAAAACTAATTTACATCCTATTGTGACTTAATGTCATTTAACATTCCATACATTTCTGGCAGAGTTGCTTCAAACACTGGTTATGTCAGCACTGTAACAAGCCCCAAGGGGAACAGTATTAATTTTTACTGATCAGTGATCAATAATATTAAATATATCAAGAAGACTGAGAAAATAAAAGCTGAAAAAATGCATTTTCCTGAACACTTAGGGCCCAGTTCTGACCTTTGTCACTCAGTTAGCCCAGGAGTTTATCACAACTCCAAAAGCATCCATAGTTTAACTTCCTGTGAAGAGCTTACCCAGTGCAGTCTGAATGGTTGCTTTGTGCACAGCATCCCAGCCTAAATTTTTACAGAGCTACATTACTGGATGGCACCCACGAGGCAGTTCTCATTTGTGCTTTCCCCAGTAACATTTATGATGAATCTCTTTATTTAGACACTGAAAAAATGAGAGATCCTGAATTCTAATTGTCATGCATTGATAAGGCCAGCAGCACCAAAGATTAGTTTGGGAATGTGCTCCCTCCAACCCCAAACCTTGCCCTGCTGACTCCCTCTGTTTATAAATACTCCCTCCAGACCTTCAGAGATTCTTCTCCTTCTCCATTACCCATTTATCTGACCATTCCTCATTCATTTTAATACTGTGGCACTTGCAGAAATAATGCTGTGCTACATCATTTCTAATCTAAGTGTTTATTCTTCGTGCACACACATTCCTCCTAAAGGACAAAATGCTCAAACTGTACAACCAAACTGCACAAGCTTTCTGAAACATATCAGGTATGTGCATGCAGTGCAGATACAGCATCTGTTCAAGAAAAAAAAAAATCTCAAACAGGTGAAAAAGTGTTCTGTACACTTTGTTCTCATCAGAGGGGATTAGAAACGGATTGCTAAACATCCATGAAACACATGAATGGTGAATAGCTGAAAGCAGGGAAGCAGAGAAAGGTGCCAACTTAAGCTCCCCTTTGTTCTTTCCCATTTACCCAAAGCACAGGAAAACCAGCCATGAATGTTTGATTAGGTTTGATTTGCACAAAAGTATCTGTTATATTTCTTTGAAGGCTGCTTGTTTACTTAGTGTTCTTACAACAGCAAAGCTAACAAAAGCTTTGCATTAACCTCATGCTAAACAAAGCTCTAAGTAATATTATCATTTTCAGGGTTGAAAACTGACAAGGGTTTCCCATGGTAATTTTGCATTTTCTCTCTCAGCTCTCTCATATAGCAAGAAACAATATTTCTTGGTTTTTTCCAGTATAGGCTGCAGGTATTCATTTGCATTTTTAGAACTGTTTCAATTGAACAAGGTTTAATAAAACAATACTTGCCTTGCTTAATTTTGTTTCATAACTGTATTTCCACTCTAAACCACTGCAGATTGTTTCAGTCACTTCCACAAGTACTTTGAAATCGTTTCTCCATTTCTTTGTTGAAATCACTAATCTCAGATGAAAGGTCACAGAACACTAATTGACATAAAAATGCAGGTGACCTTGCCTTTGTCAGAAGCAGAATTAAGACTTCACTAATAAGACTAAGTAGAGCAATAGTGTGTCAGAAAGGTACAGAGAAATGAGTATAATTACATTTGAGGAAAATCCACGTGTAGTATGAAGAACCAAAGAAAAATGTGGAGACTCAAACTGAGTAGACAATTGTCAGAATGACTAGAAACAGTTCAGGATTTTTGAAGGGATATAAAAATAAAATTCCCAGATCTTCCATACGGAATTAATGCCATATAGGAATGTTAGGTATACTGCTGGTAGCTTTTAGACTTCTAACAGAGAGAACTGGAAGGAAAAACTGACCCTAAACTATTCATACAGACCCTACTTTATATCAGCAGTTTCATGGATAACATTTGCAAGCAGAATTCATCCTTCAAGATAAAAGATTGGCACAGTAAGTTAAAAACATTTCTTTTAATTTCTACCATTGCTGATTAGGTCAAGAATTGCAACATTCTGAGCGAGTTTCAAGATTTCAAAACCCCAGGCAGCCAGTGAGATCAATTTTCTGTGCTACTAAAATCAGTGAATTATAAAGTATAATAGCTGGGTATATAAATAGTTTGGTGCCATTAGTCTCCATCAGTGCCTGCTATGAAATATATTCACAGGGATCTGCATGGATTTTTGGACATCTGCAGTATTGCAGCATCTCTCTACCACCTGCAGAGGTTATAAACCTTGAAGAATACATCCCAAACAGGTGGAATTACACATTGCATTAGTTGGCAGTGAAAACCTTGTTCAGAAAGCATTATTCTGTCAAGAATTTTAGATTTGTAACACTAAATGAACAGCAGATGTAATTAGACTATGTGGAAAGTCTTGAATTGGTGTGATTTCCTGCTACTTTATGTGTCAGCCCATCTGGGTGAACCTCAGACCCCTATTTAAGTAAGTGTCCCTACATTTAAATCTCCAGGTCAGTTAATCATAAGGCTGGTGATTCATCTTGCCCTGATACAAAAGCACCCAATGATAGAGCAAACCCTTTTCCTTTATGTGTTGGGAGCTCTTCAGATCTTCAAGTATTCCCTTTTAATATTAATACTTGATATATGCACTGACCATCAGACAGTGAAGGTTTCTGTCCCCTCTTTGTAAATATTAAGAACTATCTATTTGAAGAGGGCTTTGCCAGACAAGAATATAAAAGAATCCACTGCATAGCTCTCTCTCTGCTCTACTGGTGCAGATACAGAGAAGCAAGTAAGGCTGGTACATCCAACCCCACTGGAGAAACTGGGATATCTAAGGGCATGTGGATATGTGAAATGAGAAGCACATTGACACTGCTTGAACCTGTGTAAGAACAGATTTTTAAGTGACACTGCTTCAAGCTAATAACTAGATCTGTAGATTCGAGCTGACAGAAGAGATGATGCCTCTCTGAGACAACACAACACCCCTTTTCTCTGACAGTCACAGCAGCACAAGAATGGTCCCAACAAGGTTAGGATATGGTCACAGCAGTATTGAACCAAGAACTACACTCTCATCTGAACAGTACTGGGATTTCAAAACACATTTCAAAACAAACCCAGGGTCTTTTTTCTCTGTCTGTTGAGATCCAACTGCATGGGTCATCCCCCTCACCCAAAGAGACAGTCACTGGTCATTTATTCATCTGCTGTTCCCCTGGGTGTGAGCCAAGTGCCCCAGGCACCCAGGTTCTGTCTCATGGGTGGAAGGATCGCTCGATTTTACTGTGCAGGTTTTACTCACATCCAAAAGAACTGAAGTCATGCCATAACTAGGATGTTTTTACTGTTGTTTGTATTGCACAAGATATCTAGAGGTCAGATTTCTGAAAGGCAAGCCCTTATTTTTCTGTTATACAGTGTTCTTGTGCTGTAACAGTGGCAAAAGTCTAAGGCCTTGATCCCTTGAATGATATTATGTCTGGTCTCAGTTTCTTCAGGTTTTCCTTTTAAATTTAGTTGAAAATATCTATTAACTAAAAATCTTCATTGCTTCTCCTAAAGTAGCCACACCCTTATTTTATAATAAATAACTTTTGCTTAAACTTTGCAGTATAAATATTTAGGTTGTTGCCTGGTTTATTACGTGTGTAATTTCAGGGCAAACCTAGCAAATCCTGGTCCTGAAAATAGATGTGCTCTTCATCACTCCTAAATAACACAGGGTGACAAAACAAGCAGGCATTCACCCTGCATCTTAAAAGGGTGCACAGAAAGGCAAAGACATCAGTGATTGTCTAACAGAAACATTACACAACAGTATCAGACTTTTAACCTCTTTCTCAGCTTGCCACAACACGGACAGCAAGGCTATTGAAGATTGATGTACCCCCAGAAACAGTTTTACTCACTGGTGGGTTTCTTCCCCACAAAAGTTGGTACAGTAGCAGTGATACATACTGAAAATAATACTAAATATCTACTCCTCACTCATTAGGATGTAACAGTGCAATTCTTTCTCTTTATACACCTGATCACTACACAGAAGTCCAAAGTACATCAAGTGTCTCACTTTACCTGCTATCAAAAAAAAAATCATTTAATCATTTAACAAAGCACACAGAATATATAGCTTTAGTAAGCCTTTTGGGAGTAAATAATTAATAAGAAGCTGAAATATGTCATTTCTATGAGTAAACATTGAAGAAAACTATCTTATTAATAAATTACTTTACAGGTCACATCCGTATCTAACATCAAAGCCACACAAATCTAGACTGATGGTACTGGTGCAAACGAATTCGGGATGTATTTCCACTGGAATTACCACAAAAACGTACTTAAACCTCAACATCTCATAGGCATGTAAGTACCCTGTTCTTCTCCCTTCAGTTTTAATAGCCAGTCTTTTTTCTATTACCTTCTTTTTCAGAATTCTCCACACAGAAAAAAAAAACAACACCTTTAAAAATACAAGAAAGCAGCCCACAGTTAGCTCACAACTATTAATATTTTAAAAGTCAGCATCATATTATGGCTTTGAGTTTCTGTATGCATGGAAGTATTTAAATGCTTTAATATCAAGGTGAATGTGTGAGCAATTCCAAGCCCTTTTTGGATTAGGGATATGTAAGGAATTAAAAATAATGACAAGACAGCAGTGAAATTAAATTATTTTTTGGCACAAGCCTTTACCATAAGGGATAATGAGGAAATTTCTATTCCAAGGGCATTTCTTATAGGAATTCACAGTGTGGACTTAACAGAGATTGAACACTTTATGAAGGAAATAATGGAGCAGCCTGAGAAATGCAAGAGCAGTGAATCGCCACCATATGGTTCTTTTTCCAGTGTTCTGGAAGAAATGAACTAAGGAAAAGCAAAGTTCCTGAAGAGTAATTTGGAGAAATTAAAAGTATCAGCACTTCTTGAGTTTAGAGGCCCTCTTATTTAACCTGAGTCTTCCAGCAGAGCCAAGAGAGATCTCAAAATACAGAGACAGGGGAATAACCTTAGCCTGAAGAAGCTACTTGAGAGCCTAATTAAGCATAAAATAGTGTAATTATATTTTAATTGGTTCAAATTAGAGCAACTTGTGCAAGAAACAATAATGCCTTTGCAACCAATTAGGCATTATTTGAGTATGTGAGTAAATTTAAGACCAGCAGAGATGTATCCAAACACCTCAGTACGAAGCCTGTCTTGGCCTGTGCCTCGTCACCCACCCTGAGGACCAGCAGAGGTGCCTGCAGAACCACAACCAAAAAATGCTACAGGTTTATTGGTGGTGTTTTTTCCAGCAGGTGACAGATCACTGACCCCAAGAAATGAGCTAAACAGTAAAAAAGGCGAACACGACGATTCTATACTGTTAGTTTGTATATTCAAATCATTTTCAGATCCATTTCAATTAAACCCACTCAGTCAGGTGCAGATTTATCTTGCTTTGTACAGCAAACATTTACCTTGGCAGAGATGGGACGTGTGGTCAGGAACAAACCTGCCACTGGGATTCACAGCAGGAAGAACATCTGAGTTCAGAGCATCAGCACCAGCTGATGGGTTTTCCTGCAGGCAGTGGAACATCTCCTCCAGACCTCTTACTGCACCCTTTTATTGCATTTTTCTAAATCTGAAGGTGTAAAGCCTCAGCTCACCCTTACTAAAATACAAGAAGCTATGAAAAGGAGACACTATAAAAAAGCACATGAAAAAGTTAAAAACGGGAAAAAGTAAAAAAAAAATAATTAAATATATAAAATACTACAGATTTTCATTATAGCAGTTGTAAAAGACTAGAGGTACATAATTCAGGCTGCAGAAAGCAAAAGCATTTAAATCAATGAAGAGTTCTTGAACACTGTTATTAGAAGTCTTTGTACCTGACCAGGTTCAGTTACAAAAATTCTGCAATGAAAGGCTATTTCACTGCCTGAGAGCAATCCTAAGGTGCTTTTTTGGAAGCTTCAAATAGCACTAAATGTGCAGTGGAAAAACAGCTCTGCTAATTTGGACCTACAGCATTGTAATATTTGTTTACCTTTTTTGTCTGAGCATAACTCATATTAACCTAAAAGACAAAAGCCTTGTTTACCACATTGCTAGAGCCAGAATGGAAGTGAGGGCTTTTACTTTCCAGCATCTGGTTTGTATACAGCCACTAAAAGCTTATATTGATCCACTTTGGGTATATGGGAGTACTCTTCCTGATCTTAAAGAACTGTTTAAAATGCATGTTTGCATATCTTTGCCAACAACATAATAAAATAAAGTAAAAAGGAAAACAAACTTTTACTATACTAGAAGGAAAAAAGAATAAAACTACTACAACAGATTCCACAAGAGGAATCTAACAACTTGCATCTTTTGTACAATTTATAGATATAAATGATACTTGAACTATAGTCTTGAATTCCAATTATTTCACTGGTAGAATTGCCCTTAGGAGGGAAATCAGGGAAGAACAAATATTATTCATGGACTGGTGACACTATCTGGGGCAAAATTACAATCCCAAGAGAGAAATCCTGGCCCTACTGCAACCAAATAATAAACTCTCACTGCTTTTGTTAATTTAACATAAAAAAACCTCCTCCATTTGAAAAGCATAAATGGCAGCAGCAGCATGGAACATCCTGGCCAGAGAGAAGCCAACTTCTCTGCAAAAGCAGCCATTAGGGATAAATATTTAGCATATAAATACATTGCTTCTCATTGTAGTTTTGTGTTGAAAGTTATGTAACATAATTCAAATGCAGCATTAAAATCCTCTCAAAAGAGCACAATGATCATTCAATTGTGTCTATAGCCAACAGCAGGAAAGATTAAGATTAGCATGTTGTAAATGTTACAAGAAGTTGTCCTGAATTGTTAGTGAGAATTTGACCAATTACATACACTTTGTTCTGGAAATCAAATGGTTATTTGAAACAGAACATATTTTGAAGTTTAGAACTAATTTCCAAAAATCAATAATCAAATTTGTGCCCAAGACTGTGTGTAATCTCATTAAAACCCTTTTTCTGCCCACTATCACACTTTTCTGTACTCAGCTGCCAATCACCCCACAAAAACCACTGCATCAAACTGAAGACCTGCAATCAAACTCTCAAAGCCCAGGCCCCAGGGGTGCCAAAGGAGCAGGGGATTATCCCAATGCTGGGAATTGCACTGCAATCCCTCTGTCACCTGGCACCCTGTACCAGCTGAGCCACAGAGGGCACAGCCTCACACTCCAGACTCCAAAATCCAGGCCAGTATTCCCCTTTCCTTAAGGAAGCAGAGAGGAGGAACACGTGGTGAGCAGAAGAGCATTATTTCTTCATCCATCAAGTATTCTGGCAGATATTGCCCACACTCCCTGTTTTTTTTCCCTGAAAAGTGCAGGGTGTCAGAGAGCAGCAATGCCTGGCCACATTCTCTTTCTCTCAAACATTGGAACAGGCTTAACAGGAAAATTGGATTGGATTCCTCTCCAGCTTAGCTCCCCTATATGCTGCTATGCAGTACCACCCACCATATTTTCCCTAGGAACTAATATTTTAACTAAAAGGTAAAGTATTGTAGTCTGAAAACAGAAATCACACGTTTAACAAAGATTCTGCACAATGAATGCTATTCCATGACATCCATCTACAACTTCTGTAATACCTGGTTCAGAGATTTTTGACAGGGCATGAAAGAAGAACTTTCCAACAGCTCCAGCAGTTGTAAGAAATTACAGATTGCTCTGGAGATAATACAGTGCACACTTACAAAAAGCACAGCTGCTGCTGGGGCTCTGAGCTGCCCAGTCCTGACTGCTCCAGTGGTCTGTGCTGCTCCAGCCCAAAACACAGATGCATTTCTTATTGTTCACCTTCAGCCAACAGAATGGCTGGGGGTTTATTTGTTTGGTTTTGGGTTCATTTTTCCCACCCTCAGTGATGAAACAGCATAAATTTATGTCCCAGGAGCATCAACGCACCCCCTTGATGGCCAGCACTTGGGAAGTTCAGCTGGAAGAAGGACCCACATTAAAAATCACCCCTGAGAAGCCCTCAGCTGAGAACTTAGTAGTTTTCTATTATTAATGTTATTCATTAAAGCAATCAATTTAGAGAAACAAACACTCGTGAAGTTTATAAAAATAAACTCCTTTAATTTTCAGAATATTTCATGGAAGTTGTAATGTTTTTGATGGTTTTCAGCTCAAGCTTTAGGAATTGAAATTTTCAATGTTTTACTCTGACTCTGTTTGTAAACAAAGTACACTGCCAAAAAAAAAACCAGTAAAAACCATCAAATATTAAGATCATATTTTGACAGATGTTTGTCATCTTTTTCCAGTTTTCTTATGTAAAATTGAGAGGGTTCTATTTTAAACTTAAACATCTCCACTAGCAAGAGAAGTTTTACTAAAAGTGCAGAGATCAAAAAAATCAAAGAAAATTGACTGCCAATTTAAACCTCAAACTTCAAATGAGTGATTGAAACCTATATAAAAGAATTTGACCTAAATTAAAATTCCCTTCAAAAAATAGACCTGTCAAAAAAAACCCAAAACACAGAAAGAGCAGTGTCATGAGCTGCTTTTAAGTGGTAAATGAGAATTAAGAAATCTGCTGTGATATTTTAACAAATATGAGATCATTTAGGGGGGAGGGTTTGCAAACAGAATAACTTAATATCATATGTCAGTTATGAAGTTTTTGCAATTTAACATAATATACCACCCAATGTGACCCATACAGCATTAACTAATCATCTTAGTTATTAAAATGAATAATTACAGATGTTAAACCAGCGGCCCTTATCACTCATAAAGAGATAATTGGGTATTTTCAATCCTGACTGATACAGTGCTAGAAACAACACTTATTAGACCAGGATTCTGTTTATTATTTTCCCTCCACGGAAAAGGAGCTGTTGATGTCACAAGACACAAGGAGGTGTCTGAGCACCAAACCAGGGGTGCTGACAGAGCAGATCCAGGCATGTCCTTCCACACAAAGTGACCTGGACAACAATTACGAACAAAGCAGAGCATCAGCAGCTGCTGGTGCTGTGAGTGGTGACAAAAAGCAGGCAGCAGGAGGTGACCAGGAAGGAACATGTCAACTGGGGGGAGAAGGACTGCACAGATGGGTTAGGGAAGGTGCATGCACATCAGAATCTGAGGCACTGTCAGAACAATGTGTTTGATTCGAGTGTGTGGCTTAGGAGCAAAGTTTCCATGTGTGACACTGGGAGATGCTCTGTGTCCCAGTCCATCAGCAGCCTGCCCACTGGGGCCAGCCTGCCTCCACTGGGAAGTGTGGCCTGGCACTGGGAAGCACATATCAGCAGATGATCCTGCAGAATTTACACACTCTGAGCTGCTGAGTTTTTCTGATTGCACTAAATCTTGCATATATGGATTTATGTGGATTGAATACACCTGAAAGCCGTAATTATCATCTACATTTAGCATCATCAGAAAATTATGGTTTAGATTTTTAGAGAAATCAAAGGTGATTTGGCAAAAAAAAAAAAAATAAACCTGCACCAAAAATCCATCAAGAACTACTCTGATTGCTAATGATCTGAGGAGTATGATTTTTTTATGGATTTTTTTATCCAAGATAAGCTAAAAATTCCAATATTTCATTTAAGAGCAAAAGCAAAGCCATGCTTTAGTTTTCAAAGGGAAAAAATACTTTATCCCTTCTTTTTATAACAAAGTATTGAGAAATTGTGCATAATGGAAAAACAGCAAAATCAATCTGATCGTTGTCGGATATAAGCTAACACTGGCCAAAGGCTGTTTGGCATTTGACAAAATGAAAAGAAAAAAAAAAAAAAGACAGAGAAAAACCTAGTCTCAAGTTTGTGGGTCAATGCCAATCAGTCACAATTCCTCTTTACAGCTTTTTAAAAAAGTTCTCTGTAATGACAACCAAAACCACTACAGGCTCATTATTTTCACTGTAGTAGGGTATGGATATTAAAATTTATGAGTAAAATAAAATTGTCCCCAGGCCATAGATCTTGCATATAATAGGTACTCATTCACTGGGTTCTTCTTATATTAATGAATGCAGAAAGCACAAGTTAGGCTAAATTACAAGCATATAAATACAGAGAGAAGGTTTAGATGGCACATAAAATATAATGTTTCACTCAAGAGAGAACAGATATACATTTCTTCGTCTTGATTGTTTCTTTTTGCTTCTATCTTTATTGTCCTATCAACTAGTCCATATTTAAAATTTCATCAGATGGTACCTGCAGTTAGAGCAATGCCATTAATGCTTTTTAAAAGAAAATTATTTCCCATAATTCCCTGTTTGCATCGCAGTCATGACTTGTTTTTGACAGCAGAGCACTTTAAATACAAGTCCAGGTGTTCTGAACATCTTCATTCTACCTTATAGAGAAAGTCACTCAGAACTAAAGTGTATTTCACAAAGATTTAGATTGCTATGATTTAGCTGTGGAATTCTCAGAAAAGAGTAAAAAGTTTTTAAAAGTTCTTTCTCAAAATAAATCTTCACTCACATACCTAGTCACAAGGGAGACAAGGCTAACTTCGGATGCATCAAAAGAAAGGTTAAAATTTCATTCCTCTCCAAAGAAATTTAGGTAGTTGATTTGTCTCAGTTTCCTTTCTACACTTCCTCTTCATGTATGTACAACTCCTTCACAGCTCCATTCTAGAAAAGACTTTCACAGGGCAAGCTAATTCCTGCATGCTGTTTTAGCTGGGTATATGGGTGAAATTTTAGTCTTAAATACACTTTTAGGCAAATAAAGCCACTGCACAACCAGTTGCAAGCTATTAGTTTTAGGAAGACCCATAATAAAGATAAAAATTTCAAGGTGGAAATGAGTAAGACTGCTTGGTGAAAGGTTTTTATATATATTATGTACTTTCCTGGGGGAGTGGAAGACACCTCAGCACCTTTGCAGTTTTTTTAGATAAAAGTTCATTTATCATTAAGTACCCAGAACCCCAGGACTCTGCTAGAGGTGAGCTTTTTATTTTAAAGCCTATATTGCTTCCCTGTCACCCTTTGAAAGGAATGTGAGGGTGTGGAATCAGTCAAGAATTACAGACTGCATCTTTTCTATTGGATTCCATGTCTGCCTTTGTTCTCTGCCCTCTGTCACGTTCCCTCTGAGTGCCTTTATTTTTGCTAAATGGGCAAGTACTTTTTAATTCACAGCTGCACTGTGCCTTTTACTTTTATCTTTCCTTTCTGCACCTTCTCTTTGGTTGTCTTTTCACTTTATTCTACTTCTTCTAACTAGTGGAAAGAAACAACCTGCCAAGGTAAGAGGTGAGCACAAGAAGAAAGAGCAAAGAACAAAGAATGATGCTAATGCTTTTGCAAAAAGATTTTTAAGAAGTGGCAGTAAAAATAAAAACCCAGAAGTTTTGACATAATCCCACTGAAATATATTAAAAAAAATCTAATCAATATATCAATAATCTCTTCTCCAAACACTGGCTTGCTGTTTTCACATTCTTCCCTTCTGTGAGTTCACTCCACTGTCTCTTAAGCCACGACTGGCAGTCCTTGGGTTTCTCATGATGTCTGTTCTCAGACAGAAAATCTAAACCATACAAGAAGAAAGTCCATGAGAGAAATTGCAAGCTGTACCAAGACCACAGCATCACTGTGAGCATGAACAACCTCATGCTTAAAGGACCCTTAAAAAAATATCTAGCATTTATAAATAATAGAAAAGCTACACAGCATCCTGAGAGATCATCTGGTCCTTCTCCCACTTCAAAACATATCAGACACAGAGACATGTGACACCTGCTTTTCCACCTGTTTCATTAAGCCATGTGTGATGGACACCCCAGACTTTCCTGTCTGATGGGTTGTCCTTGCAGACAGAAAATTCCCTCCACGTCTGGGCCAGGCAATCCAAACTACACTTTTTATAAAGGGCTATGACTTACAAGGTAATTGAGGGCTGGATGGAGGCTGGTGGATTTTTAAGTGTTACTGTTCAACTCCAGCTCTTAGACAGGCACATCTGCCAGAAACTTGTAAGTTCAAAGAGGGAAAAGCCTTGGAAAAATTGTCTTCAGCTTTCCAGGAGTAGTCCTGCACACAGACATAACTGCAGTCTCATGGAGGACACCAGCAATTTACATGAATTGCAAATATCCCCCTTTTTAATAAATAAAAGATCAATACACGCTTTTGAAATCATCCTTGCATCTTGTCTTTTGCTAACCCTTTACCCTGAGAAGCTGATGCTACAAAATAAGATAACTTCTATTTCATCATTTTTTATGCAGAAAGGAAGCAGAGTCCCTCTTTTATTATTATGGACAATGGGACTCAGTAGAGATTCCTAGGTAGGTGATAAAGTCAGCTCTTTCCTTTCAGGCACAGTAAAAACAGGAGTTTCTTTTGTTTCTTTCCACAACACTTTATAAAGTTTAATGAATACTGTTGTTTATGTACCTTACCCCTGAGGAACCACCACCCTCAAAGCAGTTATGAAATGGAAGTCAAGAACTCCTCCATCTTCATTAGTTTTACATTAAATGAACCTGTTGTGGTTTTGGTTGGTAGTGGTTTGGGTTTTTTTTAATTGTAGTTAAGTGTCTGAATACAACTGTTAAGGGGGTTTATTTCCAGTACCTTTTAATATTAAATTGTTCTTTCATATAAGCAAACAAACAGAGATCACTGCTCATTTCTGGGAGCACATGGAGACATTTCACATTTCCTGAATGAGGGCACAGCTGGTGCATCACTCACCAGCCATCACAGACAGCAATGCTGTAGTAAATTGGTACTAAATTATTCACCAACTCTGTGTAAAAGAAAGTTTAGATATCTTTCTGGAAAATGCTATTAACTCAATACCTAAAGATCCAGGCATAGGAAGTAAAACCTGCTGAACACATCTCTGTGTACACTTCTAAGAAATCTAACTAGAATTCAACTGTATTTCAACAAGTAAAGCCCTAAAGTAACCTAAAACTGAAAGTGTTTCAGATACTGCTTTTGTCTTTGTTTTTTTTAAGAAAGTAGTTACAAATACATACACAAAAACTGTCTAATAGCAAAACTAGCCTCTTAGATTTGCATTCTTCACTACAGTTGCAAATTACTATCTCTATTTAAAGTGTTCAAATTTATACCCTCTGATTTTACATAAAAATAAAAATGACTGCACTGCTTTTACTACTGCAGTACTAAAGCACAATGAAGTGGCTTTTTTTCCACCCCTCTCTTCTGAAGTATCAGGAAAAAAAAAGCTAGCTTTCAGTCACATATCGATATCACAACCAAACTTTCAAACTCAGATCTCACAAAAGCAGTCATCCCTTGTAATAGCTCTTGAAATATTTTTAAAATCTACAAACATACATACAAGTATATCTTGCCTGATATTGCCACAGCAATAACCACAACATTAGGACAGCAGATAGGATCACATAAACAATATTGCATTTCAGAACATATATTTAATAACACAGTTTCTACTTGCAAGCACACTATTTTAATTTCTCTACACACAATATTTCCTCAGTAGCACTCCCTCATTTCACAGAGCATAAACCCCATGGGAGGGCTATCACCACCTCATCCCAATAGTCCTACATTCCTCTTTATTCCATAAACAGAAGACATCAGGGCATCTCTCAGCTGAAATCTGACATAAAACAAGAGAGGCTGCAGGAAGGTAGCTCTGTGCAGCCGGTTTTTCATCACCCCCCCAATCCAAGGGGGAATTTTTATTCAGTCCAGAATTCCTTGGCTATCTGAATAACGAGGCCTTCAGCCTTCATTGCTTTCCTATACCATGAAAGATGAGAACTTGTTTTCTGAAGAACTAATTTTGAAATGACTTCTGGATGAAATAATTTAAAGCAAGGGGGCGGGGAGAAAACCAACACACCCACAGAAGGCGAAGTCATGAATAACCATTTTGAAATTTCAATTTTCTCTTCGTGATAGATTCCTTTTTTATCCAGTGTGAAAGACAGAAGATAGAGCTCATTGCCACAGTGCAAAGCTAGCTCTGGCTCAGAGCATCTCAACTTTGTCCCAGCATTGACAGGGCAGACACAATACTGCTTATTAGCACAAGTGAGATTCATTACTATAACCAAAGAAGCAACATCCCCTACTCATAAATCCACAGGTAATCTCACATTGTTATAGCTGCAGTGCCTGTGCTTCCGTTTTGTCACTTATAAAAATAGTTTTTATTACAGTCTATTCTGGGTGAAGGTCAAGAGAGAGACACAGGATTGGAAAGTTGAGTCTTTTAAATGGAGGCAGCACATAATGCAAATTCCTTTAATACAAGTTCCTCTGCCTGCAGTATAAGCCTTGACCCAGAAAACCCCTGCATCCTGAGCCTTCCAGGTCTTGAAATAATTCAGTCTTTATGGGAGGATTTACCAAGGACGTCTCTGGCCTCAACTGTACAAACATTTGTTCTAATAAATGGAGGTAGAATCATAGGCTGGTTTGGGTTAGAAGGTCCCAACCCCCTGCCATGGTCAGGGACACCTTCCACTAGACAGGCTGGTCAGGGCCCCACCAACCTGGTTTTGAACAGGGGTAGAGCATCCACAGGTTCTCTGGGCAGCCTGTTTCAGTGTCTCATCACCCTCACAGTAAAGAATTCCTTCCTAATATCCCATCTAAATCCACCCTCCCTCAGTTCAAAGCCATTACCCCCGAGATAGTTCTCCCTTCAGAGTCCTTTGCAGCAGGGCTTGCATGTGATCACCAGACTTAGTCTGTTAAAGAATCCAAGAATGACTTGACAGGTTATGAAAGACAAAGCCTTTATCTATTGCAGCTCTATTGTTCAGCTTTCTAATTTACAGATCACAGTAGCAGAAAAGGTAATTCTATTCAAACACAAAGAAGTGTGTTAAATTGCCTGAAAAAAAAAAAAGTTAAGCATTCTATAGAGAAAGGGGAAGAAGCAACTGCTTGTCTTCTGAAATGCTACCTGCTTATGAAATAGCCACAGAGGAATATTAAGTGAATCAATATATCCAGTAAATTTATCTGAAAGAGTGGAAACAGCCAGGGTCATAATTATTACCCCTGATGTGTTGCTAATACACGAAAAACAGCAAAAGAAAAATGTTGATTGATTGCTATGAATGTCTGGCAGCTGTAGCTTTTGAAGCATGAAATACATTAGCATTGTATCCTAATGTCTTTGATAATTGTTCAGAGTTGATGCTTGTCTTCTTAGCCAGGCATATTATTTATTCACAAAGAAGTCACTGGCTGTAAAAAATTAAACATGTAGAAAATAAGCTGACCTCTATTTTTCCTGCAAAATAACATTTCTCTGAAGGACAATGGAAGAAATAATTTACACTGTTGGTGCATGATGCAGGTCTAATTTCATGTTCATTGTCCAAATACCTTTGCCCTTTAGAGGTTATTAACTGTAACAAGCTCCTGGGTGAAGTATTGCATCATTACACAGCAGCTATAGAATATTTCTAGTAGAAAAACCTACAGTGAAATATCAGCTCTGTTAAAAGGAACACTTTTGAAATACAAGGCCTGGTTTATAAGAGTCATTTAAAAGAGTTTCTTCAGACCACATGAGGAAAAGTCTTCAAATGCACCATAAAGGTTCCCAAAAGCCATAGCTTTCAGTGTGTTTACACATTTATGTCTTAATATTTTTTGCTTTCCCATATCTTTCTCTGTGTACAATTAATCACTGGAGAGAGCAAAGCAAATTATTTTATTTTTCTCCAGTGATTTAATATTTGTTTCTGCCTGATGGCAGAGATTATGTTGGGTGTAAGGTGTCTAACAGAAATGCTATTACAGGGATTTCAGCCTTCAGAGCTGAGCTGACTGTTCTTTTCAAGCATTTCTTCAAGTATCTAAAAAGAAGGAAAAAGAACTCTGAGGAAAGCACACCAGAGCCAGGTAAACAGCAAGAGTGGGTGCTGCAGTCGTTGTTATACCTTAAGCAGCAAAGATATCAACAAATAGCAGTAATTACAGTTCCCTAAACACAGCAGGGTTAACTGCAGTGGCATTGCTCTCAAATCAGCACAATTACACCCAGTTACAAAGATTGTTTTTTATACTGAGAGGACCCTCAGAGCTTTTTCTTCTACTAAGGTTTGCAATACAAATAAATACAAGGTTAGCACAACAGAACTTTTGAAATACAAATCAATACAGATATGATCCCAGCAATATCTCTGCCAAGTTGGTGTCCTTATTGCCACTTGCCCACTTAGAGCACCTGACTGCCCCTGTGGTATTGCTGACTTATATTTGCATTCACACCACAGGTAATCCAGGCTCTTACAGAACCATTGTTCCTGACCTTTCCCTGCCAAAACACTGCCTAACCTGAAATCAATGGTGCTTTTAAGCATCTGGCTCAGGTAACACCTCTAGTTGGACTGCTAGCCAGTTCTGTCTTCAAGAAGGTAAAATATTTGTGGACCCTCACTGTCTGCCCATAGTTCTTCCACTATTGATATGAGCATGGACAGTTCCCACAAGTTATGGTGGGAAACTCTGTCTGGCTCATCCTTTTTTCAGAAGAAAACAAAATGCCCCTGCAAGGCAATGACATGAATCCTAAACAGCCAGAAAAAGTCAAAACCCAGTGATAGCACTGTTCAAAATGATACAGCTTCTCTGTGTGGTTACCAATACAGAACCCTTCCTAACACACAGGTCTGGAAAACCACCATCACAGCAAAGGCATCCATGAGGGTGTAAAAAACATTACTGTTGGCTGAAGGGACAAGGCAAAGGCTCCAGCTACCAGGTAAGTAGAAAAACTACCATTCTTCTGTCTCACCTTTAAGGGCTCTTAAGGGACAATGCCAAAGCCAGATGTCTCAGATGTGTCTCTGGAACTCTTGCTTGGCAATCAGCAAAGATTCATTTCTAGCTTATGTGGTTTATCTGCTGGAATAACGAAGCACAATGGCACTCACATTTGTGTGGCTGAATTCACAGACATCCACCTTTGCACCCATTTACAGCAGTGCTCATGGGTAAGAGAGACCCTGGGGTGGGACCCAGAGCGTGGCTCAAATTCATGAGCTCATATTAACATTCTGAATCTTGTTTAAACATAAGAGATGTGGAGCTGAACAGACAAATACAAAAGAAGCAGGAAAATGTCAAGGCAAAATAAGCTTATTTCAAAAGAAGAAACATGCATTTTGTACGTCACTCTGTGAACAAGATTTTCCCTTCCACAGCCTAAAGGGGCCCTTAAAGAAATTAAGGCAGCTGTTAGGAAGGTAATTTGTACTGAAAGGTCTACAAGAGAACAGTAAGAAGGCACAAAGACCAGCTCTCATTTTCCAAGTATCCTTCCTTGTCCTTTTCAGAGGGCAGAGCTGGGAAAAGCTCCACACTCGAGTCTCATCCTACCCTGGTGCTTGCTGGGCACGAGGGCAAAACCCTCTGGGACAGGAAGGTCTTGCAGGATTTAGACAGATCTGAAGCTGCCCCTGGTTGCCCTGGTAGTGCCACAAAATAACACTCAGTGAATTTTAATTCACAGTTCCTTGAAGTGTTCAGGTGTAAACAACAAAGCAAAACACAAGATAACAAATAGGGCTCATGGGACTTCTCACACGGAATTTAAGAGGAAGATTAGACTTTTATAGTCCCATATTTCCCTGTTCATGGGAAAAGATGTCAAAAATGATCAATGGAGGATTGCAAAGTTTATGACATTTTAAACCAGAATGATCAGGTAAAGAACTTAAAATTTAGGAAGCCAGCCCTCCCCAGGCACTGAGCCCCTTATTTCAGTGTCAGCAGGAGACTGTTTAGATAAAAACAGCCTAAAGCAAAAATTATATTTAGCTTTTCAGCAGAAGATATTTTGGTTATTTCAGGATGTACAAATGTAGAACAAATAAAAGGATCCTGTCTACGATAATATTTTGCTGTTGATTTGTGGTGGCTTTATTTTGGTTTTTCTATCCTTTGTTTTTTTAAAAAATAGTAATTTCCAGGAAAGGTTTGATGCTTATTTCATTTGCTCTGATCTTACATCTCTGTACTGCCTCAAAGCATCCCTACAATCTGCAAATTGTTCTTTAAGTGTGACATAACTTTACCACGGACAGCAAACTGTAATTTACATCAGTGTAACTAAGAACTAACTATATCACTATTTTTTAATGGCCTATCAGGCTTATTCTAAATGCTATTAAAATGACAAAATAAAATAAACCAAAATGAAATGGAGAATTGTCCTGCCTCCATCTGCACATTACCAGCAGATATTCCATAAAATATATTTATCAGCACTGTGACCGGCTATAAAACGTCGTCAGTGCAGAATGTTTATGTACTGTAGCATAGTAAAATTGTCCCCCTGTTAACTCTAAATCAGCCTCCTAACAGGTATTGGTGCTTCTTCATCTGCAGGCAAGCTCAAAGGGAAATGTCAGTTATGATGTCTGGAGTGTCATTTTTGCTAGGAAGGATGGCACAGCTGAATTGTGGCTTCCTATAAAGGCAAAAATTGCTGGATTTGGTATAAATAAATCTTAGAGACAGATCATGGTATTATTTACCTTGTGTTTTTTAAAATATGGTTGAATTTTAAGTGAACAACTCAAGACCCCTAAACATCAGTTTGATTAATATGGTGTGTCATCTTCACAGTGAGGCTCTAGGAACTCGTGCTGGTATCTCATCAGATCTCATAAACAATGCAGTGCCAGAACCTGTCACCATCAGTGTGTCTTTACCACACAGTATGAGTGCCTGTCAACTGCACCCAAACATTATTTCCTAATCCAACCAGTGTTTAGGATACACCCAATTCTGATCTGGTGGAAAAAATAGATTGGGAGTTTCTCCCCACATCCCCCCCCCCCCAAAGTAAAAACTAAAATATCAGAGATCAGATCAAACAAAGCTTCTCTACATAACATTCTCTGTGATCCTCGAGTAGCTTTTGGCAGCACTGCATATTCTCTAGTTCTACACAAGTATTTCAACCAGCAGGATCTTCCAGAAAATCAGAGAAGTTATCACTATTTTATCTTCACTGTTTTAGTTCAGCTCAAGTAAATTTTCCTATCACTCTGCCTTTTCTAGTTACTTGGACCTTTCACAGTCATAATGAACTTAGTTTGGCCTTCTTCAGGAAATTCCCTGTGAAAGTCTCAGGCAGATTCACCTCAGAGCCCCTTGGCTTGACAGCCCCTTAAAAAACGAAGCCAGAACACCAACCAGTTCATATTGTCACTGAGCTAACTCTGATGTAGCACAAAAGGAGCACTGCAAGGTTATACTAACTGATTGGATGGTTATAATATTTTTTTACAATATATCTTCCTCTGACTACACAGGTGTATTGTATTCTCTTCAGCAACTAAATGAGTGGCTTGTCATAATCTATTTTATAACAAGGGAATCATATGATTTCAGCAGCCATTCACAGGAGGAGGTAGACTGGTAATTAATTTCTAGCTTGAATACAGTTTATTTAATAATAAATTAAAGAAAGTTAAAATAAGATACAAATGCTAATTTTAAGAACAGGAAGAATTACCTAGGGAGAAAAAGCACCTTTAAGTTGGTCAAAATGCTTGAGTACATCTTAATATGATGTTAGCAGACTTAAAGCACTTATGTTGTCAAGGTCTGTCATAAGTGCTTCTGCTGAAAAACCCACTTTGTTTCTTATTTTCATTTGGAAAAGTGTCATCTGTCACATTTTATACCTTTCTTTTCTTACAGGTACTCATAAACTATGAGCTGAGATACAGCTTAGACCTTCAGCACTCACAGAAGGATTCTGTGACCTTTTCAGTCCCACCATCAGACTGATGAATTAATCCAGAGGACAACGCTGTAAAGTGAAGTATTAAGGCAGGCATATGAGGTGGTAAAAATAATTGGCATGCAAACTGTTACATCTATCCCTTGAATTACTGAATCTGATTTTAGGATTCTTCAGACTTGCAAAAAGCTGCTAAATAACCGACAAACATCCACAAACACACAGATGACCATCATTTGGTTTTGGCTTTTAAACAACCCCGTTACCTGAAGTGCCAGTTCAGCACCAAAATGCTTGGCACTTGTTCTAGATCAGAATCAAACATCCAGATGGGAGCTGAGCTATAATTACCCAACTACATCCACAGCCAAGAACGAAGATGCAATGTTCCAGCAGCAACAAAGTCACCAACAGTATATTAAGAGAGATTTTAGGACAGCTTAGTTAATAAATAAAATTCACAGTGAAGAGTGAGAATTGGCACCCCATGCACTGCAGGCCCTAGGAAGGAAGGTCTGATGGCATTGCTCTATTTCAGCTGCATATTCAGAGTGTGCTAACAATTTCTTAGGCAAGCCAAACATAGAGCTCTCCAAAGATTTCTGTATGGTAAGCCAGTTGCATTTATTTAACTAGCACATTTTCAGGAATGTTGAGCTTATGATCTCTCTGATTAACAGTGATATGCTTACAAAATACAAAGAAAGGAAATGAACTGCGCTGTCCCTGAAGAATAGCTGCCTTTACCAGATCATTAAGAAGTTCTGCATTTTTTCCTTATGATTAGCTGTAATCAAAAAGGATGATTTTTATTGTTTTTTCTCCCCATCAAGACTTTTTCAGTAGATAATAAAGACTGAAAAGGAAAGAGCAGAGCAATCCAAGGAAATGAGTTCATACAATGCAAGTACCATGCCTTGCCTATTACAGGGAGAAGTTCTAAATATTGTAACATTCTGATAACTACTTTTAACTTCTCGCAGGCCTCTAAGCAAACCCTGTACTTCAGATATGCATCCCATCTTTACATATCACTTACAGGAAATTTACTGGTCACTAAAAGGTATAACTGCATTTATTAAAGGCTTGCTTTCAGAGGTTTGGGAATGATGCTTCTTCCTCTGGGTTTCTGCACAAAAAGCAAGGACCCTCCCCAGAGCCAGGGCAAAGGAAGAAACCCCTCTGTGAAAGACTAGGACAAGTCCCAAAATTACAAACTGCAGAAAAAGAAATACTGGAGGGATACAAGAAAATTGAGGAGCTTGGGAGCTGCCTGGCAAACCAAGCAGCCTGGGCCAGGTGTGAGGGAAGGCAGAAGAGCAAGATCAGCACAGCCCAGGGGAGCAGGGCAGGGAGGGCCATGCCTGGAAGGAGAGGCAGAAATCCCTCTGCTCCACTCCCTGCACATCCACCTGGCTCAAGGCCCAGCTGCCACTTCCTTCTGGAGAGATTTCCGAGAGTGCAGAATTCAATAAACCAAACTTTCCAGAAAACCCTACATCACAGATGACTATTTGAACTGCACACATTATGTAGCAGTTCCATGAAATGCTTAGATCTCTGCATTTCTCCTGTTCCAAAGAGCATCCTTCACTTCCAGATTTCAGCAATTCAGGTTGTTGAAGGTTCTTTTCAAAAAGCTGTTGCTGCAAAGTGCAGTTTAGGCAATAGTACAATAGGGAATAAGACATTGTTATTGTTATTGAGTTTCTTGCTTCAGGGAAGACACTTGAAATTCTTCGTTTTCGAGCATTACTTAAATTCGTGACAAAAAGACATTTTAATTGTTTTCCACACTGGAACATGAGATTTTAGAATCTCTAAATGTACCATCTCTGTAGCTGGAGGTATGCATTATTTAACCACTACAATAGCTCTCATTAAAACTTAACTCATTTTTTCAGCTTTCTCAAAACATCTGCTACTCATGGGATCTGTTTTTGTAATTATAATAAACCAAATTTCTCTAGTGATGCTCCTTTAGTTGCAAAAACAACAGGTTCACAGGATTTATTCATAGCTTTGATAAACTAAACCTTATAGCAACAGAAATAATTACCAGATTTTTTTATGTTGTAATTTTAAATCCAGTGCTTTGAAAGTTGATGCCACAACTCTTGACTTTGTTACCATGGTGCTATCACCTGAAACCAAACTCCAGAAGCACGGCCTTACAAAGCCTTAATAAAAGCAACTCCTTTCCCCTAGTTTAAGGCATTTTGTGAAATTAATACATGACAAGTCACAAGCACAGCCTGAAAGCTGTACATGTACAAAGGATGCACAGGACAGAGGTGCCAAGGTATCAAAAGATTTGCTGCAGTTCTTAAATACTTGATAGCAAAACTAGTTGAAACGGATTAAATACTTCGGAAAGTGGCATTACAAGCAATTATTATGGGGTTTGGTCCCAATTTTTTAAGGTTACCAGGTTTGTCAGCTTGCCAAAAATGTAAAATACAAAATATGGTGCAGGTCTTGTGACCAATAACAACTGCTGAGTGTCCAACGTTTCCAGGAAATACAAGCCAGGTCTGCTTCTCTACAACAAACCAGATTTACAGCAAAAGGATGGAAGCTTTTACCTGTTAATTCTGGATAACACTCTCTTTCTTTTTGCCAAGAATAAAAACCTAAATGCAGCACCTGTGCTAGAGAAATGACAGGATGAGTGTGTAAAGTCTTGATTCTCAACAACGAAGCTCCTAATTATTTTACATGTCCCCAGTTTCAGTCAAGGTAACATTAAAAACCATCTAGGTGGCATTTTCCCAGAAAAAAAATACTAACTGAGCAACTGAAAAAAAAAAAAAGAAAAAGAAAAAAAAATCCAAACTCACAAACAAAACCCAATTCAAAACCATAATAAAAACTTGGGTTTTGATGACACAAAATATATTAACGTATTTGCTAAAATAACTTGAAATATAAAGCTGATTGAAATTTTTAAATGAAAGTAGCTTAACCACATTTCCCTTTTTTAACTTTTTTTTTTTTTTTTTTTATTAACAGCATATTTTAAACTGACTGCACATCTTTTAATCCTTGCAAAGGGAGCTCCAACAGTTCCTTCATCAGTGCTTTTCATTGGTAAATAAGGTTCCATCTGGGCTGTAGAAACAGATGAGGAGGGCACAGTGGGACTAAATGTTTCCAGCACTCAATTGGCTTGAAATGCAGTCTGGTCTCTGAACACTCTGGCCCCAAGCAGATAAGAGGCCTGACAGAGGCAATAATCATCTTCTCTTTATTATTTCCTTCTATTATGCTTTCTATTTCCACCCTGGGTCTCAACCCCCAGTCACAAATTAATTCTATTTATTTACTTTTTTCATTTTATAGATAAACCTCCTATTCAGATTTAAATATTCATCCTTCCTAAGGTATCTTAGTGAATATCACATATGCTATATAGCAGTGCTAAACTTAATGAGCAGATTATATGGGCTTTTAAAATGTATTAACAGAGGCAAACCTATGACAAAAAGATACCCCTACCTGCACTAGGCTGCTTAAAGAAGCAGACATTACAATTCCAGAACTATTTGGCTCACTGAGGATAAATCCACTTAGTCCAAAGCTAAGAAGTGCTGTAGTCTCAGTGGGAGGGGGGGGTGGAAGAAACCATAAGCTTGATAATAGATTCAAGGGACAAGAATCAAATGGATGTATTGCTTGTGCAGCAGGGGGGATGAACAGAAGGCAAGTGCAGTAAACTTCTGGTTTTGGACTGGAACTGAAAACAGAGCATTACTGAGAGAATCTCTCTGCTTGGCCTCTCCCTCCTCCCACCAGGACCAGTTCTCCACCTCTCCAAGGGAATTGAAATGAAATAGGTTAAGTGGATAATTTGGGTTATTACTAAATTAAGTCATTACCTAGTCATTATCTCCAGTTCATCTCTCTTCTTTCCAGTGAAATCTGTGTTAGCAGAGCTGAACTGAAATGAAGAGGCTCCAGGCTTTGGAAAGCTGAGGTATCACAACACCCTCCTCTGAGAAGGTAGAATTAACAAGCCTCACAAGCATAGAGTGATCCTCACAAGCATAGAGTGATGTAATTTCCTGTATCAAACCAAATGCTGTTTTCTGGCAGCAAAGGACTATTCTCTTACAGCATTGTGTGTTAAAATTCATCATTGCTGTATACTCAAACAGATTGGACTCAATGCAAACTTCTAATGAAATCAGCATTAACTTACATTCAGCCTGGAAAAATCTATAAAGGACTTGTATTTTCTTTAATGTTGTTCTTTTACTGCACTATTTCCTAATTAGAGTTAAATTGTTACATTCCCAAAATAAACTAGCCCTTACACTGGGTGAAAAGCATAAAAAGGAATCAAATACAATTGGATAAAATAAATATAAATAAAACCAAGATATACTTCTTCAAGAAATAGCCACAAAATAACTTCATGATAGATATTTATGCTTAATAATATTTACCCCTGTATTTGATTTAATATTCATTAATTTTTTTCCACATGAGATTCAATTAGTCTGGCAAGGGACTTTCACAATGTAGGGTTTTTCTCTCCAGCATGGAGAATAGAAAATTATCCTGCAAACCTCACACAACCAGATGATTCAGATCTCAGTCCGTTCCCACACTGCAGTGCCCAACACCAAGGCTGCAAAACCAAAGTTACTGCAGCTCAGTTACTGCCAGAGAAAAGAACATTTTTTTCTTGCCCCAATCTTCACTTTTACTTCCCCATTCCTTCTTAAAATTCCAAAGGGGAAAAATAAAATGTGGGGACTGTGAGTGTGTCACTGCTCCAGTTCAATAAGGCTAAAAAAGCACTGAGAAAGAAAGAATTTCTTGTCTGGTCTTGGGTATACTGAAGTCAATAGGAACACATTGACCATAAATATCTTCATTTCATAGCTCCCCCACTTCATCAGCAGCACTCCTGGCCTTTAATACTGTGATTTTAAACTTTCACTTAGGAAAACTTAAGAGTCCTGCCAATGTAAGGGGCAAATAAGCAGAACAATTCTACAACACACACACATACACACACACACACAGATAAATCTGTAATATATCTAGGTTAACAACCCTATTATGATGAAAGCCTCTTCCTTGAGTTCTATAAGTGATATAACTACACAACATGACACATAAATACTTTTCTCTGCTGGACATGTTGCCATTCCAGCAAGCACTATTTGTCCTTAGGAAGCACATTCACACAAACAATGAATTCTGCTGTTCCCCTCAGCGTGCCCTGCACATGGCAGAGCTGCACTGACAGACACTTGAACTCTGTGTTTCACAGACTGGCAGGTTGATGCTGCAAAGTCCTGACTAAACTGACTGTTTCACAGCTCTGAATGCATGCATAGGCATAGTCAGGATTAAAGGACCTTCCTGAGTAAACATCTGCATCCACATTTGTGATCCCTTGCTGCCAAGACAGCACACATTAGGTACACTATAGGAGCAAGTTCATAAAGCAGAGAATCTTGTTTATGCAAGTGGGATGAAAATATCACAGTAGATATCCCCTTTCTCCCTGAGCAGAGATCCTAGTATCAAAAATATTTAGACTTTTCTCCATTACCTAGGATGCCTGCATTGTACATTTGCATTCTACTTCAAGTTCTTAAAGTGAAACAATAAAAGAAATCCTTAAGGTAAACACTTTGGATCTGCACCAGACCAAAGAGCAATCTATTTGCTCATATCTCCATAACAGTTTACTTTGAAAGGGCAGGTTTTACAATTCTAATGGAAATTAGGTGAAATAATTTATTTGAAACTGAGGGAAAAGAAGTGAAGAAGGAAGAAAAAAACCCAGCTTTTAAAGACGTGCTGGAAGTGCCAGCCAATATCACACAACATTGCCCTGGTTCTTGGCATGTGCCATAGCTCAGAAGTTTTATTATATTACATTAAGAGAATAAGGTGCCTTAGGAAACTATAGAAAAACATCATAATGTGCCTTTAGTCAGAAAGTATTTTCTATACAAAATCCATAATGCCTTTCCTTTTAGATTTTGCTTCCTAACATAATACATTCATAGGAGTTTTGCAGCAGGGTCCCAGAACTTCCTAATTGCTACTCTAGAAATAAGCCTCAAAGCTTTGAATATCCCATCTTAAATAAATTTTTGGTTCTTTGCTTTGAAAGATGCGATACTCAAGCTGTGATTTGAAAGAAAAAACTGCAGAGAATGTGTTGACATAATCTTCTGGATAAATTTTTCCTTTTCTAACAAGATTACCCATGAGTATTCTTCTGGTAGGGTCCACAAAAAGCAAACAACTCCCTTTATAGGACTCTATCATAATGCAACCTTAGAAAGAACAATAAATTGAAAAATCTGTTTCAAAAAATTGAGTTGTTTGTTTCTCGTATCTCTCAGATGGAAAACGCTTTTGTTAAATCATTGCAAGTGAAATTAGGCAGCTTGTTAGTGAAGCTTAATCATTCATTAGCATTTTTAATTCCTGCAAAGGGGACAAAATACTTCAGTTTCTGACTGCCTGAATATTAACAGCTAATGCTTTTTGTTTATGTGTAAACATCTAAAGCCTCTATCAGGAATTAGCTAAAGAACACTGGGTAAAATTTTTACTTTGTCAAAAGTTGTTGGAGCTCAAAATATTCCTCTTTTCTGATTATTTTTAGGGGAATAGGAAAGACTCCAGATTCTGCAAACTGACTGAGATTTCTAAGAGTCAAAGTCTGAATTGCCAGAAACGTTCAAAATAACCCCAAACAACAGTATTGGTGTTTCAATCAAGAATGTAACAAATATAACTCATTCTCGCCTTCAGCTTCCTAACTTCCCAAACTTTTGCTTGCAGCTTTTGAGATAATTATGTTTAAAAAAACACATCACAGCAACAGCCTGAACTCAACATAACATTGCTAGCAATCTCCTAGAAATATGAAATTGTAGGAAAAATTATAGACAATAACACAATGTGTCACCCTCCTGCTCTGTGAGCAGCCTTCACTCATTTCAAAGGCATTCTCAAAGCACCAGCACCACAATGCTGAGTTCGAACAGACAGGGCAGGCAGGCTCCCACCACGCTCATTCACTCACCTGGGGGGTTCTGGCTACAGCCCACATGCACCATTCCAGAGCTTTCCTCTCCCCTCCTACTCCTTTGTCTAATATTTTTTCACTGTAATCACGCTCAGGAAGAAAATTACCAAGCCAAGAATGACAAGTGTGTCTTGCCTCAGCTAAAACTACTCAGAAATAATAAAAGGCAAGATCAGAAGGCACAGATATAGAAATGTTTTTGCCCTTGTAGCAAAAGAAAAATAAGTGGAACTGCTGAAGGCCATACAATGAAGAAAACACATGCTTTCTGTTTTCCTGGGTGAGAGGTCCAGAAATGTAGAATAATTTGCTAATTGGCCTTCTGTAGCAGATCAGAAGGCAGATCAGAGGCCTTTCAGCCTTCAGCTATTATTTTTCCATTTTCTGAGTGTATGAGGACGAACCCCCCAAAAATTCTTTAGCAAACAGAAACAGATACCCTAACTACAGCACAACCTTGATTTGAAAACTTCAATAAACCTTAGAGGAAAAGAATTCAAACCCCAAAGCTAAAGAGCTGGTTTCATTTTCCCTTTAGTTTTGCTGCTTTCCTGCAATAAATTTCAGTCCACACATCTGCACAGATTCAAATAGGCAGAACTCATCTCTCCAGAGAGAATGAATAATTAAAATAATTTCTTACCTGTGAGAAGCACTTCCTTTTGACTGCTCTGGGTTTCCTCCAGATGAAGTAGTAACTGGCAGGTCCTTGTTGATAGACACCAACTACAGGTCATGTGAATTGGCACGGGGAAATCTCTGATTTTAATCTTTATGGAGCATCACAGAGTAGCAGAACTATTACCCAGCATCTGGAAAGAGAATTGGAAAATAATTCAAGATTAATAACTTTCAGATCTTCTTTTGCCAAGAATGGAATGACACTGATTATTACAAAATCAACATCAGTTAGTGATACTAATTTATTGTTATAGTTTATGATTAGTGTGAAAGAAAGTGGGGCTGAAGGCAAAAGGAGGCAGTTTTAGTGAACCTCTAAATATGAACTTCGGGAAGAAGTTCATGCAAAAGCACTTGCCCTCCAGAATGTCAAGAGACATTTCTCCTCTGCCTTTGATAACTGGAGTCCTGCTCTATGGTGGCTTGCAAAAGGCAAATAAAGAAAAGGCTGATCAAGAGATTTAAATGCTCTAATATGGACTCCATTACAGGATTTTAAATAGAGAAGAAATCAAGATGGTAATCGAAACAGTGCACTCTACTCAAATACATTTTTCTAATATTGACAAAAATTGCTTATTAGTATATTAATACCACAGTTTTCCACTTATTTAATATAGCATTTAGTGAGTTTATACTATTGCTAAAGTTCTGAAGATTAAATTCATTAGCAAGACTGTGTGTGAAAAAGCATGAACTCGCATAAATCATTCACAAAGGACACCTTTACATCTCTTCCCACAATTCCTTATTATTATTTCATTCTTTTCCAGAAGTAAGAAGTATTGACTGCAGCTAAAGTATCTCCTCATTACGGATTGCAGTTCAGCTCCCAACTACACTGGGTCAATTATATCAGGGACCAAACAAAATACAAATAATGCAAATATTTTCTTCTACTTAAATGGCAAAAAGAACCCCTAAATTAAAAAGTATCTTTGGCCTTGCATGTGCACACAAGGCTTTGTTTTTAATAGAACTTTTCTCAGAGCAGTTTTACATTCAAATTCTTATGAAAGAAGAAGAAACAAACCAATGCAGAATGACCTAATTAAAAAAAAAAAAAAAAAAAAAAAGTGGTATTGAAGATTATTGGGGTTTTCCTGCTTATGATGAGAAAATTAAACTGGTCACCAAAATCTTATCTCACAAACACCAAAGTATCATTCAGCTGAGTAATGTATTCAGAATATTTATGAACCATAGAAGCATCACAGACTAAGGTGACAAAACAAGGTAAAACCCAAAGGTAAACTCAACTTTAATTACAGGGAATCAGTTCTCAAAGAAAACACAACTAAAATGTTGCTGTTTTCCTGCAACTTTCATGAATCTCTGCATTTGCTTTGCTGAATAACTATTTTATTGTTGTACTAGAACTGGAAACTAAACTGTATTATCAGAAAAGAATGTGAACTCAGTTCTTTCCCTGGGGACTTGAAATTTCCCATTTTACTCATGGATATTTTTTTACTTAAGTGGCATTGGAGTCCTTATTTATGTTGCTGTTCAAAGAACTGTTATTGTATTTAGTTAAATCACATCAACACACACTATTACATCATGTTCTTATCAGACTTCAACATTTTTAAAGGAAGATTATGTCTTAAAAAGTGAAACCAGGGAGGCAAAAGAATTCAGTGTATTTTCTTCTCCATATCCATTTTCAGCACCAGAGTTATTGCCTAGCTGGAGCATCTTTATGACTCAATATATTTCAAAACCACTTTCAGAACATAGAAAAATAGTTTCATGAAAATAATTCATCCTTGGGTTTAATTTTACATCTAGAACATAATGGAATATTTAATACTTGTCAATTCAACTCCACAAAGTTACTTTATACTGTTCAAATGTGGGAGAAATAGAAGAAAGGACACATTTTCATCAGATGGTGCAAGACTATATGTATATATCCCACTTAAATCTGTTGTAAAAGCTCTCAAAACCAGCACAAAAGCTCTCAAAACCAGCACAAAACTGCAAATAAACAAACAAAAAAAACAACCCCTGGCCATGGATTTTTATTCCACTTAGTGCTGCTCACTGAGAATGGATGACATCAGGAGGGAAACTGCTCCCAGAACACAAGGCACTGTGCAGCCTGGAAGAGCATTACATCACACTGTGACCCCAGAGACTTAACCCATTTGGATCACACTGAATTCTCTGATATCAAAACTGTTCTTAGATCTGGGAGGGGGGAAAAATAAATAATAAAAAAAAAAAAAAAATCAGTGCCTTAAACTTTAAATCAGCCTACTAGAAAGCAATCCTCCATCTCATAAACAAACAATATAATTTGAAACATAAGAGGGGGGAGTCATGGTAATTCAGCTTTCAGATTCTGTAATTCTTATCCAGGCAAGCTTGTTTCCTCAAGAGAACAAGTGCCCTGAAATCAGCCCACAGTGGAGCATTCCAGCTAGCAATGAACCCTCAGCATAATAATAAAACCAAACACTACACACAGATCTAAGATATACACTAACACACCATTTTGGGTATAAATAAATAAAGAGCCTTCTCTCCAGCTTTCAGTTAAACCAAACAGCAATGGCCATTCATTTGTCTCTCTTTTTTTAGCTGAAATCTATCGGTTTCTGTTTCAGAAAGGCTAAAACCGGTTGTTTTCAGAATGAAGTCATACTGATATATCATTAGCAACTAAAGATAACACCAGTGACCTCTGCTACATTCAAGGGCTCATAAATAATTAAAAAATAAACTTTTCCTAAGTGTCTGGCTAAGCCCAGGCATCTAAACCCCATTTAGGTCCCCAGATAAGAAGCTTGATTTGAAAAGGTATCTGTTTACTATCACAGTGCTTTTCACTGATCACTCATTTACATACATTTCCTTGCCTAAGAATTGTTTTCTTTTAATTCAGTGTTTTACAGGGGCACCTTTCTGTGCATTAAAGCATCTGTTCTTATTAGCAAAAATAAAAGGGGATTGTAAGTCACTGCTACTGCAACAGTGTATCAAAAATACAGAACTGAGGAAAAACAAAACAAAAATAAAAAGACACAGCTCCCCGGGATGACTGTGTACCTACAACCACCTCCACAAATGGAATTTATCAAAAGGTCAAACTTAAAAAGCAGCAATTCATAAATACTAATTATCACCTTGCCAGTGATTGCATGATAACATTTACTGATGCATAATTGAATAGTAAAAAATTAAAAAAAACCAGAGAGTGTGGGTAGATTTAATAATTAATTCCTCCCACACTAATCAGTTTCTGACTATTTCTTCTAATAAGCACAATTATATGTTCTTGCTTCCTTTTCTTTTCTTCTTCCTTTGTGAGTAACAAACCATGAATCTGTCTTTCTAAACCTAAAGGGAAGGGGAACTACAGCCAAAAAATAATTTTTAGCAGTTCTAAATTTCTAAATGCTTTAATGGTACCTAGGTTTTGGTTTCATTACTGGGTACTACCAGGATACTTTGTTTTGCAAAACAACAGTAATTTTAGGTTACCCCGTTAGATCCTCCTCCCCCAAGCCTTCTTCCTAAATTACACATTTGTAACCCAGTGCATTAATTTAGGTGTGTTGTTATGAACATGAGTTAACAGCCATCACCCACTGTCCCCCACTGTCCCAGCAGCTGGGTCATGGCCCAGGACAGCTCATCTGCCCTGTCACAGGTCTGAGCTGACAGAGGGGTCAGGTATGTCAGGAGGGGATTCCAGCTGATCTGCAGGCTGCCACAGTGAGCTCACCCGTGCTTCCACTGCACAGGGGATAAACAAGACTGAAAACACGGGAGCAGCTGCCAGGAACGTGGGGGGAGACGCTGCTTAAAATCCCACACAGCTCCAGTGACCATGGATATCACGAGCACAACATAGCACAGTAACCCTCAGCCATAGGGGAAGTGTCCAACTCTTCAGTCATTTATTGTTTAAACTTCAGCCAAATTTTATCTTTTCACAATATTTTGTTACACCAACACATTCTGCAGGCTAATGTTGGAACAGTGTCAATAGAAAAAAAAAAAAATCACAACAGAATGGCACACAGTCCCCCCTCTAGGCCAGAAGGAAATAAAATTGCTACGTTTGTCAGAACACACCAAAAATATTGAAGATTCTGACACAGTCCTCCTAGCAGATCGTTTTCATCCATGGAAAGACTGACCATTTTTATCATAAATACATAGGGAAAAACAAAACAAACAAGAGCCAACCCCCTCTCCCCAAGCTTCCAAAACACTTTCAAGATCTGAAGAATAGCATTCCTCAATTAACAATCACAAAACTCATATACACCCTTCCAAACACCATTGCCTCCTGCACTTGAGAAAAGTCATGGGGGAGAGAAGCAGCACTGACCCACAAAGCCCAGCAATGTCAGAAATCCAAACCTTGCACTTGTTGTGTCTTTAAGTGGCATGAACCAAAACCTGCAGGAACACAGGGCTGAAGAGAATCCTTTGCAGCAGTTGCATGTTCCCCAGCAAGCACCAACCAGCAACCTCATGTTCCTCCAGAGTGTTGGCACTAACATTTTCCCTCTCATTGCACAAAACATAGGTATGATCCATTCAGGGGCAGATTAAAGCCCGAGACAGCAAATTCCTGAGGTTTTGTTCACCATAGCCACAGTCATTCCAAGCTGCTGACTGTACACTAACCAAAGGTAAGATACACAAACATTCAAACTATCTACAGCAGATTTGCTTCCTACTGAGCCATAATTATTATTTTAAAAGTTTGTCAGGAACAGAAGAGGAAGTGGAGGACGTAAGAGCACAGAGATGTTCAACCAAGCACATGACAGGGAAGAGCTCTAGAGTCATTAATACTTCATTCTTCTATGAAGAAATATTATATTGACTTTTTCTGGTAATTCTCAAAACCATTTGAGACCTTTAGTAGAAGAAATACACCTATGAAGAATTCTGCTAAAGTGAGAAAGCAATATGGGAAAGTTTGTTTTAACATCTTTACATGGTCGCTAAAAATTGATAAGCAAATAATAATTTGATGTCTATACCATAAAAAAGGCAATTAAGATTTACAGGATGGAAAAAACAGATGGTTACTGTTTGGTTTTATTGAAGCTTTGTAATTTCTACAAGTAGGCCAGCAGCTTATTTCAAAATCTCTCTCTGATTCCCTGGAAACACATTATCTTTTCTGAATTTCTTTAATCTTGCACTATTACTTAAAAAAAGAAATAATGTACCAAAATACTCAAGCTGAAGAAGTCTGCTACAAAAGATGCTAGCAGAATTTGAGTTAAAAATTATTGTTCCTTTGTCTAAGCAGATAACCTCACAAACATCTCCCAGCCCCTCGAAATCTTTCTCCTTTGGTCTGGGTGAAAGATGATATTTGTGAATATGGCAGACACAAGCAAAAGAGTGTACATATATGCTGCCAGTGATTAAGCAAAGTGTTTTCAAACTAGAATGGATGAGGGGGCCTATTTAATATTGGGACTGCTTTCTGACAGTCTTAATTTACACATCAAAAGAGAAATACACTCTAAGATTTTGTCACCGTAATGGTTTTGCTATTGCATTAACCAGCAATTACCACACAATGCCACGCAAGCTGACTAGGCTTTAAATGCCAAGTCCCAATTTCCAAACCTCCCTAGGCTGTTATTTCAGCGTCTTCCACACTTTGAAGGGAGAAAATTACCAAGGTTACAATTGCATAGATTAATAATGGCTAAAAATGCCTACAGTCGCTGCTTTGCAGCCTCTGTGCAAGGAAACAGAAGAATATCAGCTGTGGTTTACTCTTTCCTCTGGAATGTTGCTGATATTACTGCAGACTTTGGGAATATTAAGTGCCCCTCCTTATATAATAATACATGTAACACATGGGTGCATCTGCTGTTTCTGAAATGAGGTAACAGACATTTCACTCCCTCTCGACCCTCCACACTAGAGAGTCAACAGCTGGTTATGCAATGTACACATATGTAAATAGATTTTTTTTTCCCCTCTAATCTCAAAGCTTTCTACACTGTAATTTTAATCCTCTTTAACATCAGTATGAGCAACGTCCTATGACATTATTTATCTCTACCTACAGCTTCAAGAGTCTCTTTTTTAGACAGCAAGACCAGAAGATGCTTCTGAAGAAGGAACTAACAGTCTCCTATTGCAATAAATAACTGGATTTTTTTTTTCTAAGTATTTGTTGACTGCAATTATTTCTTTCTTTTCCTGGGGGGGGGGAAAAAAAGGTCAGCATTCAGGAAGAGTTAATTGTTCCTTTAAATTGACTTTAAAGGAGTTGTAGAAAGGCAAGAGAACATTTCCCTTGATTTCTAGCTCCTAAAAAAAGTGACTTCCACTAAAAGAAGAGATGATGTACTAATAAATGGAGTTAATAACTATACTCATAATCATCTGGTTTTGGATTTGCCACTCAGTGGGTAGAGATATATATTCAAAAATTACACTAAACAAGCTGGAAAGAGTTAAACATTTTACTAGGAGTTCAAATTACATATTTACATTATCTTTCTCCTTACCCTTTAATCCTAGAAAAGGAATCTGTTTAACCTAATGAAGCTATTCAGCTAGGCCTCAATTTTCTTTAATTACTCAGTTCCTGTAAACAAACATTCCACATCTATCAGGTCCACAAAACACGAAGCAGAAGAGAGGACTCGATGATCCTTGTGGGTCCCTTCCATCTCAGCATATTCTGTGATTATTTAATTTTATACCAGTTGAAAGTTCCTTCTACTCTCCTGTTAGTGTTGCCCTGCCACCAGCATCTGATGTTCAAAGAGCAAATTCAGTCATCTGCATTTATTCTCTTTATATTTTTTTAAAAGCTGTAGATTTTCATATTTATGATTTCATTGTGCTTTAATTCACTTATGCTTTACTAAGTGAAAAGGGGTTTGGTGGTTGGGAGTGGAGAAATAGGTTGCAGTTATGGTTTTAAATAATTTATTTCTCTGTTAAATCCAAGATATTTTAATGATTTATTAAACATTCTGCAGCAGTTGTGTTAAACAGAGACCAGGAGAAATTAATGCTGAGGTGATAATAGCTGGAGATCCTATCACTGTTACTCAGCAAAAATGATTTTCTTACAATAGCTAAATAAAAAAAATTAAAAGCTTCATGAAAAACTGGAAAATTTCATTGTTAAATGCACGACATACTGCTAAATCCCAAAGGGGGGGGGGGGGGGGGGGAAAGAAACATTTCTTTCCTAATTTTGAAAGTCAGAATACATATTATTGTTTTTATCAAACTCAGCCAGTCCCCCCTTAAATGCTGCCATCAATTTTTTTTTTGCAGGTGCCACTTTTCCTTTCCACTAGTAATGTACCCAAGCTGGTTAAAAACACTGGGTTAGATGGCACAACCATCAAGAAATGTGTGCTGTACCCACAGACCTAAAAATGTGACTGTTTTTCCTAAATTTTCCACCATGACGTTACAAGTGTAATCCAGTCACCCTTAAGACAAATATGACATTGTTTATAGTCCAGGTACACTGATATAATCACCTGCTTTTCCCTGAAATGTCCTTGAAAAAGCATCTCAATTCCAAGCAAGTTAGCTCTTTTCCAGCTGCACTAGAAACCCAAACTGGGGAAATCATACCTCCTAGAAATCCAGAGTGTGAAAAACCTCTGATTTAAGCAAAAAAAAAAATAAAAATAAAATAAAGTATGTTAATTTACCAGTCTGAGCATCAAGTCAGAGGTTGCCCCCCGTATAATTACTGTCATAAGAACTTCTTAACTCCCAATTAAAAAGAAATCTTACAGAAGAGATTAGCCAGCTTCACATGAATAATACTCAGAAAGAAGGATTAAAAAAAGATATGAAAAGGCTTATGCTTTCTTCACAAAGAAGATGTGGCCACTAATAACTTGCCTAGTTCAACAGCATATGGAAATGACTTTTTTTAATGGAAGATTTCACTTCAGAAAACAAACTTCTCCTTCTCAAATTTATTATAGCCTATTTATATTCTAGACTGTAAGTTTTTGAAATCCCATCTGCAGTAAATTACCAGACAAGCAATTTGATAAAACTCCACGTAGCTCTTGCATCTTAGCATGGGTAGTCCCATCCTAACTCAGGCACGTGTCCAAGATGCAGTCTGAGCTGCTGCAGATCTGATAAATGATAAATGATAAACACAGACCAGTCCAATACCACAAAGCACTTGAAAAGTGATGACAACACAAGCTGAGCAAAATCAGCAGGAGCTGAGGGCCACTTCACCAAGGCAAACAATACCAAGGGTTCTCAGGACATCACAGAACTTTTACAACGATGCATCAAAAAAGAAAGTGCCTGCCTGGAGATTTGTCCCTGAGAAGGTGCTCTTTTATTTGCACAGATTGGATTACAACCATTTTGGCCTGGCAAACAGTTCAGGTCCTGAGATGGTGTGGGCAGGAAACACATCTCTCTAAGGTCTCCCCGTGCTCCACTGGTGGAGCTAAACAGTATAAATTAGATTTCAGATGCAAACAGCTGGGACTCAGGGTAATTAACAGGGTAAACAAAAACAGTAGAAATAATTATTAGGGTTGATGGAAAGGGACTCTACATTATCTCTCTAGAAATTACATCATGCAGTCCATTTTGAAACTTTGCTTGAAGTCATTTGCAACTCTTCAAGCAGATGTGCTATTCATGTGACCTGAATTTCTTGATGTTTCCCCCTGTACAATGTTTTAATAACTACCTTAATTTTCTCCTCTTTCCATAATGAGACTAAAGACTATACCCAGACAAAACCTACTAGTTTTATTACCATCCAACATCCATTCCAGGCCAAATCAAAATGCCCACCCTTGAACTTCTCTTCCAACTGCTGCAGCAGTCTAGCTAATGCCCCAAATTCTTCCCTGCCTCAGCACACCTGTGTGTTCCAGTCCTATCCATGGGGATAGTGCTGCTATCTTGGAATGAGCTGTACCTCTATTACTAACCACATTCATCATTTAGTAAATTGAAGGAGACATTCTTCATCAGCACTGACAGCACAGAAGAGGATGACTAAGACTTCCCTAAATTCTGTAACCCCCATGTAAGAGGGGTCCTTCTCGGTCGTTTTTAGGGAGGGCAGAACTCTCTGCACATCTCCCAACATTTTATCCACCACAAACCACACTGAGAATATCTGAGGACCTGACACTGTCTATATATACCTCAAGTCTGCAGCCCTGAGTTTTATTTATTTACTTTGGTTTTCATTATAGTAACTGCTCTATAATCAAATCATCTAAATTTTGTAAGATCAGGCAGAATCAGGCCTTATTAAACACTTTTTAAATAAGAAAAGCTCTAACAGTCTGAAGAGATCTGGTCTGTGTGGCCTTTAGAAGTTGAATTCTGTAAGACTTAGCATTCTGAATTACTGGCATATTGGATTGATTGTAACAATAAACAACTTATCCATCTTCAAATAGTTTTGGTTCCTAGAAAGCTGTTATAATACACAAAGTAGCATTGCTAGGGGAAAAAATAATAATGAGTAATGCCTGCAACTCAAGCACTCCTATCTGTAAAACTCAGCTAAAGATGACCTGTTTTTGTAACTGGCTGGGGAAATTTATGCTTCTGCAGCAATTTATTTTGAAGATAGGAGGGTGGAAAATCAATTTATAGTCAGCTGTGGAGTCAAGAGGAGGAAGTAATTCAAACTCACTTGATTGGATTGCACAGTTGTTTTGGTAGGTTTTTGTTTGTTTTGATGGTATTTGGCTTCTTTTAAAGAAAGCAAAGATACAGTAAGGACAGAGTAAGATAGAGTACAGGAACAGGGAAGAAAGAGGAAGAATTTTTCTTTTATGTAGAAAAGTTCTTTGGATAGAAAAAAATATTTTAGGTTCCCCTAAGTGAAGATATATGTGTGGGACAAAGTACAGCCATCCCTTGGAACAAAAGCATGGTTGTAAACTGTAGATAACCCTCACCCTCCATGTCTACTTTTAAGCTATTCAATCACATCAGTCAATGGAATGCTGCCAGACTTTAAATATACCTGATCTACAAAAACTTTTCAATATATATATTACTTTAAGCATTCAATAAAATCATTCTATTTTCAAGATTTAATAAAATAATTTATATTCAGGGTCTCTTCATAAATATACTCAAACAAGGACACCTGTGTTATATCAAAGCACTAACTTTGGTTATGGTAGATTTGTAACTTTAACTACCCTACTCTTTGGAAATTGTAAAGAGACATCTCTGGTGGTATAATAGCTCTCTGACAAAGTTTTTCCAAGTGTTCATGTGTGTGTCTCTTTTCCCCCTTCTTTTCTCCAGTTAAAACCTAAACATAAGCAGATAAATAAACTAACTCCATTCATACATCCAAGTTGCATCTGTCTGCTTTGAACAAGATCAGAATTCAGGGGAAAAAAATTATTCCTGCAAAACACACCAGTAACTGTGCTCTAAAAAGGTCACATTGCAATGCTTCAGGCTGCTTCTGTGAATAAGATTACAGATGTATGTATGATTAATTTGCCATTTTTGAGCTGAAATATTAAAAATGCCACACATCTTCAAGAAAATGAAGTGGTTATCGCTTCACTGAGCTATAGACAAATAATAATGAAAATACTAGTGACACATCATCAAAATAATGGTTAAAGAATTTGTGACCAAAAACTGTTCCCATCACAGGAAGAATATATACCATAACAACAGTTAAATTAACCATTTCAAATCAAATGTATGGAAGGAATGATTGTCTCAAGCCTCACTAGAGGATCATTACAAGTAAATATATTCCCATAATTTCAAGACACACACCTTAAGAAGAAATGTTTCTTTAGGCATGTAAACAAAGAAGTGTCAATTATTTTCTCCTTTTCTTTGAAAAGGTGCATTGCTGTGTGAAGGCACCAGGTTGGCACTGCTGCAGCAGCCCTGTAACCTCTGCACTCCAACTTTGCTCCTCCAGGGAATAGTGAGAAGCTTCACTTTGGTACAAGCCCCAAGCTAAAGCACCAAATCTTGACCCAAGGGAGACAAAGAAACAAAGAGACAACTCACCTCAGTTTTACCACTTCTAGGTAGGGTTTTTTACTCACATTACCACAAAATGACAAAAGCTCTGACAAAAACCTTCCAGCTGAACACTAAGACCAAAGGCCTTTAGAAAACAAATCCACACTTCCTAGCATGCCAATATTCCCTATTTCTTATGCAAAACAAAGGGAAACTACTGGCATAATCTTACATGCAGACAATACAACTAGAAGAGTTTTGATACAAAAAAGTCCATTATCATCTCACAAAACAGCATGGATCCAGCTCATTACCAGTCACAGTTTATTTTGCATCAGACTGACTTTTAAAATATCTTTTGTTTATGACCTCCCACTCTCTCAAGATTTTGCACAATAATTGACAGAATTTGCTGTACAATTAACTAAGCCTTTCTATTCTGGGTGCCTTATGCTGTTCATGTCTTCCAGAAGTTGATATCATAATGGAAATCTCCAGCATCAAAGATAAAGCAGCTCTATATGGTGAATTTTTTTTGCAATTAGAAGAAAATTGGACACATCCATAACATTAGCTTTTGCTTAAATGCTAAGTATTCTTTCTTTGTCCATTGCAGAAGGGCTCATCTACATGCAAATGTTTCTCCAGAGAATCAGAATGATTATTTTTATGACTGTTTTTGTAATTAATGCATTACTCGTTGGGAGGAGTGTTGTTTCTGTCTTTTTTTTCTTTCTAAGGGAAAAGCAATACTATAATCTTTATTGCCCATGAAAATGGAAGCACCTACAAAGCACGTTTATCACTGTGTTTGGGGTTTTTTTAACCTTCACTGAGGACTGACAAACCCATCTTCACCTCAGCTCACATTTCACTTTCTTACTGTCCATCTGGAGCAATTCATTCCTCTCAGCTCATCCCCTGGCCTCCTGACACATTACAGCTATAATATGTCAGATTTTGTCAAAACCTTGAAGTGACAGTTCTGATATAAGGTCATGCCTGGTAGGAACATGGGTTGAGACACAAAGCTTTAAAATACACTGACTCTTTCGTGTCTGTATTTGCTTGGTGCAAGAGTGCTGAGTGACCTACTTCACTTGTTTAATGAGATTGTGAAGAGAATGCTTTGCATTTCTGACAGGGATATTTTTATTGCTGAAGAAGGAAATTAAAAAAATGGCAATTTGAAATGCAAAGGTTTATTTTAATTAGAGTAAGACAGCATGCATTATAATAAAAACAGACCATAGTTGGGGTGGCTGGGTGCTGTAAAGCACACAGTAAATATAAAGAGTCAAGGCAGTTAAGATTTTGGGAAGATAAAATAAAAAATAAGCAAAAGAACTAATACTATCCAAGCCATACAGATTCTATTCATTTTGGTCTCAAATCATACATGGCAAGGGCTACAAAAATAACTGTATTTATTCCATTTGTTTCCCACTCTTCAGTGACAGCTTTAGAAGTTACGTCATTGCCATCAACCCTTCATAACCTCTGGGTTTCTGAGGACTGATTTCACACTGATTTGCAGCAGAGAGCTGCAGCAGGAACCCACATCCAGCAGGGGGGTAACTGAGGGCCTTCAACATCTCCCAACCATTTCATCACCCTCCAAAACCACGTAGGACTCAGCAGCAGATTCACATTTCCAGAGCTCTAACAGACTTCAGGGGTTTGGAACTGGATGACCTTTAAGGTCCCTTCCAACCCAAGACGTTCTGTGATTCTATTCTATGATACTTCACTAAAATACACATTACACAATTATCAGGAAAGTGCTCTGAAAAGACCACAGACCACGTATCTCAAGAACTGAGAACAGGGTTGTAGTTCAAGCTGGATTTGTGACAGAATTTTGAAAGACTACTGCAAATGTTCTGGGAGAGAAGAGCAAATAAAAACCACATGACCTCTACCTTAACCACAATAGACCAGAAAGTCTTCAAAGTTCGTCAGAAAAAAGCGAATGAGATTAAAAGTTGTAACCTTACTTTGCAAACTAAATAAGTAACTGGTTGTCAGTAGAACTTTTTGGACACATGAGCATTCTAGTATTCCTAGATCTTATGCTGATGGATCACAGCATACCAACATAAAAATAGTATTGTTCAAGCACAGTACTAATGCATTTTACCAGGAACTGGAGGTCCTTCACTGCTTAATAAAAATATTTTCAGTAGCCCACTGTTCTCCACATAAGTTTCATTATACACAGAACTAAACCACCATGTCAGTCATTTAGGCAATGCAAAATCTAGTACAGATTTTTTTTTTCTTTAACTATATAAAGTATATGTTACTTCCAGATCTAGTATAAAGAGAATAAATTTTTTAAATGAATGCAAAACAGCCACTGATCACACTTTCAGACATAAGTCTTTGGCTTTCCCCCATACAGCATCACCTCAGCTTACATGTCTGGAACAGATGGTACAAATTGGTCTTTTCTTATGAATTCCTCCCACTCACTTCTTGTCATTGTCTGGTAGCAATCATATGAAAAAATCAGAATAAAGCCTTTATTGGCAGAAAAGGTTGCTTTAATGAGAGGCTAAGACCATTCATCAGTTCAAACACCACATCAAAGAAATGGCTTTTTAAGTTTGCCTTTTTTTGCATTTATAAGCACGAAAATTCACAGTAAGCTCTGCATCAGTCTGACATTTCATTGATGTTGTTTTCAGTTTTCCCCTTCTGACAAAATACTGCATGTTAAAATTTCACACAGAATAACATGGCTACATGAAAATAAAACATTTGGAGTTGTTATTAAAATTATGAACCTTCTTAGTGAAGAGATCCAGGGCAGAGCTCAAGTGCAAACTGCCTGGCAGGGGGGCCTCGAGCATTTGAGTCTGGAAAGACCTTGCTCTCCTGTTTTAAGTAGAAATGAATAAGATATCTCAACAACAAAACCACATCTTGAATTACAGGCATTAGTAGCAATAGCAATTAGTTGAAAATGAAAATTAATTGAATACAGCATTGTTCCAATCCATTTATCTAATTTGATCAAGGTATCATTAACTAATTAAGTAGCAATGCTTTAATGTACAGCTTATTAAACTACAAGGTCATATGAAGGCCACACTATCAGCGGAGCACATGGTTAAGGAAGGGTATCTTTAGAAGGGTTTAAGCAAAGTTATGTAAATGCACATTTACCAGGTGCTTTCAGAACTGACCACTCAGTTCAAAAATTGCCAGTCCTTACTTAGGGGTAGGAAACTGCATAATGATGCTATTCTATCCTCTAAGTAGCTTTCCTCATAAAGGAGTTCAGTGCAGCACAGCAGTGATCTTGGCACACTCACTCCTGCATTTCAGACACAGTCCTCGAGGAGGGGAAGGCTACAAGAGCTTCCCCATCAGCTAAAACTAATTCAGAGCCAAGAACTGACAGAAGTTTGCTCGGAATCTTTCTGCAGACACCTTGGTCAGCAGGGGTGGGGGAGGCTGGGGCATGACTAGAATTCACATTTCAGCCCTAGGCAGCTTTGAGAAGTTACACCCTTTTTTAAAAAAATGCAATTATATATACATATATATATGCTCTAGACAGCAGCTGGAATTGATTCAAGGTAAGAAAGACTTCAAAAGTGCTGCAAACCAGTGTGAACTCACAGACACTCATGTGTTCAGTAAATTGCAGAAGGAACCAGGTGATGAAAGTTAGGCTTAAGAGACCTAAGTTCCATTGGGAACATCCAGTTAGGACAGTTTAGTTTTCCTCTCTTAAACAAAAAAAAAAAACAAACCAAAAAAACCAAACCAAAACAAAACCCAAAAGAACTCCAGCCTAAAGTACACAGGAAAGCCTGTGACCAACCCAGTATCTTATCTTGGTTTGAGGGGGTTTTGTGCCCTTTTTTTTCTCTTCAGTGTTGTTGTTTTGGGTTTTCATTGTTGTTGTTGTTTCTGGGTTTCTTTTGTTTTCTAAGTGCTATGTTGAAAAGTAAGGGCTCAGTGAATGACACAGTTCCAGTAAAACATACCTTGCAAAAGCAATTCCAGGAAATATAGACTTAAGGAATGAAAGCAGTGTGTGCCTATGACAAGTAAATTGTATGGCTGTAGGGTCTAGTTCAGTTCTACATCAAGAAAAATCCTATTATACAGTTGAAAAATTAATTTCATTCCCCACAGCCTGAAAATATTTTTTTCTGACGTTTGAGAGAATTGTAATTGCAAAAGTACAAAACCACATTTATCTTGTCATTCACTTGGTTCTGATGCAGCCCTGCTGTACCCTGAATAGCTTCTTGGGAGAGCTGGGATTGCTCTCCTCTTCCTCAGGACAAAATAGTTCTGTTTCATAATTTTTTTTTATTTTTTTTTCAGTGAGACAATTTGAGAAAGCCAGTCTTTCTAAGATTGGCAAGCAAGACCTCCTGTATTTGTTGTTTGTCTCTCTTTTCCATGAATGCCATTATATATTTTAACCTGGGAGAGCTTTAAAGCCAGAGTGATCATAAATGAATACAGATGGCTCTGGCTGAGGACTGAGATCATCTGTTGGATCAGGCAGGAAGAATCACCTTCCTCCTTTCTGCTCCCTGACCTGGAGCAGCATTTTTGGGAGCTCTCCTTTGCCAGCTCCACAATGCCACGAAGAACAAAGCTCAGTAAGGGTAAAAAGAAAATGCTGGAGAATCAACAGTCAAATCTATACTCAACTCTGTGCAAAAAGGACCAGATTTTTTTCCTTCCCCTGACCCTGTACTTAGGGGTTTTTTTGGTATTTGCTATAAAATGAGAGAAGTAAGGAATTGTGAATGGTGTGTCTTTGGGTGGGAGTAGAGAATCCATCCCCAAATATAAAATCTAACTGAAACTTAATAGGAAGCCAGCCACTGCAACCACTAAAAAGCTGTATAACTGGTATGTCAGATAAGAGAGACCTCAGGAACTTTTTATATAAAGCAGTGGATATGGAATAAAAATGGGAATTGCCTCATTTCAGAGGCAGATCTAAATGTAGATAATGACTCTCAACAGTGAAACCTACAGGTAATAAATAAATGCTCTGGTCTAGAAAGGCACCACATACCCAGCAGACATTTCTTTGCCTAAAGGTAAGTAGTTGCATTTTAAAATTTTACTGCAATCACTAAGCCAAAAAGTAGAGAAAGCCAAGAACTGTGGATGTGGAGAATAATTTAATATTCAAATCTAAACACTTTTCCTTTACATTATCAGTAACTACAGCCCCGAAAGCAATTGGTCCTTCTGTGCTTAAATATGAGATATTTGCAGCCACAAATTATTAATGTTCTCTCTTTGAATCATCACAAACACAAAGTAAAACAAATTATCCAGATTTCTCCAGAATAATTAGATAAAAAGAAAGCAACCCACTTGGTACAGCTTTAACCAATTCTCTGTTTCACCTCTGTGACTCTGCTCTTTACTTTAGCATCCTAACTGGAGTACAGATCAAGTTCATTACTCAGATTCTAATCAGGAAATTAATTAGGAAGAAACAAGAAAGCAAATGAAAGATGAAAAAAACGTTGCATTGTGCATCAAACTTTTTAAACCTGACAATTACACTTTACGATTTCATTTCCATGGTAATTCAAAATATCTACTTAGCTGATTGAATCATTTGAAAGAAACAGATTTAATTCCTTAACAAAATAACTCTAGTGCAGTGATGTATAAGATGTTTAACAGAGGTGTTTTACTTTTTATCTTCAGGCAGTTTAGTTTTTTTTTAAATGAAGACTTGATTAGGAATGACTTTGAAAGACAAAGGCAAGAGACTGATTGCCACATTCATATTGAATGAACTATAGAGATTATATTTTCAAATTCCATACCAGAAAACAAGCTGGGAGTTTGTTTAGAATCTTTTGCTTCAGAATCTGTTGTGCATAAGTGTTGCACATTCATGCTGATTTAAATGGCCAAGTCCTATGCCCCCAAAAAGTATTGACTCCATTTTTGCTCTTGTTTGGAGCAAGATTCCTTCTTTTTATTTAAACAACAGACTGAAAATTACTGACAGTAATTTTCTTTAATTTTTCTTATGCTCACCTTGTAAACTTTCGGGTCAACTCCCATTGTTTTCCTATGCAATGAATTTTAAGATTTTCATAAGCAAGTTCAATGAATTCCAAGCTATATAGAACGTTTCCCCCCATTTTTCATGGGCAATAAGATCCACCTCTCCCTCCAGGGAAAAGACAGGTAATAATATCCTTACTGTGTTTCATGATCCATTTTTTGGTCATGGCTCATAATCAAGAACGGAACCCAGTCTTTAATTTACATTTTGATTTCTTGAGAATAAATTAAATTATCCTTCCATTCAAAGGGCCACTTCATGCCTTGTGGCCCCCAGGAGGTAAAAAGCTTAAGCAAGAGCCCAATGAAGCTGAGTCTTTGTGCCTTTTCTTTGCATAAACACGATTTTCAGTCCATTTATGAGCATCTAACTGTGGGACTGGATTTTGTTTGCAGAATAATTCATGGAAAGATTTTCCCTACCATGAATATGCATTTAACTGCAAATAAAACTGGATGATTCATCAGAAAAATGTTGAAGAGCAGAACGGATATCACAGGGATTACACAGCCTAGCACAGGGTTCAATGGGACATTTTTGACTCAAACACATTTTGCCTTTATTCATTTAATTAAGTTAAGCATCAAACAGCAATTGGAAATCTTCAACAGCAATACAATTCAACATTCATGGATTATTTGCAGCTAAACCCAAGCCAGCTTGACGGTCATTCAAGTGGTAACAGCACCGTGAAGGAGCTGAAAACCCAACATTGCTATCCAGCTTACAGAGTGTAATCTGCCAGGGTTTGCACAACACAGAAAAGCTTTTTCTCATCTCCTACACAAACATGACAGTATTTAGGCTCTGGCAAGACCAAAACAACTTAGTCAATTAGTTTCTGTAGGCTGCATTCACATCTGAACTGGGACCACTGCCACCAGTTGGTTACATTCAGCAAAACACAGTTATCCTGAAGCTTTTATTTTAATTAGTAAAGTTTTAAAACAAGAATCATTTAGTCATTCTTTCTGGATTGATTGGCTCAATTTTAGTCAATGGTTTTGTGGGGTTTTTTTTGTTAGGCTGCTCTTCTCATTCTTCATTAATGAAGTAATAAATAAATACCACCAGTTATTGAATGACATCGATGGAAAGCTGATTTGTGATAATTCATCATTATTGGCTCTGATGAATTACATGGATATGGTTTATTAATTGTTGCCATTCCCTCCAGTATTTCTATGCCCAAGTTCCTGAAGAAAAGCAGACTTTGCACTTGAAGTAAATGTGTGATTTTTCCTTGCCATTTGAAAGCAAAATAAAATTGTTAAGTGAAAGTTTCATTGTATTCATTAAAAAACAAATGGGTGGCAATCTTGCTTCAAATCTCACCAAAATACTTGTCCCACAAAGTACATAAACACCTAAAGCAGTGCCTTTAGAGAAACAGCAGCACTCATTCACTCTAAATGTATATTTGATTATTTAACCATTTTTTCATGCATCTTGACCCATTTTCCAGTTACATTCTGGACTAAGATGATCCCAATGGCTCTTATAGAGAAACTACTGCTCCTTCTAAATAGTTTCTTTTTTGTAAATCTAAGAATAGAATAAGGGTTTCAGGGCAATTTCACCCGAGAGATCATAAACTGTTAATTATCCATTATCACCATCTTCCTGCTTTTTTCATAACTATTTCCCACAACTCAGTTCCTTTCCTCAAATGTTTAACTTCTCTCAGAGCATGACCACATTAAAAGCCCTCAAACACAGAGTGTGTGATTGACTGAATTCAGCTGCCCAAATCATGCAGAATGGCCAGGGCTGGTGCTTGTTGTTCATTATTCTCTCATTTTTTCAGAGATCATCTGTTCATACAAGGAATGACTAAATACTGCTCTAACTATTGCACCAAAGCACTGAGACCCATATTTTCTGGAATCTAGAACAATTCAAGTACAGGCCACACTTCCCATTTAAAATGACATTTTGAGATCACCATAAGATACTTCCTATTCACATAGTGCAAGTTGAGTGGATCTGCATAATTTGCTTATTTAAGCTGTGTTACAGTTAATGTTAAAAATGTTTAAAATTCCCTGTTTCTATGAACTGTCTTACTTTAGTACTTTTTTTAATCAATTAGCCAAACTTGGAATTGAGTATCTCATAAAGTTAGTTTGACACTGCTGTCCACCAAAAAGTCATGCTAATTGTCTCAAATCTATATCCCTCTAGACTGTGGTCATCAAGGACCTCATTAGACACTCATTATTTCCACAGTCATACTGGCCAACTCTAATATTCAGGTAAACAATCCTGTTTACCCTTACAAAATACCAGGGGAACATCAGTTTTGTCCCAGAATTCCAAAACTCGATTGCCCAGGAACTCTGGGGGTAAAGAAATAAACAAACAAAAAAAATCCATCAAACCAAAAAAAACACCACCACCACCACAAACCAGAGGATTAAATCCCTTGAATAACTGTTAACTGCGCCTGCTAATAGGAAAGAAGAACTTAACTTTAACTTAACTTTGCTGCAATTCAGCATCATGAGTCAGTCATTCCATGACTTGAATGAACCTTGTTCCTGCCATATGCTAAGAATATATCTTTACATAACACATTCTTGCCCCCTTCAGATCAGAAATGTTTATATTCTGATAAACCATCCCCCATGTTGCTATCAGCAGTTTGACCGTGTTTGACAGCAAAATTGTCATTAGAATTTCATCTGTTCCCAATATAGAGGCTACATTTTACAGCCTAACTGTTCATCCTGGATTCATTACAGTGCCATCTTGCTTATTTAATCACTATGGAGAATTGATGCAGCAACGAGGAATCTACACAAACAGTGAGATGTGTACTTTCCAAAAGGTTTAAAAAAAGCCAGGTGTGTCGCAGGTAAATGTGAGAGTGTTCAAAGCAGGAACTCCCAGTGTGACATCTGGAGTGAGATAAACTGAGAATCACTTTTTGCCTTGACAAGCCGGTAACCAGATCCCTGCTGACTTTGACTATTGAGCTCAGAGGTCTTAAAAATATTGAAGAGGCTTCCAGAAAAGTCTAAATAATGTTAAAATGCACGTACAAGGACAGATATTAAATGGATTTTCAGCTTCTAGTAATAATATCAAAGACTGAAACCAACTGTTGTTTTCTCAACATAAGCCACAAGTGGACTTTTTTACAAGTCCTTTTTGTTTTAGAGAAATAAAATGCAGACAGTCAAAGTAACTCCTTTTTCAATGCACAGTCACAGACCTGTGAAGGATCTTTGGCCACAAAAGTATTTGTATTAGATAAATCATTCCAGGCTCAGAATCCAACCACTCCAAAGGCCACAGATCTGCACAGTCATATGCAAAATTCAGCTAAATCTGTGAAAATGGAAAATATCCAGGACTGGCATCAGAAAATCCTCTGCCACGGTCTGCCTTCCAGACAGGAACCAGATTTGGATGCATTTAGGAAGGAAATTGCACTCTGAAATAATTAAACCCAGCCCTCCCTCTCACAGCAGGTTGAAGACAGTATGCAGAGATTACAGAAAACCCTATTTTATAAATTCTATTTCACATTAGCATTTAAGAAAAATGCTGCATTTTGACAACTACCAACACTTTCAGGTGTTTAGCCTCAAAGCAAAAAATAACCCTCCTGCACCCATCCCTCCCCAGGTTCTGCTGCACTCACAGTCTGTCCTGCTCGTGCCTGGCATGGCACTGGAAGGAGAAATAACAGTTCTGTTCATAGTCAGCTTTGTTCAAAAGAAATGAGATGAGATTTCTCAAATAACTGTCCTGTGATGAGCATACAAGTTAGCATTACAGAATCTTACAAATTCTTTCTATTCACATGCCCTCATCCTATCTCCATCAGTGTATTTAACTCATCCCCATGTGCATCATTTTGTCCTCATTTCTTTTTAATTCTCAGAACCATTTTTGCCATGAAAAACTGCATTGTATTCCAATAATATTAAAAATGATCCAATTTTGCAGCACTGAAGAGTGAAATCATAGGTTTTTCAAAAGCTTGTGTAAAGCACTGAAAATTACCATCTCAGCCATTTCTGTGGCAATTCACATCCAGGACAAACAGCTGCTATTTATGAGCTAATGAAAGCAATATTGCAAACACAAAGAACTCTACCTTATTTGACTTGGAGAAATCACTAAGCCAAATATTCATTCTCTCACAAAATATAACACATTACCTCACAACAGGTAGAGTGAGGTCTCTATTCACCCCTGCCAGCACAAGTAGAACTTGCACATAAAAGGGACAAAAACCTCAGAGTTTAATGCCAAAACTTCAAACCTGGTCTTAAAAACCCTAATGAAATAGTAAGAAGATTTATTGCAGGGCCCCTGCACATGTATAAGAGGAGTGTAAGGCATAAATAAGCTCCTATGTTCAAGTTTTAGAAAAATTATTCAGCTCTTCATGTAGACTCCAATGCCAGCTGAAAAACCTGCTGTGCAAGGCCAGACCCAATACTCCAGCTCTCTTTGGGAGTGAGGAACTGTCCTCTCAACCCTTCAGCTCTCTTTAATACCCAGCAGCACCCACTAATGAGAAGAACCACCACTGCTCTATGAACTATGAACAACTGGCAGGGAAATGAGCCCTCTGCAAGACATGGAGCTACTTCAGAAGGAGAACACTGGCACCAAATGAGCAGGAATTTTATCTGGATTAAAATACTTTCTTTGAATAAATTTGTTTCTAGGTCTGGTGAGAACAGGGGTTGATTTCAGAGACCTGATTTTGCCTAAACACAATGAGACGGCCAGAAAGGATAATCTTGAATGTTCTAGTCTGTGGCAGCAACCACAGGAGCCAAGAGAAGGGGCTTGAGCAAGAGCAGATGATCAATCAGCAGCAGCCTCCACCACAAACACTGACCAGAGCTGCTCTGTGCTGTGTCACTGCCCTGAACTGGTTTAAGCCATCCCAGCTGAGAGCAAGATGTGGCCAAGGGAGGTCATTGCTGTGCTCATGTCCATGCCTCAGAATAACAAGCTTTTATGTCATCTTCCAAACCCTTCCAATTGCTGCAATTTGCATGTTACCTGCAGACTTCCTGCATTGCTTGGAGTGGCAGTGGAGTTCCCAGTGCCTTGGGCAGCCACCCAGAGAAATCCATGGCACATCCCAAGCAACGAAATTACACAAAGGGGCCCGCTTTGGTTAGAAATCACATCTGAGAAACATCAGCAGCTTGCTGTAAGTGCCTATGCTTTGAAAGCAGTGTAAGAACTGAGCAGCAACAAATTCCCAACGGGAGTACCAGTGCCATAAAAAGTAAAAAAGCTTGTGTTTAGTGCAAGTCCACCATGTCCCCTCATTCTTATAAAGAGGGTAAAAGAATCGCTCGTTTGAAACCACCAAAGCCATTTGTGTAGCCAAGTTATACTGGAAAAAAATTACACCAAAAAAAAAAAAAAAATTAGCTGTAGACTGAAGATCAATAACTGCATGGCCATGGCTAATGGCTGAATAAATACTGCTGAAAAGCTTGGAACAGGGCTCAGAATTCCTGGTTTATTGATCATGGATCTGCAAGATTGTGATATGCATCTCAGTGGCAGCGGCAGGTTTTTACAAAACTAATTACACAAATGTTTCTTAGGCACAGAAAATACAGTCTGTTTAATGAGCCCGGATCACAGCCATTTAAAAGCATCTAGAAATCATTCTAGAAGGCTGGTAAAAGTGTAAATTCAATTTAGAAAGCGTGGCAACTCTACCAGCTTACTTACAATTAATTAATAGAACTATATAGCCACTGAAAGCCAACTCCTAATAGTAAAAAAAAGAAGTGTGATAGATATCAGTGAATTAGGGAGCATTAGGAACATTTTACTAGGAATACAAATTTTTATACCAATTCTACCTCTGGATTTTTAAAAGGTATTTTTTCAGTAAAGATGTATCTGGCTCATTACAAGTCAGAAAACAGGAGCAGAACACAAGAATTACTGTAGCCCAACTACTCATCTTGAGCCCTAAAAACAGGTCTAGGTACACACCCCATCTCCCAGATTGAATCCTCAAACCTCACTCAGAAGGGATTGGGAAATTTGCATTTGTATTCACCTATTTCTAGTATAACTTTGGGGACAACACTTCATTCTGTGGCAAATGTCAAGCTTCCTCCCCCTGGAACACTTCACTTTTAAAGTATCAGATGATTTGGTGGATTTTTTGACTGCTGTAAAGAAAAAAAGCTTCAACTAAATTATTAAATTTTTCTTGCCATGTCAAGCCTAATGAAGATTCTCTACAAACCCTTGTGGAGATTTAATGGTGAAGAGAGCAGAGAGTTTTCTGAGACATCACAAATTTTCAAAATTAATTGAATATTTTCAAAATGGAATTAAAAATTCATGTTTGGAAACGGAATTACAATTTAAAAACCCTATTAAAGTCATGTTCACATGGAAGATTTCTCCTTCAACAACTGTATTAGTAATCAGAGTAATCTTCAGCTGTAATTAATATTTTGTGAGGTACTCAAAGATGTAGCCAAATAATAGCCCCCAGACTCTTGGAAAACACTATTTTCCTGCCAACCTTTCCTTTTGTTTTACAAAGGTATGAATAAATGTTGTACAATGTTACACAGAATGGCTGTCTGATAACACCTTTTTTCTTGGTAGACCTAAGTTTCATCAGGCTTCTTTAAATGGTACAGCTGGTATGTAAGAAAAAAAATGCTATTTTGAACAGAAAAATCAGACAGGGGTTGAATAACTACTCTCACTTTTTCTATTGAACTTTGTTGTATAATCTCTTGACTGGATCTGACACATTTTTAGATTCATGCAGAGTCTGAAATGCTGCACATAAAGCAAAGCAAGGAAGTCCAGATCCAGATGGAGTGCAAACTCTCAGGACAGGCTTGACCCATCAGCTGCTTTATGCTCTAATTTATTTGGGGATCAACCAGCTGTTTTCAGCTGCCTCTTCACCAGAACTGAGCTATTTTCAGACACTGTAAAGGATTAGAACAACCTTGTTGAAGTCTCTCAACGATTACAGAAGGAACAATCCAGCCAAAGAACTCAAAATAGAGGGACAAGGAAGTTAAAAAGAGCTTTCTTGTACTTTACACCTAAGCCCAAGTTTGAGATATACCACAGGAATATCTGTTTAGAATAACCTCCAACAAAAAGCTTGCTGAAGAGGTGAAATTCAGGGATATCCAAGGAATAACTGTTGTTTTCCTTCCACTGTGTTCAGAGAGAGAACACAATTTTGGTCAGAGCCACCAAAATTTTTCAGCTAGCAGCTTATTTCTGAATAAATAATATCTAATCAAAGGTGTCAAGTTTTTCCTATTGAAGAGTCTCAGAAAATGTATTTCCCAGCCTATATGCATATCCATGCTCACACTGATGAAATAAGATATTTGCTGAGTACCAGTGATGCTCTGGTCTTGGGTACCTAACAACCAAAAAGGAGAACACCCATTGCACTGGCAAAGAGAAATCCATAAATAAGCATTCTCCAAGTGTGTTACATCCTTGGATATGACCAATAGCAGAGCAGGCAAGGCACATTTGATTACATAAATTCCATAAATATTTAGAAAGCTGAGCACCTTCCACTCAGGAAAGTGATGTTCTACTGCTTAAGAGCAGGGACTTCCCACTCCCCCCTACCCCTTCAGCCCAGGAACAAACACAAGATAAGTCTTTGTGACAGTTTGCACTGAAGTATCTGGCATCCTTGTAACTCATAAATGTTTGCCAAATAACGTGTATGCAGAGATATCTTAATAATAAATGCAGCAGCTGTTCCCTCTCTTAGCACATAATAGAGAAACAATGAGAAATTATCTGTTATCATTGTGTTATAAAATGAGAGTTGAGGCAAAAATAACAAAGGCATAGTTTATGACACAGCCTACAAACAAAACAATGTCTTTCAGAGATTTAGATAAAAAATTCGTGGATGTAGAAATCCAGAGAGGTGGTGTCCTTAAATAATCCAAGCAGTCTAGCAGCAAATGAAAGTCAGCTTTTGAATATGTGTTTCTAAATGTCTGAATGCAGGAGCTGTCGAATTTTTTTTTACATTCAGGTTGTCCCAGACCCCGTGGACATGAACATCAGGGACAACAAAAAACCCATCAGCATGATCCTAAGCCCATATGTTATCTCTCAGCTGGCACGTTCAGTGCAGCCAGCTCCCAAAAAAAGTGTGGTGCACAGGTCTAGGAACAGGTTTAAAGAAACAATTCTACCTTCATTTTTCATTCATAAAGGAAACCCTATCTCAGATTTTGTTTCATTTTCCTTTTCTCAAGTCACAGAAATCAATGACAGCAACCAGCAAAGGCAGAGTAAAATATGCTTTCCAACTTGTGACTCCTTTCAGATACTGGATAAAAACCATCTACAGTTTCCACCAAGTTTATATTTTCAAATATCTCACAGAAAGATAGAGTCCAAGTTATTGTTAAAGTGGCATTGTCAAGAATGGCAGACCTAAATTAGACTTGCCTGACATGAGCCTGAACTATTGATTCATGCACATACACTGCATTTCAGAAATGAAATACACAACTTCAGCTCTTTGAAATGTTCCAGAAAACAACATTCTCCACAATTTCAGTACCATCCTGCCTGTTTGAAAGACAAAAGTTCTGTACAAATGGCAATAAATATTTCAGATTTGCAATCATCATGAAGCATCACCTCATCGTGTTTGTCCATCTCACAAAAATAGCAGTTTGGAGCTTACAGACCACCCAAGCCAGAGAAACAGAGTTCAGTTCCAAGCATTGAACAGAAGTTTTCTTTTTTTTTTGGTGAATATTTGGGAGGGAATCCAGTGTGCATGTGTTAATGCACCTATAACTGTACTGGAGCTTTCAAGCACAGAGGCATCAGAACAGATTAACAAATTCCTTTGGGGAGTTCCCCTGTCCCATTTCTTTACATAAAAGGTGCATTTAAAGCACAGTCTAAAAACAATGGCATTTTCCTCCTATACAAAAATATCTACATTAGACAGAAAGCCACTTACAGCCACACTAATGGCAGCCAGCATTTCTGGGGATTCAGAAATGCAAAGAGAAATATTTTCTTCCTACATAAAAGTTGCAGAAGTGAGTTCTGAACAGCTGTGTAAGAGTGAAATGGCATTTGGGCAGCTGTTAAGATTTAACCTCACTTTGAAGTCATGCAGTTCAACACAAACACACAGTTTGGACTAGAATTTTAATAACCCATCTCTAGGTGGAGACAAAGTCATTCAGGCTTCCTTAGCATTCTGTGGATTATGTTCAGTAGAAGGAAAACAGGACATTCAGAAGGTCCTTAAAAGCCATCAGCCTTGAGACAGAAGATATCACCCATTTTATGTGCCTTCCTCCAAAAGGGGAACAGCCAAACAGAGACATATGTTGCAAGTCAAATTCACCACATGAAATGACAATTTCATTTACATAAAACCACCATTACAAGGTTTTAATTAGCACTAATGACTGTTTGACTCTCAGAAAAAATTGAAAATATGGTAGAAAGTGAGGAAATAGAAGTAGGAAAGCGTAATATGCACTGCAATATGTTCTTTGCTCATTTGACAGGTATAGTTCAGATTTTGTTGCATTCCATAGCATGGTCTGAAGTGTTCTGCAGTACATTTTTTTAAAGGGTAATCAAGTTCTAGTACCATTATCACAGTAATCTGCACGCTGTAAGAGCCCCTAATAAACTCCCACAGGCAAGAATCTGAAACCACTACATTTTGTTTACACAGTACTGGATAAAACACTACTGGGGGTGAACCTGATGGATTTAAGACTCCATTCCCCAAGCCCCAGAGCAGCTCAAGTTTGTGACATTTCAGTAAATAATTTCCAAGTCATCCCTTTGAGTTGCTATAAAGGGTCCAGGGCCGGGTCTGAAGGGACTGAGGGTGCAGGAGTGTGTGATCCTGTAGTTCCCACTTGGCAGTGACCCTTCAGGCTGCTTGAGACTCACCTGCAGCTGCTCTCTGGGAAGGAGGATGCTGTGCAAGCTGAGGCAATCCCATCACTCACTGATGCTGACAAGGTCTCCTTTTTCTACCACCCACCAGACTGCTTTCCCCCTGAAGCTGAACTTTTGGCCAAGCCACTTTCCTTAATTAAACAGCAATTTTCTCACTGGACAGTTTTCTGTCACCTTAGTGAGGTCTGGGCAGGCAGGTGACAGAGGCAAACTGCAACCTTGGAACTTGGTCTGCTCAGATCCAAGACTGAAATAAACACCAAAGGAGAGCCTGGAATTTGAAGTACAGACACCTTGTCAGTGAAGGCACCTGAAAACTGCAGATGATCTGAAGAGATTTTCATGAGCTTGGTGAAAGGCTTGCATACAAGAGTTGTATGCATGAGTTATAATTGCAAGCTTTTGATTTTACAAGGGCTCAGTCTGCCTAAAAATACAGTGGCCTCCAGGGATCACTACCTACGGCTGTCTTGCTGAACAAATGTAGGTCCTCAGGGTTTCAAGCTGTTGGATACTAAATTCACAAGCAAGAGAAAGGGTTTACAAGTACTTACAACCAGAAATAGTTTGTTTTACCCCTCTTCTTCCCATTTTTTAAGCCTGTAAAGAGACTAATTATTATCAGTCACATCCTCCCCTCTCCTGACAACACAGAAAGAAGGAATAAATCCACTGAGAAAGACAAGCACTCAGTTTTGATTATCTTACCCCACCAGTGGTTTTATGGTGTTATAACTCTGCTGACTTGCATTCTGTTCCCTTTGAGCTTAGTACAATCACATCATCATAAAAATTCTGTCACTGGCAAGCATACCAGATACTAACACATCACTCCTTGTTTCAAGAAGCATCTATTACATCAGTCCTCTTTTGTCCCTCCTCATGGAAGAAAGAAATAAATATCACCCAACCAACAAAACCAAAAAAAACCCCCACATCTCAATTTGGGACGTGTTTAACACAAGCAAGGGAAGATATAAAATGGGATATGACTTGATTTAATTCACAGAACAGCTGGGGAATGAGGTGGTGGAGAGAGAAGAGAGTTCATGTATAGAGGAGTGCCCTAGAGCCAGCAGACTGAGCTTTCAGATCCAGGCTTGGGTGAGTCCTTCTAGGGCCCCCCTGCTCTACACCAACCACAAGCACTGCTTAGGAACTTCATTAGTCAGAGCCAGGCTGCCTGTGCTTTTCTGTGTATACACTATGTTAATTAAAATTATTCCCTGCTCCATCATACCCATCTTTCTTTAATACACACTTGAATACAAAACCTTAGCTCTCAAAGACAGCACTCAGATATTTCTTCCCCTGATCAGCTGAGGGTTGGAGCTGAAAAGTAACTGGAAAATCCTAGTTTGGCAGCCTAGAAGAGAAACTTGCATCTTGTAAACATTTCACCCAATTTTAGTGTTAACTACTGTAAGTACACACCATACTGAAGACATTTAAAAAAAATAAATAAATCAAAGTTCTTGCACTTCAAGACAAAAGCACATTTCCTAACAAACTGCTGGAATAGGTTATATTGAGTCTTTTGGTTAACAACACACAACTGTAAGATGTCCCAGCAAGCATTCTAAAAAAGACCAATTAATTATTTTCTACAAATGCCAAAAGTAAGTTAAACCATATCCCAAAATGACAGAAACCTCTCTTTCTTATCAGTACTGTTGAGTACAAGTTTCAAAACTCCTTCAAACCCAGCTAGCTCAGAATTTCTTACCAGTTAGTCAAAAACATTCTGTGGCCACGAAGAAGACATAGACCCAAACTTTCCAGCCTCGGACTTTAAAAATCACAATGGCAAACTGAGTGCCATAAAGCAAATACAGCTTGGTAATCAGGCTGTTTTTTTCCATCTTAACCCACCTGCTGCTGTATTTTCCTTTGTGCCTCACCATCAGCCCTGCAGGCTTTGCAAGGCCAGGCTGAGCACCCTTGGACGGGGTGACCGGGACTGTCCCAGCCCCAGCAGCTCAGCCTGCAAGGAGAGGAGGCTTTTCCTGGAGTTCCAGGGCCAGAAGTCATCCTGAGACTGCCAAAACAACCTGGCAGCACACTGACCCTCCTTTCTCCTGGATAGGTAACAGCTGTGCTGCTGAACTGACCCCTCAAGTGATTGCATTACATCAGCAATTAGTCATAATTACAAAGATCAGCTCTCATGCACTGAGGCCAGCTCGATGGCAAGACAAGAAAACATGGAAAACACATGAATGTGGAATAGTCAAACTGAAAAAAAAAAAAAAAAAAAAAAAGCCAATGAGTTTAAAATATTTTAAATTGCATTTTTCCCAAGCTGGAAATTTGTCTGAAGTTTCTGCTGAAAAAATTACTCTCACGTACCCCTTTTTAATTTCCTATTCCTTTCACCCAAAGCTAGTCTTGAACATAATTTGATTTTTACAGAATTCTATTTTGAACACTGGAAAGTTCCATTGTGAAGAAGCCAAGTGGTCACTGAAGTAATAAACTGGTTTGAAATTAATTCACAGGATCACTGCAATTCAAGCCTTTCCTGTTCTACTGGGGAGAAATAAGAAAGCAGTTTGGTATGAAAGGAAACAGAAGAAAAATGGCCTCTGATAGAATCAATTTCTATAGCAGAAAGTCAGGGGTAAGTAGATTAATGCAATTCTAATCTTCAGCTGTGCAATGAGAAGCAAAGTATCCATTGCTTGCAAGAACTTCAAAGACATGAGTAGAGCCAAAACACTGTACATTCCTTAACTCACGGCTGGCTATGAAGTACTGCTCAAAACTTTCAAAAAGGGAGATTTAACAAGGGCCTGGAGTGAAAGGACAAGGAGGAATGGCTTCCCAGTGCCAACCAAAGCAAAAAAATCCCAAAAACAAACCAAAGAAAAAAAACCAACCCAAAACAAACCAAATCAAAAAAACCCAAAAACAAACAGCCTCCCCCAAAAATAAAAAAATTAAAAACAAAATAAAAACCCAAACCAAACAAACCAAAACCAAAAAAACACCCAACCAACCAAAAAAACCACCAACAAACAAACAAACAAAAGAAAAAAGAAAAACACACACACAAAAAAAAAACCCCAAAGCTCCCCCCTGACATCCAAGGCAGCTCCACAGCAGGGAGGCATCTGAAGCCCTGGCTTCAATTGCATGCACACACTCCCCTCTAATTCATCCCACGAGCTCCCAGTGAAATGAAGACAAGATAAAATACAAGAAAAATTTAGTTACGTTAGTAAAATTTACCTATGTTAAGCGTGACTTTGCAAAATTGTAACTGCTTGAAAGAAGGTTGCTGCCCAAACTGTGGGCAATTAAGATAAATCAGCATGAAGCAAACAGGTTTTCCCCACATTCTGATGATAATCCACATCAATCACGAACCACAAATCTGACCCAAAGACTGAACTTGTGTACAGATTTAATTCATCATTCCTCACTTGAGCTCAAATCAGACATGGTGATGCTCAGTTAACTCTCATGGTCGAGGACTGGGTAGAGAATGAAAAAAAAGAATTACTTTCATTATTTACCCAGCAGAACCACTCAGCTGAGTGGACTAAACTGCAAAGAAGCAGGCTTGCAGCAAAGACAATTGGCACCAAGTAGCAGCACAGGAGTCAAGGTAAATTGTCTTCTTCACCTTAACAAAAATCCTCGTGCAGAGAACAACTACAGCCATTGCTGCTATTCAGTGGAACAAACTATTGCAATGTGATTTCAGTCCTGGTAATGAATTTTTCTCTTGATGGTGAACAGAAATGTAGAAAAGCACTGAATTTGTAGGAAGCAGAGGACCCTTTGCCCTGTGGAGCTTAAAATATGTTTCCACCCATGCAAAAATTCCCTAAACAAAGAACTTTACATAACACCAGAAAAAAGTATTTCTGGGTTTATAGAAAGCTTTCTTTACAGTAGTTTTCTTCTTTCTCCATTCTAAATTCACATTTAGAACAACTTTCACTCATGTTGTCTTCTCACTGTTCATGGTGCCTCTACTCCACCAAGTGTCAAAGAAATCAGTTTTCAAACAGTGACAGCAACACCAATTGCTTGTATCAACAAATGGTCAACCTGATCATTATTAAGAAATACCTGATTTTCACTGAGTGATGGTACAAACCAAGCAAAAGCTTTCATAACTGCTTTGGGACAATCCTGTTAGCTCAGATAACACAGCACCTCCAAAATAATGTCAAAAGGGTTCCTCAAAAACAGGAATAAAGAAGTAGTTTACATTGTAAACATATTCAATTTACAAATTAGAAATGTGACCACTAACCTGGTCTCTCAGAGTCAGTACATTTAATCAGTTCTGCCTTTCCAAGCTCTCCTCCCAGCAGAACTGTTGGTTTTGATACAATTGTTTCAGAACTGGTGCAGACCTAAATGAATTACTGAAATGTCAATAACTGTAGGCACTAATTGGTCAGTAAGGACCATGCATTTGCACATTTCTGAAGCTGTTCTGTTTCTCCTACTCCTTATTTAAGCTCCTATTCCAAATATTACGTATTTGTTTTGCAGACATGAAAAGGACGAGGTTGCTTTTCCGAATTCTCGGTATTTCATTCACAAGCCCTTTTCATGCAGTGATTCCACACCTGACAGCAGGCCCTAAAGCCATCACACACACTAAACAATTACAACAACTCATAAAAATAAGCAGTGCATAAAATGTAACAGAAGAACATTACCTTACAATACTTGACACCCCCGGGGGATCCATTTTCTTTTCACAAACACACAGTTCCCTTTGACATTAATGGGAGCTTTATGAATAAGGAAAAAAAGCAATAGACCCTTTGCTTGAAAAACATCTTTGTGCCAAGCGGGTATTGGCAACCTGCTTAGTTCAGGTGATTGGTGGTGGGCTCACCTAGAGAGATTTGCCTGCAGGCTGCTGGTTCACATCCCATCCAGCTGAAAACTACAAGTGTCATTACTGCTCTGGAGATCACTTGCTGATTTATTGTCTTGGTGCACTTCACATTCACTTTTAAGGAAGAGCACTAATTGGGGTATCTTCTGTAAAGTGGTCCTTCCACTGTGTTTAAACACACTGGTGCACTCCACTGCTGATTATAACAACACAATTTGTACAGCGCTGGTGCAATGCTCTGCCACTGGGAAATATGCAGTAAATTAGAGATAAACTTTTATGTTTCCAGATCTGAGCACGGTCAGATGTAATTAGAGCTAGCTCATTAAAAAAAAAAAAAAAAAAAAAAAAAAAAAGTCAGAATTACTTTGTATTTTGCATTTTCCTTCATGTTCTAGAAAATAATTACACAAGAATAGAGGTAAGTAAAACAAACAAAAAAGTTACACCATTGGCATCCACTGTTTAAAAAGCAAGAAGTATTTTTATCTATATTTGGTCACAGAATTATAGAGACCAACAATCTCATAATATGCTTCAGCTGGTGTAGTTATGCACCAAAATATTTTGGGTACCTCTAATAAAGCTTAGCTTGAATTTCTGATATGGGGTCTCGCAAGAGCAGAGCAGAAGGGCAGAATCCCCTTCCTCAACCTGCTGCCCACGCTGCTTTTGATGCAGCCCAGGACAGTGCTGGCTTTCTGAGCCAAACCCACACCATACAGAAGGATTTGTGACATCCAGGCAAAAAAAGTTATAGATTTGAAGCCAAGTTTCTGAAATCCACAGACCAGAATGCTGATTAATGTTTGCAGATACAGACACGAAATGCAGAGAGTGGCAATCTTTTAAATGAAGGGTGATGGACAAGCTTCAGAGTGCAACAAAATAAATCCACTCCTCACACAAATATCTGTAGAAACACATCAAAATATGAGCAGACTTAAGAGTAGCATGAACCATCTTGATAATTGCACTCAGTTGTGGACAAGTATTCTGTAGATCTGTAAATCACTTCCTGCAATCACACAACCCTGTCTGAATGCTCTGCCTCTCTGAGAAGAGCTCACAATTCAGTTATTAAAACATACTATCCTGGGACAGGACAGACAGACAGTAGAAGTCTCACACCTATTAAAACTGTGCACTAACTTTAATTATAGCCCAGAATTCCTAATGACTCTGAGCACCTCCTAGTGAAATGAAGGTGATGTATTGATTACAACCACCGAGGACTTCACAATTATGGGATTTTTTTCTGGAATAAAAAAAAGGAAGGAGGGAGAAAAATGCAAAGGATGAATCACTCTCATAAGAAAGAAAAAAATCATGTTTTCCCTGCTTCCCTTGTGGAAGAGAATGAAAAATAAAGCCATTATTCTGTATTTCAGTGCCTACAGCATATGCCTTTACAGGGTAATCCCTCGTGTGCAGAGATGTTTTATTAGGCAAGAAACGTTTCAGAAAAGAGCAAGAAAATCCAGTGAAACTAAAGGGTCACAGTAGGGTAACTTATTGGGCACATTTTTTTACATCCTTAAGACTCTGAAGCAGTTAATGTTTTAAGGACCTTTCAGTCCTTTCATTATTTACAGGAACTCATCCCCCTTGCACTGCAAACCCCAGAACAAGCACCTATCAAGTCCCTGACCCTCTAAGATGAGAAAGCACACATCTAATGTCACCCAGAGGCAGAGAACCTTTGATAAATATTCAGGGCATATTTCCATCCTATGTTGTGATTTTGCCTGGACTACAGCAGAAGGATATAAGGAATCACATACTCAGGGATAAATCAAACTATTTCTCTTGCACATAAATGAGGGTTTCATCCCTTTCTGCTGCTGCCGAGTGAAAGCAGAGCTCACAGACAGGGGAATTGCTACAGTCAGAAAATAAGATTTTTCCTTGATGTGAACCCCACGTCTAGCTAGGGGAATCTGCACAGGGGCTCCACCCTCAGTGATTGTTACTATGTCTACAAGACAGATAATCTGCAAATTTTATGAGCAATTCTTCCTCCAGTTCGGTTTTTGTGAGTTACAAAAACAAATAAACAAAACCCAAACAAACAAAACCCAAACAAACAAGCTCAAAGAAACATAAAAGAATAAGCTGGAAATAAATAGAAGAGACACTGCTGATGAAATACGTAGATGATTGAGCAACTGGAGCAGTACAAAATATTGGGGAGGGTAGGATGGCCATAAAAGCAAACCAGCTCATCTGGCAAGTCAAAGCTGTTCCCAGACAAACACAAGGTCAGACATTTGGTAAAGGAACTCAGAACTGGAGACTGCATCCTGTTAAAACAGCATCTCAAAAAAAGATGCAAGTAGCAACAGGCTGGTCAAACATCTGCACTGCAGGATGCTGGAACCATGCAGGGAGAGACTGGGGCAGGTGAAATCATCCCCAGAACACAGCTGGAGTCTGGTTGTGTCATGGTGTGCTCTATTACCATCCTCTTCGACCAAGAGTACGTTTCTGAAACCTACTTAAAAAAAAATAAATAGGCCTTTTACAAGCCTGAAACATAATTTAGACCCTGATTCAACAGTATTCAAAATGTGTCTAAACCTCAATAAACTTACACTGTCAGAGGCAGCAAAATGTTTTCCACTCCTCGAGTCTTCGGGCTTATTTCCAGGCATTATCATTTTTAAAGCAAACCATTTTCTCTGCAATTCAAGCTGGGCTTCTTCTCTCAGACAAAAGAGAACTGCTGGCCACACTCTCAAAAGGCACACTGAGCCCAGAATAAATAGCTTGCAGCTCCAAAACAAGGTCACACTTTCAGCAGTGCAGAGCACAGCACTGCCAACAGGTCACCGTACTTTCCCTGAAAAACACATCTCATTCTCAGGATTTTGAAGATTTCTTTTGTCTCCCATGAAAAACAGCAAAAGTATTTGTCTACAAACATCTGATGTTGTTAACAGCCTCACACAGAATTTTGCATGAAAAGTAAGAATTGCTTCTTGTGTGTAGATCTCAGCACATTTTTTTAAATGAGAGGGGGGTTTAGCCTTTTTAATTATATATAAACCTACCAGGCTATTTTTTATAATAAGTGTTCTCATTATTTTCATTCACATTAAAGGCCACATGCACAGCTAGCAGAGGAAAACGAGCAGTAAATCCCTACAGAGCTGAAAGCAGGGAAAGGGACAATGCATTTTTCCATAAATATTTATCTAAATGAAACAACCAACTCATCCAATGCAGACTGCACAAGTACCTTAGATTGGCCTATTAGGACACACAAATAAAATTTCAGTGTCGTATCCTCAAGGTTAAGTTCCCCATGCCCCACTTGCAGGCTGACCCTGGCTGGACTCCAGGTGCTACCAAAGCCACTCTATCAGTTCCCTCCTCAGCTGGGCACAGCAGAGAACATAAAAAAAAAAGGCTTGTGGATCGAAATAAGGGCAGGGGGAGATCACACTCCAGTTACTGTCACAGGCAAAGCAGACCCAACTTGGGGAAATGAGTTTAACTTATCATCAATCAAATCAGAGTAGGATAATGAGAAATAAAACACAAATCTTAACACTCCTTTTCCCCATCCCTCCCTTCTTCAAGAGCTTAACTTGAGAATGAAGTTAAGTTCTCTACTTCCTCCCTGCCAGCAGCAAAGGGGATGGAAATGGGGGCTGCAGTCAGTTCATCACACATTGTTTCTGCTGCTGCTTCCTCAGGAGGAGGACTCCTCACACTCCTCACACTCCAGCATGGGACACCTCCCACGGGAGACAGTCCCTCCTGAACTTACACAGGGTGAATCCCCTGCAGAGGCTGCAGTTCTCCATCAGCTGCTCCAGTGGAGTCCCCTGTGGCATCACCAGTCCTGCCACAAACCAACTGCAGCGTGGGCTCCTCTTTCCACGGGGCCACAGCAAAACTCAGGATCAAATATGGCACATTTAGGGCTTTTCCATGACTCTGAAAGGTGGAAAGGACACATTTATCTCTAACTGAAGGATCAGACCTTTGCTTTCTATACAAGGCAGATGAAAGAGGATCTGAGCATGGCCAGAAGAACCCATATCACTTTTACCAGAGCCCCCTAAAGCAGCAGCATCTGACCCTCGGCTCCCAGAAGGGTCTCGTTTTTGCTTTTACGAAAGCTGAATGTTTGTGACATTGGCTGTGTCATTTCACTGCTTTCTGTGAGTTTATCACTTCATACTGACCACTAAAAGGTCTACAAATATTAGTAAAGAGATACTTAAGTTAGGGAGAATAGAGTGAATGAAATCTCGAAAAAGAAAACCATTCTTGGAGCAGTTCAGATGTCAGGTTATTGCTGAGACAAAAGGTTACCCATCCAGTACAAAGGTTTTATGAATATAATACCAGAACTCACTGACTCAACTCACTCCTTTGACAGTAAAGAGATCAGCTACTAATAACCTAAAAATATGTAGGATAAGGAGAGTAAATAGGAATTCCTCTCCTAGGAATACCAAGAGGTCTGTTTCATATAAGATGACCACAACAAATACTAAAAGACAGTATGAGACATAGGACAAACTGATTCTGAAATGCTAAAAAAAAAAAAAAAAAAAAAAAAAAAATCCAGGTCAAAAATACAGGTATTCTTTAATTTAAAATATTCTTTACATTCTACTTTTTAATGTGTTGCTGTAAAAATCCTATAGGAAAGTTAAGCTTTCAAGATCTTGAAATATGCACTTACACTTTTCTATGTATTTAATTTTTCTTCAGTGATCTTAACCTTGTTTAAATTTTCTTTCAAGGCAGTGGTGGCTGTTCTCAGAAGAATTTCACAGCCCTCTGTACAAGCACAGCAGAGAGAAGCCTGTAAGAGCAGTTTACTAATTGTTGGGGCCTCAATCCATGAACCAGAAAAGGCAGACATGAAAGGTGTCTGTACATATTTAAGTCTGAAGGTATAGACAAGCATTCCACTAAGTAAGGGGAAACCAAGTGATTAACATGCTTCACATCCTGTTCCCAGAGGCTCTGTTTTTGCCAGTGACAACTCCAGAGTTAACTACAAGCTCAGTGAATTATTCCAGTGGCAGCTACATCCTCATCACCCTTTTCCCCGCAGCTTTTCTGCCAAGATGTGACAAGTACCCACGAACTCACCCCACAGAAATGGACCCCCATAATTTGAGGAGGTCTGTGAAGCACCAAAAGCAAACAATTCTGTTGGCAGCTATCAGCTCCAGCTATCAGCCTCTTTCCTTGGTTGGGATGGGGCAAAATGCAAACCCCACACCTCAATTCCAGGAGCTGTGGTGCTGGGCTGGCCCTGCTGTGTGCACTCAGGTCTTTCAGAAAGAAGGCAGTACCAAAACACAAAACATGTGGCACTCTTCAGGCTTCAGAAGTTGCTTGTCCAGCTCATCCAGCAAGTCAGGCATTCCCCACACCACGTGGGGATTGTCACAGGGCCTCCTTTCCCCACTGGTTTCTCTGTACAGGCAGTCTGGCAGTACCCTATAAATCACTATACAGTGATTTTCCCCTCATGTCAGTGGCAGAATTCTATTAAAAACACTGTGCACCAAGTCACATTACCCTTGGGGACACTCATCACGTTAATGGATACGAAAGGGAAAGGAAGATGACAAGGAATAACAACTGCCCATCATGACAGCCTTACAAGTGTGTAAAGTTTTCTGACAACATGATTGTCATTAATGCACTACAAACCCTAATTAATGTGGAAATGCATGCCTTGTTTCTTCTTGCTTCCTCTAAAAGCAGTCACCATTTTCAAGTGCTGTCAAAAGTGGCACCATTTAAAGGTCAGAAAGTTGACAAAAATGTGTGCAATTAGCTGCTGTCAAGTAGAAGTGACGTCCATGGGATTATACTGCTTGCTACAGTCACAGGAAAATGCAACTAGATCAAACAAGTAAGCCTTGATCTGTCCTTCTTCTCTTTTTCAAAGTGATGATTCATGAGACACCAGGTCCTCTGCTCTTTTACCAGCTCTGAAATCAAACTGCCCTTTTTCCAGATGCTGAATCACTAGTAATGCTTCCTTTACCTCAAAAAGAGGAGCAGAATTAGGCAGGTGGCATTTGTACAGGTATGTCTGCATGCCAGGGAAACTGAGGAACAAGAAGTTAAAATGAATGGATGCAAATGGCACTGCCTTTCCCTGTTGAACTGGGGCCAAAGACAGCTTTGTCAGTCAGGTCCTGCTCAGAGGGAGCTTTGCCCCCACAAATGAAGTACAAGAGTGGGGAGGGTCTCCTTTCTGCCCACTCCTCCATGAGCAGGCCTTGCCTGCAGACATGGTTTTACAGGGCAAAGGAAAGAGTTCCACAGAGCTCCCTCACAATACTGCAAGTTCATAATAAAAACCACATTTCTGAAGTACTTTGAACTCCTCAGATAAAAAGCAGCACAACCCCAAGTTATTACTTGTGTGACAGATTTCCAAATTCAACCTGAACTTTCTTTTTCAGAAACAATTCAGGACCAAACCATTAACCAACATCTTAGACACTCAGAAATCTACTAAGAGAGAGATAACCATCTGTATATGGAGTCCAAAAAGGAAAGAAACTGTTGAATTTTTTAAAATTTTACTTGCAATAGTCTAGAAACATCATAAACCATACAATATTTATATTATAACCTCTCTAGTAATTCAAGAGAACAAAAAAGAAAGGGTCTGCTCCAGATTACCTTAAATAGGGGTGGCATGTGATAGAAGTTGCAGCCCCACTTCAACTGCATTTGCTTTCAAACATATGAATTGGACTTTTCTTACAAAAACAAAAACAGAGAACAACAACAACAACAAACAACCAAACAAATAAATTCCAGCATCTTTGATTGGCAGGATTATTTGTCACATTGGGAACATGCTGCAGCACAGGAGAGAGAGAAGAATCCCCCAAAAAGCTGGCATTACAGATTTTCAGTGCTTCAGAACAAATTAAGGATTCTGTCCTGCTTTTCACTAGATAGCATGGCAAATGGGTTTTATTTGCTGTATTACAGTTATTTTTATTTACAAAAAGTCAGTCTCCAGATAGTTGCATTGATCCTGCTACACTTGAGGCCATTTAATCTAAAGAAAACTGTTGTAAAGAAAAATGTTTTTAAAAACCCAACAATAGCAGCAAAGGGCAACTTGGGGAGTTTTAATGAGATTTTTCTGTTCAGTGCAAATTTAACATTCCCACAGAACAGATCGATACTGCTTGTTTATCCCAGGCATGTTTGGGAGCATCCTGCACTCCAACCCCTCCAAGAAGATCAATTTTCCCCCTGGCCCTTTTCACTTTCTCCTGGCTGCTCTGCAGCAGGATATTGGCCATCCAGCTGGCAGGAGTGCCAGAGACAAGACATCTGCAGCACTCCACTCATTGCCAGCCCTGGGCAAAAAGGAATTTTTTCCTGGAGAAGGGAATACTGAGTAGTTCAACTTGGAAAGCGTGTTTTTCTTTATTTCCACACGTACAAATACCTGTGGATAAACTGAAATCTAATAGTGGAGTGCTAGCAGCTGTTCTCCCATCACAAGGAGGGCAGAGTTTTGAGAGGGCTTTTAACACTTTGCAAAGTTAAAATACTAAGTCAGGAAGAGCAGCAAAACCCAGCAGTATTCAGTGATGAATCTGTGCTGTTCTCAATCCATTCACTTGATGTCTCCTGGCTACTTTTAGATTTCCTTTAGAAGTTTTTCATTCTCATTTTCCCATTTCACTTCACCCTCTCTACCACTTATACTCTTTCAGGACACAGCGTGGGAATTAACAAGTATTTCTTTTTCCATTTCTCCAGTTGTAATCACAGCCTTCTCGAGTTTATAAACAAAGCTGGCCAAAATTATAGGACACTACAACTACAACTATTTTGGTTCTCATTTTCATGCTGTATTAATACAAAGTGTACCAAACTGATCCTTTTCCCCTCCCATAAGTACTGCTAAAGGGAAAAAAAACACCAAAAACAACAACAACAAAACCAAACAAAACAAAGATCATCAAAAGTATAAATAGCATAGGCATGACCTTAAAAGCTTAAAACAGAAGAGCAAACACTACCAAATAATTCAGAAACCTCTGATGATGCTGGTAGCCTCTATTTTCCAGCTGCCCAAGAGGTCCTATTTTAATAATCCCATTTCCTACCTGCTGAGGACACAGATCCTTTCACTGTGAGTCAGAAGTGCCAGGCCAGGTGTAACATTTGACATCAGTGGTGACACAAGGTGTGAAGGCACAGCCCAGGGTGTTTGAAGGCTGTCACACTGAAGCCTGTTCCTGAAGGATGCAGGCTGGCAGGAATGGGCACCTTCTGCCTCCCCTGCCATGGCCACAGACAGGACAGACAGCACAGACAGCACAGACAGCACAGACAGCACAGACAGCACTGTGCTGCTGACACAGCCTGCCCACTGCTAAATATTTCTTCATCTGAACCACAGCGAGGGCAGTAAGAGAAATCAAAAGAGGATAAATAAATACCAGCTGAATTCAGAGCTGGTTTCTAATGAAGATGCTGAAACTCACTCCTAAGTGGTTTTGCACTGATAAGTTGAGGAAAAAAAAAAAAAAAAGCACAAAACAAACTGCACATAAGAGATTTGATTTTAAGCTACACACATCACCAAGCCATTCTCCACACATGTCTATTCTCAATTCCATGGCATTTTCAGAGACAACAAAGTGCCATAAAATACTGTTAGATTAGAACATCTTCCTGCAAACCTTCTCCACCATCTCCACTTGTGCCGAAACTGCTGCCCCTATTTCAGTTCATATGCAGTGTTAATTGCAGTTGTAATGGCAAAGGTCAGTATTGATCCATCAACCCATCTACCCAGCAAGACTTTACAAGCTCATTCCCATTCATCCAAAATATTGAACAGTATTAAGAGCTATCTACAAGTGAGAACAGGGTCAAGGACTACGCCTTGAATGCTCCCTGCAATATTATCTCACCACAGGCATTCCAATAATTTGGACTGGGCAGCAGAACAAGTCTAGGAGAGATCAAAAACTGCAAATCATCTTAGGTTCTGCTTATTTGACACTAATTGGCAAGCATTTGCAGTGTTTGGAAATGTAACTCTGGGTCAAGCGGTAGAAAAAAACAAAAGGTGAATGGACTTGTTTAAACAAAAATTGTATAAAATCATTTCCCAAATATAGCAACTGCAAAAAAACCCACTACTTGCTGGCTTAGTATGGGAACAAGAATATCAGGTCTGTGCTCAATGTTTCTCCTACTGCAATTCAAAGCTGAACCAAGAGGGCATGAGATTATTCTTGACACCGAAGGACAAAAAGCTTTGCTACTGCAATAAGGAACCCAGTGAGCCAGAAGTCATCAGGAGCCTTTGAAAGAGGCAGGTTTTTCCCATCAAGTTCCCAGCAGAAAGAAACAAGCCGTGCCTCCCCAGGATTCTCGTGCCACAGGGTGCAAAAGCAGCAGCTCCAGCTTTGGATGCCACATCGAATCCTTTGGATCAGAACGCTGGTAATTCAGAAGGGAATGGACATTGTAGGACAAATTATCACTGGTTTATGATTCAGCACCACACTTGTTGTGTGTGCATCAATGACTCTTCCTTACCCATGACAGAATGCCTGTCAGGAGCCAAAGCCTGATGTAATTTGGGAAGGTGAAAGGTAAATCAGTTCCTGGAAGGCATGGGAAGAGTTCATCCTGGAATATGAACCAGATCAAAGCCCCACTGCTCTATATTCATAGACTATTTATTCCTCTCATTTGGGACACCTCAAAGTGACCTGCTTACTGGCAAGAAAGAGGGTGCTCCTTCCATCAGATGAAGCACATCAGAAGTAGGCTGCTCTAAAAGGACATTTATTGTAGAAGTACATAATTCAAACTATTGAACACCAGCTTATACAGATTAGTGTGCTTTGGCTTATATTTCATACACAGTTGTTAATTTTCAAGCTGGTGGCTACCAAAGACTTTTAAAAGATTAAATGCTAAACCCAAAAGTAATCAGAATGGGGCCCAGGTAGTCTGCAAGACAGAGAGCCTTCAGAAGCCTTGGAAACTTTTCCTACCAACCACTCTTTCTCATCCTGCAGGATTTGAAGCCCTCCTACTCTAAAGAAAAAGATAATGAAATACAAAGGATGTCATCCACAGCACCTGGTTGGTGGTGACATCTCTGTCTAGAACTTTGGGGAATAATAATTATTAAAAGATGCAGTTAGGAGTACCAGCTCAAAACAACTGACATTTGGAGCTTGCTTGTGCCTAGGGCTTTATGCAAACTGCATTCAAATAAACAAGTCTGTGTCAGTGAAAGGAAACTTATCACCAATTCTCAATTTTTCTCCTTAAGATGAACAATATGCAAAGTGTTTTATGTTGAATACCCATTTGGGTTAAAAGCAGTGTTTGGGTTTTTTTCCTCATATATTTTCCTGGTTAGAAACAAACAAACAAACAAAAAACTGGCAAAACTAACAAACACACACAAAAAAACCACTCCACACCAGTTAGGAACATAGGAATAATTCAGGCACGAGCAAAATGGGATGAAAAAAAAAAATTAATATCTTTCTCTATTACAGCCTTTCAGAGTGCTGGCAGAAGTGAAAGAAAATGCAAGTGACTTTTATCCTCTTACTTAAGCCAGAACACCAATAAGGTGTGGCTATAATGTAAGAAAGAGGGAAAAGTGGCTTATACCTACACAACCCCCCCTTCTTTTAGCTCTCTGTTAAGCATCTTCTTCTGCTCTCAGTAGCAGCCCAAACATATGTAGAGTGGTCACAGAAGAAAAATAAGATACTGGAGTGATTCAACATATTGAGCAAATCCCCTGAGTTCATAATTCCCCATCATTCTCTTCCCTCCAGATGCTACTCAGGATTTTACAAAATTAAGTTACATAAAAATGCTTTCATTCCTAGGAAATGGAATTTCATTTCATCCTATTCAGACAACCTAATAGCTGTACAGATTACTGTACCCCATCTTGCATAGGAAACCACTTTAAAAAAAAATGAAGTCTTTTCACTAAAAGGAGGAAGAAAATGCATTCCAGCAGATTTACATTTGCAGTAGATTTGCATCTGCTGCTGTAGCAAAGTGAGCTGCCACTGGTAGAAGTGGAATTTAGATAAAATACCTTCATATAAAATGTGTGCCATACCCATTTACAACAGGAAAAACTTAATAAATTCAAGACTGGAAAAATTATTGATTGAAAAGAAGCCACAGGATTGGATGTGTAAAGATAACCTTGACACGAATGTAGTTATCTTCCATGGGATAATTTAAACTGAACTCCTTTCAGAGAATACCCATTAACAAGGTATGACAAAACCCATAATTAATCTGAAAACAAGAATGCAACATTAAGTTTCCCAGCACCTCAAGTTTTTTAATGAATGAAATATTTCCTGCAGTCTTTCATCAGAAAAGTAACCTAATAAAGTTTTATTAAAATGTACAGTAACAGAACAGATAGGTTTAAAGTACAGCCTCTGTACAGTCTAATGAGGTTTTGGCTCATAAAAATGCTTAGACTTTCATTAAAGAGATCAATGAACCCAAAAGAAAATTCGTTTAGCAAAAATATAAATGCAGATTCTGCAGAACACCATTTAGCTGAAAATGTAGTTTGTCAGCTCCGATATGAACCAGGGCATCCCTCCCAAAAGAGTGTAAATGAAGGCAGAGCCAACAGAATAACAGGCCAAACAAACCTGAGGGCTTGACAAGGGATTCAGGGGCAGCCCCCAGGCCTGTAATAACCTCTGAGAGCAACACGTTTGGGCAAGCTCAGCAGAGAGAGGAGTGTGGAGTGTGAGGGAAGGCAGAGCACGGCACAGCCACAGCATCAGCAGCACCAGAGGGTGCAGTGCAGGGTGATGGAGGGAGGGATTTGCTTCCACACGGGGATGTCCTGCACAGAGCCAAGGATTATCCTTGAACTCTTCTACATTGCCAGTTCTTAGGCAGATTTATCTGTTTTAAACTGGCTGTACAGCACTGCATTGCTCTACAACAACAGACATAACTCACATCACAAGGAGACATAACTAAAAGAAGAACAGAGTCTGGGACTTGGAAATGTTGGTATTTTCATTCCAGTTGCAATGATGTATAAAAACTGCCTTTAAATTTCTTGGGCAATAAACATAAATTTTTAGTAATAAATATTACTAAACAAGTAATAACAGTCATGTTGTAACAGCTGGAAATCCCTCGTAGCTCCAAAATATGCTTTCATCTCAAGACCCACTGCATATTTCTGAGGTCACTAAGTACCTCTCTTACTTTTCCCACTAAAGGCACCTCAGCTGTCCTCAGACTATTTTTTTCTCTCCAGAAGCATTTGGCAATAACACCGCCACTTATTGTTTAGCTTTTATTGCACTCTTTGCAAGGAGCACAATATGTATTTATACACACACAGAGAGAAAAATACAGTTATCAGATTCCTTCAGGTTTTCACTGAGCTGTTTTTACCTGTTCATTTGTGGTTTTTATTTAATGGTCCAACTGATATAAATATACTTTGCCAAATGCCTTACTGGGATGCTCCCCACTACCCCAAAGTAAAATGAACATTATCAGTTAAAATTCAGACCTGTTTTATCTGCAGTGCTTGCAAGAACACTGAGAATAGCCCCTCTCTTAAATGATCACCTTTCAGCTGTAACCCACTTCCAATCCCTCCACTGTAGCCCCTTTTTCAACCTACAGGCAACAGTTTTCCAAAGCTGTGACACCAAAGCACAAGCTTTCAGAGGGTCATGCAGTGTAACCAAATATTTATTGATACTCCCAGTCTTGGTAATGTTACCTTCAGTAAGAAAGGGTGGGACAGATAGCTTTGACAGCTCTTACAGCAGTCAGTAAGACTTCTGAATACAACACTTGTGCTCATGGGCAGATTTAAGGCACAGGTACCCATAGTCATGCAGTGCAAAGAGAGCTGATATCCATGACAGATGACTACTTCAGGAAGATCACTCCTGTTCAAACTGCTCACATAAAGTTTATGTGGAGAGCTTAAGGGACAAAAGATCTGCTGAGCAAAAAGGTTTCCAATTACAAGTGTGTGTACATGAGATTTTGGCACAGCCATGCTTGGGGTTCCAGCCCCAGGGGTGTGCAACAAGCCCAGGGTCTGGCATCAGTCAGGCAGATCTCAGCAGAGAGGAATTTGCAATCTGAGGATGATTTACATTCGAAGGATTGCACGAAGTCCATGAGCTGTACCAGGCTTGCATGATGTACAACTCTTCTGTTGGATGTGTTCCACTAAGCCACTTCTCTGGCCTGCTACATTCTGGATAAAATAAAGTGTTCAGCTGGCCCCGTTCCCTCAGCCATGAACAACAGAAAGAGCAGCCAGCAAGTGACCTGCTCCTGCCTCTCCCCAAACCAGGCAGCCATCTGGGACACTCCACGAGGAGCCATCCACAGCCAAGAGGGGCTGGAGGCAGAGGGAGGATCGAGGCCCTGGGGCAGAGCTGCTGGGGGCAGCAGCAGGTCACTGGAGAGGAAGGTGGCTACAGAGGGGGAAGTCAGAAAACTGGAGATGCTGCACTGTGGAGAGACTGAAAAACCACAGAGATGCAGGCAAAGAAAGCAACCTTAGCCTGGGATAATCCAGCCAGCTGCATTTCTCCCCATGCATCCCCAGTTCACTGCCAGGGAAGCTGCTGCTCAGTCACCCACTGCTTGGCAAAGAGACTTGGTAGCAGCTGATTACGGGGACTACTCATCAGTATGGTCTGCCTGTTCCTAAATGGTTCCACCCAGTGAGACAGAACCACCATGATTACTGCTGTCCACAAAGATCTATGGAAAGGGGAAAACCAACAAGGGAGAAGAGCCAAAAACAGATTCAAGACTGTCAGGTTTAATCTGGAAGTGAAAAGCGACAACCAAAGAAGCAGAGGAGGGAACAGCAAAGCAGTGGGAAGGTGTGCACGTAACATGAACTTCTGAATAACAGCAGATGTAACAGCTGTTTACAGTGGCAGGTGATTTTGTTCCAGGATTTGGAAGATCCCTTCCAGCCCTCCCTAGCTGAGGGAAAGGAGAAAGCCTGCCTTCCCCCAGATCAACAGCACTCACCATCTGCAAGGCAGATTCATCCAGGGATTTGCAAACTAGATGCTCAAAGTATTAATTTTAAGAACGCTCTTATTCACAAAAGAATATTTTTTTGAGCAGAACAGGTCTGTTTAAAACAAGACAATCCCAAGCTTGGAAAAACAGCTTGTTGTACAGCCAGTAATTGGTGTAAGTTTTAGTTGTCTTATTTTTGCTACAGTAAAGATTAAGCTGGCTGCCAAAATATTAGCCTTGGACTTCCTCAAAGACCACAGCACTTCCATCTTAAAGATTATATCGTATTTTAAAATGTCCATTAAGTAGTTTTTTTAAAGACTGTATTTTTTTTCTGGAGTTTTAAATGCCTAAACTTATCCTTAACTCATAGAAAAAGTGTAAATCTTTCTGAGCTTTGTAAGCACAAATGAAACTACTTTAATTTAGAGTTTCTTACAGTGTGTACCTCTGCAGCAATATATGCATAGTATAATGGAATTAGGAACATTTTCATAATTATGGTGATTTTGCTACAAATTAGTATGTCCAATAAAACACAGCAATGTTCAGCTGGGCACCCAGTGGAAAAAAAAATAAAAAGCTTAAGTTTCAGATGAACACAGTAATCTAGAACAGCATGCTAAATGAGCAATAATATAAGAGATCCTCTCCTTATTCTGCTGATTAAGAGCACAGGCAGCTGTTAATCCAACTAGATTCTAGTATGTTATAATTCTTGATCAGCAGAGGACATGAGAAAAATGGAAGTGAGACAGAGTTATTACATACAATTTTTTGAAAGAAATTGGGTTTGGGAAGCAGAGTTACATAAATTTTTTACAGCACTGCAAGATGCATTATTCCACTCTCTGGTACAGAAAATAGCAGGATAAAGCAGTCAGAATTCTACAGTTTGAGATATACCCCAAATATAACAATATGTGCTCTGGAAAAAAAAAAGTAAAATAACAAACCATCACCCAAAAAAACCCCCTAGAGAGTTATGGCTGTCTACTCACTAAGAGTCAGAACTTTACACAATGTTATTTTGCTCTTAGTTAAAGTACAGATTAACCATAAAGAAAACCAGGGAGGAAGTAATGTTCTTTCTTCTCTTAACCTCTGCCTCACAATAAGTGTTTCCCCTTAACACAGAATGCCAACCACAGTCAGAAAGGCTCATCTAGGAACACAAAGGAACTCATCTTTTTCCAGACCACCAGAACATTTCATGTTATGAGATCTCACATTCTCCCATCCCAGCCCTTTAAAAGCCAAGTGAACAAATTGAGATTCATCTGATCAAAACAGCCCAGGACACACAGGGTTCTCTCCAAATCCCCAGGGTGCCCATCCCTGCAGAGGGCTGAGGACAGCAATGCACCCAGGGCACCTCCAGGGAGGCTCAGGCAGCACCCAGAGAAGCCCCAGAGGGGTCACCACCAACCCAAACCCCCTGCCCATGAACAGTCAGTCACCTTCCACAACAATTCTGCCCTCTCCCCAGCTCCCCAAAGCTCCTTTCCATGGGGCAGCTGGGCCACATTAAGGTCCATAAATCCAATCCCATCCCGCACAAAGGGACCACAGCCCCTTTACCTGAGGGTCATCCTGGCACCCATCCTGGCACCCATCCTGGCACCCATCCTGGCAGCCCCGTGGGGTATCCCTGGGCAGAGCTGGGGGCAGCCAGCCCGAGGGTTGTGTTTCCCCTGCACAGGGAGCAGCAGCAGCAGCAGCTCACCCAGCAGGGCTCAGCTGGGCTCTGCTCCCACACCGATGCCCACTGCTCTGCAGCCCCAGGGGTGACCCCAGGACAGCTCCCAGCCCAGCCCCACCTGCCCAGGCATCCCTCAGTGCCCTCTGCCAGCCCCTGCTAACGAGTGCAGCTCGACCTGAGCCACCCAGCAGGGGCACAGGGTCCAAATGATTGCTGGGGAAGGGAGGGAAAGACTGTTTTAACCTCAGCAAATTGATGAATTAATATTTTATGTCGCATCTACATCTTCTGTAAGCGGATGCACCAAGGTGATAAAGCAGGCAGGCAGCGAGAAAGAAAAATCTTTCACGAAATCTGGACTGCAAAATAACTTGCTCAAGGCAAATTTAATTAATATTAATTAAAATGAATGCCAAAGAATGGCGGGGGCTGGGGGGACTGGCATGACGGATTGTCACTGCTCAAGAGAACAGAAAACTACTGCTTGGTTCAACACACATGGCAGAAGAACTTTATTCAAATTGATTAACCAGTATCTTCTAAATAGCTCAAGGTTTGTGTCTCCAACTACTTAAGCAAATAGGATTTTTGACATTGATTGCAGCAACCACAGGAATCTGCTTTACAGACCTGCTCACTGCACAGCTGTACAACACTGGAGTTCTCAGCATTCATTGATTGGACCAAACATTTCCCATGTGACATTTTCCACTTACTCCTGGAGAAAAGGCATCTAAAAATTCTCAGCAAACAGCTGAGGACTACCTAGTTCATACTCTTTGGGCTGAAAAATCCCCCTGTAACATCTTAATACAGTCAATGAAAAATTAGTACTGAAAAGGATTTTAAGACATGGCCAAAAACATTCCCCTGCCCCAAGGAAGGATTAACTGTTCCTTGATATTGCTGACAGATGCTTGTTTCACTTGTTCTTTAAAAGTACCCATGGCAGAAATGCCATATTTCCACATTCAATCTGTGCTATGTTTCACTTTCCCAACTGTCACCTTTTATTCTACCTAACTGAAATGTGATTTGCCACCTTATTTTTGTCTTTTCTATTGGGCTATTCAGGTTATTCCTTTCCAGAGTGGCCTTCTGTTCCTTTCCCTGGACAAAGGAGTTGTGGCTGTCTCTTTCTAGAATAAATAAACCCACACTCTCATACCTCATATTTTCTACATCCCTGTTCTTTCCATCTGACCTTCTCCACATGGACCAACTCCTGCTTGATGTGCAGTGAATGGAAAAACAGAAACCTTTCCCCAGCCTGGAGCTTTTCACTCACCTTTGTGCCCTGAAGCACTCTGCCCTGGCCTCCCCTGAGATATTTCTAACCCAGCCTGAAGAAGCTTCTTCTGTGCACAGGGGACTGGAGCCCAAAAGGCAGTGAGCACCAGGATGGATACAATATTTTAGACTTCTGTGACAAGGCCAAACTACTAAAAATATTTTTCTGAATATCTCCAGGTAGTGCCATTACATTTTGTATAACCTAGCTAACATTCCTGTATTTTTATGCCAAATGTAGCAATCCTGGATTCCAAACACCTGGGCCTTGAGCAGAGTGAGTGCCCTTTGCCTCTGCCTGTCATTATTCTGCCAGCACGCTCTGTTTGGTGCACCTGAGCAGCTCAAGAGCTGGTTTGGCTTCAGAGGGAGAAATTAGAGAATATATACATTGAGAATGAAGAGCAAAAATAGAAGGCATCTTCTAGAATCAGAAAATAAAAAGAGGTTATACACAGTCCATGCCACAAGACAAAGAGCTGCAAAAAGAAATGCCTAAACAACTGAATGACAAGATGGATGAGGTAATGCAAGATGTGACTGTAACCAGAGTTTTCTTCTTTTGCTTCCCCTCTCCCCAGGACAAAGAGGTATTTTTGGTATTATCCTCTGTTTCAGGTATTATCCTCTGTTTCTTTCCTATCATGCAGTGTAGAGGTTTTATTGTGATTTTTCATTACAGCCTATTCCACCATCACAGAATTCAGCTTTTCTGAAAAAAAGATGTACCTAATCCTGTCAGCTTCCAAATTCAAAGCTTCCAGTTCCAGAAGTGTGAATCCATCTGGACAAAAGAAAAAGAATAAATGTGATCCTGCAGAACATGAAGCATTAAAATTCTTTGTTACTTGTGTGCTTACACCGATCTCTCCGAGCTGCCCTTCAGAGGTTTTAAGAAACAGCATTTCACCAGGTAGACTTCCAAGCTCAGGCTGCATCCTAGCAGGAATCTACACTACCCTTAGGACTTCCTAGACAGAGATTGCCAAGATTGATGTAGACACCGTCCCAAGTAGAAACATAATGGTATAAATGATAAATGAAGAGTATTGCATAGCCACATCAGCCCTTGGAACATAAATTGTGGATTTGACTATGGACCCGATACAGTCTCCTCTTTTTTCACTTTCCTTTCAAATGCAATCCTAGTTTGTAATCATTTTTGGCAGTACCTCGTAATCCAGGTGCAGTTCATGCTGAAGGAGGGGAAAGGAAGGTTCACAGGGAAAATGTGTCATCATTGCAGTCACCATCCTGCAATGAAGCATTCCTCTTCCACACCAGCCATCCCTACTGGCTTTAAATCAGCAATATTGGAATAAATACCTTGGAATAAAGCAGTATCGCTGTCTTATCCTTTCTGTGGGTTCTGTAACATGTCATCAGTGCCAGGAGCAGGAGGGGCAGAGCCTGCACACTCAAGGGTCACTCAGTGCAGGAGGTCACTGTCCAGCATTCTTGGCATGGCAACTGCATTTCCATCTGCAGTGACTGCACAGCCAGGGATGGGGCAGCATGGATTACAGTGTACTTCCAGTCAAGGCTCAGTGAACAATTAACAACCCTGAAATGATACTACAGTTCAGTAATTCATGCCGTTTCAAACACCTCAAACCATCTGTGTTCAGAAACATTAAAGCTCTGGTGTTAAAAGTGTTCTTATCAGTAGTTAGTTAATCCCATGATAAATCTGAGCAGTGAACTTACCAGTTTAGAAAACAGAGTCAAAAGAAGCAATATACAGTTTTTATTTCAACACATCTCTCTAATTGCTAATTGGACCTTCCTGGACCATGAAGATAATTAGGTTATTTTTTTTCCTCTCATTTTGTGATATCTCCACTTTTGCATACACTGTGCCTGGGAGAACACAATGTTCCAGCCCAGGGAAAAAACACTGACGGATGGTAATTAGAGAAAATGGCAATGCAGAGTTGTGACCCACATCACGAACATTAACAAGCACTCAGCAAAGAGATCCCACTAGAAACGACCAGTTAATGACTGCACGAGAAGTGCCTGAAGTCATTCTGCTTGAGAAGGTGCAAGTTACTGAGCAGGATAAAGTGCTTGCTGGCAAACTGAAAACAGGATTTGCAGTCTGAGGTCCCCACCCAACCTCACATCGAGTTTGACATTTACAGTTTAATACATTTGTACACTGGAAGGAGAAAAGCTGTCTCAGGTACAGACAGCAGGTCTGGTCCAGAAAGTGAAGCAGCTCTAATTTCTTGTTTTCATAAAGTGGGGAAATCACATTTCATTATATGAGTGAGATGATGATAGCTGTGTATTTTTAAGATACCTGTGTTTGTTTTATGATGTTTGTATATATATTTTTAAGAGATATAAAACTATCCCTTGGCAGTTTGAGTATTGGACCCTTACCTGGGAGACTGTTTATTCATGACTCTTCATTGAGTTAATTTACCATTATCCTCATCTTTCTGTAAACTTATTCCACAAAACTGAAAGGAGAAGGGTGATACAGTTTTGTCTGCTTAGTAGTGGCCCTCGACTCCAGGAAGCTCAATCTCAGCTATTTTGTACCCACACACATAAATTTCAAAACTTTGCTCAATTTATGGTGTCCAGAGACATCCAAAAGAGCCATTAGGCCTGAGCAGAAACCTTTCTGGAATTTTTCTCCATATGAAATTCAGGCAGCAATTTATTAACTCTTCTTTCCCCCCTTCTTTTATTTTTTCAGGATTACCCAGCTAAGATGCTCAAGGACAGCAGTACCTCTGCTCCAGCCCAAGGCTGACTGAGGGGGTGATGAGAGGTGCACTCAGTGCACAATTTCACAGCAGAAGAATCCAAATGCAGCATAAAATTCTGACAGAACTGTCCTCCAGGCCTGAGTTCATTGGGAATGCTTGTTAAAAAAAAAAAAAAAAAGGACTAACAAGTATTGTATTTAGTCCTGCAATATAGTGTCTAGGTAATAAACATCTGATTTTATCTTCTAAAACTTCTAACCTCTATGAACATTTCATGAAAACTTCCTACAAGTATTTTATTCGTCCATTAGGGTAGAAAAGGCTAGATACATAACTACTAAAAGAGAAAGTGGATCGTAAAATGAATATGCTTTTCAAAACTATTTTTAAAAGCAACGATAAGATTTCATAGTTTTAATAAAGGAAATGCATTGCAGGAGCAACACTCTATAGGCTAAAAAGAAATGAGCATGGAATATGATAATTACCCAAGTCACACATTTATGATCCTTCATGACACTGAAATACTAACTGGGAAACAAATGTTGTAATTTAATACAGCTTAGAAGAAATGCCTTGATAGTTAAGAAATTACATAAATTTTTTTTGCAATCTATCACAAACAGCAATAACAAATTTATTTCACATGTTTTTTTTTAACTAACTTGCTGTAACATCTATAGTCCCTTTAACCTGAATTGGTCTGTATCTGTAGAGATAAGAAAAAAAAAATAGAAAAAAAAAAGAACAATATGGAAACATATTAAAGATTTCATTCAGCTTTCCCTGAAGGCTTCCAAGCAGTTTCAATTATAGCTGTGTCAAACTTCACACTCTCATAGTCCCTGTACACGTTGTTTCATATATTTATATTCCATGAAATTACTAATAGAAAATACGGACCAAAGTAAGAAGCTCCTAGCAAAGCATGACTGAAGGCAAGCTTTAGATAAATTATACATCAATTTCAATTCTCTTCTTGCAGCTATTACTGATACAAGACATCGATTTGTCTGAATAAAACCCTCTCATTGGTGCAATTTCCCAAGTTGTGCAGTTTTCCTGGTGGCATTCCAGGGTGCCACCAGGTAAAAGCAGAAGTTGTGAGATTTTCAGTTGTACTTAAATTCTCCTAGTGAGAGGGTTTTTAAATTTACTAAACGACTTATTTTTAGATACCTAAATATTTTGAAGAATTAGATATCCCCCAGCTTCAGCTGATATTTAGTTCAAGCCAAATCCATGCACTTTTTCTGATGTTTGGTTTTACCCCCTTAGAGATGCTGCTTAACTAACAGCAAAGTGTATTTGGGACTGCTTTACACCCAGAACACAGGGTAAATCACTGCCAAAACCTGCTGGAAGATACCTGGGAGATGACAGTGGTAGAATTTAATTGTACAGAGACAGGCCCTGTAGAAAATCCATAGACTGATAGAAAGAGCAAGCTTAATTAGCAGGAATAGGTGAGACTGGTAGAAAGAGCAAGCCTAATTAACAGGAATAAGTGATGACACTGGTCAATGCAGCTGCTAGAATCTGAACAATATATCCACACTTAACTGTTTTATATTTACATAGGTCAGATTCACACTGTACAGACTCGGTGCTGACTTCATTAATTTCTGAATAAAAATTTACAACATTTGGGGTTCCCAGGTCAGAGCAATTAACTCAGAAACAGGAAATATTTGGTGCAGGTTTGCAGGGTGCTCAACTCTTCAGTGAGAGATACCTCAAAAAGTCAGATGCAGTGAAAACATCACAGAGAATATTTGACAATGAGATACTTATTTTTATCAGCACTATAATATGTCTTTCTCACTATATCAAAATGGGGGGGGGGAAGTCTGTTTTCATGTCAAATTATGATCCAGTTCTTGTCAACAGATTATCAGTTAGGCCAGAGAAGCATATTGATATTTGTGTTTTGAGGAATTAAACTGCACTATATTTACCAACTTCAGTGCTTTAAAATATTGACAAGAAAAGATGGGAAAAAATTATTTGTTATCCCATCTGCCACTCAAAATGTCAAGTCTGAGCAATGCCATTTTCCAGTCTTTCCTGATACATGAACACCATCAGATATTGTTTATTTTTGCTTTGTGATGGCATTAAGAAAGAACAGTCAAAACTGCAAAGGTCAAGTTGTTCCTTCTGGTTTGTCAAGCTGTTTAATCCTCTTCCAATGGACTAAGATTCTGGGAGAGATGTGGATGCCAGCAGTTCTAAGACAACTGAAAACCAGTTCTGACACTGAAAAGCTTTTAGAAGAAACAAAACTTATTGATCATAGAACAACAACAAAAAAAGTCATATTATAAAAACTACTAGGGATTAATATCATGGCACATTTGTCATCACATGCTCCTAGCAGTTAGCAAGGATGAGTGTGGCAATAGAGACCCATCAGGCACATTAACAGAATGGCTGGACTCAATTTAAACAGTGTCTATCAATGTCCCTGCTGTGAGAAATGAGCCTTTGGCACTTGCAGGGGAACATAACTTTGCATTAGCTCAAATATCTAATGGTGGTTTGGAAACCAGGGTTTAAGTTCCAGTCCCATAACAATGACTGTGTGGTCCATTCATTGATTGTGATGTGATTATAGTCCATATATGGTGGGATAATATTATATAGAGTTGGTACTTGGATTTATTAGAGGATGATGACTCACCTTTATTTCTCTATGAACAAAACTCACCAAGTTCTTTGGAGCCAGGAACTGCAAAGGACACCAGTTTAGATTTACTTTCTAAACTAAATCATTTGGGAGAACATTGCTGAAAAACTGCCTGTGTGTGATCTCTGACATAAAGCTTAACAGAGATGCTTGGCCCAAGAATTTTCTCCTCTTGATCACTACTAGTTTGGAGCAAGAAAATTCTGTGGTTTGTTTTTTTTTTTTAACTAAACTTTGTTTAGTAGAAACAGCTTACAACTTGGAGCTGCACAGACAGATGGCACTGAGTTGGAAAGGTTAGTTATAACTATCCCACAAATTCAGGACACATTTCTTGATTACACTACTTTAAGTTGCCCATGTTGCTGTATTTTGGGGGTAAATACACATATATCTGCAAAACAGCAATAGCAGAGCCAATTATTGCTAGCAGCATATACATTTAATGACAAAAGAGTATGAATTCTGTAGGCTCAACCTTACAGACTCATTTGCAGATGGTAATGAGGTGGAAAATTAAAAAAGACAACAGTATGCGCCCCTTGCTAATTCCAGCCATTCAAATAACTAATTTTACTTGTCTAGATCTAAAATTGCCTTAGCCAGAGATCACCATGCTTCAGATTTAAATCACAGAAAGTGTGGAAGTGTAAATTATTGAAATTTGTTTTCACTTGGGGCTGTTTGGCCCATCTTTGAAGATGTACAGATTAATTATTTTTATTCTATTAGAACAATATCACTAATGAGATGTGAGCAGAAGGGAGAGGAAGCATGCAGCTGAAGTTATTGTCAGAGTCTCTGCTGGCAGTGCTATTTCATATGCTCCTAAGAATAGAATAACAAGTAGATCCATATAAGTTAAGAAGTAAAACTACGGATTTTCTCAGCTCACTTCACATAACAAACAGCATGTTCATCATAAAATACATGTCAAAGAAGCAACAGGATTGTGATTTGCCTAAGTACCTTCAACCAAATAGATTAGTTATTTAAAAAAAAAAAAAAACAATTGTATCTCAGTACAATAATTGCTACTCAGTTTACAGAATCAGGCCCTTGGCTGAGCAGTCATTGGTTCAGCACAAAGAGGCACTTTGTCTCCATTAGCCAAGTGGCTGGGTAACAACACATCTTTTCTTTCTTCAGACAGGTCTCAGAGGCTAACACTCCCTTTTCTCAGCTCCTGGGCAGTGGCAGGAGCAGCCCTTACCACCATTTACAGAAACATGAATCACTGGAAGAGTTCCCTGTGCCACAGCTATCACACACACCCTGTGCTGCAGCTCCTGAGACCAACACAAAACCCAAGGAAAGAGTTTTTACCAACTCTCATCAGCTCAGCTTCTTCCTGGCTTGACTTGCAAGATTTAAGGTTGCATCTGACCCCTTGTGATGTGCTTATCTTTTCTGGTGACTGACACAAGACAAATGCAGACTTTGTTCTTTTTAATTGACATGTTTTCTTCCAAATGTGTATGGGTCTCAATGCTTGAACATTCCTCAACAGTTCTTGTTGATTTAGACAATGAAAGAAGAACTGAAGGAACTAAAATGGATCAAAAATATTCACCCTTTAAAAGCATTTCTTTTTTCCCTCATTTAAAACCCTGAAAGACAAAGACTGAATGAGTGCATGTGACATTTTTCATGGATGTTGTAGTCTTCCCAAGCCCTGCAGATATAATATATGACTTTAAGGACACAGTTATTATTTTTTTGCCTTCCAAGCAATCATGATCTCAATGGAACTGACAGAGAGAGGTGCTCCCACTGAAACTGTCTCAGGAGATAGAGCTTTGTTGGGAGAAACTCAATGCACTTTTGACACAATGAAAACACTATTAACAGTAACTAAAATATATTCCTAAGCAGTTTATTTTCAAAAGCAAAATCCTTGGTATTTACAAGGTTAAAGAAAGAAGGAATGTCTGTGGTGCTTTGCACTGACACTGTGCTCCCCTCCCTGAAGCCCTGCAGATGCAATGTGACCTTTAATGGCACAGTTATTTTTTCCTCTTCTAAGAAAGTTTGATCTCAGTGGAAGTGACATGAAGAGATGCTCCCACTGACAGATAAGAATTTCATGGATTTCCCTATGACACAGTGAAAACACTAGTAAGAGCATCTCAGGCATATTCATAGTAGTGGCTACTTTTCAAAGGTGAAATCCTCATCAGATGAGACTTCAAGGGGCAGCAAACAGCACAGCTAGAGGAGAGCCTTTGCAAAACTGAGGATGAACAAACAGCTCTGCCATTAGTAGGCTGTTATTATATTCTGAAGAGGCTAATAAAGGTTCCCAAATTCAATATAGCAGAACAAAAAAAAAAAAAAATACCAGATGGCTACCCAAACAGTCACTGAATCTACTATCAAGGTCACACTCTGTGGTCTTAACCTACTAGTCTAAAGATTACTCCATGCAACTTCACCTCCCAGGAAGGAGTAAATTATATTCCTTGAAAAAAGAAAAAACCAAACAACCCATACCAACAAACTGGAACAACTGTCCAACAGCCATTTTCTCCCTTAATAGATGTAAGAAATGTGGAATCATTTGACAAAACTTAAACACCACTTTGGACTACTCAAAACAATACTGGCAGTGGGAATAAGCTCAAACAATTTCAATCCGAAATTTTACAGCTCAAAAACTCAAAAGCTCAGTACATGGAAGACACATATTAAGCTGGAACTATTGGGGAAACTTCCATTGTTATGGTTATCTTCCACTCTCATTTTATGACATTCAGCTTATTGAAAAGTTAACAATTCACCTTTCTTGCAAAAAAAAAAAAAAAAAATCTTCCTTTAGCACAAACCTGCTGTGTCACCTCTGCCTGATTTTACTGTGCAGCTCACCCTCAGTGATTCCATGTTTTCTGAGGCAGTATGGTTTACAAGAACAAGCAATGTAACACATTAAATTCTGCATGTTACAAACATTTGCTTTTTGAAATTATGAATAGAACCAATCTTACTGCCATAGCAATAATAAAACAAAACTAGTGTGAGTGGAGAACTTGTAAATACTGTCACTGCTGACATGCAAAAGATGACTCAGAAAATGAAATCTTAATCTCCTCAGATAAATGGGATCTTAACTGTTGACTTTTATGTGAATGGTATTTCATGCAAAGAGCAATAAATGTGTATTTTCTTGAGTGTGTGAGAATGCCAGCAGGAACAAAAGTTTTCAGTGGCATCTTTCCTGCACAGTTACCACATGAACAGAGAGAGCAGGAAAATGATCCACAAACAAGATTTTAGGTATTGTTACCAGGCTGCTGTCTCCCACATTGATTGGTGAGAATTAGAGTTCTCATATGTTCTAATCTACAATAATTCATTCCCATTATTTGTTTTCTATTAAACAAATTCAAAGAAAAAGAAGAGAGAAAAAGAACATTAGAGGTGCCAATCAGCAAAAGTAATAAAACACCTTTCTTTGAACCCTTCTGCATACACTTAGGTGCAGATCTGAGAGGAAGAGGCATGATAAGACACAGATAAGGCCTTTCTGAGCCCCTAAACTCTTCTGCCAGAAGACAAACAGAGAGAACATGCACAGCACCATTTGTGAGAAAACACAGTTTTCCCATGCTGGGTCTTCCTGAGCCACAGAAGCTTCTCTGAGCAAATACTCCTCTTTCCCTCCTTGCCAAAATCTTCTGGGTTTTTCCCCTACACAGCACCCAGTTCCTGTTAACAGGATCTGTTCCCTACATGCAGGCTTGCCCTACCACATCCCTCCCCTCCTTCTGACACGTTGATTTCTAGGATGATGTTCATAATCTTCCTGTTTTTCCACTTGTAAAGCTGCTCAGGATCACGTTTTCAAAGAGGCCTCAGACTGATTGCTAACATTTCATCAGCAGCTCTCATGTCTGAAGCTCTGTACACACCAAATTCTTCCCATATTTGTGCAAATCAGAAGATCTTGCATCAGTCAAGCCACAAAGGAGCTCTCTGAACTGCCTGCTCCAACAGCATCAGTTGTCTGAAGTTCCCAAAGCAGCTATGTCATGTTCTTTGCTGTTGAGCACTGTGTGGGAATTCACTGTCCTCAAGTTCTGCATGCAAAAATTTGATAGTGGAAACTATCAGTGCAGAGGGCTGAAGAGGGAGATTGCCAGCAGCACTGGAACAAAGATGATTTTGTTTTTGTGCTTCTCTTTCCCTACTGTCCAATCCTCTTCCAACTTTCCTGCTTATTTTCTTTACAATATTATTCTTTTTTTTTTTACACTTACCAAAAGGCTTTTTTACATTTACTTTTGAAAATTCATTTACTCTCTCATTATTGATCTTGTGAATCAAACAGAGTCCTTGGAAGGATCTCTTTAATGAACAGGTTGTTGGTGAAAATTTTCAATGGTTTTATACCTTGTCTTTATTTTATGCTAAAAAACACAACTGCACAAAACAGAAATCTGAATTTCCATAATAAAATATGTCTGTGTTTTGGCAGGAAAAGAAAAGAAAGAAAAAACATGTACAAGTGTTTGTTGCATTACACTGCAGAGCTGTCATTTTAAAGCCCAGATAAAATGATAAAGCCACTGAGTGATACCTTGTCTACTGATCAGACACAAATCTCAAGATGCCTCTTTGGACTCGAGCCAAAAATCATGTGTTCAGAAAGCAACCAAGCAGACAGTGTTTTGTGCTTCAAGCACCAGATAAGCTGCACTGTACAAATGCTGGGCTCCCTTCCAGGCCTCCACAGGTGGCAAAATGGAATTGCAAGCAAGCAGTTGTCCCACTGTAAGGCTCCTCCTTCAGCCTGCACCCAAATATTTCCTTGTTTTTATCCAGCTCAACAACGTAAACCTTTTTGAGAGCATAATTCTCAACCAGCTATTTTTAAAAGAAATCATTTTAATCATTAAATGTGCTACAAGCCAGAATCTTCTGATTCACTCATTCAGTCCCGTTCACAGATACTTCTGGACTAAGAGGGATTGATTGTGGCTTCCCAAGGGACAGCCACTTCCCAAGTGCCATCCCATGCCAGACCAATCCATTTAATGTTAGCTAGCTGTTGAACCTAAGCAGGAACAGGAACATCCTTCTGTCATTCAGCCTCTAATGAACACAGGAACACCAAAACAAAACCAGAGCGGAGCAGGGAAAGCAAGTTCCTGTGAACAGCCACCTCAGGGGTACAGTTGGAGTTGGCTTTTGTCCCTCCTGGACAGCTCAGACTCCAGCAGGGAATTGCTGGAGCTGCTGGGTCCCTCCCTGCTGTGGCAGGCTCAGGGTTAGGGTGTGAAGGGTTTCATCCTAAATGGGACTGTGAAAACCAACCCTGTTCAGCCTCCCTTAAAACATGAGGTACCTGTGGCTGATGGTGGCACATGGCAGCATGAACAGCATGGAAAAATGTATAGATTCATAGCAAATTCATAGAATCTCATTTGCTTCTTTAAATATTTCAGCAAATTCCATATTTAATTTGCAATTAAGCTGTAAGTTTTACCAATGGGTACACTCTTCCAACAGGTGACACTCCCTTAGCAAGGAATAAATTGTTTCTTATTATATGCAATTTATCTTAGTTCTACCACCCATCAGCAGCACTTTACAGGCAGCTCTTACAGTAGATATCAGCAGCATGTTTGAACAAACACACAAGTGTTTGCACAGCCAGCTCTTAGTTTGTGATGGGATCTAAAGGCATTGCTTTGGTAACATCAACGAGGACAACTTGCAGGAGAGATATATTATTGTAATAAATCCACAGAAAGCCTAAACGGTCCTGTACAAGCAGCACTGATTCAGCACCCCTTCAGAACAGAAACAAAACACCAATTATCGGTGCAGCAGAGAGAAACAACACGACAAACACTTGAGCCAAAAATGTCACAGAAAAACTCCGATTTCTTCTTTTTATAAAATGCTCTTTGTTTCTATCATCGGCATCTTGCCTCCTTCAGGGTTCCTAAAACAGTGAACTGAGACAGAAGGGAGAAATGTTTCAGTTGACAGTGAGGGGGGAAGAAAAGCTGTACATATACAAAAAGCATTTATTGCTTTCAAGAATGGTTACTAATCATAGTGAATGTAAAGGAAATTATCAGTAATGAAGCAGACAAAATGCACTGAAGTCATACTCTTAGGCTAATAGTCCTAAGAAAGACCAAATCTTTCTTGATTTTTGTACTCAGAGTAACAGGTAAAATTCCTTTCCCTGCCACAGGCTGGAGTTGTTGGTAACTTTGCACTGAGTGTCAGTCTGCCATTGGACTGACAGCTCATTCTGCACAGCACTCAGCAGCTGTTTGATTTCAAATACAGCCTTAAATATTTGTTGTACTGGGGCACCTGCAAAGAGTTCTAATAAAATCAGCAGAACTGATAGACAAATAAGGAATTACTTGCTCATCATGCTCAGAAGAATCAGAAAATGGCTGAGAAACAGCCCATGCTTAATAAAGGTATTTCTTTCCCAAAGTATTTAACATAGGTTTGAAAAATTCTTGTTCCTCATTAGTAGAAGAGAAGAAAACCACTGAGGCCTGGCAGAGACAAACTGAGCAATATTTGGTTTCTTTCCCCTGCCTTCCATGCCTGGCACTTGCACCATCTACAAGGCTGCCCTTACAAAGTTTCCAGCTATTTTTGCTGCCAGCAGAGCTGCACAGGGTGAGGTTTATCCACACCAAACAGCCTCCTCCAGAGTCCACCAGCCACGCATTTTAATGTGTTTCTGCCTTTCTAATCAACTTGGTTGATCTCTGGATTTTTGCATCTTGCATGTACATCTACACATTATACTGCTGGTGGTTTATTGAATTTATGAAACTTCTTTACCCTGATGGACCAGCTGATGAATTTCCTATGGATAATTTAACCACAGTAAGTAAGTTTCATCCATCATTTCCTTATTTATCTCTGGAAGTGAAAGCAATAGTCACAGGGTCTTTGAAAAAAAAGAGTTGTGACCTGACCCTCTGCCTTCAATGAAAAATAATAATGAGTTGATAATAACAGGATTTTTCTTAGGAGTATGAGACCTGTCACAGTGTGAGCTGAAAAGAAAGTTCCATTAAATAGCTTAACAATGCTGCAATATTGGTTAAGCTGATTGTTTCTCCTTCAGGAGTTATAAATCAATAGCACATGCCCAGATTCATGAAAAAAAGTTAAAAATATTTCTCTGTCATGAAAGATTATTCAAAGGATTTTTTAATGTGGTTTTATACATTATTTAACAATTTAATTTGTATTAATTCTTATTATCAAACAATGAGGAATTACCACTTCATGTTCTTTGTATTACAGCCTGTACAATTGCATAATGAAAAGGTAGATCTGGAAAGAAAAAAATTCTTGTTTCCATCCTCCACAGAGAATAATATCCAGATCCAAAACATGTGCTATTTTACCTGATTGCAAAAACAAGCTGTAGTTCAAAAAATTTCCTCTGACATTTGTCACGATTAGTTTTCAACAGGCATATTGGGTCTCTATTTTACATACATATAAATGTCCACCTCTTTGCAAGCAGTGAAAAATATCTCCCAAATAACACAAAATGAATCCTCAGTGGTACTTCCATGAATCACATGAACCTGTGTGCAGGGCAGAATATTTTCTGGGATGCCAGAATCTCATTTTGGATGCAGGGAAGACACTGAAGCAGACTCTGTCTCCCTCCAGCATGAGACTGATCCTTCAGAAGAACCTCAGCCCTAAACAAGGCAACTACCAAGAATACAAATATTTTTCCTGCTCTACATATACAACAAACCCAAAAAAAAAAAAAAAAAGGAAAACTTTCAGCTTAAAAAGCCTCAAAGAAAGCAACAGTCACAATAATAGTCTTTTACACAGCAATTCACTGAAAGATCTATAAAATAGTTGTTCATGAAAGAGAAAGAACAAATGGCAAATGAAGCTAAAGCACTTTTTAGGGGCAATGCCAACACAACCCACCTGCCCTGGGGCCTGTCCTATCCAGACTTCATGTTTCAGGTTAATCAGTGAACCTGGAGGTGCAAGAATGCAGAATTGAACAGAGCTTCAATTCTGATCCTTCCAATCCATTTACTGAAGGCTGTAATGTCCCAAGGTCCTAATTCAGAGCCAACACAATTTATGCAGTCTATCCTGTGACCAGACTTGTTGATTTAACCACTCTGTTGCTATTACTGAACTCACCCAGAACTGATGGACTCCTATAATTTCCTGTATGAGTGATATATTTATTAATCAGTAATTTATACAGAGTTTTGTCTGCATCAGGTGTTGTTTTTTCACTTAGGCAGTTTCTTTGTCCTTCTTGGTCTTGTAATTCACTCTCATCGCCTTAAATTGAGTTTAATTACTTTTAAAGAAAGGTGATTTAATTAAATCCTATTTAAAAAGAGCAAATATATCCTGTCTCATCTCTCCCTTTTTATTGTGTTAAACCAAAGAAACAAAGCTTTACACACAGCCCTTTTTCACTCACTTGCCAAACTTCAGTCTTTTCCTGAGCGTTAGTTTTAATTTTCCTTCATTTTGAAGGACCAGAAACTAACTAAACTTTTGCTGATAAACCAGATCATTACTTACACAACAGTTTACCTGCACTGGTCAGAAGGCTGAGTCCATGACTGTGTGAGCTGCACTGAGCACAGCTGAGCACTCAGCAAGTTGCACTTTAATACAGCAGCATTTACACTACTGAGCATTACAAAAAAAAGGAGTTTGAAGTGGAAAGTGTGAGACCTGTTTGGTGTCTGTGTGAGGAGAACATCTTACAAACTAAGCAGGAAAAGACTCTTTATGCTCAAGCAAATGTTTCAAACAAAAGCTGCAACGATTTCCTCAGCAAATTGTGCAGAGAAATCTTCTTATCCTCTGGTTCTCCTTGCTGTGCAGTCACCTTCTGCTTCAATCTGCACTGTGAGAATATGTATGAGTGCATGTGTAAGTGTATTATTTGTCATTGTCTGTGGGCTTTCAGAAAATGTTTTTGCTTAATGCAAGCATTGCACCTTTGTGTAAAGGCACGACACTGCTTAGTGCTGACCATTCCTCTGCATTATTTGCATATTTTTTTATTTTATTCAGGATCACACTCTGTATTTTCCGGTCTTTTTTTTCCTCCAGCACAGCAAGCAATTCTGATTCTTTGTTTTGCAAACTAAGCCCACTGAGTCATTATATCACCTTCCTGCCAAAACTTCTGTGCTCTCCTAATTTAAACAATCTTGTTTCTTCTGGGCCAGACTTTGCAGCAGTCTTTTAGTTATTTTGGGTGTTCTGGTCCCTGATACAGTCTGTCCTCAAATTAGATATTCCATGAATCTCAAAGACTTGAGTCCAACCTCACTAACTCTTATGAAACTGCTTTGGTTGTTATTCTGAGAATGCAGTATTCTTTAAATCTCTGAAGTGCAGTCTGATTTGTTTTGTTCACTTAATGTAAGCTGTAAAATAAATCTGAGATGATACTGAACTCAATATTTTAAAACAGTACCTTAAATGTATTTTTTTTTTCACCTGAATCTACTTATTTGAACCTTTTCAAATTATCTGCTCCACCTAAAAGTGCAATGAAATTTAAAATCTCACCTCTTTTTTGGTAACATCTTTGCATGTTTATTTTTTCCCCCTTTTTTTTTTTTTTTTTCCTCCCTGAAACTGTTTCATTTCAAGTGCTACAAGGGTTTTTTTACACGATTAAAAATAACCAAATAAGAGTTAATAACAAAATACGAAGGAAAGGGCAAATAAATTATCATGGAGGGAAAATTAGGGGAAAAACAAGCAACAATAATGGAAATATAAATTAACTGAACTCCATATTCAGACCTTTCAGAAAGTGATTAATTTTTCCTTTTTTTCTTAAAATAACCCAAACCACAAAATCAAACAAACAAACAAACAACAAAAAATCAACCAAACAAAAACATAGAGGTAATATATTCTTTTTTTTTTTTCTTATGGAAAACTGTAGAGACTGTCAAGTGTTAAATCTTGGATAAAACTAAAAGAGGAATTAAAAAGCAGAATCTCTCTCCCAGGCAGTAGGGAGCAAGTGAGTTGGAGAAATGGTGAGGGGAGCAGAGGAGAAAGCACGAGTCCTGTGCAAGTCAATTCTTTCTACAAAAATAGAAGCAGCAGAAGGAACAAATTAGCAGGGTTTTTTTTAGCCACAACACGAGTGGTTAAAAAGAAGTATGATGTAATTGAGGTCATGGAGATTTGGCTTATGCAGAAGACTGGCTATGATACCAAGCTGCAAAATAAAAGGAGACTCTCAAGAACTGAAAGCAAATGCTGGGGAAAAAGGGAGATTCAATACCTAAAAAATAAACTTCATATTGCAGATTTGGTAAGGAACTGCGAACACGTTATCATTGCCATTACAGAAGCCTGGAAGTGAAAAACAGAAGTATTAGATATTGGATACCATAATAACCCTATGTCCAAAACCACCAATATGCCCTGTGATCCCACACACTCAGGCACAGTGGAGCTTGTCTGCAGCCTGCCTGGGAATTCCAGCAGCCTATTTCACCCACCAGGGATGGACAGATGGACCAGAGAGAGCAGGAAGCTGCCTGAGATATCCCAGTGAGCACTCCTGTGTGACCAGACACCCTGGATCAAGCTGCACCTGCTGCTTTGGCATTTCTTTAATTTCTGTTGGATTCCCTTCGCTCTTTAGGACCTGATCCAGAGGATATCTCAAAAGTTCTTCTTCTTCCAGATATTCATGGACAAGATTATTAACTTATTTCTGCAGTGATGATAAGAAGATAGCAAAGAGGTGCATGTGAAGAGGTGTTGCCAACAGCCCAACATAACTAGTGGGACAGCAAACCTCTGACTATTCATCCAGCAGGATGCTGAGAAAAGACCCTGCCTCTGGAAGTAATCACCAAACAGCAGAATCTGACAGCAGTTCCCTGCTTGCAATACAAGCCTCAATTCAGGGCTTCAGAAAAGACTGAAATTCCTCAAGGCTAAAATTCCAGATATAATGAAATTAAAAAATATTATTACTATGATGGGCACACAGACAGAAATGGGAGGGTGAGGAGACTACATTTTGGAAGGCCTCTTCAAAGGCTGGCAGTGGATAAACCTTGGAATCTCTGATCTCCCAGATCTTCTGAGCCAAACAATTTTTACATCAGCATCAAGATTCAAATGTCATGTTTGAATAAACAGCTGGAAAGTCACACACACCTTTCACCCTCCACTGTCAGAAATGCCTGCCTTTCATGTTTACTATTAATTACAGTAGAGATTCATCAGTTACCCACATCAGCCAGAATCTCATTAATTAACAACTAAAAATGATTCAACAATGTACCCTCAGTGTCTCAGCATCTTCCTTTATGGTCCCCGAGTTAAAATCCTTAGTAAATGACCTTTCTGGTCATTTCTTCAAAGGGATTCTTGTGACTTCAAAACCACAAGGGTCTAGGCCTTCAAATGTATTTGTCTCCATACTTCTAAAGATTTTCTCCAGAGCATTTTACCCTATTCCTCTCCCTTTCACTCTTTCAATTTTTATATTTATAGTTATGTTTAACTATGAATAATCTAGTAAACACCTTGAAATCCCTTGCCCTTATTTAATGTTAATCAAAGCTCTCTTCAAAATAAGTTACAATAGTTACAATGATTTAGAGAACCTTAGGCACCAAAACAGCTTAAATAAATTGACACAGCACTCAGAAATGTGCTAGAGTGATGAATTATTTCTAATCCATTAATATTGCAAACTCCTTTTACCATTTCAAGGCTATTTTTATATGGATTCAGGGCTTATATTTTAATGTTATTTATTTGAAATAGCAAATAGAGGCAAGCACTCAGCTAGTGAACCTTTATGCTCCCTTAAGAGTTCCATTTCTACACTATGTCTGTCTGGGCTCTTGGGAGAGTAACATTTTATTATACAATATTTATATTCTGTCATCCAGCTACTTGGCACACACAAAGCACCACGTTTACTGATTCAGCTGAGAGATGGCATTTGGGAACCATTCAGGTACTGAGTAAATACTTTAGAGGGATTATTACACAACTCCTGATTGCATGATTCAATACCATTTAAAGACTGGGTATTTAACAATACTGGGCTGTCATTTTTTGAATATTTATTAAAGTGCATAGGTTTTCCATATGGAAAACCTTGGCTTATTTGGTCTGGTAGCAGTGGGGACAACTGTCATGTGTGTAGATGTTGGGGATGGTGGGAAGAGAAAGAAAAATGAACACCAGGAAAGAGGGATCAGGGAGAGGGATGAAATTCTTAGTTCCTCTGAGCTGGAGAAAGAAAATGACCATGTCTGGAATGCAGAAATGTTAGGTGTGATGGAAAATATGGAAAGTCATGATTTGCCATAAGAGCAGTACCTCTATTGAGTTCAAGACCTTCATCATAATGTTAATAAAACAATATCTGTTAGTTCAATACTTAGAGTTGAATGTCTTTTTACTAAGGATGCTTAGTAATTTTATTTATTAAAAGTACTTTATTTACTCAGTAGGTTCAGTGAGAAGCACAGCACTAAGTAAAAGACTTCTGGAATAATAACTGAAGCTCCCAAAACACTTTATTCTACAAAAACTGCATATTTTAATTTGGTCTCATTTTTGGTTTGGTACGTAAGGAGCAAGACACATTTAAAAATGCTACATTTCTGCTAAATTGCCTTTCCTACAGCAAATAGTGGCCAGCTGAGGACAAATTTGAAAGACAGATAAAAGTCTGAAGCACTAAAACACATTCTGGGGATCAGCAGCTGTGCAGGAAAGGAACAAATTAGCACTCTAAGAGAGGGAAAGACAGGACCCAGCCATCACACACTGCTCCTCAGCAGCTGCAAGGGAACTTTGCACAAAGTGCTGTTTCCTGCCACGGGCATCAGCACAGGAGACTTGGGAAGGAACTGGGAGCGATGCAGGCAGAAGAGAGGATTGAGGACACAAAGGACATCAATCCATAGGAAGCCCTCATTAATCCCCCTGCTCATAACAAAATGTTCTCTTTCTTAACTACTACTTTTTGCACTATAATTGCAATTCTCACTTATTTTATAAGTGTATATACATTTACCATACACACAAATGAGTACTAAAAATAGTAATTTACAGAAACAGGAAGAGGTCAATATTTTACCTCCTTTTTTTACTTTCCTTGATCTTCACAGAACTCGACTGCACATGCACACCCCCACACATGAATCCACTAATGAGATGTTGAGCTGGAAACCCATTCAGTGAGAATTTATCAAAGAGAGATTGCATCAGGAAAACCAGCAGGTGAACTGCATATCAAGGAGAACACTTAGCAGTAAATATTTTTCAAGGTACAAGAGATAAACCACATGGATATTTCCTCTGTGAAAGGGGATATCAGATTTTTCAGGTTAGCAACAGTGATGAGAAAAAGGTTATGGGTGAATTTGGGGAAGGGAGGGGAGGGAAGGGAAGATAAAGAAAGCTGGAGAAGTAAACACGTCAGGAAAGTGAAGGATATTGGTAAAAAAAATGAAGATTGTGATAGATGACCCCTGACAAAGCAGAGTTTTGGTTTCAGTATTCTCTGTAGAAACCCTTAAAAAAGGGGGGAAGGAAATAATGTGTTTTCTTGTTTAGCTTTTCAATTACTACTCTCAGGTTCTGGAATGTAGAAGCTGGAAAGGGGCAGCAGTGCCATGAGCCACAGTGGGCAGGGAAGATGGGCATGGAGGGGAGAAGTGCATTTCAATAATTAACTTCTAGTTTAGCAGCAAACCATTATTGCTGGAAGCTCAGAATTCCATCCAAAACAAGTAAAAAGCTGTTGTGGGCAACAGATACTGCAGAATTTCCTGGTACCGACAGAAATTGTATTTTTAAACTGAAGCCACAGGATAATTGTTCAGTCTCCAGAGGATCTGCAGCACAGGGGGAGCTATAAAATGCTGCCATAACAGTGGGTTGTAAATCCCCTTGGCAGTTATGTCGGCAGCTCTAAATCTGAACTACTGAAACAGTGATACAATAACAATAAAAGCAATGCAACATAAGTCCTGGAAGTACAAGATTTATGAAGAGGAAAGTCCTTCATGAAAAGGGCACAGAAACCCCAATTAGCCAGAAAAGGAAGATTAATGGAATTTTCTCAGTATCCAGAAATGTGACCCAGACAATGAATTATGCATTCCTTAAAGTAATCTGATTGTTCAATAATGTCATGTTAAAAAATTTGTAACCATACAATTTACACTTTGTTTCTGTATTTTGGTGTAGTAAAGGAGATCACTATTAATATTTCACTGGAGTAAGGAAGAAATAGGGAGAAAAACTAGGAAGACCTGTCTACAAACAGTCTGATCAATAGCAAACATCAATAGGGCTTGTGTTTCTGTACTACCAGCTTTCCAGAACACAACAAGATTGTTTTACATATATATTTATATATTTCTGCCTTGCTTTCTTCTCTAGAACACTGTTCAGGAGGTTTTTAAGAAATTTTTCTAAAGAATATTAGTATACCAATAATTAGAATCTTTATTTACTTTGACTCTAAAGCTGTATTATGTATTTGAGCACATGAAAAGTCCATCAATCCTGACATTTTAAGTTAGATTGAAATCAGGTTTAAGTTTAAATTAGGTGCTTGAAGTTAGCACTGTAAATATTTTGCATACCCACCCCTTTTTCATCACTGACCTAGTGAAGCAGACCAAAGTAATGGCAAATTTGAGTCAGAAATCACTGACCTCCCTCTCTTTGTGTCGTGACTTCAGCATCAGACTGCAATTGGGGAACACACATTGTCGTGGGCTGCCTTTGAAGTCATCATGAAACTTGGTAATGCTGACTGTGGCAAAGATTGTGTTTCCACTGGATGGCCACACGGAGAGCAAACATCTGTGGGCCTACATCATATCATTTAACTTATATCTGACAGGTCTGAATAAACAATTATATAAAAATTCTTCTCTAATTTAGCATAATGGTAACTCAGCTCCCACTGTGTTTTGCTACAGATAAAAGGTGGCTAAAAGTAATCACACAGCTCTATCAGTGCATCTCATTACCAGCTGCTGACAGCTGCCTCCTCATACTTCATCTCCTGACAAAAGAGGCAGACAACTTGTCCAGACTTCCAGTTGTGCTGTACAGAAGGGTGATTGTAGAGTTTCCATCAAACACCCCGTGAATCACAGTTCTGACTGATTGCACCAGTGATCTGCAGTGTGGATCTCAACCACAAAGGACTTCAGACTAATCTAAAGTTCCAGTGAGAAGAGTCTTAGCCTTGTCCTTCCAAGGAACAACTCTGATGACACAGTGTATTTGTCTTGGAGGGAGGAGTATAAATCCTTTACTTTGCATTTTTTGCCAGTCTCGCTCACTTAGGAACACATCTCACTTTCTCACTGCACATTATTATGAGAAAACAATAGAAAAGCACCCTTTGTGTTCTTTACAGTGTTCCCATCACAGCCCTTCCCAACACAGTCAGCATTAGCAGAACTGAGTGGCTCAGTAAGACTGCAAACTCACCACATGAGATGGAGCTCAGGGAGGTGTGGGAGGATTTCAAAGATATATCAAAGATATACAAGTAAGAGCAGTAACTGCCCCAAAAAATAACAGTGCAGGAACTGTCCTGATTGAACAAAATTACGGTTGTGTAACATAAGTGTCAATACAATATCATGCCAAGTTTGCTTTGAAGTACAGAGAAAACAGCAACTTCTACTGAGTTTTACCCTTACTTTCAGGAAAACCAACATGCATGAACCTGCTTTCATTTACCTACTGTCAGCAAGTGACACATTTCGAAAAAGCCATCAAAACCTGCAGGGGAAGAACTTCAGTACAATGAATAGAAACATTTCCTTTTCTCAGAGTTCATTCCTTGTTACTGCAGTTGCCCCATGAAATCAGAGAAAGTGCTCGAGGAGCAGAGGTTCCGTGCTGGCAGTGACTGTTAGTTAAGATCTCACCCTTAGAGTTTCAAAATAAAACAAATATAAATATCACCTAGTACTTGAAGGATATGCCTATCTGTCTGTAAATGCATGCATGATAACTGGGGCAGGGGGTTGTTTGTTTTAGGTTTTATGCTTGTGAACAACATCCAGCTCATTTCAGAAGGAGGAAAGCTCCAGCAGGGAACACTTCCCCCACTATATTATCGAGGTTGCAGGAAATGACAGCTGCTGAACATACATTCAGTGTTTTACAAGTGGTGATAAGCCATCAACCCAAACGTTTTATTAATAACTTCTCTCAAACGTTTATGTTTCCTTAGAGGAAAAAAATTTCTCAGCACGCTGTACTGTAGAAAAAGGATAAAAGTTAATTTCAAAACAAACTGTCAGGGGTTATGGTGCTAAAAGCATCACTAACTTTCACAATAAAATTAAGCTTTTCTGATATGAATTATGTTGCCACAGTAACCAGCAACCAAAGAACCAGAGACCATTTTCTGTAGAAATTCGTGTGACCTTGAGTTTAATCAACAGTGATGGTATTAATTTAAAAGCTGGAAAATAATAAAAAAAAGTACTCTGCCATTTTCTGGGAGTTAATAATTTCACAGCTGTGGAAAAGGGCTGTTCTTCTTCAATAGTGTAATTTTCTAATTCGAACTCCACCACTGTGAACAGTCAGACACAGTGGCATTATATTAACTTCACTGAAGTTCTCCATAATTGCAAGCCCAGATGAGACGTTGAGCAGTGAGATTTTGGAGGGCAAAGCTTTTAGCTTAAGAGACTTTGCACTAGATCTGATCTTTTATTTTTCAGGAAAAAAAACCCCTCCAAATACAGCTGTGATGCCTCAGAAATGATTGTTAATATGCTTTGGAGAGGAGGATAGGGAGATCACTCCAGGGAGTTCTCCCTCAGGAGCTCCATCTTTTCTCCCACGCCCTGCAATTCCCACCCTGGGGAAGCTGGCAGAGATTGGTTCTACCTCTGGAATCTCCCTAAGTACCAAACTAAGTGCTATTAAACCCATGGAAGAGAAATTTGATGCTGAATTGGACTCTTATGCACTACAAATGGGAAAAACGAGGGGATGAAATGGAAATGCTTGAAGGAGCACATTCAGCTATAAATGTTCAATATGATATTAAAAAAAAAAAATCTAAGGAAGGGCTAATGTAAGAAATCCTTCTGCTCTGTTAAAAATAATGATATTTTATGCTGTAAATTAGAGGCTCCAGAGAGCCCATGGCAGAGCAGGTGTTTTAGCATAAGTGGTGTTTTGGAAGGAAACATTGACACTGGAGTTGGTTTCTGAGTATTCCACTTCCAGGGCGTGGCAAAAAAGTGCACCCAAACTACTGAACCTGCAAATAATCACCCAGAAATGTGAGCTGCCTCACAGAAACCTGAGCTGCCTGGAAGAGTTTCTCTCTTCCAGCTGAGCATATTCAAATTTCATTGCTATTTCCTAAGTAGACTTAAACCTCCAAGAATCTTCCAGTTGACTCAATGGAAACAGAATTTCTATTTTAGAACGGGTTAAAAACACATCATATGCATACTTCTGCCGAAAGTAAAACTATTTCTATGCTTTGTCAAATATGGTCCTTTAGGGGAAAAGATAAATTTGTTTTCATATGTACTTTGTGACATAAAAGCACTTCTTTTCACACAACAATTAAAATGTAAATGGGATGATTTTTGAATGTAATGTACATTGAAAAGTATATTTTTTAATCTTACAAAAAGCAGAAGTAGTCTAGAAACATCTTTACAGCACCCAAGTGACGTAGGAGGTCCATGTTACTGAAATTCCTAAACCTTAGCAAAAGTGCTACAATAATTATTTGACATCATAAAACAGCCTACATTTTTAAAAAGAACAAAAGAAATTCCAGTTCTGAACATATTTAGCTAAAGAAGGAACTGATGGTACCGGACCACTTACTCAAGGCTGTAAAAGGTTCATCATCAGTTCAGCTTTTTAATTCTAGACAATATTTTTTAGAATTAACAGAGGTTCAAAAATTGAAAGACGCTGTTGGGCTACAAGCACCATTTACTGAAAGTCTAATTGTCTATTATTTCTGTAGAAATCCTGCAAGAAAGGTTTGATGATCTACTCTGACAACAACAATCATTCCACAAGTCTACCCAGAATTAAATGTTAAAAAGGTTGCTAGAGCTTTTCAAAGAATTCCATTCCATTTCACCAACACTCTTTAGTTCTTAACAAAAGCCTCGAGAGCTTTCTCCTTTTGCACACGCAGGGAGCCTGGATTGTTAGCTCTCAAGAGCTTATTTTGAAGAGCTGCTTGAAGTTCTCTCCAAATCTAACCAACCCCACTCCTTTCAGTACCTTCATCTCATGAAAATCTTCCTACACTGTAGGTCACCACCACCCTTCCCTATCCCCACACTTCCTTTCTGTTGAATTATACTGCAGGAAGACATCTAGAACCAAGCAGCAATTTTCTAAGTCATACAAGTTTTACTTTTGGTAATAATTGTGTTTCCTTCTCTCTACATGACAGAAATATTTTGTCCTATTGCCAACAAGTACTAGTTCTTGTTTAACAAATAAACAGACTGCCTGTTGAACCTGAGCCTACTTTATTTTCTGGTTTGTTTGGTTTTATTGTGGGGATTTTTTGTTTGTGTGTTTTGTTTTGTTTCGTTCTTTTTCATTTTGGTTTTGATTTTTTGAAAAATGAAAAATGTTTCCCTGGAGTCCCTGGAGTGTAGGAACATGTGAACATTTTTTCCACCTTGCTGAGTCTATGTAACATCTGAGTGAATAATTTTCCCTAACAATCAGAGCAATAAATCTACAGACACGAGCTTTTCAGTGTTACCAGAGATGCACAAAGGACTGTCAATGTAACTGATGTCATAAATTCAGCATTATCTTAAAACATCCATCAGACTGAAAACAAAGAAGAATGTTGCCCCTACTAATAATACTCTTAACCTGTTCGAGGTTGAGGTGTTTTTCTTTTTAACTCTGTATCAAGTTTTGCTGCACAAATGCCATTTGTTGAAATAATTTGAGATCCACATGAGGCAACCAATATTGTAAATGACTCGAATATCCATGAAGTGATGACATCAAAGAGCACTCAGGACTCAGTTAGAGTTCCCTATAAAGTATCAAAGTGTTTATATTTATGGGTATTGAATGGGTATTGAATGACTAACGGGACTGGAAGGGGTTCCTCATGCTTTTTGTTCTCTGTTTTGCCTGTTTGAATTTTGTTGTTTGGGATTACTTTTCTCACAGAAACTACTACCTGCAAATTCAGTTATATACCCCTTTCCCTTAAATATATTGCAAATTTTGAATAAAGAAAGCTTAGGTCAGAACATATTGCTTCATGATTTGAGAAAATACACCACAAGAAAGGGTAATTATATCCCATATTCACATCTTAGGAAAATCTTAAATTATTTTTCTCAAGGAGATCCCACAAAAATTTAATCCTATACCCCTTTCCACATCTCTGAAATATTTTCTTTAAAAATGGGTAGATGGCCTGAATTATTCTACAGTGAGAAAGAGTTAAAAGCTTTACATCTTAATCTACACTTAGAAATTATTTTTATACAGGATTTATTCACTCTGTTCTCTTTATGATGCAGTGAGTGTATATTGGTTCTCATAGACTCAACCTCTCAGAACCTAACAGTCCATTTTCTTCTTTGAACAGGGCACTTGTGCTGCCATAAACAAAAGGTAAAATAAAATTTAAGCAATTTTTTTTTTTTTTTACAGGCAGAGAAATAGAAGCAGAGAGATACATCTGAATTATTTGGCCTTTTGCAACAAACAAACTGTCTAAAAAACGAGACTCGTACTTATTGGATGAATATAGGAGGACAATCAATTTCTATAGAATTTCTTTAAATACTGAGCAGCTTTAATGCAAGTTGGGAAAGGGCTACCCTTGAAATGATTTGCTCTCTTTTCACAGGCCCAAATCCTTAATCCTTGCAAGGGGAGCCAATCTGTCCATCCAGATCAATGGGAACAGCAGCCTAGGCAATATCTCACAGCAGAAAAGCAAAAGGGAGGGATACTTAATGTCCTTTTTTGAAAATTAGCTTTCAAAAGCTCTTCACTGAATCTTCTACTTCAAGTCAGCAGTGCTTATTAAAGAACAAAGCACAGAATCTAACTTAGATCTTGCAAATGAGGAAGGAAAGAAGACTTGCTTGCTTTACAGCAGCAAACTACTTGGACCAAGAAGAAAAAAAAAAAAAAAAAGTTGGTGCCAAACCAATTCTGACTATTAAAAATTGTCTAAACCACAAGAACTCATATGTTTAGATAAACGTTACATTCTAGGTACCATATTCAGGGTGAAGTTTTCAGAGGTACCACAATTTCAGTGGAATTATCTTTTTCCTTTCCGTAAAGATACTTTCCTTAAGCTATGGGTCAAGACTGTTCCTACAAGATCACAAAGTCATATTTCTAGTAGAGGAATAAACCTGTGAATTCCCTTGATCACCTGGCAAATAGCTTTATCTTAATCTACACCAATGACATGGAGTAATAACAACAAATTTGAATAAGTGTTATCAGAGAATATCTGGAGACCGTTTTTTCAGTGTATGTTATCAATATAAATTGTGTGGGTCATGTACATCCTATTTTCCAAGGATGCTCAACTGAATGTCACCAAGACAGCATTTAGCAGCCAAGTCATTATAACTCTCTAAGCTCCAAACCCATCCAGGTGTTAGACAAAATATTTTTGTTTAAGACTCAAACTGAGGGTTAATATGACATATTTTTGGCTCACAACAGGTAAAATATTATTTACAAAGACAACTGTGATGGTCAAGCAACTCAGGTCAAGTTACCTTGTTCTAAAGCCACAACTGAACTGCATATCCCAATTTTCTAAGGTTAGAGTCAAACCTAAAATCACCTAATCCTACTCAGAGAATGTGCCTGGAGGCTTCCAGAAATCCTGCTCTGGACTTCTCTTCAGTCTGTAGTGTATAAATACATTGCAAAATCTGATTAGAAGAGGCTGTCTGAAGCTGAGTATCCTCATTTGAACTTACCTTGGTAAGTTCCTCTTCCTCAAACACAGGACTAGTTATCACTACTTCTATACCAGTAGAGAGTAAATAATTATCTAGTTATATACTAATTGTTATAAAAAAAAAAAATTAAAATCCGCTTTTCACTTGCAAAGCCAAACCTTCAAGAATCCCAAGAACTTTGCAGACACTTTTTTTTGTAATCCTTATCTCACCTTGAGGCGGTGTTTTCAAAGCAAAAACATGACACTCCTTACATGTGTCACTTGAACAGTTTTAGAGTCAGCCCCCAAACCCTCTGCAGGAACAGTTTCACACCTTTGCCATTATGCTGGTTGGATACATCAGAGCTTCGGTATTAAAAGGATCTCGGTTTGCTACACAGATACTTTGAGGCAGGCAAATAACACTCTAATTTTGGAAATTAGAGGGAACTGAAGCACAGAGAAGCTTCTCACAGTTCTGTGAGAGAACTCAGGTTTAACCAGTGAAGCTCGGTCTGAAATAAAAATGGTTCAGAAGTCAGTGCCTCGTGGCAGTGATTATTCAGCAGAGCAAAACACAAGAGAGGCCTTTACAATTTCTCCCCACTCAAAGCATTCATACAACCCTGAGACATTTGATCCAAAAACCCCTTTTCTGCCACACCTGTCAGTGGATCAAGCTCATAACAGGAGCTTGGGTTCTTTCCTGCTTTGCCCAAAACTTCATCTTTCTTCTCTTGGTCACCTCAATGATACTAGGGGGCTTTGAGTGCTTCTTTTTATTAAAACAACTGTCCTTCTGCTAATGGAGAGCCTGAAGGAATTAAGGCCATCCAAATGAAAAGGAATCTGGTTTTGCTGTTCTAAAGGAAATAAAGTGTTATTCTAAACTGGGTGTAAGAGGAATTTGAGGCTCAGAGGAGACTCAGATATGATGTGACAAGACAAACATTTAATAACATTTATGACTGTAATCTGCAAAAATGCAAAAAGACATTCCAGGGCTTTACATTCCTCAGGACTCCTAACATTCCTTACTGGAGTTTATTCTTTACAAGACTTACATATGTAATGCCATTTTTAATGAGACTGTTTAGGATCAAACTTTAAAATATCAGAACTAAAAAAATTAGGACTGGCAGATACCTAAGTACCCTACCTAATGCCTCCATCTGCCCCAAAACAGCTTTGGATGATTTAGGGAAAGAGAAAATCACCTGCTCTATGCACTACCTTTGAATGTTCAGGGGGTAAGAACATCTAATTGACTTCAGGTCACCAGGCTGATAGCTTTTAATTTCAACTTCCCACTCAGTGAATTCAGTGGAATACATTGGCTTTGAAGGGATCACAGATGCACAGAGTTCTGCAGAAATATCTATTGTCCAAAAAAATCTGAAAGAAAGACTAAAAGTGTCTTCAGTGCCATCTGCTCCCTCATTCCCCAAACCCAAACCACCATCAGCTGTACTTAACCCTTTCTGACAAATCCTCCAGGAATGGAAATTACATAATCTCTACTGGAAATTCATTCTAGTACTTAATTGTGCTTAATTTTGAAGGTTTCCACAGTGTATCCTAACTTAACCCATAGAAATCCAAGATGTCTTTATTCTGTGTTTTAACTACAGTGAACAAAGAGAACAGTTGCTTCCAATTACTTAACAAGGTAATTGCCTACATACCTATATCTTTCTATGTTTTTCAGATGATTCTTTTCATTCTAAACTTTGTTTTCAAAATATTTATTTGTTTTAAGTTTAAATTTCAAGATAACTAATTATTTCAGAGACAGATTTTTTCTCTTTCAACCAAAAAATTGATAGTCCTCCACCATCAAGTTGCAACCTATCAAGAAAAATATCTATTAAAATTTTTGAAGTTATTGTCAAAGACTTATTGGGCCACCCTAAGGAAAGGTTCAGAAAATTCTGAGAAGAAATAGAATGCTCATCTGAAAAACCTCTTCTGCCCAATTCACTTGATTGTGATTGCTACAGTTACAGAAAAGAGAATGCAAAGAACAACAGTCATGGGTCTGTGGTATTGAGAACACTTTGCAGAAAGAGGCCTAAACAGTTCAACTTGTTTAGTTTATCAGGAAAAAATGAATGGTGCCCAGAGCAGGATATATAAAGCACTTTTGCAGGAAGAAAACCCACAGCATGAGGCTTGCACAGTGCAGAAAGAGTGGTGAATGAAGGAAAGCTAAAATAAGCACAGAGGGATAATTAGCCAATGCAACAGTTTAGCAGCAGCAATGGCAGATTCCCATCTGTCAAAACCTGTCTGTTGGAATCCTTTGATTCTGGCAACAAAACTGATGTCCACAATTCCAGCGACCCAAAGAGGTAAAATGGGTGAGATAATATGACAGCAGGTGACTTGTTAATCAGAGAGGGTCTTCTGGCCTGAAAGTTCACACTGCAGCCCTCTATCCAAACTGCAAAAATGTTAAACCCTTACAGAAAAACAAACAAAAAAGGACAAATCAATAAAATTCACGGGGAAAATGGTTCACAGAGAAACACATTCCTAGCTCAAGCCTCCCACAATTCTGGTTTATCTTGAGCAAGAGCGATGGATGAGCCTCAGGTACTTCCCAGTTTATATGCATGCTCTAAAAAATGCTGAAATAATAAGAGTAATCAAACAAAAACATGCTTTGTCCATGATCAAGGACTTGTAATGCTGCTGAGTGAAGGAAGGAACTCTGATGTAGGGTTTTCATCTCTTGTTTGCTGTTCACAGAGGAACTGAGAAGTAAAACATGCAAACATCATAACCTTAATCTGCAACAGAAAACCTTCTGGCAAAAGATCAAAGAGGATGGAGTATAAAAGCTCCAGATAAGGCTGAAAACTATAAAGCTTGGACCAAAGGCGTGAGAATTCACAGGTCTGTTTGTAGAAGAAATATCTCCAATAACTAGCATTGCCTCCATGGAAACAAGGCAGGGTTGGATCCAGGAGGGACAAAGGACAGAAGATGGTCAAGGTGCTGCAACTGCCTTTAGAACCTGAAACATCACAGTCCTCATGAACACCAAGCTCTTTAAGGGGAAAAAGAAAGAAGTGTTTTGATGTGCCTTCCATCCTAATCCCTGAGCAGCCTCACATGGAAATCAGGGAACCTGTCAACAGCAGAGGAAAGAAAGAAACCTTTAAAAGAAACCCTTAAATTTAATTTATTAAAAAAGCTATGAAGAGCACTGAACCTTCTAAAAGCTATCAGAGGGTCAGACACAGGCCAGCATGTCCCAGAGAAAGGTGAAGGACAGGAATTGTCCCCCACGTGCCCAAACACTCCAAAGTCATCGCCTCATAAACGAAACCTGAGCTTGCTCAGCTCTGCCCCTGCACAGACATCTGCCACCAGCAGCTGTCCCCTCCTAACTTACCCAAACAAGCCCATTTTCTGGTCAGCAGGAGCAGTGGAGCTGCTCTGATGGATTCACAGGATCGTGTCTGGGCAAAGGACTCTGGTGCCTGAGCTCTAGCTGTTCTACATCATATTTACTAAGCTTCAGCATGATCATACCTTTCAATATTTTTAGTTTCTTGAAGAAGGTGTTCTGACTGCTTTCCACGTTAAGACAGACAATAAATTCATTCTGTTTCTTTATGATTTTCCATTGTTTTCCTGGTAGGGGTAATTTTTTTAAACCACTGAGATGATAATTTTATTTATTACTGCGATAAAACCAGTACCTGTTTACTGCTAATGAATCAGGAAATTCTACAAGTTCTATGCTAATAAGACAAAGGAACTAGGAAAAAAACCTTGACTAAAATCTTTTCTCACACTTTTAGTGCACGTTCTCCAACCCTTAATTTATACTACCCTGATCCTGCAATTTTCCCTTACCCATAAGGCAGCGTGTGAATTAATCACCCCTAAAACAAATACCTTTTACTTCAAATTATGGAAATAAATCTTTAAAATTTCATGCCGATGTGAATTTAAATTAGAGAGTATTTATAGATGAAGCCTTAATGATTTTCTTTATTCACTCATTCAATTTGTTTTGAAGTAGGAATTCCCAGCTCGCTGGCTTCCCTTTTCCCTAAGTACTTACACTGCAAGGGTACAGCCCTGTGCTTGTGACACTGCTCTTGCCTCTGGGAAGAAAATGCAACACTCCAGACATTATGTTATGATTTTTCTGCCTTATTAATCGAGAGAACTCGCAGTAAAAGAGCAATTAACTTTTTTTTTTTTTAGCACGAAGAAAAAGAAAACTAAATTAGGAAGTCAAACAACAAGAGATAAGCAGATTACAACTTCCATGGAAGATATACAGCCCAATCTTCTTATATCCCCAAACTCCAGATGGATGGGTTAACTGTTGGAGGGGCTTAGGCAGAGGGAAGCAAATGCCCTGTGAGCGGTATGAGATATTAATGCTCCTTTCAGCCTCTCCCATCCCCTTCACAGCCCTGCTGCTCCCCTTGGAACCCCTGGGCTTGCTGGAACGAAGGAGGGAGTAGAGAAGGGAAGCAATAATTCCCTGGGATACAGCAATAACTTAGAACCCACTTACCCACTGTATCAAAGCCACTCCACAACAAAGGCTCTGTGAGAGATGAACAAAGTTTCATGGACAGGTAATATGGCAAATCACACCTGGTCACCAATTCCAGTGTCCTGTCACCAGTGGTGGTGCAGCTCAGAGTCCACGGATCATTTGCTCTGTTTCTCACTGACAAAATCCAGAATTAGCAATTTCAGCTCTCTCACCATAAACCTCAACCTCAACACCCCTGCCTGTCATGTCGAAGTTACTCTTTGGTGTACATCTTACCTAGATCATGGATCCATATGTAATGGTAACAGGTCCCTTTTTTTAACTAAAACACAGACTAGAAAGTTTTTCCAGGGATTCAGAAAAAAACCAAGTTCTACATTAGCAGTTTTTTCAGATACTATTTGAAGCATGCTCTGAACCTGGGAAAAAATGTTTGACTTGCACGTGGAAAGAAAAAGTGCTACAACAATGCATTTTCTATTGCAAATTTCTCATACTCAGTGAACCAGCAAAATGCCTTTTCTGGCAGTCTGCATACTTAGATGAGATATATTTGGTAACAAAGGCCAACAAATCCTCCAGTATAAACTCTAATCAATTTAATTGACTGAGCCCTTATTGGCTAGGCAGAGTATCTGAATGTGGTACAAGGGCAATAAAGTGCTTTAATTGCTTGAACCACAGTCTGGGTAGAGAGGCTGAAATGGTGGTTCTAGAGAGCAATGTGCTCACCAGTCAGGATCATATGGAAAGGGGAAAAAAAAAAGTCTTTATAAGTACTTGGTGTCCCAGGCTGTAAAACCACCTACCACTAGATCTGCTGGGTTCAAACCCCCCAAAGGCAGAACAGCCCCTACACCTGAGAGCCAGCTGAGCACTTCAGCAGTGAGAATGGCCTGGCAATGGCAATGTGAGGCTGAAGGGGAGGAATCCAGAGCAGCATTCAGGGGAAGAGGCTTTAATAAACAATACTGCTCATGGGCTGGCTTTCCAAACTTCAGAAAAAAACTGAATGGGCTGGCTGATCCAGTCAGTTCAGTTGTATTATCTTGGCACCAGTCTGTTGGTTGCTTGCCAGCAATAAGTGAATAGCCCATTTCACATGTGCTGCCAGCAATCAAAAAAAATCAACTGAGGAGATGCATCCTCTTTTAGTTGTGGTGCTGTTACTGCATTAGCTCTCAGCAATCTGTTGATCCTCTTAATAGAAGCTGGATCATTTCATAGTAATACTGTTTTGGCTTCTTGCTAAACTTAAAAAAAAAAAGAAAAAAAAGGATTTAAAAGTCTGACATCAATTATTCAACAAAATCATGGCTGATAGCTGACCTGAACAAGATAGATTTTTCTAAAATCCTATTGAAAGTTATGCTAGTCAAAAAGTAGAGGAAAACATTGATGGCATTTCCAGTCAGATTTCACTGGGCTTTATCAAACATGCTGTTCATAAAGAGTTGACTAATTCAAAACCAGAAAGTGTACTACTCCCTAGAAACTGAGCATGCTTTTTCCTGCATGCCATCCCTAATCCCCCCAGCAGTGCAAACCAAGAGACTGGCATAAGAAACACTGCAGATTCTTATTGTTGTTGCCATTAATATTAAAAGCACAGGCACAATGCAGCTGATGCATATTCCCAGATTCATAAACACAACTGAGAGGGTTTTGATCAAACTGCTGTTCTTGAAGCTTCCCTCTCAAGACCAGAAACTTGGTTGTCCAGATTAACAATTCTCTTTTCAGTGTGAAAGGGTGTCATGGCAAGCTAGGTGGTATTCTTTTACAGAAATTCAAAGTGTAGTGTATAAACTAAAATTATGTGTCTATAGTTATTTAAATTGGATTTTTTGTTCCTTGGAAAAATTATGCTGAAGAACAAATCTCCCAAGGACCACACACTTCCCATAGTACCAGCATCCTCCAAATACCCCATCTGCTGAACTGAACAGGCTTCAGCTTAGCATTCATTTTAATTTCTGCACAAAGCCTGTCATTCAGACACCTGAAATTACACAAAAGAGAGCTCAGGTAACTCTTCAGTCAATTCCCACTGTGATGGAATGGATTGCTCTCCTATTCATTCTTAATTTTTTTTTTTTCAATTTTGGCAGTTTTATTACTGCTGTTCTGAATTGTTTGATCGGTTTAGGAACAAAATTCTGTGATTAGTAGGTATGAAGGAAATAATTTTTTATTCTATCTTAAAGAAAGCTTTCTAGGTTTGGAGCTGTTGCTTGAGTATAATTTTAGCGTTTTACTTCCTTCCAAATTTAATTCTGTATCAATGGAGAGGAGTTAATTTCTTTTTTTGCCATTCCTACCTCAATGTCAGCTGATATTGCACTGATAGAAGTGTAAACAAAAATTAGCATAAAATTTCAATACAGGAGTTCATTTAAGAATCAGTCCTGAAATTTTGCTGCTAATATATTCATAAATTGGATCAGATCAGTCCAAATCCACTTACTTATATGAGGACAAAAAGCATAATAAACCAGCAATTTCAATACTGCTCCCTTCTATTTTCACATTAAACTTACTATTATTTTTATTTCCTACTCCTCCAAGTATGACAGTGATAGAAACTGAGAAGGGTCCCCAATGTAAGAAGGACCTTGACCTGTTGGGGAGAGCCCAGAGGAGGCCACAGAGATGATTCAGGGGCTGCAGCCCCTCTGCTGCCACGTTCCTAGAGCTCTTTTGAAGACTCAGATTTCATCCCCATGACATCCTGTGGCTGAAATGTCACTCAGATCTCAGCTCTGTCTCTCCCATCCTCAGGGGAAAAGCTCCAGAAGATTAAAAATTGCTTTGGGAAGTGCTTCCATGATTGCATGGCACACCAGAGTCTGCTGCAGGCTCTGTGCTTGGAATGCTATCCCACATTTTCCACCAGGAGCTGTGAATGTCAAGTGGTGCAGGTGGAGCTAATAAAAGGTTGCAATACTGTCAGAAGTGCCATTATTTTTGTTGATTTGTCTGTTGTACAGCTACTCTGATCCAGGTTTCTGAAGGGATGAGGGGAAATCAATCAGCTTCCTGCTGCTCTGGAGCCAACAGTCTTGATGCCCTATTTTCTCTGCTAGTTTTAGTGTAATATCCTCTGGGATACTGGCTCTGTTTTGAATCATGAATCAGTGTAGGAATACAAAACTTTCCACCAGCGCTTATTTGTTTAAATACAATGCTGTCAAATCAAAATTTAAGCTTCAACTCAACCCATTCCCCAAAGAATTCATGTGAGACACCACAACATCTCCTGTGGTAGGTGTGTTATATTCTCTGCCAGCCTCAGACTCCACCACCTCAGCTCCCACTGCACCACACCTAAATTACTCTCCCTGGAAAGCAGTCATGAGAGGGTGATGAAGGAGAAAACACGGGCTGTCATCTCAGCTCACAGGAAATTTCAAGTCTCTCCCATTTCTTGAAAAAAAAAAATCAATCGAATGAAAACACTTCTGATGTCCAAGGGACAGACTTGGGGAACAGGGGCTGTCCAAGGACACCCCTTTACATCTGCAGGACTTGCCCACGCAACTTGCAGTGACCCTCCCAGTTTTTCAGCATTTGCCAGACTGTTATCCCCTGACAGGGTTCTCTGTGAGCCTGGAAGGGCACATGGATTTACATGGCTGGGGAATCAAGGGGTGCCAGCTGCTCTTACCATGTGGCAAAAAAAAAAAAAAAAATAAAAAAAAAAAATTAAAAGCATTATTTTCTTATGGTTTGCATTCCTATCTGATTAGAAAAAAAAAACCAACCCAAAACACATTACTTCAAGATTAATGCTACTGCTAAATCCAAGAACAGAGCCCAGGCTGGGCCTGAATTTTAGATGTCTCTGAAAAGTGAGCTCATTATAAAAGTGCAGCTCAACGTGAATGATCTCCTCACTTCTTTTTGCAAAGCAGCAAATAGCTGAAGATATCAGCTATTCTGGCTGTTCTGGGCAGGTTCAAACTGCTCCTCCTAAACTACCCAGGAAGGCAGCAAAAACCTGAACAATTACTTTTTATTGTGTTATCATTTTTACTGCCTAAATGTTCAGCATAACCAGCCAACAGGTTTTGAATGTATCACTAAAAATAAGAACCCTTGCTTACCTAGATCCTGTTTTGGCTTTCACTGACAATGCAGTGTTCTCATTCCTTTAAGACCTTATTCAAAATAATTCCCTTAAAGTTAAACTTTCCCTGGGAGATTGCAGGCAATAACTAAATCAGAATCAACACTTCAGATGAATCAGCATCTCACAGATCTTATCAGGAGAAAAAAAAAAAAAAGAAGAAGAAAGACCAGGCTAAGGCTAAATAACTAAATAAAACAGTAAACCAGACAATAAAATTCTGAGAAGATGCCATCTGCAGTATAAACTTCTATCCTTATATCCAAGTGCCTGATGCTCAAGTAATTTCATGAATGGTTATAATCAAAACACTTCAGAAAAGCAAAAAAACTACCACCCAAACAACAGTATTGGACTACTGCTTCCAGTGACTCCTACCAAAACTTAAAATGGACAAACAATTAAGAAAATTTAAATAAATAAGTAAATAAATAAATAAATAAATAAATAAGTGGTCTGTGTTTTTAGGTAACACAACTGTCAAAGTGCTAAACATAGGAATATTTTCTGCCATACTATGATATTCCAGCAGCTCTCATTTATTTCCATTCAAAATTCTTGAACATTGGTGCATGTTTAAAGACAAATACGTATCATCTAAGCAATGAAAATATAATCCAGGCTGCTTAAACAAATTACTTGTTTTAATACAACATCAATTATATTTTCCTATTTGGTGTGAAGGTATCTTGGCCAGCTATTCAGGCATATAAAATTTTGGAAAGTGACTTGATAACCATAAAACCATTTATGCTGAAGAGCTACACACTGTGATGTAGCAGAAACAGATTTTTTTAATGTAGGTTTTAACTGCACAATAAAAGCATTGGAACCATCCTTCACATTTTGCACTTACTGTATAAACAGAATATTAAACTCAAGAAAGACATAATCCAAGACCCTGACTTTCTCATAAAGTTTCATAAGCAGGAAAAAAAAGGTTTTCCATCTAAGAGTGTGAATTGCACAACAGTGCAAGGTTAAACAAACTTAACACAGCTTGAAAGTTGTGCCAGAAGTTCCACACCCAATTTGCACCCTTGCCAGATGGGGACACAGTTTTTGCACTGACATAATTACACCTTCAGCTGCTCTGTCTGCCCCACAAAGGGGGTTTCCATCCCAGGCACATCTGACAGGAGCCCCAGGAGGGCCCCTGGGTGCCAGTGATTTGTCCCCTCTGCTGGGTTGGAGGAGGATGAGCCAACAGGCTGGAGATTACAGCTCCATTATCCCATCTCTGAAGCTGCAAAGTCCATAATTTAATCCTCAACAGGATCACCCAAGGTCTTTTCCATCCTGCTGATTTATTCCAGTGTTTTTCTTGAAGACCTCACACCACTAGCCAATGGACTGCAGCTATGTATTTTCATCTTTATCACTGTAGCTGACAGAAGCATTTTGTCTTTTAAATCTGAAATATCTCTACATCTTGAGAGATGTGATTTAGAGCCATCTGTGTAGGGACAAAACTAATGATAAAAATCACCTGAATAGAAACAGAAATGAATTGCTATAGTAATAGATGATCTATAACTACAAGACATCAATAAGATTAGATAAACAGACTGTTATCTTAATGAATTTGTCCATATCAGCAATTCCAGAGTCTTTCTTTCTCATATCTTTCTTGTAAACCACACACATCAGTTTACACACATGAAGCAGCTATTGATCTCTCTGGGGAAATGTGCTTAGGTAGCACTTTCAGAAATACAAAAAAAAAAAAAAAAAAAAAAAAAAAAAAAAAAAAGAGGAATATAGCAGAGCTGCCAAAGAGGTAACTGCTGCACTGCATTCCCTGCACATGCACACTGGGGGTGTTTGAGTATTGCACTGCTACCAGAGGGAAGAACCAAGCTGGAATGGCCTTCAGGCACAGGAAGAAAAATATTTCACCTAAGATTTACATCATGTTCTTTCACATTAGTTTGGAATGCAGAAGTTATAATGCACAAGGAGGGTGATGTTTAATTCCATTACAGTGCCAGGAAGCAAAGATAGATTATTTCAAAAAGGATCTTATTAGATTTTTCTTATATGAATTAAAAACGACTAAATTATTCCCTGAAAAAAAATATAGAGACGTTACAGTTGAAAACCACAGGCTTTTCACTGTTTGAACAAACTGGAATCTAGAAGGGTCAGGAGAATTTCAGTGTCTCTCTTTTTCTACAAATCTTGGTGGGGTCAAAAAATACAAAGGAGTTCATAACAGTTTTCCATGTTGCTCTAAAGGTTGATACTTTTTCTTTTCCAGTTGAATTTGTGGTTAAGTCCAAAATTCACTAGCTACTTAATAAAAAGGTAGAAAATGTGAGCTATGTTCTAAACCCAAAAGCACATGCTAGAGCATAGAGATAGCTGGGTAAAGCCAACCCCCAGCCATGACTCAATTCAGAATCACACAGAAATCAGCTAAACACCTGATTATTGAGCTGTTACTGAATTCATCAAAAATTCTGTCAACTGGAGCTACAGTTCAGCTCCATTTCCCCAGCTTCTGGCAGGAAAAAACACAACTGTTCACATAAAAGAAGTCTCCTTCTCTTTGAGTTTCCCTGTACACAGAGCCAAGAGAGAATCTACATTAGCTGGCATCGTTATTTCTTATTGTAAAAACCAGTCCCAACAAAGGCCAAGATCCAGAGAGCAGGAGGTCCTTGGTCAGTGGAGTTAGGTGTTCTACACTGTGGGGTGTCACTTCTGCCTTTAGGACTTAATTCACAGCTTGTGAAGGCATGAGAACAGGCTTGATCTGTACAGCTCCACGTGCAGATGTGCCCTGCCCCAAGGTTTAATTGTCAGTGAGAAGAGACAGAGGAACAAAACGTAGCTGAAATATTTGCCCTGTACCTCTTTGCTGCGTACCTCTTTGCTTCCCCTTAGCACAAAGGAGCAACAAGGATGATTTAACTTCTTACTGAGCTTCCAGACCTTCTGGACCGTGCTGGGGTCCTGAAACCCTTCACTCTCACCACACCATTACCTTTTGTTAACACCTGATTTAAATATTATTTCACCCCGTGTACATTAAGCCCCAAAATACACCAGGCTAAACTGAAGAGCAGAACTCTGTCCAGCACCAGTCTCCACCTCAGATATCTACACCTGCAGAAAGCCACCTACACCCTTGCAACAGCTGTCTCTCTAATCCTCATGGGAAATTGGATCTCACCATTATGATTGTTATGCATTAAAAGCTACACAATGCAATTTTCAGCATTTGAAGCATGTAATGTGTTGCTCCTGAAATGATGAATCAATGAACACAACCCTAATATTGACCTATTGAGGAAGCATAACAGAAACACATACATAAAATCACACAGAAATATATTAAAAAATTCAAATATTCACTTGTACTGATCCCCTTAGGTGTTTTCTACCCTCTTTAAACCAAATTAAGTAAAAAATCCCCAACATTCAAAGGGTATCTTTTCCTCTAAAACACTGCACAGAATGCAGGTTCTGCACATCTTATTGCTGGAAACACGGAATGTTAGCAAAACTCAGCTCCCTGTTTAGCTCTGCCCATGAGAGTTCAGGGGCAGGGCTGCATGCATGCATGTATTTCATGGCATATCTATATCCAGAGATCTATTAGAATTGTTTTATTAATTATTCTTAGCCAATAAGAGAAAGGATGCTTAACCTGAATTTCTTTCTAAAGTCATTATTGCTTATTAATGTACAATTATCTTAGCATTGCCCATTGTTTTCTCAAGTCAGATTTTCATTAGAACAAAAAGGCACGTGTGAAAGACTTCTGGAAGCACAGTCAGACCCTTGCCTGTGTTTGTGCTAATTACCAGAGCTTCTTTTGTTATCAGCCCGGACCCTAATGACAAAAGAAGACAAGTGTAGAGTCTATTTTGCTGGAGCTAATTACCAACCAGTCCCCATTCAATTGATGCTCGGAGGATTACAATAATCATGACACAGTGCATTAGCTCTGTCCCTGGCACTATCTGCCAAGCTGAGTGTTAATTGTCAGAACAGATTCTGGTCAGGAATAACTGTGTCTGCTCATGAGCAATGCTCTGCAGCAATTTCTTCTGAGCAGGAAAATGAAACACCGTGCCTTTTAATTTTTTTGTGTAAGGGAATACTGGAAACTTTTTCCTCTGTTGCAGAGGCAAGTGGCATTGCTCTCAGTGGCTTAAAGTTTTATGATTAACCACTGTACCCAGTTTAAAAAAATTAATGAACCAGAACTAAGAACCAAAGGACATGACACAAACAGAGCTCACTTGGACCTTTTTTAAGAAGTATATTTTGTGAAAATGTATCAATACAACGAACTGAGTTGCCTACCGTGCAACAAAAGCAGGGAGCTTAGAGGGCTAGTCATAGGGAGTAAGCCATTCAGTATTAACCAAAACCCACTGAATCTGAAAAGGTTTTAGTGGATTTAGCATTGCTTCAGGGTCTTTGCCATCTTGAAAATTAATGGATTTATGGTAAATCCTCCCCAAATCATTTCACAGAGCGTAATGAATAGTGATAGATACTTCAAAGCCATTAGTCTTCTCTACTTTGGTGATATCACACTCCAAACTAAAAGCACCTGCTCTATAATGATCTAATGTATCATCAAGCCTTGAGGGCTAAAAAGAAAAAGAAAGCTTCCTTTCTCCTCTGTGCTCACGAATCTTTGATAAATGATCTTCAAAAACCAAACTGCAGCCACCCAAAATCTGCTCACAGATTTCTTCAGGTGGTGTCACGTGGCAAACAGAGTACAGTGAAACAACCAGGGCATCACACCATCCTAAGAAATTTCAAATATAAACTTCTGCTGTGTCACTCTTTGATGATTCAGCCCTCATTAAATATCTGCCAATAAGGAGAATTTGCAGTTGTGAAGGACAGAATACAGCACCAGTAGAAATAAAAAACTGGGTGGCATCCAACAGAAAAACACTTGGATAACAGTGAGTGCTGTTATTAAGCTATTAGTTCCTGAAGAACGTACCAAGGCCTTGTTATTATTTAAATGCTAATGGAGACATAACCTAAAAGTGCCTCTTCCACCAGCTGACAGCAAGGAAATCACCTCCTCCCTAGGCAAAACGTTTGAAGTCAGTATTTTGCCACGTGCTCGGTACCACAAAGCCACGTCAGGCAAGATTAGCCAGATTCCCACAGATCAGCACAGACTCTCCTGGCCCAGCAGGAGAGCAGCAAGAGCCCAGAGCTGTGCAGTGTGACCCCCAGCCAGGAGCCTGCAGGACCCAGGGGTTATCCTGCCTGGGCACGGCTCTCACAGCCTGCTGGGCCTCTTAAATACAGAGCTGGAATATGGATCTCTGTGGAATTGCATCTGTGCCATCTGCAGCCTCAGCACAACCCTCCCAGACTGACATTGCACCTTCCTGTTTAGTGCAGAGGCTTTCTTCAGTTTAGGTGTAATATCCTCAGTCCTGCCACACTCAACAGAATCAGTGTCAGAAACAGAGTGTTATTTTGTTTCATAAAATTGGGAACTGACTTGCATCCATAAAAGCCAAGTAAAAAAAGGGCCACTGCTTTCCCAGGAAAAGAATAATTCCCATGGCTTTCTGACAGGTCAAAAACGTAGAAATTATGTTTTTCAGCAGTGTCTCACCACAGCAGTGTCTCTCATTAGTAATGGTGGTCACAGAGGTGGCAGTGTCAGGATAAGTGGCTGATATCATTCACAATCATAGCGTTTTATCTCCCCTCTATGATACAGCACTGGGAAGTTTCTCTGCACATTTACTTCTGCGTTTACAGCCATCAAACACTGGGCTCCTGTCAGTCCTCTTGCTGTAAAAGGTGAGTTCATTGACACGCTCATTAATTTTTAACTTAAAAGCAGAGGCAGGAGAAGCAGCTAATTGCTGGAGCTGATAGAGGTGGCATTTCCACAAACTGCAGCAGCACACACAGCACACACACCCCTGCAGCTCCATCTTTTAAGTGTGGTCCCTCCTCATTTGATGCAGCTGAACTGTGCAAGGCAGCCCCACAGAATGACTTTGGGTACGGCACAGTGGGGAGGCACATCACAACAAATGAGTCATCAGAGCTCTTCCCAGCCTCAAGACCTCCATTTTCCTAATTTACATTTCAAAAGGGTCTGCAGTTTGAAGTAGTAATCATTTGCTTTTGCTGTGTAAGTGCTTTTCCAAGTAGGAAGCTCAGTGCCAATTCTGAAAAGTCTTCTGATTATGATTTTTTTTCTGTATTAGAACAGACACAGAAGACTTTAGAATCTCTCCATGAGAAGCTGCCCAGTATTCCTGCAGTCTTTGACCATCTGATGTTGCCATGGCACAGCAGGCCAACAGGGTCAGCTGCCTTGAATCCTTGGCAAAAACAAAGTGTTCTTTAAACAGATATTTGTAGGCTACAATACAATTAACAGTGGGAAATAAAAACACCTCCAAGAGGTATTGCCAGACAGTGAATTCCCATACTAGGAATGGCAGTGAAGTGACAGTCACTACTCCAACCTTTCTTAGAACTCCCAGGTGCTGTGTATTTGGGCAGAACTACACAGATCTCATCACAGGCCCCAGCATGATTTATATTTGTTTCTCATTCATTTGGATAACAAAAATTATTAAACCTCACAAAAACCAACCTTCAATCGTTCACTCTTTTGTACAATCACTTCTTCATCACAGCATGCCAGGTTATTATTACATGTTCTTCCTATAATTGAAACTCCAGGCAGAGAAAACAAAGATGCCAAGGATTCCCACTGCAGAGCACACTGTAACACTTCCCAGCAAATATCTGGCTTTCATCACGTTCCTTTGTTCTTATGACAAAGCCTGTCATGAGAACAGGCAATTGCAAAACAAAGTTCATTTCCCTAATGCAAAGAGGGATCAAAAACAAGGTGTAAACTTTAAATTGTTGGTACTAATTGTTAAAGCTTCTGTTCTTCAGACACTTTTACTGCCAAAACTCAGGGTTTTGATTAACTGTATCCAGCTAATTACAGAACTTTTTGGAGGGGGAAGACAAGAGAACAAGTATTTTAAAAGCAAGGAAGGAGAAAATCAGAGTGGCTCAGTGATCTCCCTGTAGCCATCTTGGTGACTAATTTTGGAAAAAGGATAATTCACAAAATGAACTGACACTCTGCCCTCCAGATGTAACAGAAAGCAACTCAAAACTGGCTCTCTCTCTCTCTGGGTTATTCCTTTATGCCTGCAGTCAAATTCATGGATGTGGATTCTTTCTCTCATCACTGTTTACCTGGCATAGTAATACTCTAATTACTTCAGAAATAGATATTTGCATATAATGAAGCAATTATGTACATCATTTAGTCACTCTAATTGAAGTTACCAAATACCAAATAATTGCCTTGTAATTGTCAGGGCTTAGCTATTCAGTGCCCTCAGTGCCCTAGATTGAGAGGAAGGCAGTACTAAAATTAAAAATATTGAAGGAATCTACTAAACGAGGTAAAGTACTCATGAAAGCAAGTCCAACTGAACAGTAAATTTTACATGACAATTCAATATATGAGTTTAATACACCTAATGAAATCTATCAAGATAGCTCTTTTCAATAGATAACTATTCTCTTTAGGTATGTGCAAACAATTTCACTGAGAGAAGTCATGTTCTTTTTAACACCATTATGGCACTCTCTTGGCAGGAGTGAATTCCAATACAGAGCAGCCTGATTTCAGCATCCAAACACCTGTTTGGATGTTAGGAAAACCCCTCCAGAAAAAGCATCCTCTTGGGTGGCCTGACTTGAAAGCCTCACACAGACTACAAAAACAAAACAAAAAAAAAAACAACCTAACATTTGCTCATATTTAATTTGGAATTTGCTTCAGACGCAAGCGAATGTCTTGGCAAATAGGGTATACAAACACTTCTTTAGGAACTACAGAATCATCTATGCCCCATTCTCATCTTTTCTACCTCTAGAGACAGTCTCTCTCTAAAGCAATGAGCTTTAATACAGGGATGACTTGATGCATGTGAACATTTCTGGCTATCAGTGTTTCCTGGGGAACAATGGGATCTCTCAGCACACACAACGTGCCACCCTGCTCCCATGCTTCATCTGGTGTGCATGGCCAAGTGCTGAATTTGTTCTTAATAATTAACTTCATTTGTTCTTAGTAATTAACTAATCCACTTCAGCCCTTCATTTTCACTTGCAAATACATTTAAAGGTTTATTGAGTGTTTCCTTTCCGAGCATCACACATGGCAAAATTAATCCGTACCTTTTCACAGCTGTATTCCAGCTAATCATTATTGCTTTATCCCATCATTTCACATTTGATTGTGACTGCACCCAGATGGCAAAACAGTGTAAGTCAATCAGGAGACAACTTTTTTTTCACAAGTACTGCTTTGTTTCTTCACAAAAAAAAATAAAGAAGTATTCTTGGAAAATCTTGACACACATTTTAAAAAGCCAGGTTTGAACCTGAGAACCAAAGGTGGGCTTTTCTCAATGTCAGCTGACTGTACCTATGAAAGACACAAGATTTCCACCTCAAAGCTTTTCACATGGAGGAAACTTAATTACGTAGCTGTGCATAAGAAGAATTCAACTGAAAAGTTGAAGAGTTTGGGAACTTGCTGTGTCTAGAGAGGCTGCAGTGCTGTTTGTACACCACCAGCAGGAAAGGCACAGTGCAGATCTCTTTGTGCAGTCTTCTGAACACTGCAAGTGCACTGTACCTATGCTGAAACCTTTCCATTTAACAGAAATAGATACCTCAATGATCACAAATAAATTTTGTTGTTGTGCCCATAAACAGAAAATGCATTTCATGTTACTGCAGAGCTGAAGCCTCGATTTTGGTTTTAGCCTTGCTAACAGTAAAACATGGAATTTGATGGGGGTGGTGGCATTAGGTCACTCTGGAATGATGAGATGTTGGTCTATCCTGGAGATGGGATCCTGCTGTTAACAAAGCTGGAAGTTAATGTATAATGGCAAATCCAGCCTTTGCTCTTTTGTTCTACCTCAGTCAGTAACAAACATTGCAGAAGCAGTTTCTGCCCACAGAATATTCTTAAATCATATCCCATAGCAGATTTGGACTTGAAATGGTTGCATAATTTTTCTTAGAATTTACAAATGTGGAAGCTTAAAATAAGTCTTGGCAATGAACAATTTGGTGTGTTCCAAGGTTACAGCTGCTGGAGCTGCTTTCAAGTGATTTATCAGCATTTCAGTGATACACCCATAGTTTTATGAGTATGAACCCCCACTGCTTTCACACACTGTCTGGTGATCCATCCTCTTATCATGGCAATGTTGTCTTGATACTCAAGAGGAAAAAAAAAAAAAGGACTTGGAATGATGTGCACACAGGAAAAACAAAAATATTTTTGAACTCAGTAAAACACAAGCTGCATTTATCTCATTCCAGCTTTTCTTTGTATCACTGAAGTCCCCTTCTCTTAGAAAATAGTTTACTAATTTAAAGTTGGTCTCTGTTATCCATCATACAGTTTACAAATGCTGTATCCATTTCACTGATACGAAACTAAGCTCAAGACAATTGTAGCTGACTTGGTTTAAATTCAGTTTTATGGATCTGGGAACACTGATTTGAAGTTACCACAAATCACTTATGGTCTCCTTTAAAAGTACATGAGAACAACGTGCTCCTCCCTCACCTTTTCCAAATTAAATTCAAGGTAGGAAGCAAGGAAAAGAAACTCATTTTACTTCTAGTTCAGTACTGTCTGACTCTACATTTTACCACAAGATAGCAGAATATATTCATTCACTAAAAAAAAAAAGATATCCAGATCACAGCAGGGCCCCTGGTCTAAGCCTGCCTACCTGTCTGTAAGGGAAGTGATAACTGCAATGAATAATGTCAATTCAGTCTGAAGCAGCAGACAAAATAAATAGATACCAGTATTTTTCTTTGTTTCACATCACTTATGTCAATAAAGGTAAGTATTTCAGACTCTAAGGAAGAGAATTTGGACTGTATGGTTAGAAACCTGGTTAAAATGTTGGACCTACAAACCCAAGCTTGCTTGTAACAACCATAACTGAGTGGATCCTGGGATGGAGGGGGCAGGGGAAGAGGATGTTTCATTGTTCCTCAATAAACTGATCCATAGCATTATTGTAACAAACCAGAGCTGTTCTCACAGAAGGAGGAAGCTTTTTAAATAATGACAATTGGAGCTTAAAGAACCAAGGTCCTCAGAAACTGCAGCCTCAAGTCTCAGTCACGGCACCTCTGATCTTTTTAAAAGCCCTAAGGATATTTATTCTTTGCTGCTCAATTATTCCTCAGATAGTTTGGCAGAGACAGTAAAGCAACCTGGTTTCACCCTCCAAAGCCATATAATAAAGTGCTAATAAGAATTCCCCAAGTATGATGTGAAGATGCCAATGTTTCTCTCAGAAAGCTTTTATCTTTGTAGGCCAACATTTTTCTCATGTACAGACAAGTAGAATGGGATTTTCAAAAGAATTCACTTTAGTCTGACTCAGAGAGGAAAGGAGAATTTTCAGTGATTTCAGAGGGAAGAGATGAACCACTACTCCTGAAAATGCTTCCTGCACCCTATACAGTGTATGAAAACATCACAAATGTAGGAGGTGATTAAATAAAACAAAATCTCCTCAGACTGGAGACTTGAACCCAGCACTGTCCACTGCACACAGGCAAGAACCTTGAGCAGTGAGAAAAGCTGGCAGGGGTCACAATTATACCTGATACCCCTGCTCAGGTCACATCTTAACAGATAACTTACAGAAGTATAAGAATATAGGACAAGGGTTTATGTTTTGGACATATTTCCCATGCCAAAAACCAAGACCATAGAACAGAGCATATCTGGGAGCTGCATGGCATTCACTTCCAACATAGTCACATCAGATTGCACTGCAGTTCTGACAAATTTATGAAGTCTAAATAAAAGTTTTCATTAATGAAGAGTGAACAGGGCTTTTTCTGAGGCAAAACCACCGTGCATTACTTTGTGGAAATCAAAAAATTTATGCCAAGCACCAGAGTACAAAATATGGAGACTGCTTCATTTCTCTTTTCTGAAGCTGTCAGGTGCTAATGATCCTTAGGAGTAGAATTTCTTCATTTATCAAGCAGAGATCTGCATTAGATCACACCTTCAAAATGTGGCTTACAGATAAAATCCTCCCTCTGAGCACTATATGGGAGACCAACATGAATGTTTTACAGCTAAGAAACTGAGCAAAAAAGTGACAAAATGGACAATTTCTATTTCTAATACATGTTAATCATTAAATTAACTGTTAAAGTGTTTCAGCTATAAGTTGCTTCAGGAATATGACTAAAGATGTCAATGATCTTCACAACGTGGCAAGGTGATAAAGATGAAAAGAATGCCCAAGGTTGGGATTGTGTTTCTCTGGCAGGATATATGGGTGAACATTTCAAACTTTCCCCAGTGAAATGAGAAAAACCAAAAATAGAACTTTCCTGCTTCTGGGAGAATAGTTCATAACAAATCGTTCATTCAATTAATTTCACTTTACCTGTTCACAAATTGCCTCCAAAACACTTATAATCTTCTCCAAGGTGCTACACTTCAATTAATTCACTGTATAATTTCAGTGAATAAGTTTTTGGCTGCAGATTGTGACAAGTGTTCAGTGTTCATAACCTGAAGTGCTGATTAGCTGTGACTGATGTGGAGATGGCTGATGTCAGAACAGGACTCAGTCTCGCCCATAGCCCTCCACAGTTATTCCTGCTGTGAACCCTGACACTTGCAAATCACCTAAAGGCTGAGCTACATCTGCTATTTACCTGCAGCACATCAAACCCAGCTTTACAGGGAGCACAAACCCCCCCTCTGTTTGAACTGGACTGCAGGAACTCAGCTTTGCTTTGCTGCTGCAGATAGATGGGGACACCTGGCCAGCTTATACCCAAATGCCCACTTTTACTGGGTGGAAGTAAAAGCCTGATCTACTGAGGTTTGTTAAAATCAGAATAACTGCTTCCAGTAAATGACATCTCTCAGGGGAATAGCCAAGGCAGATTCCAGAGCTGAGCAAGGTTTCTGCTGACAGCTACCAGAAACCAGACCATTCAAAACCATAAGGCAATCAGAAGTTCATATAGAAATCTCATGATCAGGCTTTGCCAGAAAGAAATCAGCATGGAGCAAATATTTCAAAGCAAAAGCCTTCAGCTATTTACTAGCAAGGGCTGAGTCACACAGCTGCTGTTTAACTGGTTGCACAGATAGGTCTGGGTAACTGATACTAATCATGTGCTTAAGAAATTTAGCATTTGTTATACTGTACTGTCAGCCAGTGTGTTTCCCCATTTACCAAGCAACAATCTCAAGCTATCTCTGCGGGCTGAAAAACAGGGGATTCCACAAAAGAGGTTTCCAGGAGAAAAGCAAACCCAGGCAATCGCCTGCTTAAGCACCTGCCCTGCCAAAGCAGAGACACAGCCATGCTGTCACTGAGCTCCCCAGCCACCTCCTCAATTTACCACCCACACCGCAGTTACCTGCTCTGAGAGTTTTTATTAATGATCTGTTAGGTGCCTTCTCTTTGTCCTATTACACACCAGCTACAGCTTTTAACAACTGACCTTTTATTTCTCCATCATCTTCGTTCTTTCAGGACTAATTTTTAGTTTCTCTTTCCTAACTATAACAATCCATTTTCCTCCATATCTCCCGTGTCTCAGCCCCAGTGCTCACCATCCTGAGCTCTCAGCACTCCTCCCCTCCGCTGTGCAGCAGGCTTTGCTGCTCTCCCACATCACAGCTCTTGCCCCCCTTGTCCTCCTGGCATACAGCACCTGACCTGAAATGGGCCTTCCCCTGGGGTTGATAAAATGCAGTAAAATGTCACAGTGATGCAAGAAATGCCACTTCTCTGTGTGTCACCACAAAGATGGGAGTCGTGCTGACAAATGCAGTGGATCAAAAGAGGCATCTGTGTGTTGTTTGCAAGACAGGCTTCAAGAATTATCAGTCAAAATAAGATGCTTGAGCAAAACAGCTCCCTGACAGGACCTTGTTTCCTCTGGATTCCAACAATGTGGCTCACTTGGAGTAACATCTTATTCCAGTGAAACTAGTGAAACTGCTTGCCAAGTGAAGTTATCACCAGGGCTGGCAATGGCACATCATCACATAACATTCTGGCCCAAACAATCTACTGTGCAAGCCCTTCCAGGCCTGGATTATCTTTGGAATTGTAAAGGAGCAAGCCCAATCACGGCAAATATGCAAATGGTTTCATAAACCTAATTTTAAGACATTGGTGGGGAAAACAAACAAACAAACAAACAAAAAAAACCACACACACACAAAAAAACAACAACAACAACCACAAAATATTTTCAAAGAGTTTCTGCTTAATGTTTTCTGACTATTAGATGCCCTACAAAATCTCTGGCTGGATACCCTGACAATTACTTACATTCAGCTTAACCTGAGAGAGGAATAATCCTAAATTGCATAAATATGCACAGTTCTTTTCCTTTACTTTTTCTTTTTTTTTTTTTTTTTCATTAAATCCTCTGCCTAATCTACAAAGGGTGGTGAAGGATTTTATGCATACAGCTCCTATTAAAGCTGTGGAGTTAGAGCAATTAAATCAACATAACTTTTTAAAGTCTTAGGCTAAGAAGGTGAAGCTGAAATTGGTAGTATGTTTTAGCTCTTTTCTACCTCTCTGGTTTGGTCACTAGAAAGCTGGTCTATTTGAGATTATTTTAAAGAATCTTTTAGACTGCAGCTTAACCTCAGAACTGGTGACTTTCTTTAAATATAAATGTCAATTTGGAGATTTAATAGGGATGAACAAAATTAAGGATAAGTCTCAGTGGAGGGTTGGAAAGATCTCAGCTCAGGTTTTAGAGCATGTTTAGTATCATCACAGATAAAGTGACCTCTCCATTGAGAAAAAGCTTCCACATTATCACCCAGGCTGCACTAAAGAAACTATTTCAGCACATCCCTGGACTATTCACAAAGAAAACCCTGTCAAAGAGGCAGTTCTATATGACATCCTCACTTCTTTCCTAGAGTCTAAATGCAAAATGTGATTAAGAATTCAAAACTACAGCACAAGAGATTATTCATTTTGTAACAGCAATACAAAATACATTGGCTTTGCCACAGAATATTTCATTAAAAGCTGGTTTATAATTAGTTTTACAGCAAACTAAAAAAAACCCCAAATGTAATTGCTTTAATGCAATTGGTCCATCTTATATTTCAATGATGCAAAGTCTTGTCAAGCCATAATAAGATCAAAATAGATTTTTCTCTTCATTCCCTTTACGTTAGTGATTTTAAAGCCAGAATTTAGTATCCTACTTATGATATCTCCACCTCCTCTTCTACCTACTGTTATGAGAGTTGAGGATTCCCATCTCTTACTGTACCAAAATCTGAAGTTACTCTTCAGTTTTAAGAGTCTGAAAATAATACCCCAAAATCTGCAGTGCTCCTGTTACACTTGCTTATTCAAACCTATTGGGTGTTATTAGAACTCAAAAGACATGAAGGTTGCTGCCTATTTCATGAAATCATTTTTAGGTTGCAACAAGATGGAAATTCAAAATGTGACTCACCCTGAAAGATGCTTGAGGTGCCCTCCTCGCAGTGTTCCTCTGAATATTGAATGTGGTCATGTCAAAACATTGTACCAGGAAACTCTAGGATGCATTTATTTCCCAGTCTATATGTACTTCTATTTCTAATTTTAAAGATAAATTTATTCAATGAAATAGAAATACCTTATTGATATTCAAAAAAAAAGCACCCAGAGAGACCCTGTGGATTGCAAATTTATTTTGCTGAATGCTTCTTCAGGATAGTAATTTTGTAAGGCTTATTTTGAAAACACTGAGACAGCTCTATACTTTAGCATACATTAAAACTGAGGGGAAAAAAAGTCCTTTCATTGCAGCTGTATTATGGTTTATTTTCTGTGCTTTGCTTTGGAATCTACAGCACCTCTTAGGAGGGGAATATTACCTACCCAGCCCTCAAAAGCATTATTATGGCTTTAGAGTAGGCCAGTTTTCTCCTGACAGGTCCCTATTTTTAGAGTTAAATATTTAACAATATCTCTAAGTAAACATGTATTTATTTACTTATTTGCTTGGGTCTGAAATATCAGTTTCTCTGCAAATGGGAACCAAAGTTTCATCATAATATTTGTTGCTTTATTCTTTCAAGGAGATAAATTGGCTCTCCTCCTGTGTTTTTCTGTTGAGAGATGGATTTAGAACCATTTTAAAATGTTTTTTATACTCCACAGCAGCACCCAAGCTCCATCTCTGCTTTCAGCAGCCACACTAATTAGAGATATTCAGATTATTCCCCTCTTTATTGCAGAGTTTATAGGCCATATCCTGCCATCAGCAGCACCCATGCAACCCATCTTTAACTGCACTGATTTCCAAAGGACTAAATGACATAAAGTGGAAATACAATTCATCCATTGTGGTACCTAGCTTCATGACCTGTTTAGGTATCTGAATATCAGTTAGCCAAATGCAAAAATTAAGATGTAAAATTGTTTATACTGTCCCTTGTAAAACAGCTATAGAAAGGTGGATCACATGTGGATTTTTCTGTCCCCAGCAATGGCATTAAAAAAAACAAAAACAAAAAAACAAACTAACTTGAAAGTAATGAAATAGTATTCTTTTATAAAGACTTTCTGCTCTGACTACATAGAATTGTAGATAAAAAACTATCACAGAACAATCCTTCTGTTTTTCCATGGGTACATAATATCCTTATCTTCAGGGGCAGGTAGGAAGAAAAATCATAATGAAGTGTTTCTTTCAAACTTAAACTGAACAAATCATCTAGAAAGGGTAAGCTGATGTCTGTATACCTGTCTGATACAGGATTTCAAATCAACTGAAGACAACAGGCTCCTTTAACAATGAGTAATTCTGTACAAAAATATAGTTTGGAATTACTGCCAAAGACAAACAGAAAAACTGAGTCTCCAGTTCAATCAGCTGCTCTGGTACAAGTTTGAATGTCTGAATCCATTAAGATCCCTCTCTGACTTTATTTTTTTTTTTTCCTAATATGTGCTTCAGGCCAGTCTTTCATTTAAAAAGTTGTTATCAAAACAACCTTTGTGAGTCTTAGATGAATTGCATGCAGATAACAACAGATATCTTCACATCTTGGTACTGATATTTTAGGAAGACAAATGTAGCATAGACAGGAATTAAGTTGCACATGTTTTCATCAGTCCAGTTTGACTGTTGTTAACATAATTGCAGGGATGGACACAATTTGGACCTTGGTCAGTTGATGTTTCTTGCAAGTTCTTCAATGTGTCACCTAAATCTGAAAAACTATTTCTCTCTTTTTAATGAATTTGGGGCAATGGCCTAAATTGTCTCTAAGTAATGACAAGAACTTCATTAATCCAAGTCTTTATTAACATTATGACTTTTGCACCCTACTTTACCAAACTAAAGGAAAAATCTGGTTATCATTTCTTCAGCTTTGATAGGAAAAGCACCAGGGATTGCCTCTCAAAATGAGAGAAGAAATCTGTCCAGCTCGAGTCTAGTCCATTATTCTGTAATCCTTATGAGAAACTTCAACTGTTTTCCAACATTTAAATCTTGAGATAAATTCAATTTTCATGGATGTTGGCTCTTCTAGACCAGCAGTGAATTTGGACCAGTGGGAGTTTTGTCTTTATAAGGATTTTGCAGTGAGACTCTTAATTAATTTCTAATGAGCTGCACTGTGGTTTTGCTGAGTACATGTGTGTTAATTCCTTTTCCTGTAATTGTGAATTTTCTTGGTACAGAGCACGACTGTCATGTCCCTTTGATGTATAATAGATACCTAAAGTCACAAAGGCAAGCCTGGAGCTCTCTGGTTTAACTCTATTTAGATATGCAACCAAATTGGTTCTCCTAATATTCATTATGACACTTGCACTAGACATGTAATCTGAAGAGTATAAAGTAAAACATGAAATTTCTTACAGACTTTTCAAACTACATTCTAAACTTCATCAAAGCATTGCCTTGAGGAACTAATCAGAGTTATAATCAAGTGAGTTATAATGACTATGTTCACAAGTGAAGCCATATCAGAATCAAACCCCATTTTGCTCTCAAGAAGATATAAATCCCTTCCCAAACAAAAAAACCCAACCAAACCAACCATCAGTCAAACCCCCCTGGGTCTTTCTCTCCTTACAAAGCACAATTCAAATAATTTTTGCCAATTTTTCACTACCTTACTTTACCCTTCTTATCTTATACTCTGCCCTGGCAGGACAGTGACTTTCTTACGAGTTTCTATACTATGAATTATTTAATCTTCTGAACCTTTAAAAAGCCTGTTGACTGTAATTTGACAATACACTCCATAGGGGACAGTAAAGGCTTGTCTTTTCCCTTCCTTTCAAATATTTGCCTTCTCCAGTGCAAAATAAAGGAAAATTTTCCCTCCAATCAAATATATGTACCTCTAGAAATCAGGTTCCAGCCTGTTCTGTTGTTCATGAGGACTGGAAAATGCATCAAGCAGTGATTCTGATGTCATTTAGACCTTCCAAAATTTTACTCAATCCGCTTGAGCAACAGAATTTGGCCAGTTTTGATTATTTGCAAGGCCAGCAGTCAAAATTTTCTAACTCTGCCTGGGGGTGTTATATTAAAATGGTTGCAAAAAACCACAGCTGGAACTGAAATTAGGATCTCAACACTCAGCAACAGGTTTGTGACCTGTGGCAGTTCTGTAGTTTTGGCACTTCACTACTACCATAAACCTGTGAGAAGAGGAGAGTGGTGTCAGTCTTTGGCTGGTAAATTAGACTTGCACAGAAGACTAAAAATAACCCCAGCCATTCCTGTGGGTTGTAAGTCATTTTATCCCTGATATGCTAGAAAAACATGATTATTTTCACATTTCACTCATGTAACAGATGAGATGTGAAATGAGTGTCATGGATGATAAACACAACAGCGGCTGCTCAGTCATGCTATGTAAACAAAAACTTCTCTGTTCACTGTACACAGAATTAACAATAAAAATTACTGTGGAATCTGGGTATAAAAACAAGCACAACTTTGGAGAGAAAAGGGTCATTCCAGAGGAAATGGATGGGTGACAGGAGCTCTCCTGGCCAGCTGCAGCTGGGGGAAGTTACTCATTGATGGGAAATCCAGCTTGTAAATAAAATATTGCTTCAAATACTCTTATTTGTGCTCATTTCTACTGTTAAGTGGAACAAAAAGAGGAAACAAGAAAGCCCAGAGCTCAGTTTTATGCAATGCACCTTCACATGGGCCACCTGACAGTGATTTCACTGTGGCACAAGTGGTGTCTGGCACAGAAAGGCCTTTCACACAGAGATGTGAGAACAGCTCTCAATAAATGCCACCCTAACTTTCTGAAATTAAAAATATCTCAGAATGACATTAGCTATGCTGTACTCCTGCATGACTGTAATACAAGTTGACTAGTACACTTGGGAGAATGACCAAAAACAAAGAACAGAACAATTGCAACCAGAGGAAAGTGCTTTGTTAACTGCAACTTCCCCTCCCAAACCTCCCTGCTACAATACAGAACATCTGCTGGGAACAAGAACTAACCTGTTTCTAACCAAATTCCAGCACTGATGAATGCATGATTAATACATTCCCTCAATCATGACATTATCCCCTTAAATGGAGCAGAAATAATAACTCAAAATGCTCAGGTATGTTCTACAACAGGTGGATATTGTTTCAGCTTTCACTAAAACCAACTCAGCACTGCACCATGGGTTTATTTGGGCTTGACTCTTCTTTAACTATTGCTACTGAGCAGGTAAATTAAATAGGGCACTCCTCAGATTACCATCACAATCAGCTAATGCTGTTGTGCCTCCCAGGATGTGCTGGGTTCTGCAGGGATGTATGACTGCAGATGTGGATGGGTGCAGTGATTTAGGAAATACAGATCCCAAATAGGACAGAGATACTTCCCAGAAGATAGAGAAAGAATGAAAAACAGATACCAGAAAGATAGGAAAGTAAAAAGCAACATCTTCTCCTCAAGAAATGGGTATTTCCAGCCCTTCAAAATTCCAGCAATTTCAAAACTGCCTGTGAGTGACCACACATAGAAATGGCTCTGCAGGATGAAAGATCTCATAGTTTTGCCACTACCACATTCAGAATTCTCATCATTCATAAACAAAAAGTCAACAGAGAACAAGTGCAGCACAGGGGACAGATTATTTGTGTGTGTATTGCACAGATTCATGTATGGACAGTACATATATATATATAAATGTGTATGTGTGAAACTGTTGAGGAGCTTTATGTTTGAATGTAAAGCAGCAAAATGTTGAAGCTTTTCAGAAAAAATTTAATTGAAGTGCACTGCAACCAGAGAAGAGTTCCCATGAAAGACAGGAGAATGAGATCCTGGGTGCAGTAATTAATGGCTACCATTGTCAGCTTCCAAGACAGAGATCAAGAGGTTGATGTCAGATTTTTTTGTCTGCTTGGTACAACAGGTTTTTTTATAAAAAATGTAAAGTACAATTGTATAAATGCAAAAGAAGAAATGCCTTTTCATACTTGTTGGATTAGCTTCAGGTTTTCTGTGATGGGAAAAAATTACTTTCTTAGATGTCCTGCCTAACTTTGCTGGCTTGTGCCATCTTAAAATTTAGTTTTAAAGTACGGAAAGTTTTCTAAAGAAATGCTCTTTCTAGGCAGCTTAACAAAGGGGATCAGTTTCCTCTGCAACAATTACAGAACAACCATGGAATCCTTCAAACTCTCCCAGGAAAATTTCTTGACATATCTTCCTTTTCAGTATATTCTCCTTTCTCTCCACTTCTAACTTTTAAAAGAAGCACAATTGTGAACTATCACAGCAATCTACTTGCAAGCAGGATATTGCTGTATGCTGAACCTGCTGAACCTGAATTTCACAACAACACATAATTATGATAGGTGGATAGATCATGTAAGCAGAGACAGATTTCCATACAGTCATTTTTCAGTATTCCAGGGAAAGAACTTCTGAAGTTGTGAAAATCTGGTGTCTGAGGGGATCTCTCCCCAGTAACAGCAGTGATTAGTTAAGCTGGCAAACAACTCATATGGGTGGTACAAGAAATACCTTTAAATGCCTACTTTCTCCTTCTCCCCAGAAGCAGAACCAATTACCTGTGTCAGCAGTGTGCAATAGTTTAGAAAAAGGCAATTGCTCAAACAAAAGAATCTTTTTGGTACTAACTGGATTCTTGGGTGAATTTCAGAGCTAAAATGTATACTGTTGTCCTGAGTTACATGAGATCTGTAAGACAGAGTAAAAAACTGTGTGATCTAAATCAGTTTTTTCTGAGCACATCAAGTCATTTGTAAGCTGAGACATTCACACTTGCATGGATATCAGCAGCCCTGCAGTAGGGAGCCCTTCAGAACAACTCCAGACACTGCTGGGGTGTCTGCCTAAACATTTCTGACAAGATTTGGGTCCTATTAAACCCACACAGACTACTTAGAGATAAGAGGCTCTGTATCCTATTAGGCAGCCCTTCCAGCCACGCAATTTTACATTATTTTCCTGTCATTTGTTCAGGCCCCTGAACTGAGCTGAACAGCAGAAACCAAACAATGTACAGTAGCCATCATTGGCCAATGTGATACAACAGCCTTTGTTTGCTTCTGGGGCTGAACAATTTGTTTCACTACAACACAAAGTACCAGTGTAAATGCTCATGTTCCAGTGGAACAGGGCACTCCTCAAAAGGCATGGCCGGTTCTGAAAGCCTGTTCCACCTTTGTTGATCAGATCTCTATTCATCATCCTCGCAGACACTCCTGCTTTCCCCTGTTTTCCTAGGGAGGGGCAGGATGGTGGATGGGCTGTGAGACAGATGATAAGACAAAGCTGATCTGAGAGTTTGAACAGTTTGCTAAAGAAACCAGTCTGCTTTGCAGATATTTTGTCACCTGACTGCTGGCACATTGCGTGTGACACAGCTGGAATTTTCAAAGCTGTTGTTTATCTAAAATGAATAGCTGAATGTATCCAAAACGTATTTCATATGCAGCCTGAATATATTTAGATAAAGCACCTCGATCCAAATAATTTTTGGTAGGGAAAAACCAGCTGGCAAGCACTACATTCCTTTTTCTGCTGGCAGCCATGGCTTACTCTACAGCACTAGTGAAAGCAAGACTCAAACAACCATTTGACACAACCATATGTTTTCACAGCATCAGAAGAAAGTTTGCCATAATTTTTGAGTGTATTAACTTGTTTGGTTAATGTTACATTTGAAATAGAGTGGTATGTTTGCCTTCAGATGACAGTGAGAGAAGTAATGATACGTCTGCAATCAAGTGCATAACTTTTTAATTCAGTTCTAAGTGTTCAGGGAAAGGGCACGTTGTAAGAAAACCAACCAAACAAAACCCAAAACAAGAATAAATAAAAAAAAATTTTAAAAAAAATGACACCTTGTAGAGTAAAATCACTGGTCTGATACAGAGCCATCTCTAATGCCATAGCATGTATCTGCTCTCAGACACACATGGATCCTGCAAGACACAGCACTTATTAAACCTGTGTGGGCAAAGAGCCTCTGTCCCACCTGAAATTCAAATCTGATAGAGGAGACTTGATGATCCTGTCACATAAACTGATGCTCAGTTTTCTCTTTCCTAAAATTTGCCAAGTCAGTGACTAAACGGAAGTCAAACTTCTATTTAATTTTCTTTTTAGAGAGCCACTAATACTGGGAGCTTGGATTTATCTCAGCAGGTGTTAACTGTAGAATGAAGTGGCAGTGCTTAAATAGCTTTACTTTAACTGTTTCACTATTGATCATCTTGGTAGCCACCCTAAAACAGTGATTACCAAAACGTTACACTATTGTTTTATATAAGCAGATATATTAAGAGCTAATTCTGCTCAGCTTTACAGCATCGAGATATGATCAGGTGCAGTCTTTTTAATGAATGTATGATCTGTACTTCCCCTCCAGAGGAGAAAAGGGAAGTATATCCTTTCCCAGGCAAAACATTTGCCTTTGCCACCTGCATATCAAACCTGGAAACTGCTTACTGTAATCTCTGTACACCAAAAGACTCCCCAGACGAGCTATCAAACCTGCATCTCCTCTGCCTTCGTTTTCTGCCATAATAATTTGCGTTTCATATTTTCCATCTGAAAATCTGCAGGGCCCAAACAGTGTGGGCATTTCCAAGCACATACACCAGGTATCCAAATCGAGAAATGGGAACCTGAGCCATGGGCACGACGGGCACTGAGAGCCTTGGGAAGGCAATTCAAGGGAGCTGCACATCACAGTCCTTTGCCATACAAAATAGGGATCCTAACCCTCCTTCCTTCCCAGGATAATTGAGAAAGGTGTTACCCCTCCTTCCCCAACACCACGGTCATGCATCCTCTGTGCTCACACATCAAAAACTCTGCCCGATCTCGTGCGAGAGTGAAGAAGGAAAGCTTGATTTTAGGAACGAGGGAAAAGGAACAACTGTCAAATGAAAGAGCCTGGAGTGACCTAATTCCAGAGAGCTTTGTCAGGTGATAATCTTTCTCACCCTTTCTATGTCATTCCCTAAGTGTTCCAAACAGTTTTAAAGCATTCAGAAATGTGGGAGAAATAGCTGTCCTCCTGTGCAGCTCTGACAACGATCAGAATTCCCAATATAGTCACTGGTTGCAAAAGTGCTCTTAAGCTGCTGTTTCACTGGGTTCATGTCTCAGTGCCACTAATCAAATTAACTGTGATGGCTACAGTAAGCTGTTTAGAGAGATGAAAGACCCACCAAAAGAAGTTTCTGGGACAGCTTATGAAGCTGAATACTATCAGGAACATAAACACCCACTGCACAGAAAATCTTGACTCCTTTCTGCAGTTCCTCACTAGAGGGTCAAGAGTACTTAAATATTCTTGTTAAATCTTGCACAAGCCCAAAAATCCCATCATACAACTGGGGATGTTTTACACTGGGGAAAAAGGAAGTATTTCTTTTTAATCACCTTTGTACAGGTCAGGCTAAGCAGAAAGAAGGAAAATGAAGCCTCGGGCTGCTGCTGGATCCTGTAGCCCCTGCTGAAAGACTGCAAGGAAACTGTGCCACTAATGAGTGCCCACCCTGGCACAGCCACACAGCAGGCACAGGGCTGGCAGCTCACAGAGCTCCTTCCGAATCAGGCTGGACGACCTTCCTGACAGGGACATTTAATTAGCAGTGTTAATAATGTCAGAGGTCTCTACCTCTCATAGTATCCCAAATCTCCTAAACAAACACCTGGAATAAGGTCCCTCAGGATTTTGAGGAGGAAATCATGCTTTCATGCCTTTTTGGCATTAGTAACTATTTATGTATCCACTGAATGTACAATCACTATATCTAATGATAATATCTTATCATCCAGTCACTCAGATAACTGCCAAGTTTCTTTTTAATAATCCAACAATGAACCAAACATTTCATCTTCTCACCGCCCTGACATCCCAATATAGTCATTTTTTTCTCTCCAATTTTAGCTAAGGCAGGCAGTGCTACATAAATTCACATTTAAAAGTGGCTCTCTGTAGACTTTACAGAAGTGCAGGTTTTATTTTTTTTTTTAGCTCAGCACAAATTTCTAATCAACTGATACTTTACCAGAAACTTCCCTTTGATTATTTTGTTGCATAAAATAATTCATGTCTTAGGTATTTGCTTATTTGTGGCTCTTGGATGACTTATCTGCGATTGAAAATACTACAAACAAACAGGGTGCATTAGGAGATTAGGATAAATTTTAAACAAAGTTCCAAATGCAGAAATACTAACAAGCCATCATTTAACCACCTCAACAGCTATTTTGGAATTCAAATTAGGATAAAAATGGATAACATGAAAATACATATTCCTACATTATGTACCAGATTAGCCCTCAGTTGTCAAGTTATAAGCATTGAAAAAGCATAAAAACATAAAATGGGACAACACAGTATTAAAGCCTAGTATAGAAAACATGAAATAATGCAACGTTTCCTGATGCAGCTTCCTAGAAAGTGACAGTATGAATTTGGCCAGACAACTTTCAGAGGCAGAATTACTTTTCTGTAGTGCAAGTAGTCTCTAATGTTGGAGAGAAAACCCTTTCTCTCAGATAAAAGCTGGATTTTAACGAAGCAGATCTAAAGTTTCACACCAGCAACATATTATAATTTGCTTTGAAACACAGTGTGCTGCTGGCATAGGATGTATCATCACCCTGATGATACCTCAAGCCAGGGAATTGTGAAACTGCAGGCACATTAGGGGATGTGGAAGGAGAGCACGCAGGGTTTGTCCTGCCCTGGAGCTGCAAAGCCCCACACTCTCTGCTGGGTGTGATAACCACAGGTACACAGGAGCTGACAGGGATTGTGCCTGTCTGGTGGCAGGGACTGACATGACCTACCATGAGGAAACACTTTATCTTTTCCAACAGTCTTATTAGGATTTGTAGGAAGAAAGTGGCTAGACAGCCAAACCTCCCAGCAATATCTGATTTCTTGCCAAGGAGAGATGTGAAGCCTTGCCAGGCAAATCTGCAGCAAGAGGGAAAACCCTGGAGAGGACTTTGTTCCATACATCTCCCAAGGCCTGTGAAAGGCTCAGGAGACCTCTGAAGTTCAGGGACTACCCTTGTCCCTACCCCAGGAGCATGATGGAGCTGGATGGAGGCAGGAGGAGGCAGCTCCTCTGCTCCCAGTGCTGCTGTTGCTGCTGGCCAGGGCAAGGGCACCAGCAGTGCCCAGAGATTGTGACCACAGCACCAAGGTGGGACAAGGGTATGTCACACCGGGCACCACCACATGGCTGCAGGTATTGCACCCATCACACCCACAGAGCCTCTCAGGACACTCTTGGATGTGTCAGTGCCTCATTTCTGTTCTGGGCTTTGTGCATCCCAAACAGTCCTGCCGTTGCCGGGGTGGGAACAGCTGTCCAAAGCCTATTTTGAGTCTCAGTTATTTGATTATATGAGTAGGACTGCACTGGGATTTTGTGTATGCCTGAATATTACCTGTGTGATGGTTCCTTTCCCCCCTGAGAGCCTGCACACCCTAAAGGTAATGGGATAAATCAAGTCCCTGCTGAACTAAGTCAGCCTCTTTCCATTTCCATAAGGCTTTGGGTCTGCTCCTTTACGTACTGCTGATGAAGTGTATGAAAATATATACACTCAGCTTTCTCTAGCTTATTCAGTGTAAGTGACGTTTCTTTTTATCTACAAGTATAATTTGTTTTGCTGTTTATGTGTTTTTGTAAGGTCCTTGCTGAACACTGAAAAGCTGCATGAGTGTGTGTCTTGCTAGCACAGTTATCTATTGCCAGAGACACCAGCTCCATTTTTTGATTAGGGAAACATAGACAATGTTGTTAGAGTTAATACACCAGTTTTACTACACAAGTCACACGGGAGGCAATATATTAACTGTCCTACTGAGCAATGCAAACAGCACAGAGTGTTTGGGTTTCCAGCATCCCTGAGAAGTGACTTTGCTATTACAGTAACGATGCCCCAGTGAGCAATCATTTTCAGGTAGTAACAACTCTTGAAAATAACTCTTTCAGTCTAATTATACTATGGGATTAGAGAAAGTCTTTCAGTGAAGTTTATGGGCCAGATTCTTAGTCACTGTAAACAGTTACAGCTCCACAGGTTCCAGAAGGACTAATCCAATTTATACCCTGGACCTGCCTCTCACTCCTGTAAGCCCTGTGTTAAAAGTTATGTAATAATTAAGGATGAGGGAATAAAAAAAGCCAAACATTTGATTCAGGCAATGACTTTGCACTTACTGAAATGACAAAGAATGGAATCAAGCCTCAAGAGATTAGTCATAACTAGGAGATTAGTTGGGTGCAATAAAGCCCGTGGAGGTAACACGGAGAACTCATCACCACATTTTGGAATAATGCATTTTAAACCTGGCAGTTCACTCTGAAGGCCCCAATCCTGCAAAGCTCCCTCAAGTTTATGTGTTACAAATAATCCCACTGAAATCAGACTATTCACAGTGCAGACAGGCAAGCAGAGTTTAACTACTGTACAAATAAGGGCTCTGGCCAGAGGAAAGTTTCCTGGACCCCATGCCTTCTTCAAACTTGACCTATAAACAAAAAGGGAAATGTTTGGCATTTTGCTTAGAAGAAATAGCCCTGGTTTTCAGTGGTTTTGGTTTTACTTCAAAGAAAATCATCTATTCTTTCTCAAACAAATGTGATTTTCACAAGAAACCACATGAAGGTCTAATTCTCTATAAACACGCTTTTAATGCTTCTCCAAAATGGGAAAAATTATTCAACCACAATTGCCAAAATAAGGAAGCATATAGAATTCATTTTCATTAATCCTGCTACAGCTCCTGCCTGCAAACCCATTTGAAGCCTGTATTCTGGATCTGAGCACAATGTTAAAGCTGGCTTGAGGCACAGACTTGTGAGGTGTCATAAACCAAACAAAAAAATATTCAATAACGTTGTTGCCTTGCTCCAGCAAGAAAAATATTTTTTGTAACATGAATACAGAGGACTAAGAAAGAGGCTGCTTTTAGCTCAAGTGTGCTTTAGAAGAAACACACTATCCAGAGCCAGGGCACAAAGCCAACAACTACTAGATCAAGAACCTGAAATTTACATTTAATCAACCTCAAGTAGGGACAAGAAATCAATTTAACACACTGTTTGCAGAACATTTACTGTGGAATCATCTTGTATGATGCAACACTGCTAAAATTACCCCCATAGAAGTCAGCTGTTATTAAGGGAAGTGCAATGGCCAAAGAAAATACGCCACAGAAGTCACCGAAATAGAACAAGGAATTTCTTTATTTTGTTTCCCAAAACTTCAAACGTAACCTTTGATAAGTTGAATGTTTGATCTTTTAGCTACCAGCACAATTTCCTAGTTACTTTTATAAACTGGAGCTTTCAAACTCCTACCTACTCCCAGTGATCTCTGCATACTGGCTTATTTAATATTCCCTCAGCTTATCTCAAGTCTCAGTGCAGCAAGGCTTTTTAGCTGCTATGGCCCTGAGCATGGAACATGAAAGAAAAGGATATCTGGGAGTCTCATTCTATATTTTTCATTTAAAAACAAGGCCTGGGAGCCTGAGGCATGTCCCCAGTCATTTTCAGTTGTTTTGGAGCTCCCACTTACACTTGGGACACTCCATCTTCAGAGGGTACTTCTTCAAATATTCACTGAGACAAGCAGAAATATCAAAGCTGTATCAGACCTGTCACACCATTTCAGTAGGGGGTGGGATGTCTGTTTGCATGATCAGAAAAAGAGGCTAAATTGTTAAATTGGGCAAAGGGGTCTTGCCTGAAGTTTCATGTCCTAGTTTCCCATTAGTCACTGTGGTACCATCTTCCTAATCCCAGTACTCATACAAATAGCCCAAGTAATTCCCAGCTCCTTCAGTACACTGCACTAATTAATCTCGTTGTCACAAGCCCAACAAGAGCCAGTAAGCACAATATGTTACCCAAAGTATGAACAGTGATGGAACATCACAGCCACACTGCCTGCTTTTGTTGTTCTTAGCATAAAAAGCACGATATCTTTGTGAGCACATTGGAATTAATGTTCAGCCAGGATGATCACGATGACGTGTTAAGGAGACTGTGTTAAGGAGAGAACAGTTCCACTGTTTCTGGAGTGATCACTTTGAAACTTTAGGCTCTAATGCAGCCTACATCTCAAGCTTAATGCTGCTGTACCTCAGCTCTCTCTCTGCTGTGTTTAAATCTGGCCCAGTTCTCTCTGTGTTGCACTGCAATGTGCAGTGTGCTTGATCTCAGTTTGCTCTGGAGCCAAGATCAGGATGGCACAACCCAACCCAAGTAAACTCACTGCCAAGGTCAAAGTGCTGGTACCTAGAAATGCAAGGATTTGCTGTTCCCTTTAGGGGTAGTCTGACATCAGCAAGAATTCGACCCTGCATCTTTCCCTAAATCTCCTCTCCTTCAGCAAAGAATGTTGTATACATGAATTAATCCAAACACTTAAGATAGTGTTTCACGTCCAGCTTCTGGAATATTTCAGCTTGGCCTGGGACTTTTAAAAGAGCACAGATGTATATATGGGTCCAAAGAAGTCTACCAGATATTACACATATGATGAGGGAAAACTATCTCTACTAAATTTAAAATGCATTGTCATTTTTTCCTTTGCTGTAAAGACTGGCAGATAGGTGTAGCGGTATAGCAGAGAAATCAGGAGCCTTTTGCTGCTGGGGAGTAGGCAGAGGTGGAGGATAAGAGTAAAAGCTGAATATTCTCTGCTGTTTTCAACCTCCCAGACAAAAAATGCTGTACATTCAAAAACACGGGAAGGCTGGCACAGAGAGGTAAAAAAAAAGGCCACTTAAGATAAAGACCTCCCAAGTAACAGAACATTTCCAGCTAACAAAGCTACAAAAGTGGAAGAACAGAGAAAGCACAGAGTGGCCTAAATAGATTTCCACTTTCAATTTCTGAGCATTTGAAAAATCTTTGACTTCTGCACTTTGAAGCTAACTGGTCATTGAACACTATACATGATGCTGTTTAAAGCCTGTTGGTTTTAAATCGCTGCTTTCACAAGCAATTGTGTTGACATTAGCATGGAGTTAAAATTATTTTTAAATGTCTTTTCATAAAGTTTAATTAAGACAAAGCCTGTCCTTGAAAGTCAGAAACGTTTTGGATGAGCACAGAAAAAGACATTACAATACTTCTCTGTGAACTCAGCTGTGATTTATATCTGCTTGCTGTTGTTCATTAAAGTTTCATAAAAAATAATGACTCACAAGTAGAAAACGAAACTTTGCTAGAGTGCAAATCTTTTGGAGCTTTTCACCTGAATTTCTCAAAGAAACTAACCTAATTATTACTCTTTTGAACTCAGCAATACCAGTGACATAGATACGAAGCAGATGACAGATATTGCTGAGTGCTGAGGAACACAATTCAGAAATTCTCCAGCCCATAACTCAGCAGATATTGCTACTACGTCAGCTCTACTGCAGCACTCAGGAAACTTCAGCTTCTTCTGCACTGAGGGTTCTTAGCACTCATGTGCCTGAGCAGTTTAATGAAATAGGTATTTTATTAATGCTGCCAGAAAAAGGGAGCTTGCTGTGAGAGGGAAGACATATGCTTGGGGGTTTATATGCCATTTAAATTTAGAATAAGCCCCAGAAGCTGTAAATTGTGCTCTGGTGTAGGGGCAGGCTATTCCCAAACTTTTTATTCCTGAGGGGTGTTTGGAGGTGTTTTAGGGGCTCGCTTTCTAATCCCAGTTTCTCCTCCACAAGTACCCCACATATTTGACCCCAACACGTGCAATGTCAGTGCAGGCAGAGGGACAAACCCAAACTGTGACAGAGCTGCTTGGGTTTGTCATCTGGTATTTACACATGGATCACACCATGGCATGTGAAGGCCTAACAGGGGATAGGACTGTGGGGTTTTGAAACGATGGGAAAGCACCAGAGCCCAGCTGGTTGAGGGGATGAGGATGTCAAAAGTCCCCGCGACTGACTTTAATCTGCACCCCTCAGACAACCAACAGGCAGTAAAGCAGTAACAACACACCATTCTGAGCAACTGAGGTTAATGAGGAAAACATTTGCACTTGGGTATTTGTTATCACATCATAAAGCAATGGAAACACCAAAAATTCTCTCTATTCTCTTAAAACCAAGCCCATTTTTATTCCTTCTTTTTTCCCCAGTAAGTCAAATGGAGATACAAGAAAAAAAAAATAATAAAGGAATGTTGCAATGGAATAGATTGTCTTAAATTATAAACTTTAGGTATTTTGAAGGCTAGAAAAACATTACATTTGTAGTGAGGCATAGCTAAAAACTGTCACAATCCTATTATTTTTTTTTTTTTTATGGAGAACTTAGCACTCACTTGATCCAATAGCCCTACACATGAGAAATCTGCACAATTTAGAAATCCATTGATGGCTTTTCATCTGTGAAACTATTTGGTTGTATGTTTCATTTTAAAACATATTCACTTCAAGGGGATAATCATATCTTTGCATAAAGAGAAACCACCCAAACCTGAATCATCCAACATAGCATTCACCAACTGAAAAAGAAGAAAGCAAATGAAGAGGAAAATAGCTCATATTCACTACATATTGTATGCAAAACTCCATTTACTTGCTTTATGAGGGATTTTTGGAAGGTTTGAAGAAGCTGGAGTGATAGGTTAGTTTTGTATGCCAAATTAACCTAAAATCTTGCAATAGGCAAATGGAGCATGTAGCTAAATGTAATGCTTTAGTACCAGGTAAGGAGCAAATGTATCTTATTTATGGAGAGCTTTCCCACATTAAAAACACAGTGGAAAGACATTAATCATTGCTTGCTTTCTACAACTGGGTTTGATCTGATGGTCACGTGAAAGAAATACACTGGCAGCTTGGAGGAAAAAAATAGGTCTTACAGAAAAGTAGATGCTTACTTTTAAGAGTATTTCTATTAAAGTCTAGTAAAAGAACTTGTCTGTGCAGTGCAAATGGGGCACTGACAAAAACTACATGTACTATGATTCCTAATAGTTATCATTCTGCATTCAGATTCTTACAATTTCGTTTGTCATCAGTATATGGGGAACTTCTTCCAAAATTGAATCAAACTTCAAAAGACAAAGTCTTTTTGTACAGCTAACATTCCTTGTCATCTTCCTGAGCATTCTCTGAGTGGGAATTCCTAAAAGGCTAAGCTGGGGTTTTTTACTTCGTGGGAACTGGTAAAAATAGACAGAATCACTTAGGGTTTCTTTTTAAGAGAGATCACAATATCATTTTACTAATAAAACAGTCTTTCATGCAAAAACTTCAAATGAATTCGCCCAATTTGCCCTAGGACCAACTTGAACTTTTGGCACCCACAGCGTTCCTTGTCAAGGAGATCACAGGGCTGCTACCCCTTAATCCTTCTGCTCAGATTGTTTGTTTTGATCTCCACCCATCCTGGCTTCACCCAATGCCCTCCAGTCACTATTGCTGATAAAAACCAGCAACTACTCCCTATCTATTCTTTGCAAGTTGCTAATGGTTCTATAGGCTGCTATCCTATGCCTGTTTATTGAGTTTAGAGAGCTCAGCTCTTCACTCAGACACCAAATTAACACATTAACTTTGGTGCTTTAACTGCACCTTGCCCCACCTCTTTTTTTTTTTTTTTTTTGTTGTAATCTTTTTGTATGTGGCAAATTGGATTAAAAAAAAAAAAAAAAAAAAAAAAAAAAAAAAAAGCCTTTCCCACAATCAGTATTTGCCTCTTCTTAAAATTCTAAAATTTCTAAAAGAGGAAAGGGAAGGTTTTTCTAATGCATAGGGAACAACAGCCGCTCTGCTTTCTTGATGTGATTTCCATAGGACTTGCCAATAGTTCCAGCCATCAGCAGTACCACAATGCAGCAAACCCAGCACAGACAGCTACTTCTAGATTGGATACTCTATTTTCTTCCTTCCATTCCTGAGCATCCTACATTTTTTTTTATTCTTTCTCTCATTCCCAGTTGCTTCACGTTCTGTGAAGACCATAAATGATCTTTCACTGAGTTTGATGATTAGAATAACTCCTTTTCAAAAGTGGAAGGGAAAAAAGATGATGAACACAGATATAACACACCTGGAAGAAAAACTCTTGAAAGGTTGAGGTCATAGACAGCAAATTTGCTTATTTGACTGCATTTATTCTCTCAGTCATAAAGCAGCTTTGAATTTGCAAATTATCTTAAAGCACTTGTGCAAGCTGATAGCCAGAGGAAAGACATCATCCCAAGAGCAGCTAATTATCCTCATGGCCAAAGATTTCAAAACTTGAAAGGAAAACTGAAAAAAAAAAAAAAAAAAAAAAAAAAAAAGACACCAGAAAAATGAGAAACTGGGTGTTCATCAGTTCTATTCTTAGTGTATTTTTGATGAGATGGTTTAAACACTTTGAAGTGAGAGGATGTTGATCACCACAATGGCTGATGCAGTTAAACTCTTTATAGGGAAGGGAGACATGACAGACTATTCCTACTCACAAGACTGAAATCAAGACTTCTAAAAGGAAGAAAAAAAAATTATTCCTTTTATTCTTATGAGTGTTGCAATTTCTGATTCTCAGGTAATTGACAAAATGGTTATAACATTTCTACAACAAAGAACATGATTAGAAAGTGAAAGGTGCAGTCAGAGAGAGTGACTTTAAAAAAAATACAAACCAAACTCGTACTTATGATCCACAGAAAAAGGAAAGAGAGTAAAGGTTCCTGCTAGAAGACAAAAAAGGACTAAGTTAATAAAGTGAAGTCCCTTGAGTAATTCCTAATTCGACTATAAGCATAACTCAAATATAAGATTTGCATGATGCCCTCAAGTGTCATTATTGCTGCTTGATTGTATTAATTAATACATTGCCAGTATCAGCTAGATAAACATTGGTCCCTGCTTTGTGAATGATTCCTTAAATTGAAAGGCAGTGCAGGATTTTGTGAAAACAAGTTATTGTTATGTTTACTCCAGTAAGCTTGCAGCTCACTGCAATTATATAGTAATATAAAGAATTTGCATTTCTAATTACCTGGGGTTTTTTCCCTTCAGACTATCTACTCCTGCATTTTCAACTGTCATAATCAGTCTGAGAGGATTCTCTCAAGGATAACAAGGCAGAATGCAAAATTCAAACCAACCTCCACAGACAGCAAGATGACTTTCATTAGGTCTGGTAGCATACAGCTACACTTTGTTCTTTCAACCACTCTGATAAATACTTCCATTGTGTATGGTAATCAGACTGAGAAAAGATACAGAAAATGGAAAAGCCAGATTAAACTACATTTCTGAATAATTACACCAAGATGTGCCACTTGCTAAGGCGGGGGTTTTTTCCTAAGTGAAAAACATAAAAGAAAATGCACAGTAATTATTTCTCTTAGAGGATGCAAATCTTTACACTGCCATGAAAAAGAAATGGAACAGTATATCTACTATAAGAGAGATTAATAGGCACCCCAAGGACAGTGGTGCACAGGATCTCACAGCACTTCAGAAGGGAGGGGAAATCAAAGCAGTTCCTCCCACAGCAAACAGGTTTTTCAACAGGCTCCTTCTGCTTTATAGGCATGACCAGGAAGGTCCTGAGACCTTCCAAGACAGGGAAGGCACCAGCACACCCAGTCCCCCTGGACACAGGGACTGCAGCCACAGTCCTGCTGATTGTGATGAGACCATTATGTGCTGAAATGAATGCTGTTTGATTTAATGAGACTTCTTAGAGATACAAATTGCTTTCCTTAATTGTAATGGGTAGAATGTAGGGAAGAGAACAGTGTTGGCTCCTCGGTCTTTTCCTGTAGTAATTTCCTGAGCTGCAGGACTGGAATGCCCCACCCCATCAGGGAGATGGGAGGTGCTCTTTCATCTTTGACGTTGGGGTGGTTTTTTCCTAATATTACTTCTGAACAAAGCATCCTTCATCTATGTTTCAGAAAACAAAACACACAAAACTGTCATCTTCTCATGCCTTTTAGTTTTTACTGCAAAACTTCCTAATTATCCTTACCACTGACCCCATTATAAATGATGAAAAAATTTTTGACTAAGCCTACTGTAACACAAAACTCATGTCTCTTCCTGAATCTCAGTTTTATATCAGGCTACAGTAGAATTATAGCACATTCAAACCAAGAAAAGAGAATTTACTGAGATTAAATTGCATCACATTCAACACATGAATTCTGGATGTACTGACTACTCAAAATCTCAGCTGAAGTTCATTTAAAGTAAAAACTATACAAACAAAATGAACCATTTTTCCAAGTATAAATTCAAAAATGTGCCAGTATTGAAAATCTGTTTGCCTGGGCATGAAATGGGAATGAAAAGACAAGTGTAAAGCAATGACTAGTGCAGAACACAACATGTAGAACACAGGGGTTTCCTGTCCATGCAGTAAGCACTGACAACAAAACGTGAGTAGATTCAGCTCTATGAAGACAATTTAAAGAGTACAGCAAGTCTAACACCTCAGCCTTCATCCTTCTTTCTACAGAGCTTATATAATCACCAATAAATACTGCTGCATGTTAGTAATTTAGTCAATCTTAATGTATATGTTTCACAGATCCTTCTCCATGAAACACAGTATCATGACACACAGGCTAATTTACACTGAAATATTTTAACAGAATTGTGTCAATGTAAGAGATTTCCATCCATTCCTATTGTAATTTAAGTTCATTCAGCTATTGCTAAAATAGCCTTCAAGTCCCTTCTAAAAGTGACAGATTTTCTGTGCTGGTTATAAAAAAAAAAAAAAAAAAGAACCCAGCACCCCAATGTCAGCTCTTAAAACAGACAATGCTTTGAATAAACAGGAGAAAACTACTTCATTGACTTCATTAACACACTATGAGAATTATGGGATTCATTCTGATTTTGCATCTTGAATTGACCACACTTGAGGAAACACCTAAGGCAAAGCACTAGTTTTTACCATTGCTACAGGGCTGCTGCCAAGGAAATGCTTCCTGACAGACAAATTACAACCTCAGCTTCTTTTGGGTGCAGCAATCGAGATTATTAAATGCTCAAATAACTAGAGGAGTCAAACCACTTAGTATGGAACGTACTGACCAAGTCAGAACACAAACACAAAATTCAAGTTAAAATGTTACTTCTTCTCCCTCTAGAACGGTTTAGTCCCAGAAATTCCATTTCCCATTAAGTAAAGAACACGGAATATGCTACATATGTTTTCAGTAGCTACTGACTCCAGGGAATTAGTGAGTAATGGATCATTTAAATTCAAAAAGACAGAATTTCCCTTTTCAGCCAGCTCTGCAAACGGAATTATTTGAAATGGTGAGAGAGAATCACTTCAATCTTTCTTGCTGACTGGATGAGCTCCGACAGGTAAAGACTAATAAGGCCTTTGGTGCATAACTAACCAAAGCTCTCCCTGGCAACAACTCCAGAGCTGCCTGAGACCTGGGATTGTGCCACTGGAAAATGGCATAAAGAAAAACTTGACTTGTTTTTACTGAGGGAGACTTTTGCTGTACCTGTGGAGCCTGAGAACTGCAGAGCCCTCAAGGCACACCCTGACTCTGCTGCCACAGCCAGGGGTGCCCCCCCTGCATTCCCTGGCATTCCCTGGCATATCCAGACCCCTGCAGGAATGACCTTTCAGGAGATGGGAGGGAGTGAGAGACTGGTGGCAAAACCCACTGACAAGTGCTGTCTGATTTCCCAGGCTGGAGGAAAAGCCTTCATTCACCGTGGTTTCTGATGGGAACATTTCCTTTCTCCCTCTTGCAGTGTATTTCTGCATCTCATTTGCTATTTTGCTCAACACAAGCCAAGTTGGAGCATCATCTGTGTTTTAGTGCTTTCTTCTCAGCTGGGCAGACCTGTAATTGTACATGTTCCTAATCATATGGAGGATTTAATGAGCCTCCAATAAAATCTGCTATCAAAGGCGAATATGCAAGCCATAAGGACAAAAAGGATGTGTGCAACTCCGTTAAATTCCCAATACCCTGAGGACCCATAGGAACTTTCATTATGTCCTGTGTCTGTCTAACATTGCATAATACATAAAAATGAACCAATTAAAACCCAAGCCTTGTGCTTGCTAAAAACCCAAGTCCATCCAACGGAAGAGCTTTTACACTGCCATGCCAGTGTGCTCCAAGTAATGATGGTAAGAATGGAACAGAACTGCCCTTAAACCTTCTGACTATAATAAACAGAATATTCAAGGAATAAGCTTGATGCAGAACAAAACCCCTCCCTGCTCTGTTTTATATGCTAAGTAAAAACAAAGAGCATAAATAAAACCTTATTAAACAAAACAAAACCAAAAAACATGCCAAACAACAAATCTAAACTAAAAACACTGAAAGATGAAGTTTCCAACTGTTTTTATGGCATTCATTCGCCTTTTTCAAGTTTTAGTTGGTTATTTCATTTTTCCAGAGAATGAGTTTTCAGTTCACAGTTCAAAAATTGTCACAAAAGAACGTGTTTCTTATGGGCCCAGGCAATTTTACAAAGTTGTGGATAAAAGGAGCAGCTGGAGAACATTCCCCCTAGCAGGGTGAGCAGCAGAAAGCTGTGCTGGGCCCTGCCTGAGCTGCTCTGTGATCAGAAGGAAAGTTCTTTTCTCTGGGGGCCAACGAGGCAGAACAAACCAACTGAGCAGAGGCTCCATCTCCTGCTTGGGAAGGTTTTAACTGCAGGACAGGGAAATGGAGTAAATTGTGGTCTGTTTACTGAAGGAACTGTTAAATCACTTAACAGTGACATTCCCTGTAAAAGATGCAGTTGAAATAGTATCACAGGCATGAAAAAATTAACTCCTCAACTTGCTTTGGCTTTCAGTAATGTCAGAACTTCGAAGTATTTAGGTGTGGAGAAACATCAGCCTTCTCTTACTAATTGCTAAATATAGTCAGCATTAAGTCCTATATATTTTGGCAGATTAATTACATCTTTTGGGTTGTTTTTTTGGTGTTTTAGTTTGGGGTGGATTTTTTGTTTGTTTGTTTGTTTTTTTTTTGGTGGGGGGGGTATTAAAAAAAATATGTTAATATATCTGCTAAATAACTTCCATGTCTTTCAAGTAGTTTAACCTCCAGCTCACCAGAAACAGCCACGATAAATATATTGCTATATAACCAATAACAACAGGAACTGTTTGACAAAGAAGAGAAAAATTTCCCAAAATACATAGTACAGTTCCATGCAGTTTGGTTGTCATCCTGTGACCAGTCAGCTGTGTTTTACATGGCAGTGCAGATTCATTTCCATGTGGACTTCATCCATAACCTACATCTATACCCCAGCAACATGGAAATGCTTTTCTGCTTGCAGAACTACATTTTTAAAGCAGGGCAGAGTGTGATGAAAACATCATATTTTGCTCTTACTGCTAATATATTTTTTAAAAGAAAAAAAAAAATCAATGATAAAGAAATTTCCTTGACTCCCAGGGGAAGAACTATGCAAGCTCCACATGATTCTATGGATGACCTCAAATTCTTTGATGGCTTTTCACTTATGATCAGACTGAAATTTGGCATTTAAGATTGATGACACAGACCTTTTTGGGGGGTTGCTGCTATTCTGCCTCTCTCTCTTTCCTACATTTCACAGAACAGAGGAGGAACTTATTTCAGGTTCTCAGGATTCCAGTTTCGCTGTCAGTGAAATTGTGTGTGATTTGACAAACATGAGCTCGATTATGTTCCAGCATCCCCCAGAACTTCAAGAATCTGGGACAAACATATTAGAAGGGCACTCTCTGTAGTAGCACAGCCCTACATTTAACCTGTCAGCACTTCTAGAAAGTGTAAAGGGAGAAATTAGGACACTTCATAAAAATCCCGTGAGAGTGGAATTATGTAACAGTCAGTTAAATGACTAATAAAACATATGCTCATCAGAAATCATATCAATATCTACACTCCTTTATGCTTTAAAAGAAAAAAACCCACCTAACGCGAGCTAATACTCACTAATACTTCACATTAACATCTTTGCTAATTCAGGGAGCCTGGTGATTTACAAATTACCAGCTACCACTCATACATGTTCTTGTCTAACCCAGGCTGATAGCTCACATCGTGTGCTGATGACAACATCAGCCCGTTTCAAATGACAAGCAAAGTTCTGCCACTAATCATCTTCCAATCACCTGGTCCCAAATTAAGTCATGGAACTGTCATATAATGGAAAACTCCATGACATTGTCTGTGTGCATGGGGGTCTCTTCTTTGGACCTTTGCAACACAGAGTGACAAATAAGCTGTAAAACAGTGAGCTTTCTGGTAGCTATAATCCTCCTTATTAGTACCATAAGAGAAAAAAATAAAATTTCCTACGTGTAACCTTATGTTAAAGGCAAACTCAAAGTGCAGAACAACTCATTAAGGCCTTGAAACTGTAAAAAACTAGGTACATTTATATAAAAATTTTGAAAAAAATACACTCTCTGCTCCAGAAACTTAAGTTATCTCTATGACAAATCACAAAACAGAGAAAAAACAGACTAAATACAAGAAATATCTATAATCAACCTTGCTGAATAACCTTAGCTATCCAATTTTTCAAAAGGAAAGCTGTAGTATCACATTCCAAATTATTATACCTCTTTCTCCTTCCAAAGGTATTATTCTTGTGAGCTTTTATTCATTGCATGAGAGGCCCATGCCCTAAGGAAGACAAATGACAGAACCTGCTAACTCATAAGAGTGAACACTTTGAGGGTTATTCAGGGACTCACTGATTCTCCATATTTTTGTCATGTTCAGCAGTGGATTCATTCTGGAAGATGAAGTCCCCACGCTAGGTATTCCAGGGAGTTTCACAGAACTGCACTTCCCCAGGAATATTTTACTGTAACCATAAATAAGTATTTGTAGAGCCCCAGAGATAATTGATGTTGGCTGTGAGTAACCCTGCTGATAACAGCTCCCTCCAATGTTCCAAATGGAATTTATTTATGGCCACACAGGAACCATATAAAACACAGCACACACACCACTACAGGCATCAAAAACTGCTTAAATAAATGATGTTTCATCTGCATGGGGAGGTAATAAACAGCCTTGCATTGGCTAAATTTATTTGGGCCTTACATCACCCTCTGGCTCCTCAGCAGCACAAAAGTCTCTGCATTCAAGTGAGAATTCCAGCATTTCCTGGCTCTCCAGCACTCTGTGTATCCCAGGGATTCCTCTTCTCCAATACACCCCTACATTAATTCCAGTGCTCCTGTAACTGCTTTCACTCCTGTCTCTTTACAGGAACACAATTTCTGTTATCAGCCTCCCAGCCCTCCTAAAACCCTGACTGCGACACAGAAATATTGACACTCCTTCAATCAGGAGCTTTACCTTGCAGATTCATTTTTTGTCATTCCCCTTGCATTTTAATTTTGCTTTTGGTATTTATGTTTTGTTCTTATCAAACACACAAGTATGCAAGTATTCTGCAGCCCCCTCCTTTGCCAATATCACTTTAAAAGATTTTTCTTTCCAAACAAACAATAAGTATAAAAAAATCATTTCTGCTTCGCAAGTGCCACTCATGTGGAACTAAACTAAATCACGCAACAATTAACAATATGTTAATGAACTAAACCAGAAGTTTAATGGAGATGAAAAAAGCAGTTCTGGCCATTATAACGAGTAGATTATTTTAAACAAAAGCTTCCTGCAGCTGAATACATCATATAAACAATGAATTTCAGTTTGTGATTACAAAAACTGATTTTTATTTGCAACAATTTGCAAACTTAGCAATAAGCAGAGACTGGAACCAGAGCATTTCCTGCTACAGACAACAGGGAAATTTTATCTTGTAAAAGGTGGAGCATGGCAACCATAAAACAGGGGGAGTTTGTCAAGTGATCACCACACCTGCTATTATTTACCAAGGCACAAAAAGGCAAAATCCTAGCACAAGATATAGTTGCTTCAAACTGAAGCTAATGACATTTTTGGCTTGAGAGAGGCCACTGTTTACATTAAACTGATCTTAATACAACAAGAAATGAGTTCTCCAGTTATGAGATAAAAATATATACTAAAAGTAAAAAAAAAAAAAATAATTAAAAATTGCTAACCCAAGACATCTTTTAGCCCTAGAAAATAAATGCACTGGTTGTTCTTTTGAACTATTCATTACTGTTTCTCACCATTCCTTCATTCCCTTTAAATGTCAAAAGCAAGTTGCAATGGCACCCCCAGCACACACTGGGTGGCATCTGACTGGAATTCAGAGGAAAACCAAAATTCAGTCTGGTTGAAATGACAGCTTCACCCACTGCTGTGGCTGAGACAGACTCTGTGTGTGCCACACACAGGGAAAGGCTTTCAGCAGCATCTGTGACCGTTCCTGGCCACCAAAAACATTCTGCATTTCCCCAACAAATACATCCAAGCCCATCCTGTACAGCCATTTCCCACATTCCCAAAATGTCTGTGTTGCTCAAATAACTTACAATTCAGCTGGTTTTGAGGTGCCATTAATATAATTTTTCTTGTTCATTGATGGTCTTAATTCTGTTTAGAACTCTTTGTAAATGTTTTTCTTAATGTAGTCAACTCATTTGTCTGGCACAGACCTTTCTGTTTGTCTATTGTCCATATGCTCATCAAAACCAAAGTATAATTGACTGCATAGGCTTATTTGCATGGCTTCCCATCTGTCCCTGTCAAGTAAACTTTGCTTTATTATTTACTATTGGAAAATTAACCTTCTGTGCTCTTGAAAAATGAATCAGTCACCTACATAAGGTAATTTATTGTTCTATTAAATTTGCAAGGCAGACACCCCTTTGCAAAGGAGGTCCCTGTTATCAGCAAACAATAAGGGAGCAGAACAAGCACGTGGAGGAGAACAAGCTCTGCCACTTCCCAGCAGGAGCAGCACAGCACTGCAGAACAGTTTCTGCTTCTTTCTAGCTAATGCAGATTGGACTAAGCCTTGTCATTGGAGTCTCCACAAGGCACTGCATCATAATTCTGTCATTCAAGCTATTTAGGAAGAAAAAAAAGCATAAAACATTTCATAGCATACACAGAAACTGCAATTTCAAGGTGATCTAAAGCCATTCCTGGAATGTTGCCACAGTATATCCCGTTAATGCATCCTGAAACGTGCCTCCTGTCCATACATATATTTAATAGATAACCTGCTAACATTTAACACACACCAAAATCAGGTATCGAAACTGAAAAGTGACATTAACTTCAGATTGCTTTGTAGTTCTGTGCAAAGGAGGATTTAGTGAATTTAGACCATGCACACCAAGTGCAGCCATAACCCTGACTCCATGATCTCTGCCTGCACTCAAGACAACACTTGTGCCACAAACAGAGGGATATATTTCCTCCAAAGGAAACAGCAGGTTCCAGAATTGACCTCTGAGTATAAAGGGGGAAAATACTTTGTGAAGTGACACGGTGCTTTCCATTTATACCCCCGGAGGAGAAGCAGGAGGGGCAGTAAAACACAAATTATCCTCGAAGACTATAGCCATCCAGAAAAAAAAAAATAAAAAAATTATTGTTTCTTTTATTTTTAAAAACTGCAGCATTGTTGCACAACAATCAGCAGCTTCTAAACTTGAGGCACTGCTGTAAGGCCAGAGGTTTGTGCTAACGTCGGTGTGACAGAGTCTGATGGATTAGATGGGCAGAATGCTCAGCAAGCTTTGCTCTGCCTCAACACACTGAGGAGAAAAATCATGGAGTGATAAATTCCTCAGGATGCTGCTCCAATCAGGGGAGTTTACACAAGCGTGCCCTACCCGGGAACACCATTCACACATGGAATTATTTAATCAAAAGGAAATTTAAGTGCTTGAAAGGAAAGAGAGGCTTTATTATCTGCAGGCAATTGTGCAGTTGGAGCGTCTGGGGGAACTGAGGTGATTCATGAACATGCTCTGCTGTCATTTCCACTACAGGGCCAAGGTAACTGCTGAAATCTCACAACAATATTTACTTTGGTCCTGCTCAGCTGCATCTTCTGTCATTGTAAAAAATGAATTATCCAAGCAGAACCAATCAAAAGCTAAGTTAAAACCAGACATCAACATTTCCATGTCACGGGCTCATTTACCTCACGTTAAAGGTAATGAAAGTTCATTGAAGTCCAAGAGTAAGAATCATCTGAGCACAATATCCACAACAACACAAAAAACAAACAAACAAAAAACACACACACAAAAAACCCTCACTCATTTCCAGTGAATATCCAAGACAAAATTGGGAAAGACTGCCTGGTGGTTGGGGTTTTTTCTTACAAATAAAGAATGTTTAGAGAAGATTTTAAGGGACTTTTTGATTCAAACCATCTTCCAACATATCAGAGGTCTTCCCAAACCTTGAGTAAGCTCTGCACCTCTCCAGGATTTGCTGATCCTTGGTTGGGAAGTGCAGCACTCAGGCAGGGCTGCAGTCACACTGAACAGCATTTCATGGTCATCTGCCCAGTTTCAGCAGGTGCATTCACAAAATACAGTGCTAATCCTGCTGGCCAAGAATAATAAAAAAAATTTATGACTTAATAATATATTATTTATGTTTCTTCGATATTAGGTTACATTTTATTTTATGCACATTGAAACTCATGCACTCCATATTTTATTTCTGTATAGATTATATTTCTGCTCTGTTTTGTCAGCATAATTTTTATCCAAGCTCATTGTTTGCTGACATAGTTGCTTTAGGTTTGATTTTGATTCTCAGGTGGTCATATCATCATTGACCTCCTTTCACAGTCCATTATGTTAAACCAGAGCTGCAGAAACAGGATTATTTCAGTCTCAGAGTGGTTCAGAGACACTAAATATTTAAAAAGATTTTCCTTTTAGCTGCTGAGTGACTCTTGAATAACAATTAAAAAAACTAAAAAAAAAACAACCAACCAACCACCACCATCTAACAGATGCAATGACAAAAAATGCTCATTGGCAGCTGCAGACTCTGCTTCATTTCACACTCAGCTGACATCCTCTTCTGGCAGCAGCCAAGTGACAAAATGAAGGAAGAAATGAAACACCTGACCTGTGGTATCATAGCACAGATGTTGGATGCAGTGAACTCTGAGATCAGGTCGAGTGTGCCCTGTCCCTGCTGCCCCTGGAGAGAGTGGCTGGCACATCTGCAGGGCAGAGCTTCCCGTGTGGAGCAGTGTGACCTACACCGAAGGTGCACGCACCCTTTGCATTTTCAGTAAACTGGTAACCTGCAATTAACATTTCAAATGCAAACTGGGATGCAGAGGGGCGGTGCTGTTCACCCTACCCTGTCACAAGTGATCAGCATTTCCCATTCTTTACTCCACCAAGGCACATGCATAAAACATATTCCTTTCTCGGTGAGTATCCCCAGATTTCTGCCACCCCATCTCACGTCACACTGACAAACTGAAACTCCTTTGACTGCACAAGCATAAACAAACACATCAGAAAAAACAACAACTATACAAACACGAAGGCCCGGTGGAGGAAAAAAAGGAAACACACAAGTCTAAACCATGAGAAAATTCACAGAGCATGCACGGACAGACAAGGCTGAAATCTCCAGAGCAGTGGGAGCACTCCCTGTGTTCCACCTGCTGCACTGAAGGATCAGACACTGCACAGATCAGCCCCCAGTGTTGAGTAAGGCACTGCCTTTTGGAGTAAAGCTGGCAAAGGTTCTTTACCTGCTTCATGGGCCACTGCTCAACTCCTCTGCAGACCCAGGAGAGGAGGCAAATCAGAGACACCTTAAAATTAACCAGGAAACAGCCTGTTCTCATCTCCCCCTTGCACCAAAGGGCTTAATTTACTTGGGCAGAATGCTGCTTGTTTGCTGTTAATGAAAAAATGGTTACCTGGTGGCCCACAGAGCTGTAGAGAGCAAAGGTGACCTCCAGGGGAGGTTTTTCATCTCCTCCTAACACACCTGCTTCCCACTCCCACCTGACTGCTGGGAGCTCACAGTGCCTGTGGCATTCCTTCTCCACGCATGGGATGCACGGGAAGAGCCAGTTGTTCCCACTGTCTGAGGTCTGACAGCCTGTGTCCAGGCTCTGACACCTCGGAAAGGCAACAGCGGTGGGAGCACGAGCTGAGAACTACTGATGTAGCACGTAACAAAAAGGGAACACTGCTAGCAGCAAAGTCCAAGCTATTGAAAATCCTTAAATCTCTTGAAAAGCATTTAAAGAGCTATTTAAAGAAGCCAAAGGTGAAGACAAATTGAAAGCAGCTAACAGTGCTAGCAACATAAGAAAAAAAATACTATTTTTGTATTGAAGACTTCTGCAGGAAATTTTACAGTAACAACAGAACTGAATGCTCCTGTGTGAAACGTGTTAAAATTGGGCTGGTAATCATTTGGATGTTCCCATTTATATAGCATTCTGTGCAGATCTTAAGAAGGCTGGAGAAATGCTGCACTTGAAAGACAGCAAAGAAAAAAAAAATTGATAACCACGAAGTTTAACAAAGGTCTGGCAGCTAAGTCAAAAAAAAAAAAAAGAAACTCCCACCAGCCAAAAAAAAAAAAATGTACAGCTTCTGGCTAAGTAGTTATTAAATAAAATATTAATTGGTTTTTTGTTCCTATATTTGATTATTAGGATTTTATAAGTGTAAATACAAACAGAAGTAAGCAATCCTCATTCCCTTAAGAAGGGTAACACCACACTCCTGCAGCATAAAAAGAGCTGGAATCAAACCCAAAGAGTTAAAGTGAAGCTAAAGATTCAAATTCTGATGAAAACTTAAAGAATCCTTTGCAATAGCAAGAACATGCATAATGAGAGACTGGCTGGAGAAAGCATCTGTCCTCTCATCTGTCTGAGCTCATTTTACACAGACATAAATACGCATTTCCTGCTACAACATGTGTCTAAACTCAAGAGTCACCAAAAGAAGCTATGGAATAGAAAGCCTTTATTTGAAATCTGTATTTGAAACATCCTAAAGTTTTATCATCAAGTTACCTTTCTCTTTTAATTGAAAAAAAAAGTTCAGATAAGTAGCAAATATCATCTTCCTGTAGCCAAGAAAGGAAAAGAGATGTTTATAATTTTCTATTTCAGTCTCCAAATAGGTCCCTGAACTCAAATCAGACCATCTATATAATCACCTAAACACAGACTGGGGCTGGAGTTTTTTCTTTCCAAAACACATAGACATTAAGACCTGCTGAATTAAATTTTTTATGTCTGAAAAATAAGACACACCTGGCCCTGCTCAGAAATGTATCATAGCAGGACCTTGAAGTTGTCATCAAGATACCTGCACAAACTGTGCTGGGAATTTTTACTGACCACTGTAAAGAGAAGATTGACTTATTTTCCTTTTACAGGTATTAGAAGGGTAATAAGGACAAGGCACATAAAAAGCAATAACAGAATATGGAGGTTTTTTCCCCACTCTGGTCTTGGTGCCAGATTCTCTGCAGCCCCACAAACAAGGCTGAACTCCAGCATTTCACACAAAAGAGAGATGAGACAAGTTACTGAGCTGCACCTGACCAGGACACACTGAAAGTTGACCAATTGTCAGCCCTGCAGCAATTTGCTGCATCATCTGAATCAACAGATGTGTGCAAGAGCAAAAGAAAAGTTGCATCAAAACCAACCACTGGCACCCACACACAAAATTTTGGGTTCATCATGCAAATTGTAAGCACAAAAAAAACAGAAAAGCAGGCAGGCGTAAAACTGAAATAAGGGAAAAAGCTTTTTATACTTTTATGGTCTGCTCACACACATAAAATTATATTTTACTGAAACTAGGTCAGAAAGCTCAGAATCTTGCAGGATCAAAGGCAGAAAAAAAAAAAACAATGTTAGGACTACAAAGAGAGCTAATGAAGAAATAGGGTCCTGCTTTTGCATAGTGGTCATAACATTTTTGCACTGTATCCAGCCTCTAGACTGCTCAACTACAGACTGGGCCTTGGTTGCAGGAGCTGATGCTTCCATGACTAACACAATCACTGAGCTAAGTTGAAGCAGAAGCTGCCTGAACCGAGAGCAACACGAAATAATCCTGCCAGATGGGAACTCTAAACGTTATGTTCCTGACCCTGATACAGTAAACAGTGTGCAAGCAGATAGACACCTTCTTTAGACACACTTTAACACAGTTTTAGGGGAAAATGTGCGTTTTCTGACCCACAGAAATACTGTGGTCAGGATACAGAACACACAGATGTGTGTTCAGCCCTCTGCAAGTGAATGATAAATTGCTTGTGCTTTTAAACACATCCAACTGGGAAACTAAACTAAAGAGAAGACTTGTAGTGTACCTGCCATGACTTCTCCAACACAGCTTTATGTCACTTGACAAGAAAACACTGGAAGAAACACAGCAATCCATGAACAGTCCTCTCACTGATAGAACTGCTTGTGTCCTGCAGGCTCCTCCGTGCCAACAGCGGCCTCCTGAGCAGCAAGAGTCTCTGAGAGGAGGAAAAGGCTCTGAAATCCAAATACTGTTTCTTTAAAATCTCAGCAAGAATTAGAAAGGCAGAAAAACCTGGGCTTTGAAGTGAGACAGGCACACACAAACCAGCTCAGCTCTAAATTCTCTTGATCCAGTTGAGAGAAAGCTGTAACCACATGATAATATCACTGCAAAAAGTAGAGCAGCTCCAAGTATTAAAACCTCAGCCCTCTGGACAGAGTACTTAAAAATCTTTAATTGCCATTCACGAGAGCTGTGATTTCAGCTTCTTCCAGTGGCTCACTGCAGTTCTTCACACTATTATTTCTACCTCACTTAGCATTAAATGTGAAAACTTTTCAGTGACTTCACAGTGAGACTGCAAACACATCATAGCAAGACTGTGTTAAATCTGCTGAATCTCAGGTGTAAATGTTATAAAAGCAACAATCCATAAGTCATTATAAATATTTGTCCTTTCAGGAGAGTTATGGAATCTTCTGGGCTTGACCCTTGATATTAAGCCAATTCAGAAATATAGCTCTAAGTGGGATGATTTTGTTTTTCCTTGGAACTCAAATTTCAGGCTATATATTTCATTTCAGTACATACATTCTATTTCTGAGTCAATGCAGTGGTTCCAGGGTCCAAGTTTAAGGTACTATTTCCTACCAGAAGTGTAACAAACAAAAGCAGAATTATATAAATATTCAATTCCTTTTCTTCAGTCTAAGCTTATGGCTTGCTGACACCTTGACTAACGTTTTCATTAAGAAGCAAATAAAAATTAGGAGACCAGAGAGTGGGATGGAAGTACAAACAGAAAAATCCCAACGACAAAACAGAAAAGAAAAATCCTTTCCTAAGCAATCACCCTTTAAGCACGATGTTGGATCATTTGATTTGAAGTCATACAAAGAGGAACTTCTACAGTGGATTTTTTTCACATACAAAAAAGACACAGACATTGTAGATGATGATGATGATGCACTGTGATAAAGTTTTTGATGACCTGAGAGTGTATTAATTAGTAAAAGAGATTCAGTATCACTGAGACCTTTAAGAATGGTCATATTTTTCTGGGATCCCTGAGCTACACAAAAAAGAAATCTGCATTAAAAAAGTACCAAACACTAAAAAGTTGATTTTTTTCCCCCCTCTAAAGAAAATTCTGCAGCACATCCTCCTTCCCCAAACTATTTGCTATCCAAATTCAGATGCTCCTAACCCAGAGGCTGCTGGATCACACCTGCCTCCAGAAGTGATGAGCATGGAATGCTTCAGCAGAATATGCTCTCAGTTTGAGACAGGAATTGTGGATAAGAGAAGGGCAAGCAGTATATTTAGCCAGCCATTAATCTAGGCTGAGAACACGGTCTAACAGGAAAATTGCCATTCCCTACCACTCACTGCAGCTACAGCTCCACTTTATAAATGTAAACATCAGCATGTTCTGCTCTGGGCTGTGCAAGGCAGGGTAACTTTGACCAGAACACAAACACTGGTGTGTGCCACACTTTGACAGAAAATGCTGGATTTCTGAGCCCAGGAGCTGCTAAAACAAGAGGTGAGGCTCAGTTAACCAATGCACTCTGATCCTGGGGCTGCCTGGAGCGAGTTCCATGAGTGTCCATGGAAGCTGAATGCAAGGAGGAAATGGAGAATTTATGAAGGCACATGAACAATGAATGTTTCTGATGTTTTATAGATCTGTGGCCTCTACTGGAGGCATTCCCACAGGAGGGAATATGCTGGTACTAAACAAAGGAGACACAACTCAATGATGATTTGTAGAGAAGAAGCTTTTCATTTTATGGAAAACAAGACTAGCAGAGGATAGAGACATACAACTTGTTTTCAAAGAGAGAGAAAGATCTTAAAGATCACATTTTTGTCACAGCTGTTCCACTGGTGTGGGAGGCAAACTGCAACCTGCCCAAGCTGCCTACATTGTTACTCACTGGCAAATCTCTGGAGAAACTGGAGTAATGCTGGAAGAATTAGAAACAAGCTACTACATGCATGACAGTGTGTTAATCAGGAGTAAAGGGAATTAATTACTTCACTTTTCTAGTCTGCAAGTTACTGAAACCAGTTCTTATGGCTGAAGTCCTGCAATTCTTCTTCTAATCAAATTAATGACAAAATTAATTTATGGCTATGTCTGTGCACAAATCTGCACTTGATACGACAGGAATTTTTTTCACAAATTATCTGTGACTATCAAAGCTTCCCTTTCATATTCCCTTTTCACTACCCCATCCTCCAGCCAATGGGAAAAAAAAATATATTGATATAATGAGGGACAGTCTATCTAAATAGCCCTAGAAATCCTGTTTCAGTCCTTTTAATACTGATCAAGGCTCCCTAAGGTAGAGAAACATTTGTGCCTAAGTGTTAAGAGAGCTGCTGTGGGCACAAGACAGGTCTGCTTCTGTCACCCTCTCAGAACACAGCCCAGGAGACACAGCTGAGGGACTGGGACACACAGAGGACAGGGTTTATCCCAAGGAGGTTGGGGCACTGGAGTGGCCTTGGAGTCACTGAAATGACCACGAGGTGCCAAACTGCTTTCTGGAAGAAAAGCCTCTATAAAACTAACAGTCCCAGTCATCCCCCCTCCCTCACACTCCCTCGAGTTTCATGATTACCAAGGTTATAATTAACCCAGGAAGCTGATTAGAACATTGTGATTCCCTGCTACACAGTTGGCTGTTGTAGTACAGATGGGAACCTATTATTTCCCTTGTACACTAAAACACTTAAATAAACTGTAACCAGCTCAGGTGACAGCTGTGTGTTTGGCTGAGTCAAATTTACAATGTCAGCAGAGAGAACTCACTGAGGGATTCAGGCCTAAAGTTTTTATGGAGAATAAGGGTGACTAATTTTTCATAACTATACGAATATTGAAATTTCAGCTGATAAGAGTGACTTTAATGACTGTATGTTAAAAAGTTACTATATTTTAGGTTCTAATAAAAACACTGGTATATTTTAAATCTTCCTTTGACTGTGTATTCAGTGGAGCACTCCCCCATGAAGATCCTGCCAATAGTAGCACATCCAATGCAGCTCTGTGCAGGCAGCACCTCTGTGAGATGGGGTCATCTTAATCCAGACATATGGGGGAAATTATTTATTACAATGCTGATTGGGATTTGTCTACACAAACATGACGTGTCTCTTTAGGTTCTGGATTCTTAGTTATTGCTGAAAACAAAACATGTCTATAGAACACCAAGACAGCATTTTCTGGCCACCAGAGAGGGGAAAAAATACATGAACTGTAATTAATTTTTTTCTCTCTTTTTCTGCACAAATTATGTCACATCCTGACACTGAGCTCCAGACTATTCTAAAACTGTCCAAAGAGGGAAGCAGCCCTATACATTTTATCTGAATGTCTAAGCTTTTGTTTGATCTCATATCACAGAACAGAGTGCTGCTCATGCTCCCTAAAATGGAAGGAGCACGATGGCAGAATTTACAAAGTGCTGCTTTAATCCAAGGATGTTCACAGCCCCATGTTTTCAGTACAGTCAATGGACAGAGAAACAGGATCCTCTTGGGTACAGTTAAGATTCAGATTATGCTTTCCTGAAGGACTGTTTGCCATCATCATCCTCATCAACAGAAAAGTGTAAGGAAATGAGATTCCCTGGCCTAAACCTAACCCTTGTAAAATCCCTCTCCTTCATCACTGCCTTCAAACTTACCCTAGATCTGTGTTTGCTTCCAGCCCACAGAAAAAAAAAAAAAAAAGTTTGGCTACTTTTTCTCGATAACACCAATCTCGTGGGTGTGGGGCACTGTGTGTGCTCCTGTCAGCTTTTTGTGTGACTTCACTAAGTGTAAATACAACAGGGTTATTCAGGCTAATCAGCTGCAGGAAGTTATTAGCATACAGCCAGTCATGGGGGAGGCTTGGGGAGGCAAACGAAAGTCTTTGTGGTTTGTGTGAAAAAAACAACATCACAATGAAATAAAATAGTTCTCCTTCTGCCTGTACTTATTTGTCATTTTGCAACGACTGAGCAAACACTTAGGTATTTTTCAGATCAAGTTCAACATTTTCTTCTGAGGCCAAGCAAAAGTCAGAAGAAACTGAAGCTCTGAAAGCTAAAATACCTTCAACTTCTTAAACCCCGAAGAAAATTGTATAAAATTACGGCTATTAATTCAAGGAGCAGCAAATACATAACTCTTAGTAACCTTAAATACCAGCAGGTATTTATTTATACCTAAGAACATCTATATCTTTTTGGAATAAAAGCATTTCTGTGCTGGTTCAAGCTGATGTGGTAATTTTCCCTCCAATTATCCTGTACCTTTCAGTGAGGGGATAAATCCCCTGTGCTGTGGGTTGATGGCTGTGTCAGGACCTGCAGAAGAGCAGGGCAGTTCACAGATGGTGCAGAGCAGCATTTCACGTCACAGTTAGTGTGTGTGGTACCAGCACATCCTCAGGGTGCACATTCTCAGATTAAATAACTCCAAAATAAAAACTTTTCAAGATTCCCAAAACATCACCCAGTCCCATTCAATTAAAATATATTAAATACACCTCTGAAGAAAGTTTGCATCATACCCTGACAATAAGAAAACTAGGCCCTCCAGAACCGAGATTTACATTATTTTATGTTGAGTTTTATGTGGGTTTTTTTCTAATTCACAGATTATTACTCTGAAATCAACAATTACTCTTAGATTATACTGCTGAAGAGAAGGAGGCAGTAGGACTCGACACATTTGTAATGTCATACCATCAGCCAAAAAGGCAGAGGACTGGACCCTGGAATGTCAGGAGTTTGACTGCCACATCATGCTCAGAGAATTTCAACAAGAAATTTAAGTGAAACAACTTTTTTTTTTTCTCTTCATGTTGTGACTCCACAAAATACCATATCTCAGTTCTAATATTAGGCCAAGAATTTGTACTTTGGAAGGACAAGACCACCTGAAGAATAAATCAGGCTGGCACACTATCAGCCAGTGGAGCTCCACCAAGTTTACATTACGAGCAAGAACAAAAATTTAGCTAATCTAATCTGAGTAAACACCAATAAGCAGAGTTTAGAGGAATTATCCAACTCTACAGTTCATTACTTATCCAGAATGGGGTTTTTTTCAACTTAAAAAGTTCAACATTTATCAGCAAAAGCAAAACATTTAAAAGAATAAAAAAATACAAGCAAATAAAAAAATGAAGCAAATAAATATAAAAGGTTAGAGTGCTAGAGACAGAAAGATCTCCAAATCTAAAGCAGCTAGCTAAAATTAAAGTCTCATTTTTGCTCAGAAAGTCAATTTTAGTGGACTTCTCAAAAAAATTTTTTTCATTTACATTCTGAAATTATTCTTAAAAAAAAAAAAAAAAAAAAATTTTTTTCCTATTGCTGCTCTCGGAGTGTCCTCTCCCCTCCAGCAATTTCTGAAAGTAGTGTCAAGAGGAAGCTGAGTGACTGGAGAGCGACTGATTGGCCTCCAGAGAGTAAAAGGGGTTGTGTTAGTTTTCACTAGCATGGAGCAGGGAGGAGGTCTTTAAGTAACTGGAAAACCTGCTGAGTGGGATGACCTTCTTTTTATCCTGCATAATGTCCTGGGCACGGGCCAGCTTTCCCAGGGACAGCCATTCATCTGCTTACCCTGAGTGCATTCCAATTCCCTGCTCCCCCACCATCCATCTCCTTGCTCTCACACCTCCACCCTGACCAGAGAGCATCACAAAAATCAGATCAGACAAGGAACTGCTCCAAGTGCTTCCTGGTGGTTTGAATGAGACCCATCCCTGTTCCAAGCAGCTGCAGATCAGCCAGGGATTGTGATGTCACTAACTGAAAGCATGCAGAAGTGCAGATTTCAAAGTGGTTGTGTGCATTTTAATGTGTGCAAAAGAACAGAAAGCACTCCCTTCTGTCCTGCAGCCTGCTCAGAGCAGCACGTGCCGTGCCTTTCTTGGAGCCTCAGAGGGAGAGCTTAACAATTCTAACCCTGGCCAGAAGTGCCTGCTCCTCTCCCACAGCTAAGCAGCACCAACAGAAGCACAGAGATTGTTTCCCACGTCAAAAAAGCCTCCACACAGCATTTCTAGAATTAAGGGTTTGTCACTGCTTTGCTCCTCAGTCCTTTCAGTGCAGCTCCGTGACCTCGGGGAAGTGCAGACTGACTTGGCCAGGACCCTTCTGAGCTGGGCAGTGATGCAGGCTGGGCTGGGCTTCAGCACAGAACCACTGCCCAGTCACATCAGCAGCTTCCACTGACCACTGGCCTGTTCCTCAGCTCCTTCAGATGTGCCAGTGCAGGGATTGCTGCTGCAGCAGTGGAGTTCTGCTCAGCCCAGACATTTACAGATCTCTTCCTCGAGCTTCAAATGACCTCAAAGAGAGAAACCAAAGTTTCTGAGATTGATCAGCTGGAAAAAGACATGGAAGCAGTCCAGAAGGACACTTTTTGCTATCATTCTTCTCTTCAAACATTTATTTCCCGAATATAAACAGTCAATACTCTGAAGTTCACAACTCTTGTACAGCTTTACACTCAAAAGTATCCTTTAATGAGCACTAAGGGCATCCTGACCTTCTTTTTCATGTCTGCTCTGAGGTGAAAGTCATAAATAACAAACCAAAACTTGTTATTTCAGCTGTTTCAGTTCTGAGGAACCACTCCCTGAAGCCAATTTTCAGCTTCAGCTTCTAAATGAAATTTTACTGCAGTGATCAGTTTTAGCTGTCAAGCTTCCTGATCTTCAATCCTACAGAAACAGATACCAAGAGTGTAACTTTCAGAGGAAATTAGGATGACATCACAGAAGCTTTTCTTCCTGAGATCTTTCCAAATAGATTTTGTATTTTCTTTGTTAATAATGAATGAGACACATTTGACCAACTTTGCCAGCTGGGGTACTTCAGGTATAAGATGCACAGGACACTGCTGCACACCAGCACCCAAATGATTCCTAGTCACTTCTGGAAAAGGAAGATCTCTGTTTCTTTGGAGGATTCCCATCTCTCAAACACAGGTAACACATGAGCTTTCCATTAGGAATTATGTGAAATGAAAAAACACCCCTTAAGTCAATTATTACATGCTAAAAAATAAAACCTTAGACCTGTGCAGTGGTTAGGGAAGGAAGGGGGAAGCAACAGGCCCTCTTCTACCAGACAGCCCATCAACTATTTGATTCACACTGTGTGCTTTCTTAGAGAAAAAAATACATTACATAATTTCTGGATCCTCTGAAATGCAGTTATCTCACCCCCAAACAAACAAACACTGAGCATTTGCTTTCCACAAACAAACAAAAAAAGCAGCTCAGTAAATCTTCCTTAGGTCAATCCTGAAATGCACAAATCCCTCTGTTCTTAAGGCACTCTGGAAACCTTTTGTGCTCCTTCAAGGGAAAAATCTCCCCCCAGTGTGGTTTTGAGGCACGCCTTGGTTCCAACCATCGGCATAGCTGATCCTACAATAACTACCAGCATTTCATCTTCTAGATTTCTCTTTATTCTGGGACATTTCTCTGAATATTCAATTTTCTTTTCCTGATTAGGGGCAATTAGAGTTCAAGGCCACATGTGTGCTCTTCCTTTTACTGTGACACATCCAGACACACGAGAACTCCTCCAGATAACGACCTCAGGAACACAATGATGCCAACAATTATCCTGTGTAACTATGGTTGTTAACATTCACTGAGCAGAAATCTTGCAAGGTGGCTGCAGGAGATGCCTGCTGAATGCAGTGTGCTTTGTACACTTCAACAGATGTTCATCCTGCTTATACATTTTAATCTGCTAAAAGTATCTTGGCTAAAAACATCTTAAGAACAATTTTATCAGCTTAACTGCACGGTAAGGAATGCAACAAGGGACATGACTGGAACACAAAGAATTATAAAAGCCTTGAGTATGTGCAGTGTGTAAACTGGCATTAAGATGACCCAAAAACAACCCTTTTTCTTTTCAGAAGGATGCATCCTCACAGAATTGCAGGATGTAAGGTAATGGCTCTTATAAATCTTCAGTAAGAATACAGAAAAACATAATGAAACTTACTGAGACTTAACTGTGATGTAAATCTTAATTCATCTTAGTCCAACCAGTGGTTTTCAAGGACTTATTTATGGCAATATTTTTAAAGCTGTTTTCTAATGAACAAGAGATTTTCTCTCATAAAGCATCTTTTTAGGTTGCCTTATGAAACAAGTTGTCCCCCAGTGAGATACCCCTTCTAGTCTAGAATTCTGCATGTCCTAAGTGGAAGGAGACAGCTGCTTTGATTTACCTTCTTATACTCAGCTGCCTTGCCCCCCACCTAAAGCAGAGACTATTAAGCAGATTAGGTAAATAGATTCAATTTGCCTTGTGCCAATCAACATTACAGAAGTCTGTGTTTTTTTGTGATCATAAATAGAAAATAGCACATGTTAATTGCAAAACTCCATCTCACAGATGACTACAAATCTGCTTTAACCATCTCCATTTTTCTGGATTCTACAATGGCTTTAGGAACCTTCACACTCCTCTCACTGAACCATAAAACCTGATTGGGGGCACTAAACGACTGGAATGTTCCTGTGAGCTGATTACACACATTTTACTTACTGAATAACAGGTCTTATCTACTGATAAGGTTCTTCCTCATCTCCCCTTTTTAGGATGTGGAAATAGTCCACTGGTGTTATGCAAGACATAAATGAACTGAATCTTCACTGATATAATTCTCCATGTCTAAGGAAATTACTGTTCTTTGCCACTTCCCCCACCTGAGGCTTTGCATCTATAAAGCAGACACTGTAGATGCCACTGATGGATATTTATTTGGGTTTAAATATAGCGTGACATATCTGGTTTAGGATCTTGGTTAAAAACATCTTTCACTTCTTTCATCATATAGTTTGGAACTGGATTTTCCACAACAGTATCACCACCAAAACCAACAAAAAACCCCTCAAAACAAAACAAAACCCCAACAAAAGCAAAGAAACATATCCAACTAACCAAGCAGCCAAAAAATAACAACACAACAAGCCACCAAAACATTGCAATAAAGTCACACCAAACAAAGAAAAGCACTCGAATTATCAAGCTAAACAATTCAATTATAGGAGGGACAAAGAAATGAAATAGTTGCCAAGAAAGACTGGCCCTTCCAGCTGGACAGTTTTCCAGCCATGGATCAACAGCTCTTTTCCACAAATGCAGAGGGATCAGAAAGGGTACAACAGGGGCACTTTACAAGGGTAAAGTTCTTGCACAGCTGATGGACACAACCCTCCATTGCATCAGCATTTGGACAGGAATTTAAAGCAGATCAGAAAAAAAAAAAAAAAAACCTGCCACGTGCTTATTCCTTTTCATTGTATTTTGGGGGGTTTTGTATGAATTCAGTGACAAGGTAAAGCAAAGTAAGGGTTTCCCATTTCTGTATCACAAAACACTGGGGAAGAGCCCCAAGGTAAGAAAGGGAAATGTTTCTTTACCATGAAATATTACCATGCCCAGCTCTACAAAACAGTTCAAATTAACTTGCAAGAGTGTATAGATGTCTCAGGAAATAGATTTGCCTTTCCATATTCTCTATCTACATCTCTTTTGGAAAGAACAATAATATACAGAATTAAAATATTATATTTACACTTGTATATATGATTTTTATATATAAATTTATAGAGAACTTTTTTAAGAGTTTCTAATAATATCAGTGCCTCTTCAAAACCCAGTTTAAATCATCTGGCTTTATCTTGCCCTGATAACTTAAGTCTTTAGCACATGATTATTCATATCTGATTCAAGTAAGAATGATAATCACAGAAGACTTGACTCTGCTCATTCCATAGCCCAAAGACTTATCTGCAAATATATTGACTACTCCCATTATTTGCAGATAAACATGTAAAAACCTGCATGATTAGAGGTTCAAAGCCTGGCTGTTGTGAATATTAGAATCCCATAGATGTTATATCTTTCTGAATTAGTTGTTTAAACACAAAGAACTGACAAGACAAACCAATGAATGATTTTGTTAGTGCTTGCATAGGTAATTATTCAGTATCTTGTATCCAGATAATTGAGTCATTTTTTTTCAAGTTACCTACTGCTCCTTCATCTCATTTGTCCTGAAATATAAATATTTTGTGTGTTTTAATGTAATAAATTTGATATAGAGAGCAAAGCAGTTTAGGATGATAAGTACTTACTAGCTAATCATTCCTTATTAATTCATTCTTCATTATGCTTCCAATTTTAAAGAGGCATAACCAAAACAAAAGAAAAATAACATGAAAACAAATAGTTTCAGTTATGCCCTCTACTTTTTTTTTTTCATCTGTACCATAGTTTTGAAACTTTTCCTCTGATGTTTTCCAGAAGTTACTTTTTACCAAAAAAAAGTCACTGGGCTTCTCAGGATGAAATGAGTTACTACAATTAACTGTGAAGTACCAGACTCCTGTTCTGCTGCTTTCTGCATATTCTGGGGCACTCCCTGGCAGGGGTAATGGGTCTGGACTGAAAGCACCACATCCAGGCAAGTTACAACAGCTGTACGTGGACCAACAAACTATTGCCAGCCCTGCTGGGCTGGGGGAGACTGTTCCAGCACTGCTTGTGATAACAGGGAGGAGAGGAAAGGGGAGATTAAATCATCAGTTCTACAGGCTTTAATTAAACATATTTTAGTATCTTTTTTTACATCTTAAAGAATGAGTCCTGAAGTTATTCTTGGTAGGGGAGTGGATCCAGTCTGGAAAGGAATATGCTCAATGCAAAAACTCTTGGGTCCTCACTGCACAAGCAGAGAAGACATCTAGGAGAGTTAAAAATTATCTTCAATTGACAACTTTTAGGAACATCTACTGTAATCACGTGTCTTGGCTGTCTCTGTCAGCAGCCATAGAAGAATGCTACTTCCAAATTTCTGTGGTTCCCCACAAGAACACAGTCATGCTGCTTTCCACCACTGCCTCCAGAGGCAACTCAAGATCTAAGCCAGGCTCTTAGTTCAGATCTCAGAAAAATGCAGAGAGAGGGCAATGAGAGATGAGAGGAAGATGAAGGGATGGCAAGGACTTAGGCTAGGGAGGAAATGGAAGCAAAAGAGAAGTGGAAGCTGAAATTTTTAGCACGTGTTCCAAAGAAAGGGGACTTAAAGTAGTTTGGGGGGTTTTTTTTAGGTTTATATTATTTGAAAGCTTATGAGTTACACCAGTCTTTAACATTGCAGAAACTCACCCAAGGCACAAGACTTTCTGGACTGGAATGGGACAGAAATCTTTCCAAGATCATCATAATAACACATAAAGGAATTGAACTTATTGAATCATGTAACTACTAAAGACTTTAAAAGATTTTTAAGCATTTATAGCTTTAACTGTCTATTGCAGTGTTCCTTTACATTTCTGCTAAAAATTCCACTGCTTAACATCCATGGAACCAGTGTGCATTAAGCAAAAGGTAATGAAAAAAAAAAAAAAGTTATTAAATGTTTAGCAATCCCTCCTTTTTGAACAATTAAATTGCGAGTAACTGCACGCTTTGGGATCTAATAAATTTCCTAAAATACCTTTCCTACTGATGTAATTTAGGTGTTTCCTAGAACATTTAAAAGTTGCTGGAATTGTTCAAGTTAACATGCTATTCAACAATTGACTGACAGATGAGTCGGGGAAAGGAGTCTGCTTACTTTACACACATTCCAACATTAATAACTTCTATTAGCAATAATAATAACTTCTATTAGTAATAATTAATATCTCTTGTGATTCTCTAGCTTGGAAAAACGATGCCCTCAGGCACATCATCACATCCTTTCATTCCCTGCAAAGTTCTGAACCACAAACCCTGTGGGACAGGGACAGGAATTTACCACCTTTTTTTCCCCAGACCTGGCTGAGGCTTTTTGACAGCACGGCAATATTTGACCACAAACTGCATCAGTCAGCAGCACAGCCCTCTTGACTCCTCAGCCAAGGCTGGGCACTCCAAGCCTGCCATTAATATGCTTCCAAAAGCAAAAAGGCACATCTTAGATTCAATCATCTGTTTCCAAGATCATGAAGTAACGTAGGACACATTTTTTTTTGCCTTCCTCTTTCTATTTCCCTTTCCTCAATCCCTTGCAGAATAACAGAAATTAAAATCTAGAATTTCCCTGACTTAAAGGAATAAAGAATCTTGTGTTTGTCTTATCAGACTTACAGCATCTATACAATTCCCCTCGTAGATTAAGGAGCCTCAGAGGCTATTGCTCAGATTAAGCAGCAGCTCTTACTGTAATCTTCTTATTCTCAATGTTTCCATCTCCTGCTCTATCCACATGATTAAACAATAAGTATATTATATCTTTCAGTACATCTGTCACTTCAGGTCCCATCACTTAGCCTATTTCTGACAGAGCCCACTGCAATGAGACTTTGTATCTTCACATAGACAGTGAATTTAGTCCAATTTTCATGCATTCTAGAAAACTGCCTTATTCAGTGATGCCTATGTTATTTCATATGCTCCTTGTAAAAAGCAACGACATTTGCTGCCATTTTCTGCCATCTTTCAGTACAAAAGGTCTTTAACAAGTCCCATTACTTAAATTACAAGTGACACTATGTGGGTCTAAATCAGAATATTCTACCTTAAAAAATTGTATCAAGCTTCTTCCTGAAGTATAATGTGACCATTAATTTTAACATAATTTGCTACCACAGGAGAAAGGCCTGATCCCACTCACAAGCCTTCAATGGTTTCCACAAAAAGGCCAAACTGATGGAACATTCTTACAAATTCTACTGGAAGACGACAGTTCAGCACCTTAGATAATGAAGAATATAAAATACTCTAAGAGGGATGCATTTCTGTTTTCCTGCTGTATGGCTGGATCCTGAGCAGCTCCAACAGGCAGTTAAATAAGGACTAATGCAAAGAGACACACTTAGGAAACATTTTATTATCAAATGTCTCAACAGATTATGAAGAACATTCATTTTTCTCCTGGAACATATCTATCTGACAAGAATAGAGATTTATTTCCTGTTGTTAGCCACTAATTGAGGGAAGTTTATATTGTTGGTGTTCATTAAAGTATTAAAAAAACCATGAGAGATTGGGCTGTGCCAGAATCCTAAAACTTGAGCAACTTCAAAAATAACAATCTTCTGGTCAAATTATACCAAGTTCAGGCCCAGTCCTCCAGAATATGGAGAATTTCTTCTGACCTGGTGATTGGGATTAGGTTGCCAATAAATAAAAGCCAGATCTGAAGTGGACCCAAATATATTTGGGTCCCAATATATATATAATGTCCAGTAAGCAGCATTTAACTGCTATCCATCATTCTGCTGGCTCTGAAAAGGCTTAATCTCTCCAGTGCTGGCAGTGGCTGAGTGAAACCAGGAGCTGGACAGCAATTTCCCACACAGGGAATGAAGGGGATGGGGGTAAAAAAAAAAAACCCAAAACAGCAAAAAAAACAAAGCCAGACCTTAATACTTGAGTTTGATCTGTTGGACACTCCATTAGTTAAGTACTTAACTAAATCAGCTGAATAATACCCAAGGCAGAGAGAGCATCTTCCATTATCAAGAGTCATGCCAGGATAGTGTATGAACCTTCCTGGGCAGAAAAGAGCTACAACAATCAATCCTAACCAGAAATCACTAGAACTACAAAGCAGAGTTCCTGTTCAGGGTGGGGAGGAGAAGGCACTGCTCACATGCAGAACATTTGGAGGTGAGCAGGAGGGGAAGGAACAACTGTGCTTTTGTTCCATTGTCATCCTGCCTAAGGAGTAGAACCTGAGGTCATGTGTAGAGCCCCTGAACAAACTGTAACAATGAAACTTCACCTCTTGTCAACTCGACAAGGACTAAAAGACCCAAGAAAACAATACTCTGATGGGAAAAGCCAAGAAAATGAGCCTTAAGCAGCTGTTGGTTATCTCATAGAAAACAGTAGAATTCCAGACTTCCTGGACACAATGAACAGAAAGAAAACAAATAGATAAACAACAAAAAAAAAATTTAAAGCACCCTTTTGCAATGCAAGTAGACAAACAATATAAGTATTTATATCAGTCACATTTTGCATATCAGTCTTTTGAGTCTCACATTTCTTCCTGTTTCAGACAAAGCACCAAGAAACATTCTTTATTTCCATTCAAACTTTTCATCATTTAAACTAAACTTGAATGTGCTTTTCCTTTCCAGCTGCTCCTCCTGCTTGCTTTTCTAGAAGCAGGGTAGCAGTCACACCCCAGCCTTTTATCTCAGGCAAATTGAAACAGCATAAAAATGCAATAAAAGTCCAGAGTTAATCACGATAATTCTATTCTAGTGACCATTTTTAACTCTGCACATACTCCTTTTCTGAGTCCAAGAAAGTTATGCTCATCCCCCATCCAGCATCTCTCCAAACCTGCCGGAGCAGCAGCTTCACTTTTTCAAGACAAACCCAGACAAAACACTGCAGTCAAACACCAACAGCAAAAATTGGGAAGGACAAGCAGCGAGAGCCCAGGGAAAGCAGTGCATATGGAGACTGGACTGAAGCAGGATTGAAGTTTTGGAGTCATAATAGATGGTGAAGAGTGAGGAAATTCCAGATGGCAGATAAAAACAAGGGCAGTGTTTTGGGGAAAAGACAACTGCTGAACAAGTTACTGCTCTGGTTTGCTCCGGGATTGGAACTACAGAGAACCCAGGAGGACATCCAGATACAAAAGATCATTGACCTAAGATATGTGGGAGTGCTAACCTTCAATATTATCTCCAAATATTATCTCTGTGGGAAGGGAGTCATTCCAAGAAATTACAAACAGCCTTTTCAGACTAAAAGGTGGCAGGGTCACTTTATTCCAGTTACTCACAGTACAGAGATTTTATCTAATTCCAGCGTGTTGGCTTCCAGCATTTGTAAGATTAAATCACAGTCATTTGGCTTCTTGCTGAGGAAATATGTTGTTAGGCTAAGACCTGATGCTAGGGATCATGTCATATATGCAAATTAGGGTGCATATTCATTAATATGCAAATTAGAACATAAAATCAGATTAATCCCAAAGCCTAAAATCTCCAGCTCTTGTGACCTACAGGCTTAAACTGGGCATGTACGACTGCTTGTTCATCAGAGTGACTTTGGCTTGCTTTGTGATTAACTATAAATCAGCCACACACATGTAACTTTTCTATCTAACCAGATGCTATTTATGTCAAAATGGAAAATATTTTTGCAAAGACTTACTCTTCCAAATTCCATTCAAAGACTGGTCAAATATCTCTGCATTTGCCAGTTTATTCCAACAACTTCAGGCAGGTGTTCCAGAGCACCAGCCTTCCTCTTTAAATGCAATGAGCTGCCAATGCAACAACTCGGTATATTTAGTATTTGATTGATTTTCTAAGGAATTACACAGCAAAGAGAACTCCCCCGAGTTCTGATCAGCAGCCTGGGGACAGCAGGCATACAATAATCTATGGCACCCAATTATAAATCAAAAACATCTTTCACCACACTGTCTGAAAATCCTCACCACGCTGGATACGCCTGTTCAGCTCCTGGATAACTCAGCTGAGCTCAGTTCAGAGTTTGAATTAATATTATGAACTGATTGACAGTTTGAATTAATTAAGCAACTTCAAATATGTGAACTTCTATACCTAAGTCCAGAAATTGCCTTCTACTCTGATGGATCCTTGGAAAAAAAGGACACAAAGTCACTCTCCTAGAAAGCAGTCATCATCTACACTTTCCTCCAAAATTTATCAAACAATTATTTTCTTAACTCCAGGAATGGGAAAAATTATTTTTAACTGGATTGCCACGGTATTAATTTTGATGTGGTGACTGAATCCTGACAAGCACAAATAGTCAAAATAGTTTGGTTTTTACCATGTACATGGATTCAGCAACTACACAGGGCTCGATTGTGTATGATTGAATGATCACAGGGTGGTCACACTCATTGCTGTCTCTTGTAATGGCAAACTAGATGTTTATGTGTTCACCAACTATGGTAATTTAGGAATGAGTTTGATTAAAAATATTGATGCTTTAGTTTTCACACTCATAAGAGCTTGTTAGCAACTTCTGACACATTCACAGTTCGAGACACATACTCTGAAATCTGTGAGGTAACCACTGAAAAATCAGAAATCAGGAAAAAGTTAGCACCAACTAGATATAAAATTATCTTATTTCCCATTCCTGAGGAAAGATCTGAAGAGAAAATATGTTGAAGTCAGTATTCTCCCAGTAAGCAATATTCAACATAGAATTTCTGCATGAATATTTCATGTGTCAAGAGTAAGAAATGTTACAGGAATCTGAAGGGGAGATGGGGGTGGTGACACAACATAGACATACAAAACAGAACAGGCATAACTGTAATGAAGCCAAAGAGCCCATCCTTTCCCACAGCTCAGAATAATCAATGGCCAACACAGTTATCTCCAAGCACTCTAACAATCCTTTTCGGTTTGGATGTTTTGCTTGAGGGACTCAGCAAAATTCAATAGGAGAGGATCTGAGCTAAATCCTTCCCAAATATTAATTTACAGGAGCAACAAAAGGGATTGATTTTATCTGCAGGGATGCAGAGTGCATTGGAGTGTCCCAGACCCAGATGTTTGCATCACAACCCCTCTTGCCACAGGGCTGACCAGCAGTTGGATGAGACAAGCACAGACTCCTAAAGGCTGGAGAGTCCAAACCAGCTATTGAACACCACCAGCGTTTCAGAGAATCAGTCAGAGCTATTTTGATTATATCCTTCTCAAATCCATTTTTCCTTTTTAAAGAAATACCACACCACGTTGTTATCTCCTGTCTCCCTAGATTTTTGCCAACTTAAAAGGGCAGAGCTCTCGACCCCAGCTACATCAGAACTCTTTTCCTTGCTGCAGTAAGGCCCTCTGATCTACAAATACAGCAATGTAAGCAGATAAACATGTCAAAAACAACCACAGTCCTGCCCATAAAAAGCATGGACAAAAGCTGGCTGACTGGATGTACACCAGGATAATCATCCAGATTTGTCTGGGAACAACACAGGATTTACTTCCTGTAACCTCTGCTCTCAATAGGGGCTTATTAAACATGTTTAGCCCACATCAGTGAATACTGGAAACTGATGCAAGTTGCTGCAGACCCAACAAAAGAACAGATGGCTGTGAAAGCTGCTGTTCATACACCAGAGATCTCATATGTATGCAAATTTGTGTTGCAATGTATACCAGAGTCCATCCCCTCCTTCCTCCCCTCCACCTTCTCACTGCAATTAAAATATCAAAAGGTCCTTTTCTCCTCTCCAGCCTCAGGAATGAGCACTGGACAGATGACCCAGTCTCACCTCATGCCTCACATGCCCTCCAAAACTGAAAACTGGAATTCAAATACACCTCAAGAGCTTTTCCTCTGTTGCAGCTCAGCAAGTTTTCTGATTGTGCTTTTAACGCAAACATAAAGAGAAAGCAATAAAAGAAACCTGAAAGATTTTTCTGGCCAGATTTATTAAGCTAGAATAGTAAGTTTTAGTTTTGGCATAAACACATTGGCATATTTGAGATTTTTTTTGTCTTTAAACCCTTGAAACTCCACTAATGCAGTGAAAATCATGCAAATTCACAGTTTTAAAAGAGAGTAAGGAGCACATTTCTTGTGTGCCATTGTAACACAGTGCCTCCAACACCCCCTTGGTTACTGTTGTGTTCCAGAGAAAGGAGGTTTCATACCATTTACTGACACTGTTTTAAGCTCCCACACAAACATAACCACAGCTTGAAGCACAAGCAAATATTGACTTCATCTGCTGAGCAATAGCTGCTCTGGCCATGACTCATGGATGCTGGCAGCCTTTCTAACCACCAATACAGGCCACGGAAACTTTTACAAGCACAACATAAGTAAACTATTTGTCACATTATCAACACTAAATATGTTATCATACTTCAGAAATGCCAAAAGATTCAAGAAATATTTGATGCAGGGCCTTAACTTGCTTGGGTGTACCAGATAATAAAGAAAAATATTTTTTTTTCCTTTCTGTGAGAGAAGGAAGAGAAGGGAGAAGACAGAAGAGGCATTACTGTTACTCTTGGCTCTGGGTCAAATGGGTCTGGTTTATTCTGCTAACTGAAAAGGAGAGTGGAAAACTACTTAAAGCTGAACAAAGATAACATTAACATAGATTTTAACCACTTTTTACCTGGTGCTGTGAGGAAAAAAAGAGCCACACACTCACGTGGCAATATTAGTTTGGTCTCAGTGAGAACATGAAGAAAAAGAATTGTTAGCATTAAACAGTGTGCAAACATTTCTTTTTGAAATGAGCCCAACTGAAAAGAAGTAGCAACTAAAAGGTTAAATTTTTCATTAAAATGAGAAAAGAATGCTAAAGATCAGCACAGCCAAAAGCAGATGCTCAAAACCAGACTGCTGAATTCCTACTCAGCCACACAAATTAGATGCTGTGGATTTAGGAGATTAGCCATACGAAGAAACATTTGTAATTCTCATCTCAGAGGCCACGAACAAAAGAAACAATGATAGATCAAATATTACTCACACACACATTTGCCTGTGATGATTTGGAATGGCCTATTCATGTTTAGTATATTATTTCTATTAAATAAGATGTGAAAATTTGTAATAAAAATCAACTTGAAGACTGCCCTCTATTAGTTACACATATAAGTTATTATCTTTTCAAATGAAGTATGACATTCACAATAAGATGTGGCTAAAAAACTTAAAGCTTTACATAAACAGGAGAATAAAGTTTTGGGTTTTTTATAAAGACCAAACAAAATCTTTATTAATCACAGTTACTGATAAAGAAAAAAACATATGCAATGCAATTCACACTAAATTCTTCACTTAAAGAGCAATTGTAGCACACTGGAATTATTACTAAAAGAATTAACTAGAAATACTGGGCACTATTTTTTCATGTAAAAACTGTGAAGGTCGAAGATTGTTCTTTCTGTTAAGACACTTTGCTGCATCCCATTTTCAGGGGCAGACTGAAAGAGGTACCAAAGAAAATTCCCCAATAACTCTTCCATATTTTGCCTTGTTTTTAATATGCAGTTCTGTGGCAAAGACATTATTTCAGACAAAATCATATATATGAAGGCAACAGAAAAAGTAAACAAAGACTTGAGAATTTCAAAGCAAGCAGAAGAAATATTTAGGTTTCTAAATTGCCCTCCAGAACTGGATGGCTTGGGTCTTGGGTTGCTTTGCAAAACCAGAGTGACTTCAAAGCTTGTATTAGAGAAATAAAAAAAAAAAAAAAAGGAAAAAAAAAATCCCAGTGCTCCCTTGCTCCCTCACTCCCATCATGAAACTGAAGATACACACAAAGATTTGTGTCTTTGCATCTGCATATTTTGTGCTTAATCAGGTCTGCATTCTGAGCCCACCAAGCAGGGCTCATCCAGAAAGTCACAAAGCACAGGAACCATGAAAAGCCCCTGAGAAGCAGCTCCTTTTTATGGCCTCCCACTGCTCCACCACAGTGTCCTTGGTCTCAGTGCAGTACAATCAAACACCCTGATGACTTTGTGACCCAGTAACACTGACAGGGCCCAGGTAATGAGGGTAAATACCAGCGTAAACTTGTTAAGCAATATGATTTTTTACTTCAATCCCACCCCTAATATAGGGGTTTAAAGAGATTGGAATAAACTTGCTGACGCCAACACCTGGAAAAAAAAATGTAAGCACAGGTTTTTGTTCCCATCTTTCATACCAAAGAGTTATTTGCTCTCTTTAGTCTCACTTTGATTGGCTTCACTGCTGTGCCTCATAGGAAAACACATCACCACAGAGCAAACCCCCAGAAAAACTGGCTACCTGCATAATGTGTGCCATTTTTGTGGCTGAGAATTCCCACTGATTTCCTTAAAACTCCCTTCAGAAGTTGTGAGAAAACAGCAGCACATCTCAAATACATAAAGACTTCTCTTTTTCAGCAGCAATGGTAGTCTAGATTTTTATTTTCCCCTCTCCCTGCTGCCAGCCTTGACTTCTGTCCACTCACCCTCTTGCTGTCACCTTCTCCTTGTGCCAAAGTAACGAGCTGGGGGGCCACTCTTGAAGCTGAACAGTGAAGTGCTTGGGGTTTTAAAAAAGGACAGGAGAGTTCCCTTTGACTTCCAGGAATGTGGTTAGAGTGTGCTGCATCAGTGAAAACAAGTGGTGGGAAGCAGGAAGAACAAGCGAAGAACAAGCACAGGAACAGATCAGGAGAAAAAGAACTGCCAAGAAAAGGTTCCTCAGTATCACTGTCTCCAAGACCATGATTTAACCTAATTAGGTTAATTAACTGGAAAATTTGAGGGAAAGAGTAGTTGGCATTTGAGAAAGGAAAAAAAAAAAAAAAAAAAGTGGAGCAGAGAAGGCTGTTAGCAGGAATGTGGATAAAAGATCATCAGCAGAACAGAGAAAAGCACTGCAAACAGTAAGATCTGAAAAATTTTCAGGGACATGATTGACAAGCAAATATGTTCACCCAAACTGAATTAGAAATTAAATATGCAGAAAATACATCTCTTCTAACTTCTAACTTTAAGTTATTCCAAATCTGCTGAGCTCCTGAGCTCATGGTCCAAACCTGACCTTTAAACCCACACATCCTCTTCTGCACCAGTCACATGAGATCTGATATAAAAATACATCTACTATGTACATGAAAATTTGAACTGTTATAAAGGTGATGATCTTAGGGAAGTATAAAGACAGTATCTGAATAATTTTCTCAGTTCACAAGTTTTCCAAGTCACAAATAGCATAAAGACTTTGATAGAATTTCTTATTATCATCTCATTTTGTGAAACCCAAGTAATACAGGTTCTCAGGACATATAAGTTATTCATAAAATTATAACCATCTCAGACTTTGAAAGAAAGTGACTTTATCACCCCAATTACAGTAGAATAACAATTTAACCATCTCCACATCTGTATGCAACTGCAAAGCCATAATTAGAAATCCAGAATCAAACCACACAAAATTGGTCAGAAAGTTTTTGAGAGACAGCACACACAGCACAAACAGGCAGAATGAATGCCTTAAGAGCAGGGACAAGAAGCATCAAAGCCTGTCTACTCGATGATGTTCTCCTGTGTTTCATTGCTTCCCACTAGATAAGATGTTATTTCAGTAAGCAGGAAGCTCTTCCCCTCCTCCCTCTCTACAGATGGAATAAATTTATATTTTAGGCTAGAGAGATTAGACAAAAAGGAAGTTGGATCATTATTAGATTTCACAGAGAAAAGCAAGTTGGCAAGGTTTAGGCATTATGAAGTCCAGTTTCTGTTTAGGAAAACAGAAAGAAGCCTTATTCTGAAGCAGGAAAAAGCATCTGGTGTGTTCGGGCAGGAGCCTTGATTTGGTTATGGATAGGTCCAAATCCATTACCTGGGGGAAACCACCAGATTAAACCTCCAAAATCAGTAGATAGCCAGGCACTGCTGGGTGTATTCCTGCCACAAATCAGTGCATCTGCACTGTGGCAGCTGCAATGCAGACAGAACACATTAAATACTGACACACACATCAACACTTACAATGATCCTAGGAGAGGAAATTGGGACTGGAGGTAAGCAGCCAAAATCACCAGGAGCTCATACAGGAGATTGTCACAACCTAAAATAGCAGGACTTGTCTTACAGTATTATGGCTATTGTAGGAAAGGGTCTGTTGGCACTACCATTAAATAGCATTTATAGATTCCCGTTGGTCTGAGTTGACTGCATAGAATCTGACCCTTTGCAAAACAAAACAATCCTTGAGCTACTCTATTTCCTTTCAGCCCCAGTTTTCAGTCGTGACAAATACAGAGAGATGAAAGAAGGTGGCCAAGTAAAATATGTCTGCAAATATTACTCTACCTCATTCAACTTCTATTTTCTCTCCACAAGCAGCACTCACTGCACAGTCCAACTGCCTGTTTGGTGACAGAACATGAAATCTCTACTGGGTGCCAAAGCAGTAAGACATGCTCTATTTTAAGGGTCACTCTAGTCTGAGCTGTGTAAAGCTGGGATTCATACTCAGCTGAAGCTCATTAAAAACACTTTTGATTGCTTTTATAATGTATGGTGACAAGCCTAACTCCATTAACCTACTGAAGCTTAAAATTATTATTGTGCTCACTGTCCTCATCACTAAAGGATAATAAAGATGTCACAGCATATTATTTAAAGAAAGTTACCATTAAATGGACAAAGAAAGAGGTAATTGATCTGCTACAAGATTTCAAATGCACTCTATCTACACTCATGAAAACTTGCACGGGGTGCCTGTGTTTTAAAACAATCACAGATTCGTGCTACATGTCTGCAAAGATTAAATAAGCAGTGCAGCTTTAAGCATTTCTGCAGAAAAACATCAGCCCCCGGGGGCAGAGACTGAAGGCAAGAGAACCAGAACACAGAAGTTGCTTGCAAAAAAAACCCAGAAACAAAACAAAGAAACAAACAAAAAAAAACATTTAAGAAGTGGAAGGAGCCAATTTGCAAGCAGTGGGGAGAGAAACCACACTATCACTCAACTCCTGTCCCCTAAATGTGAGTCAGGACTCCAAGGGCCTTAGATCCTCACAGCTTTCTTGCAGGTCAGCATCAGGCATCCTTTACAACAGCTTCGTCTTGGTCTGTCTCTCTTTTACCCAAATAGTGAAATGCTTTTTGCATTATTTAATTCCATTTAATTCCAGCACTGTGCCCTGCTGTCCAGTTTGTTCCTTCATTCCCTTACAGAAGGAAATATGGAATAGCTTCAGTACAGCCTTCTCCTTCCTCTCTTTTTTTTCTCTCCACTACATCTGTCCTTAATGGGCATCTGAAGACCCAGAAAAACGTGCAGCACACCAATCAGACTACAAACAACACTGGCACCAGCAGGTACTTGATTTCTACAGGGCTGTTTTGTTGTATGATTTTTGTTTGCTTGGGGTTTCTTCATTCTTCTTCTGCAGACACTGTGTACTATAAAAATGAAGGTCTGAGAGAAATCAGAGCTAGAAATCAGTGACAATCTCATTCCTAAGCCTGTAAGTTTTTAGCTCCAAGACTGGCAATTGAAAAAAATAAAAGATAAAACCACCTGACTTTGCATAGAAGTAAATTTAAAAAGAAAAACCAAGAAACACATACACCCATAAACAAACAAACAAAAAAACCCCCAAACCACAAAGTGAAACAAAGCAAACAAACAAACTTAAAACCCCACCAAAATTTTCTTTGAGTATTTCTAGATTCCCAGCAGGGGGAAGGGACCACCTTACCACCTTTCTCCATGCAAAAAAATACTTCAGCTCAGGGTAAAAAAACCAGGTGGACATCCCTCACTAATAAAAATCAATAAGCAGCAGCATATTTAAAGAGGGAGGGCAGTATGGCTGTTGTATTAGCAATAGGCAGCACACAGTAGCTTAATAATTGGCTCATTAAATAGCCTCTAGACATGCCATATTTGGGATGTGCAGTTTTAACTGAGAGTGAGTCACTCCTGCATGCCTGGGTGCTATGAACTTGATTTTGGCCATGCCAATTAAAGCTCCGAATTCAAAGCTACCGAACTAAAAATGTATTTGGAGAAGTGATGTCTTCCCCTAAGTATTCTTCACTTGCAGGAGGGGGGGGGAGCACGCACAGCAGATGCAGTGTTTGGAAATACAGCTGAGTCATGAGCTAGAATAAGAAAGAAGCTGATCTGCAGAAGAATATACCTATTTATTAAACTCAATTTACCAGGAGCCAGGAGAAATGAATTTAAAAAAGCACACACAAAAATATTCAATTCTTCTCCCTTTTCTTTGCACAAAAAGGAACAAAGCTGTGGATAATTTACCAAGAATAAAAGGAAATTTAAACAATTGTAGAACTTAATTGTGTTATGATGCCCAAATATAAATTAATAGCACTAGTTATTAAATCTAAATAGTAAGCATGGAATTCTGGTGGACTTTAGGCAGAAAGGTCAGATAAGTGTCTCCATCAGCAAAGCTATGCCAATAATAAACCACGTATTTGTAAAAAATATTGTGAAACTGGAGTAATTTGAGCAGATTTAGACAGAAAAGCCACACTTGTATCTTTTTTTTTCTCCTTTTTTTTTTTTTTTTTTCTTTTTAAGAGCTAAGTATCAGCTGCAGCTGGATAGAAACAGGAACCAGAAGAAGTCTGGTTTTAAAGTCATCACCGTATTGTCACTGAACCATTCCATTAAATTGTACCATGCATTCTTAACAAACACAGGAATGCAAGCAAGCTTACACACACCATGCCATGCCTCCATTACAAATCCTGTCATTTCCAGAGCACAAGAGCAAACATTTTCCTTCCAAAAGGGCTGAGAGGCAGTGCCTGGTGGCCCAGCACAGCTGCAGGGTCAGCACACAACAGCTGCTTTCACAAGCCACAGCCCTGGCCTGCCACACATGTGCAGCTGAAATTGGAAACAGCAGAGTTCAGGGGTTAAGAGACAAGTTTACACGACACACAACTACCCAGAGCATTGCTGGGATCTGCCAGTGAACTCTCATCAGAGGAGGAATTTGTCAGGGAGGTTTTCAGCAGGGCAGCAATGCATGGGAGCTCTCCAGCTCTCCATTTGTACCAACTGCCCTGGCAGGAAAGCAGGCTGGGGAACAAGAGACAATGTTTAATCAAACAGATGTTTTACAGTGCATTTCTGTGGTTTCTGTTTCTAATTTGATCAGTGCAGCCCACGCTAACATACTCTCTGTAAACTGAAATGCAGTGTTGTGTGCAGATAGCAGCGAGACACACACACTGCTTCCTTCCTCTGCATTTCGTGTCCAAGCTCCTCTCAAACTCCTCATCCCACACTGAAAACCAATTCCTCTTTTGATGTCCTTCCCCAGCCCTCTGACACTTTCTGCAGTCAGGGGGTCTCTACTTCCCTCTCAGCAGATGGGACACCACAAAAAGGTCCAGAACCTCACGTGGGACACGAGTTATGTTTTAAGTTCTGAGTCAGCGTATTTTAATGCAACGGAGCTTCACAGGTTTCCAAATACAAAACTTTTGTGCCATTCAGCAGAGCTTTCCTACATTTAAGAAGTCTCAAGAACTCTTAATTTGTTCTTGCAATGACATTGCAGTCTCCTAATTGTTTAGCGTTTGATTTTCCGACCTCACCAAAGGACAGTTGTGGGGAGATAAATTACTCACTTTAGGGGCTCCATCAGCAATGCCAACACTGCAGCCTTTGGGGAGCTCCTGCCACAACAATTCACCCAGTCTAGAGCCTCTGAGTCACCTGGGGTAGAACGTGGCCCTCCCCATTGCTGGGAACATCTGGCCCAGTCCCGCTACAAAGAACATCGCTGCCAATCCCACAGAGCAAAGCTCCATTCTCAGAACATCCTTCCTGGCAGGATTGTCTCCTGCCACTTGTCATCCTACTCAAGTGAATACTCCTCACTTATGGATTCCTCCCTCCCCCTAACAATGGGTACACTGTCTGACCTTCTAACACTGGGATTTCAAAGACAAAGGGGAATGAACTGCATTGTTTGAAAAATCAGCACTGTAATATGGATCTTGCTGAATGTTATTTGAACATCACTCATGCAGTCATGCCATCCTCAGAGAAAGAATCCTGCATTCCAGCCTTACTCATTCATTATCATAAAGTGGGTAATTGGCATCATTAACATTCTTCCCAGCTGGAAAGAATGCCCTTCCACATCCTAGCTAAAATAACATGTTGTTCAGAGATGCTTGTTCTTCCACAGATATGTAATGCAACTTAAGTTTTCCATTTATTCCTTCTCTTTATTAAAAGGCTGCTACTTAAAGTACTCTCTGAACTCTTAAGGAAACTAAAATACATCTGTCAAAGAATAAATCCTGCAACCACTATAAACCAGCAATGACTATTTTGGCATTTGAGCGTGATTATTTCATATCCATTCCTATGAATGGGAAAAACAGAGCCATAACTATTAAAAGAATCTAGCTGTATGAAATCAAACCCATGAATCCCTTTTATGCAGAAAGCACACAGTGGAAATTAATACCAAGTGACAGAAGCTTGTTGTTTTTTTCCTTATGAAAGTTTATGCATGCTGTGATTTGTGGGTCTATTTTTATGAAAAGCCCGTTCCCTTTATATAATTAGAACAGCTCTCGAGGCAGGAAGAATATAATGGGCAATAATGACTTGGAACTCAGAAAGCCTCACTGGAGTTCACACGACGTCACAGCCAAAGCATCTTGCACAAGGAGAGTTCTCTGAAACAAGAGACAAAAGCAGTCCGGGGGAGGAGCAGCACTCAGCTGCAGACATTTCTCCTTTTCCTTTGGCTGTGAACATGAATGGCTGGAAATCTGACAAGTTTTCACAGGCATGACTGAGCCCAGTCCTCGACTCGGAATTAAATGGGACATAGGGCTTTGGCTGGCCAAGATCACTAAGCATGAACAAAAATTAAAACTAAAATTACCCTCACTGTTTATGTCAGTGTAAGTAAAAAAAAAACCAAAAGCAACTGGGAACAGCACTGTTTATTGTCTGGCAGGAGTCCATCATTACTATGGGCTAATGAGAACTGAAAAGAAAGAAAATTAACCCTAGGGTTGTTCCAACCTGGACAAAAAGAAGTAGTAAATTCTGTGTTGCCCAAATTAAAAAAATAAATTACTTTTGTTTACACCTATGATTACCATAGATTGCCTTAATTTTTGTAATACTGATGTAAGGCAGCTGTTATCCTGACTCCTCAAGGCAGTGAAGAGCAGCTCCAACAGTCCCTCCACAGTGACATCAGCTCTCACCCCCAGGCAAGTTCTCCAAGTGAGACATCAGAGCTTTTCCCTACCTACATGCCCCACCCAGAACTGTGCAGCTCCAAGCTGCTGCCCTCCCACTTAATGACTTCATAAAGCTGTGGATTACACACTGCACTGAACTTTTGCATTTACTCATGTCAGAAAATAAAAGGCTTCATAGCACTTTGTACTTCTTAGAAATAAGAGTGAGCTGACAGGCGTTCTGGCACTTGTGACACTGGAAACCCTGCTGACTGCACTGAAAACCTGAGGAGCGAGTTCCCTGGTGGAGTCTGGCAAACAGCTTCCAAACACAGTTATCTCTTTACAATCAAACAGAAAACTGCACCCCAGACACGTGAAAAAATGTAAGCCACAAGAAAAATAAAGATGTGTTAAGTGAAGTTCTCAATTTCTCGTAAAAAAAAACTGTAGAAACCTACACCATTTATGTTATGTGGGTTACAAAATTATCCTTTCCCACCTCCATTCCAGCCATTAGAAGCTAACTGCTTACTCATCCTAAAAAATAAGTAACTTTAGCCCACTCAATATTAACTGACACAAAAACAAAAGCTTAAAATAATTGCTGTATTCTTAGATTTTAATCTTGAAAAAAATGAAGTGGGTGAATAATTCTGCACCCAAAAGTTATCCCCATTGACTTCACGTGCAAGACATGGTGGAGAGCAAAGAGGTAAAACCTCCCAGTAATACTGATCAGCTTTCATCAAATGTTAGTATTCCATTTCTGAAGAATGCTCCTAAGATATATGATTCTTCTCCCTCATTTATCTGGCTTCATTTTCCCCACTACACACACCCTGCTGTGCATCAAAACAGCTCCCAAAAAGGAGGCTGAGTGTGACTTTCATCTCACCATATTTGACAGCATCAGATTTCTGTAAAGCTGTTGGAAAGTTTGAAGTTTATAGAAACAGAGGTGCTACTACAAGAGCTGTTGTCCCACGGGATCAGGGCAGTCAGGAGAAATCTTTGCTGTTATATAAAAATACAGCAGATCATGAACTGTCCTTATCTAAAGCCCTGAATGTTCTCACCTGCGTGGCACAGCCCAGACAGCACCATGGGCACTGCAGTGTTCCCAGCTCAGGCATCCAGCCAGAGAAATAAGAGGTGAACAGCACCAGTGAACCCATATCCTACAGTTCACCTCTGTTCTCACTGGCAATGTAGGGCTTTTTCTTTTTTTTTTTTTTTTTTGTTTCTGATGTAGATGACAGGATCCCTTCCCACCACATTTATACTCTTTCAACTGCTCCCACTCCCCTCAGGAACCTCTTGAGCAGTAGTCTAATCTCACTGAGCTGAACTGAAATATAGACTACACTCCCTTCCTAGGGAATAAGAAGAAGGTGAAATTTCCCTGTCCTTTGATGCTGTGTGCAGGCCTCAAGTTGTAACACAAAATTCAGCAGGATATCTACAAAAGCACTGAGAGAGCCAGGTTGGCTCTGGAGAGGGGCTTGGCTCCAATCTTGCTGCTCAAGAAAGGCAGCTGAATCAGCATGGAAGTCAAAGTGAAATATCACTGGCATGTAAATCACTGCAGCCCTAAACAAGTGCAGAAAAGAGGCTTGTGACTCTTTCTGATTTAATGCTTCCTGAAGTCCTCCTGAAGTGCTTGTAACTTGCTTGGTTTTTTTGCTCCAACAAAACCAAAAATTTTAAAAACCTCCACCACAGTAAAATTTGTTTCTTTGCACTACTGAAAAATCAAAGTTATTAGAAAATCAGATTGAATTAGCTGTAGTATATGAACACTACAATCAATCATTTTAGTTCCTTGTATGACAAGGCTGTTGGTTTTAAAATTCTAAGCTGACTTAATAGGTTTTAGGTCCAAAATTTCCATCTGTTTCCACAACCTCTTAGTCTGAAGTTCTCTGTAAGTTCTTATTAGCTTTGAAGCTTCTCCTTGCCCCTTTTCTTTAACCACAAGAGGAATGAAAAAGTGAAAAAATATTCAGCATTAATTTTACAGAGACATTTAACCACTTCTTAGGGCATTTTGGCAAGCTGGTCAGTCACCTCTATCAGCCTTTATTCACAGCTGAGCCTTTGCTGATGACTAACTGGCAAATGCTCTTCACTTCAGAGCCAGCACATGCATCTCCTGTAAACCAGACTGTCACCCTTTGTCCCCTGGCTCTGAGAGCAGCTTGGCTCACGTCAGGGAGATCAGTGCATGGGGCAAGGTACTAAGATATGATGGAGAATACTTAAATCTCACTGCTTGGAGCTCATTGTTTCAATTTAAAGCACAAAATTCTGAATCCAGGAGAGAATCCCAGTCTTGAAAAATGGCTGATGTTATTGTCTTTCTCTTCAAGCTTTTGATTCGGTCTATTAAGAGAAATCTCACTTCCTCATCCTTCCTTATTAAGAAAGCAGATCTTATATAGATCCAACTGTTTACCCAATAATTTACCACCTTTCTCAATATCTTCAACAGCATCTTTTAGCTGAGCAGAGCCAAGGCTAATACCCAGACATAAAATCCATTCCCTGCCCTCCAATACTGCAACAGACCAAAACGACATTTTGCAAACAGCAAGATTTTTTTTTTTTTAAGTAGACATCCATCAAAAATGCATTTTTCCTCACTACCTTGGCCTTGGAAACACTGCATTTTCCAATTTCCTACATGCTGCTCAATGCTATGCAGTGTCAGTCACACCACATTATGACATTTCAGACAGCAGGTCAGCAGGAACCACCTCGTCCAGAGATACCAGAGACTTTGCCAAATCATTTGGCACATCTCACATTCTCATCCATTTGAATTACTTGCAGATCATTTCAAAAGAGAGACATAATTATTGGCAACCATTCAGAAGATGGCAGATAGCCTACTGAGTGCTTTGCTGGCCTCATCCATCTCTAAACTGCAAGATAGACAGATTTCCCTAAAACAAGTAACCATATATCTTTCATTCTCTCAAATGTTTCATTTTTACAGTAATTCTACACCAGCTATAGCAGTTAAAGTGTTCTTTACCAACTCTAGATATTCAATCCTGTACTTATTATGCACATCTATTTCTGTCACCTTAACACATGGCATGTAGGAGCACAGAAGGTAAACAATGACAAACTGATGGTTAAGTTCTGGTTATGCAAACAAGAACATTCTTGAAAAGGCCGCAGGTAGTGAGAGCAAAACCCAACCCAGATGGCATGTCTTATGTAACACAACACAGTTTTCACAGGTGCCTGTGTAAAACACTGCTGCAAAACACCTGGCTTCTTTCTGTGTGGAGAAATCTTGCCATCCAAAAGTGTCCAGGGAACTGTGCTACAACTACAGCTTCTTCTCGTTCTGCAACAACAAAGCACAGGAAATTGGACTGGAAGAGCATTAATTTTAAAGTAGAAGAATACAAGCTCTTCACCTAATTGTAAATTGCTCCTATACAGAGGGGAAAGACTGCAAAGCAGTAAATAGACTGGAGGCTAAAGATCTGTAGCAAGTTTGCACTGATAAAAAAACGTGGGCCAAGAAGATCAACCAACAAGTGAAGTGTGAGGGATGTGACAGATGATGCAGCTGGGGGATGTGCTGAAAGCTGCACACGCCTGTGGGCTCACCCAAGGGCAGCCAGAGGGATCCTGCACTGAAATGTCAGCACACCAGAGCCCATTTATGAAATACAAGCCCCCAAGCACAGAAGACTTGACATTTTCATGGGTTCCTTGGCATAACTGCTTTCATCAACTATGGGTTTCTCATTTAAAAGCCTTGATTTCAGTAAACAGCGATTTAGAACAGACTAAATATCACAAAAGTCTTAAAAAAAGTAATAAAATACACTGCATAATATAAACCTTATTAAATTAAATTCATTACAAAAAGAATGCTAATTTGCAAATTTTCAGTACACAAGGTTTGCTCAGGATGTGAGGTGAAAATTTTTTTATGTTGCATTCTAAATGGAACAAGAGCACTTGTCTAAAATGGGTTTAAATTCTTTTACCTGCACTTTTCTTTCAATCACATTCTGTTCCCCAGTGAAGCTCTCTAGAAGTGATTCTTTCTCCACTATAAAAGCAGCTGTGCAGCAAATGTAAATAACAGCAGACATATGACTTTGCCACCAGCATTTCTTTACTAACTTTTCCTGCTCTACAGACACTTCAGTTAGGCTGCTATCATAACATTAATTTGGAGTCCATCCTTAACAAAACCAGGACAATAAGTTTCCTGATCAGAGGTGACACAAAACAAAAGGTTGGTCACATGAGACTATGTGTGTTTTCAAATTCTGCTTCCACACATAAAACCAACCAACCAACAAAAAAAAATTAGCAACTGTTTTATGTCAAGCAAAGTATTTTGTTTTCTCCCCCAAAAATAACTTTTTTCATAGCACTTAAAGAACAACATCAAAATGTTTGGATATGAGGAGTCAACATGTGATACAACCACATACAGTGATTGTGTCCAGATGTTCATTTGTTCACAAGTTTAAGTTGCAAACAGCAACGATTTGAAAAGCTGAGGTGCACAGTGGGAAAGATAAAGCTCTTCACGGTCCCTCTAATGCCTGCAAACTACACTGGACAGATAAAGAAACATCAGCAGATACCCTTCTAGCCCCCACCAAATTGCTGTAATTTCTGGTTTCATTTAAAAGAAGTTATGTATTTCTCTTCATCAAAAAGGAATTTCAGGATCAACATGAGGAGAAAACACAGGGCATGGTGGGGGGGCTCCAGACACCTGAAAAAGGGCAGGCATTTACCTCATTTCTAATTCCTGTGTGTCTTCCTTCAACATTACCATTCAGCTTTAACCTCCTTAGAATCTGACTTTTCCTTACATCTTTCATTATTTATAAGAGCTCACACGAAGTAATTTATTTGTTTGCTTGTTTTCCCCTGGGATTTGGAATAGTGAGAGGGAATACAGAGCCTGTGTCTGCCATCAGCATTGTCACAGGACATGAGATCCCAGCTGAGCTCCAGGCTGCAAACAACAAGGGACTTTGGAAGGAGCCTTTGGCCAAGCAGCTTAGGCTTTTGGACTAAAGCTGTAAGCTGTTCTGCACATGTCCATCTACCTGGGGGATAAAGAGGATCAAGGCTCAAAGCCTGGGTTAACTGCTCCACAAACACAAGTGTCAGGCTTCACGGACTGGATGCACCATCTGAACAGATAATTATGGAAAAAAAGAAAGGATCAAGCTGGAAACAAGATCACCTAATTATGCAGCTGGGTATTATATAAGTACAGTACAGGCTGATGGCATCTGAAGGTACTAATTATCATTACTATTTCAAGCAATATCTCCCATGCAGATATAATCCACCACTTGTTCATACCTTTTGCTTGTTACAGGTATCTCAGTGGAATTTGAGCTCCAAGAAATTTTTATTTTTTTTTTAAATAACAATAAAAGTTTAATTTGCTGATCATTTTTGTACCTTCCTGGTACTTATTTCAATGGGACCAATTTTTTCATGCTTGAAATCGAGAGCACATTTTAGCGCTTTGCAGAATTAAACAAGGACATCTAATCCATAGGCAGTCCCACGAGATGTGGCCTGACAGACACAGGCAGCATCCCTGTGGTTTGTTGCTCAATAAGAATATTAACAAACAATAAAGCCCCCTCCCCAAAAATGCCCAGAGTTGTGTGCAGCACTGGGGCAGAAGAAGTCCGGATGAAAAGGTTGTTTTCCTCGTCCTGTGTGAGCAGATCCTGAATTCTCTCAGCTGAGCTGGTTGCTCAGCACTGATAACACAGCTCAGGGAGTCCATCAGACATCTCTGCAGTGCCCCCTGCACGGGCAGAGCCAGATGGACACAGCATGGGCTCATGCTTGGTCAGGTGTTATTAATCCATGACCAAGAGAGCAGGTGGCTGTCACAAATTGCAAGAGATTTCCCACACATTCACAGCTCCCCGTAGCCAGCTCCCTGAATATGCTTTTACTGTTAAAATGAAAATTAAACAAATAAAAACCAAGAAAGAAACAGAAAACGGGAAGGGATTGCAAGCAAGTGCTATTTCAAGTAACTGCTGAGTTCGGACAATGGTGCAGAGTGAACAGAGCATGACAATTTTTTCCTCTAAAACTAAGCCTGGAATAGTGCTTGCTCAACACATCAGTGACAAACAAACACTTCAAAATATTCAGGTTTTTTTAAAAAAACCACATATCCTCTTGACAGTAGGTTCCTCTGAAGGATTACCACAGTAAACTGCAACCCAAGCCCCAGTTGCAGTGTCCTCTGAAAGGACATGCTGTACAAAACCTCGTGTAGGGGGAACACACAGAGGGCAGGTCATTGTCTCATGAGAGAGCCAGTCCCATGTTAAGCAGTACAATTTTTCACCAAGATAGTACAGGAGAAAACTTACCCAGTGGGGATTTTATATTAAAGGACTAATGTATTCAAAAGAGTCACCAGCTTTTACCTTCATAATAAAGGTAAAATTTAAAAATATTTTTCCTGTTTTCATTAATTAGTGCATCAAGATACACTTCTACTTTGCTCAGCCTCAACAGCAAAAGTAATTTTGAACGAGGACAAAGTAAGTTTCAATGTTTCATGAGCAAAAACCATCCCAAAAACCATCTTATCTGTGCCAACTACAGTATCCCTGTTCAATATAAACTTTACATTTCCAAATAAACTTACACTACGTGCAAGAGCATATAAAGAAAAGTTTAGAAATAGCACTTTCAGTAAAGCACAATGAAACACAGATGTTTTCCTCAAAACCTCCTAATCCTGCTACTCTTCTATTTAACTTGGATCCAGTGAACGTAACACTGCAATACTGACATTTGAAATAATTCTTTAATTATTTTTCTATTATAATTATAATTATTTTTCTAATTTTTAATTATTTTTCTATACTCCAAAATATTAATATTTCCTTGGTTCCTCACTTCTCCAGTCTTTTGGGGATTGGGTGGTTTAATTATGTGAACAAATCAAAAAGGAGTTCAATCTACCTTGTGTTTCAATCTAGACAATGTCACTGGACACACGGACTCACAATGCAGAATTATCCACTGTAAGACATGCATATTTAAGCAAAAGCATCCTTTCATTACAAAGCCTTTTTGACTAACACAACCTTTCTCCTAGCAAGGAAATAAGTGGCTGTTTTTAGCTGCAATGAGTTCTCCACTCTTGTCACCAAGCTGACTGCTCAGAAATGGGAACTGAGAAGACACGACAGGGAAGAGAACTGAGTCTATGCTACAATTGAGAAATAACTCCTGGATATGTCTCTTCACTGTCAGTGCTCCCAGAAACGCTGTTATGAAATAAACTCCAGATTTGCTGGCTAAGTACTGGCTAAAAATACTTTAGAGAAGATTTCAGCAAATGCATATTGTCTGCTAATAAACATAAACCAGCAGTGATGTTTGAAGTAAAGGAGATGTGCTATTTCATTGCCAATTCAGCTGCAATCTGATTATTATTTCCTTCCTAAAACCAAAGGCGCTTTTCTTTTAAAGAGGGAACGGTTTAAAAAAGCAAACAGAAGAACCTGACTATGTGTAACTGTAACGATTGTTTCTGTCAGCAAGGTCATTCATTAACTGCAGCACTGTGATAATTGCCTCTTTTTATGGCATGAGTTGCCCAAGACTTGATATTCTATTACAACATTGTTGAATAATAGAAATTGGACACAGGTTCAGGCAAACAATGTGGTCATTTAACCACCACAAATATGAATTGCTGTTTCTTCCCTGCTTGCAATAATAGACTTATCTCAGTCGGCATTTTCGAGATGGAGACTGGTGGCTTTAATTTTACAAATAATCATTAAAATCTAAGTGGTGTGATCTTTCCTTGAAGCAGACAAGGTGTCTAATACAGTGGTAATCACTGTTTAAAACTTACATTATCCCAGGCTATTTTAAATGCAGAGGAAGAAGGAGTGTTATGACAGGACAATCTTAAAAGACAGAAAGTTACAAAATACGACCATTGCAGAAGAGCAAAACCCCACACAAAGCCCTCTGAGCAGGCAGGGATGAGGACATGGGGATGATTCTTTCTGCAGGTCTGCAAAGCTTGAGAATATCAACCCCAACATTTGAGTTCTGTCACACTGAGACAGTGCTGCCTGCGAGCAAATAACCCTGACAGACCCCGTCCAGCACCGCCCGTGACACGCTCCAGCTGTAAAGAAATGCAAGCTGACCACCTGCTTTCCTAAAAAAGCCAGTTTGGAATACTGCTTGCCAAAGTATTCGAGAAGTAAGGCTAATGTATTGAGGCAGCCAGGTTTCAAAAATACGAGTTTCTTGGACCGTTTGGCAAAGGAGATTGGCTTACACTTCCAAAAAAAAAACCCAAAACAAAACAAAAAAAAACCCAAACACACAAAAAAAACCCCACACAAAACAAACAAACAAACAAAAAAAATTTACCTTCCAAAATGTCTTTGGAATTGCAGAATTTAACATACAAAAGCCTACTTGGAAATCAAAAAGATTTAAGTATTTATGCCACTATCTAGGCAGAGGAGGGAAGTTGATAGAAATTCTTAAATTCTTTACATAAATGTTATGTATACCTATGATCCACAAGATAACCAGCAACATCAGAGCACCAAATGGTTTTATGGAAGATGCACAGATTCCAGAATGAGGCCCCTTTACTAAAATGCACAGTTCTCAGACAGACACTTTCCCTGGGAATAGCTTCAATGAGACTCCAGAGGAATGAAAGGATCCAAAACTGCCAGATGAGATGGGTTTCCTATTACCCAAGCATTTAATAATAAAGGAAAGTGAAAATTTTTTCCTATAAGAAAAGAGGCTGAGAATTTATTTTTCTCTGCCTTTCACCTGTCATTGCTTCTGTGGGCCTGGATTAGTATTTGCAGCAATCCAAATCTGCATGCCAAATCTCACACTATTTCTCTTTGCAAATTACTTTGGCTGCCCTATTCTCTGAACACTGTCATTTTTAGCATGTTTTTAACACATACTTTTCCTCTAAGAGCTGTTAAAAGGCTTCAGCTCTGTTAATGCAGGCATCCCTTTATCTGACACCAATGATTTTTACCAGGTCACTGCTTTAATGCCTTTAAGCCCTTGATAAATTAATCATCAGTGAGGCCAAATGATTTTGTCAACTTCCTAACAGTATCTGCAGTTCTGGATAACTGGCTTCCAAAGGAGGAGCTGCAAGGAAAACCCTTCAGCAATTTTAAAACTCTCCTTCTGTCCACAAGAGTTAAAGCACTGCAAGGAGCGCGCTGCTCCCCTTACACTGCCATGTCCCACACTTACAGATGGCAAGGCTTGGCCAAGGCAGGGAGGGGGGATGTAATTACAGCAGGGCAACTGAGGCATTTTTATCTCTTAGGAGGACCAAATCCAAAAAACCATTTCAACTGGAGGTAGTCCTTGCTGATCTCAACTAGCTGTGTGCATTTTTAACATGAGGCACTGCTTAAATGCCTCTTGGATCAAGCTAAGCACGAGTTCCTGGCTGAAAACATCACAGCATACAGTACAGAAACCTTCCACACACGTAAACACACTGAAAATATTACATTATAGGTCTTTGTCTATGTAAAACCCACTCAAAAAAACGAGGTGGCATTATGTAACAGAATTTCAGTCTCCCCTCCAGAAATTCCTTCCTAAAAGAATTAGAACTCCTAATCCTGTTACAAAAGCAGTCCACTGTGCCTAAAATCACCGATAAAACAGCACGTAAATGAAGCAAATTTATATTATTGATGGTTCTCATGACCTGTGAAGAACTTCTGATGTGAAGGACAGTTCCAATTGCTAAACTATTCAGCATTGCAGTAAGGTCTGTTTTCCTTGTCAGAGTACTGTAGGATTTTGGGAGCCAGCCTTCAACAATGCCTGCAAACCCCATCAGTGTGGGGGACGTACAGAACGTGCTGATCTGAGAGCTCGTCTGTCTGGGTCAGGAATGACCAGCAGGGTGGCAGATTGCCAGCCCTTGGCAAAGCTGCAGCTCCCCAAGGAGCACAGGGTGTGGGCAGGGGGGCTCAGTGACCTTGATCCACTCAGCTGGCCACAAATCAGCACCGCAGGACCACGCTCTGGGGTAGTTGTGATGGTATTAAAGCAAAACAACAGGAGAAATATTGCCAGAGGCACTGCTACTGCTACAGGAATCTGGGGGGAAATAAAAGAAACAGGGGAAGCAGTTGGGAAAGAAGATCATGACAGGGGATGAGTAGCCAGCAGTGCAAAAGGAAAGAACAATGTGGATATGTACAAATCTGCTCATGAAAATAGCTGCATGCTCTGTATTTTCACAACATTCTCGAAAATCAGACACAATGCAGTTAAGACACCAAGGAACTGTGCACAGACAAAAATGTATCCTGTGTGTTAGAGCTGTACTGAACAAAGAATGAATTCCTTTTGCCTTCCAGCAGCTGGAATTCACTGAAAATAGAACTGTCTGTAAAACTACGGTTCAAGAAGAGTCAGGAGTGAAGGAGGAACACAGCAAAGACAAGGACTGCTTTAAGAGCTGAGGTAGCTGCAATATCTAAGGAGCTATTTAAAAGAGAAAAATCCATTGTCATGTGTGAATAATAAGATTCCCTCAGAAAATATTGCATTCTGTGTAACCTTTATATCTGATTCTGAACAGAAAGGGACTATTTATTTCCTGAATGGAATGGAATTTCTGAAGCTATACATAATTACCTAAGATAGTTCTTGTGATACATATTCCTGTTTTTTCCTCCCTCATTCACTGCTAATTTTCTGTTAGTTCAAAAAGGTGGTACAGTTACAGCATCATCTCTTTCAATTAAAACACCTGAGTATACTTAAAATTGCCACTGCCCATTCCTGTATCAACAAAACTCCAAAACAAATGGGAAACCAGAGTCATCACTGAAAGCACGGGCAAGCAAAGAGTTTTCTATTTGATGCACTCATGCTGAAACCCCAGAATTATGGAAGGGAACAGGAGAGAGGAGAGGAGGGAGGGTCAAGCCTGGTTGCTTTGACCTGGCTTAGAAGAGTTGCAGTCCTCATTCCTCACTGGAAACACGAACCCCACAGTGCTCACCACCAGCAAATGGCTGGTTCACAGAATGGTCATTTTAGCTTTAAAATTGCTTGCTGGCAATTTCCAGCCATTTGTAGCTGTCCTTGCCAGCGAGTGCTAACGATCACCAGGAGCCAGATTCCAGCTAAGCCTGTCAGCACTTCGGCTTTTGGCAAACATTTCAGAGATCATGTTTTGACGCCTCTGTGCTCACTCACAGTCCAGTCAGATTAGAGATCACAGGTTGAAGCACATTGCACTGCTGCACTCTTTACAACAATTACCCTCTGTTAGTCTCTGAAATGGAGACCAGCACTGGTTCGGTATCTGAACAACAGATGTTTCCAAAGCAGCAGACATTTACACTCTGTACTTCACCTTGGAGATGGATCACATCCATCTCCACACTAGTTTCCACAAAAGAGTCACTTGCATGATGATGGTCTACATTTGATTAAGCACATGATTTCAAGGCCACTCAAAATGAGGCACACACCTTTTCTGTCAAGCTTTAGCACTTGGAAGAAAATTCTGTCATTTCACTTGTACTCTGAAAAGCTGGAGAAAGTCACAGACTTCCAGGTTTGGGATTTATTATTGTTTGCCTAAAGATTTGAAAATTCAATGAGAAAAAGCCCCAGAAACTAAGAGCCAATTCCTTTCTGGATTAAAATCAAACTAGCTCTACTGAATTTTAGACTGCAACATTGCATTCACAAACAAGTATCTGGCCCCACATCTCCAAGCTGTGCAGAAGAAATGATTTAGAATGGGTTTGTTGGGACAGGACAAGGGTAATGGTTATAAAATAAAAGGGTGCAGACTCAGAGCAGATCACAAGGAATTGAGTTTTTATGACGAGGGTGGCACAGGCACAGAGTGGTGGTAGATGTCCCATCCCTGCAAGTATTCCAGGTCAGGTTGGATGGGGTTCTGAGCAACCTGACCTAGCTGAAAATGCCCCTGCTCATTGCAGGGGGGTTGAACTAGATGGCCTTTAAAGGTCCCTCCCAACTCAAACTGTTCTATGATGTGCAGCAGAAGTGGGTTTTCCATTGGAACACGGGAAAATTTTAGTACATGACCTTAAGATTCAGAAATCTTTCATACCAAGGAATGCCATGGCAAAAGTTCACTGCCAGGGCACCTTGTTGCTCTGTGCTTGCACTTAGTTCAAACTTAAGTTTCAAAATACCATCAACCTCGGTAGCCACACCCAGTGAGGTTCAATATATTTCCTTTATAGAAACCTCAGCCATGTATTCACAACCAAATGAGCAGTAAGATTTATTTCAACAGACAGGAAAACAAAAGCTTATTTCTAGACTGTGAATTTAATTTTTTTGAAAAGTTTAACTCTTCTGGATGCAAATGCAGCATGAAGAAAATAAGTTTTCAAACCCTACATAAGTTCAAAATGTATACAGTTGTTTCACGCACTTTGATACCTTTGAAATTATTGAACTAAGTTCTGCCATATAAACAAATACAGAATTGGAGTCAGAAAGAGTTGCAGTTGCATACAAACTGAATAGGAGCTATTACACAGTGAAGCACCAGAAGGCATTTTCCTTTCTATTTTAAAGCTGGCCTCAATTTTTTCCATGCCTTGGCAGGCTGTTTTCACAGGATTTAGAGATTTGTTTTTAAAGCAAAAAAATAATGGTAGACTTTGAAATCCACTGTCAAAAAGTGTTCTAAATTTGGGTGCACATGGCCTTAATCACTGCACTGCATCGTACACAGTGTTTTAAAGCCCTGTAAGGTAACATCTCTGTACAGGGGGAGCTGTTTTATGACAAGCAGAGCAGAAGATCCCTGATCATGGGCTGTAGGGCAATAATGAGATGGTGCACCCTCCAAGCAGCAGCATTTGTTGCTTACATAAAAATATTTTCCAAAACAATCAAGTTTTCTAGCTGTTGAGCAAATAATTTCAGGGTGCCCATCAAACACGGGGTACACTGCAGCAGCCTCCACAGAAGAGCTTCACACTCTGAATTACATTCCTCGTTAAGCCTCAAACCAAACAGTACATAACAGTAAATGAACATTTTCCCAAACCCATGCTTTCTTTTGCGCTGCATCCATATTTCATTGTTGAAAACAACAAAACAATTGAAGTGCAAAAAAACCCCAAAAGATATTTTAGAAGTAATTTTGGATGAATCTGAGCAGCACCTTTAAACCTGCTACCCTTTATAAGTACAGTGTTTAGATCTGGTGTCCATCTGAGAGTCTGCAAATCAGCAACAACGTTAGTTTAGAATTTTCTCACCAGAAGAGTCATGTCATTGTCAGAGTTAGACTGATACAGCACTGTGCTATCTGACTTATTCAAAAACAGAGAAGAAATATGGAAGTGCTTGTGTACACAGCAGCTGCATTCTCAGAGCATGGGGAGTGCAAAGGAGGGAACCTTTTAACACTGGCCACACAGATAAAAGCAACATTTCTTCAGACAGCATGAGCAGGCTGGAACTGCAGGCTCCTGTTCAACACAAGCCAAGCTCTGGCTGCTAAGCTGATGAGCTGCTCCTGGACAGGCTGGGGCTGCCCTACACAAGGAGCAGCAAAGGCTCTGGGCAGACCAATTCCAGCAGGAATGACAGACACCTCATGCCAACCTTCCAGGGTGATCCCCCCTCGGGTGTCCCTAAAGCATTCAGCCTGTCTGACCTGCACAAGTGTTTGGGCAGCATTACTCATACACTAAACCTGTCACCAGCTCACTTGAGGGTTGCATTTTCAGAGTAACTTCCGAGTTACCAGACTGAACACAAGAGATTCGCTTTTCCAACTCCAGTTTCTCATTTCTGTTCACTACAAACTCCTTTTCCAGTCTATTTGTGAACAGGATAACATGGCATGCCATTTGGCAGAGGAGGTTGTGTCCCATCACACTCAGAGTTCACAGAGCTCCAGTCTCAGACTGTGCTGAAGTCCCTTGATGAAATGGGTTTCTGCAGCAGCACACTGTAGAAATTCAAATCAAACTAAAATAGAGAAATATCCTAAAAAGGGCTCATCCTGAATCTAGCCTCTTACTCTCTCTTCTCACCTCCAGTCTTTGTCTCTCAGCTTATCATGGCCTTTGTCAGACTCACATTACTATTGGAAGTCTTTCCACATTTCCTGTCTGACTTTACCCCAGAGGAAAGGCATTAATATATTCAACTTTGGCCTCGTAAATGTTCCCACTGAAACATGTCTTGCACAGGAATATGCTCCCTTGCCACAGCAGCTGGAAACCTCAGACCAGAAAATGAAAAAGATTTTCAAGAAACTAAAATAATGTGTGATTAACCTTTCTGACAGCCTGTCGAGATTTGTGGCAGGCTTCCAACACTCACCACGTCTTCAAATCAAAAACTGAAGATTAAAGATCAGCGATCATTTTAGCTAGTGGGCTTGATGCTGGAGCTACCTTTGAAATATTCCTACATGATATATAAGGTCAGGCAGTAAGATTCCTCTTAAAATGTACAGACAAGCTTATCAGCCTGTACTGATACAGAGAGCTTTAATTATGGCAGTGTTGCTTTACAGATTTCCAAGGAGAAGACGACCATGTGTGTTTTGGCTGCTCAGAACTCTATGACATTTTTCAGCAGAAGGACAGAGAATTTTTTTTTTTCCTTCATCAATATTCTTTGGACACATTCTGTCCAAGATTGCCTTAAAGAAAAAGTGACAAAAATATAAGACTGGAGTCTAGATAGATTACTAACAAGGTGTGCCCAGGATATGAAGTACAATGTTTGCAAACCAGCAATAAAAATCAAAATAGAAGGACAATAAGGTGGCTGAAGTTAACACAAAGTAATAAAATTCGTTATCCTCTGGTGACCCCAGCAATATCATTCAGCCAGAAAATAATTAAGTATCTTTTATTTTACCTGCCCGTTCTTAATTAGCAGTCATAATTTTTAGGCCATGTAGTTACATCCAAACAAATAAAACATCCTTTTTTACCTGATACAAACAGTAACTCCATGTAACCTAATTCAACATACTATATGTTCTGATATAAAAATTAGAGACAAGTTTGCAAACAAAACCCAGACTAGAAACACTACAGGTATACATGACTGGGGAATAAAACTGAGATATACAAACTAACATATACTAACATATCAACACAGTATCAAAACAAACTACTGCTGTCACTCGAAACTAACAATAAAGGGCATCTTGCTTTCACTCAGAAAGATACACTCGTGTTAATATGTAAAGAAGTGAAGCTTATTAAAGCATAAGGGTTACGATTAAATTATCTACATAGCCTAAAATGAGGCCTGAAGAGTGTATTACTCTCCAGTGTTTCTGTTTTCTGACAGTAGCTTAAGCAGCCAAGCTGTACTCTGAATGCACTGATGATGAAGCAGTCATGAGCTTAGACTGAAGCCCTACTTTGCCATACACTTTTGCATTGCTTCCAGTGCATTGTTTGGGGATTACTTTGTTGTTGTTGTAGCAAGATGAGAGGCAAAAAACTTAAAAAATTAAAAAATTTTAGTCGAAAAGAACAGTGAGGTACTTGGGGGGTTTACACCTCACCTCAGGACCCCCTCTGGGGTCAGGGCAAAGAGGTGCAGATTCCAGCGCTGCTTTGACCCACAGTGTGTCTGTCCTGCACACTTACACAAAAAAACCCCAAAACACCACGTAAAGCTCATCTCCAGAGGAGAGCCAGGATAAACTCACACCTCCAGCTCACCCTGTCAGCGCTCTCTGAAGGGCTCGGCCCATCTCCTGCTCGGCCGGGGCGCTCCGAGGGGCTGCGGCTGCCTCGGGGGACAAGGAGGAGCCCCCTCGGGGGACAAGGAGGAGCCCCCTCGGGGGACAAGGAGGAGCCCCCTCGGGGGACAAGGAGGAGCCCCCTCGGGGGACAAGGAGGAGCCCCCTCGGGGGACCAAGAGGAGCCCCCTCGGGGGACCAAGAGGAGCCCCCTCGGGGGACAAAGAGGAGCCCCCTCGGGGGACAAAGAGGAGCCCCCTCGGGGGACCAAGAGGAGCCCCCTCGGGGGACCAAGAGGAGCCCCCTCAGGGGATGTGCCCTCCGCAGCAGCCCCAAACCTCCTGGCAGCACACACGTACCCCGGGAGCTGCTCTGCTGGCTGTCGCTCATGTCACAGAGAGGCTGGGGCATCGCGGAATGTTGGGCAGTTGCCATGGCAACAGCATCCCAAAGCGGGCACGGGGCAGGGCGTGGCGGCCTCCCCGGCGCTCCCGGCTCTCCGGAGGGAACCCTCGGGTGCCAAAGGGCTGCCGAGCACCACCGGGACCCTCACCGGGATTCCCCTCTCCCTTCCCAGCCACGTCAACTCCACCCTTCCCCTGAGCGTGTTCCCCACTCACTCTTCAGGGCGGCAGCTCCACCCAGGGCAGAGGCACCCTCAGCAATCCCGTTAACTTTGTCAGACTGCCCAGACCGCTGGGTTTGGTGTCTGTGCTGCCCTGCAGTGCTCCCACCACAGTGCCAGTGCCAGACCCTTCAGGGGAAGGGAAACTCGGCACCCTCACAGCCCAGGGCCCTGCTCAGAGGGGTGAGGGGGCACAGCAGCATTCCAAGGAGGAATCACAGCAAGGGATTCCAAGGAGGAACTCACAGCAAAACCAGCACCAGAAACTCAGATAAAAAGAGAAGTGTGTGAAAAGCAAGGCTTTATCAGGTAGAGCACTCAGTAAGCATTGATTACAGCATAGTGCAAAAAGTGCTGTTGAGGGTCAGGCCCAAAACCTGCAGGCGAACCAAGCTGTATAAATAGCTACGTTGCTTTAAAAATAATTGTTCCTAGAGGTGACCAACAATCAAATGGATTCATTCATGAGCCACGAGGTTTTACATAAATAAATGCTTGAACAAGGATTTACTGCAATATTCATGTTTCTTTCTTTTAGCCAGTGAGTTATCAAATTCTGAGAAGTCAAAATTAGTAATGGAAAACTCACCAGCAAATCTCCAGAATCGGACTGTTTATATAACTGCCAGTAATTTTTTTTTTTTTAATTGGAATGATGTCAAGGAGCATCCCTCTCTGGTACAGAGCCATGCCAGTGCAGCACAGACACTGAGCTGGCACACAGTGCCCATCTCCACAGCTGCTCATCCTTGCTCAGAGGTGTGACAGAAAAAAGAACAGGGCAAAAAGGGCTAATTGACTTGGACAGATGAATAATTCCGAGAAGATCATCATGTTTCTTCAGAGTTTGTTTATGTTGATAAAAATATGCTGAACTGTTCACTCTGCCTTTCAGGCCTGGCAGCTGCTGACTCAGCTCTTTTTGCAAATTTTAAGTGATATGTTTGCAGGGTAATTTGCCAGTCTAGAAACCAGGAAAGTCATTGCACAATTAGCTTGTGAGATTAAGCTGTCACAGACTATATAGAAGGTCAATCACAGAAGTATTTAAACATCTATTTACTCTGTTGTACTTCAAGTTAGTTTGATATGCAGGAGGGCCATTTCCTTATTTCCTGCTTCAATTCTGTGCTACCTAAAATAAACCAGAAACTTGGTATCTTGTATAAAAAAAACCTGAAACCTTAAACAAAACAAGTTGTGTTCTCCAGTAAAGCATCCCATGGGATTCCTGTAAGCCTCATTAGGCATATTTTTGAAGAGACACTGGTTTAATAGGAAAATGTCCAGCTCATTTCAGTAAGATCAATAGGCAAGGCACAAGGTAGCTATCTCTTTCTCCAAGTTATTAATGAGAAGTATTTCAGGTAAATTTTCATGCTGAATTTGTTTCTTTCTCTTTTAATATTAAAAATTCTACATTCATATGGCACAATAATTTGATCTCAGTCTGATATAATAGTATGAAATACCTGCAGTACCAGTGAAAAAAAAGCTCTTCACATGGAGCAAATTTTCCTCATATTTCCTAAGAAATACCCAATGTCTCCATCAGTTGAACAACCAACATAGAAACAGCACAGGTAGAACAGTAACCAGCAGATATCAGATCTTGGGAAGGAAAACCATGCAGATACTCTGTCAAACAGTCACAGTCTATTCCTTGTAGCCCCTTTATTTCAGTGGAAAGAGGAATTATCCTTTTCACAGTGTAAAAAAAAAATAATTTTTACAAGGTTTTACTAAAGGTAAAATGACATAACTAACCTTAGGCAAAGAACCAGAAGCACAATGAAAAAGTTATTTTAGAAATGGTGTATTGCTGTTAAGACTGGGAACATTTGCAGTTCTGACAGAAATTTTTGATGCAGAAAGAACAGACCTGGCCTATGTTAAAAATCATTGCAAAGGGGAGGGGTCACTGCAAGAAAGCAGCAGATGGGAGAGGGAGAAAAGAAAGGCAAACAGAACATATGCCTTTTGGGTTTACTGCTCTGTGTTTTTCTATACAATCCATACAATGTGCTCACTGGTAGACCCTTTACACTGGTGAAGTGAAATCAATCTCCTTTACCATAAAACAGAACTGCATTTAGTGCGTATTTGAAATAGTAATTGACTTTGAGATCATTGGGGAAAATTAACTAAATTTCATTAAAGAAGATAGTATCTTTAACCAAGAGGCCCCAGAAATGATGGGCTGACATGGACAGTAAGTATGCACACCAGAGATAATAACCCCCCTTGTAGGAGACAAATCGATTTTCTGCTTCTGTGAAGCCTAACAAATGGTTTCTACCACGTGCTTTGCTCCCAAATCACTCTTAAACCAAATACCATGTTTGTCAGATTTAAAAATAAATAAATAAAAAACAAACCCAAACAAAAATCAGATGTTTATCTTTCAAACCTAGTATCATCTCATTAGACCTCTAAAAGCACAGCTACAGTGCAAGAAAGCTTCCCTTCATCCCCCTCATAACAGTTTCTAAAGATATTGTCAAGCATAATGTGATGATTAGAAATGATTGACTGGCTTGCTGTCTTCATACAATTTACTTGCTCCTGATTTATTATTTATGCAATCTTACACATATAATAAGGGTAGACAGATCCAGCACAGGATTGACAAAACATCATTTCTTTCCTATTTGCTGAGCTAGCTTGTTTTGCAAGAACTATCCTACTGATATACAGCTGAAGCACACTGGCATAAGTTCCTGCTTGTCTCCTCATGTGCTGTGTAGGTACTTGCTATATTTAAAGCAGATTACTGTCCATAAGAAAAATAATTCATTTGGATCCAGCAGAAAGGCACTGAGGTGCACAGCACACTTGTCAGAGGGATTAATGTAGCCCTCAGTAATGAGATTCACCTCAGCACTGGGGTTAAGCTCTACCTCACCCTCCCTGCAGACAGACCAAGAGAGCCACAGCAGCAGAAGCACCCACAGCACATCCCCACGCCAGGGCCAGTGAGAGCAAAAAGCACACACAGCCCAGACAAACCCAGGGAGTCACTCAGGGAAACCACTGGCTGTCTTTGGCAAGCTTTGGGCAACATGTCTGGGTTGTTCTCAGGACTGCTCAGCCAGGTGGAACTCAGGAGAGGACACAGTGACCAGCACACTGTTCTACCCCTCAGCTGAACCCAGCTGGGTGGAAGGGGGGCCTGGCTGCTGAGCCCCAGGGAGCTGGGGATGCCAAGCCAACAGGCTGCCAGTGCTCTGTGCCAGCTGCTAACACCGCCAGGGATTTCACCCCAAACATTAAATATGCACGTGTACATATCATCTCTCACAACTGAAAAAGACAAAATCATTGTCAGTCTTACCTGCAGCTCTGGATTCTGATTTACTTAAGGTATTATTCTTAGACAACTGAAACTAGGAAAAGGCAGAAATGTTCTCCTTCCAGGAAACCACCTCGGAGAGCTGCTTAACCAGGCAGGCAGAATTCAACCCTCCTTGCCCACAAAAACACCCTCAAACCCACCCAGAGAAATCAGCTACACAGCTGCCACAGTGACAAAGGTGTGAACCCCTCCTCTGGCACAGCTGATTCTGCAAGCACAAATTACCACCATCTCCTCCTCCCAGTGAAATATGCAATCCCTGAATACCAGCTGTATTTGCAACAGCCATTATTTCCCAGGAGTGAATTCAGGCACCCACAGCACAATGACATCACCTGGGATAACTCCCAGCACATCCCAGGATGTCTGATCAGGCGGCCCCAAAAGTTGCTAAGCCAGTCTTGGATCAAAAGTCATCTCCTCAGCAAGATGTACTCTAAGTGAATACAGTAAATGGGATTAAAGGGAATAAAACAAAGCCAAACACAGTTTATGGGTGTTCCATACTTCTTGTTTGACTCCCTTAAGCACCCAGGGACACCAAACTGCTTTGCTTTAAGCATAATTTGAACTGAGAAGAGAGAGTGAAGTGTCTTTAGTTCATTGCTCCCCATGACAAGAATGGGTTTTTCTAATGTAAAGTGAAAAAATAAGGAAACTGCGAATTTCCCCTACTATAAATTATTAAAATGAAATCGTCTTTAAATAGGAACAAGGTAGCTTGGAGGATTTCAAACTGCACTAGCCTAAACACCAAAGTTGGTACATAGACATTTTCTACTGTCGGGGAATGGTTCCAGAACAGGAAGAGAATCTTTCTGGTTACAGTGAATTACCATTTATTCAGTGAGTGTTAAAGCAGTGCAATCGTAATGAAACAGTAACAAGCCTCTGTGACACTGGAAGGGAAGGGTAAAAGGCAGAGATGATCAGGTCATGTGTTGGTTTGCATGTTGTCATGGGCTGTCACCTGCAGAGGATAAACTGCTGCGGGCCAGGCTGTCCTCACTTACACCTCTGCAGATCCTGCTGGAAGCTAATGGAGTTGGACAAGTTTATTCAAAGTTGTCTTCTAAGAAAGAAATAAACGGGACAATACAAATTTAAAGGATGGCATCATTCAGCCTGTGGTGCTCCTGCTAACAGCAAGAGTGTTGGGAAGTACAAACCCTGGCTTTCAGATTTTAGGTGATGTTCACAGAGCTAACAGGCATCAGGGAATGTCTTTTATACACAAGCCAAGCACAGCTGATAAAACTCCATGGCAAAACAAAAAGTCTTCTAGATTCACTAACACCTTTGCAGACCAAGTTTCAATTAGGCTTGAGAGATATTTTTTCTCAAGAGAACTACTTCTAGAAGGCAGAAGTATACTCATGCAGTCATCCCCTCTCCATTATGGCATAGCATACTCCCTTTCTAGAAACTACGTTTGTTGAGATCACCATCATTAAAAAATTAAAAAAAAAAAAAAAAGTTCATGCCAAAAAGTAAAAATTAGAGGTATCTACATAAAAGGTTTTACAAGTTAATTAACTGATCTTAGTGATGATGCCACTCAGTTCAAAGTGAAGCAATAAGGAAAAGGCACGTTCTCCATGGAAAAACAGCTCATACACTACTTGGGAAGTGTAGCCATGCCACAAAAAGGAAAATTAAAAGAAAGTAACGAAGATTATAATGTCACCTGTCATCAAGCAAGGGCTGGCATTCCTGAGGGATTAGTTACTAGGGAGAAACATGACCCTTAGATTAAGGTAAATCAATAAAGGGCTAATCAGAAAACCATTGGCTGATATTGATCTCGTGCTGGAGAGCTGAGGTTAAGAACACCTCAGTATAATCTATCAGCACTTGAAGATGAACTGAGTAACGTTAATACTTTCTTTAAGAATAAATTCTTTAAAGCAAACTATTAGTAAATTGGCCTTTGCATCACAGTATAGTAACTGTGCCATTGTCCTTCCAGAAAATAAACCAAGCAAACAATCTTTCTCCAGCTCTTAGATGCCTTCATATTTGATATTTCAGTGAACCAGTGAACCCCCTGATCTAACCAAGCTCTTGTACCTGCCACTGGCAAACCAACAGAGATTATGAATTCCAGCAGAGGTGGTGATGAGCAGCAGGAGACAGAAGTCTCTGGGATCTGTGAGGAGGATCCAAACCACAGTCTCACCCCAACATTTTTGCTTACTGCTCTGAGAGTGCAGGGGCTACAGAGCAAGATTTCAGTCCTGTTCTGGCTTGTGGAGTAGCATTTACTCCACTCTCTGTTTGGAAACATGCCCAGAACCAGTGTATGTGAAGTGCCTCGGGGGATGAGCAGGGCTCTGCCAAGGCACCTCGAGAGAGAGCCAAGCTCTCTGTTCTGGCTCCTGCATGAGGAGCTGACAGCACCTCTTACAGTCAGCACATTCAAAGCCTTCCATGATAAGACCTATTTTTAGACGTTTATAACTTGGCCAGTGCTGACCATCCTGAGGAATTTCCTGTGCTGCTGGGTGCTTGCCTCGAGCTGAAAGATTTTGGAAAGCGTCAGCTTAAACAAACGAGCCAGTTTCCAGAAAGATGCAAGTGAATAATGATTTACCATTGCAAAAAGAAAAAAAAAAAAAAAAAGGAAAGAACGTTTCATTTCAAACTTTTAACACCTTCAAGCTAGAGAGTAAGAAATTGAAATTTGGCAGAGGAAAAATATCACTGCAGTGTCATGGTGTGAAAATGCTTCCCCATTTGTTTAAAATATAAGCTTCCAAAATTTCGGTTCCCACGTGAACAGCTGAGACTTTTGGTACAGCCTGACAGCAAAATGCTTTGAATATGCAATTTGCAGCCTGAGTTAAAGGATTTTTTTTTTTTCTGTAATTGCACAATTGCCATGAGTAATTTATCACCATGCTTGAGAAACGAGAAAAGAGAAACTCCTCCTATGTTTTTGTAGCTTTGGCACTGGAGACAAGAGCAAGCTGTGTTATTCAGTAGAAAAGAGCTGAGACAATTTGGGAAAGATGGCAAGTTAGAAAGACTTGACAGAGAGAAGAAAAAAATGTTAAGTAACAAAAGAGTGAAGAAAATAGAAAAACAGAACACAGTTTAGAAGGGAAGGAATGAAAATGAGTGAGGAACAGGGTGAAGACAGGATAGGTACAAATGCAGTGACAGCACAGGGCAGGGAAGGTGGTGACAAGGTCCCTGTGGACAGATCAGGAATTGTCTCAGAACAGAAGATATCCCAGACAAGTGTTAACACGTGCAAATTATTGAACCTTTATTACTTAAGTGAGGATCTGGGATGCTTTTGGCCCTTTCTCCTCTGGCACAGCTGGCAGTATTTGGGTCCAGTCAGGTTTGTCTACAGCCTTTCCCTGTGTTCAGTCTCACCTGGAGACCTGCACTATGGTAGAGATCTACAGTTCATCAGCATCTCCCTTTGCCTAACCACAATCATAAAAGGAGTGTTTGGGGGATGTTTTAAGGATTATAGAAGCAGGCAGCCCCTTGACAGGTATTTAGTCTCAGTAAGGGGCATTAAATGACATAATAGCAGTCTTCTGTTCTCTTTTTCACAACAGGGTTCAGTTTCTCCCTTCTTGTGTCAAAGTAATCCTTCCCCTGTTGGTGAACATGGCCATGACCTGCTAGACTTGAGCATAGTTGTTGTTTATTAAGTGAAACAACAGTATGTTCTATAATTTACAGTTCTCAGGTATTTGAAGTGGTTGGCCCGGGCACACACCACCCAAGCAGGGCTGTTTTCCTTTCCAGTTCTCTGCTGCACTGTGTAGGAAGGGAAGGCTTTCTGACAGTTTACTGAAAACCTTGATCTGTTAATCAGAAATCAGAGGCAAGGCCATGCAAGGTAGGAGATAATTCATTAACTCATGAGTTATATGTGGAAAGGGATTATTTGGTGTAGTATGATGGAGGAACAGAAGGGTAAAACTTGCCAGTTGCAGTTATCAAGGCAATGCAGACTTCACTAGAACCATAATATAATTAAGGAGATGTCTCTGATCAAAGCAAGTTGTGCTCCTGCTTTTGAACTTGCTCTGAGGAAAGACTCAGTCAGCACTTTGCTACTGTAAAACTGAAGCCCTCAACCTTTGAAGTTATTAAAGATTTTAGAGCGTTTTTTACAACGAAAAAGCAAAGTTTGGCTAAGTCTCTAAGTACATTATATTTGAAGTAAGCATTTCTTGTAAATTCTTAACTAAGTATTTCACTTGCTGTTCTAAAGCAATTTGTGATGTTACTTCACCAGCTAAGCAGTAACTGCATCACGTTGTAGATTTTAGTGGTTCCTGTCAGCATAGTTCAGTCTACACAGAAATGAACAGTTTGGAAAGTACAAATTTACTCCCCTCAGCTGGCTGCAGAATCAGATGATACACGTGCTTATTTTATTTCAGAGACATCCAGGTCTACCCTACCCTCAAGGAAAGGATGTCTGGGATATTAGGTAGGTCATTTCTGCTACAAAGTCTAATAACTGCAGTGCTGCTGCTAAACACAAACAGTGTGTTTGTTCTCGTGCCCTAGATAGGAAAGCAGTGCCTTGGAGGAGCTGTATCCTTTGGCCTGGGCTGAATAAGAGACTGTGGAGATGACTGTGCTTTAATTACAAGAGTGTCTCCATAGTCTGCAAGATAATATTCTGTCAGATTGGCCCTCCTCAGTGTCCTCGTGGGTAATGGGTGCAGGAAACACAAAAGACACATGCACTTCTACTGCAGATGTAAATCAGATACATGTCAGATTAAATTACAGATTCGGTGCTTAGATTCTGCATGAGTAAAACCTTTCAATTTTCACAGTCAAAATACTCTCAAATTACAGGTAACTTTTCAGCATTTTGCCATCCCTCGAGCAGAAAAGCTCACAGAGGTTACTGGTACCTTTTTGAGGCTCTGGCAACCTCCACAGCTGTCTCTGGGCACTCTGCACTGTTTCCTCTGATGTTAAGAAAGACTTGTATGTTTATGTTTCCTCATACCGTGTCATTTTTTGGCCAGTTCTTAATCCAAGCCATTTAATGTTCATCACAGAACTTCCAGCAGCCATCAATGGCTATTCAGCTGCTCAGAAAAAAACCCGGTCAAGATTTCAGCAGGACCCTTTAAAATTATTCTAAGATCCTGCATGGGAGAAACAGAACGTGAACGTTTGTGTGAGGTTTGAAACCTATTTTTAATGAGCTTGACCAGGTAGCTGTTTATACTGACAAAGTAAAACATCCTGTACACAGTGCACACAGCATGGGATTAGGGCTGGGTGATTTTTTTCCACAGCTAAGCAGTCACTGCTTATTTAGTTCCACATCTACTGAACGTGGTCTTCTTTCATTTTCCCTTCCTCAAAGGAAAGAAAAAAGATAAAAGAGAAACCAGCATGAAAGTTGTTGCATTCCTTCCCTCTGAGCTCCAAAGACTGGTCTGCTCTAGATGAGGTGATTTGTACTCCCTTTCCCAGTCACTGTGCTGTGTTTAGACCCAGTTATTGCTGATGAATGCTAAGAGGTAACATCAGGACTCTGCACAGAAATCTACCCTTTTAACCAGCCCTTCAAGCAGACAAGCTGCCACTTATGGGCAGCTGGGGGTTGTAATGCTGATCCTACTGCTTGCTTAATTTTAAGATGATATATTTGAGATGGTGGCAGGAGAGCCACTGTTTCACTGATCAGCTTTTTCAGAGAATGGCTGTACTTGCAGCAACACCTGAGAACAATAAAATGATTGTATCACTCCATCCCTTCACCATGTGCCAGTGCTGTATTCCTGCACCACCTTTTTAAGCCACGTTACATTCATTATCCCAGACTTACCAAGTACACACAGGTATGTCCAGTCACTGGAAAATGAGGCTTCCATTGTAAAAACAGTTCCTCTTGAGAATTAAGTAATTTCAGAAAGCTTAAATACAACCCTTGCTTACTAATAATAGAGTGTTCTTGATACACAAAGCATTTCAATGCTACAGTCTTTAATGTTCCCTGAGTCACTAATTTGACTAACAAATCTCACACACTGCCTGGAAGCAAAGATCTTCTCGTTGCACAGGTCCACAGTGAGAGATAAAGACAAGGAGACTGCATCTCAGAAATGATGGCTTGGAGACAGTACCCAAAGGTCTGAGAATATGCCTGCAAATGAAACCAAAAGGAAGCTGTGTCTGACTTGGCCATTTGACAGCTTTTGTTCTTCATTCCACAGTTTTAAACACTAAATTGCTTCTACATTGATTCACTATTTAACTTTATACTTTATACCCAGAAGACTTTTGAGAATATCTGATAACACAGAAACAGAATTCCCTCAAATAGAAGCATTGTATTACACACTCTGGCTTCACAAATTCCAGATTTTCAGCCCTCAGCCAAAAAAGCACTTCTCAAAACCTCCAAATGCCACCCCAGATGTACACAAAATGTTATCTTTTTTGCTTGCTTCTTTAGGTTGATTTAGATTTTTCCCAGGACATTTTCCAAGACAAGTTAAAATTTGAATTTACCTGGTTTTTTAAATATGTTTCCATTATAATCAGTGTCATGACTCAAAACTATTGTGAAGAAAAACAATTTTTTCCGCTCCAGCTATCAAGTAGCAAGTTTTCTACTATTTCACAGCACTAGCATCTTTCTTGTTAATATGTTTTCGCAGTCTTTTTCCAAAACCTTTAAAAATATTTTATCTTTTTCTTAAAGCACGTCATTCAGTATAATAATTGAATTTAACAAAATAGAAGACAATTTCTGCATGATTGGGATAACCCCAGCAGATTCTTTAGCTGACTTTTAGGCCTCTAAATACATTTAAAATCTGGCTTTAAGTCACAACTGAGAATGAGACTTGGTTTATAAACTTCTTTGATTCTTTCATGAACTTCCAAATATTTTCCCTACTATACATCACAGTGGAGGGAAACAGTAGAGGAGCCTCCACACAGCAAACTGGGGGTGATGTGGAAGCCAGTTTTAAATCATTGTAAGGCCTTTCACTGACTGCAGCAGGTTTTGAATCTGGCCACAACTGACAAAAAACCTCTGTTGATTGCTTTTAATAATAGTACTTTTCATCTATTTAATTATTCCTCACAATAGCCTTTAAAAGGATTTCTTTTCTACACAATACATAGCTAAATTATACTGATAAAGTAACACCATTATTTCCTAGAAAAATGATCATGGCTTTTGTTTCATTTTCTAGATGTTTAATGCAACTAATCCTCTATTTTCCCTGAACAGAGAAACCTACCTATATGACGGTTTTTCCAGCAAAGATCAAAGGAGAATTTAATTTCATGGCTTATCAATAAAAAAAATCTTTCATTTTCCCAACCAATGTTTATATTCATAGGTTGGCAGCTGAGATAAACTCCCACAGAAGAATAAAAAGGCATTAACCCCCCTGTGAAGGTTCCAGTCTGCTTGCAGGTGGAAGGAAAACAGCTCCTGCCAGGCTGGTGAGCCCCTGACTGGATGGTGGGCAGAGACAGGGACAGTCTGAGTGCACAAATATCTCCCTTATGCAAGATGTGGGGGTTTGTTGATTAAAAGCACATCCAGGTTTTGAGCTGCAGAGAAGCTCTCTCAGATAATTTGCCACTAGTCCAGGAGCTGACAGGGATCCTGATTTAAGGCTTCAAAGAATTCCAACACCTTTTCCAGCCTGCCATGAATATCAGTCTATCAAAGACAATAACCTGTGTTTGACTGAGGTACAGGTACAGTCTGTGACACAACATAAGAACAGAATTAATATGTCCCAAACCAGAATTCCATAATAAATTCAGAGCATAATTAGTTACTAGCCAAGCTTATGTTCCAAGAATAACTCAGCATGACTGGCAGGACTGCTCTGATTAAAGCAATGTCCACCCTGAAAGTGAAAGGGCTGTGAGAAATTTGGAACACACAGAATCCCAGGGAGAATGAAGAACATTCATCTTGTCTGTACTTGCAGAACCATCAGCCTTGAGTAAGAAAACACATCTGACTACAGTTTTCTAATAAAAGCCTGCTTTATATGAGAATGAGATTCATTACATTGATAAGGTTTTGAAGCATTAATTTTGGTTAACAAGGAGAAGCCAGAGTGAGAGAAGTAGCCAGCCCCTGGAGCTGCCTCCAGGGAAGAAATTCCCAAGAGTGGCACTTTAACTTCAACTCCACTTCCATCCTGGACAAAAAGCTTGAGGTGAAAGCACATTTCTCTGGCCTACAAGAAGCAGAAGAGATGTGCTGAGGTCTCCTGGCCTGCAGCCCTGTGCCATTCCACCACAAGGAATAGCTTTAAAAGTTCTCCAATGAGATGAGAAGTGCCAGTTCCAAGCTTTCCAAATCCCCAAGACGATGCTAGAGAAAAATGAAATATATATATACTTGAACTCACCACAGGATTTTTTATTGGAAGGTTTGGCTGCAGTAGAATCCTGTGCTTAAAATACAGAAAAGGAATGTGGGTTTTCTTCCTTCTGGGATTTGGTCTTGTTTATTTTTCAAGGCTAACATCTCTAAAAGGTGACTTATGTTCCAAAGCCACGAGTGAGTAACTTATATAATTTGGTTTAATTTAAAAAAAACCCAGATCACTGAAACTCTGACTCAGTAAAGCACTGAAATATGTGTTTGAGTGCCACTGTGAAGAGATGGCTTTTCCTAAAACTAAACTGGGCACATGAGCAGGCAGTGGCATGAAGAAATAACTTGTATAAAACCCACTTACTCATTTGGCAGCCCCATATTGTATCCCCTCTTGCATCAGCATTTTGGTCTTTATTTCCAATAATTTTATCTAAGTATTTTATCTAGAAGCAGACTGAGGAAACAAAAGGTATCACCACCACCAAAAGACTGAGAAGTCATCAAAAACAGACACGTGCAAGGACAACCCAGGACAACCCCCTAAAGGTGAACTCCTGATTTTTCTTTCATAAAAGAGTCCAAGTGAGAAAGAGAAGTCAGGAAATGAGAAAGGGCACAGCTACAGAATTCTGGTGCTGTGGCCCAGAGGGTAAACAGGTAGATTAAATTATGAGGTAAGAGATAGAAAGGAGCTTACAGTACCTAATATTTTAACTCAAAGTGTAGAAGAACACTGGAAAAGTTGTGTTGACAACCACTTTCACATAATACTTCCCTAAATTTCTTATTCTATCATAATGTGTCAGTGTAACAATATTGCCTATCTTGTCAAGGTTTAGAAGGAAAAGCAGAGAAAAGGAAAAGCTGAAGAGACATCAGTGAAAGAGTAAACATAAGTAAGAGAAATGTGACTTGACAGGGAAAATTCAGGCTTTTTTTTCTTTTTTTTTCCCCCTTCTTTCTCCTAAACATAACTGCATTTTCCTAGGGTAGAGCAGTGCTCAGATTTTGCCCCACTAGTGTTCATCACAGAGGCATCACTGTCACTCAGCCCTGGTTCTGATTTCATTAATCACTGTAACAACTGTGACTCAGAGCCTTCTCCCCCTTCACTTCAGCTTTCTGGTTCTTTCCATCAAGCCTGGCAGCCTCTCACCAGCAGTGAATTCTGAAGAACATAAGGGAATTTAGCAATTACAAAGAGCCAAAGGCAGCAGTCTCTGAACTTGCTGTGCCCTGCAGAGTTCTCTTCCATCACCATAGCCAAGCAGGAGGACTAACAACTTGCTGTATCTTGTTTTCCAAGAGCTTACTTTAGGAAGACTTACTCTGTTTTCCCAGACTACTTTTCCCTCCAAACAAAATAGATGTTACCAGGCTCTTGTCTTTTCTGCACAAGAGTCCCACTTAGTCCTATTTTTGGAGGACATTCCCATTTCTCCCTGAACCAGAAGAGGAACAGAGCCCTAGTGCTGCAGTGAGGACACAGCTCAGCTGCACCAGGGCAGAGAGCCTGACAAGGGAACCAGAGCAAAGCCAGCCCTTCAAGGTGTGAGGTTTGCATCAGTCCATTAGTCCTGAGGAAAATACAATGCCTCTAGAAATTACTGTCTGACATAAGCATCAGTGTTTCACAATGGCTTAAAAATGAACAGTCCAAACAGTTTTCCTGTCTATCATTTAAAAACACATGGACACACAGAGCCAGCCTTCCTCCAGCCAGCTGCAGCAACACAATTTTCAAAGGTAAACTGAGATCTTATGTAAACACTGCTCCCAACTCCTCCTCGTGCTCAGAAAGAGCAAGTTACTTTTAAACCGACGTGTACCAGTGATCCTTGCATTTCAAACCATTCCTAAATATCCTTTCACCTTTGAAATGAAATAGGACAAGACAGCAATGGGAATTTATGTGAAGTCTGAGCAAGTGGCCATGAACACATTCAGTGGGTGTTTCACAGCACACAGCAGTGACCTGCAAGGTGCAATTTTGGACCCAAGCCCTGTTAGATGTGCCACCTGCCTTGCTGACAGAATGGCCTCTGGCCCCCAAGTGCACTGTGGCAGCTGAAAGCAGCTGATGCCCCAGGGCCAGCCCGACACTGTAAAAATCAGCAGCTGCTCACTGTGCCTCTGCCTTATTGACTTGAAATAACCTGCTGTTTGACCCCTGGGAGGGATTTGGGCATTGTGTTTTAAAAGTGCTGAAGGGCAGCCATGCCACAGGGACAGGGCATTACTGTTAATCATCAGCTCTGCACAGTTACTGAATGAACTATTGGGTGGTTTTCTTTGCTAGTTATTTTCTTTCTACGCTGATTATAGGGTTTATTCACCATTTTTCTGTGCTTTAATTTGGTTGATTGATGTGCCCAGAGAACAGAGAGTTCCGGTCCTTTTATAAATCCAGAAGAAAAACACAAGATAACACAAAATAAATTGGCTCTGGCATTACCCTACATTCAAAAAAAGTGAACTGCTTAGCTGATGTGCAGTTTTAATTGTGCTTTTCCTGATGCAGGGTAAAATCCTACCCTCAGTGCCTCCTCTCTGTCCTGCTCATCAGTGAATACTGTAGCTAGGTTCTGTTTTTCTGGCCCATCTAGTTCTGGGTAACAGCAGATGAATGCACTTTAGTTATTCCAGATTCACATCAGTGTAAATGAAAGTGCAATTTCTCTCTCTCTTAGCTAAACAAGCAGAGAAAAAAAACCCCAAACAACCCAAACAAATGCTCTCTCCAGGAAAAACAAACAAACAAACAAACAAAAAAAACAAACCACAAATAAAACAAAACTGTATAGCTTCAACCTAACACCATTTACAAAGAAGAAGATGAAGGATACCATTGCAAAACCTAAAATCTCACGTCCCACAACACTGGCAAAGCTTGTCACATCTTGCTCCATCATCTTACTGTTATAAACTTCCTTTTGCAACCTTCTAAAAATTATTTTCCACATTGCTTTTGCATTATATGAACTCATTTTTAATAAATAAAACACACATTTTAAGCCATCTAATAAGCTTGGATTGTAAAACTTAAATCACTCAATAAACCTTCCTGTGCTGTAAAGTCTGCCAGCTTCACAGCCTCAGAAAGCACTAAGATCCTGAATCTTGAAAAAGAAAAGTAAAAAGTGAAGTTATTATTTTAGGTAACTTGGAAAGGTTTCTGGAAGTTAGGTACAATGCCTGAGGCCACTACACTTGAAATCTTAATTATCAGTGTCTGCAACCTTTTGGATATGAAGGTTTTATTAAAGCAGAGCTAATAGACATTTTTAAGAGTCTCTACCCTTTAAAAGTAAGAGGTGCACACATAATGTGCCATCACCTAAAGAATTACTGGCACAGATTTGACATGACCTACAAAATTAAGATATGGCTTCACCACTTCAAACTTGAACTCATGAAACCTCTGAGCTCGTTACCTCATCACTCTGTTCCTCAGATACAGAATTGAACTCCAAATCAATCTATAATCCACTTGCTAACCTTCTGAGCAAGGGGGAGATCTTTCTCAATATTCTCTCCCCCCCCACTGTAAATGCATACATGGGCTGATAGAAAGATTTTTGGATGTTTAGTCTCTGCTAGAAATGCCAGCAGCACAGCCGATGCCAAGGTCACCCTCAAAGCCTGTCCAGAGCATCTCTAGCAGTTCCCCAGCTTTTTGCAATGCTGAAGCTCTAAGAATGATCACACAAAGAGATGAACATAGGACCTGATCTAACCAAACGAGGTGTAACATTTATTGCCAAATTATTTAACGGCTCGGGAAGCAGAAGCTCCAAACATAAATGCATCTCCAACAGAACCATTAATAAAACCATCATTTAAAGGTTTGCAAAGACACTGTGGCTTGGCCCCATGGCATATAAACATATAGTATTTGGGGTTTTTTTTAGGGAGCTGAAAATGTGACCTCTGTATATTTTCTTACATGCCCATAAAATAAACTAAAATCTTAAAACAACCCATTACTTCAATGGCTTGTAAGTTTTAGGCAGTTGGCAGTAAATTTAGTTTTATATAAATAAATGTTATCTCATTACCAGCCATCTCCATTAGGACCTAGCAGACCATGAAATGGACTCTGCAAGATGGAGCAATGTGCTGAGGCCCAGAAAACCATCCCTGTGGCTCCAGGTCCCGGAATGATGAGGGAAATGAAGCCCCACATTACAGTGTGAGGCACACACACTAAATAAGCCTTTTTAGGCAAGGCATTAGGAAAGAGAAGCACAGATTACTCCTAACTGTGAAAAGTACAGTTGGGTTAGTTGGCACCTGCTTCTTCTTGGCTTCATTTCCTACTGTTATGAACTTCTTACAGAATGTGCTTTTTGCAGAGAAGAGGGTGTAACACTGCTAATACAGATCATGAAGAACTCACTTTAGACACTGGGGGAGGCAAATCCATTCCAACATATTGCCAGAAACTACTTTCCTGTTCAGAGAAAAAAAAAAATATTTACAGATCTACGGTGAGAAAAGAAGTCAAAGTAAAGCAAGATAAGACAAAAATATTGCTTCAAATGCTAAATTAATATTAAAGTTTTCATATTGTTTGAATAGAGCTAACGTCCAGTTTATAAAACACACTGAGCTTTAATCTCCTCATGAGGCTAAAAGGATATATTTTAAACCACATTTGATTCCTTAGATGATGTAAAACACCTAAAGCTCAGGCAAAATGTGAACTGCCAACCAAATACAGTACTGAGCCATCCTATCCACACTTTGTGGGAAAACAGTGATCTTTATTTTGTAAAGGAGTCGTGGCTTCAAACTTAATTGTACTTCTCAAGGTTTCTTGTCAGCTTGGGTTGGTAGAGAGGAGAGACCCAAATTAATAAAGCTCAAGAGGGAAGATGAGCAGAATTCATAAACTGAAGATTTTTCCACATCAGCAGCCATTTAAGGGTCAGAACTCTTCTCTCCAAACCCCAGCACTGACATTCTGGTCCTGTGGTGGAATAAGGGAAGCCAACTACTATTTCTGGTAGCTGAGGGAACAAAAATGTCCAAGACAAACAAGTTTAATCCACTTAAGACCTTAAGAAACAACTTGTTTCTCTCAGCTAAAGAAAATACATTTTCCAGTCTTTGACTATAAAGAAAAAATTTAGAAAATAAAATATTGTGATCCATAATAAGAATGCTTTCAAATTCTGTGTTTAGCACTTCTTCCAGCCCTACTTTTCCTGAATCCATATTTAAAATTATCAGAATTGATTTTTAAATTACCATTTAATATGACCTTATACATGCAACGATTGAAACCAGTTTCCTGACACAGAAATCAAACCATCACAATAAAATTATAATAATGATAATACAATACCTTCTAGAAGTGCATTCTTATACAAGTCTATGGGTGCTTTAAAATGTCCATAATTGATACACTGAACACCCTTCTGTGAGAATTTTCAATGCAGCTGTCCAGCAATTTCAGCTTTTGCTTTTCAAAATATTAACACTAATGAAAACTCTTTGCAGAATATGCAGTTATTCTGTGCAATTGCTTTTGTTATAGCTATGCCATTATTATAAAATCAGAACAAAAAATAAAAGCTGCATTTGTTTGTCATGTTTGTGATGTTTACAGTAATGGCAATTCTACAGGTTAAAAGTCAAGGTATTATGAACTCTGTGTTCTAAAAAAATAAAGGGCCTTTGCAACTCATTTCTCTGTATTCTCTCCCCCAAATGACTTCAAAATGATGCTGCCCCTTATGTATCATATTCTTTTTCCCAGTAACACTCCTGAAATCAGTTGAAAAGCTTCTAAACTGAGAGATCTTGAGAGCTTAAGACTAAGACCATAATTCCTTTGGGTGATTACAGGTTTTTCAGCTTTAGCTGATAAACAATAGCAGCCAGAAAAAACAAGCAGCATTTATACATGAAAACCCCTTATTCCTGCAGCTCCTGGGCTGTGTCACACCCTGGGTCAGCCCCCAGACCTGGCAGCACCCCTGGCTCTGTTCGTATTAGGAGACTTCACTGCTCAGGTGGCAAAACCACTGGACATTTACCAGATGTTCTTACATCCAACTTCCTTCCTCCCTCAGAAACGACCATCACAATTTATGGAATAAAAGTCACGGGGGCAGAGGGATCCAACTGCTGGTGACTTTCCATCTCTGAACAATTTGTGTTTGTTCTTTTAAAAACATTTCTGGAAATGCTTCTGTCCCCCCAGAGCAATACAGCTTCAGTGCCACGTTATGCAACGACCCACATGTGCACAGGGAATGTTTGGCAAATAAAAAATAAACTACTCAGAAAAGCCACTCTTCCAAAATGCTGAATAGGGCTGGGGGTACACAGGCTGGCACACAGTGTGCAGGAATTTGCAAAGCAAACCAGAAAATACAGGAGCCAGACATTATCCAGCTTTCTTGGCCTAATCCCCTCGTTTTTAAGTAGTCAGGTTGAAAGGCAGACCATTCCAGATGGCACTGGGGTGATAACATGCAGCTTCACTGATAATATTTACTGAAGAAGGTTTTTTTTAAAAAAAAAAAAGCAAATAAAGGCAAGTGTTATGGTAGCATGGTGAAAATGGGTTTCTTAGCTCTTGAAAGTTGAACAGAAATAGGAGAGTAGCACTGCAGATTGTATGGAGCTGCTTTTCTTTGAGGACAGATTTTTCTCAGTTTCCTTAGGGAAAAAAAAAATAAATCTGTGTTTATCTGCTAAAAGGCAAAGTGTCTCTGTGGAACAGACCTGTGGAAACCCCAGAGACCATATATGAATGCTTGAAGAAAATGACAGCCCTGCACATCTCTCATCGAGGATTAATGTGTTGAATCTGAAATATATTTTGTTTTACTGTAACCACATTTAAAGGTTATGAGCCATATGTAATGGAAGTGTGACATTTCAGAAAACACTCATCTTCGAAATTCAAAATACTGAAGAAGCAGCTTTTCCAATTTTAACCAGCTCTTCTACACACACACTACTAGAACAATCACTTAACTTTTACCTTTTCAGTCTCATTTGGGAAATATTAAATGACAGTCCCACATTCATCTATGCCTCCTTTCTCAGACAATCCATGCCGATAAATTTGCTATCCATGCACTGGCATTTTGCTTTGTCAGTTTCTTGATCTTAATTTCCTAAATATCCTATTTTCATTTTTTTTTATTTTTTTTAATAATATCGTAAAATTCCTATTTCCAGAAGTAGGTTTTAAATCACTGCCTGGAAAAGCCTCTCATTATTATGGAAGGAGCACTTTATAAGAACTTAGACATTCTAGAGGTGATATTCAGACTCCTTCCCAATGAAGCCAATACTTTAAGAAAAACCCTGTTATCATGCCAAGTCAAAAAAAGTTTTATTTTCACTAAGATTAACATTTTAAAATTGCTACTCAAAAGACAGTTTCAAAAACTGAATCAATAACAGTGTCCCTTCTGTAAGCCAAGGCAAAACAGCACTGCCTACCAAGGAGGTGCTCTCTGCTTCTGCAGGCACATTTCATACATACATTAGCTCTTTCTAACTGGGAAGGTGTAGAAATACATGAAAAGGATGATGCATTTTATTAAATCAGTCTACTCAATTCACTGCCCCCTTCAATCAAGTATCACTCCAACTGTAACCATTCCATCTTTCCTGAAATGCTCGCTGGGTTACAGACATCAGTTAGCAGAGGAGCAAAACTGAATGGCACTGCCAGCTCCCACACAGATATCCAACAGCTTGCACAATTAGCTTGAGGTAGTCAAAATAATACCCTCCTAAACATTTCACTTGTTTTTAATATTCTATTCTGACCATTAAACCCAAAATCTAATGGACAGCAATGCCGGTGCATGCTAAGGTTACATGAAATCTAAACACAATCAATTTCCCTGGTGTCTGATAAAGGTTTCCTGCAAAGATACACGTGCAAATGGTCCTCAAATTATTTTAAATTAACAAATATAAACTGGATTCTGTGTAATTTCATTTTAACTTCAGTTTAAAGTGTGTGTTTAAGTGCTTTGCTGAATCCATTCAGCATTGTGGTACAGGGAAGATCACAGTGTTTAAATGTTAATCTTTCAAAACTAGTCCTAGTAAGGCAGACCTGTTCTGATTCTTCCAAGCTGACAGGAAAGCACTGGAGTAAACAGAGTCAAGAGCACAAATACTTACCTTTTTTCTAAAACAGAACAAGGAAAAATTACTCTTGGAGATCTTGAGTTACCCTTTTCCATAGAGGTTTGCATTATGAAACTCTGTAAAGGCAAATATTATCATATTATGGCATATTAAACACCTGGATCTAAAAACTGAAGAATAATTTGTACACATAACCTGGGAGAAAGGTGGTGGGGAAGGAGTAAAACTTTTCTATGTATCCCAGAGAACTTGACCCAGCATTATGTATTATCTGAAAACCAGAACTGTAGCCCAGATTTTTCCTGTACTTTACATGTCAGGATTAACCAACTCTTTGTCACCTCTCAGCCCCTCTTCTGCACTTCAACTTACTTGCTACAGCAAAGTTTGAGGTATTTCCAAGCCCTCTTTTCAGAGGACTCCTGGACTCTTCTGAGCCCAGACACCTTTATTTTCCTCCTCTGAAACCCAGCACGTACAAAGCTGGAAGATTATTATGCCTCTCCTACCAGGCTTGAAAACGCTTCCTGTTTCATTCTTTACAAATAAAAAATTACATAGGTGTTGTACCTTGAACATTCACTCCACTGTGAGAGAGGTTTTCGCTGTTGAGCCACAGTTTAAAGCTCCAAATGTAGCACTTTACTTTTCCAAAAGGATTGCTTAGCAGGCTTAAACAGCAACTCCCAAGAGTTTGCTTCAGGGAAAGACTGGCCTAGAACAGTCTACTTAAAATCCCCATGTTACACAACAACTGGAGTGATTTCTTTTGTGTCCTTCACTGCTGGAAGCTCACAGTGTCCTTGCTGAATTGTGAAGTGGTGAAGGATTCCCCAGTTCCCTGCTGCCACCATGCCTGTGGACAAGAAACATGACAACAGTTCAGGTTGGTGAACTGCAACAGCAGCTTCCAGCACTGACCAGGTTTGTTTTACTGTCACCTCCTCCCAAATCATTGGCTGATCCATCCACAGGTAGGCTGTGCCTAAATTGTTATTCTCTGAGTCGAGGCTCTCTCCTCGCTATTTTACAGAGATCTTTCATGGAGAGGCTGGGTCCCTGCAGTGCCCAGACATTACTACAAAACAAACTATTTCTACTAATAATATAATTACTAATGCCACTATGAATGTCATGCAGAGAAAGAATTCCAACAGCACCATAAACAAGTCCAGGCTTTGTTGTGATGTATGCCAGCCTCTTCCTCAGTAACAATAAAAAAAAACAACTTTAGCTTTTAAACATTACACACATACCCCATGTATGATCCCTGGGGAGGGTCAATCCATATTCCCCCCTCTGAACCAGCCCTCCATGCACAGCAGTCTTCACAAACTGGTCAGGTCTCTGGGAACACACTGTACCCACTGGCAGCAAAACAGCGAGGGAGATTCAGCCTTTGGGTTATAAAACTTTCCACAAACCTTGGCACACTGGATGCCTGCACAGTGTTTGGCATTCAAACACCAGTCCATGGCAAACCCAGATGTCTTCTCAGTGGGGATAACTGTGTGACAGACCTGCCTGTGCCTGGGGGAGGCACAGTGACCTGCACTGCCCCTCGTGGGCTGTGTCAGCAGCAGAGGGAAGAGCTGCCCGAGGGAAAGGACACAGGAACTGGATATGCTCACGGTATTTTTGGTAGAGGAGTCACAGAACCCTTCCCCTGCTTTTCTGGACTGTCTGTCTTCAAAGCACAGCATTGTCTTCCAAGGACTTCTGGAGGAAGGACAGTGTGGAAGAGCAGGTCAGAAAGTGAGTGAATTCAAAACTTACCCTGAGAGATCTCTCCAGGAATTTTCAAGGATCAATGGCCACAACCAATGCTCAGCTTGAGCAGATTCTTTTCTTTATCTTTTTTCCTTTTTAGTATCTCCAGGCACTGTTTTGTTCCACTGAAAACCAAGGTGGAATCAAACTCCCTTCTTTTACAGAAATCTTACTGTTGTACATGGGTTAACTGGAATGAAAAGATCCTCTATCATCCAGTGTTATTAAAAGAGACCTTATGCACAGCAAACGGGAGAAATGAGAGGTTTGCTGCAGCCTGCTGTGCTGTTTTAACCAGCAATTAATACACATATTCTTTTATTCTCTCTTTTTTTCACTAAGCAAACAAGTTGCCAGTTAAGCGGATACTGTCTAGAATTTGCAGTATCAAAGCAGTTAAATAGTACTGGATTTCAGCATAGTCAGCAAGAGAGATAAATGCTACCAGGTTCCATTTAGCTTTGAAATGTGGTCTGTAAGTATTAAAGTTGCCAAACATACTGGGAAAAATACCTGCAGGTGTACAACCAGGATGAGTACAAAAGCTTTTTGTGAACATTCTGACCCCAAATTGTACTCAATATATAAAACAGATACATTTTATAAACACTGCTTGTTTTTGATGCCCTTGAACATATGCAACATTTTTCTTAAAAGACCAAATTACCTCAAAGCATTTCTGACACCTCAGACACCTGTCAAAATTACAGAAGCCATAAGGCATTGGTAAAGCTGCTGTTATTGCTTTCCTCTGTGGTTTGTCAAAGTGCTACAAACATCAAGGGCTACTTAGTTATCTGTAAGTAAGAATGTGGAGGCCTTAAAAAAGCCTAAAGAAGAGCAGTCCTCAATAAATATAACATTAAGTAGCACAGATTTTTGAATTGCAAACATATGGTCTGAATATTCTGTTAATTGGTTTTTCTGTTAAGGGGAATCACCTGCCCAGACCTTTGAGCCATTGCGAATTCCAGTCCCTGACAGACAATCACACACTGGGGGCTCAGTCCAGTCACAGGAATTGCAAAAGAATCTCCAAGACACATCCCAGAGTGGAACAGTTTTCTTTTTAGCTGCCCCACAGGGTTTCTTTGGAAAGGTATTACTTTGCATCCATCTGAACGAGGAAACACTGTACCCTCTGCACTCTGGAAGGCTGTGGAGCTGAAACTGCCCCTACCCCTCACATGCTGCACCAAGAGCCACCAGTGCCCACCTACACTTGGCACTGGGCTCCTTTGTCACGAGGAAAAGCACAAGGCACATTTATTCTGGTGCTTGAATGCAAAGCAGAAAACAGTTGTTACCAAAAGGAAATCAGTAGAACAAAAGAATTTCATGTGGAAAACAGGACTGCTGAACAGATTTCCTTCTGTGGACATCTGTCAGGTGCCTGGACTGAGGTGCTATTTCAGCAAACATCCTCCCCTCATTGTCTCTTCTTTGCAAGAAAAAAAAACTCTTATCCTGGTTCATGGTCTTCTAATTATACACCTTTTCTTTTTGCTACATATTAAGGACAAATAAATCTTGAAAACAGATCCTGCCCCCCCAGTACCTGCTCTTCCTGCAATTCAGTGTGTCCATATCATTGTACACCACATGCAAATTACCACGTTAGCTGATGGGAACAAAAGCTCTCCTCTCTGGATGACTTTCCAAGGTGTGGGTTGTTTTAAACATGGTTTGCTCTTCCTGCAATGCATGTGAAGTGAGAGTTTAACTTAAAACCCATTGTTTTACTACGCTGTTAATTGGCCAGTGATGGCTGTGGTGGGCAGCTAAAGTTCAGTGTTTCAGCTGTTAGCCCAAGTACAGAGAAAAGCATTTAGGAACAATCATAATATAAAAGTGTGGTTACACTTGGCAAAAATGCTTGCAATTACTGCTTCTATTTTTGGAAATACAGCACATTAAAATTTAAAATTCTACTTAAAAGGCACTAATACAAATTGCTAAAAAGTCACTTCTGCGAGATTTTAACGTTATAATGGCAGCATAATTAGATACATCTCACAAAATGTAATCAGATAAATTCCAGACAAGTATGGAATAATGCAGAACAAATAAAAAGATATAATATAAATCACCTGTAAGAATATATTTCCTCCTGCTGAGCATCCCTGGACATCTAAAAGCCAGAGCTGCAATCCTTCTCTCACATTACTGACCAAACATCTGAAATTTTCTAAGCCCAGTATTCCAAATCAAGACAAATAAACACCTTTGTAGCTCCAGAACAATCAGAAACCACAGCTCCTGGGGCAGTAAGGTTCCAAAATATAAACACAGCAGTGGCAGGTCAGCTCAGTGACCACACTGCAGAACAAAATACTTAAGAATGGCTTCAAGTAAGAATAGGAGGGTCATTATTTGTTCTAAATAACAGAGCAGGTTACAGATTACCACCACTATGAGATCAGTTTTTAGGTTCTTAGCCATCAGATCTGATGAACGGAGTCACACAGGTAAAGACAAGGCAGGGAGATGAGGCTGTCAGACTTTTCACAACTAAAACACTTCCAGAGTAAAACATCAGCAGCTGAGAACCTGAAATCCAATCCAAATGCTGCAACAGCAGCTTATGCCAAATACAGATATAAGGTATATACATGTATATACATGTGATAGAATACATACATAGATAAAATTTGGATATGACATCAGGAAAAACTAATCGATAAATGACACATAAACTTAGAAGAATCTCAGGAAATGCAGGATCCTCATTCTGCCCAGTGAAAACCAGCTTTAGCTATCAGAGTCTGGGTTTACATTAACCATGTTTGGGAGGAGTAAAGTAGATTTGAAATTAATCTCTCCAACCCGTTCCCACTCCCAGGTGTTGATTTGGTTGCAGAGCAGTGTTGATGTACATGAACCAGTTTCTTGCAGAGAAAACTAAGCCAGAAGGTCTTACCCAGGTTACACACCAAGTGTCCTTCCAGCCCTATCAGACACACACAGATCTGAACTGGTAATTGAGCACAAACAGACTGATAATGTTCCTGAAAGGAATGGTGAATGAGATGACCCCAGCACTTCTATTTCAGTAGCCAATTAATTATTAAGAAAACAAGGCAATATTAGCAGAAAGCAAATTCAGTCTATTTATACCATGATAGTGCTGAATTATACTGAAAATAACCAGGATATATAAAGATCAAAGAGAAGCATAATTTAATAACATATGTATTCATAATTTTGCTATTTGGCAGAGACAAAATACCACCTCTCCTTCCAAGAAAGTTGTTAACAAAATTCTAATCCGAAAATTTTTATAATATCTTTGGGGGAAAAAAATGTACAGTATTCTGAGTAATTAGAAAAAGAATGAGGAAAATATTGTAGCTGACAGTATCTGCAAAAGAGAACTGTATCAACATGCACAGCTGAGAAGGACAGGGAGGCAAACAGCTGAAGGGAGAGCTGTTAAACTGGGTTTATCCTCCCTGACAAATTCTGCTCCTTTATAAACTAGGAAGTTTTTAAACAAAACATCACCACCAACAAAAATAAACACAATCAAGGGCATCTAAGGCAAAGAATGTAAGGAGGTGTTCTGAGAAAGGAACATGTTTTCACATCCTTTGTCAAGTCCCATCTTCCCGAAAAGCAAACTGACAGCTGCCAGGTGTTCTCATGTGCTGCTTTTGTAAAACAGGGAGCAAATTAAACGAGCCTTTTTTAAAGTACATTGATTCAAAACAGAACCACATAAGCAGGAAATGAGTTTCAAGAAACTAAGACCCAAAGTGTGCTCTGCCATATTCCTGTAACTCTGGGCACTCACCAAGTGTGTGCTGCCTGCCAATAACACAGCAACTCTTAAAAGCTGCTGACAACTACATCTGCTTTGTGCCAGTCTAAATTTACCCTGAGGAGAGCAAGCATGAGTATGGTAAGCTCAATCATCTCAACATACAGTATCTTAAATAAGGGTCTCTAAATCAACAATTAGAATTGCTCCTGAAAACTAAGTTTTTGTGTCAGGGAAAAAAAAAAAAAACCTATTAAGGTCCACGTGACATGAGAACTGCTACATTTTACAGGAAACCAGATGTTCCTACCCTGGCCTGAAACCCAAAGAACCTGAGAACTTTCAAGTCAAAATTTAACTGCATTAATGGTTGCCAGCAATTAAATCAGCTGCTCAACTATTTTGAGGGGTTTCAGAACTACTTTTGGAGGAAAAAAAAAACAACCACAAAATAAAAATGCAGTATATTTTCAAACTATAAATGCCATTTCTTTAAAGAGATACAGGGCATTATACCAAGGACATATTAAATGCATACACAAAGTGCCCTGACATCACTGCCCACTCTCCAGACATGCAGCAGCCACAGGACCCTCCTGCCCCAGCAGAAGCTCACCAGTGCAGTGCAGTATGTGATTGCTGACAGATCATTTACACCTTGGATCAAAAAAAAATCTGCTGGAAAAGAGGACGGGAAAAAAATTTGCTATCTATCACTTCAGACAATGGTGCAACTCTGGAACGCTACAAAAACCAGTTCCATGTGTATTTTAAGGCATCCTGGACTTAAATCAACCCTAAAGGACTTACTGATCTGAAAACAAACATCTGAGATGAGGTTCTTAAAGTATTCTTTATTAATATCATTAGAAGTTGCAGAAACAACTTTCTTGTAATATAAAGGCACAGGGAGACAGCTTTGATAAAATATTCCAAACAAACAGTAACTTACAGTACAAAAGGACAATTTTAATGCACATACAAACCCCAAACATCTCATTCAAAAATATTTCACCATGTTCATCAATAATAATGGGCAATGATTAAAAATATAAACTGTTATAGTACAATAAATATCTGACAGGTGCAAATGGAACAAGATTTATTGCTCTCCACACTGTTTTCCCTGTAGTGTTTTTGTTGTAGTGGGTTTTTTGTTGTTTTTTTTTTTTTAATTTTGTTTCTTGTTTTGGTTTCTTGAGGTTCCAAATTCCTTCTATAATCAGCTTTAGTTAGGCATTTCTGGAGGAGCTAAACCCCAAACAAAATGTAACAGAACATTCTTACAGTCACATAACTGTCTCAAGCAGTGACCACAACTGGCAGTGTTTGTTCCTTTCACAACTTTAACAATCACACTCCACTCGCTCCTTGGGAAATGGGGTAGATGTTTAAAAATCAACTGTAGTGGTAAGTCAAGGCTTCTATGGTAGGGTGGCAGTACCTGGTCTGAGGGTGAGTCTGCTTTCCTCAGTTAAGTGGGTTTTATGAGGAGGAGTAGCACGAACCTGCTCTGACAGCTTGTGCCAGAACAAGCACATAAAACTGCTCAAATGAGGGGAGGGATTAAGACCAAGAGCCGCACTGGAAATTCCAGCTTCAAAAACAAGACAACAGACTGGGAGCAAATCAGGACTACAGAGGTAATGATGACTTAAGGGTGAGAATCTCCAATACTAAAATACCCTTAATCACAGAATGGTTAAAGTTGGAAAAGACCTTTTAGATCATCAATCCAACCATCAATGCAGCACCACCACCATGTTCACCATTAAAGCATGGCCTGGAAATACAGTGCCCTCAGAAATCAAAAAGCACTCTGCATCTCGGGATGGCTCCACTCTGAGCTCCAGGAAGGGCCAGTCAGTGAGTTTGCCGTTTCTCCTCACCTTGCACTTGCAGCAACAGGTTCCACCAGTCTTTGCTGCAGGACAGGAGGCACCCTAACTCTGCTCTTGAAAGCAGCACACACTTCCCTGCTCAGAATTCAGGTTAGCTTGCACAAAATAAGGTTTGAAACACGCATTTAAGAAATACAAGTTTCCTTCATTACTGTTACAAGAAGTAATGTGCATACATTTCCTAGGACTATCTTTGTATGAATAAGACCTCAGGAAAATGAAGCATAGTAGTTAAAAAAAAAAAAAAAAGGCAAACCTAAAAACTGAGGAGCAAACTTTGAAGTGAGTTCTTGTAGCAGTAACTGAGGTTTTTATAAAAACTGTAATTTATGAGAACAACTCCATAGTTACACAAACCACAACAAGTCAGTTTTAACTGCACTGAGAATGGTCCAACTTAGCTCAAGAAAAGGTACCTAGAGTGAGTACAGCTTATTGGTAAGCCAAAAGATGAATATTCAGTAAACTCCATTACTCCTGTATTCAACAGAACCGTGAATGATGTAAAACAAACTGCTAACTTTCTTATTATTATTAAAATTAGAGTTTTCTTCTAGCATAAGTGCACAGTTTTAGAAGTTCTTCAGAGAGTAACCAAGGACCCCCACAATTTGATTTTTGAAAAATTAACTTCACTGCAATATAGCAATTTTTTCTTTACTATTTGTTTAGAAACTAATAAACAAAACCATTTTCTTTGGTTTATGCTTAACTACATCAGACTAGTGAATTTTAATTTTTAGTCAAGCTTCTATCCCCAATTTAAATTGATACAGATCTTTTTATTGTAGTGTTTCTCCCATTCTCAAGTTATATCTGTTAAAAATAAGACTTTGCTCAGACCATGATTTCCTGCTAAACAATTGTGTATATCCTGGCATGAAGGGAAAGTTTTGAACAACTGTTACATGAAGTGATACTTCCAATGGCAGAACTACAAAAGACATTGAATGAATATTAATTCAAGAGACATCTAAATTCATAATGATCTTAAAGAAATAAACCACAATGTCTAAGTATAGTAAAATACAGTGTAAAGCCCCCTAAAATTAGACAGTAACCTTGGGAATCCTGCACTCACAGTAGGAATATTCTGCCCAGCATTAACATGAAAGCCTGTTCAGTTTGAAACAATGCAGACAGCTAGATTTACCTGGATGTAAATGCCACTTCAAGGTGTTTGTTTAAACACAAAAATGAGACGATGATTTCAGGAAAAAGGCCTTTAAAACAGGCCACCAGTCTAACTTGACTTTCCAAGTAAGAACATCAGCTTCACAGAACTGTGACACTAATGCAGTTTTATGTAAAGTACCCTTTGACACACAAGCTGTCAATTAAGCTCTCACAGTCTTTTGTGACCTACTCCCCTTTAAACAGTGAGGGAGGACAGTCAATAGTAGCTCAAGTTTTAGTTCGGTAAGTACCTTGTCTGTTTGCAAAGGAACGTTACAACACCATAAAATTCTATTTTTACGGTATTTAGAAAACTGATAAACTAGGGTTTGTCTTTTTTTATTCTCTCTTTTCAATACACAAGTCCAGAAATTCATCTGCTCTGTGTCTTTGCAGTAGTGTTTCAGCCAGTGTTGGCAGAGTTTCCCCGTGGACTACCTCAGGTTGTTGGTGAGCTGAGCGAGGAGCTCCCGCAGTTCCTTGGCGGCCTGGAAGCGGCCGTAGCGCCTCTTTGGGTTGGCACACTCGTCCAGCAGGGCCTCCAGCCGCCCCTCTTTGGCAATGTCAGCAGGGGGGTCGTGCAGGAGCCCCCCCGAGGTGCCACGCCACGTGGCGTGGCGGGATAAAAGGTTCTGGCACACGGCGTAGTAATTGTGGTCCACAGTGACACGAGCACAAAGAATCTCCTTGGAGAAGGACAGGCAAGCTTCCTTATCACAGTCATCGAACTTGCTTTCATACCACACGTCCCAGTTCTCAGGTTTGTCTGGGAAATACAAGCAGACAGTAAAAAAAAAAAAAAAGTGAGAGGAGGAAAGAGCCTATGTGTGCCTGAACACAATCAAAAGCTCACTGGTAATATGTAAACTATAAACTAACTTTGTGTAGACAAACCCTTAAATGTTCCAGTCTAAAGTTGCATCTGAGAGTTTGACACACCCCTCTGCTGAAATGGTCCTGGCAGTACAAAAAAATCGGGAAGAAAGGAAGAGGGTAAAATAGGTAGCAAAGAGAGGGAAGCAAAAAAAAGCAGCACAGCAAAACACACGAAATCTACATTCACACAGAGCCAGAGGAAAAAATGTAGCATCAGCAAGTACAAGAGAGCAATCCACAACCAAAGTTGAGAGAAAAACAAACAAGCAACATGATTTATTTTAGCAACATAGATTTGGTTTCTCCAGTTGCCCTGGAAACTAATGCTGGCAAGTGCACTACCAAAGACTAAAAAAAAAAAAAGAACATTGCAAAGTATTGCCATAAACCTCTGAAACTTTATCTTCTGTTTACTTTAGACATGGTAGTAAGCAAGAAGTAAATATAAAAAAAGCAGATGGATTATTTAGAATCTTTGAAGAAAAAATTGCACTTACATGCATAAGCCCATCTTTAATAAACATTAAAAAGTTAGCAACATTTGGTGTCTTTGTCTCAGCTTTAACTTAAAAGCTGATTTACCCACAGTACCTTGTACAGTAACAACACATAGAAAGGTAACTAAGTGTGAGATCTCCTGAGCTCTCACTACTTCTTGTTAGAAAAGTTAAGATGAAAGTTTCTAGACCACTGCCAGCTTTGAGAAGGGGTCCTTAGCATGGAGCATCATAGTTTTGCAGATTGCTCTTAGCAGTGTGAGATAGAAAGAACAATTAATCTGTGCCTGGCAGTCTCTTCTCACTCATGGCATACTAGAGCAAAAAAAAAAACAACCCAACAGACTGAAAGAGGACTAATAAAGCTATAAAAATATGACGTAAAATTTGTAAAATGAACTGAAAATTCCAAGTGGAAAAAAAGGTCAGCAAAGGAAAATGGGAAAAAAGGACTTTAGCAAACTCAAATATAATATCCCACACAGAGTATTTGAAGTATGACTTACAGTGCAGCTGGACAGAATGCACATATTCAAATATCTAAACAGGCACATTACTCACTCTGGACAGAGACTGTTTCATGAATCTTTCCAAAAGATTAATGAAATCAGTATTAAATGTCAAGTTTATACAAAGACTAAGATCTTTCTCATGTCCTCATTTCTTTTCTGTGTTCTTGATTGTTAGATCACAAATCAGGCAGTAAAATCCTAGTTAGAGCCAAATTAGTCTGAGACTACAGACAGCAGATGTAACTGTGACACTTCCAGCATTCAGCTTCTGCAGGAAGCTACTTGTTCTTATTCCACGTGCTCATCAGCTTCAGAGTTCATCTGGTCATCTTTGTGACTCAGCAATTCCAACATGCTTCAAAAATCAAAGTTGTCAGTAATACTGTTTTAAGAGGGGGGGAAAACAAAAAAAAAAAAGGAAGTTCTAAAGTAAATGTACTGAATATGCAATACATTAAAAGGTTTTCTTGGTAGGCTCAGATAGTTTTAGCCTAAGGTCCTTGAGAACATATAATAAATCCAATTAAAAAAACCAACCAAACAACCCTAAAACATACTTCCTTGTAGAAATGCACGTGCACAGAAAACCAGTCCTAAAGTTAACTCTGCAGCACAACATATAAAGGCTATATGCAAAGTTTTAAAAAAAAAAATAAATCAATTCACCCAAGGCAGACTGGGATCACTTGGGGTGTTGCCACGAACCTCTGCAGAACCCAGGGTTTCATGTTCAGTGTCTCCAGCCCTCATGTCTGTCACATGTTCTTTATGAGCTCAAAAGGAATATAAACCCATGTATTGCCACTTTGTCACACATCTCCCACTGCCACTGCTTTGAGCTTTCACAGCTGACAGAAAGATGAATGAATGTTCTCTGTTCCCGTTTGGGAACAGCACCAAACATTCCTTCGGTTCCATTCTTACAGAGCACCAACTGCAACAGCAGAAGCCAAGGCAGGCTGTGGAACTGAGGCACTGCCACTGCCCTGTCATTCACAGAAAACACAATGACAACACTTCCATCCTTGCACTGATGTCTGGAAAAGACAAAAGGAACCTCTGCCTTTTAACTAGACAAGACAGCCAGGCAGCTTACCTGTCTATCTGTCCATCCATCTGTACAAACACATCCAGTGCCCACACCTCTCTCCTCCCACCCCCACCTCTTCTTTTCTGCAGGTTTACAGAGCTTAAAAGTATATGTAAATCGTGCCTGGGTATGCTCAACACCTCATCAAAGTGACACAGTGGTCAAGTTAATTAGTAGTCTAATGGAAAAAGCAAGAAGAAAAAGAAGAAGAAAAAATAGCTTTCCAGAAGAAAGCTAATTAATCTGTTAATTAGTAGTGCAGTTGTAAAGCCAACAAAATAGGCATTTAGCACCTAGGCATAAATTAAATATTGTGCTTGCAGAGACAAAAGTGAGACACTGGGGGTGAGGGCAATGAAAGAAGACACTTACTTTGCCTGATTAACCTTTTGTCTGCTACCAGAACGTTTTCTGCATCCACAATGATAACTTTGCCATCTCTTGGTCCAACTGCAAAGTTGTCAAAGCTGACATCAAGGAGGTAGAGTGCAAATTCAAAGTCATTATTTGTCAGCTGCTCAGCTATTTCCATCAGCTGCCAGGCCAGATCCACTCGTTTCTCCCACGGTGCATTGAAGTAACTCCACAGCTCTTCTCCAACATAATTGACAGCCACCATCCTTCCACATGCTCCCAGGTACTTGGCAAATGGCCAGCCCTCATCAGATGGAAAACTCTGCATGTAGAAAACATTTAAAAGATTCAATTAATACAAAACAGCTTAGATTTTAAAAGGCTTTTCAATAAATATCTCGAAGAGAAACATATCAATACCCATCAACACTATTTCCATATATTTCTAAGGTTGGAAGGGAAAGAATAAACAACAAAATATATTTCTGTGAGCAAGAGGCCTTGCTGGACCTACTAAAGGGAAAGAGCTGGAGCACCTGAAGTGATAAACAATCCACATCCAGTTTTCCATACACTACATCCACACACATTTACATTCACACACACAATTCCACCTGCTACCTTTGTCTCCTGGTGTTACACATCTGTTGTAGTAATCAAAGTATGCTTCCCACCAAGGGAACTTTGCATCTGATATTTTTAATTTAAACTGATTCTTTTCCAGTTGACTGGATTCCTTTCAGGATCTTCTCACTTCAGTTGCTCTCAGGTGGACAAACACAGTAGACAATTTCTGGGTAAGTAACTGTGTTTACCATTGCAAAGAAGAACCTTCCTTGATTGCTCAAAAGGACATCAGACCCATATTAATAACAGAATTGGTTCAAAACTTTTGGGGTCCCTACATGTCTGAACTTCAACTCTATTGTTATTTATGAAGGTGGTTTTGATGGAGGGAGCTCTGGTTTGGGTTTTTTATTGCTTGTTTTGTGCTTAGCAAAATCACCTTCCAACAACTGAGATATGTGCTAATTCAGTATTTCTTACTTATTCCAGACAGACTGATGTAATAAAAACATGGCTGTGGCATCAACAAACATTACCAAAGTGATATTCCAAGCACACACACCCCTACTGTATTCTGTTCTGCACCACAACAAACCTAGAAGCAAATGGCTGTTGTCCATCAAATGAAATTATTTACAAAGGAACGAACTCCAACTATTTGACCCACATCATTTAAGCTCACATTTATAACTTATACTGGAGAAAATTTACCTGATTACACTGTCTGATAAACACAGGTTTAGCTGATTTTGCCAACTGCACATAAAACGAAAATGTTGCTCCATTTTATCAACATTCAATTCAATGATGCCTAAATATTTTTGTCTGACTTTGGACCACCCCAGTCCTTTTGTTTTCCACTCTTTTCCTTTTCTGTTTTCCAGTTCTGCCCTGCCTGTGACTTTGCCTCCCTCTCCAACCACAGATTAAACCACAAGCATTTGAAGCTGGTAAAGGTGCTCCCACTGGAAGCAGAGGTGTCCATCTCCCCCAACCCATCAGGCACCCTCACTCCATCCCCTCCCTCACATCATTTGGAGGGTAAGGCAGCTGGGACTTGCTGGGCTGATGTTCCCTTGGATCAGGAGCCTGATCATCTCCCCACATCATGCTAGGACTGGACTAGTAAAAGGACAGGACAAGTGCAGAAGAGGGAAGGAGATCAGGAGAGTTTTCCTCTCCAGCAGCAGCAGGGATTTATGGACAGCCTAAACTGATTTTCCAAGTACAGTGTTAGTCACTGATCTTCAAACACATCTATTCTGCTCCCTGCCCTGTGTACACTGAATTTCACTGCACTCAAGAAACTCGAGGAGCAGTTGGGTTTATCCAGAAGGGAACACCCTTCATACTACCAGCACAATATCTGCATGCCATGCTGTGACACAGATATATTTATAACACTGTGGCAATAAAAAGATCCTCTGACAACAGGAGTGCAGGGAGCCCTGCCAACATCTGCACATGTACAAACAACATCTCTGCTCTGGCCCCCTTCCAACTGGCACGTCACAGCCACATCTCCACTTCATTACCCGAGTCAGCAGCCGAAGAAGGGGATAAAAATATGTGCAAGTGCCTCATTCAGCAGTTTTTATATTCACTTGGTGAATTTGACAAGAATATTAATTGAAGTGCAGGTCTCTTGTCTTTGCAAGCAGCGATTTGTAACTTTGTGTACTATTCTATTTTGAAAGCTGCTTTTTAAGAGGAAACTGCTCCTAACATGAAGGTTTTTTGTCTTCACGTATCAAAGCTTTGAAGGCCAGTAAGATATAAACACAAATTTTTATGGTCAATAAACATGTTTTCCATGAACAATCTGCATCTAAATAAAAAAAGCTTAGTTAAGTACTGCCAAAAATGTAATTTCTGAGGAGCAATGCATAACATTATTTTAGATTTTAATTCCCAAATTATTAGTATAAATTTTTAATTAGATAATTTTGTACTTGACTATGCTACTGGAAGTCCTAAAAATGTGCATTTGACAATTAAGATAAAAACAAGACTCTTGTTCAGAAGCAGAAACAGCTGCGTGACAAAAGAATCTGATTCTGATGCACCCACTCACATTTTATCTGTGAACACACACACAAACGCCATGAAAACTGCAGACAAACTTTTTAAAGTGTTTTAAAACAAAATAGTGCATATTAAAAACTACAAACAGGTAGCTTAGTAAGTTTCCCCTCATTAAAATTATCTTTCTCTCTTCAGAGAAATATGTGTAATCCAACAGAAAGATGGAAAACATCAAAGATGACAAAACAATTCTGTTACCTCCATTCCTAGTGACACATCCACAAAACATTTTAGTTGCCCTGATTAGTGTACCTTCAAGATATCTCTCTAAGCTAGACTTAAAATCCTAAATAAACCCTGTCAAAGGGACAAAGGCCATGTTGTTCCTGAAAGAATACTGCTGCATTTATGCCTTTAAAACAAATACACTGTAGTCTCAGAATAAATATTAAGAATTAATAGAGCGAATTTATCACTTCACTGAAGCATAAAACACACTGTCAGTGCATTTGTCTTCCTCACTTCCATGTGTCTGAAGCTGAGAAGACACACAAATGTGCCAGAGGTTTTTGTTCAGAGCTGCAAGTTGGATCAAGCAGTGAAGACTCACCAGCTTGAAGCTGATAAGGCCTGTTGTAATCTGCAATAACACAAATCCCCCTTGAATTAAACACTTAAAAGAATATTAGTTTCTCATAATCAAGCACATCATTCATCCCCATAATCAAGAGCAAAAAACGCCAAGCCAGTTTAAGCAACAACTGACATCTTTGAGCTATTGTTCCACCATACCATTAAAACATTCTTTATTTTTGAAGCTATTCCAGAGGATGCCACATGTCCCTTCCAATGTATGCATAAAGTTCCAGCTCAGAAGGAAAAAAAAACCAAACAACCACACAATACCCACCCAAACAAAGAGCTATACCTTATACATAATGAAAATCAAAAAAGACATGCAAAACAGAGTGGGGACTTCTCTCCTCATGAACGTGAAGAACTTCATGGCAAAATGATACTCTTCATGATGCCTTCACTAAAATGACGCTACTAAACTGTGTTTGCCCAGGCACAAACAGGCATGGCAAGCAGAATTTAAACAATATGCTCTTCCTTCAAAGGGAAAGTTGGTTTTCTCTCAGAACACTGTTGATTCTGCAGTGGAAACAAAAAGTGCACCTGTATCAGTCACCAAGACAAACAGATAAAGCTCTAGAACCACAAAGAGCTGCAGAGCAGATTTTACAGGGATGCTTTTCAGATCAAAGGAGGTTAAAAAGTACAGTCTAAATGAAGATGCCTCCTTTTGTCAGGAGATGATCCACTTTGTGGAAGATCCGCATTCAAATGCATTTCTGAACGCTGGTGAGTAGAATGAAAACCATTTAGTCCTCAGCTACATGCCAAACCATCTGACATTCAACCAGAACTGCCACAAAAGTTACACATAGGTAGCCCACACACACAGAGTGGAGAGGTGATTTCACTGAGTACTCCAAATATCAGTGTTCCCACTGACACTTTGCTTCTTTCACCTGGATTACATTTCAACCAGTTCCTACATACAACTCATGCCAACAAGAGGCACACACCACACCTAATTGACACTACAGGAAAAAAATACACAACAAACTCTAAATATTCAGAATTAGAAATCACTCACTTATTAAGTTGAGCACTTGAACTGTAGAAGTTACAATTCACAGTGTCAGTAGAAGTGTGCCGTTTTCCCAAACAAATTAATAGATGATGATTAACCTCGAGAACCATCGTAAAGAACACTGGTATTACAGGATTTCAAACATGGGGTAAAAATCTTTTTTTGTGCTACTGAAAACCACAAAAGTCACAGTTTCTCAGGAGAACTTTTATTCAAGTCTGTATATAGTGATTTCCCAGAAGCCTCTAAATTCAGACAGCCATTCATCATAATACATCTAGACTATTTTAGATATCTCTTATACTTTACTTAAATGTCTTCACTCTAGGAAAGCTTCACCAGAAAGGCAGACAAAAATAGTTTTGATAATTTAAGGAACATAATAAACATGAGAAGTATGAGTAACATAATAAACATGAGAAGTAACACAGTAAACATGAGAAGTAACACAGTAAACATGAGAAGTAACACAGTAAACATGAGAAGTAACACAGTAAACATGAGAAGTAACACAGTAAACATGAGAAGTAACACAGTAAACATGAGAAGTATGAGCCAGTTCTGGCCTGATATGTATAGTCATGTCACTGTAAAAAAGGATTCCTCCGTTTTCAATACAACCCAATCAGAGGAATATTCTTGTTACACAAGGCCACTCCATTTTAACTCAGCCAAAAAAAAATACTTTGTTTCTTTTAAAAACTGTGCTCAGTGGAAATTCAGTCTATCAAAACACCACCATCTGCATGAGTCAGGACTTTAATACAAGTCCACTCAGGGACATGTCAGGTAGTGCAAATTACTGCCTTTAATCCACTCCTTGGTATTTGGCAACAGAATTATGGATCAGAAACATCAAACTGAGTAATAAAGAAAGTTTAAAAGGCACCAACTATTAAAACTGAATCGACATTCTACTTTGTCCCAATGTATTTGGAATAGAACTGCAGAAAATAACCTATGACTAGAACAGTGTCTATGATAAAAAACAGAAGACAGAAATCCCAAGCAAGAACATTTGCCCATTTACTTCTCACCGAGTTATGTATGGATCAGCAAAGAGATCCTGTGGAACATTTGGCTAAATTGCTACTTTGAGTGAATTCAGTGCAAGAAATTGTTTCAAATTGATCACAGTTAATGTTTTAATACATGTTTACCAGATGTCAATTATTGTTCTTCCCGTAACAAACCCAAACAGAAAGCCCACTGATGACATAAAGAGAAACCAGAAGAATTTTAGGTTATGTGGCAACAGACTGTTCATGCAGAGTAATTATACTGGGAATAGAGATACAGCTGTTTGGCTTCATTTGGTTTGTTTTGCTTTTTTCCCCCTACAATGAATAAGAATGATCAGAAGTCGTGAGAAGAATAAAGTCATTAAGCTTAAACATTCAGAAAGCTAAAACATATCTGAAGGAAGGGCCATGATTTACAGAATCTATTAAAAATGCAGAAATGCTGCTATTTGGCACCTAGGTATTGGCATTTTTCTTAGAGTCAAAAAAATAAAAGTCCTTGAGACTTGTGCAAATGTTCACCCTCATTCTTTGAAGGATCTCCCTTTAAACAGGCTGTTAAAAGCTACAGCTCTGCACAAAGTTGCCTTAGTGCACTCTGATTTAATTGACAGATACCTTTTATAGTCTGAAAAAATCTTCAGTACGTGTAAGTATTTGTGCCAACTTTAAATTTGCTTTTTGTGCTGGTTTTGACAAGGATCAAGTTAAGTTTTTCCACAGTAGCTGGTATGGATTTGTGCTGGAAACAACCCTGGTAACTCAGGGATGTTTCAGTTATCTCTGAGCAGTGACTACACAGAGCCAAGGCCTTTGCTTCCAAATTCCAATCTTCTAATTCCCAACCTCCCAATTCCCAATCTCCCCATCCCACTGTGAGGGGAAGGAGCAAGCGGCTGGCAAGGGCTAAGCTGCTGGATGGGGCTAAACCACAACACTGAAAGCAAAGCAAACACACCGACCCTTCCACAGGGCACCCCCCAGTCCTGCACACCAACAGCACGGCCAGCACAAAGGCAAGGCTCCGTGTTGCAAGCCCAGCTCTAGCTGCACTTTTGCCACAACAATTTACAGAACCTGTGTTTCAGTTTTGCAAAGACAGACGTGACCTCTCCTTTCAGCTAACCACAAGTTTTTAGAATCACAGCCACTTCAACGAAGAACACAGAAATAATTCCTCACTTCAGCAGCCTTGAGTTACACTGTAGTTCCCCACCTCCCAGAACAAGGAATTCTCTGCTTTACCCTGGATTTGGGGCATTGCTGGGGTTTTTTTGTGTTTAAGTACAAAGTTGAAAACTCTGCCACTGGCCCATGTGTTGGGCAGTGCATGGCTGCACCCCATGGCTCACGGCACGGCAGCTCCAGAAATGGCACGGAACAGCCCCGCTGGCTCTGGACCGGACACACCTGCAGGCTGGCACAGATCAGTGCACGAGCTCTGGGAAAAACAAAGGCATGTCTAGAGAACAGTTTCTGTAAGAGTCAAAGACTGCACAGCAATCTCAGCTTCTACAGAAATCAGCAACAGGCAGAACACATTTTGATTGTCTCTATTACAAGTAAGTTTATATTCCCACTTGTCCATGAAGATAAAAATTAATGATGTTACTTCATAAGACTGAATAGCATCCACTATTTAAACAGACATCACTGTTTAAAGCAATGAAGAAAGTTTCTCCACTACAGCTATTTGACAAGACAAGCTAGGAGCTGGGTGGTTTATAACAAATCACACGAAGATAAATCCATTACACCCACACTGGCTCTGTGAATTCTGCAAAGAGTCAACACTCACACTGCACTCAGTCTGTAACCCAACCCATTTTTTACATTTTGCTACGTCTTCCAAAGGCAACTTTGGCCAACCTATCTTTGCAAGTGTTTGATACACATAGACATCATATTCAGCTCCAGATCAGATGCCATGCACAGATCCCGTCCTCCAGATGCTCCCTATTGAAAATACTGTTTTCCATTGATTGACTTCAAGGAAATAAGGTGCTCATGTTTATATGAAACACTGGTTTAGATGTAGCACATTTTGATTACATATCTGACCTTATTTCACTAAAAAGTATTCACCTTTATTGCAGAAAATAACTATTGGAAAGACACGGGAAAAAACTCAAACCTATCAGAAATCACACCTTAAGCATATAGGTTCTTGCATTCAAATGCAAATTCAGATGAAAAATGTGAGAGGATTTAAATAGTCACTAGTTTAAAAGATCCTACAAAAGTAAAATTAATATTTTAATACCCCAAATAATACATAAACTGTACTAAGCAATACTGCAGCTGCCTTTCCATTTGCTTAATGAAGTAAAATGGAAAAAGGGGCTGAATTCTTCCCTGAGTACACCCACACAACCGTTCAACAGATGTGGACAAAGACTGTCAACAACAAAGTCATAAAAATACAAATACTGAGTTAGGATTACTGTGCAGTTTTATACCTTTGATATGGATCCCTGAACAGCAGCATGATGCCAGGGGTTAAACCAGTACCTGAGAAATTCCTACAGCAGAAGCCCTAAGTCAGTGGTGACAACAGTTCATAAGCAACACCAGTTTAGGAACGATCCATACTCCAAAAATCTCTGATGAAAAGTTTTGTAATGCACAAATTACTATCTTTAGTAATGACTACAGTGAATTTTCTGTTATAAATGAAAGATCAAGCTTTAAATTCAGTGTCTATTTACATCTGGCTGTTCCTGTAACACAGACAATGCAGAATGTGAATGCATTGAACATGGAGAGTTTTGACATTACCTCCACTTCTGAAGCAAAACTGTTACAAATAACAGTGTTCAAACAGTCACTGTAGTGTTCCACAACAAGCTCAGGGCAAAAAAACAAGCAATATTTTTCCTTGTGCCTTCTGGTGACAAAAGGACAGCATCAGTTAAATGCCTCAATTTATTGATCAATTTATTTATTTTAAATTAAAATCTGATTCTTCACATGACATCATGCAGGTTTCCTTTCTTGGAAGCAGCTGATTTTCAGAATGAGCTTACAAGCCTTATTCCCACAGCAATACCTGCCTTCATCAATATTGCAGAAACTGCACCATAAAGCATTTCACACATGTTATGTATAAATACAAACAACCTCCTTGGTAGTCAGTTATCAGTTCTAGAAAGTAACTTCACCTCTCGGAGTACCTTGCATCTTGTTGTAAAAGATGCACAACACAGTATTGCCCATTTCTTACATGTTTCTCAGGTAGAGGCTGAAAGAATGAGCCTGAGTTCATTCAGATTCATGTATTTAAGGTATTTAATTCCCAGCTCAGGGAAGGTATTCCAACCTCGAGTACCCACTGCCGACGTGAATTACAACTTTTCTGGAGAACACACTAGGGCTGTTTCAGCACACAGAGATGGCCTGAAGATCCCCAGACATATTTTCCAAGATACACCTATTCATCAAAATTTACAGGACTCTGCAGAACACTTTTGATCTGTTCAGAGGTGACAGACAACACTACCAGACTCTGCACTGGTAGAGGCTGCCTCACTTCCCACCAACTCGACCTGCTCTGCTCTCAGCAGCATGTTTGCTAAATGGCAAGCAAAGTGCTGGTTAAGTTCACGACCAGAGATTTTCTTCTCTTCAACAGATTTGTTTGACAGTCTCAGGGCTCATCTGCAGCTCATCAAGAAGCTGACAAGAATCAAGGCTCTTAATCAACCAGTGCTGCCCACTGCCTGTAATCCAGCCCCAAGTAAATGCTGCAAGCGTGCCATACCCTTTGTGTGCAAACAATAGTTGCCCCTGTGAATTATGAAGAAGTGCAGAGCTGTTTTCTGGCCGTGCAGGTCTGGGCTCAGTCTGTTAAAACCAGCATTCAAACCCAGAAATTTAAGTTGTATGAAATGCAGCCAAAACAAATGAATTCGCAAAGAATTTCCAAATACACTCAGCAAAGCAAAGCAGTTTCTATTTTCTTACTAAAGTGGAGATTCTTTTCTAACTGCGACCAGAAGCAACTTCTCGGCAAAAAGGAAGGGACACACTGTACCCTAAAGTCTGTCAAGAAGCAAACTGCAAACTTCCTCTGAAAACAAAGCTGAAGAGCTGCACCTGGAGAGACTGAAGGGCAGAAGGCATACTACCCAAAACCATGCTTTTATTTAAGTTCATAAATGCATCTTCTAGAAATTACAGCTGAACTTGCTGGAGGGTGAAGCCTGCAGCACCGCTTTTTAAGCATTTCTTGGCCTCTCACTAGAGAAACAGATGTTAATAACAGTAATCATGAACTCATGTTTTCAAACGTATCTGCAAATATTTTTTTAATCGTGCACTGGAGTAAGGCAAGGACAGTTCAGTAGTTAGTCAAAACAATTCTGAGTCCAAATCCACACACTGAAGGCACACTTGGAGTTCCATCGATAGCGTTACGAGTCAAAATGCAAAGCCCCCCTCTAACTAGATATGCCACAGCAGCTACTCGGTGGTGCCGCAGAGTAAAAGTTCCCTATGGATTTTTTACGTAAAATTTCAGGTCTGTGCACACAACCAGTCCTCCTAATTAAAGAGCACAAAATACGCAATTGCTGAAAAGGGAACACAGTTCATTTATTTGTCGCCCTATTTTCAGGCTACAAATACCTCTTTCTAATTTTTACCAGGAGTAACTATATAAAGTTCTTATTAAGAACACGACATAGCATATGACTCAGTTCCTGACAAGTAAACCACAAGAGGATCGCAGTAAAGACTCTACCCGCTTTCTAACAAACTAAGAAATCAACCACGGACACCCATAGCTGCCCAGGAATAATTTACCGTGGGAGACGCTGACACTGAGCTGTACGAAAGGCACAAATGCAGCAGAGCATCATCCCAGGGCTCTCCCACTGGTACCCGGCGGCACAGCCGGGCACAAAGGATGGGGATGGAGTCACAGCCCTGAGGAGGAAGGCACACCGGGAAACACACACAGTCTTTGAGGGAGGAAGGAAGGAAGGATGGGAGAGAGCCAGTGGGGCTGATGGAGCCAGGGAAAGGCCTCCTGGCCGGAGGTGGAACCGCAGCCCCGCCGGTCCCTCCGCGGGACCATGCCAAGGGTTCCCGGGTGTGCGGCCCCTCTCCCGCACACAGGAGGGGCCGCGGCTCCCGGGGAGGGGCTCACCTGCAGCACCAGCGGCTCGGGGTTGAAGGCGAGGGTGATGAGGAGCTGCATGCGCTCCGAGTCCTTCAGGTTGCGCAGCAGGAAGCTGCCCGAGTCCTTGGTCTCGGCGTAGCGGCGCACCAGGCGGTCGAGCAGGCGCTGCGAGGGGCAGTGCACCAGGTCGGACCAGCCCTCCACGGCGCCGGGGGTGAGCAGCCGCACGTCGCCGTTCAGGCTGGCGAACTCGGTGGCGGGCAGCGCCTGCAGCAGGTCGCAGCGGCCCCTGCCGGTGGCGCGGCGGCAGATCTTGGTGTCGATGTCGGCGAGCTCCTGCGCCGAGCCCAGGCGCTTCAGCACAACGCGGCGGGAGCCCTCGCGGGGCTCGCCGTACCGCGCGAAGTACACGTTCTTCACGTTGAAGAAGTCCAGCAGGCGCAGGCGGCCCCAGCTCTCCAGCCGCAGCTGCCCGTTCAGGAACTTGCGGCACCAGCTGGTGCCCCAGCAGGCCGGGCACTTATTGAGCTGCAGGAAGCGCCGCTCCGACAGCTCGTTGCGCTGCAGCGAGGCCAGCAGCGAGTGCGTGTTCAGCACCAGCGCCGCCGCCAGGCTGCCCAGCACCGCCAGCTTCACGTAGCGGTACAGCCGCCCCAACTTCAGCGACACCAGCCGCAGCATCGTCCCGGGCCGCGCCGGGCCCCCCCGCCCTGGGCCGCGCTCGCTGCCCGCGCCGGCCGCGGCTCCGGCTCCGGCTCCGGCTCCGGCTCCGGCTCCGAGAAAGTGCCCGGCTCGGCGCCCGCCCGGGAAAAGGCGGCCAAGTTACTGAGGGGCCGGCGGGGAGGGGAGCGCGGGGGGGCGGTGCCTGCAGCGCGCGGGCCCGGCCGGCCCCGCCCCCGGGGAGGGGCCCTGGCGGCGCCGCCGCCGCTCGAGCTCGCGGGGCCTCCCCCGGCCCCTCCCCCCGCCGGCCTCGCCCCCCGCAGGGCGGGGCCCCGCGCGAGCGCCGCCGGTTGGCTGAGCGTGACGCGGCGCGGTCGCGCGCGGCCCCGCCCACTCCGCCCCCTCCCACCTGGGCGCCGGAAGGCGGGGCCGCCACGCGCGCGGGGAGGGGCGGGGCTGGGGGGGCGGCACGCGCGCAGGGAGGGGCGGGGCCACGCGCCGCCCCCGCCCCCTCAGCCCCGGCTCGCGGACCCTCAGCCCGCACGGGGAGGGGGCGCGCGGGCAGCGCAGCCGCCATGTTGTGTCGGTGTGTCCGGGTGTCCGTGTGTCGGACCGGGAGCCCGGCCCGGCTCCCCCCGCCACCCGGGACAGCGGCCACGCCGCCTGCCGCTGGGAACGGCCGCCCGAAGCCGATCCGGGCCGGCAGCCCTGCCCGAGCGGGTCCCGTCGCCCCGCGTGTCCCCGGCGGCCGCAGCAGCGCCCACAGCGCTCCCAGCGCGCGCCACCCCCCTCAGGGGTCCCGGCGGCGGCGCCGCTCCCCAGTTTGGTTTTGCTGCTCCACAGCACAGCTTTTCTCTTCCCGAGTGCTGCCGAGGGACAGCTCATGTGCCTCGTTTTATCGTGGGAACTCTGCACCTGAGCCTGCCAAAAGCATTCATGCCACGCAGAGCGCTGTGCGGCTGCCCTGCAGGGTGCCTGCCAGGGGCTGAGAACCCTTCTGACCGACACTGAACACAGTAAGAGATTAAGCACTAAAACAGAAAGGGTGAAAGGCAATCTCTTCCAACCCTGCTTTTCTTCCAGGGAGCCTGTGCTCTCACAAGTTAAAAGACAGCCTTCGTGTTACCTGTTCAGTCCCAAAAGCACAGCAGGGATATCATCCTTGGGGGAAGAAGTTATAGCAGACAGCATCATTTCTTGTTATTTCATTTGCATCATACATACATTTAGGTGCAAACACATTTTTTATATTGCCATGGACTCATCTCCTATATACTCTGTTTTGACATTTAAATGTATAAAACTAGCATAAAGTATTTATCCTACTGAGATTTTGTCACTCAGACCACATCTGATTTAATATGCCTTGCTAAATGCTGCTGGTAGGGTCAAATCATCCCATCAGCAGATTCGAGCCTACAAACCTCTGATTTTATTAGAAAATAAGTGTATACATAACAAATACATCTCTATGGTCTTCCATAACCCAAGTCTTCATTTGGGCATGCACTGCTTGATGACATATTTCAAATAATCATAATTGATCCTGGAAGATAAACTCTTTTTTTTTTTTTTTTTTTTCCTGGACATAAACTCCTAACTCACTAGCCAAACCTGTTTGGTCTTCACATGCTGGTAGTGTTTTTCTTTCCTCTAACAATATTTAGTGCCTAAGTTATTTAGTCACTAACAAATCAAAATATAAACAAATATACTTTATTAGTGTTTATTTTCTGCATTGCTTATTTCTCGAGACTTCTCCTTTGCTAATTTATAGGAAAACAGCATGATCCTTCTGAACGTGAACAGAATATTTTAATCTTTACTAGATGAAAACAATTTTAAAGTACAAAGAAGCATTTAAATAGTTTAATACTCTCAACAACAATGTGGTGTTCTTAAAGCATTTGACATTGCAAATTCATAAACATATAATTTTGCTGTTTATAAATGGAAGACTTGTTCTGAGTTACATACAAGTTGCTATTTCTGATTTAACTGGTATTCATCGGAAATTTTGAGGGTTGTTTGTGAGGGATAAAGGAAAGTCGAGGTGCCTTTTTTTACAATGTGGCTGTAATTTGGTTTCACAGATTCACAAACTTTGGGTAAAGAAACAAGGGGAACTGGAAAGAAAATGCAACTGATTCCATTTGAGAGACCAAAATCTGTGGGAAAAAAAGTTTAGGCAAAATTTTTAAGTAAAAGCCAAGGAGGAAAAGCAACTAAGTCAAAAATGGTTAATTCTGCAAGAATGAGAGATATATCTTGTAGCTTTCAAAAGTGTGAGTTGTGAATGATCCGTTTCAAGGTGCAGGGGAATGCAAAATATACTAAATTATGCCTTACAGTACATGCATTTCCTGTCTTTCCAGAGCTGCTCCCTTCTGACTAAGCTTCAAAATAAACTACAGTAATTTTCCCGTGAAGACTTCATTATATCTGACAGTGCAATTCATCAAAGATTCCGGTGCCTGGGATGCAGACACAGCCCCTCAGAGCAGTGAGTGCCAGTGCAGACATGCTGATGTGCAGCAGGTTTGTACCAGAGGCTCCTGGGCAGCAGCACAGCACCAGAGGCTCGGTTTGCTGCATGGTGTGAAGTGCCATTCCAACAATTACCTACTACTGCTGCTCCCCATCTGGGGATTCTTTACATCTCCCATAACAATGGTGCGTTGGAGTTATGCACAGACCTTTTATGTAAGTGGACATAATATATTCCCACTGCTTTCAGAGACATCAAGAGGCTTCCTGATGATCACAGGCTCTATGGCTGCAGAGATGCCTTACACAACATTAAATTATCTAGTGTATTGATTTGAAGGGAGACTTGAATAGATCCAGGCCTTTTCTCTCCATAATGAGAAAGCAAACAACCACCCAGAATTTAAACAGTTTAGAATGAAAAGATAATCCAGCAACTCCATTGAAAGGTCTGATAACAGACTGGCTTACTAGGGCACTTCACTCTGAGCTCTTTTATTTCAAACTACAGAGTAAGCAGCTGCTCAAAATGACAGCTATCTGAAAGTACTTGCAAATACTGCAAAATAGTCTGAAGCATCTTTGCTTTGCTTTTTTTTTAATAGTCTAGACACTTATTCCCACTCTCAATCACCGAATCACCTTGTATCTTTCAAAATAAGGATCTTTGTCACTTTAACCAGCCAGGTGTACAAGATGTGCTGGGAAGAATAATTACAAATTCTGCACCTCTATAATCCAGAGTTTAATTATTTATGTTCATATGCATCAGACTTACTGCACACACATAGTTCAGAAGCCTTTGTTCCACCAATGGCCTGAGATTCCTGAATATACTGGCTTTTTATGTTTGGGGGAGTATCTACAGAATGGGACAAACATTCAATATTCTCTGACTTCCTTGAAATTTCATCTTCTGGCAGCAAAGACAATATACCTGAAGAAATGTGAATATATGGCTGGGCTGTGTAAATGATCCAGCCAGCCAACCATCCATCCACTCATCTTAAGAGACCAAGAGGGAGGGACACTGTCTGCAGTAGTTTGAGGACATGCAGCACAACCTTTGTTCTGTGCTCTGCCTTCTGCAGAACCAAAATCTGCTTTGCTCTGTGGTACTGCCTACTGATGGCAAAATGAAATTAGAATGCGGTTCTGGAAAAATAACACCTAAAAGATGAGTTAGGTTCATCTGTCATATCAGAAGGGGGAGGAAGTGTCCTTCTTTAACCAGTAAAAAACTGCAGTAAGTTGGTGTTCTAATTGTCTATGCACAATATAATTCCTGCTTAAAATGCAAGCAAAAATGGTAAAAAAGGCAACAAGATTCCCTTTTTTATAAATAATCATAAAATTTTTAATTGGGTTGAATTTCATGCACGTAACATACTATATGTGCTGCAGCATAACACAGAAATACTGGCTCTGTAGATTTTTTGCCTTTAGTAATCTGGCATTTTTCCTCAATTTCTTCTTCCTTTTAATTGCTGCTTGGGTATCACAGCCTTTGAACAGCTGAACAACATTACAGATTATTTTGCTGAATCAACGCCCTAGAAAATGTGCCTTATCATCATGATATGGACATTTGCTGATTATTGCACTGAACTTAAATATTAAAAGCTGCAAAAGTATTTCAAGTTCTCCTTTCTCTCTCCTCACATCTGCAAGCATAGATTAAGGCTGGTCATTATTTTTGTCCTCTAAAGTCAACATCTCTTTTTATCCTGATTTCATGCAGTATGTTATTTATACTGGTGTAAGAATAAGGTGACAGTGCCTATGTCATTGTGTGAAGTCGAATTAATTTCTTTCTGATGGAAAATTTGAGATCTCTCAAAGAAAACAGTGATTTATTTTCATCTTTTAGCGATAGTTTTATCATAAACACATATCTTTTTCTTCAGCGCAGAATTTTGCTACTTTTATGCTTAGCTCAATTTTGTTCAATTAGTTGTGTGTGTTATATAGCATCTGACATCTCTTTATTTAAATGGATCACTGCTTAATGTGGATTTTCAGGTTTGTCTGCTGGGAGGGTTTAGATTGGTTGTGTTTTTTTTTCTTTCTTCCTATTTACCATACAATGATCAGTTTGCAAGTTTTATATTATACTTATCAGAATTTCCATGACATGGAAATTGTGGGCCCCTCGAAATTTCTCTTCTTTTTGTATTATTTTATATAAGTTTGAACCTGGTAAGACTGCACCAAATTTAATATATCATTGTTTGGAAATTGGCTTGGACTTTTATTGAGTTGTCCTGTGTCTGATGTTACCAATTCAAATGATAATTTGCAAGTAATTATTTAGATTGGGAGAAAGGAATTGAAAACCAACTCTGTAATTTACTTCATTGCGTCCCTTCAGTGCTGACTGCCCATCTGTTAATGGAGTTAGTTTATTGTAAGCAGTGCCAATCTGTAATATATGAAACCACCTGAATGCCACTGGCAACTTTTGCATTCTTGTTTACTAAAGCTGCTGTTATTATAAATGAATTTGAAAGTGACTGTGGGAATGCATTGCTATGGTAACTGTGATCCACAGCAGCAGCTGCTGGCTCTTCATTGCTGTTGCATGTATACATTAAAGCTGACAATGCCTCTTCATTCAATTTTAACATGTGGAACCTGGAAAAAAGACATCAGCATTCCAGAAGCTATGCATCTGATGTCAAATGAAGCCAATCTATGAGTTAGGTTTATTTAGTCTTTTGGTTTCAGTCTTAGAGTTGTTGAAAACTATCTAAAACCTTAACTTTAATGTGACTTTGTGCCATGAGAAGTTTCTGCACAAGGGCTAACACAACAAAGGTTCTTCCATATTGTTTTGTCAAATTCAAAACATTATAATATTTTCCATTAAGTCAGTTTCAGAAAATGTCTTTATTATCAATATTTATCAATTGTTATAGTAATTATATTCATTAGTTATTGAGGACATTTTCCTCCCTTGCCAGCCTTTCCAGGAGGAATCTATAACTGGGGATTCTGTTCCATTTTTTCATGTCCCATACCCTAAGAACTAAAATCCAGTCAGTTGTCCTCCAGTTCCACACTGTATTCTATTTTACATTTCAGAGATGTCTTTAGCTCTGAGCTAAGCCATTCTGCTGTGCCATGGACATACTTCCTAAATATTGTGTTTCTTGGTCCAGTGGGCAGAGGAAATACGAAGTGTGTCCCTCATGTCAATAAAATAATCACATTAATCTTCTTAAAAATCTTGTCAGAGAACAAAAACTAAAAGAACCAATAAACCCCCTCCCCAGATTAAGGTTACAGGATCCTCTTTCAGAGCAATGAGAGCTGTGGAATTCCTTGTGAAAGGCACTGCAAACAAGCAGAGTTTCCACTCGTTCTAAGGAAGACTGGACAGGTTCACAACAGAGAAGCACGCTGGGACTGAGGACACAGAAACTCTGTCTGACTCTGTAAGTCCCAGAGCTGAAAAGGACTGCTCAGGAGCAAAAAGTCTCAAAAAGTATTAGATGCAAGTGTACATCCATCCTATTCCTGCTGCTTCCCAGGCATCCCTTTCATGGCTACATTTACTGACAGGGCATTGGTCTACAGGGATATTTAGTCTGGCCCAGCAGGCTTGTCCTTCAGGGGCCATGCCCTGTAAACAGCATCGCCTTCCAAAACATAAACCAACTACAAGGTGTTTAGTCTTACTAGATTTGGTTGAACATGAAACAAATGCAAATATTTGAGCATTGTCAGCAGATCACCTGTTTGACAGTAGAGCCATTATTATTCTGTTTATAAAACGTTGCATCTTCAAACGCTTCAACTTCAGTGTAAACTGAAGGGTTTAAACACTTGCTTTCATTCCATTTATTGACATATTTTTTCAAACCTAATTGAAAGTGTGCTGCCACTGGGATGAAACTTTTACAGGATGTAGAAGTTCTCTTAACTGCGTTTTGATAACTTTCAAGGGTAGGAAACATAACGTGACATTACTGAGCTCATTAAAATTAAGTAATATTAGAAGAATCAAACATTTGGTGACCTTGAAAGTCCTTACCACAGTAATAAGATGCAGAACTGGCTGCCACAAAGGACATTACTTTTTTCATATGATTTCTTTTCTATTCCTCCATGAACATCCCTATTGGTGCATTCATACCTGCAGCACACACACACCATGCCCCTGCTAGCAAAACCTTGCCACATAAACCCAATATAGATATCTTTGAGGAAACTAAATATTTTGAATATGCCATACTTGCCAAACAACCTTAAAGCTTCACCTGGCAGGTAAATAACTAATTAAAAGAGAAATTAAATAAATTTTACTGTCATACAAAGTATGTGCTAGAACAATTTATGACTGCTAATGAAAATAGTAGTAATGAGAAATATAAAACTAAATTTTAAACTATGGTTACAGGAATTAAGGTTTTGAAAGAAGAGTAAAATGCAAAAAATAAAACCAGAACATAGTGTATGGCAATAAATGTGCTTAAAAATTAAGATTTGATATGGAAAAGATAGAACACGTGTAGGAACTGGTAGACAAGTTCAAGCCTTAGCACAGGGCTGCCAATATAACTGTGTCTTTAAGTAGAGGGTCTGTAACACACTGCAAACTATTGTAAATAATTGTAGCCAAGGGACTGCATGAATAATTATAATCAAGGGACCTTGCCATTTTAAGAGTATTTGCTTAGGAAGGGAAGATCTGAAATTGGTGTCTCATTAGAAAATGTTGCAGTCAAGATTAGATATTCAGAGTAAAGGACTAAACACTGGAAGTGTTACCATGATCCACTCATATCCTACACGGCCTTCACTAACAAAGGATACCCTTTTCCTGTGGGGACTCTTCCCACCTCTGCTCTGCTTGGATCACAAGAGGTCACGGACACCTGAGCTGTCAGAACTGCCCCAGTGCTCTGGACACACCACTGCAAATCCCTTACAGGCTCCAGTGTAAAGGAAAAATGAACCACTCACTTTAAACACAATTATACCTGGTCAGGCAGAGCACCAAGGAAGTATGGGTTAAAGCAACAAGCAGCAGAGGGGTTTGTAAAAGGCATGGAAGGCTCTCTGAGTCCCTGAGAACAGGATACTAAAGGCAATTGAGGTATTTTCTTCTGCTTTAACACTAGGTGTGGGATAAAGCTTTGATTTCGATGGAATGGAGAAAATCCACAAAAGGCAAAATGAGGCTTTTCCATCTTACAATAGTGGATAAAACCAAACTATTTTCATTATTCTTATAAGAAAGAAAACATAGAGACACAATGTAGAGAATAATAAACCACACCAGGATATAGATTTAAAAAAAATTGTAAGGGCCATGCTTTCAAAGTCTGACCACATAAGGATTTAACCCACCTCTTTCCCAAAACATACAACACAAAGAAGAATATAATCTTTTTCTTAACTATTAAATGTTATTTAGTCCAGAATCAGAATTATTACTATATAGGAGCTATGAAAACTTCCACATTGTCCAGTGAGGTGGATTAGTTTAGTCTAGGAACAAATCTCTCCAAAGTATTTGTCTGACAAAATAGAAACTTATCTCTAGCAAGGAAAGGATTCTCTAGAACAATTTTACCTCATCTTATACAGGAAGATTTTTCTTTGTCAAGCAACCACTGGGTATTCTCAAAAATTCAGTAAAACAACCAAAGTGTGTTGGAAGCAGAATTCTTTTTCAATGGTCACACTGTTTTACAAGTTTGGAAAAAGATTTTGCTGAGAGGTGGAACATCCTGTGTCAGTCAGCACCTACAAGGTGCAGCCCATGACTGTTGGTTCAGAGCTGGCACCATCTCTGAGCAGGGAGGCACAGTTTGTTCCCACCTACCTGCAGAGCCCCCCAGAGCCACACCAGTGCTGTCCCAAGGTCTTGAGAACAAGCTGGGAACAAGCCTGGAAGGGCAGCACTGGGGCCTCATGAAAGGAGCTGAAGGCACCTTATGCTGGACATGCTTCCATCAGAGAAAAGGACTAGATGAGCTGACTTCCTTTGAAACCCAAATTCGTCTGCAATTCTGTGATTTTTTTCCAATTCACAATTGCAGAATAAACTGCTGGTTGATTAAGCAGTGGATTTAGCTTAATGAAAGGGTAGCTGTCTGAAATTTAATTGTATGCAGTAAGAACCCCAGCTGTATGATTCAGTACTCCCTTCTGGTCTAGGAAACTATGAAGCTCATGAAAATGCAACCCATCTTTTAATGTTACAATAGCAGATATCCTGAGAGAAGAAAAATTGATTCAATATATGCAGTCATCTGCTCAACACTCTACTGAGGCTTTGTTGAGAAATAAATAACAAATTGCTGTCAGGTTGGCGTAACTTTAAAGCCAGTTCTAGCTAGTTTTTGCTTCAAGCCAACAGTTTCACACATGGAAAACCATACAGTGCTTATTTTGCTTTGCAGATGGACATGATGGCAAGGCCAAATGTTTGCAGACCTCCTAATAAGGATGACTAGAGGAAGGAGTGTCATGGTCAGTCATGCCTCAGACCTTCAGGACTGTTGGTTATGTCCACACAACTGGATGGAGGTAGATCACAGCCACAGCAAATTCAGCTGAAAGGTTGGTGCTCACTGCACACTCTGTATTAGGAGACAACGTGCTTTCAGTCTTCAGACTGAAGTGGTTTATCCAGGGAATTTTAGAGATGAATTACAAAGCAACCTAATTTTGTGTCTGAAGTTTGACCTAAGGACCACAATCTGGAAATACTTGATTTCTAGCAAGTAACCATGAAAATGAGTAGAGCTGGGTTTTTTATTTAGCAATCCAAAGAAATTTACTTTTAGGCATCTGAGGTCATAGGATTGAGCAGCAGTATTATAGAGTGCTGTTTTTTTCAAATGGCATGTCTTTCAACTTCACAACTCATTCACATTTCAGAGCAAGTTTTGCAGCGTCCTTACTAATCACTGATACATCTCATATGAGGGAGAGAAAAAAAGGAAACAGCCTCACCGAGTCAAAACATCAATAGTTTCATCCTCTGATTCTGAAAACTCCTGCAGAGACAAGGTCAGTTAAATTGCATCCTTTCTGTACTTTACTCCAGCTGACAATCTGCTGGTTATAATGCAAGAATACAAGGGCTCAAATAGATTTTTCTGCCATGGTGTGCCATCTGGCACAGAGCAGTCTCCCAAATGCTGCTTCCCTGCTCTGCTTCTGCAGATCTAGTGACGGGGTAATTGTAAGCCCTGTCAGTGTTCAGCAGCAAAGTCAGCTTAATGCAATCTAGCTGGAGGTATCAGAGTCACTTGCCAGATGCAAATGTTTCACGGTCCAAACTTAAAGATGTAACTATATTTTCAGGCAGAAAATAAATCTCCAACGCTGGAAGCACATTTGAAAGTGTAGCAGGATTAAAACAAAAAGTAGGGATTATATCTGGGACTGGTTGGTAAATTGGTGCTTAAAGGAATAATGCATTAGGTAGCAAATGAGTTATTTCACTGTTGTGGGCCTAGATTGTGATCTTATTTGCTCAGATGCAAGAGAGATGAGAATCTGCATTTAATAAGGGAAGCAGTAGCAGAGTGAGCCATCCTGCAGTCTCATGCTGAAGTGTTCCCAAGCAGCACTGTCAGTAATGTCAGTGCTGAGGCAGGGCTGTGTGTCTGTGTAACTCGGATTTCACAGCATTCAGAATGATGCTGCAATGGGTGGGGATGCTGGGATGCTGCACAGATGGGCACTGCCATAAAATTGCTCTTTCATTTGTGAGTCAACTCAGAATCCAACCTTAGGTCTTCAGAAGGGACAGGAGAGAAAACCAACTTAAAGCAATAGGTTTTTTTTTATTTCAATGAAATTTTTAAAATATCTGCTTGATGCTGCTGTAGCTGATGAAAACTTATTTCCTAAATATTAATGCTACAAGGATAAAAAGACCTGCAGAGTTTATAGTAAAAGCATTGTGTATTCTGATATGCTGAATAGCCAGATCTGCTGTTCTGAAAAATACCTTTTTAATACAAAGATTCCATTCTATTTTTTCCACTTTTCTATTTTTATGTATGGCACTAACTGGTGTTGATTTCATCTTCCTCAGGACAAAAATCAGTGTTCAAGTGAACAGAAGGCTCTCCTTCAACCCATTTCTGATATAACATTGTTCACTGGAGTCACCATACACCTCACACTGTAGAGGTACACAAAGAAATTGGGTACACCTGCATTGAACAACCAGAATTTGCTACTCCTACAGGTAAGATTCCAGCTTTCCCTGATTCTGCAGTTTAAGGAATGCTATTTTCCCATGGAAACCTGTGTTCACTATGGAAGTAACTTAAAATTGGAGACCCATGAGTTACAGTCCATAGGGTCCATAGTGTAAATCACATTTTAGTGCTCAAAGAACACAGACACATTTGTTTGCTGTAAATGGGACTGAAACAGAGGGCAGCTGAAATAAAAGATGTGTCCTCTATGTAGCTCTTGGCAGCATTTCTTCAGTGGCACATCCAAATACAGGGTTGGGCATGGTAGCATCAAAATATGAAGTCTCTACATAGCTGGATGTGTTCCCTTAGGAAGATGCTGAATTAGTTGGCAATTCTTCAGTAACACTGCTGAACACTTGTACAGTAACTACTCAAATCCAAAAATCATTCATAAATGTGAGTAAATTGTATCTCACAAGTCATAAATTCCCCATGGGAAGTATGTGGCAAAGTCAGGCAAGGAATTCATATGTCCCATCTCCCAGATCTGGGCTTTAGAACTAGACTTTATAAATCCTACATTTTTTATAAGAAATTTTCCCTCTGAGTGATCTTTTTCTGAAAAAGAAAGCATCATAGCCCCCAAGAGGTAACAAAAACCCCCAGTTTTTGAGAAGTGTCCTAACACCTTAGTGCTTTGGGACAGTATTTTCTCTCAGTTGACAGGATCCACACATCTGGAGGATGCTGCCTCTCCCAGTGCCAGCTCAACACTGCTCTCAGAATTGAGGGCTCAGAGTCTTTCCTCAGTTCTGCATATTAACTGAATTGGCCTGTCCTTCCTTGCTTTCTTACAACACAAAATGACTGTCCCAGAGGAAAAGGTTTCTGCTTTTTCATGAGAGAGGGATGGGGCCAGTTCCCATTTTCCTTGTAGATGTACTACCATCTGCAACATTTGTCCAGTGCATCAAGAGCAAGATGGAAAAATACAAATGCTCAAAAGTAATTTCATTTTAGAAGACCTTTTACATTTTACTTCAAGATTTCCTAATCACTAGCTGGTTTTTGTTGTTGATTTTATTTAGTTGGGTTTTTGTAAGAAAATCATATCACATGAAAAGGGGGAAAATCCTATTTATAAACCCAAAACCTTTACTATTATTTAAGAAATAAATATATTTTTCCCCATTAATAAAACTGTATTGAATTCTATTTGCTTTGCAATGGGAGCTCAAAGGAGCAACTTTTGCTTACAGATATGAATGCTGGAAACAAAATCCATTATTTACAGTACTTTTGAAAATGTTATCTCACTTACAGGAAGATGTTTGGGCTACTTAAAGTAATTTTAGTGCTTCCTTAAGACAGAGCACATACTCTATTTTACCATGTCAGCTAGTAATAAAATAAAAAAACCCCCTACATTCATATCTAAAACTATCAAATGGGATTTATTTTTATAATGAATCCAGGTAGAATGACAGAACACGAGTAACAAGTAGTTAATTGCTTGTTTTTATGGCAATATCACCTGTATGAATTGCAAAACAAATGTGTCTACATTAGATTTAGACTGCACAGAAAGAAAAAGCCAAGCTGAAACAGAACAATAATTTATTGCTGAGCAGATGGCAACTCAGGCTAACTCTAGATTTGATTCCAGAGCAAAAGTTTTGTTTAAAATGCATTGTTAATCTGGCTAGCTGCTCTCATGGCCCCCTCCTGTTCATTGCAAATGAGTGATAAATTTGAGGGAAGTCTCAAGGGCTTCTTGCAATATTAAAAATTGTACTATTTCTCTTTACAAAATTATAATTTTAATATAAATTCCAAAAATGTTAAGGAAGGGCATGTAAATTTGATAATTCCCATTTGGAATGCAAATATTCCTCTGTTTGCCTACTATGACTGCACTTCAGTTTAAGATCCCATCTTAGCCTACCTTTTAAAATGCTGTATATCTTTTGAAATATCACATGGAAAGTTACGTGATCCACTTTTAAAAAAACAGTGTGGTAAAGGTATTTCTCAGCGTGGCATATTTCATTCTGGGGATATGCTGAATGACATATCAGTCAGTAACTTTAAATAATGTATTAAAACGTTTTTGCTGACTTTTTTTCTGAAAATTCTACCTTTTACGTTAGATGTGAATTATTAAATTTCACAGTACTGAATTCTATGAGGGATTTAGAAGGAGATTTTTAAATCTGAATTTTCCTTGGGAAAATGCAATCCATTGTATTATCAGAATACTAACAAACTCTCACTGTTCTTCTGCTATTTTAAGACATGAAAAATACCTATTGTTATAAAATACTGCTATGCCCGCATTACAAATGTTATCACTAATATTGTATTTTTGGGTTCATAATTCCTAGACAGAGGAGCAACTTGTAAAGCCTGATAATGGTATTTGCAATTTTACTTCCTTTAAAACCCCTAAAATTAAGTCAGTATGCAAGATGCAAATGGAACTCAGGGAATTTCTTTCTTCAGAGCTGATAACTGACTTTTTCCTTGCCCACAGAGTGTCTTTCAGCAAAAGGCCATATTCAAAACCAGATTAACAAAATAGTCTGTGCTTTGCTGGCAGAGTCTTCCTTGGCAGAGTCACAAAGAGAACCTCTAGGCCTGCCCAGGAATGTGGCAAACATGTTTTATGATGTAGTGCACCCCATTTAACACCCCAAAAATACCCTGGGGTTTTTTCCATGAGGAATATTGTGAGATATATTAAGAACTAAATTCAAATACTAATTCTTTATACATTTAGATGGTGGAAAGAATAGGAAAGTAACAAGTGGAGTGCTAAATCTTTGAGCCTGTTCTGTCTCCACATCCAGGAAAAACCAACCAGTCAGGAAGTTCCAACTTTTCCTCTTTTCCAAGGCCAGTTCAGTTCATTCCTGAACCAAAGTTCTGGGATTTGCTGCTGCTAAAACAACCCAAAAAGGGCTGCTGTGAGCCAGTGATCTAATAAGCCCTAATTTATGGCTCTTCTGAGTGTAGAGATTGTTATTTCTGGTCGGTGAGGACCTGTCCTGCTGTCCTCTGTGCACTGCAGGCTGTGCTCAGCAGGTAGAGTGCTGCCAGGTTTAAACTGTCAGCCAGGGGGGAGAGAACATTCCTGCAAGAAGAATTCAAGCTGTGCTCCAGAGGAGAGATGTCAAACAACAACAGCATGGAAATCTGAGTTCAACACACCCTTTTTCTTTCATCTTGCTGGAGCTGCTCCCTAAGGAACAACTGTTTCTGCTGGCCTGCAGTGGAGGCAGAAGAGTGGCAAGAGAAGGGACATCAAGGTGGATAAAGAACAGTGTTAACAGCAAAGCTGAGAACAAAGCAGGAATGCCACAAGTGCTGGCTCAGCTTGAACAGCTTTCTACCATTTTCTATCTATCTGGGATACTCAGCTGATTTACTTTAAAATTGTCTTCTTTTACTTTTAAGGATGTTGAGCTGACATGCTATCCCTAAAAAGCATCTAAGATGTGAGAGACGTGAACATCCACAGAAGTCTCAGCATCCTGAATGCACTGGTTAATCAGCTAAGCACTTATTAAGGAGCACTTGTCAGAAAACAGATGTGATTTGAAGACACAAATCTAGCTCTGTACCAAGCCTTTAGTACTCTGGGATGGTGGGTCCCTGCAGCTCCTCTCCCTGGGCCAAGAACTGCTGTGAGTTTTAACATGAGGTATGGATGGAAAGAACATCCTCAAACAGGGAATTAGTACCTGTTCTCCTCAGACAGCAACAAACATGGCTTTGAGTTTACTTGTTTGTCATTTCAGATAGAAAGATATGGAAAATAACATCTCTCTTTCAAATACCAGAACATATTTTGTCCATAAGTCATACAAAAATGCACTAGACATCCAAGCAGACTATGTGAATAATCCAAAATACATTGTGTACGCATGTTGGAAGACAGTACAAAATTCCTCACATGCCTCAGAAATAGAAAGATTACTCAGTACAAAATTCCTGACATTTTTTCCTGCAAAGCAGGTAATCTCACCAAAATTAATGGTTCCCAACAATTGTCAGTATTTCTGTCTCCTCTGTCTTCCATAACAGAATGATGGAAGATGTTCCTGTAAAGCCTAAGAATGTGAAAATTCATCAAGAAAAACAACAGTTCTAACATTAGTCCATGTCCAAACTGACAGAGGAATGAAAATGCAGGAGTCACCATAAGATGCTTTGAGTATGATGGAGTTTATGTACGACTTCTGAGCTTCAACTTTACCTTATTTGAGGGGTTTGTGGATATAACTCAAAATGCTTTCATTATTTGAGTGCAGTGCTTGTTTGCAGTTTAGAGCCTGACCTAATCCAGCTCAGACTTTGGACCAGGTGACCCCTGGAAGTGCCTTCACACCTGAATTATTTTTTCATTCTAATTTTGTGGTGCTAAACTGATTTGAAATTTGATAAGATAATTGCACAGGATGCACAGTAGGCTGTTGTTTACAATTCATGAGCCTCTACTCACAGCAAGCCCAGCATTCAGGAACAGTGAGAACAACCACTTTGGCCAACAGGCTCGTGTCAAAACAGAGAAATGTCTAACTGGCCTTTGGTCAGCAGATGAGACTGAGCACCAGAGGAGAGCAGGATTCATAAGAGAGCATGTCTTTTCATGATTCATTTTAGGAGTCTTCCACAGCTTATCTGTGGAGAGCAGAAGAAGGAAACAAAAATGACTGTAGCAGCAAGAAGAAATGCCGAGTTTTGAGGAAACTACACGAAGGGAAAGGAGAGATAAGTAAGTCTGGATTCCTTCTGAGTCTTGGTCTGAGTCCAAAACAAGGCTACAGAGCAGTAAGCACACCAAAGGCATGGGAGTACATACAGAGTTCTGCTGTTCTGCATGGGTTTGACAGTACCTGGGGAGTGACTGTAGTAGGAATTTACACAAAACACGTGCTAATACAAGTCACTTCAGTTCCTAAGTTGTAATGGCAATGCATCTCCATTTCATGCTTCTCCCTTACCAAATTAAGCACTCTGCTCCTTCTGGCCTAGCACTTTGGAAAGGGATCAATGGCAGTTATTTCATGTACTTCCACAATTTTCTTTCATCTAGTCATGACTGCTTAAAATGAGCAGATTTTCATACAAAATATGCATGGTAGAAGTCTTCTTACAGATTTCTGAGGTTTTAAATTTTGCAGCAGCTGTTGAAGTGGGCATGTCAGAGATGTTATTCTGAGCATATCGAAAATCAGACATTTTGTAATCTTGCCTGTAACTTCACCCTTACTGAGGGGATCAAGGGGAAGAATTTCTGTTCTTCTGACACAAACTCACAGCATGTTTCCCACAGGTTCACAAAAAACAGTGGATAAACAGGAGATCAGCAATCAGTTCCCAAAAAGGCCACCACATGAAGGCACAAGCCACTACAATTGACATGTGTGATAATTTGGGTATAACCTAACAAAACAAACACATGTGGATGAACACATCAAATATAGTGCTTGCCACTCTCAGTTTCTCCTTGAATTGGATTCCCATGACTTTAAAAGTATCTCCAGGATACCTTAAATAGAACAGAAATAGCCCAAAGGCAAAGTTGACTTTAAGACATTCTTCAGAGGTCATTCCCGTAGTGTCAAAAGAGATTCAGGGAGACTGCCAAGAAATAATGTCTTGTGGAAGAGCAGCATTACATCTACCTTTTCAGCAGGGATAACTCTTCAGTGAAGTGACAATATCTTCTTGAAAACATTTACTCTCTTGTTACTATTTCCACAAAGCAGCAAGAGGGAAACATTTCTCCTGGAAGAAAAACAAAATGATCTAAGTATTTTAAAGATTTTTGCTTTACAGTTCCTCTATTTAAAAGAATACACACCCCACCCCCACAAGGACCATGACACGTTTGGTCTGAGAACTGACTATTTAGAATCACAGAATTTCTATAATATTGAAAAGAAAAAGAGGATCATTTAAGTCAGACTTCACTAAAACACAGTCACAGACATCAGAGCTTTGTTACCAGGTCCAGCTATTACTGACTGAATGAAGCCATACTCTGTTTGCCACTGAGCTGAAAGTAGATTCCTTTTGTTATTTATGGACTGGGGAGTTTGGGATCAAACTGTGGTCTCACTGAAGTTAATGGCAAAACTCCCACTGACTTCAATTAGAACAGAATTTGGCTCCCAATCTCATTACTGAGCATAACAATTAAAAGAAGCTTTTACAAGCTGTGTTGCTGTGTAAAAGGGCACGAACCACGTAGCAGATTTCATTGAACCCACAGCCAACAGTCATTGCTATGGCAACTGAGGTTCTAACAAAGGTAGTCACTGTCTCTGTAATCATCAGGTGTCTCTATAGCAACTAGAGTTTCCAGAGAACAAGGGGAAAATATTTGAAAACTGTCAGTTGGAAGAAAAGAGGGCTGTGAATAAGGAGGTTGGAACCAAAAGCAACGTAAGGGTAAAACATGGCTCAGAGTAAAGAGAAATGATTGTCCTCAACATCCACAGACAATGGCAAAGGAAGAGAGAGCACAGGCCAAGGGCTCCACTGGAGAGGAGAGACAGCTTTCCCTTGGGTAAGGAAAGCAACATGGCACTTCACAGAGATACTCCCAGAAATTAGCTATATATCAGACATAATTCTCTTCAAAAAGATTAGTTACTGCTTGAGAGAAGCAGGGCCAAACCTTGTCTGTGATAGGAGTTACAGTCCACTGGGATCTTCAAAAGCACCTGCCTGCACTTCTTGTGCCTACATTCCTTTACAAACACAGCCCTGTTTCTCTGCAGAATGGAAGAGCACAACCTGTGCCACTGAGATGCTGCTGCTGTTAGCATGGTGCAATTAGAAATGATGGTTAAATGTTCTTATTTAAAAATTTTTAAATAGCGCTGAAGTGAAAAAAGGAACAGCTGCTGTTTGGATACTGATAGAGATGAAAACAGCATTGTTCATCACAGGTCTTTTTCAGTAAAATGTGCTTTTAATTTTCGAGGTCAGAAGATAGCAGGGTTATCGACACAGAAGAGCACATATATATAAGCATCAGACCCCACAAAAAATCCTTTATTGGCATTGGCAGAACCCATCATCTGATTCCTACTGGTATCAGGGAAATATAAATTTGGGTAATGTGTTTAATTTAAACAGGAATCATCCAAAATATTCATGTTCACAGACTAAAAATAATTGAGTAGGATCAGCATGCTTCCTCTGAAAATAAAGCCACAACACTAATTATATATTCCAAAAGGGATCCTATCTGCTATACTTATGCACTACAATGCATTTCTTAAGTAAACCAAAACCCATCTTAAACCTGAAAAATTGATAAAAAAGCCAGTAGTTCTCAAGTCAGATTTCCATTTCACGTGTAACGAGAGCCCTCTAGTGGGATGGACTTTCAGATCCGACTCAGGGAAAAGAGCAGTCCTTGTCAGCAAGTCAGTTCAATCAGGTATTTCCCCCACTTTCCTTACTAGCATTTTGTCACAACACAGTACAGTTTGCATCCAAAACAGTCATCGCCAAACAAACACACTGATGAACAATGAACCTGAGAAAAACAAAAAGCACTGTACAGATATACTGTATCAGGCACCTTTTGTTTGTTTATTTAGGGGTTTTTTTTGTTTGAGGTCGGTGGGGTTTCAGGGGGTGGGTTAAGCTTTAAATGCAGGGTGCTTGCTGCTGAGAGGTGGCACTCCTGGATTTGTGTGCACTTCTGGAGTTGCTGTTTGTTTACCCAACACCACTGAATCAGTGCTGCCACACCCCTGCTGGGATGGAAACCTGGGGTGTTCCTGTCACTAGCCCAGGAGAGCTGATTGACCTCCAAATGAAGCTTCTTCAAATCACAAGGACCTCCCCACATGCAGAAAGGCAAGAGAGCAGGGCAGGAGGACGGTGTGGATGAGAGGGGAACACTTGGTGAGCTCCAAGAGGAAAAGGAAGCCCAGAAGGTGGAAGCAGGAAGAGACAACCCAGGAAGAATATGGAGATGTTGCCTGAGCATACAGAGGAGTGATGAGACAGAGCTGAAACTCACTGGGGATAGAGGAACTGGTGACAAAGGACGTGAAAAAGACAAAGGAAGTCAATGATCTTTTTGCCTCAGTTTTTACTTCACACAAGCTGTAGCAGAGTTTGTACAACTGATGCATTGCCTGCTTTATAGGAAACTTAACTTAAACCAGCTGATATGAACTAGCCCATGGTTCAAAAAGTTGAATGTGAGTCAGCTCCCCAAAGTAGCCTCACACCAGGAAACAGTGACTTTAAAATTAGCTTTACATTTTGAAGTTAAATCTTGTCATCTAGATTCTTCTTCAGTTTATTAAAATATGAAAAAAAAAATACCCCAGGACAGCAGTTCAAACTGAAAATGAACATTAAACCCACAAAAGTAAACTTGGAAATGCCTCCTTCATAATCCTGACATATAATTATGTGGATTAATTTAAACTGTATAAACAGGTAAAACCAGTTTCCCACAATTTTGTAAGAAGTCATCTTATTTTGAACCTACTGGTTAAAATTGTCTAAACTGGAGCAGATTAACTCTATTATAACAACTCACAGGACCAAACTCCTCTCTCTCTCTCAGAGCTTTAATTTCTTCAGGTGTGCTGGCATTTCTGTCTGCTCAATGAGAAAAATGCACATGAGCATTTCCACTCTCTCAGAATTGAATTTGGTCTCCAAAGGAGATCCCAGCGTGATGATTACAGTGTGCTGAGCTGGTTGGTACATCACATGGTGCGCTGAATTCATTCATGCTCAAAAAGGAGGAAATATTTTCCTGAGTTGATTCAATGACAGTGACATATGAGCAGGAACATCACAACTCTTGGGAGATTAAAAGTCCAGTTCCACTCAACTCAATGTATATTCATCATAATTAATACTGTATTGTGATTAGTCACTAAAACAGGCTCCAAACCAAGGAGGGAAAAAAAAAAACCCCAGACTTTACTTTCTAGATAGAAATATGTATTCCAGTGAGCAGAAATTATTTTTAATGCTATTTTTCAGCTAAGAGTAATAGCTGTAATATAATAGAAATATAGATTATGTGGATTTATTTCTGTCAGTACTCTGTAACCAATGCAGATGGAACACCAGTAATGTTGAATAAGCAATAGTAAAACCAGAGTCTGACCCCAGAAAGAAAGAGAGAACAAGATCAGTGGCAACCAGCAAATAAACTGATTTCACAGGCAGCCTGTTCTAAGCAGCAGCAGAAGAGCTTTCAAAATACTCTGAAGCCTGGCAGTTATCAACTGACCCTTAGCCCAGCACTGCAGGCTTAGTGGCCTTAAGTGGCCTTAGCCCCCAGTATTTCCTGGGCAGTTGTGAATCAGAACAGAGCTAGCAGGGCAGATCTTCTTGGCTGCAATGGATTAGAGAAGGATAACCACTTGTGATCCCACTAATCCCGTTCCAGTCTGTCTGGGGATTTTAGGCAAGCGAGCTGTGACAGAACATTTGTTATCTGTGCACTCACACTGTGGTTGATTTCTCAGTTTCAGAGTTGGCTTTGCTTGGGTTTTTAATTACATATCTAGATGCACTTGTTTTCAGTGTTTGCTTTTACTTTTGGCTCTACTTTTCCTATGCTTGCAGAATTGCCAGTGCTGCTAAAGCGTTGTATCTTTGCTTGGAATTCCCACTAACTAAAATTAATTGCTATTTTTACATTGTGGCCCTTTTCTGACTGCATGTTTTCCAAAGTGAGAAACCTTCTACTGATTTACAAGATTCCTCTTGCTTTCTGTTCCATCTTGATAGTTTCTGTGAAATGTGTAGAGTTGATAAGGTGAACATAGAAAATGAGCAAGAACTACCTCTTGTTCATCAAAATTACATGCTAAGGGAGATGAAGCATGGTTTTATGAGAATTACTTGACACACTTCCTTCCAGAAACTTTAATTTGTTTGGCTTTGTATTTGGCCTGTTAAATAATATTCAAAATACCCTCCCTGTGAAAACTTTAATTACTTGGTAGCCTGTTCTGAAAGCCAAAATGTAACATTCTATTTTATTGAGTTCCTTCCTTCTTGATTTATCATCTGCTATCAATACCCCCAATATGATGCAACTGCTCCAGCATGTTGTTGTCCTATTTGACATGCAAGCCAACCAAAACTTGGAGAGAAGTTATTCCAGTTAGGAGGGGAAATCGATGGGGGGCTTGGATACCACTGTAAATCTGGTTACATGTGAGAGTGTGGAAAGACCTGAGCACAGAAGGAACCAAACAGATTACCTGGTCACATTGCCAACACTTTCTCAAATGAGATCTTATTGCAAAACCTGGTTAGGTTTTCCAAGGCCATACTGTTTCCCTGTGTGTTCTTCATGGGTAGCTCTACTTTCTCAATAGAGCTGCTTCTCATCTACCCAAATTCATTCTTGTTTACAGAACTGCACCCAGCAAAACCTTCCTGAAGAGATGTGATTTGGTTTAATTTAGCTCAAGGGGTATCTGGGTCTGTGTATCTATATTTCTAATAAAATAACATGGCACACAGAGAGCAATAACACAGCCCTGCCATGCAGCACAAAGTGTAACAAAACTAACTGGAATGAAACTTATAATACAGCCTCTTCTATTACTTACAGGTTTCACATCAGCTCTTCTCCATGTATGACCCTGAACATTTGGGGCATCCCTGAGTAGCCTCTAAGTGCCAAAATTTCCTCAGATTATTAAAAGCATAAAGCATTCTTAAGGTCCTGCAGCATTTAGTTCCAATATGTTTCCCCAATAACACATCTATAATTCTCACTTGCAAAAGGTGCAACAGATAGTTATCTTGCCTTAATCATCATATCCTTTGCATATTACAGATGGTGCATTGTAATAATTAATTAATGCAGTGCTTGAGGATGCAAAGAAAAGCAGGAGTTTTTGATGTCATCCCTGGATTGCTCGTGAGGGGCATGGCTGGAAAACTGAATCCTGACATCTCTGAGAGCAACACCTGAAACCCCAGCCCTGTAACCTGAGGAGTGCCACCTACAACCAAACCTCCCCATAAGGAGCTTTGTCAGAATTCAAGCCCCAAGTCCAGCACCTGCAAGCCTGGTAACTAAATCTGACATTGTGTTTGCATTTGAGCTCTGGCATGGTGCAAATCACTGTAATGTGCAATTGTTTCGTAAACATGCATCAGATTATCTTGTGAAATAAGGCACAATCATAACCCAGTTTTGCTTTGGGAAATTAACACTCCTGTGTTTCAAATATTTCATGCTGCACCTGCTCAAGCAGTAGGATCAGGGAACTCCTTTTTGTTTGATGGAAAATGTGGGTTTGGGTAAATTCAAATAAAAAACTAAACCTGGTCTCTCAAATCTGAGGTAAATAGTCTAATCACTGAGATTCTTCCTATAAGTGACCTCCAGTCACTGTTTCATGCTTGTTCTCCATTGATTTTATAATAAGTGCCTGCAAATTCCCTATTTGACAGGGTAGAAAAGAACTCTGGCTTTCCTAATAAACAAACCTCTGCTTTCCATTGCAAAAGATACTGAATGGGATTATTCTCAATTGATCTTTGTTGCTTGCTCCACATTGGAGATGGATGATCAGACTCACAAAATTGAGTTCATTGTCATTCTATACTGTGAATATGAGATCCAAATCAAGACTTCATTTTTATTTTTTCTCCTTTATAAAGGGTTGAAGCCTTAGCTATGTCACTAACACTTTTTAAGGAGTTGCATCAGTTGTATAATGAAATTGCTACACCTAATTCCCTTAGACATTATTTTTTAATTCAAAATACAGTATTGAATACTTCTCAAAAAATGCAGGTTACCATCATTATTATACTTAAATATTGAGTTGCAGTCTGTTAGTTTGGAAAGTGTCATCTGGGTTTTGCCAACTTTTCATCTCACAGAGACTCCCTTGAAAATCATTTCAGAAAAACAGTTTTGCCTTAACCAATGCTGCCTGTGTTGTTTGCAAATTATCAGGTAAAATTACAAAGAGAAAGAGAAAATGAGGGAAACACAAAGGAGAGAAGACAGTGAAAGAGTGGAGAAAACTGAGTGAAACCACTGTCAGATAGGGATGGAAAAAACATCTGGTAAGCAAAGAGAAAGCATTAATTAAAAAAGAACTAGGAGAAACGACTTTTCTTATAAGGTGAAAGAACAACCCTGAAAACCTGTAAAATAGGATGAAATTGGTTTATGCAGGGGACAGACCTGATTGATTATCAAGCTAAAATTATTTTAAAACATGGTAGATTGATTGAAGCAACAGTGCCTCCCCAAGAACACTCATATTATTGTGAGCTACAGCCCTGAAATACTGAGAGTATGAACAGCTAGGTATTTCTGGTTTAATCACCTGTGACACACCTGACTTAGAATAGATTCTGTACAGATTACCTTGCCCCAAAGTGTTTTAAAAAATAAATTTTAAGAGATTTTAACATCAAATAATGAGAAGATTGTCTTTTTATAATAAGAAGCAGAACTGATGTTTGTTTTTTGATGAAGATGAGAGTTGGTTTGGAATTCTCCTTCACAGACAAACATTGGAGCCTGGAGTTCAGACAGAAAAGCTTCCAGGAGTATTTGCTATACATGGTTAGAGTATTTCTACTGTTTTCCTGACTTAATTGAATAAATGAAAACATGCAAACAGCAGAAATGATGGGAAGGAAATTCCACTGCATTTTATTCAGTTTGACAGAGGTTTTTAATTACTTTTAATTCTAGGTAATTGGACTCTTGCTTTTACAGAGATGACTCTGTCTTCTGGCAGGTTCAATACAAGTGCAATGCCTAAATCTTGAATTCCTTATTCAGTGATTTGTTTTCATCTGTCTTTGCACCATAGTAAAGTGTCACCTGTCTCCTTCCTCACCTGCACTTAAACATGGGAAACTGGAAAAATTTCTAAACTTCCAAAATGTATTAAAGGTTTCTATGTCATTCTTTTAACATAATTATTTCCATCTTGAGCTGTCAAGGGAAAATATGATTCTTAGGATTCAGATTGTGCTATTAACTACAGCAACAAACATTATGAACACACACTGAGTTTTACAACAGAATTTTAGAAATTAAGAGAGTCTGAGCCTCAGAGGCAATTTGTGCATCCCCAGCCTGAGCAGGCGCAGTCCAGCGACACAACTGGAACATTAAAAATGAGACAGGGCAGCTTTAAGAGAGAAACAGGAAGCTGTAACTAGAATCCAGCTGAATTCTGAGCTGGGGCACTTTACCATGAGGCTGCAAATGAAACAGATGTGCTTGCTGTGAATTTCTGTAGTGTCTGGACTTTTTGTACCAAAGGTGATAACACTTTCCTTCCTGTGATTTTTTTTTCTTCTTTTATTTTTCACATATTTTTCCGTAAAGGGATTGAAATGGAGAAGTTGAAGAAATACGCATCAGTGGCAGATGAAGATCAGTTTTATCATCAGGGAGCTGTGGAGCTGCTAGTTTTCAACTTTTTGCTCATTCTTACAATATTAACAATTTGGTTGTTTAAAAACCATCGATTCCGCTTCCTGCATGAAACTGGAGGAGCTATGCTTTATGGTGAGTAAAAACTCAAGTGGCAGCAGAACAGGGGACTAGTTGCATATTTTTGATCAGGCACTCGAGATCGAGTGCTGACAAAGCTCAGAAAATGTGTGAATTAAATTTCATCAGCTCCAGAAGTGTACAGCAATATAATAACGTAGCAGCATCTCTCCTGGGGTAGCTGGAGGTGCCTGGAGAAGGGAGCAATGGTCATGAGCTGGTTATCCTCAGGATGTGCATGTTCTGTTCCTATGTGGTCTGACAGCTACTGTGGGACACCTTGGGAGTTGGGGAGGTTACAAAAGAATGAAACGTCCTCAGTGACAGAGATGACCTTATTTTCTTGGCTCTTATAACACTCAGAGATATAAGATTAAGGAGCCTTGTGGGTCCAGGCATGTTGTCTAATAAAGTTTAAATTACCTTTTGAGTTTTCTTTTGGTTTTGATCTATGCCTTGGAAAAACATCCTATGAAGAATGCCTCTGTCAATTCTCTCTGAATGCTGTCATTGTGCTGTAATTTCAGTTGGCCTGTCTAGTTCTAATCTTCTTTTATGAAGTTTTACCATGTTACATATCACTGTCATGTAGAACTTCCTGCACTGTCCCCTGAGCACTCGCTGGTTTAATGGTACACACTCATGTGTATAATGATTTTTCTTGTCTCTTACTCTTGTTTCACTCTGGGAGATGTGGCTGCCCTTTCTCCTCCCATAAAACACATACAGGAGGGTAATGCTGCCAAAATGGAAATTAGGAATCAACAGCCCAGTCCCGACCCATCGAAAGGCCAGCCTGTTCGGGCACATTGTGTGCACATCACACACTCAGCAGTGCAACACCCAAACCTGACTGTGGTAAGATTCCATGTTCTGAAGAACATTTGTTTATCACGGGACAGCACATGCAGAAAGTTCCATCTGAAAGCCTGCAAGAGCAAAGCAACCGAGCTCTAGGTTTTGAGGTTAAACTTTGATTTGCTGTGTCAGGCATTTCCAGGTGATCTCTGCTCCTTCAGAGCTCACAGTCTTCCTTGTATCCCTTAAAGCTATTTTGTGGGAGACATTACCTCTATGAATTTCCAAGAACACAGGCTATTCATCTTCTTGGCTCACTGTCTTCACAAGTAACTTGATACTTTAAAGGAAAGCAAATATAAAAGAAACTCTTGTATTAATCCAGTCACTGAGCCCCTAACACTTGGATCTGGGGGATTCTTCATTCTCATCTGCCTTGCCTTTATTTTAAAATTGTGGAAGAGTATTTCTTTAATAACACACCCTTTCTCTAATCTTTAAATCTGTACACATAGAAAACAGACTTCAACTGAATCAGTTAAGACTGAAATACACACCACTTATTTGGAATACTTCCTGTTGTCAGACATCACCTGGATTGTTGTTTCACAGTTTTATGAGGTACAAGTTACAAAACGCTGAGAATACATTTGCTTATTGCATTTCTGTTAACATGTCTCAAAAGGAAAATCATGAGGCACTGGACAATATATTCATGATGATCCACTTGTAAATGGCAATGTGTCCCTAAATACACGGGTGCCTCTTCTGTAGTAGCTTCCTTTACACTATTGTGCTGTTTGCCATGTACAGCTGATGACATTTGTTGAAGATTTAGACAAAAGCCTCTTAAACCAGCAATGAAATATGGGGAAATACAACGTAACACAAACCAGTATTTAATTAGGGGGTTATCTGTCCTTTGGCTCTGTTTTGCTGCCTGCCCAGAACATGCTCTGCACATCATGAGGACAACCCACTTCTTTTGATCAGTTCAGAGATTCGTGCTCCAGCAGGACAGAGCTTTTGAATTATTAAAATGGTCATGAACAAAGGAAGAATTCCTTGTTATTGTAAATAAACTACCTGTTTAGGCTTTCATTATTTATGGCAACCTTTAAACAGGGGAAAAAAGCTTATTTGTAGCATCCAAAAAGTTGATGATGTCCTTTTTATCCTTCAAAATGTTGGATATGGGTTTAGTTATCTTTAGCATTGTGGAATAGCAACAATGAAAAGAAACTGAAATTTCAGAGGTAATGAGAGAGGTGACAGATCAACAGCAGCAGCTTCAGGAGTCAATCTTCATGGCACCAAGCACTGACACTGAGTCAAGTCCTGCCCTCACTTGTTTTTGTCTTCCCTATCCAAACAATTCTGATTTATACCTGGGCAGTACAAATTCAGTCTCAGCCCTGCAGTTTGCTTTTCTCCTGCCCACTGAGCTGTTCATTAGATACCTGAACAGCAAAACAAACAACTGATAATTTGGCTTTGAGTGACAGGAGAATGTAGCCCCTTACAGACTGTGCCCCACAGTGGGACAGATGGGTCTGTGTTCTCATCAGGTGTGCCTTTGGGGGTGCAGCAGTGGAGAGGAGAGAGAAAGTGAAGTGACAGGAAGACCAGGGAAGAAAAAAAACCCACAGAAATACAAAACCAGGAAGTTTTACAGTTACTGCAAAGTGCTGAACAGCCACAAATTGAACACAGCCTGATAAAAAGTTCTATTTAAAGTACAGAACAAATGGGGGGGGGGGGGAATTGGCTTTTTTGTTTGGTTGGTTTTGCATCAGCTTTTTAGGAAAATTCAGTTTTAGACTGAATAGTTCCAGCTCATTAAAAAAAGGAAATAAGCCCATAATGCAAAACTATCCATTTAGAAACTTTAAAAACTGAGGTGTTTTAACTGTTTTTTAATGAAAGAAATGGTTCAACACTAAGTATAGCTATATTTAATTTGAAATTCTTTCTGCAGTTACAAAGAAAAAAACCGAAGCATTCAATATAACCCAGAATTAATTCAAAAGAAATCATTCAGCATGAATTCAACATCATTTCACAAAACATTATGTGCACATATGTGTGTTTACATATACATTGCAAGGCATTCAGCTTAAAAATATTCAAAGACTCATTTTGTTTCTAGACCAAACTGAAAAATCCCCCCCAACAATAGAGATTGACTTGTTTATTCATTGATTCCTTTGTTTTCTTGTACTTCAGAGAGCAAGTTTCTCAGGACATTGTTTTGATAAACAAACTCTCAGGAGATTGGTTTGATAAACCAAATAGTAAACTCAACTTATTTGCTGATTTCTGTGTGCCAAGGAGGCAGGTGGTGATGAAACAATAACTTTGTGCCACCCAGAATGTGACAAACATCCTTCCTGTGCATTATCAGCACAGTTACTGTACCAGAGCACAGTGAGAAATAGTGTGGTGGATTATAGACAAAAACAACACCAGGATTGCCATTTCTCTCAGATCAGTGACCCCTCTCATAGCACCACACCCCAGGAGATGCCTCTGAGTACCAGTCAAAGACAACCAGGCAATAAAATGACAGTGCCTGTAGCCCCCTCCTGCAGGGCCTGGCATCTTTAGATACCTCAGGCAAAAAACGTGAGGTGCCAAACTCCCCAGAGAATATCTAAGTCATGGCACTTCCCATTAGTGAGGAAATAGTCCAGAGCTACACAATGAAAAACAGGGTACACCTACCCCAGTTCCTCATCCTCCACAGAATTTAGGTGTTAGGTCTGCACAGAGATGCCACCACTCACCTCTGAGGAAGAGGCTGAAACACTCCTACAGATAGGCAGCCAGAAAAAAACTCAGACAGCAAAACCACAGACCACCTCTCCCATCTGTGCCTTTTATCTGTGAGGTTAATTAGCAACTTTGTTGAAATAGTTTTCAGCTGGAGTAACTGGGAGCATGTGATACCCATCAGGAGGAGCCAGCCTGATTGCAGATGGACCAGCTGTCAAAGCTGTGCTGTGTTGGTCAGACTGGAAGGAAAAGGGGAAAATGCTGAGTGACAGAAGAGTCCCACAAATGGCTTTGTGTTGCAGTGCTTGGAGGGGCTTCCCCAAGTTTTTGATTAAGCAATATGATTCTTGCACCTCCTAAGTCCAGTGTGAAAGGATTGTAGTTGCCTTCTGATGGTGAGCGTGTTTTGAGTATCCCTAATTCTCAAAGGCAGCAATGGATGGATGGAACAAGTCTCAGAAAGAGAAATCTCCAGACCTCAGTAAAATAGATTACTACACTGTCTTCCTCCTTACAAAATTCATAATAAAGAAAGATGGCCAGGACTTACAAGTTATTGGTCTTTTTTTCATGGTAGATACATCCATAGGTATTTCTCAATTTTTTTCCTCTAAATGAACTATAAAGCACGTTTCAGAATGTACATTACAACACAGGACTTCAGTTTGGAAGGGGGAGTAGTGGAAAGCACATTATACGTTTATTTAAAAATTAATTATTTCCATTACAATACGATCTGGACTCCTGAAGGCTCTCATGAAATAAATGCTATATAATGATTTAAAGGAGAAAGTGCATTTCATAAATGATACACCTACTAAAATATTAAATACACTCTTCCCTGATTTTTAATTCCCTGCAGATTTTATATAGGGTCTTTGGCACATTTATTATTACTGAAGGAAGAATACAATCCCATTACTTACACTGGCTCTTGCCATGTAGTGTGTTGATGGCAACTGTCTTCATCTTAACCTTCCCTAGAACAACTGAGAATATTCTTAATCAGCCCATCATTATGGATCTTGTCCATATTTTGTTCAAATTAATATATTTTAGAATTTTCTTGGGAGTTGCAAGGACTTTAAAGCCCCACTGAAGCCCTGAGTAGATCAATTGTTAGAGTCTTCTCTAATGTATTTTCTCCAGTATGTGTGTGCTGCTGGATACTCTGTAACTTCTTTGTTCTTTCATTATCATTTCAATATTTGTGTCTCTGTCCATTCCTCCCACCTGGGCTCCATCAGGGTCCTTTTCTGCCACTGTCCTTGCACAGGCATTGGCAAATGTTACCTGAGCATATTAATTCTGAGCAATACCTGAGAACAGAAGTGAATCAGAAGCTATAGTTTAAAACATTGATTCATAGGAGCAAAAATGGTAAAGGAAAACCTAAAAGTTTTCTATTCCAGAGAATGAAAAGGAAACATCAAGCCTTGTCCAAGCATCAAATGAAGCTGAATTTTTAATGTCTTTGAAACTGAATTTGAAACAATGTCCAAGTCTCTGGGGGTAGAAATAATCTCAGTAATATTATCTAGCTGAATATTAGTCACCTCTCCTGCAGTAAACAGGCAAGCTCCCACTGGAGCCAGCAGAAAGAAGAGCACCTTCCATAGGATGGTCACAGAAGTACATTTTCCTTTTTGTTAAGGGAGACAAAACGTCTGTCTTAGATAAGAGTCCTAAACTGTAGATAGTCAAATCAATTAATTCCAGTCTTAGTCTTCCTTCCCTTCTCCCTGCTTTTATTGTCCCATGTTTACACAATCTTAAAAATAGTCTTCTACAGAAGGCAGAATGTGCCTGAGGATGTGTCAGAGTTTTGTCCCCACAAATGAAGTGTGTAAAATCCCCAACAGCACAGCTGATGTTTACATGCTCAGCACAGCACATGAGTTATGCAGGCATCTCCCTGCTCTAAAAATCTGTTGAGAAACTCGGTTCACAATTATGACAGCAGGTGCATCAGAAAAATAAGAGTCCAACTGCACAAATGTCAAACCAGCATCTGCATTCTAATGAAATGACCACTTTGGAAAAATATTTTATGGATATCCATGACGTGCTGAGAGAGGTGAAGGTAGAGACATTGAGAAGGTGTCCAAACTTTGACAGAGTTACTTTTTCTCAAAATCAGTAATTGTGTAGCATCGAACACTTAAAAGTACTTGAATCTTTCTCATTTTTCTTTTTTTCTTTACTCTCCAGGCCTTGTAATGGGATTGATTATAAGATATGTGACAAAAGCATCAGATGTGGAAAGCGGGACTGTTTATGAATGTGAAAAGCTGAAATCTGGGCCATCCACTCTGCTGATTAATATAACAAATCAGGTCTATGAATACCAATACAAAAGAGAGGTCAGCCACCACAATGTCAATGGTCACCAGGGCAATGCAATGCTTCAAAAGGTAAAATTTACCTTATTTTTGTTCTTAACTGTGTAAGATATTTATTTTATTTTCACTGTTGAGAGAGGAAAACAAGTTTCAAGTTAAAATTTGAGAAAGGGTATTCTAAGTTTAGGGTGAGAAAGGTAAGTGAGGAAGGAGAACAGGAAAGAAAATAAGGTGCAGTAGAAACCTGAGCATCCTTTCACTCCCAGCTGACTGTGTGCTTATGGACTCTTATTAGGCAGCCCCAGGTCCTGCAGAGTTCATTGCAGACACACCTGTTAACTTGGATTCATTGCTACCAAATGTTTTTAAACCCCACTGATACCTTTATTTGTCCACTGTCTTTAAAAGGACTTGCTCTGGCAGGCTAATGCAGGGCAGTTTGTCCCCTGTGTATGGCACAAGTAACTACAAACTGTGCACTTTGCTCAAAACACAAACCTGTAAATATGTAAGCTCCCACGGATAAGTGGAGGGGTTTACAGTGCTCACATTCATAACAACATTCTGTCACTCCTGAGTGGTCCTCAGCAGGGATGTCACTGGCTGTCCCCAAGGGTAGGGCAATTTAGGCTGGATGGAAAATGGAAGTGTGGGGAAAAGTCTGCAGTCTTTCACAATGCCATGGCCTTTTCTGTTTTCCAGTGTGTAGCAATTAAAACACTTTGTTAGTATATTCTTTCCCCACCAATGTAATATTTACTTGTTATAATATTTGTTTTCTTTAGAATTTGTTTTCTGAAGAACTCGAGTGCACAGGCACCTTTTAAACCCTGGCTTTTGTGCTCAGAGACACTGCATATTCACATGAAGCTTCTAAGCCCTTACCAGTGGCTTTTTACAATATTGCAATGTATTTTTTTGCTTTTTGCCAAGTGTTATTGTTTATCTAGCACAGTAATGTGTATTCCTATATACTGCAGTGGTTCTCATTATAAAAACTTTTAAGTTATGCTTAGAATGTACTCTGGGAAGCTCAGCAGAATTAGGACTTGCCCATCTGCTCAGATTTCTTGCTGATGCAGCACCACTGTGTGTGCTGGGACTGCTCCCTTGCCCTTCTCAGAGAGAACCAGAGTGTCAAGGACTCTCAGAGCTGTGGTGGGAGGAGACAGGAAAACACTGTGGCAGTCAGACTCGTCAGGTTTTGCTGAATCTTCATCCATTTTCCTGCTAGTTGGTTGCAGGAGGTTTTTCTGAGCAAAAGTCTGTATTTAGTTTCCAGGGCACATGTCCATTACATCTGAACATCATCAAACCTGGTACTCTGGAGATGACTTGTGTATGAAAAAGGTGCAGCACAGAACTAGCACAGAAGTTTCTGTTGCACTCACAGGAGATTGCCCAATCTTCTTTCCATAGTTCCACTTTGCTGGAAGGTTCTTAAAAGTCTCAGTTGTGAATTGTGGGGTTCTCTTTATTACTGGAGAGGCCTTAGTCTGCCTGGATTTTCACTTCTTTTCCCTTTAAAATTATCTGGCAAATGCCCCTCTTGAAAAGAAAATAAATAAAAAAGGAAAGGGGGAGAAATTCAGTCATATTTAGGAGACAATAGCAACTGCTGGCAGCCTTCCTGGCTGGCAAAAGCACTACTGTAAAAACCAGAAAGCATGATCACACCATTCCCTGGGTTTTGTACAACTTTAATTCCCTTTTGAGTGCAGTAAAAGCATTTAGGTATTGCATTTATCAGGGAGAACAGACTGTGCCATGCCTTACAAACAGGCATCATTTAGAAGAGGGTTTTGAATAATGAATCGTAGTCAGGATTTCTGATGCCTGTGGAAAAGATATTGTTACATATTTGCTGAATTAACTCCAAAACCAACATTTGAGGCTGTTTGTTAGTTAAAAAGTGAAGAAAATCTTTTTTCTTCACTGAAGATACCAGCACAGATACAGTTCCTGGCAGGTTCTTTGCCAGCTCACTTTTCTCAGCTTTCCAATTCAAAGTAAGCACGATGGAAAAAAGTCTCAACTCTCACTTCCTGTTTATCAAATCAAGTTGTCTGCTAGTAAGAAGACAGAAGTAATTACTCTTATTCATTTGAAACTAAATAATTACTCCAGAGTATCAGAGCCTTATAAAATCATTTCATCTGAACAAGTAGCTGCAAGCCTTTGTGTTGATTATCTCCTGCCTCTTTTAAAAGTATTGATATGATACAGCCCACTGACAGAACAGTAAGCAGCACACAGGCTCATTAAAGTATTTTTTTCTCCAGCAATGCTGTGGTTTTAAAGTGAATTCTATTTTATTGAAAGCTTCTTGCAATGAATTGCAATGACTGAGTGTTGTCCTTGGCCTTTCTCTGTGCCAGAAGTTGAAGGCCAATATGAAGAGTGCACTGACAACAGCTGGAATAAGAATCTTTTTGTTTCCTCATCCTAGCATTACTTTAACAATTTTAATGAGCTTTTTATAAAAGGTTTCCACATTGAAGGTGATCCTCAGATCAGTTCTGATACGAAGTTACAATTAGAACCTATCCTATCAAATTAAATGCTACTTTGTTTGTCCTTACCCTCTCTTTTGTCCTTTCTGGCAGATGACCTTTGATCCTTCCATCTTCTTCAACATTTTGCTGCCACCCATCATATTCCATGCTGGATACAGCTTAAAGAAGGTAAGTGTCTCTTTTTTATATGACAGAAGGGACTGAGTGTGGCTGCTGCTCTGTCAGTCCAGTGGGCTATGATGGAAGAAAGAGTCAACTATGTTGCTTGGGAAGAGCTTGACAGGAATGGCAAAGAAATGGAAGATGCATGGCCTCATTCTGCTCCCTTTCTGTCACCATGCAAAGATCTGAGTGTGTGGTTACAACACTTGGGCCCTCCTGTTTGCAGCAGACACCACTCTGAATGTGGTGAAGTGCAGGCAGCAGCCTGTCTGTATTTCTGTATGTCATACACTGCCTGAGCAGGGCTTTGTTTGTTCAAGGGATGGGCTCATGGTACCTTTTGCATCAGATACTTTCAGTGTGAACTCGTGTTATGATCCTGAAGGATTTGTCCAGGTCTGTGAATGAGGGAACTTTGATGGTGTTCCCCATGGAAAAAAAATGAAACATCTTAAATTGTATTTTCAAAGCAACTGAAGTAGCCTATATTGTTCCATCTTACATTTGAGATTTGTGTAGTAACAAGTGCACTTCTAGATGCAGTGATTCAACTTGGACTGAATGCTCTTTTATTTACTGTATTACAAAAGACTTTTTTTCAAACTTTTCTCTCCAGAGACATTTTTTTCGTAACTTGGGATCGATTTTGACCTACGCCTTCTTGGGAACTGCCATCTCCTGCATTGTCATCGGGTGAGTGAACATCTTCTGCTATTATTGCATGCTTGATACCTTTTCCAATTAAAAGCTAAACTGCAAAAAGAATTGCAGACCTTGCACGGTCAATATAATTTGTGTAACTTGTAAAGTAATTCCTTATCAGGAAAAAGGCAAAACTCTTGGATAGCCAAGAACTGTCCCAGGCATTCAGAAAATTGTGTCCTTCATTTCTGGTCTGTGGCTGGTGCAAGCATGAACTGCCTTCCACACTCCATAGGTTTAATCATCTGTCCTGAGAAACAGAACCAATAACTCAAGTGAAATTCCATGCCACTAGAATTCCTTCTAGAAAAGAGCAGATCTCCAACAGAAAAGGAAGGACTTTAAATCTCAGAGGGAGTAGGAACATAGCTTGTAGCATAGATGTAAAAAAAAACTGGAGTCATTTCACAGGCTAAGTGAAACTTTTTAGCTGAAGATCACAGGAAAAGTCTCAGTCTGGAACTATGTGTGAATTTAGCCTGGATGTGACTAAATGGTTCCTGCAGAAAAAGAGGAAGGGGAAAAAGCAGAAGTACAAAACATCCTGTTTTATTTTCATATCTCCTTAATGAAAAATTCCTAATTTTGTTTCAAAATTTGCCTAATTAAAGAAAGTATTTGCTAGTCAGGAATGGATTATATATTTCCAGGTGGCACGATGTGAAAGTTCTGTTTGTCAGTTTGTGGACAAATATTTTGTGCATAGATATGATTAAACACGTGCTTAATTTTTATTACATATCTGCAACACACGTGCACAGTATCTGAACATCCATGGGCTCAGGCTCTGCAGATCTGCAGCCTCTCTCTGGGACTGTGCCCCTCCTGCCTGGGGGAGCTACAGAGCTCCCTGTGTGAACCCTGCAGCTGGAACAAAGAGGGACCAGACCCCTCTTTGTCAACCAGAAACAGCTGGGAAATATCATTAGTACAGGACAGAAACATCCTTTGGATTGCTGTAGAGTGCTAAAACGTTGCCATGGAACACGCTGACACAATGGTGCCTGTCTCCTCTTTGTGAGCCTCTGCTTTTGTGTGTGAAGGGCCCCAAGAAAGAGGAGCTGTGCGGAATTTGAGGAAAAGGCTACAATCAGATATTCCCACTGAAGGCAGGGGAAGGAGGGGTGAGAGGGGTTGCTGTATTTTAGTGAAAGCAGTGCTGAAACGTAATTGCTTTCAGCTAAATACTGCACTAAGGAAGGGCTGCCCAGGTTAGCTGGAACACTGTCCCTGGCCACTCAACACACAGGCAAGTTATCCCGATTTCTGAGCTCTCCCAGCAAAGCAAAATTATGCCCTTTGCACCAAGCCTGACTGGCCAGGATCCATGCACAGAGATCCTGTGAGGTAAAGGAGAAATTAATTCCCCCACTCCAAGCCTTTCCAACATTGCTGAAATTGTCCCCTCCCAGCAGAGTCGGCTGGCTCTGGCTCTGTCTGACATCAGATCATACAAGATCCAATCTCCCAACAGACCTTTTCTCTGACAGTGGTTCCAGCTTCCTGCCTCCTGGAGAACAGTGTGGGATGACCACTGAGACAGCTCTGTATTCCTAAGGAAAACCATACAGGCCAGGACTCTCTGAGGCTTTCTCTGACCCAGGGCAGGCAGTCTCTTGCTCTAGCAGAGTACTTGAGTTTCATGGACTCACAATAATTTAGATTGGAAGCAATGTCTGCATGTCTGCAGTCCAACCTCCTAATAAATGCATGACTGGCTTCAAATTTAAATCCAGGTGCTCAGGACCCTGTCCAGTCAACTTTTGAGTGTCTCTAAGAATGTGAATTCCACTGGCTTTCTGGGAAATCTGTTCCAGTCTGAACCACCCTCACTGTGACTGTTTTTCTGTATATCCAACTGGAATTTCCCTTGCTTCACCTTGTAACCTTTGAACTCCACTTCTGACTCCTGTTCAATTTGATATCCTCCTGGATCCAGGAGCTTTCTGCACATCCCTGTGTAGCCAGCCACGCTCCTGTTGCACAGGGTTATTCCATCTTTTCCATATGTACCTTGATATTAGCTGTGTGTTATTACTGACTGTAAGCTGAAGCTGCTCAGTGAGCACATGAAAACTGGGCTGCTGACAAATTAAATTAACATCTGCCCCCACCTACATTTTCTTAATGTATTTTTTACATTTTAGGCAGAGGCAGGGAGAAGGACCTAATTTCAACCTTTGCAAAGAATGGTGTTCCCTTCCCTTAGATTCTATTTTTAATAAACTGTGCTGGGATGTATCCTCCAGAATTGATATCTGTCATAGATATTTTCAGTTTTGATAATGGAAGAGAGCTCAAGTCTTTGGAAGAATCTTGACACTATGGTAACAACCTATCAGAGCAACATACTGAGTGGCAGGGGGCGTAGAAAGATTTGCATTTCCCCCCCCACCTTAAATCATCTTGACTTGATTTTCAGCATTCTCAGTGGCAGCCAGAGCCAAGATGCCTGTGCACAGCAGCACTGGCATCACTGAGTTGGCCTTATCTGTGATTTCTGATTTGGTTTCACTTGGGTTTTCTCGATTTGCTATGCCAAAAGCACATTTTTGATATTCAGGATGCAGCATGTTTGCAGTCACTTACTCATATTTTTCCAGCCTGTCTACTACGTTTGGCAAGGCCTGATTTTTCTGGAATTTAAAGCTCTCTAAGAGTACAACTCAAATAACAAATGTATTTGCAGACAACTTGGGCTAAGTTTGATCTTTGTGGCTGCAGTGAGAATTTTACTTGAGTAAAATAAAGATTAGAAAAGTGGGGTTTGGATCAGAAAAAGTAGAGTAATTGTAGTTTTGAGCAAGTGAAGTTATGAAATGCAAACCACTGATAATACTGGTGTTAGGGAGAGTCATTCCAAGGTGATCACTGGTTTATGGGGACAGATGTTGGTGTTTATATTCACTACTCAGATTGCAAAACCTTCCCTGGCTGGAGAGAGATGACTTCTCCATATTTCAACAGGAGCCACAGTGAGTTAGTTTGGCCTGATTGATTCCAGGATGTCTGGGAGTACATGAGCACTTGCTTTGCAATGAGCATATCAGACTGTTTCATGGTAATCAGCACTTAAAATTGAACTTCTAATTAAAAAACCCCATACAGAATCAAACTATTTCTTTTGGGCATCTGTGTTTAACTGCAATGACTAAAATTTTGGACAAAGAAGTCTCTTCTGATATTTAAATTCAAGTGGAAGGAGTAAGTCATCATCATACATGATTCTCCCAGGCAGTCCAAGAATACTTTCCCTTGCCATTCCTCACCATTCCACAAGTGCAGATTCAAATGCTTTCTGCATACAATCACTAAAGAGTGGGACCATAATAATGGAATACAATATATAAATATTTATATATATAATATATATACTATATATAGTATAATAAATATTTTCTAAATTCCTTCTTTTTAAAACTGAATCTTAAATGGATTTAAATGGATTTAAAACTGAATCTTAAATGAATCTTTCTGATTTGAAAATCAGAACAAGACATGCACATATATAAGTAAAAAATTATAAAAGAGAGAAAGAAGTATCAAGAAATATCAAATACAAATCCAGATATTTTTGTAGAGAAAAAAATGAGATTGAGTGTTTCATCATAACCTTTCTATGAAAGTAGAAGTTTTCCACTCAAACATCTGTGGTATCGAGATTCCATCATCACATGATGTAATTATTTTTCTTCACTCTTATCTGCACTGTTTTACCAGCCCCTCTTTGTGCCTCCTAAAGGAGGAAGGGTTGGGCTGAGTTAATAACATTGTTGCTCAAACGCAGCAAGAGCAAGAAATGTTCAGCTTTTCTTTACACAGTTCATGTGGGTGAGATGCATTCTGACATAACTGTACAGTCAGAGATTTAATCCTCTCATTATTATGCCTATGCAAATGCAATTCCAAAAGTTGGGAGACAAATTCCTTCCACTGGGATACCATTAAAAGAAGACTATTTACAATTATAAATTTTTAGTCGAAGACAAGTCTTTCAAAACACTTTGATAGTTTGGCAAAGGCTGGATGGAGGTGCAGTTGGGTTCTGAGTGTGTTCATTTACCTTCTGTTGGGAGCTCAGTGGAACACACAGTTGGGATCTGCTGATGTGAAACAGTCCTGAGTTTATAATCTGACTGTTCCCTCTCGCTGGAGGGCTGTGGAGAGACTTTACAACTTGGAAACAAAACCCTTGTAGCTGTGTGCTTCTGCAGAGCAAAGCCAAATGTTGTTTGGCTTGAATTTACTGTGCAGTGCTGCGGGATTCTTCTGGATTTTGGAACTGTTTCTGCAAGGGAAAATGGGGCCAGGTTAGGGGGAACAGGAAAAAAAATCTTCTCTCAGTTACAGAGCTCTCCATAAACTGAGCAAACACCTTCACAAGGATCATCTCTGGCTACACCAGCTCAGCTCTTGCCTTCCCAGATGATAACTTCTGTAATAATTTAGACTCAGGTCATGTTCAAAGAAAGTAGTACTTTTTTTCTAATTAAAATTTTTCTACTACATGTTCCCATCAAATTATTAAAAAAACCCCAGGTCCATCTTTCCTCCACACACCACCTGTAAATAGCAAACGCTTAACCTCCCCAGAGGCAAGAATAAAAGCCTTATTCTTGGCACAAATAGAAACTGGTGAGGCGGAGTGTTAATGTATCTTGGTGCTGTAGAAATTAACTGAGGGAGAAATAGGGAAAAATTATATATAGACCATTTGCCCTCCTCCATGGTAAAACCCTCAGAACATTAGATGTCTGGCTTAAATAATTCCTAATGCTCTTCTGAAGCCAGATATTCAGCCTAAGAGTGGAAATAAAGACAAAACTAGTGAGCAGTCAGTCATTTGAATGTAGTATAACTTTTGTAAGAGTAGAGTGCCTGTGTTGGAACCCTTTTTGGGGGGTTTGGCTGCTTTTGTGTCCCAGCTGCAGGTGCAAGGACTAATTGCTGTTTATTACTTGTGTTTAAAGGTGTGGTGAATCCAAAATGGGTTAGTAAAGTATGAGTTTAGAGAAGCTTGAAAATGTACACCCACTGTGATACCCAGTTTGGGGAATTCTCCACAGGGAATAAAGAGGGGGAAAGGCTTCCTCATAGCCATAACTCTCAGAGTTCTAGCAGTTCTGGAAGTTATAAAGTATTTTTTTAAAAGCCTTCTATTTGTATGACTTGTGAAATTGTGGATAAGAAGCTGGGTTAAATCAAGACACTGATATAAAATAGTGTTTCCCAGACCACCAACACCCCCACAGAGTGAAAAGTTCTGAGAGCACTTTGATGCCTTCAAGTGTGTGTTGCTGCAAGTTCAGTCGGAATTAGTAGCTATTTCGCAATAAACATCTGACATTGTTTACTGCAGCAGAGCTGATCATGCAGAAAACAGTTTTTCTTCTCATAAACAGATGTGCTGAGCAGCAGGGTGTAATTATTTGTATCGTCCAGAAGAACCCCTCAGCATACTAAGGATTTTGAGAGAAATATATTACAGGGAGCACCAAAGGTGTGGGGCTGCAGAGACAGAACCTGGAACAGCAGGAGGTTCATCCAAAATAAAAAGGATGTTTAATTTGGTGTTTGATACCCAGTAGGTTCTCCAGGAATCCATCAAAAAATTTAAATGATGCACTCTGAAAAACACGCGAATGGAATTTGTTGCAAAACAGCCGAAACCCTCGAGTCCAGATATTTCCCAAGAAGGAAGCCACCCTGCCGCCACCGGGGGGCACCCGCGCTCCGCCCGCAGCCAGCGGGGACCGGGGGGAACCCGGCCGAGGGAACGGAGCATCCTGGGCCGTCCAGCAAAACCTCCCGTCAGCTGCCCGGTTTCCATCGACAGCTTCTCCAGGCCAGTCCCGGGGGCACCGGTCCCCATGGGGATCCTGCTCTGGGGCATCCACATTCAGGCAACGCTCCAGTTCCACATCAGGGAGGGACAGGACACTCGCTGCTCGTTTCTCAAACTCTGAGCACGGGTTGTACTACGAGTTACTAACCAAGCATCATCCTTTACACATCACTCTTCAAACACTGACCTACCCGGGGGAATCTGAATAACACAGTAAATGAAATAATTCTGATGAAAACTAGGGATGCTTTGGGGGATAAAAGGGAGTCTTTTAGCTAAAATTGTTGTGCAATCTGTCTAAATGTCAGAATCTTAATAATCAGCCTGATTTTCAAATGTTTTCACCTAGTTTTCTAAGTATGGACTTAGTTACTGGAGTTGTGACAACGGTTTGAGGTCAGCACTAACAAAACTGCACAATTGTGGGAACACTTGAAGGACTGGAGGTGACTCAGGAGCCTGAACTAGTTGTTCAAATGCCCTCCTAGTAAAAGGAATAGACTGCAAAACCCATTGCAGTTGAAACCTCTCACTGGCAAATTGCAGCCTCATTATTAACCCTGGCAAGATGATGGGGGTTTTCCATTCCTGATCCCCTTGTTAGCCCTCAAGTGTGCGACTGAAGCGCTCTCTCGGGAGCAGTTTGTGGGAGTGAGTGTTGTAAATATGTTTCCTTTATAGGCAAACAGATGCTCTCTGTATTTGGGGCCATCAAACTGGTGCATTCACGATCACACAACTCACTTAAAAATAAATGGGAAGTGGAGGTAGTAGTTAAACCTGGCAAAAAGGAAGATCTAATGATAATTGTAAGCACATAAATTTTGTTGTATTTTCCCACTGAGCCAAGACACATAAAGAAACATAAAGTAACTTCCTCTTCCCCAAAACTGTCTCTTCAGTGGTGTGGATGTTCTATATAGTTTTTCTATATGGCAAAGATGAGATAGATATATATATATATAGATAGATATAGATATATATGGAGATATATATATATATAAAAAAAATTGAAAACCAGATTAGTCAATGACATAGTGACTTGCAATGTACTCACATTACTATAGGGCAATAGCAGTTGTTCTCAGACAGGCAGTAGATGGTCTTGTTCAGGTACTCCACTAAGACATTTATATAATTAGGAACTGGTCTGGCACAAGTGTCCCCAAGCACTCCTGCAGTGTCCCTCTCACCACAGGCCAGGAGCACATGTGATGGCTGCAGTAAAGGAGCATCCTTATCTCTCAATTGTGTCTCAGTTTTTCTCACAGATTGTTTAAAGCTGTTGCTCTTCCATTAGGCTGAGCTGGGGGAGCTGTGGAGCATCCAGGCAGATTGCTTCCACATCACAGAACACACTGGTAGGGGTTAAACACATTTCCCAATAAGTGCCCACAAATGCTTTAAGAGGGACAAACAGTTCCACAAGCTTCTCAGACAATATTCCCCCCTGACTGCAGAGCCTCAGGAAGGGCTTTTCTGCCAAGGGGAGAGAAATGCCACACCTTGAGGTGAGCTTGGGCTGTAAACAAGGTGTCTGTAGCCACACTGTTCAAAACTCTTTCTCCTCTGTGTTCTTCCTCTGTTGATTAGGCACTGGCCCCTGTGTGGCTTCTGCTTTGAAAGAATTAATTATTCAGGCTGCCTACATATCTCTTTTCAGCAACAACTATCCCCATTGTGTTACAAGGACAAAACCCTTCCATAACAGCCAGGACAGATGGCTGAAGCCTGGCAACACTTTCCAGAGGAGTGCCACACCTCTGTGTTATCAAACCTGGGTTTACTTGCAAACCTTGTTATCTTTGATAATTTAATTATAGTGCTACTCTTGAGGACGTTCTTGTTGTACAAAAACATCATATTCAATTATTTTTTTTAGTGCCTCATAATGACGAAAAACTGGAAAACATGATCCAGATGCAAACTAAAAGCTGAACAATCAAATGAAAAAAACGATGTCGTTTTATAAAAATCTTGTTTAAGAAATTATTATTTATCTTTTGGTGGGTATTTAACATCTCTGGGATAGAAACACCTGTATTATTCAGCAAATATCCCTACTGGAATACTTTCTTCTTTCCATAGTGATACTATATAACCGTGCTGTCTCAAGGGAATTGTAACATTGCAGTGCCAAGATGCTGTGCTGAGATATTTGTGCCTTCATACTTCCTTTCCTGCAGGGCTTTCTGCCTCTAAAAAGATGTCTGAGTTGCTTTCCCCTGTTTCTCTCACTTCTTTGATCTGTTTGATCATTATAGTCTAACCTCTCCCTGATTTCCTTTCGCTGGCCCATTTTGAAAGCCTTGTGTATGATTTCCAGTTGATAAAATTGCCATTGGGATGCCCTTTCTCTCCTGTTAGCATTGATCGTCATCACTCACCAACAGATGCTGGGGAGGCAGATGATCTTTCAAATGTAGCAAGGAAGACTCGGAGAGTGCCTGGAGGCAGATTCAACCACTTAGAAGCGTGCAGTCACACCCCACGGTGTTAGCTTGCTTCGGGGAGGGAGGGGAGCCAGAGCTCAACATCAAAGTGCAATGGAAATGTAAAATCCTTAGTGCTATGATTCCTCCTTTCATCTGTGCTTTTTCTCCTGGCAAGGTGTTGCAGGCAGTTCTGCTTTCTGTGCCACTGAACAGACTCAGGCTTCAGTGAATGTAAATGGAGCTCGTGGAGCAGGTTTTTTATCCTTTAGAAGTTCTAACGCTGGCTAAAATTAATTTGAGATTTAATATTTTCAATCAGCAAAAACAGGTACAAACAGTCTTTCTAGGACAAACAAGGCTCAAGTTGCAACAAGATGGAGAAGAGCAGGAAAATTGGGAAGAATCCATCCTAGGGGACTCCATGTGCCAGGTCAAGTCACACGCTGCAGGGTGGTGACAGTCACTACAGAAAACACCAGCATCGTTGTCTCCCTGTACAGCCCAAGCAACTGGTGCCTCCAGTTTGGGGAACGTGAGCAACTCTGTAACATCTCTTTCAGTGCCCTCATAGAGCCAAAATTATTGTACAGGAGACATTGCAGTGAAAAAAAGAAAGCTGTGTGTGTAAAAACCCCTGAAATCTAATATAATATAAAGTAATAAAGTAATAATATGATATAATATAATATAAAGTTAACACCACAAGAACTCCAAACTGAAGTAAAAAGAGATTTTAAGGCCAGTTTTTAATGTTTTGTCAAGAAATTCCAGAAATACTTACTAACTTAATTACTTGGAGCTATACCAACAGGCAGCCTAAAACAATAATGTTTACTTATTTCTAAAGCACTTTTTACTTTTGTGAATAATCTCCAATTTCTTTTTCCATCTGTGGAGGCCCAGCCTGAATTAGGAAAGGAGAAAGGCTTCTGTAGAGTGTGCCATGCACAGTATCTGATGACCTGTGGTTCAACCTATGGAACAAACTGCTGCTGGCAAACATTCTGAGTAATCAGTTGTCCATATGAGATTAAAAGGGAAGAAAGTGTTTCTGCAACTTAGAGATTACAGTGAGGCCTGAACAGAGTCTGTGTGAAAGTGTTTCCGTGGTGGGTTGACCCTGGCTGGGTGCCAGGTGCCCACCAAAGCCACGCTGTCTCTGCCCTGCTCAGCTGGACAGGGGAGAGAAGGGAAAGGCTCTTGGGTCAAGAGAAGGGTAAGGAGAGATCACTCACCAATTACTGTCAGGAGCAAACCAGACACACCTTGAGGAAATTAGCTAATTTATTACCAATCACATCAGAGTAGGATAATGAGAAATGAAACCCTTCTCTTTTTCCCTGGCTTAACTGCTCCTGAGTTCTCTCCCTCCTTCCCCTGGCTGCACAGGGTGTGGGGAATGGGGATTGTAGCCAGTCCATCACACCTACTCCCTGCTGCTCCTTCCTCCTCAGGGGCAGGACTCCCCACACTCTTGCCCTGCTCCAGCATGCACTTCCCAAGGGGTCACAGCATCCTTTGGGCATCCACCTGCTCTGCCATGAAGTCCTCCAGTGCCCACAGGTGGATCTCTGCTCCAGCATGGAGCTGGACGTGCTGCAGGGCACAGCTGCCTCACCATGGGCTGACCCTGCTGCAGGGGACTCTGCACCTGGAGCACCTCATCCCAATCCTCCACTGACCCTGGTGTCTGCAGGGCTGTTTGTCTCACGTTTGCTCACTCCTGTCTTCATCTGCACAGGTTTTTTTCCCCCCTCTGCAGTACCTTATCCCAGAGCTGCTGCCACCGTTGTCAGTGGGCTCAGCCTTGGCCAGTGGCTGCTCCACCTTGGAGCCAGCTGGCATTGGCTCCATCAGACACAGGGGAAGCTTCTGGCAGCTCCTCAGAGAAGCCACCCCCGCCACCAAAACCCTGCCATGCAAACCCAACGCAGTGCTAAACAAATATGGCTACAGCTGCTGCATAAAATCAAACCCAAACGTTACCACAGTTCATAGTGAGCAATGCTGGGATGTAGAAGCAGGTAATTTGTATCAGTGTCCTTCCAAGAAGGGAATGTTCTCCAGTCTTGGTCATTTAGGAATGTAATCTTTCTCTGATCTTTGAAGTGATGAAATGGAGGAGTAGATCACGGAGGCACAGAAATTAGAGCAATAAAAGAGCTATTAGACCATAGAGCTCATTATTCCATCCCTAAAAGGCTACTCTGCAGTGCATTCCTGGGTACTTTGTCCAGTACACCTAAAAACCTGGGGGAATGGGAAGAATGAAGGAGCAATTCCACTGTGCAGAAATGTCAGTCCTTTTCTCTCTGCTTTGATCCAGCTATAGGATGAAGCAAAGCAGTAATTGCTGCCATTATAGGGAACAAATCTATTTGCATTTCTGCAGTGCTTCAGCTCTAGCTGTGAATGCCTAATCAGTCCTATTGCTAGAAAAATGTTTTCCAGCCTCTTGTCAAATTTCTGTGTGATTGCAGCGCGTTACTGCAAAGCCACTTCACTCCATCCACGGCCTGGCCCGCAGTACTACAGGGCTGTGGTGAGAATTTTGGAAGCCAATACTGGTGTGTAAGAAGAAATCTAGCAGTGTCTGTCAGTGGCTCAGTAAATGGTCTTTCACCTCTGGTAGAATCCTGCCCAGCATAATGTGCAAGGGTATCTGTGTTTCCAGAACTGTAAAACTCTGAATAATGGGCGTATAAAGATCCCATTGCACACTTTTACAGGAACAGTGACATTTGCCCCAGAGCCTGTGCTGGCTTTGGCCATACCAATCACCCTGCATTTCTCTCCCCCAGCAGCTGTGCCTGCAGGCTGCCTCTCATTCCCTGTTGTATGGGCTTTATCACAGCGATAAGCACTATCGAGCCACTGCTACATTCTGATGCAAAGGTAACTGCACAGGTGACATGCATTTGTAAATTTACCCTGAATCTGGAGGGCTTGCACCTGCTTTTCCACTAATCAGTAGCTTTGTTCTGCCTTCACAAACCCTGTCAATTTAAGGTCAGTTTAAGCTTAGTGCACAATTCCCAGGTCTGATATAGCTGCTTTGTTTCTATCACCAGGCACAGAAGTGCTGTAACCTGGCCAGGTTAAAGATCCCTACAGGAAAATCAGGTGGCTGGAACAGCACAGACCTGGCAACTGTCAAACTGTTTGTGTGAGCAGTGGATATGCAAGTGGTGAGGACAGATCACTGACCACTCCTCAGTTCTACCCCTGCTCACCCCCGATATCCCTTGTTCAGCTGCAGGAGCCCTAATGTACCATGCAAAGGAAAAGTGTCATTCAATCAGCTGTCACAGGCTTTGGAGGAAAAAAAAATGAACAAAAATTGTCACTTGCAATGAAATAATCAGCTTGCTCTTACAGAGTTGAGTTTACTTCCTTCTTTTTTATTATCAGTTCATTTATGTTAGTAAATACTGTGCCTTACAAAGCCTTGTACCTCATGGATTCGGTTTATCAAAACCCAAATGTTTATATGATTCATCTGACAGAATTGTTCATGCCTAGAAAAGAAAAAGCTACTCCTCAAGCTCTTCAAATACTGAAAGATCAATAAGACTACAAAACGTGACAAGGGACTGACAATCACACCCAGTGAGGAACAAAATAACACCAAAGGTACTCGTGCAGTTATTCTGCATTTATACCCCATGGAGAGGAGTCAGTGCTGGGAGTGATATTCCAGCTGAGCAAGTGAAGAAAAGGAGACATAACAGTTTTTAGTGCTATTTTCAGCCAAATCCCATATACTTGCCTTATTCACACTTCTATTTAATTCGATATATAATGCATGTGAGTTAGACAAAAATTGTTTCTCATGGTCTGATGTTTTCACATACACATTTAAGAATTATATTCCCTGTAATCCACTCTCACTATGTTAGAGCTGTTCCAAAGCTGAAGTCTGTCATAAAAATATCTCAGTCTTTTCTCATCAAAACCATTCATATTTCATGTATTTACAAAGTAAATCTTCCCTGACAAAGCAGGCAAAACCTCACAATAGCATTTCCATTTCATCCATTCATTCACCTCACCCAGGAAACATTTAGGGCCATTTTCTACTTAATCATTTCATCTAAATCTACAGTAGTAGCTTCTGATTTTAAATATTGCAAAACCTCATCCTGTAGACTTAAAAATTTTATTTGTTAAACAAGACACAACTATGAAAGACCCTGTAATGGGAACAGCGTGTCCTGTAACTGGGCCTGTGCAATCCTTAACCTTTAGAGAAGTGCCCTTCTTGAGACACACTGAATCAATCTGTCCTAGGGGTGCTGCTGCCACAAACTGTTCAGAAATGCTGTTGTAGAACTCTCTTCTGTACCCCCAGCTTGTGCCTGTGTAAGTCTCCTTAATCAGATCCTAGTGCTGGAAAAATAAAATACGTTTCTTTAGAAGGTTGTTCTGCCCTCAGGGGAAAGGAAATGAAAAACTGGGCAGGTAGTGAAGCAGATCTTGATACATCTGTAGATTTATGCTGGAGGTTCAATCATATATCCTACAGGATCCTATAGGTTTATAGCCTATAGCCTATCCCAGAAGGAATAACAAATTGCTGCTACCCAGTGCCTGTTACTAGCAATAACTAACCAGATTTCCTGGCAGTTCCTAAGCTGAAATGGGACCTGTCCTTGGCTGCTGTCAGTGAGGAGCGTGGGTTTAGGACAGAGCCACGGACCATATTTGTGCTGCTGTGTGCTTGGGCTTCCTGCAGTGGGACTGTAACAAAAGAAGGGGAACAAAGAATTCTCCATAGGGCTTTTTACAGGGTTAAAGCTGTGAGGATCACCCTGGTATGTCCAGATCTGACAGAAAGCACCATGCACTCAGAATATCTAGTGCCCTGTTGGCAGTGGGGACAGGAGATTTTCATTGACCTTTTGGGACAGTCACTGGCATAAACCACTCCCCGGGGCTTCCTGAAGAGCAGGGACTGGAATGGACAGGGAACAGAGAAACACAAGTCTTCCCACTTGTATCTTGTGGCCAAATTCCCTCTTCCCCCCTTCCCAGTGCTGCTCAGGTACAGTCACTAACTGTGCTGTCTTTGCCATGGGTGTTTCGAGGCATCTGAGATAGAAAAGTCAAATCTTCTGCACAAAATCCTCACGATCATAATTAGCCATAATTAAAGAACTCTTAACAGATACACATTTGATGTACATTGATATAAAAAATAACAAAACTGCAATAGCTATGTTCAGTGGAGCAGAAGCAGCACCACTGTGAGAAAAAACTGAATTAAATATTTCTGTTCCTACTGCCCCTGCAATGCGTGTGACACAGTAACACAGCCTGCTGGGGAAGATGCAGCTCTCACAAGAGGGCAGACTCCTCTACAGGACACTGATACTTGTTAAACATTATTACAACTTCAGGAGCCACAAAACTATTAAACAACAGGGTTTTTAAATAAAAATACAGCAGCATAACAGTGGGCTTCTCTGGGACCCTGCTGCTGGATTTAATGTATTAAAAACCATTTCTATTTAGCACAGTTAAGGATAACTGTACAAGGAGGAGATAACCTGCTTGCCACAAGTTGTTTTGAAGCTCGTGTCCTGCTGAATCGTTCTGAATCACATCACCACAAACACCTTCACCCTGAGAAGTTATTTTTTCACCTAGAAGGTTCCTATTTCTGAAAGTTTATCACAGTAGTTTCACGTCACTTTAGATCTATCTGCACACCTGTCCTTCAGTTAACATTTTTTCCAACAAAACCCCTCAGATTTCACTTGACCAATGAGCATCATTGCACCATAATGTTCTTATTTCCCCAGAAACAGCAGCTAACCTGGACATGAGGAATTTTATCATTCTTCTCCATCCTCGTTTGCCATAGCAAGGATGGGGTTTAAAAACCCCACCAAACTTAATATGTTTTCAAAGGTTTGAATGGGTTTCTTTTCCTGTCTACACACTTACAGAGATCTTCACGCTTTCAGAGGTCTAATTTTTGGATTTCAGTTACTAAGGAACAAATCTGATCCGTATCCCAAGAGGTGCCACACCTGAGTTTAGAAATGGGAAACTCAGGGTTGATATTCTGAAGTGTCCCTTATTTCTAGGGGAGGGAGACTGAACCAAGCCCAGGCAGCTCCTGGAAACTCTCAAGACACAGCAAGGGCCCTCTCTGTCCTAAACACATTCAACTGTTTCATCAAACAGTACATTTTACATTTGAAAACTGCACTATAAATTAAATGTCCAGCCAGGGTACCTGGCAGTCTCCATTTACAGTACAGGTATGAATTCCCCTTTCTTTGTTCTTGAGCACTTTTATCACTATTTGACTGAGCTAATGCAATAAGAATTCTAAAACTGTTTCAAACATGTTTCTCTGTAGTTCATTTCATGCCCTATTTTACAGCAGGTTATTCTCTAATCTAATTTACATTATTCTGAAATCACAAACTGATCATAATTACCTTTTAATGGTAATACAAGCTCATTTAAAAGGAACATCAGGTGCTCCAGTGAAGACCTACTCTAGCAGTTCCTTGTAAATAAGATCATGGGGTTTATCAAACAGTAAAAGAAAATGTTTCATATGCTAAATTCAATATTTACACTTTAAATTCAATATTTTCAAATGAGGAGAAAAAATATTGCTGTTTCAGAATCTCACAAGGGGTTTGTTCTGAAATTTAGATACCAGCTGAATTGTTAACCAGGAGCATGAGTCTGCCTTCCACACAGACTGATGGCAGGTTACTATCCAGCAATGTTTCTGTACTTGGAGAGGGAGTTCAAAACATTATTGGTTCTTGCTTTCTGCACTCAAAATAGTTCTCTTCTGAATTTCTGCTGAATCAGACTTTTTTTTCCTTTTAATCCCTCAGATCTTTGAGGTTTGAAGACTTTCCATAGCCAGGTGTTTTATCCTAACATGCTCAACTGTCCTGAGCACAGTTTCTGAAAGTAAGATTTTGCTGTTTCATGGAGTTCTGAAGAAAACTCATATAGAAGTTTTTATGACACCTGGAATGTTCTTGAAGTTGAAAAGAAAAGACAAAACAATCCTCATATACCCTTCTGTCAATATAATAATGAGGTGATACCCAGTGATATTAAAGGTTGGCACATTTGAAGCTTTAAGGTGAAGAAAACAAAGTTTTGTTCTTAGTCCACAGCTAATGTGTGACAATGCCATCAGGTGTGGTTAAAGCCATGCACTTGGCAGAGTCTTTCATAAAGGCAGACATTTATATGGATAATGAGATGGGATTAGGGGTCTTCCCACTTCAGAAGCACCCACTCAGCTGAGAACTAGAGAAATTATCTTATTGAAGGCATTTTATAATGGGCTGCAACAGGCATTCTTGAACTTAAAAACTCTTTAATATTTAGACCAGACTAAATTCTTTAGGATATCGACTTCTGGTAGGTAAAGAAAGAAGCTTGCATGTTATGATCGCTAGAATTATGATAATCATTGAAATACCTCATTAGTGAACTGAATTCATTGGTGACTGACTGAATGAGACAATTAAGTAGGTGAAACCAATTTACCCAAACCCCTGACTTTGTGTTTTAATCCCTGTACGTGACAATAGCTGTGTAACCTGAGAACTCAGTTACTGACATTTAATTACGATTTTTTAACTCCTGTTGATAATACAGCCACTGGGTCATTTTCCTTCTGCAAACTGGGATTTTCACTCCTTCCTTTTTCCTTAATGGAGGCCTCTTGGTGTCCCTAATATTTCTCCTATAATGCACTACCTGCTGTACAACAGTGATTTAGGAATTTCTTAAATAATCATCATTCTTGTATCTGGAAAGTCTTATGTCCAACTTTTTTAGATTTTATTTCTACTCTCATGAGAATGTGAATCTCAAAATATGTGTGTAAGACTGTCAGTAATTCATTATCTATTGGAGCTTCTCTCAATTTATAAGACTGAGTAAAGTAAATCTTGAGGTAATGTTTGAGTCTTGTAGTGCAATAAAATATTAAGTGGCACTATGGTTTGGACACAGTGCAGTTGACAATGTTTCATGGCTCATTTGCCCACGTAATTATTAGATTTTACTCACCACTCAAAGATGGAGTTTCATTGCAGTGGTTCAGGTTTGTACAGTATAGAATGCATAATGGCTCTAATTTAAATGGAGATCAGGAACACAGGGATCCTGCAGCTGTGTTACACTAATTAGAGAAATATTAAAAACACATTAAATAATACTGTGCAGTTGTGAGAGGTGCTGAATTGGTTTGTATATCTTTGATGCAGAATGTTGTAAAACTATAGCACAGTAAGGGCTATTTGAAAGTCAGTTCAAAAAACAGAGATTTGAAATTTTAAAAACAAACCAAAACAAACATGAAATATCATGAGACTTTTTAAAAACCCTCAAAACCCCATGAAATACCATTTCCTGACAGTTTCCAGCAATGACTGGTGACCTCAACTAAGTTTTCAGCTCATGCATGTTCACACCTTACTCCCTTTTTCCCCTCTTCACTTGGTTTTGCTCCGCTGTTTGTCAGCCCCAGGGATGCTCCAGCTCTGTGTGCAGTTGTGATGCTCAGCCCTCGGGCAGTCACTGTGCCCCAGCTGAGTGGGCATGCAGGGGGGATTTTGTAAGCCACGTTCTTTTCTCATCTCTCAGTTATTTTTATAGCCAGAGGGGTTTTCTTCTTGTGTGATTTATACAGAATAACTTAAGGTAACTTTGTTATTGCTTTATTCTCACCTGGCAAACTTCACTGAGGTTTTCTCCTGCTTTGATTAGTTGGCAAATGAGTTTTTGAAGAAAAACCCATGATATTACCCTTTCTAGTGACAAAACTGATTTAAAAGATGACTAAAAGAAGGATTTAATACTACATAGAACTCTCTGAAATAATGGATCACTGTAGCCAGGATATTTCATGTGAAGCATTCCACTGTAGAGGAAAAAATTATAAAAATATAGTATAGTAGAAACAGAAAGATCAAAATAGAGGAATGAGTATTTAATTTGCATCTCTACTATTTATGTTTTTCATCATATATTTTAAATTCTGACAAGTGACTTTTTATTATGGTACCCGTCAATCACTACATTACGTCCTACATAGGCAAGAATAAAATCCTCTCCTTTTCCTATTGTTGGCTTATTAATGTTGCTGTTCCTTGTGAAAAGGAAGAAATGTGAAGGAAGAAATATTTTTTTCATCTTTTGCTTTCATGATTACAATCTGTAACTATGTTCAACTGGCTTCCAGCTACAAGATAATCACATCTAGATAAAGTAGGATTCTTTAGGGAGTTGGGACTATGAGATGAAAAATTCTCTGCAGACTAGAAAACATATTCTGCAGAAAAGATTTACATTACAAGTCTCCTTCATGCTGCACAACATAACTGCACAAACACTTGAAATCAGGAATTATGCTTTTAAAACCTTTAACACAATAAAGACCCTCAGTGAGATTCAGCAGAGATAATGCAATGAACAGCAGAACTGAAGAAATACAACTGCTGATAAAATCCTCAGGCAGATGGGGCTGTTTGTACTGAGGATGCAGGGTGTGTTGTACATCTTCACTTAGCAGGTTCTGTTACATTCTAATTATGTCCCCTGCAGCTTTAAATTAAGAGCAGATTCTTTTAGAACTGGTAGGTTTTCCCATTTCAGCTTGCATGTGAGGATTCAGTTACTTATCAGAGAATCAGCATTCTATAAACCAACCTGCCATGGTTTTGTGTGTAGCAATCAGTCTGTAAAGCCTTAGGAGAGGGCTCTTTCTTTTTCCCCTCAACATGTAAACAGCAGCTGGTTCAAGAATGCCCCAGTCCCAGAGTAGCCTTCCTAGAGAGCAGCTTTATAAACAAATTCACTGGAAAAATCCAGCAGTTCCCAGAAAGCCAAGGTGCTTTCCAAACTGCTTTCCTCAGTGCACAACAATAGAAGGTTAGCAGCAGTAGAATTGTGGCAGTAAAAAAACCTGGACCTTTTACAAATGGAGATTCTTCCTCCCTTTTTCACAGCAGCAAGCTTCAAAATTCAGCCCAGCCTCAAAACTGTAAGGACAACCCAATTCTCAGAATAACCAAAGCCTTGCAGAGTTTTTGTTCTGGTTCTTCAGTGCCTGTTATTTACTTCAGTTTTTGTCAGTCTAAAGTTTATTTTGTGTCTTTGTGCTGAGGGCTTATGTGGTTTTCTTGCCGATTTGTACTGGAAATGATGGGAGTTAAAGTTCAGTTTCCCAGAAGAAGATTCTTACTTCAGCAAGTCAAATATTTATGTGATGTCTCCTCTACTGTGTAATGACAGCATTCTATGTAGAATTTTTTAGAGATGAGGCACTTTGTAAGTTCCAGACTTGCACAATCTGGAAAATTCTGAATTTTCCTGTGTTGCATTACGTTACTGCCTCTCTCCTTTCCTGTTGAAGTAGCAAAATGCTTGCTCTAGCTTGATGAGCTCCTTCTCACATTTAAAAAAAACACCACGTTTGGGTGTAGAAAATGTCAGGTCTGCAGCAAAGCTCATCTGAGTTTTATTCTTCTGTTGTATTACTTTATCATAATGTTCCAAATCCATGACCAAATCCATTATTCACCAATATTATTCGCAGCACTGAGCCAACATTAAGTCCAACTGAGAAGTTTTCCCAACAGTTATGTTGGGTGGTGCTGGATGATGGGAAATATCACTACCATTGGGAGCTCAGGTATCCAGCTGAGATCAAACTTTTCAATATAGTTACTAAGTTTTACAAATAGTCAACATTTATTTTTATTTCTTATTTTAAGAAAACTGGTCAAAACTGCAAGCAGGTCTGGACAATTATTTCTAAAAGGCATCCCTGGGCTCTCTTCCATTGCTGTGGCTTTTGAGACAATTGCAAATTGGGATAGCAGCACCACGGTCAGGTTTTGAAGGACTCATTCCTTAAAGCTGACAAATTTGTGCTGGGGATAAAAAGACGAAGTTCCCTGCAGGGTCTTGAGTCTTTACTCTTTGGCAATGGAGAGAAAGCGAGCTCATCAATCAAGGAGACCCAGAGCTGGATAAATTGTATCAGAGCGGTTGGTGGTGAACTCTTTGCTAGGCAGCTCATGTAAATGTGTACAGACACTCAGGACCCCTGGGGAATGCTGTGGTGACCTATCTGCTTCCCTCCCAGTGGAATACAGTAGGACTGGCAAAGTATTTGAAAGCCATTTGTAATTAACTCTCGGACTGGTTGGTCAGCAGCACTTCCTATGTCCCTCAGATCTGAATTTTTGGGGCTTTGGAAACACTTAAGAAGCACCTCTGTTTGGCTGAGGGCAAAACAAAGCTCAGGATGTGCATGCATGGAGCTCTGTCTGAATGGCTGCTTTAAAGGCTGCAGTTAGAAGAGCCCCGTTGTCAATTTATGTGTGGTCTTTATGCAAAAGGCATGGAATGCAACTGGGTTTCTTATGGACTAGACTGGAAATGTATAAAATTGTAAAAATGTACAACAGATTAGAACTGAATCCCTTTTTTCAAGGTATTTCAAGATTCTTACTAGACTGCACATCTCAGATAGCACTGCCTAGTTATATAAAGTGATAACATTTCCTGTGAAACTGGGGAGGATGTAGCACTGCACTTCCAAGTGTGACTCTGCTGCCTCACTGTCACTGTGGGCTGTTAAATATGGCTCATTTGGAGACCTTATCTGGAACTTTGAGTACAGCTAACATTTAAAAGCTCATAGAATAAAACTATTCATTTAGAAATATTAGAGTGAGCCACGGAGCTGATAGTGGAACTGCCTTTGTTTAAATCTTCTACAGCATTAGACAAATTAGTCTTAATTATCTCTTCTTAAGTTTACATTGTCTTCTCTTTTGAAAAATAAACAGCTCAAACCATTGTCCTCTGCTACCAGCAGATGACAATTACTCAGAAAAGCCTTTGTTTTGGAATTGTCTCTGGTATTTCAATCCAATATTTGACAGTTGAACAGGAAATAGAATTTTTACATGATACCTTTATGTTCAATAATTGTGTGATACATTTACTGAAAAGAAGCTAAAGAGAATAAGAACCTGTTTAATCCTGTAAATTGAGCATAAGTGTTGAATGCCCTGTCTGAATGCCTGTCTTCTCTCTCCTCTGCCAGGTTGATAATGTATGGCTTTGTGAAGGCCATGGTGCACACGGGCCAGTTAAAGCAATGGGAATTCCACTTCACTGACTGTTTGTTTTTTGGATCACTGATGTCTGCCACAGATCCAGGTAAGCATTTCAAAAGAATTAGCTTTTCAAAAGTCAGAAGAGTAAATAAGAACATCACAATTGTAAGTGCCATAGAAATGTTTGGAATCACTGTTCTTCCTTCTGGTGTTCTGAAGGATGTTCTGAAAACATCCTTCTGGTGTTTTCTTCCCAAAGCTGTTAAATGTCTGATATTCTGATAATTCTAAGTTAAATCAGCTCTAGAGGTCCTTTGTGTTTGTTTTAGTGACTGGTTTACGTAGGTGTAGCTCACAAACTTCTTAATTGGAGTTGCTGGAAAGGTTGGAAAAATGCCCTCTGATCTCCAGGACATGTCCCTGCTGATTGCTGTGTGAGAACTGCTGTACCCTGGGGCCTCCCAGTTAAAAATCCCCACATCACATCCACGTGTGATCCAACCCAGCTTAAAGATACAGGGAACAGAGCTTTCAGATTTGGCCACATAAACACTGTTTATAAGGTATCAGTTACAGCTTGAATGCAGAGTTCATATAAATAAAACTAGAAAAAAAACCCCACACCCACAGACTGACTTGAATTTGCAGACGTGAGATTTAAAGCCTGAAGTTACAGTAAATAGCAAAGTCTGGGAAGTAGACTCAGATTTGGAATCCCAGAAGTACAGAATCCTTTGTTGGAAGGGATGTCTGGAGGTCTTCTAGGCCATCCCTCTAATCAAAACAGGGCTTATCTCAAAGCAAGCCTGGGTTTCATAGATTTTTCCGGTTTTTGTTATGTTGAAAATGTTAATAAGAGTCCTCTAATATGAAAAGGGGGGTATTGCTATTTGCATCTGTGGGACAATGGTGAAGGACAAGTATGTTAGTGTTAACTACCCTTGAGAAACTGCTCTGAGAAACTTAGGAATAAAGCTTCCAAATCCCTGCCTTTGAAAAGAAATGAGAAAAAGCCATTTGTTCTACAAATTTTTTCCATTCTTTAAATGAACTCTCAATATTTATCAAAAGACTTTTGGCTTGTGATTTATCGTTCTGATGGCTTAAAAATATGGTCTAAAACAATTTATGTCCCCAAAAGCAGTTGTTGCAAGATTGCTGTAAAAGCTGCACCAAGTTGTTACTCTCACATTAATCCAAGCATCCAATATGCTGCCACTTATAAAATCACCCAGCTACATTATTAAGATTCAATACATGATTGGAGCTTGTCCTCAGAGCAAGAGAAAAGCACAGAAACGGAAAGCACAAGGAAAACCTTGGAAAATAAACTGCTTATGGAATAAAAGGGTGCTCACAGTTTCCAAGTCTGTTTCTTGACTGTGCCATGAATAGGGGTTTGCAGCTGCCTTGGTTTCTTTTCCCATTTTCCAGTCCAACACTATTTAGTTTCACAAATTAACATGTTGACTTATGAGGAATAATGTATAAGACAAATGCACTGATTTTGATTAGGACAGTATTAAATCACCACTGATTAATATGGAACAACCATGAAGGGGGAAAAAAAAAAAAACTAACACCAAAAAAAACACAAAAGAAAACCCCAAAACAGAAGCTCCTCTTACACTGTAAGGAATAAGAAGTGACAAGCATTTCTTTTCCTAGATTTTTAAATAGGCTTGAAAAGCTAATGCTGCAGTTGAGAAAACTGCTTGTAGTGTGACAAACTGTCATTGATTGATATTGTTTGCAATTACTCCTTACTTACAGAGTGTCTGTGCATGTCCAAGAGGTTTTTTAATGTTCAGTGTTGCCCCCTCTGTTATCTACTCAAAATATTCTAAGCTGTTTCATCTGTTCACTAACCTTAGCCATAAATTTCAACCCCTCAGGGACTTGGAGAATTTTGAATTGAGTTTTTCATTAATTAAATGGTGGACACTGATGAAAATATTTCATTGTGTTGTAGGATTTGCTACTGAATTATAATCTCAAGCCATGAAAAGAGCTCACTGGCATTCCAAAAGTCAGAGCTAAAAATTTTGTGCCATGGAGGACTGATATGTATTAGAGCATAAAATAATCATTCTAATGATTTTATATTTAAAATCTAGGGTTTGATTTGGTTTTCCTAAAGAAATCTTTGGTAAAATGTCAGCATTATAGAAGTAGGCTAGAATAATAAATTAGTGTCTTAAGATGAAATAATAAATTCCTGCCAGATTTCCTACATGATTTTTCATTTAATTTTTCACTCTGTAGGATTGTAAACTCATTTTAAAAAGAGGTTTAATTTCCCTTGGCTGTTGAAAGCAATTAAGTCTCAAAAGATGCTAAAACTCATCAGTTGACAGAAGTTGGCTTGATTGAGTTCTGTATTTGTAATAGTAAAGATGACTGGTAGATGTTTACATGTTAAATAAAGACTCTTACCAGCAGGACAGTGAACAAATATCTGCCAGTTAAAGTTGCCAGTACTGTTAAGAAGAACAAAATAATATCATAGCATGCTGTAGGTTGTAGTTTTGAAGGTTATCTGAAGATTATTAATCTAGATATCTTTCCTTAAAAATAATTCAGAAGAGTTGCTTTTACAACGTGTGTGTTCCTTTATATAGAAAATTAGCTCTTGAACCAAGACTAAGGAATTAATGTGAGACCGGATGTGAGCACAGACTGGGTGTCCTACAAGAGCTGTCCCCTGGTGGGAAGGATGCTCAGCAGTGAGCCCAGCAATCAGCTCCAGGGTGCCAGTGGTTGGAACAGAACGGACAGAACAAAACTGGCACACGAATGTGCAGATCTGACCCTGCCCCAGCCACCAAAAATAACCAACAGTGCCACTGGCACGTGGTCCTGGCTGCTGCCATTACCACGGTCTGTGCAGTGACCTTCGATGCAGACACATTTCATGTGTCTTTAGCACTTCCTTTTTGTTTTTAACTTCTGACATTTCGGGTGTAGAAAACAGATTTACCTTCCAGGGGTTCTGTGGAGCACGGCTATTTGTGAGCTCCATGAACTCCCTTACCTTTGGTCACACTGACAATCACAAGGCTCTTCCCTATTTGGGGTTACCATGGTTACAGCTGAACTGGAGCTGCAGGTTGCACTGCTCTTGTTATTGATAGAATTGGATATTTATTAGGAAGAGCAGTTTCTGCTTCTCATAAAATCAAAGGATTTCACGTTAAGAAGCACAATGTACAAATACAACAACATAATCCATTTCATATACTGGTTATGTAAGACTTTATAAATGTGGTTTTAATTAAAATATTTGTATGCTTTCTTCTTTTTCACCACTGAACTAATCTGTGAGTGGTGTGACTGATTAATAGGGAAAGGAGACTATAACTTAAATTGAAATCCTTATTTGTAGACTAGTCAATAGGAAATATAAGCTACATTTCTCTCATCTTATTTTCTTCCTGTTTGATACTGCCCTCCTAAAATAATTTATGCCCATGAGAAAGACATTAATAGTTCTACTCAGAGGATTGAGGTACAGTAATACCAGTACTTTATAGAATGGTCTCGTTTATTTTCTGGGTTTTCTTTTTAAACATAACAGCAAAGTAGCACTGGATACAGTTAGCTTAGGGATTGTTGTAGTTTGCTGATATTTCAGTCACACGTACTTTTGACAGGGATCAAAACAAGCCCATTTGTTCCTACAAATGTCCAAAGTTACCTTTCACAAACCAGCTCCACACACACTCGTTATGACCTGGGTACAACTGAAGGCATGTTGGGCTTAGCATCTAGCAGATGTTCCCCGAGTCCATAAAGTCAAGGAATTAGTGAATCAGATTTCTGCTGGCACAAATACTGTAAAAATCTGAAATACTTCACTATTTCCTGCTTCCCAGCTCTGAATTCTTAAATGAAGGTCACAGCCCTTCCTGAGTCAGCAGCTCTTCATACACGATATTTCCACTGGCATCCGTTTTCTGCTGCCACAAGAGGTGTTTGTGCTCCCCAGTTACCTGTCCCTTTAGCCATCAGGTTTTTAACGAAAAGCAGGTTGGTGTATTTATAACACATCTTGTATCTAATGGATTGTGCAAGTCTTTGAGTAGTTACCCCAGAAAAGCCAAGCTGTCCTTGCTGTTCCTCAGCAGTGCCTTCCCAAAGCCAGTGCAGTGTCTGTGAGCTTTACTGAAAGTTCTCACAGACTACATCACTGAGATATCTGATTATTTTACAATTCATTCCCTTGAGTTTAAAGTCAATCAATCATCAGACAAAACATGATGTGTCTACTCTGGCCATGATGACTATTCCTAGGGTGTGATTCTGTCCAGAGAGCCATTTAAATGAAGTTTCTTCCACAGCAGAATGTCATGTCCCTTTTACCATGTCTGCTCTAACCCATACCCATAGATTCTCATCATTTATGAGGGCAACTGTGATCTGGGGGAAATGACTAGATGCTGGTTGTCAAAACAAGGTGCAAATGTTTTCTTGAGCTCTTAAAGAGGGCGGGTGTGCCAAAGATTCTGCAGTTCTCTGTTGTTATGCAGACACTATTCACAATGTCCATTAATGAGTTGGCTAATGCAACAGAGGGGGCTTCTTTATTGTTTCATATTATGCTTAAAGGAGACTGCAAACACTTTGAAAGACATGATTAGAACTCAATATGATTCCTGTAATGATTTAAAATCAAGAAGGATAAAGGCTACACTTAGTAAAATCAACTCCATAGATAGCAGACAGGAAGTGAGCATTCACTTATGAGAAGGATTTCAAGTTTACAACCTGAAAATGAGTCATAAGTACCAATACATAGCAAAAAAAAAAAAGGAAAACAGGATTTATTAACATGTTCTACAGCATCTTTTCATTCTATTTCTTGACAGCAAATGTCAACTACAGTACTGGGATCTGGTTTTGGGCACTGTATTTTGGGAAAGATATGAACTGATTAGAAGGCAAGAAAAACTTACTAAAGGGAGGAGATTGAAAAAAGTGAGTCAGTTTAGGGAGGAGATGTCTGAAATGAGTCTTTGAATAGGCAAAATGCTGCTGGAAAGAAAAACTGAATAAATGTGACAAATTATCTGTGTCTCATGAGGCTGGGAATGGAAATTACAGGCTTGAAGAGCAGGAGGGGAGATTTAGGTTAGACATCATTCAGGAATAACTGCATTTCTAAATTGTATGAACACTGAAGAGCAAGTGACTCTCCCTTGGGATTTGTGGAACGAGCATCTCTTCAGTTCTTTAAAAAGGGATCAGAGAAATATCTGCCAGCAGTGGTGAGGCTGAAGCTGGCTGTGTCCTGGGCCAGACAAACACAGGGCAGAGCAGAGAACAGATTCCTTCAGTCAGGGACAGGCAGTGCTCTAAAGAAAACCCAATAACCTCCCCTGGAAATGGGAGAACACTTGAAATAGAAGATGCTTTCTGAGAACTGGGTGAACTGGGAGTCTCTCCCAGAAGAGGCAATCGATGCCTTGTTGTGTTGCTTGCTTTATTATTTTGCTTCCATTTGAAAAGATGTGAAGCCTTATTTTTGGGGTAGGGTTGGGAGATAAAGGAAAGGAAAGCTGTGTACTGAGGAGGAAAGTGGAAGGAGAGGAATGTGTCAGCATCTGTCTAATTGGCTTGGCCTGCTACACAAACACACCAACAGGACTCTGGACTTCACTGCTTTCTTCTCCTTCTGTCATTACCACAGGGACTATTAATGAGAGCCCAAACTAATTAGCTTAGAAGCAAAAGCTGCAAGTGGCAAATAGTTTTAGAAAACAAGTCTGTTGTTATGCCAGTGACATCAAAGAACAGGGCACTAAACTGGGTCCACATTTAGCACATTAAGTCAGCATTGCTAATCAGGAAAAAAACCTGAATATAGAAGTTGGGGAACCAAGAAAGTATCGTTTGTCAATAAAACTCCTTCCTACACCTTTGAGCTATTCTGGGGAAAGAACTCTTTTCCTAGTTTAAATTATAGCTGCAGTGGGAGTAGATGGGTGAGGTTACCAGAATGGGTAAATATAACAAGCTAATTTAAATATAGCTATATCAGCAAATGTTCAGCTACACACATCCCCTAAATTGTCTTCTGTAGGATAACACTTCCAAATTTCTTCAAAGATAACACATCAACAGAGATCACTTTGACATAAAATCTCACAGGAGAACTGAGAATCTATTTTGGGTTTATAAACAGATTTTTAGATTACATAGATATTTAAATGTCATTTAGAAAATCTCAGCAGTAATGGTTTCAAAGTTCCAAGAAATATTATTAACACAAAACGTAATTAGCCGTTCATGGGTTTGTGTGATTTATCAGCAGTCATGTGAAATGTAAAAGTATATAATTTTCATATCTAAAATGTCAGAGGTGAACATGGCATCCCAGAGGCACTCCTAAACTCTGGGATTCCTGGGCCAGGAGGGCTGAGTCATTTGCACAGTTATGTACTGGAATGAGCACCAGTGCAGCAGAGTTAGCAGGTGATTCTTAACCATACAAGGAACTGGGGGCCTTTACATTAAATTGTGTTTGAAAAGAGAAAGCTCTGCTTGACCCATGCAAAGACAAAACAATACCAACATAGAGCACAGAGAGTCTTCCTCAGCTGGAGATTATGAAGTGCAAGGTTCATCTTGGGCAGGACTAAAATACCCTGTTGGCAGGGAAGAGAACTGAGGAACAGCAGAGTTAAGGGATAAGTTAATAACCATAGGACTTAATTTCCTGAATATGAGCCAAGTGTCTAAATGCCCCTGAGGGTGTGTGTCCAACTTCAATTTAAATCCAACACACTCTGTTCTTTTCCTATGACACTGGTAAACTAAAAATCAAATAGAGGATATAACTCATGGAGAAGGAAGGAACTTTAGTTAATGATGTGCTGAAGGCAAAGGGCTACAGGTGTCAGATATCCTGATGTGGATGAGAGGGCTGCATGACCACAGACATGTGAATCCAAGGGCAAAGTCATTCAGGACAGGGTAAATTATTACACATGTTCTGCAGTGAACAAGAGTAAGAGATGGATAAGTGTTATTAAATCCTTCCTAAAACAGCTAAACCACTACTCATCACACACAAAGTCCATGGGAAAGAACATTTTTTCACCACCCTTTTTTTGCTTTTTTCTGTAGGCACAAGACCACAGTCCCTTCTGCACAGTGAAACATGCTGTGACATTTTCATTTCTGCATGATTCTCTGTGGGAGAGGGAAAGCTTCTTCCTAACTCAGCTGAGGAACCAAAACTCATAGACCTAATGGATTTAAGGATCTTCTGTACTTCAGTTGTTCCCTTTTAACTTATTAACCACTTAGGCCATAGATAGGACTTCTCAAAACTCATATTCTAACACTGCTCTATTTCCTGAACTGCCAGAGGAATATGAAAATAAGGATTCACTTTGTTTTGTTTCTATACAGTGACAGTTCTTGCTATTTTCCATGAGCTGCATGTGGATACAGATTTATACACGCTCCTGTTTGGAGAGAGTGTCCTAAATGATGCTGTGGCCATCGTGCTGACATAGTAAGTAAACCCACCTCCATTCTTTACTTGGCAAGATAATTACAAACTTGAATAGCTGATGTAATTCTCACTGATATAGTTTGTGCAAGCACAGATAGAGCATTTGAAGATTTTTTTTCACAGAGAAGTAGTTTTGGAATTGTTCTTGGTTTGGTAAACACTAGACTTTCAATATTGTCAGTGGTAACTTTGTATACAGAATGCAATTTTTACTTCGTATTCTTCAACCTAGAAAGCAGAATACTCTGTAAAACGTGTAAAATTAATTTGATATGATTTCCCATCTAAAAAAGTTATCTTGAAAAAATAATGCTGAATGAGCACCTGGGATACAGAGCAACTGTAAAATTGGACACAAATTCTTTTTAGTTTTTGCAGTCTTTTGTTTTCTAAGATTAAAACCACAAGGTGGTTCACAGTAGCTCAGTATATCCACTCCAGCCTATTGAATCTGACAGAGCTTCAGTTGATAATATTACCTTGAATTTATATACAGCTTTTTTATTCTCAGGAATCCTCAAACAGATCACAAATGATGGGCCAAAATCACACAAGTATGTGCTGTCCTAAAAACACAGATGCTGAGTACATGATTAACAGGATCTCAGCTCCACTCTACATGCATTATGTGCTTCCTGGAGCTTTGCTAGAAAAACAAATAATCCTCTCAGATAAACTTAGAACTAACAGAACTGCAAAATCAAGTTCAGTTCTCCAGGATGCTTGAAGATGCTTCACAGTAAGCCTCAGTTCAGTGCCACCTTTCTCCCTACAACATGGTTCTTGAACTAGGATTTATTCTATCCTTCAGAAAAAAAGACTTTTACAGATTTTACAGTTGTTAAAAAACAGAGATTTATATTTTGTATGGAACCCCATGGAGTTTCAACTTATAATAGTTGAAAAAAAAACCCCAAAACAAACAAAAACAAACAAAACCAAACTTGTTTCAAAATACAGAAAAAATAGTATTCTTCTTTAATTTATCATTCTCCAATTATCAGTCTAGTTACATTCACCCACACTAAACTCCTCACATTATTTTCAGAGCAAGAGTAATATTTTCAAACACTGTCAAGTGTCTGAGCACAGCATTTCATGTTTAGATACAGCGTGGCTGTCACATCCAGTGGCTGGGGCTGGAACGTGTCTCTTAGAAGAGCATCTTGTACATCAGCAAATAAAATGCTCAGAAGGAAAACTAATCAAAGACGAGACAACTCAGTGGGAGAACAGACAGGAAAGCATTAAACAGCTCTTAGAATCAGAAAGAAGCACGTAGGTGACAGTAAGTCTAGGGTTTTTTTCCTCTCTTTTGGTGTTGTTTAACAGAGGCCCAAGACATTTCCAGCTCCTTCAGACTCTTCCCCTGTCACTGCAGGATTCCCAGACTGAGAACAGTGAGGTACAAGCAGCTCCCGGGGACCCAGAGTGTTTGAAGCATCTCTGGTTTGCAGCTGCTGTGGTGTCACAGCACACAGATCTGTTCAAAGGTGCAGCTCAACTGCAAAGCACATCAGATAGAACACGATCCATGGTTTCTAAACTCTACTCTTCCCAGTACTCAAGTCTAGGTTTTGAGCCTCAGCCTATCTCCTCCTCGTGTTTTCTTTGCTGTACATGGGGGATCACAAATCTTTACTATAGAATCTCTTGTCACTCAAAAACTAATGTTGGGGTTTTTTGTATGTTCAGTGTGACTGACAGTTTGATTTCTAGAGACATTTTTAGAGACTGAAGAGAATATATAGCATCACCAGTTTCACAATTCACGACTCTCTGGCTTAAATAATCAGCTTCTACAGAAATACAATGTCTCTGAAACCCAACATGATCCTCCTATAGCCATTTACATAAAGATACACTGTTAATAACGTCAGCTTCAGGTCATTAGCCCCCCACTAAACCAACCTTAGTTTAAATGAAGCATACTACTTTTCTATGACTGCAAAAGAACAGCTGGTTTTTTCCCTGTAACCCATACCATTCTTGTGTGCAAACACATGTTCATAATTACAGTGATAGAGGTCTATTTAAAAAGGTGTGAGAATAATGTTTACAAATCTGGAAAAACAATAATGAGTGACTTAGTACTCCACATAACAGTAAACAGAAAATAGAACAAGCAAATGCACAGTGTCTTTCATTATCTAACAGAATAGGCAAGATGATGCCTGCAGGAGTGACTCACTGCAGGAGAGGCAGCAAGAGAGAAGAGGGAAGGTCCTTCTGGCTGGCTGTGGCAATCTGACAAGGTGAAGGTAGCGAGGCTGACTGCCAGCAAGGGTTTAGATTGATCTCCCTCCTTGCCTTCAGCTTCTCCCTCCAACCACTATTTTTCCTGCTCTGTTTGTCATTCCGTGTAAGAAGGACAGCAGCAGGACCAGCTATTCCCACATTTTTCCTCTGGATTTAGTGAGTCCCACGGGCTCTGTGCTGCTGCAGCACTGTGGCCACCTGCCCTCAGAAATCACTGATCAAAGACACGAATCTTCCTCTCCTCTGGCCATCCTGCCACACCAAACACCTGGGTGTTCGGGATAATTGCAAGATTTCATTTATACTGTGCTATTTTAGGATAATCCATGCGGGAGGGATCACTGTGACTCAAACAGCCAGCAGGGGCTGCAGGAAGGCTGACAAGCTGTTGTGCATCTGGGAGAGCTCACACACACAGGGGCCTCTGGAAACAAGGGCATTGTAGATGGAACAAGGTTTTCCCCCTGTAAAAGTATTTTGCAGAGTTGCTTCCAATTTTTCATTATTAGGATAAAAGTCTCATTTTAATACAAAGTTTTTGACAATTCTCACAGAAAATATTTTGGAAGAAAACAAGTATTGTTAAAAATTAGTAATTTATGACCCTGGGTTAGGTCAAGGATTCAAGATATTTAAGAAAAATAATAACAGAACCTTGTTTAGCTTTGGATATGCATAGGCATTCCTTCCATAGGATGTACCCCTCAAGGTGATCTATTCCATCCATAGATTTCAGCCCCAGGAATGTTAATCATTGCTTAGGTTTGCACATAGAGCCTTAGAGACAAATAGAGAGGACTGGCTGTGTACTTAGGCACTTAGGAGCTGTGGACTTCATTCTAATGATCAAAACAGGGAAGGATCTCAGTAACTTCAACTGGAGTTGTGTGTGTGAAGACTGCAGAATCTGGCTAAAAATTAATAATATACAATTCATTTTGACCGAAATATATTAACCTTCTGCTTCACTTTCATTCCATTTCCATTGTTCTGTCTTCATACTCTATAATATATCTATCACTTGCTGAAGAAAACATCTGCATATATTTCGAGTGCACTTGCTGTAGGCTTGGACTTGGCACAGTTTTTGCACATTTGCAGAGAAATTTGATAAGAAAGTGCAGAAGTTGTAGAAAAAGCACTGAATAGCTCGAGATGTGACTGAAAAGCAGCTCAAGATGTCATTAGCATCGAGACAGTATATTTAGCAGAGCTATTTCATCTTTCTCACGCTGAGTGCTCTGTGAGTGCAGGATGTGGAAAGCAGTAATGAATACTGATGTGTGTTCTGCTAACAAATTATCTGAGAGAACCCTGCACGAGAGAGTTTTCCACTGTGGCCAAAGTCAGGGACTTTGTGTCGTTCTTAGGAGAAAGCCACAGCTCGGGTTCTGTGCTGGCTCCGTGCCACTGCTCAGTGGGCACAAAGAGTCCCATCCCTTCCCAGGGGGACAGACAGTGTGGAAGCCACATGGGCATCAGGGACATCAACATCTGTCCCTGTAATCAAAAGAGGCCAGTGGCAGCCAGGGGACACAGGACATGTGTCACTGTGACGTGTGTGACACACGGCAAGCAGTGCAGTCACAGAGGCAGGCAAGAACAGTTTGATGCAGGAATGAAATTAAAACCCTGTAGATAAAAAGTGTGGTTGAGGATCCCACAGCAAGCAAGCAGAGAACACAGAAACTATCTGCAATATGAAATGAAGACCTTCTGTGTCAAAATGTTAATTGGCCCAGAAGCACAGATAACATAGAGAGGAAAGCAGTTCCCTTGTGGAGTTTGGCTCGTAATTTTTGAGGAAAGTACCTTAAATAGTATGTAAAGGAAGAGATGGTAACCTTGAAGAGGAAAGTCAACAAAAAGAACCTGGATTGTTCTGAAATGGATATTCTGCGTTTTTGTAAAGTATCTGTTGGTTGTATAGATTCGACAAAGTTCATTAATGCCTATTAGCAACATTTAGGAGACATAAGACCAGTAATTACTGGTGAGATGCACATTTCCAATGATGCTCTCAGGACCAACATTGTTCCAGGAATTCACTGAGCCTCTGTTGGCCAGATAAGACAGTCTGGAATAAATATGTTATGTTCCTTTTTTTCCTTTTCTATTCCTCACAAACTCTGTGCTGGTAGAAGGGTACTGTAAACCCCTCCCACACAAAAAGCTCCTATGGATTTGTTCAAAGATTTACCAAGCAGTTTAGCACTATGGCAAAATTTCATTTTCCAAAGTTCTTGGGATATAACTTTTCTCTAACAATAGTTATATTTCAAATCCATTTTTCATGATCTACATATAGCAGATGACACCATATCTGTACTTGATAATTTAACTGTCCATAGAATCCAGATCACTTTTTAATAGCTTATAAGGCCTGAAAATCCTGATAAATAGTTCGGAAATTGTCCCTTGCATTTTGCTTTTGTCTTTCTTTTTTAGCATAAACAGAACTTATCCACTATTGCAGAATAAAATATAAAGAAGGAACTCTAATTATTCTATGTGTTTATGATAACATTCCTCTTCTCTGCTTAAAAAATCCTTTCATTCTAGTCTGGTAGGACTTTATGTGAGTTAATGTCATGTTCAAACCCGTCTTTCTTGGCACAAGGTCTCCTGGAAGCTGGTTTGGGGCTTTCTAAAATAACACAGCAAAGGTAACTGAGACAAATTTATTGAAAAACAATGTTCCTTTCCAGGGGAAATAACTTAGAAACCAGAGTTCAGCTCAGTGTGTGCTGAGCACCCTCTAAGGTTGTATTTTCTCAGACAGTGATCCCTATAATTGTCTTAGGAAGACAGGAGAATTCCTTCTGACACCCTGACACTGGTAGGCATAGTCTCATATTACTGTATTTCAGTACAGTTTAGAGCTCTTCAAAATATAAGAAAGTCTGTTGACATAATGGACCTCAAATAAAAAATTAATAGAAATCTTTAAACCTTTCTGGGTTTAGGTATCTGTTTACATGAACTGTTACTACTTCAGTGGGTTTAATTCTGTTATTGTGCCCTTGAACTTGAAGGTACTTTACACAGGAGGCAAATGTAATCAGAGACTGAAGAAACAGACATTTGACAAACATCAAATATGACTACAAATATTCAGTCTATGTTTCATGTTGTCATTGGCCCAGTGAGGTGACTGTCCATTATCTGCAAGTGTTACTTTCATAGCTTTCACAATGTCTAATTATTGTTATTCCTTGTGTATTATAAACTAAAATCAGTAGTTCTATAAAGGACAAGAAAAGATACTATAACTATGCTGCTGAATAATTAAGTTGGGAGCTGGGACTTGCAGGAAAGAATATTGGCTTTGAAAGCTGTGATGGGTGTCTCCTTGATGCCTATCTCAGTAGATGTGAAGCTCCCTTTATGATTATATTATTCTTTTTTCTTTTGTCATGGACTGTCTCTAATTTGGATCCTTTGCCCTTCCTTTTTTTGTAGCATTGTTCTGTATAGATTTTGCCACACTTTGATCCCTGAGCACATTGAATAAGAAATGCTGCAGAGGAAATATAGCTGAATGTTCTCATATCATATTTTTCCCCTCAAAGTACTGTTATAGTCAGAAAGTGGCCTTTAAAAGTGACACTGTGGGCTTCCATTTGTATATCTCAAAACCTTTTTTATCATGGGTACCAATTAAGAAACAAAGACTTTGTTTCAGTTTCCACCTGTAGGTAAGTGGGAGTTTGTTCAGTCGAAGAACACAATGAATTCTGTCACCCTGAATCCCAAACCTCATGCTGAGATTTGTGAGGCACTGTTAGCAAATAGCAAAAAATATGACTGCATCAGTATTGAGCAGTCACATATAAAAAAAAGAATGTTTGTTTCTCTGTTGCCCTTGTACCTTTAGCCATTTTTTTTAAACCCTGCATTCATGCAATTTCTTAGTGTATTTTACTGTTCTATCTCAGCCACTGGAGTGAAAAAGAAACTCATTTAAGTTCTATTTAGTTCCATCATACATCTGAGTGCAGAGAAGATGTTATTCACACATCTTAGGCATATCAGTATGGAAGAAATAAAAGTGGGCCCTTAGAAGAAAAAACCAACATTTCTAAGTGGGCCCTTATGTGCCCACAGTTTAAAATTCTCGTGTACCTACACATAAAGCTTTTCAGCCCAGGTAGCTGCTTTTCAAAAGTATAAAAGCCTTGTTCCTTGTCAGCTGCTGCACAAAACTGCACAGAGCAACACTTGTGGCCAAGGAAGGCAAAAGGAAAAGAGAAGAACCTGTGCCATTAAACACGACACAAAGGTAAAAAGTATCAACACACACAACATTTTCCTGCTCAAAGAAAGTAGATTTCTAAGTGTGGGAAGAGGTGGTGAAATGGAGATGAAAGAGAAAGTAAGGAAGAGAGCTGGTGAAAGCAACAAATGGACACTGTGAAAGCGTGGCTGGGAAAAAGATGCAAGAGTGAGAAAAGACAAGGCATGGTGAGAAATAAAGATAAGGCACACTCTGTAACTACAGATGATGACAGTGATACATGAACCTGCAGCCAGCACTCCTTGGAGGGAAGAAAAGCTTGTTTACTCAGAGGGATGCAGAGGAAAACCTGATTATTTTTCTCTGATGCAATTTTGTATTTTAATCATGATTTCTTGTGAATGTCTGTGTTGAAATCCTTAAGCAGAACATCAAAATCTGCTCCTGAACTGTAAAGAAACTGGCAACAGCACAGGAATTAATTAGGGCAGGCAGTTCTGAGGAGTGATACGCTGCAGTCAAGCAGTGAGTCTGAATTCAGAAAGGGAATGAGATTCTGCCAGAAATGCAGGGGGTTGTCCCCAGCCCCTTTCTTTGTAGCTGTCTTTATGTTAAGTAGTTTGGCAGACCTGCAGGAGCTGAGGGATGAGCTCAGCTGGAGCAGGGGCAAGCTGAGATCGGGGTTGCCTTTGCAAAACCCGACCTAGAAATCCCAGCTCAAAGTGAGAGCAGCTCTGGAACCCAACCAGGCACAGGGAGAGCTGCTCCATGGCACTGACTTGCATGGAATCCTTGCCAAAGATTTAGGGATTCCAGTGCCTGTGAGCTACAATTCTGCACGAATCTCTGGATCCCTGGATCCAGGCCTCACCTCATTCCAGATAAATACTGTTTGTAATTTAATTCCCACAGAGATTCCTGAGGAGGGGTGTCTGTAACACCGTGGAAGAGAATAAAATAGAATCACCTGAAAACCTGAAAGCAGGCAAAAATGCTGGATGGGAGCTCAGCCCAACCATTTCACTGGTTCCCCTTAGACAAGATGAATTTAGCTTCTATTCCTGATATTGTTGGAAAGCCTTATACACCAAGCAGCCATTCAACCAGTCAAATAACAGAGTAATTTATAAATTAATAGAGCAAGGAGTTAATTGTGCAATGAGCTAGTGAGTGATTTCAAAAGGTGGATGAGGAAACCTTTCCCTCTATTATTTCCATAATAATGAAATTATGGTTGTCCATCTGCTCTTTTTACCTTTGACGAAGGGTTTAGTCCCAGCTTATTTTGTTGATGATAATTAGAGTTTCACGTCACTGACCATCTGGAACAGGAGATGTGAGCACTGGGAAACTAACCAAACTTGCTATTAGCAGGAACTTTATAAGAGCTTCATTCCCAGAATAGAGGAAATCCCACATAAAATGTTTGTGTCATTTTTTAATAAAACCTCCCTTTTTTTCTCCATAAGTGTTACAGTAAAGGCCAGAGTTATGCTTAAATCAGGGGGGGAAATGCTACTGAAATTCTGTAATGCTTGTTAAAGCTGGAATTTCAGTCTGAAAATGGAAACTCAGAACGGAATGTTTTCAGGAGGTAATTCTCATTACTATATTTTTCACATTTCCTATTTCATATCCCTTTTTTCCAGTATTAGTACCACACTAAAATTTTCCTTTGGATCTATTTAATGCACACCAAAGGTCGTGCTCGGTACTGCATTGGCTCTGGCTGGGCTGGAGTTCTCTGTCCCCACAGCGCCCTCCCAGTGCTGCACATCCCCTACTGATGGGAAGTGGGGAATAAATATTTGGGTTTCTTTTGCTTCCACACACAGCTTTTGCTTTATTAATCTGCCTTTATCTTGACCCATGAGGTTTTTTTACCATCTTACTTTGTTCCCCCCACCCATCCTGCTGAGGAGGGGAGAGATGGAGTGACTGGCTGGGCGCCTGTCATCCACCCCGGGTCAGCCAGACACAGTTACCTCACTGGGGCTGCTTTGGTTGGGCAATTTATTTGAAAAGGCAGCCTTCAGTTGCATTCTGCTAAACTGGAATATATTTCAGTGAGTAATGTTATAGAGTGCCCTTAGGGATGTATGAAAATGTAGCTTAGCTCAAATCAGCTGGGAATGGCTGTCCTTGTCACACCCAATCAAATCAGACCAGCTGCAGGTACCTCTGGCCACTGACACACCATCAGACTGATAAGATTTAAGCTCAGGATTAAGAACACTGCATGCAGTCCTTGCAAATCACATCTAAGGGGCAATTATTTAGCCATGTTTTCTGTACAAATGACCGAACTGGCATCAAAGCTCCTTCGTTTCAAAGATTTCTGCTGGGAGCTCTTCAGAACTGAAGCACAGCCTGGGATGAGTCAGCTTGTTTTGTGAGCTCTTCCAGATGTTTTTGCTTGTCCAAATAACCTTTCTCTAGTGAATAAGACACATTTTTCTGAGAGCAAGATAATTTCATACAGAGTCTAATTCTACTTACAGAGACAACTCCCTTTTAGTTTAAAATGATAATATGATACTATTTCCCTTGAAAGGTTCCAAAAGAAAGCTCATTTCATCCTCTCTGGATGAGATACTGTACATAAGAGTCTGTCTGGTTCTTGCAGTAGATCAACATATTTTTCAAGTCTCCTGGCAGACAAGAGAGAGGAGGAGTGTGTATTGGAGAGGTGGGGGAGAGTTTGCCATTTCATTTGCTGGGTACCCACCCATACCTTTTCTCTGCCCAAATCCTTTCCAGAAACACAGGACTGAAGAGCACAGCTGTCTCAAAGAGGCAGAGGATTTGTGCCAACAGGATAAACTCCACAAAAATTCTGGTTTTCTCTGGAGATCAGGGTGTGATGAAAAGAAAGGAGCCTGTTTCTAGAACGGACTGGATGTTTTCAGTGGCTACCCAGGAACACAGGAAAAGACTGAAGTCTCTCCTGATCCCCCTGTGAACCCCTCCAGGAGCTGTCTGCTACAGTTCCATTGGAATTCCATCATTCTGACCTGCTCTAAGCCTTTTTTGTTTTTACTAAAAGCAATGTAAGTTGCTTCCCACTGCAAGCCTCAATCTTTTAAGACTCAAATCCTTAAGCTGCTGATTCTGTTTGAACTGACAGAACTCTCCACAAAATTCTTTTGCATGTGTGCATATATATAAATACACACATATATACTTCTGGGTGTATGGGGAATTACCCATAAAGGACATCAAGATAATGGAAATGTTATCAAGCACTCAAAATTTACATAATACCCCAAGATTTTCATATCTTATTGAAGAGGAGTTTAGAGGCACTTTCTGTAAACATTTTAATCAAATGGAATTTTTAAGTTTATTTTTTCATACACAGAAACCCCCCTCTCTCCACACCCAAGACATTTTTTTCAGTGTGCATGTTTCACCTTTTGGATTAGGAACTTTCATGTTTTCAGGACATACTTTTGTCACTGGAGCAAAGAGAATAATTGATAAGAGAGGCACACAGCTGCCTTCCTTCAGTGCCAGGCACAGCAGAAGAGCCTGCACACCTCAGGACTGCATTTCACAGCTACTTAAATGATGAGACTCAGCAAATATCTTAATCTTAGGGTAAATTCCAATGGTTATATGGGCCTTTTGTGTTGGTCACAATCTGATTCCTTCTCTCTCCTTCATCTTTGCACAATCCCTGTCTCACTCTACCCATTCCCCTGAATTGCATGACCCTGCTGCTGCAGTCACTGCTCCTCAGGTCTCCATCTGAGACAGAAAGAAATTATTTCTAGAAATAAACTGAGACTGCAAACTCTTCACCCAATCTCCTGCATTCCCTAAAGCCAGGAGATCCCCTGAGTTCATTTCTCTGCACACATCTCTGCTCTCCTGACTGCACTGGGGCAAACAGAGGAGGTGGTGAGGACAAGACAGAGATGTGATGGTTCTGAAGGTGGGACACAGCAGCTGGCAGAGTTTGGGGAGCAGCAATTGCAGGGAAAAAATACACATTTTAGATGGCACATTCCTAATACAGATGAGATCTTGTAAGATTTTTAGTTGATGAAGTTTATCAGATCTCCACTGAGCTTTGTCATCTAAACATTTCAGAAACCTTAAAAATTTGCACACTTTTGCCACATTTTCATATTTTGAAAGATGTGTAAGCAACAGATGGGTAATTTCCTCTTTCCTCCCCTTAGAAATGACAAGTCTGAATTTCAAAGTGGTACAGTGAGAAAGCTGTGTAATTATGTGGCTGTAAGGTTTCTGTCCAAGATAAGCACAAATGTGTCCCCTCTATACTGGATCTGCAAAATGAAAAAAAAAAACAAAAAAAAACCCTTCAAACAAAAAAACAAACAAACAAAAAGACCCCAAACCAAAAACAAACAAAAATCCAAAACACACACACAAAAAAAAAAAAAAAAAAAAAAAAAAAAGGAAGGTCTTCATGGAAATTGCAAATGCTCCATGGAAATGCAGCCTCAGTGGTGCCATTCTGGCAAAGTCACAAGCTAAACTGAAAGAGAGGAAACACCGAGGGTAGCAGTTGTTGTGCAAGTGGCCCTGAGAGGATAATGGGACAATGCTTCTTCATTTCCACTGTGTTTAGGGCAGTGGGACTAATGAACATTTCCTGTGAAGACCATTGTACCAAAGAAAGTAATCCAGGCTTGTTATCAGATTGCTCTTAATGCATTTGGTACTTTGATTTTCCCTGACTAATTGCTAATTATAATGATCTACATACTCTGAATGTAACATGCATATGGGTATGTTATTTGGCTTCCTAATGAAAATCCACCACATTTCTGGGGAGACCTAGTGACGTTAGAATTTGGATTTTGAAAAGCAAGGTTTAAATATAATTAAAACTTTGAACAAAGTAGCATCCCAACAATACACTGAATAAACTCATACTCCTATTTTTCCCTTAGCAATTTCTCCATTACAAAGTCTCACAAAAATGAAATCATTTTCAAACCTAAAGCATTTTCAATTGTTATCCCCATCCATTTAATGTTTACTTTATTTTCATTTAAAAGAAATCAAACAGTTCTTTCTTTCTACATCGTTCCACTGATCTGTAGCAAGCACAGCCAGAAATGAGAGTGAAAGGAATGAGAATAATAGAATGGCTGGCAGGCTGCTGTGCCCTGCCTCAGACACACCGAGAGGAGGTTACAGCTACATGGAAATACTCCTAAAGAAAACATGCCAGCCTCCTGAACCATTTAACAATGTATATCTTCTTTATTACAGCATTTTTATTCCTAGAGAGGAATGTTAAAGGTATTTCTGCATTCTCATTTCAGGGTGTTTACACTCTGTTTGTAGTGTCAGCAGGACTCAGCCCATGGCCAGCAGAGTGTTCTCCCTGCAGTGACAGTGAGGGGAATGCAAAAGTTTCTGAGCCAAGACTCTTACATTCTGGTAATTATGAGGGTAATGAAGCTAGTCAGAATTATTTCCATCTTATTAATAGCTGTGTTTAAGCCTCACAGAACTGCCTGTCTGGGGAAAGTATTTATTTTTAAACTAAGTGGTGCAAATGAGTGCGTTATGCTAAATGTTTATCCAAAAGTCAATGGAGTCTTTAAAAAGCCAGAAGGAAAAATTGTCTGTTTGACTGCCTATCATTTCTGTGAGATTTTTCACAGTGCATTGGATAGGCCAATAGCTTATACCTTGATTTTAAACAAAGGAAGATGTTCCTTAACTCTTTTAATCTTCCCATTGAGAAGCAGTTCATGATCAGCTGGCAGGTGTGTGTTCAAAAACCTTAGCACATGCATTTATGAATAATGCATTCTTATCAAAGCAAGAACTCCTATCCACTATATTTGTATGAGATCTCTTTGATTAGGTGATTTATATTTAGGAAATTGGGGGGTTAGGGTTAAGATTTTATATCCAGATTATTTTCAAGATTTTTCATTAGCTTTCAAATTATTCTTCAAGTGGCATGTGTTTATGCAGCAAGGCCTAAAGTTGCCTTATCATTTGAAACTTCTGTACCAAGGATAAAGAAATACAGACTTCCAGAAGCCAGAGCTATAGAATGAGTGTGTCAATGTGTGTGTGTGCTCTGGTTATCTCTTCTTGCTCTAATCTTCAAAGAGAATGTTTTAGTATTTTGATTGCCTTAGAATGTGGGGCTGAAATTCTACCCACATCAAATTCACTGTCTAAGTGGTGATTCCTTCTCTTGGTTTTATTTTACCATGAGTGAAGCTCAGATATCCCCCAGAGTAAAGAGTACTGGCAGGTGTCATAATCACACTGACTTAAGGCTTGAGGAAAACAATTTCCCCGAGTTCCAGCAGCCCCTCTCTGTTCCCAGCAGCTGAAATGAACCCCTGGAGCTGTGGGCAGTCAGGAACAGCTCAGAATGGCTCAGCCAGAGCAGCCTTTTGCAGCTGCCAGGCAAGCAGAAAAGGTAGAGGATGGATGCAAAGCCACCTTTCAGCCCGTCTGCCATCCTGCCCAAATCCCATCCTCTGACAGACTGCACAGTCTGCTCCAAACACCTCTCTGGCTCATGCTTTGTGCAATGCTTTCCATTCAGCATTTACCAGAGACAGAACTCCAAACTCTTTTGTTTCACTTTGAAATAAGTCTGGATCTATTCCTCTATCACCTTCTCAAAAAATCTATCTTTAAACAGCTTTTTTCTCTAAAGAGACTTCCATGGACTATACTTTCCCAGCACAGTGGATTTTCCCAGTGGATTATTATTAGTACATGCTGGGACTTGTTGGATTAAACTTTGTTTGCAGAGCACTGCCCAATAATTTTGTTTTAATGTTCTAACTTTAAAGGTATAGCAGAGTTGTTAAAGAACCTCAGGCTACACACTGATGAGGCAGCAAGCAATAGATATTATTGAATTTTTAAAATTTCAGCCGTAGCTTGGATTTTTATTTTTACAGGCTGTAAAAAATAAAATATGAGCAGAAAAGTAAATGAGGAGAGCCTCAGACCCACCTTTCTCCTACAGGAATATTCCTGACATTCTCTATGCAAGGCTGACCATCTTTTCTGGCAGTAGAAGTGCCTTTCCCTAAGGTGAAACTTCATTCTGTTCATTTGCTGTATTTGGGTCAGGAACAGAGACCTACAATTCAGAATATCCCTAAATCCCCACCCTCAGCTCCAATATATCGAGAAAACAAAACATGTTACATGTTTTGTTTCTGACATTATTACTGCCAACACTGGAACACACAATTCACATCTGGATTTATTTCAGACTTTCTCAGAACAACAGCTGCATTTCTTGTCTTCACTTGGATACATTTTTAAAAATGAAAATTGCCATGGCAACAGCTGCAACCATTTATTATAAAGCAATAGAAGTGGAACTAATATTTGTGAGAGAAGCTTTGTTATCAGGATTGTGTTTCATTCAGACAATGCCCAAGTCACTTTTCCCTAGCTGTTCCATTTTTTTTTCTAAAATATAGAAAATATTTTCAATAATGAAATGTAGGTGGGATTGAACAGCTCAGGAGATTAAAAAGATTTTCTTCTTTAGATTAATGGCTCATCTCAAATCCAGATTAGCAAGAGGCAAACATTATCATCTGTTTGGTGGGCACAAAAAAAATCGATAGGGGTATCAAGCTTTGAAAATCCCACTCCCACAGCAGCTCTGTTCCCAGCTGAAGCACAGGAACAGCAGACTGAGACACAGGGTGTGTCTTCACCAGGGGAGTAAATGATGTGGCCCATCCTTGAGCAGTGCTAATGTCTAAGGCAAAGGCAAATTTCACTGGCAGCTTGCAGTGCTGACACAAAATGGTTCAAAGAGAACTGTCCTGTCCTCCAGGTCACTGCAGTGTGCTGGCTCACCTGAGATCAGAGCTCCACTCCCAAAACGTGGCTGAAGAGGGACCTTTGGCACCCACCCCAAGGTCCCATTGCTCCAGGTCAGGACTGAGGGAGGGTCTGGGTAATTAGGAATCATGGGGCCCATTCTGTCTGCATCTCTTTACAATCTTTATCAGAGCATTCTTGTTTTTTAAAACAATGTCCAAGGGTCTGGGTACAAGACAGACAAATTGTACTCCAGATATTGAAAAGCTACATGAAATGTAGATTTTTCCTATTTAAGTCCCTTCTGACTATGATAAAACCTGTTTTGTGTGCACAGATCATACAGGACTGACATCCCATGTTGTGGACACACACTGAGGATCTCATTTCTTCCTACTTATTACACATTAGAGAGTCCTGGGCAGGAGTGAGGGAGAACACTAAAATAGAAGAAACTTAAAACAGACTTTCTTACTTGTTTCCCTCTAATTTCTCTGGCATTCACTGTATCTTATCTTCATCAATCACATTCTGCATCGAGTCCCCCAGTGCTCTGTACACAAGTCTCGGGATCTTCCCAAGCAGAGCCCACAGAAGAAAAAAGTTGTTTGGATATTAAATAAGAACCTCCTGAAAATGTTCTTCCACTGATCAGCTAAGCAATCTGATGTTGACCCTCCACCCCTTTGTTCAGATTCATCCAAGGGCATTCCAAGGAATGTTACAGAGTACTCCAGTGCTGTTTAACCAGCTACATCTCAGGGACAAGCTGATTTAAACCCTGGAGGAGGGTCAGGTGAGTAGGGCTGTGAAGATGTGAGGGATGAGAAGCAGCTGTTATTAAAAATGGAATTCTGCTCTTCATCCCTGGCGTTTCACACCTCACACAGGTGGAGGGAGTTCTCCTCCAGTGCTCTGATGATGAGTCAAACCCTAAATGAAGGTTGTACTGTCTGGCATAAAATATACACCATTTTCTGTTATTTCAGTCTTGAGATGCTCCAGAGAGAAATCATGGGTTGTCTGATTCTGAGAAAATTATTACTCAGTAAAGGTTTAGTGCAAACTGGTTTAGCTTAATCTCTGCTAGTAACCCACAAGGGCAAAGGATTTTTTCACGGCTAACCAAGCTCCTTAAAACCTCCCTTAAAATGTTGGGGTCATACTCTGCTTTTTTGTAACACCAGTGTAAATCAAGAACAACTGCACTGGATCAGTGGAGTTGCTTCAGATGCTCATCACTGTGACAGTAATTTGAGGCAGTTTCTCATCTAGAGAGCTCCAGCAGAATGACTGTAAATCACTGCCATTTCGTGGGGATCTGCTGCAGAATCCCAACAATCCATGCAGGCAACCACCAGGCTGCATCATTTTATCAACAGGGAGGTAGAGTCCAATTGACATAGATAAATGTCATTTTTGTCTGCAAGAGCACAGTCACTGCCAAAGACAAGGACAGTTGAAAGGCTTCATTATCTCATCCTGCAGTTATCCCAGAAATTTTAGTGCAAAAGGGGAGGGCTAATTAAGACCACCCATCCTTCCAATAATCACCTTCCCTACCTCTTCTGGACACATCAGTCAGTGTCTCATTAGTGTGCTCTGATGTTCTTCTCTTTGCACTCTGTGTGTGTAGGGTAATTTAAGTCCCACAGTATCCTGTTTCGCCACTTTTGCACAAATAAACCTGAGGTGAGGATCGAATTAGGCCTCCAAGAGCACAATAAACTTGCCTATGCTGACAGAACCCTTGAAATCACAAATTGGGTTGATTTTTGTCTTTCAATAGTGATATATAATTTTCACTGAAAATCCTTACTCCAGGGCCTCATCACCCTGCACTAATGGTAGGAACTGTCACGTAAAGAGAAGGTTGTGTAAAGGTTTCTGATAAATATTTATTAGCTCTGCTCTAAGGAACTTTGGAGCCCAGTGGCTCACAAGTCGAGACTGATAGACAAATTGAAACTAGAAGGTGAAGAATGCTACAATGAGGAAGAATGATGTGAAGCTGATAAGAGATAAAGATCTGGCTGTAGATGAAGGAAGTCAGTGGTGCACACTGTTATTAGAGAGGTACAAATCGTTACATCACCTTACGAGTTCAGATGGTCGGGCCTGGACGTGCGAGAGCTGCGAGTGAACGATCGCTCTCAACTCAGATGGGGGGGAGGCAAAAGGATTGCTTGGACTCACAGAAAAGCATCAGCAGCAGAGTTAACACACACAGCACAGCTCATTCCCTTAGTGGCACAATTACCATGATGCAGCAGTTTTGGTTCAAATAACATAGAAATCTATTTGTTTTTTCCTCCAGATTTCTGACTGCAGATTTTTTTCATTGTTTCTCGTTAACTCAGAGGGTTGGTGGTTTGCACCTTTAACAGTCGTGTTTGCTATGCAGAAAAAAATGTGTATTTCTTACAGTACTGTTCTGATTTGTAAGTTCCTTTTTGCAAAAGCATCAGTGATTACAGAGAGATCTGCAAGGCAGAGGAGAAACACAGCTCTTCATATTAACACAAAAAATAATTTACTTTTATATTTATCTGTCCCCTGGGGATTGATTCTTTGTTTCTACTTTCTTAGCACTATGTGCATCTTCACAGTTGATGAAGCCACTAAGAGCTCCCTAACTGGGAGGACAGACAAGCTGCTCCAGACACACAGGCCTTTTCTCTCCATGCAAGCTTTGAAAAGAATGGAAATCAAACAGTGAGCTGAATTACAGCTGTGATACCCAAATGGGAAGGGATCATTTGTTCAGGCACAGAACTGTGTCATTTATGTGCCTTTTGATATCATCAGCTCATAAGCAAGGACAGTCAGAGGCACAACACAGAAAGCAGCACGTGCTGTCACAGGGACCCACTATCAGCCATCTGCCTTCTGCTGATGGGTTTCACTCCTCTCAGAGATACAGGACAGGAAAAGAGTTGTCACTTGAAAGTGATTGTGATATTTTCAAATAGATTTATGAAAATCAGACATTTAGAAGCAATAGCAGTCATTTGACAATGACTATACCAAACCACAGATACATGCAATCATATTTGACTATTAAAGCTTTAGTTTTCTTTCACACAGATTTTAAGCCCAGGTTTTCTTTCTGTCAAAGATAAAAACAGGATGGGGTTTGTCTAGAACAAGGTAATGAGAAGACACTTGTGCAGATGACAGCACATACCATTTCTCAGGTGCATGGGGGTAGAGAAGCTCCACCCCAGATCAGAGATGGCTTTAGATCTAAAATTGTTCAGCCTGCAGCCCCGTTACTCACTGTCAAAACTATCATCTCACACCTGAGTCTACTGAGGTCAAGAGAATAAGGCTATGACTTTTTACATTAAGTGAAAATCTAGCAGAGTCTGATTTCCTATTTTCATGCAGATAAATGGGAAAATGGGTTTTCCATAGGGTCTGGGCCAGCTTTACCTCTCCAGCACAGATGCTTTGACATCTGTCATCAGCCAGTCCCTTTGAACTGAGCACAAATCCCTCTGGAGAAAGCTTTCCATAAACACTGAAATCTCCTATACAACAACAGTGAGTGATAGTGTGGTTTAAAGTCACCAAAATAAAATGTCCTATAATAGTTTAGAGAGTCTGGAAGAGCCTACTAAGGAACAAAATTAAGGTCAGAAAAGAGAAGAAGCAAATAAGCCATGACACAGAGAAAAAGTGCAGTTCAAACACTTATACTGTGGGTAAATTACAGTTCTGTCTTTTCAGCTTTCTTCTAACACTTTCAGGAAAACTATAGAGTTAAGAAGTTGTGTGGGAACAGAAATTGTTCAAGTCAATCCACTTCTCTGAAAGATCCAAGTTTTCTAACACAGTATAGTGATGCACCTTTCTCTGTGTAATTATAATGTCAGGAAAAATAACCTTTTTTCCTTCTTAAAAATAACCTTGAACTCTAAACCCTTCTTTTCTGGCCTGTTTTATTCTTCTTAATTAGCAGCTGATGAAATTGCCATTTAATTCTATAATTATTTATCACCTGAGGGAGATCCCACTTCATTCAGTGAAGGTATTTTAAGGAACATCTGACCTTCCTGTATTTTCCTGTATTTTTTTCTTTTCTTCACATTGTTCCTGATTTTCTTCCGTGCATTATTACATGATAAAGTGGTAAATAGGAGGAAGGCCAGTGGGCTAAAGGAAGCCCTTTGATTTAGCAAGTGGAAAGAAATCTTCCTGTCCAAAGATAATTAGCTGTTTGTTTTCATGTTGTTCAAGTAGACAGAAGTAGGAAGAAAGGAATAAAACAGTCTGTTTACTTGTTATTTCTAATAATTGATTCTACATCATTCTATTGGAAAATTTCTGCTGTTTACAAACATTTTCCTTCTGATGCTTGAACGTATTTTCTTCAGCATATTCCCTTTTTCTAAAATGCATCACTTTGGCTTAGATCAAAAAAAGGAATCTTTACCACTAGTTAAAGAATAATCCTGAAGAGTAATTGAAGATGTAAAAAGATGTAACTGGAAAGGTGTCTGTGTGCTTTCCACAGCAATAGCACTTCTCTCATGCAGGCCTTCAGTGTTAGATCCCTCCACAAGTTCACAGAATAAAAAGCGTGTTTGTTGTGCTGAGTTTTCATCCCAGTGTGATCTTAACAGATGAGGGGAGGGAAAAAGTGGAATAATTAGCGTGGTACCACTGTCACAAACTGCCAGTCCTATCTGCTTCAACCCAAAGCTACCACCCTAACCAGCAATGTCCTGTGTGAATAAATATTGCCTAGATTCCCTTTTGGAAAGCTGTGAAAGCTCTTGACCCTGCTCAGTGTTGTTTGGTCTAGGAAGCAAGAGGAACTGGAAATAAAAAGGGATCTGTTAAATAACTTTTTAATACAAAAAGTACTGGCTAATCCTTATAGGAACCAGCAAGGAAGTAAAGTATTATTTCTAACTCCAACCTGAAGGAGAGGCAGAGGTTACCAAACTTTCACATAGACAGATGGTAGGACTGGGGCAGGTGTTGATGAGACACAAATATTGGGCATTGAGTGAGGATCCAACAAAAATCCTTTATTCCTATCCCTCCATTCTGTCTCATTGTGGGTGGCAGACAAAGCATGTCTTTGTCATCAATTCTGTTCATTTATCAGTCCCTGAGAAAGGTTTTCTACTGCATTTATTTTGAGGATTCCCTTAATCCACCTCTGATACAAATTTTCAGAAATAAACCCTTTTTTTCTTAAACTAGTTCAGCAATTAAAAAGCCTATAAAAACTAAACACAGTTTGAAATTTAGTATCAAAGTCACCAGCACTGCTTATTAATGAACTGCAATCAACCCCTTTTGTAGCAGGCACAGAGAGCAGAAATGGCAAGCCATGCCAGCCTCTTGAAGTGCTCTCTGAGGAAAAGGAAGAAGAGCAGAGGAACTATAATTTTAATTATGGTTCTCTCCAGTGTTAAACTTTGCAATTTTTGTTTTTAGGTCAAATAATTAGTTTGGCAGGAAGTCCTGGAATAAACAGGATAAAATCCTGTTCTGTTAAATTACAGCTTCTATAGAAAAACTGCCAGGTAAATTAGTGTGCATTTTGGATGGGTGAAAGGGTTAAAAGGTGGTGTTAAAGAAGAAACAAGAGAAACAAAGAGCTATAACTGAGCGCTGGTCTGAGAGAGTCACAGTTGAAAAAGGACTGAAAATTTAAATAGCAACAGGTTTCTGATTAGCATTTCCTCTGCTAACAATATTTTGTGTCCTTATCAATAGCACTTTCCACTACCAGTAATCTCACTGGTTTTGTAATGGTGCTGATCAGCATGATTGGAGATAGAACATTCTAGGGCTTAGTTACTTCTGCTGTAGATGAGTATTCACCCCCAAAACTATTGGTGCTCCACCACATGCCTTGAGAAACCTCGTGCCATTTTGTGCAGACTGAAAGCATGGGAACTGTTTTCACCTCTTCATGTTGTTTGAATGCAACTATTTAAAAAATCCTCACACAGAACTTCAACTCAGCCTTAGGTCAAAGTGAAAGACTGCAAAAATCACATTTTTAATATGCAAAAGCTTAAAATACAACTTTTTTAAATTTCTAAATTTTTAATGCTTAAAATACTGATCATTTTCCAGCAATCCAAGCTGCCTTCTGGAATCCAGTGCCAAGCTCAGTACATTTTCTTTGACAACTAACATAAAAGACCTACAGTACTCAAAGCAGCAGAACACAAAGATCTAAAGTGTTGCTTAATTAGTTTGGGAGGCTTAGGACAATTTTTCATCTGTTAAGTCTAACATTACAACAAGAAAAGAACATATTCATACATGGAGTTATTGGTGTTATGGGCAAGAATTGACTGTGAATTGTGTTCCCCATTTGAGCCTCAGCCCCAAAGTTGCATTTTTTATGGAGTATTTGTGAATATGGAACTCCTCTGAAGACACATGGACAATAAATAATTCAAAGTTCTCTATCTTCCCTGCAGTTTTCTCATACACCTACCACCTTTAAATGTTTGGCTGGCCTTGTTTATGGCACTTCTAATATACAAATGTTACTGACTGGCATTAATAACTATTGATTTACAGTGTGATACCAAAATAAATTGGCTGTCCCCAGTCTCCATCTGCTTTGCTCTCATCTGCTATTAGCCAGAGAAGCCTTGGTTTGCATTCTGAGTCCCTAAAAATATTAATTTTCAACTATGGTTCCAAAATTGTAAGAATGTGATTGAGTTTGTTATTCCTTTTTCTTTCCCTCTCCCCCCTCCCTTTGTTTTCTTTTCAGCTCTATATCCATTTACAGTCCTAAGGAGAATCCTAATGCTTTTGATGCTGCTGCTTTCTTCCAGTCAGTGGGAAATTTCCTGGGGATCTTTGCTGGATCATTTGCCATGGGATCCTCTTATGCTGTTGTCACAGCTTTAATATCCTTTCTGGTTTGTTTTCAGAGAGAAAATTTGCATATGTTAGAAAAAAACAGGTGATATCTGAGACTGACCACTTTTAGTTTAAGCCTGAACCTTTTTACTCTAGATTCAAGTCTTTGCAAACCAAAAGACAAATCATAAATTGACAGAAAATGTTATTTGTCAGAACCCACAAAGAACCGTATACTCAAATTACTTTTGAACATTAGGCAAGACTCTGGTCTTTATCTTACTATTTAAAAATATTTGCATTTTAAGGAAAGCGTTTTGAAGTATTTTGAGGTCAAAACATGAATTTATAGAATACAGTAACTTATTTATGAACTACAAGCTAGCAGTAATTATACAAAAATACAAGGGAAACACCACACTGTGTGTGACTGACAACTTCATCAGTTTACCTAAGCTAGAAATGAAAGGTCTCTCTGTGGCCCTGCATTTTTTCTTGGGTTTTACCATGTAAAATGCTACCTTAAAAGATCAGTGATTTTCAGTTTTCTTGCACAGCTGCAAGTGGAAACAAATGCCAGTTAGCTTATAAAACTGGACAAAATTACTTCCTTTTGCTGGGAGAAAGAATATCAAATGCAACCAACTAGGCATTAATTCAAACCCCCCAAAAGCACTTAAACCAGCTGACTTCAAAACCTGTTCTGGATTTTCCTCTTTGAGATAACTTAGAAGTTGTGCAGTTGTTCCTGAATTGTGTAGATGAGTGTGGTGGGGGAGCTCGCTTTCTTTCCTCCTTCACCAGGTCAGGAGCAATTTTAGCTTACAAAACTGTCAGGTTTTTATTTTTCCTTAGTAATCTTTTAGCACTTGACAAAATTTACAAAGCTGTGTGAGTTTCCTATGTTGGAGACAGGTCTGTTTTTCCTCCTATCCTGGAGTGCCTTCTTATCAGCAGAAGCCGCTGGGCTTACAGGTAAGTGTTGAATTTTACTGAATAAAAGCTGGTTTATAATATGCCTCTAGTGTGGGTAAAATGCATGTTTATTTTAGGCGTGACATCACATAAAAATCTTCTAAAAGCCTGTTGCTACACTGAAGATTGTTTCATCTTTAAGAACATTAAGAGATATTGAATAGTTCTTCTGGACAAAGACATATTAGATCAGACTCAAGTCCTCAGCCTTTCTTCCCTGGATTATCCCATCCCTATTAGTCCCACTAATAACCCAACTATTTTCTGCCCAGCTGTAGGACCAAAGCTGACAGTAAGAACAGGGAAGCAGAGATGCAGTGCCATGTGAGTGTGGCACTGTTCTGTTCCTCTGCACACACTGCATGTCCTGGCCCCTTCTTGTTCTCAATTATCAGTGACTAAACATAAACACTGCCAGTGGCATCCACCTCTGCACTTCAAACAAAAGAAGTCTCTTGTTCAGTGCCCCTCCATGAACACCTTTAGCAAGAGCAGAGGCACAGCCACGTCCCAGTGCCAGGCAGAGAGATGTGTGATCCGGTGGTTTTGTCATCAATGCCAGGAAAGAGATTATTCAATCACACTCAATTACGTACCCAGGGCCTCCATTAAAGAGTATCCAGAAGTTTAGGCAAGAACTGCAAATGGATATAGTTTACCTACACAGCAGCCTCCTGCACAGTGTAATTCAAGAGAACAAGGTTTGTCTGACCCTGATTGTTTTAAGGTTTTTGAGGCCGTCACCCCTGAAATCCAGAGCTCCAACTAATGCCAGGGGAAGAAAACTGCTTCATGGAGTGATGATGCAGCCCATGCTGATGTGTTTGCAAAACTGTTGAAAGGCTTTTGAAGTCAAAAGTTACATTTATTATTTTTACTGAGTTGCCTGGAACTAGCATGTTACTTCTTTAATATCAGCCACACAATCGAACCCTTTCTGAATGAGTATCCACATCTGCATCTTCTGCCATCCTTGTCTTATTTATTAAACAATTCTGCATCCTGCTTACTGCCAAAATCTTCAGGCCAGTGAATAAAAAGAGGGGCATCTGAACTTCATTTTCCTTGGATATTGTGTTTTCTCTGTTCCTTCCTTCTTAATGAACTTCAAAGGATTAACACCAGACATCAGTATTTCCCTGTAGCTATTAAGTAATGTAATTGCAAAATAATTTTATTCTTATAATGCTTTCCATACCAGTTCTTCAATCACTCTGAGCCTTTTGAAGTCTAATATTGAAGTATTTCACAATTTAGAAATAATGGGCTATACTGTTTTCGTGTGGGTATAGTAGGTGGTAGAGCCTACTTGTTTAGCTAGCAGATTTTTTAAATAAAATGTAAATGGAGAGCAGTACAGGTCGATATTTTATTCCTTTGCCTCGAGATATTCCATGATACATAACACACAGGGTATGGGCCTGACCCTGGTTGAGAAATGGATGTGATCGAAGCAGCAAATCAAAATAAAAATCCGGAATGACTACACAATTACTGTGATACTGATAACTGTAAATTATAAATTAATGTTATGGTTATTAATCTCATAGCTATATCATCAGGCTGTGACATATGCATGATAAATTGATTCTTATACAGTAGAATCTAATTTGTGCATTTTCTCATTTGCCCTGAAGTTTATCATCCCTCTCTGCTGAGGAAAGCTGTAATAGCAGAGTTCTAGAGTAAGGTCAGTGTTAATAGAGTTGTTTTCATGTTCAGACTTCCTTACAGAGCATTTACTAGTAGGGTATAAAAAAATTCATAAATGATTTAAATTAAACACTTGTCTAGATAAATGAGGAAAGTACATCCTGCATGTGTTAATTCCTTGTTCTCTTGTTTTGTAATTAACGAAATTTGCTAAATTTGAAATGATCACTCAGTCATTACTGTGTGAAAGATTCCATGATTTACATGGAATGTTCACCTCAGTTAGACCCTCTCTATCTACAGCTGTTTGAAGTGAGTAGATATTCAAATAAAAAGAGATTAATATACCTGCAGAAATGCACTCAAATATATATGTGAATTTACTTGTATGTAGGTATTCAGTGAATGCATACTTCAAAGTCATAGAGAATTTATCAGTGTAGAGGCATCGAAATTGCAGCCAACCACCCTTGATTTTACATGATAAAGATCTGCACTATGAAGGCAAGAAAGAAATAGGTCTTGAAGGAAAAAAAAATGTTGAAGAGCATCTTCTTTTTTCATTTACTGGTTTTCAGAGCCCTTTGTTTTCTGAACATTATAAAGGGAAAAGTTTGTGATAATAAATTCCTGCTGTTTCCTCACCTTCAGCAATTCTCATCTGAACATTTTGTGATGTGTCTGACACCTGCCTTCTTATTCAGGGGCTCAGAGGAGAGCACAGTAGACCCAGAAGGAAAGCTTTTCCTCCAAAAATAAATAAGCAGTTTATTATGGATGATGTACCCAGGATGAGTCCAAAAATCTGGTCTCTCACTGGGGCACTTTTGTGCTACCTTTGTGTTTAGGACACAGCAAGAACAAATGTCACCAACTTCCCTTTCCTTCAGTGCTGCTGACAAAGTGCATTTACTCTGCTGTTCACTGCTCCTCTTTGCTTGCTGTAATTTACCTTGGATCCACCATCTACCTCATCGCTTTTCAAAATGTTGTGACCAGTTCTTCTTGTGACACTCAGGAGGGTCCTACCAGAACATTTCTGTCTGCAGTTCTGAGCACTGCAAACCCGAGTCAGGCTGAGACCTCATGGGCTTTAGTTCACTGAGCTGACATTATTCTATAAAGGAAGTTATTCTGGGCTTTAAATTCTAAACTTTGTGGGTTCCTTTCCTTTATTCATAAGTGATGTGCCATGCTGTGTCACACAGAGAAGCAGGCAGATTCCTCCCAGTAAGGAGGGAGAAGTAAAACTCACTCCTCCTCCTGAGCTGTGGTTCTGCCACTCCCAGGAGCACAGAATGGAATCTGAGTCCAGTTAGGAGAGCAGGTGGTTCTGAGGTGAGGTGAGAAGATGGCCCTGCATGCTGTGCACAGACAGATAACTGAGCCAGTCTGCCACAAATCTGCAGTCAATCCTTGGGGCTGGCTAATTTAGGGCCTGGCGTAGGTAAAGCCTTTTAGACCATAAGGGAAAATGAGAAAGGTAGATGGGTTTAGAGATAAGTGCCTATTCTAGCACGGCATTAGGCTGAGAGCAATGACCAGCTGCATAAAATGAGGATGGTGGAGCCTCACTGCTATTGCAGAGGTTCAGGAGAAACAGGGGAAGCACTCTTAGCACATCTACAATAAAAGCTGTTGTGTCACCATGGGGGTTCCAATCTAAACTGAACTCAGCAATTCCTCTGAGGTTACACAAGTACAAGCTCAGGTCTGGAAGCAGCCAGGTGCAATGCCAGTGAACCATCCCCAGATAAGGGCCGAAAAAATCCCCTCAGCTCCATCTTTTGTTACTTTCTGTCACTTCAACATGAACTAAACCTCCTACAACTCCAGAGATAAAAGCTTCACGAACAAAGTACGAGCTTTAGTTCAGCATTGGTGCAGGTCTGGTGAAAGCAGCCGTAAATCTTTTCTTTAGTATCACGAAAATGATTGGTCACACTTCACACCCTCGGTGAAAACACTCTGAATAGGGAGATTGTTGCCACTGGGGCTATGGCCTTATTCCTGCAGCAATTCCAGGCACACACTCTCCTTTCCTGCCACTCACACCTTCACTCTGCATCCCAGGAGGAGCTGGGGAGATTCTGACACAAATATGACTCCAAAGGAAATTTTATCTAATTTAAATAATTTCTCTTGTAACTAATCCTCATTGTTCTCCCTTCCACACATTTCACCACCGTTGATGAAGAGCATTCCCAGCTGGTTTTGCTTTTCTGGAGGATTTGTGGTATGCTGTGCATCTTTGGAGAGGAAGCTATACCTTTTATCCATTCCCTTGCTTCCCCAGAAGGTAGAGGTTTGGTGTGGGGTTTTTTCTATCCCTTTTTTACCACCAAAAGCCCTGACAGCTGGACACATCCTGTCAGTTTTATTCTCTCAAATTAGCAAAGTCTCAAGTTTTGATTGTTGCACTCACTTCCAGGTTTACATTAAAAGCACATTGCACATGCTGCCCTTCTCTAATGCTTCTTTTTTACATTTGTGAAATGATTAAAAAAGAATTTGTCTTTTAGTGGCAATACAGAAGGTATTTTTAGATTAACTCTCGTAAATTAATTCTCACACTATCAGGTTAATGTTCACACCATCAGCAAAATACTTTTTAATATACAAGTCATTCATTTATCCCATATTGTCTTTTGATATTACTAGCTTTTGTCCTAACAATCAACTACTAGTATTTGTAAAAACTAATCTAAGAATAAGTTCCCTAACTGTATTAACAGCTAACAAGCTATCTGTTTCTCTTATATAAGGTGGGGGGGAAAAAATCAAATAAAATGGTAAGATTTTTATTTCTAATAAAAGATCTTCAAAGAGGATGAGCTGCAGCTGAAAGTTTACTAGTGACTATAAGCATTTTACTGTGAAGTGTCTCATCTGTTAATAAAACACAAGGAGCTGTATTGCACTTAACAACTGATCTCCCATTTCAAATCAAAACATTGCCTGTTTGAGGTAGCATTTTGTTCTGCAATTGTAGTCCTTCCTTTCTCAGTAGTTGCTAATTCTGCCACTTAAAAATGAAACAAATGAGCAGTCTGCAGCAGTCTGAAATTACCCACTAAGCACTAAGGACTGCTAAAAGGACTGCCTTGTTTTATCTGCTCCCTCCATCTAATAGATACTTTCTGTTTACAATTCCAGCATTGCCATATTTGCTCTTTCCCGTTTCTCTGTGCAGGCAAGCCTGCAAAAACTTCACAACCTCATTTATGTGCCCTGCTCTGTTCCTACACTATTTTGCTACTCAGCTAACTTCAAGGTCTGGCTTTAATAGTCTTACAAAGAAATCCAGATTGCTTTTTCCTTCTAACTGAAGAGTTCTGTGTTTGCCTCTTTAGGTGCTTCTCTGTCATTTGTGGTTGCATTAAAGTGTAATTGGTCCTTACTCTTAAGTAATCATTTTTATGTAAATGCATTACAAACAGTTTCTCCCAGCCTTTTAATGAACCATTCATTGCAAGAGGCACGGCTGGTACATATTAAGCTTTCTATTGTAGCAATTGAAATATTCCTCTGCATTCCCCCAGCCTTCCCTGGAAACGGGATCTGCTTTCAACACTTGCATCATGGCACGGTTCAGTTCATTTATTCTTATTGGAAAATCAGATTTGGGCCATTTTTTTTCCTCACGTCACTCAGTTCTCTCACACACATAATTAACAGTTTCTTAGCAGTCAAGAACAGTTTATAATCATATTTGATAGTCAGTTTTAAAAATGCAAGACAGAACCAGGATGATTAATAAAGTGAATCAGAAACTCTTATCTCCATTTCTGTTACTGAGCCTGGAGCTACTGATATTAGCAGCATTACTGACTGGCTACATTTTTAGCTGAAATGTCACTGTTTGAACATCCCACTGCATATTATCAATGCCTGGAGAATTTTTAAACTCACCAGATCAGTTCTGCACAATCAGATACAGTTACTGAGAAAAAAAGACACATTTATGAGAGCAATTAGACCTCACAAAAGTATCAACTCCCTGAAATGTATTTAAGCAGTGACAGCCTCACCACTCCTCACATTATTTACTGTGAAGAAAAGTCTTAGTGTAGCTAGAGAAAAATAATTATCAAAGCAGACTTCAGAAAATAAATATTAAAAAACAAGGACACATTACTTAAAGCTTGGTGGAATTTCTCTTGGCTAAAAAGACAGTTCTGTAGAAGCAGTACATGTAAATTTACAATATAAAGATAACTCAGAAGCAAAGAAAATGTCCATAGTGGTTTTTTTGGGGAAAAAAAAAAATATTTGCTTTCTCATTTTCGTTCTGATGGCAGTTATCCCTTGTGCCAAATTCATCCAGAATTCTTTACTCCATTCTTCCATCAAGGAATATTAATGCCTTGATAATTATTCCCAGAAACAAGAGGGTCTTGCAAGGAAACAAAATTGGATTTTGTTGGCCAATATTTGCATTGGATAGCAATCCAAGGAGAGTCTAGAGAAAGATGTAGTAAGGTATTAATTCTGTTATTCCTACATTTACAATTACTGTCAGATAGATTATGGTCAGATCACACCTTGTATTAATTGAAACAAATTTTCTACAGCCTCAGGCCAAATACACAAGAGTAGAAGTGCTATGAATGCAGGACTGTCCAGGTAGAAGATTCAAGACCTACAGGACTTTCAGCAAAGAAAAAAAAAATCTAGTTTGTTTGAAAGCTGCTCCTATAAAATATATCTCAAATTCCTTCTGTTATAAAAAGCTGATAACAGACTAATTTTCTTTTTCATGCAACCTTTTGCAAACCTAAGTAAGAGAAAGGAAGGAGCTGACTCTGGTTTTTCTCTGAATTTCAGGTATTGTTGCAGTCCTTTTCTGTGGAGTTACACAGGCCCATTACACCTACAACAACCTGTCAGCAGATTCCAAACTGAGAACTAAACAGGTAGGGCATGGAAATAATTGAGTTTGTGTCTTCCACTGGTGTAAGGAATAAGAGTTCCTGGAATAGAACTGGATGGCTTTTCACTGATGCAAGGGAGAGGCTTGTCTGGAATAGGGGAAAGACTGGAGAAACAGTAACAATTCTCTGGATAAGAAAAAAAAATAAGAATATAAGAATCTGTCCTTGCCAAGAGACCTGAAATGTCAGTCAGGTACGCAGACAACAGTTTGCACCACCTTCCATCCAAAAATGCTTCAAAGAGGAGGAAATCAAAGAGCTCTGGTAAGGCAGAAGTGGTCTGAGAGATTGGATCCATTAGATTTCTGCAAAAGGACTGTCTAAACTCCAGTCTGGCCCACAGCCTTCATTAAAAAGTGACAAATTAGAAGGACAGTGATTTTTTTTCCCATTGTATTATTTACAGCTTAGAGGTGAGAAATTTGGTCATTTGGTTTTTGTTTGAACAGGTGACTGGAGCAATTGTAATTATTTTTGAAAACTTGGAGGTGTTCTCAGATCTATGCCACTGCAATGTTCAAAATACTTTTCAGCACAAGGAGTAATTTTAGACTACCCTGCCACTACCTAGATCCTATAAAAAGTCATATAAATGCAGTTTTCTTCCCCTTTAATGTTGACCCATATGTCCCACGAACACCAGGTTGTAGAAAATCTATCTCCTAGAACAAAATGGAAACACACAGCCCAATACTATAATTTTCATGATGCAATCTGGTACCTTTTTCAGCTCCTCTCTTTCAAGCATTGGAAATTTTACGTAGAAAATTTCATCGTTTCTTGCACATCTCAATTTAATCAAAAATCCAATTTTCTATCAAAAACAGCTTGATAGAAAAAAATACTGGCCACAGTCCCAGCTCAACTGTCAGAGTCTCACAGAGCTTAAATCACAACAAAGTTTCTGGTCAGTACTTCCATAATAAAGTGTTAGCTATTGAACAGGGTAAGGCTTCTCGATTGCATTTCTTCACACCAGCAGACAATGATGCTTCCAAAAAGTATTCCAGCAGAGAGGGAACCTTTCCCTGATGCCTGCATTGTAAGGGAAGGACACAATATCTACTATGGAATTGTTTCTGGGGCAGAAATACTGAACTAAATCTGCCATTGCTACCCTTGCATATCACTTGAATACAAGGATTGTTCAGAGATTCATCTGCATGATTTAGTGATGCATAGCCTCAGACAGAGGAAAAGATACTTTTAATTATGGTGATATTAATTTTTAATGGTGATATTTTTAATTACATATGAAGCTTTTTCAACTACAGAATTAACTAACATTTTGTTTGAATGCATACTGGTTTTGTTCCTATTTACTCTGTTATTGCCTTCTATTCAAGAAGCACAAATAAAATGGTGAAAGTAAACTGGATTTACCCTTGAACACACAGAAAAGGGATTATTTGTTTCTCTATGCAGTTATGAGTTTTATGCATCCTTTTCTATTCTGCTTTTCTCTTCCCCCATAAGCTCTTAATCCTCAGGCTCCTTTATGATGTAGTTCAAAAATTGTTGTTAAATTCCTTTGAATTCCTCTAATTTATTTTCTAATCCAAACATTAGCCTTTCATATGCAGCTGTTTCAGTGAGACCTGCACTGCCTTTTTCTTTCTCTTCTCCCAAGAATTCTCCTCAAGCAAATTTAATAAGCCATCCACTTGGCATTCTCATAATCATATATGACTTCAATGCACTTCAAATTAATATTGTTGCTCAGATAGCTGGCTTTGCTCCCAATCTGAGTCTTTTTTATTACTCATTACTGCCCAAAATCAAGGGCTTTTCAGTTCATTTATAGAATTATTCCAAAGCAGTCTCTCTCTTTTGTTACAATACAACAGAACTTTCAATGAGTGCTGAACTGCAATGCACACTGCAAACCAGTGAGTTGAGGCTCAGGCTACAGCTAACAAAAACCATGGAAATTAGATTTAAAACTGCAAATCTGATTCTGAAATTGTGTTAGCTGTTTTTAAATAAATGCATTTTCTTTACTGCTTTGCATAATTTTCTTTACTTTTTTTACTGAACTTTAACATTCTATAGCTTGATGGCAAAATGCAGTATACAGTGACAGAGAAGGTGTTTCTGACTGTGATGCTGAGTTCTGCATATCTCATAATACCTCATCCTTTTTTCTAAAAGAAATAGGTAAGGGGGGAAAAAAAGACGAGTATGTTTTTCTTCAGTTATTGATATAAAATGAAAACTCATCTACAGTTCTTAAATGAGAATTTCAGAATCTCAATTAAAAATGCCTGGTAAAAGATGCCATGCAATTATTAGTCCCCGTGTATCCTTTATGATCCTGTCAATCACTGTTTAACATTCCATGAAAGAGAAATGCTGGGTTTCAAGCATCTGAATCTGGAGGTATAAAGTAACATTAATCTTGTAAGCAAGAAACTGATTATTTTAACACTGTCATAAGAAAATTAAGATAACAAAGATTTAGCGAAAATGGAGGCTTTAGATAGTTTTCATTCCATTCACTTATCCCCATTCTCATTAAGTATTTATAAACATTCTCTCTGTGTGTTTTTCCTGTCGTGTTTTAACATGGATGATGTTTTATGGCAGTATTTTTAAGTCACCCTCATTGACCCGACTGTGGTCACAGTGATTTTAACACTGCCATCGACCATGCCCTCCGTGGCAACAAGGTTAGGTCAAACAGAGTGCTCCTGAGTCTCAGACACTTAAAGTTTAATTTGGCCAATATATCTTTTGTGAAGGAGAAGATGAAACTGCTGGGATCAGATCGAAAGCTATTTGATTCTGAGCAGCTTTCTCCAGAATTATTTACAGCTGCTACCTCACCTCACGTTATGCTGCAGCCAAACAACAGGTGCTTCTAAATCCTGGGACATTGTGGCTCAGGTTTTACATCAGGCTGCAGATGTACAGTTGGGCTGGGCTGATTTGCTCTGCTACAAGTCAGTCAGTAGCTGGGCAGGGTGTTGGGAGATAAATGGAAATCCCTGGTTTGTGGAAAGTGGGCAGTATAAATCCCAACAGGTCACCTCTAGAAAGGGATCCATGGACAATACTCCATCATACTTAGGAGCTGTGTCATTTTCTGGTTGTGTTCCTTTACCTCTGGGGAACAACCACAGTGATGAGAATGGCATGATGGATGATTCTTTGGGTAAGTTTGCAAGGATGTGGAGAATTCTGTTTACTGGAATGCAGAGTGTCAACAACTCACAGATTCTGGAAAGGGAATTCTGAAATGCATCTCCTATGGGTGTAGAGCCAGGGAATGACAAGAAGACACCAGAAAGCATGTCCAGCCATCAGGGGAGTGTGTCCCACTCTGCCCTGCCTGTCTCCACTCCTTCCCCCAGCCTAACCCCTGCTCACACAGTCACCTGTGAAACAGATGTGTCTAACAAGCTAGTGAAGGTTGCTATCTCCAATTAAATGGAATGGCTTTTCTAAGCATCTTGGAGTTGAACAGGGACCTGTTTTGCTGACCCTGAGAGCCACCCCATTCCAAACACCTGCCTTAGAGACAAAAGCTCCTGGCCTGATTGTCCAGCTGCACTGGGCGTGCAGTGTGCACCAGAGAACACATTAAGATTTCAGTGACCCTTCACCTCCAGGCTTTTACACAGGGGGGGAATGAGGTAAAGGAAAAACGAGAGAGCTCAGTGCTGCTTCACTTCTGAGTAACTTCACCAAAGCTGGTGGTCTCACTAAAATGCTGCAGCAAGTTAGTTTAGACTGGAGGACTGAAAGTCCAGACTGCTCTTGGGGCTTTGCTCTCTGATGGACACAGTACTGGTTGGTTCAACTTTTACTCTCCACACTATAAAGCAGATATGATTATCTTTGATTATTAAAAGTCATCACTTTTCAGAGGAGCAGCTAATATTTCCAGGACATCCCTTGAAAATACCTGGAATTTCAAAAGCTTTCCTAGCTCACTGATGACATAGCTCTATGTTTTCCAACAAGGACACAGGTTAGGGATCAATCAGCTGATTGCTGAATCATAAATTAAACTGCATTCCAAAGAAACTTTGGTGTAAAAGGATTGTGTTTATAAGTATATTAATTTAATTCTAATTAATCATATTAATCAAAACAGGTTGACAGTCATAAACCATGTATTTTTTAGTTTCTCAAAAACTGTAAATCAAATCATTATAGTCTATTGATCCTAGTATGTAGTTTCAATATAGACTTCAGACTTAGACAGAATCACTAAGGTTGGAAAAGATCTCCAAGATCATCAAATCCAACCATCAACTGAATACCACTGTTCCCACTGAACTGTACTGCAAAGTGTCCCATCTGCTTGGTTTTTGAACACTTCTGGAGATGGTGATTCCACCATCCCTGGGGAGCTTGTTCCAGTGCTTAAGTTGATGCTGTTCCATCCATGATTACAGACTCAATTCAGAAGAAAATTGAAACAGGAAAGTAAAAGTAAAGTGTGGCAATGGATGTGTAAAATCTCTGTGAGAGAAGGAAGCAGCTGAGCAGAGCTGGCCATGTGTTAATAATGCCCAGACAGCATCATCTGTTCTGCAAAGGGTCCCTCCCACGGTACCTCACACCTGAGAGAAGCAGCCCTCTAAATTCACCGGGGGAAGCAGCAGCACAAAATGAAATAGGATGAGTGTATCCCAAACCCTCCCCAGTGCACAGGCCGTGTGTGTGCCCCGTGCCTTTGCCTCTGCTGTTTGTGGGAGCATCTCAAAGACCAGCAGTAGAGCTGGGCTTATTTCTACAGCACACAGCTGATCCTAAAATATCTCTGGCTAATGCCTACTATTTTCTGTCATCAGACACTGGATTGTTTATAGATAATGTGTTTACACTTCTGGGAAGAAAAGTACACACACAAATGTCAGGTTATAATGGCTCTTACAGTTCAATCTCTTGACTTATAAAAAAACCTTTGAGAGTATTTCAGGATCAAGAAAAACCCTACTTACAGCAAAATGTCCTCAATAATTAGCAAGGCAGCAACTACCACAAAACGTAATTCTTAGCCTTTTGAAACGAGCAGCCTGACTGACAGCTGTTGTGATTTGTTCAGAAACCCTGCTTAGGCAAAAATGAGCTTTAAGGCACTGCAAGAGGTCAGGTGTTTCCAAATACACCATTAGCAGAGAGAAAGACTGAGAGAAGAGAAAGTTATCTTTCAAACAAAGTTACCACCAGTACCAGCTTCTGATCACTCTTTGCACAGGTGCTGTGCAGGAGGAATCTGTCTCAGTGCCTACGGGAAAATTTCCTCCTAGAATATTATTTCTATCATCTTCCAAAGTACACAGCACCATGGGCTGTCAGATATGAGATGAGGTATTTGATGGCCAGTACTCTGAGGGTAAACTGAAAATTCTTCTTAACTGATTCACGGCACTCAGGTCTTCAAAAATTCTACAAGAGGTCTTTGCCTAAAGGATCCAGTACAGTCCACATTCCTGGTTAGCACTGAACAGGTTGCATGCATGAAGTACTTTCTTCCATTTAAGAGGAGACTGAGCATAAAATTCAGCTCTGATGGGCATTGTCTCTGTTTCATGGTTCCCTTTCTGCAGCTGAACAAAAAAAATCCTGAATTTCCAACGTCCTTGAACTCCTACAAGGGCATTCAAAAGTTATGATGGCTGGGGTTTCAGACAGTGCTGCTCAGGAAAGAGCACAGGTGGCCAACTCACACAGGTCAATAGAAAGGTCTGGAGAAAAAGCTCCTTCTGATAACAAAAAAAATGAAAATAAAATAGCATTTGGAAAGATTTATTTGGATTGGAAGAGCAGTAGTAGAGTTTTGCCCATGTTTTAACTAGTTTTGCTTAAAGTAAATACTTTGGAAATGAGTAAGATTAGGGAAAGCCTTGTGCTTGTTTTCTTATATTGCACACAGATTTTTTTTTTGGTTTTGTTTCTTTGTTTTTTGGGTTGGAGGTGGTGGTGATGATGAGGCCTGTAGCAAACCTTCATTTTCCAGCTGTTCGAAACAATCAGGGAGAACATGGAAATGCTTTCTCAGAAAAGAAAATGATACAAACATAAAAAGGTTTTAAGCACAGTTAAAAAAAGAAGAATGGTTTATGCTGCATTAGGCATATGGCTACTGGGAGCAGACACCTGAAACTGCAGGTGGAGATTCTTGCTAAGTTTGAGATAACTAATTTATACCCCCGAGGCACTGCTGAGCTGCAGGGGTTTCCTGGGAATGCTGGCTCAGCCCTGTGTCCCTGTGGGATTTCCTGGGAATGCTGGCTCAGCCCTGTGTCCCTGAGGGGTTTCCTGGGAATGCTGGCTCAGCCCTGTGTCCCTGTGGGATTTCCTGGGAATGCTGGCTCAGCCCTGTGTCCCTGTGGGATTTCCTGGGAATGCTGGCTCAGCCCTGTGTCCCTGTGGGATTTCCTGGGAATGCTGGCTCAGCCCTGTGTCCCTAAGGGGTTTCCTGGGAATGCTGGCTCAGCCCTGTGTCCCTGTGGGATTTCCTGGGAATGCTGGCTCAGCCCTGTGTCCCTGAGGGGTGTCCTGGGAATGCTGGCTCAGCCCTGTGTCCCTGTGGGGTGTCCTGGGAATGCTGGCTCAGCCCTGTGTCCCTGAGGGGTGTCCTGGGAATGCTGGCTCAGCCCTGTGTCCCTGAGGGGTGTCCTGGGAATGCTGGCTCAGCCCTGTGTCCCTGAGGGGTTTCCTGGGAATGCTGGCTCAGCCCTGTGTCCCTGAGGGGTTTCCTGGGAATGCTGGCTCAGCCCTGTGTCCCTGTGGGATTTCCTGGGAATGCTGGCTCAGCCCTGTGTCCCTGTGGGATTTCCTGGGAATGCTGGCTCAGCCCTGTGTCCCTGTGGGATTTCCTGGGAATGCTGGCTCAGCCCTGTGTCCCTGTGGGATTTCCTGGGAATGCTGGCTCAGCCCTGTGTCCCTGAGGGGTGTCCTGGGAATGCTGGCTCAGCCCTGTGTCCCTGAGGGGTGTCCTGGGAATGCTGGCTCAGCCCTGTGTCCCTGTGGGATTTCCTGGGAATGCTGGCTCAGCCCTGTGTCCCTGTGGGATTTCCTGGGAATGCTGGCTCAGCCCTGTGTCCCTGTGGGGTGTCCTGGGAATGCTGGCTCAGCCCTGTGTCCCTGTGGGATTTCCTGGGAATGCTGGCTCAGCCCTGTGTCCCTGTGGGATTTCCTGGGAATGCTGGCTCAGCCCTGTGTCCCTGAGGGGTGTCCTGGGAATGCTGGCTCAGTCCTGTGTCCCTGTGGGATTTCCTGGGAATGCTGGCTCAGCCCTGTGTCCCTGAGGGGTGTCCTGGGAATGCTGGCTCAGCCCTGTGTCCCTGTGGGATTTCCTGGGAATGCTGGCTCAGCCCTGTGTCCCTGTGGGATTTCCTGGGAATGCTGGCTCAGCCCTGTGTCCCTGTGGGATTTCCTGGGAATGCTGGCTCAGCCCTGTGTCCCTAAGGGGTTTCCTGGGAATGCTGGCTCAGCCCTGTGTCCCTGAGGGGTGTCCTGGGAATGCTGGCTCAGCCCTGTGTCCCTGAGGGGTGTCCTGGGAATGCTGGCTCAGCCCTGTGTCCCTAAGGGGTTTCCTGGGAATGCTGGCTCAGCCCTGTGTCCCTGTGGGATTTCCTGGGAATGCTGGCTCAGCCCTGTGTCCCTGTGGGATTTCCTGGGAATGCTGGCTCAGCCCTGTGTCCCTGAGGGGTGTCCTGGGAATGCTGGCTCAGCCCTGTGTCCCTGTGGGATTTCCTGGGAATGCTGGCTCAGCCCTGTGTCCCTGAGGGGTGTCCTGGGAATGCTGGCTCAGCCCTGTGTCCCTAAGGGGTTTCCTGGGAATGCTGGCTCAGCCCTGTGTCCCTGTGGGATTTCCTGGGAATGCTGGCTCAGCCCTGTGTCCCTGTGGGATTTCCTGGGAATGCTGGCTCAGCCCTGTGTCCCTGTGGGGTGTCCTGGGAATGCTGGCTCAGCCCTGTGTCCCTGTGGGATTTCCTGGGAATGCTGGCTCAGCCCTGTGTCCCTGTGGGATTTCCTGGGAATGCTGGCTCAGCCCTGTGTCCCTAAGGGGTTTCCTGGGAATGCTGGCTCAGCCCTGTGTCCCTGAGGGGTGTCCTGGGAATGCTGGCTCAGCCCTGTGTCCCTGAGGGGTGTCCTGGGAATGCTGGCTCAGCCCTGTGTCCCTAAGGGGTTTCCTGGGAATGCTGGCTCAGCCCTGTGTCCCTGAGGGGTGTCCTGGGAATGCTGGCTCAGCCCTGTGTCCCTGTGGGATTTCCTGGGAATGCTGGCTCAGCCCTGTGTCCCTGAGGGGTGTCCTGGGAATGCTGGCTCAGCCCTGTGTCCCTGAGGGGTGTCCTGGGAATGCTGGCTCAGCCCTGTGTCCCTGTGGGATTTCCTGGGAATGCTGGCTCAGCCCTGTGTCCCTGAGGGGTGTCCTGGGAATGCTGGCTCAGCCCTGTGTCCCTGTGGGGTGTCCTGGGAATGCTGGCTCAGCCCTGTGTCCCTGAGGGGTGTCCTGGGAATGCTGGCTCAGCCCTGTGTCCCTGTGGGATTTCCTGGGAATGCTGGCTCAGCCCTGTGTCCCTGTGGGGTGTCCTGGGAATGCTGGCTCAGCCCTGTGTCCCTGAGGGGTGTCCTGGGAATGCTGGCTCAGCCCTGTGTCCCTGTGGGGTGTCCTGGGAATGCTGGCTCAGCCCTGTGTCCCTGAGGGGTGTCCTGGGAATGCTGGCTCAGCCCTGTGTCCCTGTGGGATTTCCTGGGAATGCTGGCTCAGCCCTGTGTCCCTGTGGGATTTCCTGGGAATGCTGGCTCAGCCCTGTGTCCCTGAGGGGTGTCCTGGGAATGCTGGCTCAGCCCTGTGTCCCTGAGGGGTGTCCTGGGAATGCTGGCTCAGCCCTGTGTCCCTGAGGGGTGTCCTGGGAATGCTGGCTCAGCCCTGTGTCCCTGTGGGGTGTCCTGGGAATGCTGGCTCAGCCCTGTGTCCCTGTGGGATTTCCTGGGAATGCTGGCTCAGCCCTGTGTCCCTGAGGGGTGTCCTGGGAATGCTGGCTCAGCCCTGTGTCCCTGTGGGATTTCCTGGGAATGCTGGCTCAGCCCTGTGTCCCTGTGGGATTTCCTGGGAATGCTGGCTCAGCCCTGTGTCCCTGTGGGATTTCCTGGGAATGCTGGCTCAGCCCTGTGTCCCTGAGCTGCAGCCCCAGAGTTTGGGAGCTCAGGGCACCCCTGCAGAGCCCCCGGGGCTCTCACAAATTCTCTGCTCTCCTTCCTTCTTCTCTCTAACTGAAAATGCACCACACACGTGGTGCTGGCAATAATTATTACCTTTAAAATGGATGACAATTGACGGGATGTGCACAACGAATCCCAGATCCCTGCACAGCGATTTTCTGTGTTTAGCACAAAAAGCTGAAGGCTGGAGACGTGCCAGGTGCATTGTTTGACCAGATGTATCATAAGATCTTATGGAACCCTGCAGAACAGTCTAATGCTGTAAAGCAAGCTAAAGCTGCTTACTGTATGGGTTTAACAAGAAGAATCATAACAACACAAGGAAATCTTGATTTCTGCAAAAGGAGTTACACTACCATATCTTTCAATCGGAATTTCTTCACAAAATCCCTCATTATCTGACTGATGTTCCTGATTACTTAACCATGCTAAAAGAATGTTAATCTGCAGTCTCTTTACATATGACTCCCCTTAAATTTATGTGGAAATGCTGTAATTGTTTCCTCTCTTTCAGCTGTGAGCTACATGATGGATGGTAAACAGCTTGGAAACACTGCTACGAGTAAACTGATAACAGTAGACTTTATGGTGTATCAGTAATTACCTGCATAATTTATGGTTTATATCATAAATTAGCTGCCATCCTATCCATAATACTGCAAATACTGGGTGAGCACATACAGAAATCTTGTTAGAATATTCAGTCTTATACTTCATTTTGCAGTTTTCATTTCTCATCTGTTTTTGCACACCTGCCTTAGTGACTCCTTAACCGAGAATGTGCTCATGTTCTCTGGCCTCATTAGTTCCAATCAAGCAAAGTGTCCCTTTGTCATCAGCATTTTATAAGGAATATCATGTTCTAGTATCTTACACACACAGCCCCCTGAATAAAAAAAGTGCTTTGGACCTATGAAGAAGAGAAAGTCTCTTGAAAAACAAATCAAACCCCATTTTCCTTCATTTTGCTTAAGCACAGGAAGTGGAAAATACAACATGCTCAAATGTAATTCATACCCTGAAGTAACCCAGAGCTGCATTTCTACAGAGAAGCTCATCTTGTTGAAAAATGATGTCATTTTTGATGCTGGTAGGCTAAGGAACAGAATGCCATATGCAAACCAGTTTCCAAATGGCTTCATTAAAGTTTTTACAATCTGTTTAAACATTAAACATTTTCTTTAAATATTAATAAAGATCTTAGATTGTTAAGGTTATGGTTTACTCTTTACAGCACAGTAGCAGATGCCAGCAGTTAGCTCACATATACCACTTGGAATTATAACCCATAGGCCAAAATCTCGTTGGCATATGGAGAAATGTGGAATGAACTTCCAAACCGAGACACAAGCTGGAGTTTCTTTGAAAGGTGCCCTGAATCACAAATGAGACTCTCATATATCTTCATCTGTGGAGTCAAACTGTGTGGTGCTCTGTGAGCTACTGCAGAGCCCAAAACTGCTTTATGTAACTGCAGATCGTGTTACTGGGGCTCCCTTGATCTTCTCACAAGATGTTTGAGGAGTGACCTCTGAAACTGTTCTCCCTACTGTGTTTAGTCAGCACTCATCCCTGGTTTTTAAGTCTGCACCCATGCAAACATCCATCCTCGTACCCCACTTCTGCAAAGCACATCCAGTTCTGGGAACAGAATTCCCTCTAAGAGTGGGGGCTGTCAAATCAAGGCCCTTCCTGATTATTTCCACCCTCCTCATCACTGCAGCTGTGGAGTGCATAAAAAAAAAGAGCAAATGAGAATCAGTCTAGTCCTGGGGTATGAGCATATTTCACATCACCAACATGGAGTGCTGAAACAGGGCAGGGTCAGCATCCCACACTGACTATTACAATTCCCTTAAACATGTACTCAGTCCCTACTCTCTGATGGGAGAATAGAAGGATAAAAAAATAAATGGCAAGGAAAAAATGATAGGGATAAAAAAATGAAGGTAAGATTCTCCATTCAAATCTTTCATTTTTCGTACAGGTAAAGTGATTTAGTAGAGTTTTATACAATGAACCAAAGCCCCTTGACTTTAATGAGATTTGGCTTATGCTATAAATGAACAGGTTCTAAATATAATGATAACACAAGTCAAAACAGTCTCTTACTTAAAATACAGTTATGTAATGGCAATGATTTTCTCTAACTGGAAACACTGACACTTCACATTATTATGTGATTTTACTATAGGATTTATCAATAAATTATCCAATTAGGGAATGAATCTCTAGGAAATATTATCTGGTTTGTATTTCTAAGCACAGTACGTTATACTGCTCAAATGGAGTGCAGTAAAATAATTCAGCACTTCGGTTTACACAGGTTTTGATGTTGAGGGTATCAGTAACAGATGCCTTAATTATAGCCCGTGTTGCCTCACACTTGCATGAGCATGTGTCACCGTGCTCCTAATTGCTTTCCTGCCAGGACACTGTGTTTGGAAAAGCAATTAAAGAGCTATTTCTGGCGTGGTTGGAGAGGCTGCACTGGGATCTTTGCAGAGCATCAAGAGTTTTTAGTTGCAAATGTGGACTGGCCTTGCCCAAAGAAATCAGTGTGGTTTGGGAGCTTTGCTACTTTTGTACTTTACAATTTTTTAAATGGTGATGCTTTGGCCCTGCCCAGAGATCCTTGGGGCAGTGGGAAGCCTTAAGGACTCTGAGTTTATATTATCAAACTGCCATGGACTAAGATCCATTCTTGCAGTCTGAAATACATTTTCTATGTTTCTTCTTTTTGCATGGCTGCTGGTTCCTCACAGTTCTCTTTCAAGGGTTATGATCTGAAAAATTCCCTAAAAAAACTGCACAAAAGCTTCGGTCCAAACTTTTTAGAAGCACGTAGCTAACACTGAAAGTTGACACAATAAGCTGCAAGAAGAAAATACATGTAAATAAGGCATTATAACAGTCTAAAGCCCTTGCCAGCATCCTGTCTTTCCTGACTGTGCAGCTGTGTTTCCATTACACCATTAATGGATTTGCTACCTTCAAAAGAGACATTTGTACCAAATGGTAGCACAGTGCAAGAAATACTGAACAGCTGACTGTAGCTCATCTCTTTCTCCTGGTACCGTCTGTGCACATAATTAAGGGCTAAAAAGCTCTTTTGTCAAAATTTTTCAGACTGAATGTCTAAATCATGACTGGGATTCAAATAAGTGCCCTGTCTTTGCACATATTTCGGTACCTATCTACTTTCATTAACCTACAATAATGAAAAAGCATGCAAGTTTCAGCATCTATTTCAGGCTTTTGACTTTTAATTCTGCTCCAGTCACACTAATCAAGGGGGTTCACACACCTTCTGCTTTTCTACAGATTCTTGCAGAAGGTATTTTTAAGTTGCATTAGTATATTTTCACTACAGATACTTAATTTTCTGTAGAACAGTCTCCTGAGCTCCCAGATTTAAGTACAGTTGAAGGTGTATCTTAGTTTAGGATTTCCAGTTTCTGGTTGTTTCACTGTGGGCTTGGTTTGTGGGTTTTTTTGTGGTATCAGTTGTGGGTTTAGTAAAACATCACCAAGGAGACCACAAGTAACTTAGCAGACCTGAAAACCCTGGAAATCTTTGCAACACTTTCTCCAAGAGCTTCTGTTCTGTTGGTTTCAGCTGGAGTCACATTATGTCCCATTTACCTCATCTCCACAGAGCCTGCACTCTGGATTACAGCTTTAAGAACTGTTAGATGAGAAAAGTCATGTACCCTGATACTTAAGAAAAAACTGTGACACCCAAAAACACAGTTGCAATTCACACTTCTCAGTCTTTTTGTCCAAATAATTCTCGAATAGCAGCCTACATCAGGAGGCAGAGAAACTGTTTAAAGATGACTGTAGAAATGAAACAAAGAATTCCCCAAATCCCCATCCTAAATATGCAAGAACAGATCAGTGGACATACTAATTCAGTAACCTGCTTCAGATACTGAAGTACAGATTAATTGCAAACAGTTCTGCCCAAGGGTAATACCTCCACGGGGCAGCATTCTGCCAGAGCTGACCCATCAGTAATAGCTCTTCAAGAATAATAAAAGGAGCTGAATATCATCAGAATCTCATTCTAATCAACACTGCTTAGAGCAAGAACAATCCTCAGAGTGAGGATGCTCTGCTATGGTGGGAAGAGGTAAGGTCTTGTTTCTATTCCCCTCCAGCCTCTATAAACACACTCATAACAAAGCAGTATATAAATATATATATAAATATATATATATATGGCAAACCCTGAACAAATAACTGTGGCACAGAAAGCAGAGAAGTTATTTAGTAAACACTCTTTTGTCTTAGATTAGGCGCTGAATAAAAACAAAACAACATGTTATCAGAAAAAAAATGCATGCAAATGCTGCCACTGCTTTCTGGTTTAGGGTAAAATAGATTGATTCCTATTTTGCAGTTCTGCAGCTTTTTTTTTCCCCCACAGAATTTGTTTTGCAGACTGTAAAGGGAAACATCAATATTGGTAGCTAGAAGCTGCACTATAATGTCTATAAAACAGATGCAAAGAGGGCAAATATTTATCCTGTAATAGTCAGATTTGGAGTTAAATGGAGATCTTACAGTCATGAAGACACCGCAGACTTCTTAAGAATCTCTTTTTATTAATTCCTGATAAGTGAAAGGCCCTTCTATTTGTTTCTAGTTCCTAGTACCTCAAAGACTAACTTTCCAACACACAAAACTTGGCAAGGAGAGAAACTGTTTTTATGAACACAGTTCAAGAATTAGTATTGGAGTTTATTTTCCCTCAGCAAATTGAAATGGAATAAATTGCTTTTATCCTCTTTAGAAATTGAATTGATTGCTAGAGGTTAGGACTGTGGTGGCAAGTCACAGGAAAAAAAAAGAAAAAAAAAAAGAAAAAAAACAAACAAAAAACACTGAAGAGGAGTGAAAGGGAAAGATGAGTTTGATTTTTTCGTTTGAATTTTGAAAAATCAGCTGCAGTTCATCTGGTTCTAATATAAATGCAGAAACACAGAAGATCTATTGGTTCATTGCCATTTTAAAGACAATCAGATTTCATTGATAACATTCCTGGTTTTCTTTGATTTGAAGAAGAACAGTCACGTTTTAAAGCATCTAAAGTCTCTTTTGTTACCTGAAATTTGCTTTGGCAGAGCCACAAATTGTTTTTTTCTGCTTATTTTTTAACCATTGTTCCATATATCTCTTAACTGTCAGTTAATGTCCCTCTGTCCCTGCTTCCACCTGACCAGTGATTTTCTGCCCCAGAAAGGTGCTCTCCAAGTATCATTCAAGTTGTTCAGAATGTCATAACCTTACACTTCATTTGGAGTGCTTATTATAATTCTGCATTTTTTGGTTTTATTCTTTGTTTCCCCACACAGTTTATTCCCTGATTTCAGCTTTGTAGGAACACCAGCTTAGTCCTAGACAGCACAGGCTGTTATAATTACCCCTGTCAGGGAATAGAACAGGCATCAATGTTCCCAAAAATTTCCAAATTCATCCCCAACACAGTGATTCCAGTACTACCAGTATTTTCTGACCAGTCAGAAGTCCTTTCCAGCCCTTCCAACAGTTTTCCAGCTGCACTCTGGTGTGCCAGGTCTGGAGCAGAACCCTTCCCTAACGTTCCCAGAGGATTAGAATCCAAAATTAACCCAGAGACCTCTCCCTGCAGCAATCCTTGAGCACACGATTGGGGACCTCCCTCCTCTGTGCCTGCAGCATCTCAGGTTAGCACTCTGAAGATGGTTGGTTGCAGTTTATAAACCAAATAAAAATGTAGCTGACAAGCTGGAGGAGCAACAGCACCATCCCCTCTCTTTTGGTGACACCTTCCATTCAGGTCTCATTCCTGGGTTATTTTTAGGTCAAATTAAGGCCTGATGTAGAACAGCAAAAGTTGGTTATGCTGCAGGAGAGGGAGGGATCTAAAAAGGTTCCTTCTCTTACAAATTGAGTCATGTTTGGAAAACAAACAAACACCACTTTGCAGAAATTCCCTTTCCTAGGCAACTTCAACTAATGTTCTAGAGCCAGATACAAATTCTACTGAAGGCAACATTGAATGTAAATGCTAAATTCTAATTCAGCTGCCTAACTTTCAACATTTGTGGTTTGAAGTTCTTTTGTCAAGCAAAGCCATTCAAGACCGATGATATTTTTAATAATAGGATGTGCCTTTCTATCTGAGGCCAGCATTTTTTCTTTGCTGCTGCTGGTCAGGAGTGTGTTCTGTGCCAGCAGTTTCATCCAGCCTCTCCCAGGCTGAACTTGGGTGATGGTGTGTAGATTATGCCAGAAAGAGTAACAATACCATGGAAATGCAAAATATTGCTGCTCTTTCTTTTCCCTTGCTGCTGCTGTTTCTTTATTTCTTTTTCCTTTTCCTTTCCCAGTTCTTCCTCAGGCCTTCTCAATCCTTTAAGCCTCCCAGCTCTATAGGGAAATGGAAAGTTATTGTGTGCCTTCGATAAATCTGTCGGGGTGAAATTCATTTAATTCAGGAGCAAAGCCTACTGATAAAAAAGGCCAGAGTTTTTCCCCAGGACATTAAAGATCTGGTAAGAATCTCTCTCTGCTACTGCCTGTGTAAGTCTAGAGCCAGATATGCTTGGATATCAAAATTAACACCATAAACAAGTTTATATTCTATCATGAATTTGAGTCACTTTTGCTGATTCTTTCATCTAAGCATGTTATTCAGAAATGAGCATTTTATCACTCTGCTGTGAAGATTCATTATAGCTGTATAAGATTTCAAGTTAGAGGTCCCAATTCAAACCTTCTTTTTCTGATTTTGAACCCCCTAATCAAAATAAAATTAAATAAAGCAATGGGGCTATAAAAAAAGTCTTGTACAATCTCAGAAAAAATATGGTAGTTCAAATTCTAACTGCATTTCAATTCAAAACAGGGAAAAGCAATTTTCATCAATTATTGATTTATCAATATCCTTGATTTCATGAAACATTTTTAATAGCTGTATTCTAATTAAATAGCATTATTCAAATACAATAGATTTTATAACCATCACTTACATTGACTGCCTGGGTTTTTAATAGCTCTCTGTCACCTTCAGATGCTGAGACAAAGTTATGGATGTCATTCAGCTTTCACCCAATCCCCCTAAACCAACATTATTCCCTTCAGAGAAAAGGATGCTGTTTGCAATTCTGCTCTTCCCCAGTCCTGCCATGCTAACTTTATTCCCTTGAGATGAAAAATGCTCTTTAAAATATTAGGATTTGAACAATCTTATTTTCCATCTCCCCAGCCATGAGGTGTTGTGGCATAGATTGGGATCATTTTGTCCTTTTGATGATCCTTTAAAGAATTCTATTTTTATTGCAGCTGAGATTGGTACTTAGTGTGTCCCATCTTCCAGGTGCACTAATTACTTACCTAGATATTCTTTCTAACACTCAGGGAAAATATAAGTACTTCTATAAAATAAATAGAATTGCAGAAGCCATTCTGGTGCATCTTTTTGCTCTAATTGGCTTGAATTTAACGGGGTGGAGGGAAGGAAAAAGGAGAAAAACAAGGTGCTTTCCTTGTCTTGCTTGAAAGATAAAGCTAAAACAGATTCTACATCATAAACATTTTTTCATCTGAGTTAAAATAAAACATCAGTATAAAATAATCTTAGTGGTTATTACAGTAAGGCTTAAGGGGCAAATAGCCTGGATTTATTCCTTGCTCTGCCAGGGAGAACTGAACTGCAAGAGGCAATTTCCAGAAGAAGGTCCCAGCTTAAAACTGATTTTTTGCACATCCCTCTTAGTGCTTACAGTGGCTGAGAGTAATAGAAAAACTAAGCATATTTACTGAATGATGTGCTTTTAAATACATAAGTAGTATAAAAATTTTACCATAAGTCTTTTGTAATAAGCACTATTTACAGAGAAAATTACTAAAGCCAAGCAAATACCAGTTCCAGTAACTCACTGAGTTAAACCCCGAAACCAAGTGCCTGGATCGGTTCTGAACTGGTGCTTTTGTAATTAATACTTTACTCTGCAATGTGTTGACATTGGTGATTTATTACAGCTCTTACTTTAAAAGCACAAGCAGATTTATAGACATCATGGAGAGGTAGAAATGTCACATTAAAAATTAGGGGGTTTAGTTGAAAAATTTTCTTACTACTACGTGTGTATTAAAATGGTTTCTAATATAATTTTCTGTTAGCCTTGGCAAACCAGTGGTGGCATCTGAGCACTTTAATGCCAGTTCCATTTAGAGCAGAAAGAGGTTGGTTGTGTGGGTGGCAAGGGAAGGGAATTTATGGTTACAGACAAAACACTTCTAAAGACTCAGGATCGAGGACTTTAATCCCAACTTTTTCTTCCTGTTAAAGTAATCCCACTTGCAAGGATGAACATTCAAAATAAAGAACATTTTTAATAACATTTAAGCAGCCCATGCACCATAGCAGGGACCTGGCCCATGGCCACTTAAATAAAAAAGGACTACTGTGCATGGTACAACTCCCTGGGTGACCCAGGGCATTTTAAATTCCAGTTGCAAGCCTATTCTTCCTATTTTTCTGCTTCCCATCTAAAGGTCTTGACACCTCATCTTTAAAATAGCGCTGGAAACATCTGAGTGAAAGGCACGACAATGTGGGGAAACGCTCCTATGGAAGCTGTTTCTTAACATGGTTTTCAGGAGGTCTCTTTAGAATAAACTGTTTTGCTCTGAAGGGGTTTGTGCTGCACAGCACTGACAGTTAAGTGGTAAATGGAATCTCTCCATGGGCTCTGTGTTACTGTTGAACAAAACCCAGGAGCTGAACACTAAATAAGACACTGTGCTTAAATACAGGAATAAAAGAGAAGTCAGGAGAACAGTGGGTAAGTTTTATGTCACATCTGCAAGCACCCTGTTCCAGCAAAAGTCATTCAGGTATCTCTTCTTTGATGGCAATAACAAGTTCTGAAGCAGTTGGGGGTTTTGTTTGGTTTGGGGTTTTTCTGTGAACCCATGGTGAGAAATTTGAGTAAGTTGTACTCCATGAATAAAGGGCCATAAGAGTGAGTGATACACTTCTTGAGAGAGCAAAATATGTGGGGAACCCAGAATATTCTGATGGCAGGTAACAAGATAGTTCTACCATCCTAAGGAGATGAATCTTTCATAGGAGATCACACCATGGCTGGGACTGGAATAGGAAGAGAGATTTAGAGCTGGGCCTGCTCTAAATGAGCTACTGAAATAGCACCTGGATTTCTGCTACACAAAGGAAGGAAAGCAGTCTGGATTTCATCTCCTGGCAGGCAGGCAGGGGTCTGATAGCAGAAGATCAAAATATGGAGAAACCAGAGATAAGAGAGGAAAAAAAAGATAAACCAGCACAGTTCAGCCAACACACAAATACACACACTCACACAAAAAGTAGCAAGAAACGGGATGCATGTGGACAGTAGAAGGAGGTAAAGTTATTGGGAAACATAAAAGATGCACAGAAGTGGATTCACAAGAAATCCATAAAGATTTCATCTCGATCAGACTGCTGAAGAAAACGGGTGAGGAGTTTAAAATCAGCTATGTCATGAAAGCACTTCAGGCAAGAGTAAAAGCTTGAATTTACCGGTAAAGGTTATTGAGAAAGAGTGCAGAGTGAAAGCAATGATACAGCAAAAATCTGTTTTCCTCAAAAAAAAAAAAAAATATGCTGACAAAAGTTTGGAAAATACAAGAAATAAAATTTAGTTTCAGAAACTGTGTTTCTAAAATGCATCAGTAGTAGATCTACTTTACCTTTTTTTTTAGTCTTAAATGAGATTTTGTAAATTAAGAATGAAATATCAGTCAGCTTTAAAACCTCTGGAGCACCTTTGTCTTATCCCAACAACCAAAGTATGCAGTTGTGGCTCCTCCCAGCCAGAATATCCTTCCCTAAAAAGATTTTCATGTATAAACAAAGAGCTATTTTATATATATGTAGATCCTGCCATGGCACTGATGAAACATTTCTCTAAAGCTTTAAATAATGGATCAGATGACATTCCCACAAAGACATGGGCTCATGTTTGCTCTCAAATGGAAATGCAAGGATTTATCATCATTTCTACGGGTCACAAGATCCCACACTTTGAGGGGTTTTGACAACTGGTTTCTCTCATTTAAATTTGATGAAAATAACTTAAAACTGCTAACCTGCAAATACATTTTGTGTTTGTTTTCATGTTGTTCAGTACTGCAGCACAAAATGGGGCCTGTGGAATGCGTGCCTGGGATAATTGATGGTGCTGCCATGGGGTCCAAAATATCTTCCCACATACTAATGGGGTTTATGCCATTTTGCCTCACAAATTTGTTTTAATGATTGTGACAGCTCTCATTTTTCCTTTGTTAAATTTTAGTGACTGTTATTGGATATTTATTTTTAGAAGCACAAACATATTACAAAAAAAAACAAAAAACACATAAGCCCACTGAGGATGAATAAAACATCTCCACAGTAACATTCCAAATAGTGATGTATGACTCTTGTAGACAGACTGACAAACTTCAGTCCTAACTCTGCAACAGGATTTGGTAGCAGAGAATCCTGAGCTCAAAAGTGACTTCAGAAGAGAAAAGCCCTCTTTTCCTCTCCTCTGGGGTTATTTGGCAGCGCTTTTTTCCAGACGTGGATAAATAAGAAAATTTATTTTATTAGTTTTTATATAATCAGCTGCAAATGCAATCAAGAACATCCCCTCAAGACAAATGAATATTTTGGTTTTGCTTGTTTGTTCACAGAAGAAATTCTACCCTAATCATGTATTTCAATCTTATTTTATAATACCTTTAAATGATATCTTAAATAGCTTGGTTTGAAATGAGTATTGATATTGGTGTCCATACAGAGCAATAACAGTTCCCATCTGTAGGATAATATTCCTGGCAGTAAGAAAGACTGTGATATATTTTAAAGGCACAGGTTCTTAGAAGTCCATTTAGGAAATCTTTTTTTTTCTCTCTTGGCATTAGTGCCCCCACACCCAGGACTGTGTCATTTACAGCCACTTTTGTCACCAGGCTCACCTCTGGAAACATGAGTGAAGGTAAATTCCCTCAGCTTCCTTCCATCTGCACTGAAGCTCGGATAACTTACTTGCTGTTTACATATTCCATCACTTTCTATGTCAAGCTTTCATACACGACCCAGAGAAAAACATGCAAGAAACTGTGATGTTTCAAGCTAAAGGACACCCAGTATCCTGCACAGCAAATGAGGCAGTTTTAAACCCACCCTTGCAATAGCAGCAATTTCTGTTCCTTTCCTCTAAACAGCTCTGTATTCCAAGGGAACCTGCAATAATCAGTAGTTTGTTACAGACATGAGTCATAATTATGTTCTTTCTCTCTCTCGTTTAAGTTGTTCGAGTTCATGAATTTTTTGGCTGAGAACGTCATCTTCTGCTACATGGGACTTGCACTATTCACATTCCAAAATCACATCTTCAGTCCTCTTTTTATATGTGGTGCATTTGTATCCTTTTCTTTAAAGAAGCATGTATCTGTGTACATTTGTATATAAATAAAAAAATGTATGTTCCATGAGGGAAAAAAAAAAAAAAAAAAGCCAACAAGCAAACCAGAGAGTTCCTTGAATCTTTTTGCCTGTGCAGAGCCAGTGCAGACCCACAAACAGCAGAGCTGCCTCCAGACAGATGGGTGCCATGAGCAGGACTCCCCCAAAACCACTTAAATGATATTAAGTCCTTAAAAACAAACAGTTCTGCTTTCCTTCTTTAAATTTGATATCTCTAGATACATAGATTTATTTCTACCATCATGTGCCTAAGAGACTGGTGAGAAAAAGAGTCTGTGTCTTTAATCCTGCCGTGGTTTCTCAGCAGATCTGTGGTTCACTGGTACAGCAGGGTAGATTTTTTTCACGCTGACAGTTTATACAAATCTGATCCAGCCTCATGTCTCTAATTAAGGTAACTTTTGTGACAGTTTCATGGAGGGGTAATAAAGAACGTGCAAACAATCTACGCAGAAAAGGGGAAGAAAAAGCAGAATGTGCAAGGACAACATGAACGGTCAGGAAATAAGGAAGCAATAATCAGGAGCAAAAGAACATTTATCCTTTGCAAATTGCTGCTCAAGGAGATAATGCCAGCTCTGCAATTGAGGAGGGGCATTTCACTGAAGGGATGAAGTCACACGTGACACAAATGTGATGAGTAGAAGTAGAGTGATTGAAGTGGGATATATAATGATGAACATAAAACCAGGATGTCTGGAGAAGGCAAATCTTTGCCACTCCACAGTTCTATTGGAAGCAGAAGGATATGCCATGTAAAATGTAATGGAATACAACACCATATTAATTTTAATTGCACTTATAAAATAACTTCAGAGAAATATTTGGTTTACTGTTTTTGTCAGTAGTTCCTCCACTGTTTTCCTCAACACCTTACATTTCAGGTGGCAGTTTTTGTAGCAAGAGCTTGCAACATATACCCACTTTCTTTCCTTTTGAATTTGGGTCGAAAACAAAAGATTCCCAGGAACTTTCAGCACATGATGATGTTCTCAGGTAAGAGCTTTTTTTTTTTTTTTTTTTTTTGATATTTTTCCTCTCCACCTTAACAACTGGCAAGGATAGTCATCATTCACTAGAAAAACCCATACCCATCACAAATTCCTTATCCTCTAACTCAAGGTTGCCTCTTCAAAGCTACTGAAGGAAATGGATGCATTCTCATCAGCTTCACTGTGCTCTAGAGATATTTTAATGAACTTTTTGCTGTGTCATTTTAAAGGCACCTGTAGCATATCTGACAGTATGCTCACAAACCAGCAAATAAATATCCACTTTGGACAGTGTCAGTACTCCCAACAGACATGCCTTTAACTTCAGGAACAGTTTTACTTTGAAACATGAGACTAGAAGATTTTAAGTCCATAGACCTTTTCATATGTCCTCCAGCTTGATATTTAATTTTATTGATTTTTGTTAACATTGTGGAATAATAGAAAAAAAAAAATTAAAAATCCAGAAGAGGGAGCCATGTTCTACTGTGATTTGTACTCAGCCCTGGAACTGCTAAAATCTTAACTGGATTCTCTATTTTCTGATTTGTACAAGCTAGAAATAACTCCACTTGACTTTCTGATGCTAGTTAGGAAAAACTAACTTATAGGCTAAGAACATTTGTTCAGTAGAAGGCAGACGGGCAGATCCCCCAATGCCATTTACGTAGCAATTTTCTAAAATTGGAAACTTAGCACTTTTTTTCCCCTTCATTTTCCTGCTTTTTTAGATAAAAACCTATTCCAAATTCTTATGGATAGAAGTCCTTGACTGACAGCCTCGATGCCCCCCGATCCATTCAGCCAGATAACGAGTGCAATACAATTTACAGCTTGCTCATCAGCAGTTCTGCACCTCGGGGGGCCTCATTTATCCCAGTGCAATTCCAGAGATCCACACAGGGGTTCATTCCTGCAGCCATTCAATCCTTCTGCTAAAAGCTGCCACTGAAAATGTCAGTTCATAGCAGCCAGACTGGAGTGAGAGATGATGGCACAGCCAGTGGGAACTGCCACTCAAACCACCACTCACCTGCACTGTGCAGCAGGTAACTCCAGCAAAGCCAGCAGGTGGCCAACTGGACAACAGCAGGAGCAGCAGCTTCATATCATCTGTTATCTAGTTTGGGGGCTTCATTTTGGCTTTTGTTTTTCATCAGTCAAAGGGCAGAATTCAAACTCTTCTGAAGTGTATCTTAACTCTTTAACTTTCCTGTCCTGGTTTCCTGCAGTGGAATTTCATTCTCCACAGAGCAGGAGCAGAAAGTAGCCTGCAGCCAGCAAGTGAACGTGAGAACTCACACTCACACATCAGCTTTCCAGGACAAGCTGGCAGCTGAGAACTGAAACTCTGAAATGCTCTAGTATTGGAAACTGCTACAGTGTAAATGTTAAAATTCTCAGAAAAGTAATTTTTAACTATTCTTGAGGAAAAAAAAAAAAAGTATTTTGTAGAGAAAAAATGTCTTTACAACATTATAAGGAAGTAAATGGCATAATCTGCAAGTAGAATAATGAAGACTGACTGTCTCACACTACCAGCAGCTGCACACTTCACAGAACACTTGGGATACATGGATTTTCTGGGTAACTGTACTTTTTAAGATGCACCAAGATTTGTGCTTAGCTACCAATAACATTCTCATGTGCTGTAAATGGATCACACTGTATATCGTGATAAACAGAGAACAGTGACTGCCAGAAGAGAGACACATTCCTGACATACCTAAACAAGAGGCTGAATTTGAGTTTGAAGGAAAACAATCTACAAAAGACAGCAGCAATAGCCATAGGATATTTTGGGTTGGAGGGGATCTTCAAAGGTGTAATTCAACCCTCTGCAGTGAGCTGGGGTATCTGCAGCTGGATCAGGGCTCAGAGCCCCATCCAACCTGCCCCTGAGTGTCTCCAGGGGTTGGGTGTCCATCCACCACCTCTGGGGGCAACCTGCCAGCATTTCCCACCGTCCCTGTTCTGGTGTAGCACCAGGGTCTGGTCAACCACAGGGGAAAATGGGCTTCACTCACCACAGCATCACACCTTCAGGTGTAGAAAAGAATGAATTTTGGGATAGTTTTGTTTCCTTTCTTATCATTACCAAACACACCAAACATTTACTGGGTTTTTTTAACTGAGTTTTAGTGCAACACTCACCAAAGTGATTGCAGCCAAGGTCAGGCAAGTACGTTGTCAATTAGTATTTGATTATAACTTATCCTGCCAATAATTCTACTGAAATCATTATGTTCTGCTTTTTGAGGAGTATTAAATTAATTTGAGAAAAAGTGGAAGTGTTAGGCTTGGAAGTGGATTAAGTAACATTTTGATTTATCACATTCTTCATCTGCTTCTGCCACTCCTCTAACAACACATTACAGAGGGTGGACTGGCCATGTTTAATCATGATTCCTGATAACATTCCATTGTAAATGAAAACTTGATTAGTCCTTGTATAATTAAACCTGAGCTTCTCAAATTAAGCTGAACATCAGCTAAAGTAAACAGTCCAACAGCCTCTGCTCATGGGAAAAAGAAATGTTTTAAAGTCCTAAACTGTAAGGGAGATACCACCATACACCAGTAGTCTATGCTGCATGAAAAACACCTCATTTCACTGCAGACCCTACTCTGGTGCATTCAACAGCTAATAAAACGAAAAGGAAAGGAAAATTAATGGATACAAATGAACTTCCACTCTTCTTCCAATATCCTTATTTACTTTTTCCTTTCCTCTTCTCTACAGCATATCAATCAGCCACAGAGAGGCTGGTGGGACACTGTCAAAGGGATGGTTGCTGTTAATATTAGGCATTACAGCAGCAGTGATGAAAGGGAGCAACACAAAAGCAGAATTACAACAAAAAAGAGTGCCAGTTTAGGGGCATTGACATCTGCACACTCACACAGACACGGAGGGGGGAAGTGTCAGCGTGAACTTTTCCAAGAGACACAGATACATAAAGAAATCAGCTAAACAGAAAAGAAAGCAAGGAAGGAAAGAGCAGAGAACTGCAGCTGAAACCAAACCACCAGATCTACCTCCAGAAAGTCTCCCTTCCTGGCAAATTCTCTTCACCCCAACAACAAACAGGACGTCCCCCAAGCTCCTGAGAGGGCTGGGCTGGGAGAGGGAGGTGTGTGTGTGTGTGAGGAGTGTGAGCAGAGCATGGCAGCAGCCCAAGGGACTGGCTTATCCATGGCCTCTGACACATTAAAGAACATCAGTTAAAGATGAATCCACGATGGCTGGCACAGCCAGCAGAAAGATCTGATAGGAACTCTCTGATAGAACCCAAGGATGAATGGATCACAGCACAGATGTGGAGCTGCTGCCAGTGCAGCACCTCTGACAGATGAGGGGAGAGAACCTCTGTTCATGGTTCAGCAGAGCGTGTTCCTCCTGCTGTGCCCCATGTCCACTGCATCCCACCCACTCTGCTCTGCTGGCATTTCACCCTGTTACAGAACATCTCATCTTTTGTTACAGAAAATCTCATCTTCCTTATCTTTCTATTTCAGCATCTTAACCTTTTCTGAGGTTGTTAAAATTCCATTCCTTCATTTGTGTTATTACCCAGAATATATTTTGATATATATATAGAGAGAGGGAGTAGTGCTCCTTGCATCTCACTGAGTCTTTACATTTTAGGTGGATTCATCTGCTTCCCACTGCTTTAGGTGGAAGCAAAGGCTTTGATTATTTATTTCCCTTTTGACATTTTTTTAGTTGGAACTGAACTAGCTCTTACAGACCATGTCGAGTCTTGTACAAATGAAAAATGCAGTGAAGGCCCTCACTACTTTTCTAAACTGAAAAAACAGCCAGTCCAATGCCCAAGAAGCAGAGATATATTAATTAACAGAGATATATTAACTTTTTTTTCCCTATAACCTCTCTTATCAGATGTTCTGTATTTATCATTGCAGTTATGGAAAGCAGCATCATTTTCCACTGAAATGTAGCTGTGCTGGCCATCCAGATTAGCACCATAACCACTGAAAAAGAGCTTTTTTCATCCCCTGTTCATCCCCTTCTCACACACACGTCTAAAATGAGCTGATCTTTTTTCCCTGTAAGAAAACACTAAAGCATCTGCATTGCCAGAGACATCATCTACAGAAAATCAAACCCAAGGACAAGGCCAGTTGTTCACTGCAGCGTTTGGAACCTGCTGCACTGCCTGGGTAACTCCAAGCTGGTTCTTCCTCACAGAAATGGCTTTGTGCTGTTCCCTGGAAAAACTGCCCAGCTCCTATAGCAAATAATTCACATTCTGGCCATGGAATCTTTGAGCTTTAGAGTTCTAGGCCAAAAATAGCTGCATTTAGCAGTTAATTAAATGATTCTGCATATGCCATCAGTGCCTTACAAGAGGTTTAATTACAAGATTTAATCTCTCAATTCCTCCAAAGTACTTTTTGGATTCAATGTGCATTGTATACATGCAATGGCTTTCCTCTCTACCCTTATTTTGTGGAATTCTTTTTTAAAAAACAGTGAAGTAAATTTAAATAGATAAATGAAAAGTATCAGAAAACATAGAGTAGTATTTGTATTATGCATCCTGAGGGCTGGAGGCACCAGCAGGCACTTTCCCCCTCAATTTTAAAACATGGTATTCTGTGAAGACCTATTTAGTCAGCTTATTACTACCCAGGGGGCTTTTTTTAAACTCACTTAGCTGCTTTCCCCACCTTTGTGAGTGCTTGGGTTTTCACTCTCTGTAGGTGTATAATTTTACAACTATTATAATATTTCAAGTACACTAATTTATTCTGCACCCCCTTTTAGGTACTTAAAATCACCTTTTAAAAACTATTCATTGTTTTTAAGCCATATTTTTTCTGACTGGTCTTAACATAATGAATTATTTTAAAGAAATGCTCTTTTTTGAAGCAAGAAACAAGTTGCACATTTGGGTACAGGTTCTAATGCCAATCCTCCTTCTCACTTGCACCTGACCTCATGAGTAGTCCCACTACATACAGATTTCTTTTTCAACATGCATGAAGTTCAGATTACTATTTCATTTGCAATTATTCAAGACAATTCAGTGGATGTAAAGCAACTGTGTGATTATTAGGTGAATATGAGAGTACTTCCATTGCCCACTTTTGCAAAGCTGTTTACACTGCATTAAAACCCATCCTTTCAATCAGCACAATTCAGTATTTTTTGGGGATTATGATCAGAAAATTTCCTCTGCCCTTGGAACAGGGTTTGGACCGAGCAGAGTAAAACTCTGTTTCTCCACCACATGAAGTTCATCAGCCTTGTCTCTTGTCTTTTCCCAGGTTTACGTGGGGCAATAGCATTTGCACTGGCAATTCGAGACACAGCCTCTCAGCCCAAACAGATGATGTTCAGCACAGCACTGCTGATTGTGTTTTTCACTGTCTGGGTCTTTGGTGGGGGCACCACTCCGATGCTCACCTGGCTGCAGATCAGGTTAGTGCTCTCTACAGTGTCAGTCACTACATTCTCACAACTTCCTGATGCTTACATGTGTGCTTTTTAAGAGTTTTAACAAAAAAAAGGAGGTATTTCTCCTCTGGTAGAGGCTCCAGACCACAGGGACCGGGTTCTCCCCACGTTTGTTATGGGTTTACACTTGGGTCAGACCCATCCTTATTTCCTAAAATTTGTTTCATTATTGTTCCTTTGAAACACCATGAATAAATGTTAGTGTTGTCCTCCTCACTGCTGAAGAAAGAGCTGTAGAGGTAGATTTTGCCCTCATCTTAAAATGTGTATTTATAACACAAACATATCATAAATCACATATTTCTGATTACAATGTGAATATGCTAGACAAATCTGCCTGCATTGCTGTATCATTCAGCCTCCATTGGTACATCGTTCAATAACTAATTTATTACTGATTTTTAGATGTGCTTTTTCACTATGGTATTTTTAAAGTTACTTCATAGTGACTTGTATCCACAGACAATGAGGAATGACAAGGGAGGTTCAATGACAAGAGAAAGGGAAATAAGAAGCTGGAATAAAAAGTATCTAATTTAAATGCAGTGTCCTCCTAAGTGTGCTTTTTTGAAGCCCAACTTTTATTAATGACTGTAATGCTGTTGCTGAGTCTGGTCACTTCAGAATCCATTTAGAACCCACTGCTGTGATTAGTAAGATCACCAAAGAAAACCATGGTACCAAGATAGGATGGCATTCACCATTGCTCATAATTTATTCCATATATGGCATATATTTTCCTTATTTACAAAGTGATGTCTGATTACAAGCCTTTATGTCAGTCTCATGCTGTAAAACACCAGCTGAAGAAAACCAAACTGGAGCTTTAACACAGATAAATCTCACAGACCAAACGAGGACCAGCGTGCAAGTTCACAGTGTAAACACAAAATGCAGGCATCCCTACGTGTGCAGGGTCTTTATTCCTGTGACAGTTTGGTTCTTTTTCATGACACGTCTCATGTCCCATAACGTCAGTCGGGTCCATCCCAGTTTGGATACACTCTGCAGTATCAGCTGCCTTTCTGAGATGTGCCACTTTTTCACTGTCAGTCAGCACCAGAGTTTTTAAATGGCAACAGAAACGTGGATGAGGAGGAGTGCTTTCAGTAGGTCTTGAGGGCCTAATCAGTTTGGATTTCCACAAAAGGAGGTTGAGGGATAATTTTGAGGACACAGCAAGGGAAAGAGGCAGTGAGCAGCAGTCACGTGTCCAGTCTAAGGACTGAGCACGACATGCCTGTCCTGGTTTAGCTTTCTGGGTAATTTTGAAATGAACACTGCCAAGTGCTTTCACTAACCCCAGCAATTTAATTGGATGTAATTTCTTCTGCTACTTTGTGCTACCCAGAGGTGCAGAGTCCCACAACACCACGAGCAAGGGGCTCTCAGGAATTGTTTATACTGTTCATCAGGTGCTTCTTTCTTTACCCACCTGTACAAGAGATTTTACCAAAGGCACTGAAAGCAGACAGTCAGTATTGATTTGAAATGGCCATCTCTTTGAGGATCTACTCTGAATCCCAGCAGATCTGCCAGGCATTTTTCCCAATCAAATAAATGGCTTTTGTACTCGGGATATAGATTTTCTTACTCTAAAGCTATTAGGTTCACAATTTCCAGCTCATTTCTTGACATCAGAGCACACAGCTTCACAAATTATGAGGTGCTCAAACTGAGATAAAATTTTAAATAGGCAAATGTATCTTAAGGCTCTGATTTCTCTCTCTAGTGAATATATTTCACTGTCTTCATAATTTATTATACCTCAATATGGAATTTTGTCCTGAGCTACCATTTGTCTTTTTAGTCTTAATTAATTTTGCCAAGGAATTGTATTTAAGGGTGGTGGTAATTCCTGACAGTTGATACTTGTATGGATTCCAGCAGACCTGAGTTTGCTGGGAAAGCCACAGGGCTGCTGCAGATGATAGCCCCCTGCTTGGTGCACTCCCCCTGTGTGTTTGCAACTGTGCCTGAACAGAGTCAAGGCAAAGGATGGTTCTCCAGACCTGTCCAGCCACTTACTGCACATTATGGTCTACAGATTGTACTGTTTCAGGTATTTACTGCACTCTCCATAATTTACATTGTGCAGTTCTCAGAGCAGTGACCAGGACTGTCAGTGTATAAGGGAATAGAACAATGACAGTTTTAAAATAAGAGAGGAATTAATTGTCCTCTGAAAAATCAATCTTTGTTTCCATAATAACCGGAATTTCCATAATCTTCCATCTCTCCTCACAGCAACAGCATCAGATCTACTTTGCTTTTTTTTTTTTTTCCAGTTAAAGTTTAACATAATGTAAATATAATCTGTCACTCTATTTTTAGAGAAAAGATGAGGATGTGTCCTCAGAGATAACTACCAGCTGATTTATTCCAGGAATATGTACGGCTTATACAACACTTGCAAATTGTTGCCAAAACATATAGTAAGATATATTATCCAAACTAACCATGTGCTACTGAAAAAGGCTCAACTTCCACCCTCATTTAATGCAGCAACATCATTCAAAGCTATCCCACAAGGTTGCAGAAGCCAGCTGTGCTGAGAGCTTTTGTAAAAACAAGCTGAAATAGATCCCAGGAGTTCACTGAGTTTATTAAAGTTCAGAATTCTAGTTCCCTTTATTTAACAAACAAATTATATTGAAACATATATTTCTACTTAAACTGTAGCTTGGATTTAAGAAAAGTTCCTAAAGCCTTGGAAATCTGACCTGCTAATGGCAAAATTTATGTCTACATGTCTCTACATGTCAAAACACAGTTTTAAAAGAAACCCATATGAATAATTCTCATTATTTTACTACTGCATTTACTCATACAGAGCAGCCTTTAAAACGAGTCTTGAGATTCTTCACAAAGACTAAATATCAACTTTGTTCTAAAAAAAATGAAACATACACTTTGGGAAATGTTCTTATTTATTTTAACTCTCTCCTTTTTAGATACCTGAAGCCCTGTGTTTCAGGAAGTGTTTCATGTTCTCTTACTGAAAATCAGGTCCTATTTAAATGCTCCCAGTTGTCTGGGTGCAGCAACTCAGCATTTGTGAGCAAGAGGCACATGCCCAGTCCATCAGAGCACTATCAGCTGGCATTCTGAGAGCAAAAGTGGTTGCACCACATTCCTAAATAATGCATTGTCTTTTGGCTTATCTGAGAGTTATAACTCAGGGGGAAAAATTGCTTTTACTCCCCATGTGAAAGGACTACAATATTCTGTTCCTGGCAGACAATGAATAAACCTGTATCAGCATGTGAGAATAATTTCATGATACATCAACACCAAGACAAAAATAGCCATGTGGCTTCCCAGTCAAATTGAAGTATTCGATAAATGTGCCTTCAGAGATGTTGAGTATTACTTGCTAATGCTTTTGGATGTATGTCTCCCTTCCTTCCCCATACTCTGATTAAAAATAGAGAGCTACATTTTACAGTAAATCTGCAATGAGAGGTTTGAGGATAAAGGATTCTCCTGACAGGCAGAGCAAAAATACAAAGCTGTTAATAAAACATGTCCCATAAAAGCATTGTGCTAAGTATTAGGTCTTGTTTGTTTATCATCACCTTCTGTGTAAATGTTTGTCAAGAGATTTCCAAACTCTGTGCAGCAGTTCTTCAGTTAATAAGGATATTTTTCTCCATATTCTAAATAAATACTAAGCAGTATTGAATAGTAATCTTTAATACTGTGCCTTTGGTATGTGCTTTAGAAAAGAGCTGTCTGTGTGCCCTTAAAATCACGCCATCTCTAGTTCACCTAAACTTCAGTTCCAAACCTTCAGCTTTCTCTAACTCCTAATGCCAGAGGCCTGGCATATCACACATCTGGGGGATGAGCAAGGCTGTCCAAACTCAGGCTCTCAGCAGAAGAAATCAAGAATTTGGTTCCTCCAGTATCCAAAACTTGAATCCACTGTTTCAGTCTCAAAGGCCAGGGCAGTGTGTGTGTTTACCAGAAGGTCAGGGATGCAGATGGGCAGTGGGGTTAAATGCTGTACCTTGACTGTGTGAGACTAAAGCTGTGTACCCCGAAAAAACCAAACCACAACAAACCAAAGAAAAACAAACACCAAAACCTGGCTGGCAGTGTGTGATTGTGTGCTTATCTCAGCCCTTTAATGACCAGTTGGAGACTGCTGAAGGACAGAACTGTATGACCCAGCAACCACACTAACAACGTGACCTTGGCCAGGATTCTGGCACTCCTGTTTCAAAAATGACTTTTTCATTATTCCCAACTCTACAGCAGCACTCCCTGTGTTCAGCTGTGTTCAAAGAGAGGCTGCAGAATAACCCAGTGCAACGGTGGTAGCGCTTGGCACTGGCAAGTGGGAAGCTTTGAACAGATTTGGCCTGGTTTGTGCTTCCAAAGTTGCTCTTTCTGCTTCCCAAAAGAGGCCCTCCAAATTAAAAAACAAAACAAAAAACCACAAACCACTCAAATCGATATCATGGTCTTTGGAAACACTTCTGCCTTATCTAGAAAGGCAACAACTGAAGTAAGAAATCTCAAGCTGGTCCTTGAGCTACTCTGAACATGCCAGCCAAGGGCATGTGTTCATATCTTCAGATGATCCGTAACTCAATAGTTATAAATCAGCATTAAACTTCTTAATCGTTTTATTTGTATTCCTTTGAGCACATATCCCTGTCACCATACACCAAGAGGAAGGAAAGCCAGTTTAGAATAAGAGATTTAGTTAAATGTTTTCTCCTGGCCTTGACACGTTCTCTCTACTAGAACTGTATTCCTTTGGGTCACATTTCCTCCAGAGTCCTGGAAAAGTTTAGTGAAGTGAAGCATCTGTTGCTTTACTGTTGAAAATGGAATGTCAGCCTAAGTATCTTTAACTGCAATTTGTGAGTGACCACAACTTAGAGACAAACAGTGCAATTAAAGGCACTATGTTTTCAAGCACAGTTATATATTTTTTTTTTTGTCCTGTTTATTATTTTGGTTTGTGCTCAGAACAGTCATAATCAGCCTAACTGGTGTTCCCTCTAAGTAGCAAATATAGCTCCAACAAACAAAGCTTGCTCGTTTCCAGGGTCACATTCACCTTTAGCCAGAGGACAATATGTATTTAAAATCACACTACAACAAACACTCCTGTGGAGAGCCCAGTTTCAGTCAAGCCTCTTCAGCCCACCGAGTTTCTTTTCACCCAGACACAGAGATCACACCATCTTTGCCTGGAAAGGTTTATAATCCTAACAACCCTCTGAAATCCAGAAACAGCTGCAATTTGATGTAACAAGTCTAACCATTAATGCTGCAACTTTTTTTAAATTACAGCTGTCCTTAGTTGGCCAACTATCTGCTCCTGTGAACATCTACAGGACAGCCTCTTGCCTGACATCTTTGATACTGATGATAGTTTGAATATTCCTGCATTTACACTAATTGCATATATATGAGGAAGCATCCTGCTGACTCCCTGGGCTCTCCTCAGCATTAGGATATTACTCATTTATGTGCAGATTCTTAGGTCACAAAATCTACTTTGCTGTTTAAAGGGTGAGTTTCACAACTGTGAACACTTTTAAAACTATTCAAATAAAACTAAGCCAACAAGGAAGCTTTGGGGTGAGTTCATCGACAGTCCAAAACAACAGCCCAGAGAAGGCCCTGTCCCACAGTTATTGCTGATGAGCCCCAGCACTGTTCACACACATTACTCCAGAGACAACAAAAAAAAGGAGTTTAGGGTTGACTTTGGACACTGCAGGGCTGCCAGTCACTCTCTGTCCACCCAGTAACCCACCCAGTAGGATGGGGAACAAGGAATCCAGGAAGAGATTGGAAAAATCGCAGCTTTGACTTCAGCTATAAGAAATTAAGCCACTATAAATAACTATCAGCAATTCCAAGTTTAGCCAAGCACATCAGATAACATTGTGATTAAGCACTGGAATAATTTGCATGGTAATCTATTGATTACTTGGGACAGAGGTCACAGAGAGCATAAGATCAGATTCTGGTTTATCACTTCATTCCTTTGGTCTCCTGTAGCAGCACAGACTAAAACACTGGCTTACATCCTGCCTACAGAGCTGTTTTTAATACAAAAACATTGCTTGATGTGGTAGTTTCTCTCTGCTTGGTGGTCTTTGCCACCAGTTCTGGATTTGTGGGTCTGTAAACCCTTAGTGTGTACGTGGTATCTACAAGAGATGGAAATGGTCTGGTGATCCTGACTGAAGTCATGTTAGAGAACTGCATTCTGGTTCAAAGCCAGAGGCATTCAACATCACACAGGAAATTATCTGTGAGGAAAGAAAACACTTCTTGGGGCACCCCCACACTGAAAGGGTTAACGTAAGAGCTGCTTTTGTAATAGCAGCTAGAGCACGATTAGCCTGGGAAATGCTATAAATCAAGGAGCAGTATGAAACTGGACATCAAATGTATTGGATGTTATTATAAAAAAAAAAATAAAATAAATTGGATAATTTCCTTTCATTTCTATCTGAAAATGAGAAATGGTCCAGGTAATGAATCTCAGTGATCTCCTGAAATGCCCATCATTTATTTGCAAGGCACAGCTCTGCTGAGATGAGGGGTGCATTTGATCCCTCACAGTTATTCACCAGAGCAGTTTGCCTGAATGAGACTAAACAAGATTTACAAACAATTGTGCTTGATAAGAAAATAAGAGACCAAAATACAGAGGACCTGGGCTTTCTGACTGCAGCTGTGAGGGCAGATGTTGAATGGGAGATTTTAGATTGCAATTGTGACTCGTGCACAACTCCTCCGTGACTCCACCTGTCAACTTGTTGGTCTTTATTGGCCAGAGGGGTCTAATTTTGAGCCTGGTTTCCTACCCTGGCAGACAGTTAAATCCCACCTCACATATCACTTATTTCTAGCTCCACAAAGCTACTGAAAACAGAAAAAGAAAGAAGAAATGAAATATACTTTTATTGCTGGAATATTTGGGACAGGAGAGAGGGAAAATTACACAGCAATAAAAGATTTGTGTCTAGCAACAAATGATAAGATGAATTTTCCACAGGCCAAAAACTCTGAATAGTTGATAGGTATTTCCAGAAAATTATAAATAAACTAATAGCTTGGAATATAACCCATCCCGCTGGATTAGAGTCAATTAACTATATAGTTTGTCATTTTTTAAAGTGCTGTTGCTTTGATGCATCTGAGTATGAAAAAAAAAAATAATTCTTCCATTAAATGCAATAATTTTATTCTTCCACGAAAACTTTTCTCCTTGTCATACAAAAGGTAGCTGCTATGCAGCAGTCAACACCATAAAGTTCTTATAATTACAAATAAAGGATCTAAAAAACCTATTTGGAAATGCTGCTAGGGAACATCTTAATTATCTGGGACTTTGGAACGAAGCTGATGATTTATTACTCTCTACCAAAATATCCCAAATTAACTTGGAGCTCTAACTAATCTGTCAGAGTTAAATTGGTGCAAGCACAAACCCACTTTATTTCATGCATGTGCCAAAGCTGCATCATTTGAGGGTAAACAGAAGGTACAGAAAAAGAACTTGAGCCTTTAAAAATTTGAGATAAATGTGTGGGATGAAACCTGGCTCTAGAAAAAAATAAGAATCACATTTACAAAGATGAATCTTATATTCCTGCTCTGTAAGTACTGATTGAGATATATCTTCATTATTTCTATTATTGGTTAGAAACTATTTCTGCAAAATAATTGCTCTGGAAATTCACTGAACTTTCATATTTTAAGAATTTGCGATGGACTAAAAAATAGAGAGGTAAGAATTAATGCTCTTCACATTGTTAGTTTGCATAACTTCCAAAGTGTGTATATTCATTCTTTTCCCATTTAGCTTGACTAAGAATATTAGAATTTCCTCAGCAAGAAAATATGAAAGTTTTCATCATGACTTAAAATATCATTTCAGTACGAAAAAAACTCCAATGGTTTTCAAACTTTCTCTTTTTTTTTTAAGCTTTCCTGTGGATTTCTTTTTTGCTATCAAGTATTTCACAAAGTGCAAGAAGAACATGCAATTCCATTTTTAAACTCTACATGAAATGTAGAAAAAAAACCCCAAATGTATTTTTGTTTCTTCCAACAAGAATAAAAGGTGCTAACTGGGAAGATTTGGGGTCTTACAGGCCACCTTAAGGGTCTTATACAGCATATGGACTGTGGTATAAATATTCTTGGAAATCTAAACAAAAAGGCATCACTGGGTATCTCTTGGTTTGCAGAGGAACTTTGTGACAGAATTGGCACTTCAAATTTCATGACACTTGCAACCCTTGGGAGAATTTCCTCTGGAAATTCTGAAATTTCTGTCCTTTACTAAAACGTAGAGTGGAAGGAAAGGTCTGGCACCCTTGATAACAAGCCTATCAAGCTGTTCCAGAATTAGTTGGATGTGAAAAGTTAATTAAAGCAGATATGAAATAATCTAGGGTCTGTATAGCAGTATGGGCTTTTAGCTTTTAATAAACAGATAATTACAGGGTAATACAGACTTTTTTCATAGTGAATTATCAGTGCAGAGACAGCTCAACAGTGACTGGCTGGTCAGGACATCGATGAGCTTTAAATGAGAAAATTACCCCTTATCTCAGAAAGGGGTACTTGATTTCAATGCCCTTAAAAGTGTATTTCTCTTTCTGCCTTTTTTACTTCTTCTAAAAGATACACCATTTTATTACATAATGACAAACAATGTATAAAGGAATCTTGAAAGTGTACTGAAAATTCTGGTTTTATAAATCCAAAACATTTCCTATGCAAATAAATATGTAGAACAGATGCTTACATAAAAGTTTATATGTAAGTGCTGTTTATGTAAAATACCCTAAACAGCAATCCTAAAAAGCCATGTTTTTCTGATCTAATCCTACAAGCAGACAAGGTGTTGTACAGGGTGACCTTGAAACCACCCAGCTGCATTTGCTGTTCACTTGTCCCTGTGCACTGAGCCTGGTCAGCAGTCCCAGGGTAGGTGCAGAGTCTGCCTGAACCTCCATCTGAGTCTTAATCTGAGCTTTTCTGACTGGGCAGTGCTGGGTTAACAGCTGGATTAGGTGATCTTAGAGATTTTTTCCACCCTAAATGGCTCTGTGATTCTAGGGGGGATTTTAGGCATTGGGCTTTGCCTTTCAGCTGCCAAGTTCCCTGGTTCTGTACAGTAAGGTAGAACCTGAAGCCAATGTCAAAGAATCCCATATTTATGAATACACTGACAAATATCCCACAGGCCTGCAGTCACTGGCACTGGGAAGCACTCAGAGCCCCAGGGAAGCTGGGTGGCAGTGGGTAAATGGGGACAGACCCTCAGCTGCTGCAGGCTGCTCTAATGACATTCATTTATTTCCTTGGCAGGAGCACACTGTGCTTTAAGAATCCCTGATCGGGCCAATTTCTCACTCTGCTTTCTCCCCTCATCTTTTCATAATCTCTTGCAAGATACTGCTTTCATTGTCATCACTGCTAGAATTCAAATGTTGGTTCACAGTCACTCCCTACAGCACTTTATTTTCATTTTTGAAAGAAGGCAATGGGAATAAGTCCCTTTCTTAACCGTGATGCAGCAAACACCTTCCAGCACACTGCAAAGCAACTCAAGAAGCTTAAGTCAAACTAAAAAACTTTATAGCATGCTCCCTATCTCATCCTGCCAGCACTCCTTTTCCCCTGAACTAATTCTAAACTTCAGCTGGGTGCTTCAGACTTTTTGCTCGAGCTGTACATGGTTATAAGGAGCAGAAAAAAAAATTAAAAAACCCCACCAAAACCACAGTCAACCAGAAGCTTTGAAGAGCATCTTCAAATGCTCTTACAAAAAAAAAGATAAAGACTTCAATTAATTAAAATTAAAGTGTTTTACCAACCTTAACTACAGTGTCACAATGAATAAGTACTATTCAACAAGGGGGTTACCAGCCCTCCTCCTGGGTGCCCATGAAAAGCTTGCAAGGACTGGTGCAGGTGTTATAAAAATCTCAAGACAGCAGATGTTTAGGACAGAGCCCCCAGCAAACCAGACAGAAATGCTGATTTGGTTCATCACCAAAAGAAAATTAGGAAATTTTTGCCTCGAGATCAACAGAATGAGCAGAATAGAGAATTTTTAAGCCACAGCTGAGTCGCTGACACCAAAGCAAAAAGCTGGTATTGACATCTGAAACCTTTGCCTTGCCAGAATAAGCACGCTCAAATGCAAAATAGGTGCCTGATATTTCCCAAATTCTCCTGAATACAATATATCACAATGCAAATCCATGGATATAAGTTGAATTTCATCAGTGTTAGGGCACCAGGCCTGAGCCTCTGGATCATTTACATTCCATTTAAGCTCTTATTCTCTCCAAATGAATGAATTGATTCCCAAGTCATGCATATTTAGAATGGGAGACTAGTAAATTCAAGGGTAAAAAAACCCTCAAGCCTAACATTGGTCTTTAGTGCACTTTCTGAACTCTAGAATGGGACTTGGCATGCTGTGAAACAGGGACAGTTCCTACAGGTCTGGATAAACAGCAACTTAAAAGTGTCTGCCTTTGGTGGTGATGCACAAATAACAGCTGACTGCAAACCAAAGGGAAAAACCACCCCACTGACTAACACTGTATCAAAGCCACACATGAGGAACAGTTCTGCATTGCCTCCCATAAATAGATCAGTATCTATTTCAGATACAGTAAGTTTTGGGATGAATTCCCTAAAGATTATTTTAAACAGCCACACGATCTCAGTGTATCACCTGCAGCTGGTAAGGACGGCCAAGTTTCTCAAGTCAAGATTATACTGCAAAAAAAACCCAACAGAAATCTGCACTGTCTAAACTAAACAGTGCAATTGTCAGACCAAGGTTTAGTGGAATAAAACAATTCACAAACTAAAACCAACATGAGGTGACAAACACTGGATGAAGGGAAGCAGACTTTTCCAGAACTCCTATAGCTGCTCTGTCAAAAAGACTATCGCACTGTAATTGGTATTTGCTACATCAGGAGCACATAATTTATGTAGGTTTGGTTCTGTAAATGACAGAGTGAAAAATTAAATAAAATAGGTGTGTTTTGAGTCATTATTTTATTCCTTGTTGCTGAGAAGCAAAGAGGTGTAAAAAAAATTAAAAGATAAATTTTCCATTAAGCAGTGTTTTAGAACATTGCCTCCAGAAAAGACAGTGCTGTTTATCCTGCTCTATTTAAAGTGGCTTCAAAGAGTGTTTTGACACAAATGTGCACAGGTGTTTTCCTGCCATTAAAACTGAAAGGGTAATAATTGTTGGCACTGCACACATCAGACACTGAAAATTTAGGCAAAACTCTTCCATTTTAGTCAGTCTGAGACTTCTTCCTAGATGAGGAGCCATGGAAAGATCCTCTCAGTGCTTATTGAGTACACCCTGCAGTGGATCTGCCTGTGAACATCATGCCCTCAGCTCTGGAGGCCACCGTGCTGCAGTCTCATTTCAGGAATACAGAAATGCCATTTTGATTTCCCCTTTGATTAAAAAATTGTACAGGGTATCTCTGAAAGCATATTCTCCTCTATACCATATACCTGCTTTACACAGCCCCGGGTGAATCAGTTCATAAAAGTCCCTCCTATAATCCCCTGCTGTCCTGAACATTTCAGACAGAACTCAGGTGAACATCTTTCAAAGCAGGAATTAAACATGGACTTAAGCAATGCAGCTGATTTACAAGCTGCTTGGGAAAAAAAAGCAGCCTAAATGGACGTATCAGGGACAGCTTTCATGCCCCCAGTTCTCAGCAGCCAAGCCAGAAGCATTGACTCTGTTCTGGCCATCCCATACATTCAGCCTGACCAGCATTACTCTTCCCTTATGATGGCTCTACACAGAATTGCTCCCAGCACCAGCTTCACATGATAAATTTCCAGTGTCAGTGCAAGAGATGAAGTGCATGATATGTTTTTCCCTGTGCTGTGAAGCTCAGGGAACTTAGAGTTGGTCATCTCATTATTTAAACTAATGCCTCAGGAGGATTTAATGTTTTACTTTGGGTTAATCACATTAGCAATAATATAATGCATCTACAATGGCCTGGGCTTCCTTCCAAAGCCTTGCTGTTTATGTTCAAGGAAAATAAAGGAACAGACACCTAAAGTGATTCAGAGAGCAAACATTTTACTGCTCTGAAAATCATTGACATAATTCACTAGAGGGAACTGTTATTTCTGAGCCAGGAATTAACTAGACTCATCTGTAGGAAATTGTCAAAATATATCTGAGAACAGTTGCTTTTCCTCATACAGATCTTTAGTAAAATCAGGTCTAATTTTTCCTGGCTGACAAAGCTTATTAGTAGTTTAAGTAAGATGCCAACAAAATGGCCTAATTCCTGACTTTTTTTTTTTTTGAAATCTGTGTTCATCTCCACCGAGTTCATAAAAGTAGCAATTAGGATATTTGCTATGTGTGAAAATGATACTTTTTATAATGCAGCGGTGTTTCTGTCCTTTTGCATTAACTGGAAATGCATTTTTAATAATGTTCCAGGTGGGTTTTCATTTCTACCTTTTCAATACTGCATACAGAGCATTTGATCCATGGACCTCCTTGCAGCAGGTAGAGGCAGGGTAATAATGATGAAATTGTGAAAGCACATCGAGTCTGATCAATACTGTGCTTTGTGCACTGTCTGTTACTGAAGAGACAATGCAGAGATGTCTTGGTGTGTCTGTACCTCTCCATTTGCAACATCTGTAGTTAAAGCAAAGCAAAGCACCTGCCATCACCAGTAGCTCCCTAAGACACACAGGCTGATAGCAGTCCCAGTAGGTGTTATTGCAAACACAAGATCATTGACCTAAAGTAAGGGAAATCAAAGCATACACACACACCCCCCTTGTTTTTGTTCCCCCAAAACAATTACAGGGTAAAGAGTTTGGATAAGAGGCATCACAATCACTCCATGAGAACCTCACCAGGCTGTTCTGTGATCCAGTATTTCAAAAGCTCAACTTTGTTGGGATTAACTGGGCTGGCACTCAAAACAAACAACACCAGTACTGCCAAAAGGGACACCAATCCCATCCTTTCTCCTAAGTCAACACTATAATATGATATCAAGGGATCTTCTTATTCTGAGTCCCAGTTTTCATCTGAGAAATAAAGCTCAGGTGAAAACTAAACAGAAAAATGCAGCCTTACGGAGAAAAAGATGATTGCACTGTATATCACTGGATAAGTGATGCCAGTACAATCATAAGTGGAAAGTTAAAATGACCACCACATCCCTGGATAACTCAGAAATGCTGAGAGATGGCAAAAATATTAAGGGAAGACTCTTTGGAAACACCCAGTGTAACTTTGCTCCCTTGGAGTCAAGGACAGCAAGGGGAAAGGGGTAGAGTTTGCCAGATATTTTAGAACAGAAAGTTTATTGATTTAAATGTGGACTACTAACAATCCCATTTTATGAAGTATCAAAGTAAGAGATTGGGGCAGAGTGGCTTTAGCACAGTCAGGAGGTGCTATTTGTCCAGCTTGACATGGAATTCAGTATAATTCATGCAATTAATGTCTGTTGACATAAACATACAACTTGCATTTCCCATCCCCTAAATTTAGTGATCTTTGGTGTAACAAGCCTGAGTGTCACAATAAAGGGTAGTAGCTCTTATTCTGTCATAGAATCTACTACAATAATCTTTCCTTAAACCTGAAAATCAGTCCCAGGTCAAACAGTTGCCAGAAGTTCAATTAATTTTGGTTGCTGCCAACTTTCATGCTGGGGTTTTTTTTTCCAATTCTATTCACATGCACTGATTGTTACCCCAAATGATGATTTCTAAAATTTCCAAAGAAATTAAATTACAGTCATTTTAATCAACTTGGGTTTGTATTTTTCAACAAGAGGCCTGATTCCTCACTGCAGGTATGTTCACATGGCACAATGACATTCCTAAGCTACTGTGTGTGCCAGAGGCATTACAGGGCAGGGATGTAAATCCCTGCTGCTCAGAGCCCCTGCCATGACTGTGACACATCAGGCATTGCACTGTGCCATACTGATGGACTGTGCTACTTTCAAGTGACCACACTATTTTAGCACCCCAAATTAGGGTAAAACAAGATTAACAGAGTAGACAACCAGATCCCAGCTATCCACAGACCCAGTTCACCCTTCTAGTTGCTATGCACATAAGTGCACCGTGTAAATGTAAATGCAAGCCATCATCTATTTTTAAATTTTAGCATTTTCTTCACAGAAAATTTTCTTCTGCACAGCTGTGGAGAAGTGATTGCTAAAATTTTATTCAGTGACATTACCCACAATTTTACAGTCTTCCTGATACTTTAGGTCACATCAAGAAACTGTAACTTGTGGATCTCTGATAGAGCACTACAGTTCTTTCTTCAGCCTTTTCTTCTGCCCCCATTTATACATTATCTCAAGGCATCACAGCCCTCCTGTCTCTGAACTGCTTACAGAGGTGTGTTAATTTAACTGTCACTTCTGCAACCAGGCAGTTCTCCACATGTCTGCCAAAGGTGGTGCACAGAACCACTGTGTTCTGACTGCAGAACTAATGTTTCGAATTTCCAAAATGATCATTTTACCAGTTTTATGAAATTGCACGTTCAGAAGCCAAACTGTGTCGCATTTATCTCTTACTCATATGATTCTACAGGTTTAAAATCATACTTTCTGTTGCATTTCAGGATGTTGTGTGTAGAAAGCATTAGCCACAAGACAAACAGCTGTCATGCCCATTTAGGAAGCATCATTTACCCGATAATTTATTTTAATCCTCCTCAGCACAAAATTAAACTGATTTGTTCTTTCTGCTACAAGACACAAGTGATTACTCTTGCCTTAAACCTAAAGTTTTTTCATTTATTAACAAAATCAGCTTGAGCTGAACTTTGATCATCTATACTCATGCCATAGTTCTCCACGGGGTTTATGTCAATCAAATATTGTGCTCTAACAAAGCAGATGTTTTTGACAGCATCAGTCCACATTAAAAGCAGCATGGAGCAGTAATACAGCAATCTAGAGGAAAAAGCAGATTTTAGGTATCAGTTTGTTAGGAATACACATCACACTTACTGCCACGCTGACAAGAATAATGTCCCAAGAAATCATTATTTATCCTGAAGGTTTTTTAATTTCAATTGCAATGATTTATTAGAGATCGTGAAACAACCTTTTTTGGATTTTGTTCATGTTTCTACTCTTTACAGTTAATAATTCTGTACTGAATGCAATATGCTGATGATGGATAGCTACAAGCTTCAGATTTATTCATGCAAAAATATTCAAGACTCCTGTTGCAAATGCTTTTTAATGGCCATCTTTGAAAATTGGGTTATAAATCACTTAGAAAACCCTTCCTGGGATGTGTAGTCTTTGAGATGTAAGCTGAGGCTTAAAGACAGGTTTAGTTCCAATGAGACAGCCAGCTGAAGGCTGAGGCGATTACACTGATAAGGTGACAAGTAAAGAAGCCAATATTGGTGTTAATTATTTTACAGCAGCACTCTTATGAGCTCTAAACTAAGATCACAGCTCTGCTAGACTGGATTTGGTACAAACATAATGAAGGGTGTGTGCTTAGGAGCTACAGGGACAAAACAGATGAGAACAGGGTGAAGGGAGTTGTTAAACCCATTTCACAGGATGAGGCCACAAACAGAAAGAGGTGCCACACTTTTCACCTCTTGAAGTGCCTTTGTTTCCCCACTGATCTGGAAAAGGAAACAGAGGAGACATGGCCAATTCTGACCCTTTGAGACAGCTCTGTGGTATCACATTCCACCAGGAATATGAGATATTACACATTTACCATCATACTCTCAGATCAAGGAAGACTTACTCACGTTAGGAGATATTTCTCTTGCAAACTTCCCAAGCCTGATACTTTGTTCATTAAATCATTAGCTGCATTAAATAATACACTTATAAACAACTGTTTCTAAGGGCTTCACTGGTGCTTGCAGCAGGACAGTGTCTGGTGCAGCAGGACGGTGTCAGTGGACAGTGCCACCACTTGTGGCACCCCATAGGCCAGGATTTCTGAGAGGTGTGGTGTGGAATCACCTCAGTTTGAAGTGACTGATGAAACCAGGCTTCCCTGTTCTTTGCAGGACACTTGAACTGATCAGTCATTAAACAAAAAGGGGGTGGAAACACTTCCATGCTCTCAGATAGAGCTTACAATAAAAACATGGGTGCAAACTGGACTCGGCTCAAGCAAGGTTCAACTTGCAAGAACCAGGCTTTGGTTCTGCAAATACAGAAAGCCTTTACAGGCCCAGAAGGAGCATTTCAGTAATTAGAACTCAGATTTCAGAGAAACATCGCTATTTAGGGATTTATTGGCACCTAAAGTGAGGGAGAACTGAGAATCACACTTGGAAGTTCAGACACCCAAAGTTGTGCTCTGCATGCTTAGATGCTCATAAAGACGTGAGCCTGTGTGCTTTGCTGTGATTTCACTGTAGAAAGCACACATTTTGTCCTACAGTGTCGACTTTGTGGGGATTTCAGCTGAGGGGATTAAAAGTTTACAATGCCTGAATAGTGATTTACTGCTCGGTATTCACATGGGTTGGGTTTGTATTTCTTAATACTGGTCCCCCTGACAATTTGGGATTTATCTTTCGATCCATTTTCATTTCAAACCACATAAGAGAAAATATGTTATCGACTGCTTTGTATTCAGTGACAAATTCCTCCTCTTATTAACAAACCGCCCTGGCTCTTGCTAAAAAGATGATGCACTTGATAGCACACGGGGATTTAAATACTGTCCACTGCAAAGGGTATTTGTGCAGAATAATGCACAGCTCCCAGCAGTTCCTGGGTCTAATTGCTACAGACTGGCTGAAGTCACAAACCTCCTTTCCAGATTTTGAGTATTGCAACTTGAAACATTTTCTGAGTCCAGGTTTTGATCCAAGCCTTATTTAAAAACAAAACAAATAAACAAAAAAAAACCAAACACCACACTACACACGCTACCCTCACCCCCCCAATTAAAAATAAACAAAGAAAAGGAGAAAAAAAAGACCTAAAATAAAAAGGACTACACAGAGAAGCTTTGGGGACTTTGATTTCCTTATTATCTAGGGCATTCTGGACCTCAGACATTACTAAAGCCTACCTAAATAAATCCATAAACTGCACTGCAGTATAGAACTGATTAAAAAAGGCTTTATGGGAAAGAAGTCATCCTAATATTTAATGTATAGAATAAAAAGATGCAAAAATAGAAAGGCAGAAATAAAAGTATACAATATTTAGAAGACAAAAACAAGGAACAGAGAGCAAGCAAGGAAAGTGGGACAGAAAGAAAAGAGAGACTGCAGGAAGTACAGCAAGATAAGAGGAGAAAGGAGACAAAAGCTGATAACAAAGAAAGGAGAAAAAATACTAAGAAAGTATTTTCCTGAGCACCTGTGATATCTTCTCACAAGAATATTAACAGGGCAAAGCTGTTTGTGCCAATACTAGCAACAGGGTATTTTTTAAAAAATCTTTGTAGTAATTTATACAAAATTTAAGTTTGCAAATTCTACTGGCAATAGCATTAGATCTAGCAGGTCTTTTGAAGAAGTCAAGGATGTTAACTTGAAGTCCATATTTGTGATGAATTTCAGTTGTCTTGACTGTCTCATAGAATTTGTTATGCTTTGTTTTTCCAATATTTAAAAATTTAAAAACAGCATCGTTGTTTATGTCAAGTATATCAGAGTTAATTATAATAGACCACGATTTGCAATGCTGGGTGCCTGATGTTGGGCTCCCAAGCCTATTTTTGGATATGAAATAATTTGCCTCAATTTCAGAACTGACTGGACTGAGTCTGCTTCGTTCATACTTCGTAAAATTCCCAAAGTTGAAATTATTACAAAAATGTATTGCTATTTTAACACATTAAAAAACCTCTCCCATAGAATGCAAAGAATTATTTGGTTCTTCTCCCAAGGGACTTTAAATCAGTTGGTAAGATTGTGCTATCCACACTAACTCCCAGCAGTGAGACAGTATTCCATGAGAAAAACAGAAAATGTGTCTGACCACGTGTTTTAAATGAGATTAGAGATAAGAAAAAAGTGCCAGCTCTGTCTCTGTGACATTCATTGCCATACAAGCCTTTTCCTTCTCATATGTGAAAAACTTAAGACAGAAGTTTGACCTCCTTAGATATTTATTGGTTTTTTTCTGGTTTTAAATGAAATACTTCCGTTAAGATTTCATGTGAGCAGCTTCATAAGTGCCATATTATAATAATCTGTTGTCTGCAAAATAAATTACACATGCAACATATAAGTATTTAACTTTAAGTATTCCAAAATGTCTGCAAAACTTTGGAAAAACAAATCTGAATTTACAATGCCAGTTGATTCCTGTTGTCAGTGTGATTGCAGTAATGGACATGGCAGTAAGAAATCCACTGTCACACAGAGGGTTAAACCTCTCTGTAATGATTCTTTTTCTTTTCACATGTAAATGTTCACGTTTTAATGAAATGGAAATACCCAACTTGCTTCACTCCAAACTAATGAATAGGGTCAGTGCCATCAGAAGCTTTTTCTTGCAATTTAGGGACCAAAGAGACAATAAAAGAAAAGAAAGGCAATCAGCTATTCATTCAGTCTCCTTGTTGAGTCAGCAGCAGGATGGTTATTTTTAATAAAAACATAGAAATATTTATGCCTGAAGGACTAAGATTTGTTGAAGCTCAAGAGCTATGATAGAAAGAAATGCCTTTTTTTTTAATTTCTTCCATTCAGTATTTACATATAAAAAGCGTCTACTTTGCATATAGTACCTGTCATTGTCTCCAACTCAATAAGAATCTATGCATAATATTTACAGGGAAGAATGCTGAGGTATGGAACCGCTAATATTAAATATTATTTTAAAATATACTTTGATGTGTTATTACCAGAAGCAAAACTCTACTCAAGAAGGAAAACTGTCAGAAAACCAATAAAGTGGCCTTCAATTAATATCTAGTGAGAGAGCACATTTCCTTTGCATCAGTAAATTCTGTTTGAGCTTGGTGGAGCTGATACCACGTGGGAGCTTGTGAGGCACACACAGGGCCCTCACCTTAGCTATGGGCCTCAGATTTGGGGGATAAAAAGGTGCATTATTCATCCTCTCTCACTGCTCTCTCTACTTGCTTGGTGTGAACATCAAGCTCTGCTCTTCTGCCACCAACTAAGATTTTCCTAGCACAGGGTAACAGCTCGATCGTCTCTCTCCCCAGATATGGATCCAAGCCAAGGTAAAATCTCATCTCAGGTGTTGGGAGTGGCAAGAACTTCCTTGATTAAAAAAGTGTTCCTAATGTTTTGCCAGCTCTTCTCTCACTTCTCACCTCGTAGGAAACAAGTGACACAAGAGAAATCTTTCTACCCTCAAAGCTCTCTAATATTCATCAGATCATTACCATATGTCCTCAGGTTTGGTTCTCTATGTTTTTTTTTACAGAGTTGGTGTAGATCCAGATGAAGATCTGAAAGCTGAAGCTGCAGGCCAGGTATGTCAGCATTTTAGACATTCATGCTAAACTTTTTTTTTTTTTTTTTAAGTGTGCAGCTGTTGCAAAATCGCATTTAATCCTCTGGAATTAAAAAGAAGAAGGTGTAATGTTCAATTCTAATAGGTCCAGTTTCTGAAAATATTTTCCAGTTGGTTTTCACATGGAAGCCTAAGTACACTGCCCAGTTGGAACCTCTGCAGGGGGCTCTTGCACAAGCTGCAGCTGTTCATCTGTGTCCTTCCCTTTCTTTGTCACACACAGAAGGCATTGCCTGAAATGCAGCAGTGCCTGCAGCAGCAGGGGAGATCTGCAGGGTCAATGAATGGGACACAACACGTGCTGAACAGCAGAACCACTGGGGAGAAGCCACACTGCAGCTGACAGGCTGCTAAAGCAAAAAGCAAACCAGTGCCTAACACCACATTCCTGTTTCTAGGAATACCATCCCTTGCACACTTTCAGGCTATGCAACCAACACTGGAACCCAACAATGGTGTAAATGGAGAAAATCAGTTGGGGAAGACAAGAATAAGATACTTTATTCACTTGAAAATACATTAGAGATATCGTTAGGCAGAATTGTAATATATCTTACATACTGAGTATTCCTAACATTTACATATTTGCACCAATCTGAAGGCACGCAGGGTGGGTCTCAACTTTCACTGAAATGGAATTCAGATGCCTAAGTGTCCTAATGTTTCTTTGGAAAGAAAGAAAACCAATATTATTGGTTCTGACCACATCCCCAGTTTTAGAACCTAGTCATTATTAAGAAGGCTGAATAACACTTCACTGCACCACGCCAAGGTACTGATTTATTCTGTCTGAGGAGACTCGGGACTAAATTCACTTCCCAAGCATCTTGGTAGGAATTCCTGCAATGCCTCTGTCCAGATTCTGAAAAAGGGCAGGACACAAAACCATAGTCTGTTCTTGAATGGAGTTTAGAGATACATAATTTCAGAAATTCTCTACTCTGCAGCACTCATGAATTATCAAAGACCAGGGAATGCAGAATAAAGCATAAAATTGCCTGAATGCGTGTTTTGCAAAAACTTGATTTCTTCTGAAGCCAACAGGCATCTGATTTCTCAATCTTCTATTAAAAATTAAAATGGTAATGTTTATTCATAACAATAACACATCCAGTGTCCCAGTTCTGCCCTGTGAATTAACACCTATCTCTGCTGCCAAAACTCAGCAATACAACACAGAAGGTGTAAATAAATATAACACCTTTCATGCCCTATCATATCCAATTCAGCATTCCTTATAGTAGTAAATTATACCTTGGAAAATAGTTTTGCTGCTCTGATTAATTCCCCCCCACGCCCCATGGTACTCTATTATCATTTGTCTGAATTTTTTTTTTATTTTACATCTCAATATTTTAGTAATTCAGACCTTTGCTCCATGCCATGTAGCACTCTCTGATTTAACTCAATACCTATCACAGTTATTCCATTTAAATCTTTTAATTTTCTCTTTCATCTCTCATTCCTCTTCTTCCCCCCTTTTCTTTCCTTTCCCTTCATTTCTAACATGATGTTTTTATTGAGTTTGCCTTTCATTACTCTTCATTTTGTTTCTGTGTTGCTGTGTCTTCCCAGTGAAAGGAGTTGATTTTCCTGCCTAAATCCCTGGACAAATAACGTGTCAAGTGCCAGTAACTCCCACTGCCAGTTAAAGCTTTCACCCAGATGAAGTTGGAACCATGTGCCAACTCCCTCTTGTTGTTAATTAAAGCTTCAGGGGAGATTGTACCAGAAATAAGAACTAAACATGCCCAAGAATAAGATGTTTAAAAGAGAGCAAAAATTAATGGAAAAGAAGCCTCTAAGGCTCCTCCCTGCTCAGCTCAGAATGGGAAAGCCACAATATCTGCTACCAAGATTTGAATTTAGCCCCCCTGGGACCACTCTAATTGCCAGGACTCAGGGTACCTTACTGTGTAGATCTCAGTCTAGATCTCTACCCACACCAAGACTTTTTCAAGGGCAGAAAAAGCTTTAAACCCCTTCTACCTCACGGGTACTGCCTCAGCTGCAACACCAGCTCCATGACTGTGAAACCCTTTTCTTTCCCCACCTCTTCATCTTTGCATTCCTTCTTTCCTTCCTTGCCTCCCCCAAATTCAATTATTTTTTACAGAGATTTGATTGATTTAGTCAAGAATTCCACAGACACGGTGGTTTCTGGACTTCTGGTTATGCCTCATTCTGGGCTCTCTGAACCAGTAATTTTGGCAGCAGATTCCAGTTCAAGGTGTAAGATCTGGAGCCCAGGACTCCTTCCTTAGCAAAGGTGTAGAGCCTTTTAATGTACAATTAATGTAGAGCCTTTTAATGTACAATTAACTGTGATCTCATCCATCAAAAGCAGATTTCAGTTTCTTTGTGTCACTTCTTCCCTGCCTTTCCTAAATTTGTTTATCATTAAATCATTATCCCAGCGTAAGCATAAACAGAAAAATCAATAGCCCCATATTCATATCCACTTATTTACTGATGGACTGTCCTAACTTAATTTTGAAAGAAGTTATGTAATACACACTACAAATAATGCATATTATCATACAGAAAATAATATATAAACCCCAAGCAAAAGCAGTTTGCTGCATACCACATACATTCAAACACCAAAAGGTAACTCTGAAAAACACAGTGCAGGATACACAATCACCAAGCAGAGTTACAGAGCTGACCTATTGAAAAGAGGCAAAAGTTTTTATGGCAGTGGGCTTTTTGACCAACTTTCCCTAAACAAAGACAGCCAATAGCATATTTTATTTAGGTGGCTAATGCATCTCCAACTCTGCTGTGTTAATCTCAACTGAGACAGTGTAAGAATATATTTTCCACAAACATTTTGGAAAAAATGTTGTAGATGTACTGTCGATCTCAGGAGAAAACCAAATAGCCTGAAAAAAACACTTATCAGTGGCATCTCTGTCAAACTAATGTTTGTAGTTGATTTAAACATCCCTGTATTTTTATAAGTATAATAAGGAATTTGGTTATATTTTTCTCATCAGTTTCATCTGCCAGCTGGTTGGTGAATTTATTGCAAGTTACTAATGAGAATAATCTCCATATGGGCAATTCCCACATGGAAGATGAGATATGAGAAACATTGGCATCCTCACTTTCCAGAGAGAAAATCGATGTGTGGAAGAGCTGGAGAACTGCCCCTCACTGCTTTTACCTCTCTGAACTGTAGGGAAAGTGAAAGGTTACTTTTTAAGGTGGCAGGATCTCCAACAGCCCCAGAGCATTGACACCAACATCTCCCCCAGCCCTTCCCTGTCCTGTTTCTGCAGGAGCTGCACTGCAGGCAACCACCCCATTGCCATCGCTGCCAAAGCACAACACAGCCTTCACAGACAGAGGAGGGAAGGTGCAATACATGTCCAACCAGAAATAAAAGGAGGTCCAGGTCAGGCCCAGAAAGCCCTTGGGGAGTTTTACTCTTGTGCAGACTTCTCTGTCCACTGCTTTCAAACAGGAACAGTTCCCGATGCTGTGCAAGGAAGCTTGTTCCCACAGGAGGAAGATAGATATACAATGAGTTTGGAAAGAGCAATTCACCAACACACTGGGGCTTCTGAAAGCACTCCCAGTCAAAGCCAGGACACACAGGCCATTGTCAGAGCTCCCTGTGCTTTTCCCATGCCATCCTCTGCACTGCACACAACAAGTCCCCTCCATGACACGTTTGTCCTCCTTTCTCATCTCCACCCCTGGGCACCCCAGTCCTTTTTCATTCAGTGTTCCTGTGGTTCTGACCTAACACAGACCTTTCCTGCCATCACACTTCCTGCTCAAATGTTTCAACCCTTTTCCCAATCTTTACCTTTCCAAAATGCACTATTAGATATAAAGAGTGTTCTGCTGCTCGGTCAGGGATGAGCACCATCTTCTTTCCCCCTCCAGCTTCCCCAGTTCCTAGGGAGAGTTGCTAAAATTTATGTGAATACTAGTGTTTAATAAGAAATCATGTCTTAATATATTATTAGATTACAACATGGCAATTAAGAGATAAATTGGTTTAAAATTACATAAGGAAAAATATTCCCATTAAAAATAACCTCACTAGCTACAAAACACAAACAAGATAATAACTGAGTATCCTTAGAAAACTGGTCATCCCATTCCTAATTCCATCCTGGCACTAATACTTGTTAGTACTGATGTGATGCCCAGAGTGTGACCACAGTGGCTGTGTTTGTACAGATGGCTGTTCCTAATGTACCAGTTGTGACCCTGAGTAAAGACCAGTCCACCTCTCCACCTGTCAGCACACCCCAGAATGAGCAGCATGGAAAGTGGTGTCCTGAGCCTTCTTGAGTCAAGTAATGTTCCTTTTCCCTTGGAAAGAAATACAGAAAGGAGTTTCATAATTATTAGGATATCTCAGTCCCTTCAGGAATGACGTCTCGTTACACATACACGAAGAGCATCTGATCTTGTAGGAGTAAACTGAAGTAATGCAATGGCAATTAAATTGAAATATCATTTTATTGATCTCAGAAATATAGTGCTTCTCAGCTGCTTAACAAAATGGGAATCATTAATAAAAGTAAATGAGTGCAGCAATGAAAAATGTGCTATATGAGCCAATTTGCTCCTGAACTGATTCACGGAGATGACATCTGTGTGCCAACAAAGCTTTTTAAATTAAAAAAAAAAAAAAAGTGCAGTTAATTGTGATTTGGTTTGACATGCATTTTTAATATTGGAACTCTATGTTTTATTTATTTTATAAAAATGCTTTTCACTTCATTCATTTGTTTGTTTTGCAGAGTGCATCTAACTTGGATAAAAACACAACCAAAGCTGAGAGTGCGTGGCTGTTCAGAATATGGTATGGCTTTGACCACAAGTATCCTTTGCTGTTATAAGCCATGTGTGGTAGATGCATTACAAATGTCACCTTCAAAATATTTAAGAATCAAACATTATTATACTTTAAGAAAGAAAAGCATCATCTGTTTTAATGGGTTTAATGAGGAGAAGAAAAGGTGAGTGCAAGGCAACAGCAGGTCTGGAGAAGCCGGGCAGTGTGGTGTTTTTACATTCCTGACCGAGGCTACAGAGTGAGAACAAGTTAAACAGCTCTGAGCTACAATAGGTTCAAATAAATTCACCTTTTTGAATTCCTGGATAAAGCTAATCCAATTATTATTTGGATAGGGTGGAGATTGTGTGTTAGGGAAGCAGGAGGCTGGAGACAGAAGCCTCCAGCTGGCTCCTGCCTGCATCCCCACAAAGCAGGGAGCACCCCAGAAAAAAATTAGCACTGGTTTGCCCAGACCTCTTACAGAGGAAGAGGCACTCGTTGTAAAAGGTTCACAGGCCTTCCCTGAAGCTCATACTTCCTATTCCCTGGATTCCTGAGCCTTTGTGCTTTTCCTTCCATTCCTCCTGAGGTGTGTGTAGTAGAGATCTTGAATATGGGTGCCTGATGCTTTATTCCAGAAAGTCTGCTTTCCATATCTTTTGCTTTTCATGATAATATTTTCACAGATAAAAGAACACCCTCCCTAAGCCAAGGCATTAGTGTGTCACCAGTGCCTGAGCAAACCCAGCCACAGCTACGATTGTCATTTCACACTGACTCTCCAAAGGCTTTGCATAGCTGTCAGTGAGAGCCCTGAGTAACAACCATGCCCTAAGCCTTTTACCAGAGCTATCCAGGGAATATAAAACCCTGCCTGCTCATTTCCACCCCTCCTGGCTCAGGGGCTGAACGGGCAAAGCCCTGCCAGTGCTGTCTCTGTTCTCCAACAGCACATCTACCGGTCCCTCACCCTGCACGGCTGAGCAGAGAGTCATGTTCAGCCTGCATGCACATTTTTCTGATACCAGCTGCAGCAATGATGAAATATTTCAGCTGATAAAACGGAACTCTTTGGGAATACAGCTTCCTTAGAGAGTTCCAGTGAAGTTATCCTTCAAAGAGACTTTTTATGGAAAAAAACATCTTTTTGGTTAAAAATGAATATGTTGCCCTAATTCATCTACCCAAGCAGTTTGAAAGGCCAGAAAGCACTTAGCATTAAAATGTTTCCCTAGGATAATTCTTCAAGAACACATAGAAATAGTAGGTGAATGTTGTATGAAGGGGGAAAATACGTTTAAATGTTAATGCTGAGTATCACCATAACTGGCTCTAACCACCCCTTTTTCACAAGGAATAGCCCGTGGTTGTGATATATCCCAGTAAATATAAGTCAGAAAGAACGGAAGAGAAAAAAATTTCGTCCTCTGGGGAAAAAAAAAAAAAAAGAGAGAGAGAGAAATCAGAGAAAGAAAAAAATGTGGAAACAGGAACAGGAAGAACAGGACAGAAGCATGAGTTTAAAAATAGACAAAGAGATCAAGGGTAGAGCCAGAAAACAAGGGATAGAGGCAAAAGAGGGAAAGAGAAATAAATGTAAAAGAAGCAGACAACAGTCCAGGTAAAATGAAGCCTGCAGAAGGCACCAGAAGCACTACTCAGAGATTATCTGTGGGGTAGAGATCTTGAATAAGTGTCTGATGCTTTCTTCTAGAAAGTCTGGTTTCCATGCCTTTTGCATTTCAAGTAAATATTTTATGTGATTTTAAAAAATAATATTCTTAAAAAGAACAAATTTATTCATGTCAATCTCTCTTCCACTTAAGTCATAATCTTTCTCTAGAATTCAGATGCTCAGAGACTGTAGATGTGCCATTATCCTAAAATATATTTTTATTACAAATAATACTTCTACATTTTCCTAATCCTGAAAATGTATGCCCATATTCCTGCATGGAAGGAGGGTTCAACCCACTAATGCTGTGACTCACAGCTCCAGGCATTTCTTTGGTATGACTATTTCTGAAAGACATTCTTTTCAGAGAGAGAGAGAGAGAGAAAGAAATTATCCACCCAAACTTTCTTCTGCCTTTCCCTGCCTAATGTCACAAAGCTGAGTTGCTAAATTCAGAAGTTGTAGCACAGCATTTATGCAGAGAGCATTATGATAAAGTTTTCAAAGGAAAGATCCAGCAAGTTAATAATCTATGTGGTTATATACATTGAAAGCATACGAGACTGACATTTCTATAGTTTGACATTTGCTCTTAGGCAGTAACACAAATCCACCCACTCTTCTGGCAGGAACATCTCTGGTGCCTGCTTATTTCACAGAGGGAGGAAATGCCACAAAGGAAATCAAAAAGTTGTGCTGTTCCTTGCTGTTCTTATGAATGATTTCCAATTAGTTCAGTGGTCTTAGGCAATGGCAACACGGGTAGAACTAAACCAAAAAACCTGCAATTCTGTCTGAGAGTCAAATTTTATTTTTATTCTGAGAGAACAGCCAAAGGGGTTCAATGAGGGTTGTTTCCTCTAAGCAAGGATCTTTGACTCAGGTATTGACACCTAGGAAAAACATATTGTTCTCTTAAAATCTAGGCTAAGAAACGTTAATATCGGAATAATAAAAATGAAGAAGAGATCATTTAATTACTTAGAGTTATCCTCTTGGATTTTCATCTCAGTAATTTAAACAAGGAAAATGCAAATAAAACACTTGTGTCTGACAGTGGGCAGATTCCAGTGAATCTATTTCAGCTTCTTTGTTTTTACAGCTTCTGATGCATTACACCATTTGAGGCTGTAATATCCTACTTAAGGCTAGGAGGAAAACAAGGGAATAAACAAAGGTATTTCACGAACTCATCAGGAAAAAAGACCCCACAGATTTATAATCCAGCACTATATACATTTCTTCATGCTGTCGTGTTTTCTCAAGGCAGATGCAGGCAATTTTAGCTAGTGAATGAATAAGTAGGTAAGATTTCATCCTGCAAGGGCAAGAATCTGTGTGCACATGAGCAGAGCTCAGACAAATGGTGATTAAGTTGTCCCACTCCAGAGCATCCCAAAACAAAATCAGAACTTTGCTCCCAGGTAGCAGCAATTTGCTGTTAACTCTGCTCAGCCCCAAACCTCTCCACTTGCTTAATCTAATGAGGATCATTTGGTTGTGCCTGCCTAGTCCCAAGACACTGTATATCTGATGGCACTCAGAATTCCTCCCCTACACAGGCCTGTGTTCCAAGTTACAGTCTGCTAAAAATTAGGGAAAATTCATATAATAAGAATGTCATCTAAACTGCCTTCACTTGTTTTACCAGCTACTCTAGACTAAACTCTTGCAATCATTTCCAGCTTAATATGATCTTATACAAGGTTCTTTGTCCACTGAGACTTCTTTCTCTCTCAGAATTCACATAATTCTTGCTCTTGCTGGCTGTTCTGTAGCATCAGCCAGGAACTACACTGTTCTCCCAGCTTCTCATGCTGTGTAGTGAGAAGAGAAGGAAGGATTTGGGCTTGCTGGACTAAAACACAAAAGTGAAAAAAATAATTAAAAATGAAGATGAGAAAAGGAGAGCATAATGTATGCACTGAGATGTTTCTATCCACAAATGTTCACCATCTTCATAAGGAGAAGCCCACACCATGTGGCAGGATATATAATTTAATAGTACATGCTGAAACTTGGACTGAGACAAAAAGAGTCACTGCAGAACAGGAAAACATGTGCAAGATGACAGTGAAGACAGCAAGAAGGGGAGGAAGAGGGACCGAGGCCTCAAATGCTCGGTAAGTGTCCTTGAGTGCTCTGTAAGCATTTACATGGCAAGGCTCGGGTCCTGGACCCCCCTGCAGCCAAGTCTGCTCTTTTTTTACTGGCACTGAGGTGAGGATGACACTGCATGTGATGTGGCCTTCCAGGACTAAACAGCATGGCCAGGGCACTGCCACTGCCTGTCTCTGGCACGTGTGAGGCACAGGGGTTGTTGTTCTCTGGCTGGAACGGGTGCTGTAAGTGCTGCAGTGACAGATCCACTGCATCCCTGCTACTGCTCCAAGCTACCCCACAGCAATGCAGCTGTCTAACATGCCCAGGGCTTCCTGAGCAGCTCTCACTCACACTGCCAGCAGCAGAGTAGTGGAGGAGAGCTTTCTCTTCCTTTATACATTTCCTTTCAGTCCCAGGAACTTCTGTTTGGTTGCACTGACCAGAAGCAGCGTCTGGGACAGAGACAATTCTCCCTAAAACAACTTCTGAAAGTGTTTCTGCTTGAACTGCAGTTAGCCATCATCCAGATGAACACCTTTCAGGGCTGGTTTTTTTTAGAGAGGCTGTTTATGTCCTTTGCACTTACCTGAAATCAATCAGCCCAAAGGAATTGCGTTATTTATAGACTTCAGAAGTTTATCTGCCTTATCAAGGCACCTATCATTTTATTTCTCCTGTGCTTTGTGCGTGGATAAAACAAACACAATGGCTGCCTATGGAGCAAGATAAGTACTATTCTGTGCCTGTCAGAAAATGGAAAAGCCACTAAAAGCAAAAGTGCATTCTAGGGTGAACTGACAATCAAAGAAAAACCTCAGCATTCTGTGGTCTTTGGCTGAATTTTCCTTCTGGGCTGACTTGTCACTCTCATATCAGACAGACATCTTTGGGAGGGAAAGACAAGGAAGAGTCTTTAAGCATGCACGTGCACACTGTTTTTGTTTACCTGCTGGAGAATTGAAAGTTTCCTAATTACCAATATTCTGATTTGTTATTCTCTTATCACTTCAGTGAAAACAGCAAGATAGCATACAGTGTCCTGGCTTTGGACCAGAAGCTGATTTTGCCAGGCAGTTTTTAAACAGAGAAAAGAATTTTATCTCCAGGAGACTTCAGTCTAACCATAAATCAAAGCAGCATCAGATAACTCAGGTGCCATGCAAGCACTGATGCAGACTGGGGTGGCAGGACAGGTGGTCAGCACACCACAGATATGCCAATGGAGCCCAAGAATCAGTTCTGCAGGTGGATAAAGCAGATATGATAAAAGCTGAGAGGAAAGCACAAGTCTCAGTAAATGAATTCTAGTGGATATCATAACATGAAGATGACAAAAGCAGCTGACTGCATCATAGGGCAGATACTGCAAACTGGAGCAGCACAGGGCAGGTCCCCAGAAGGTGTTTTAGCATTGGCAACAACTGCCTGGACTGGGTTCAAAGCTCATTTCAACACCACATTTTCCAGTACATGATCTAGAAAAGCTCCCTGTACTTTTCACAGCACACAAAATCAGTGTAGCTGATTTGCTGCTATTTCATGACCCTTTCCAAGGACACAGAATTATTGAAACTCTGCAAATTAACCTAATAAATAAACATGGCTAATCACAAACCAGAATCATAAGTGACCTCAGTTTATCCTCCATTCACAGAAAGAAACCTGGATAAATAATTTTCAAATAATTGCACACTGAATATGGAAGTAAAATCCTTGTAATTTGCAAAATTTCTCTCATGTCAATACTACGAAAATCTCATTCATATCCAGGTATTTTTATTACAATGGAAAATTACTAAACATTACTTTAGTGCAAGTATAAATGAAAAGTGAAATACAAAGTGTTAAATGAAAAATCTCTGGATCTTTTACAATACTTGATGTGTGATCCTTTTCCCCCTTGCATTGCATAGAGATGCACATAATGATAATTCATGATAATTTCTTGATCTATTTACCACAATATATAAATTAAAAACCCACCCTTTCCCACCATGATCCTGAAAGAAGGTAGCTTTAGGAATTTTGTTTCCACAAAGCATAATCAAAAGAAATAAAGTTTTTACTGTTTAGGTCTTTCACCCTGACACTAAAATTCAGTACATTGCAGAAAGGACTGTTTACAGGTTTAAAAGAAAATAAAAAGTGTAGGGGGGGAAATGAAATTAGGAAGAAAAGGAACTGACAAGGGAAAAAATAGAAAGATCAGATTTTTATAATCTAATTTTAGCTCTTCTAGATACATAAAGTGATACAAAAGCTAAGTCATTCTGGAATAGGACTTTCACTTCACTGGCAACAAAGCCATTATATTATCAAATTTCTTTATTTCTTTAAAGCCTTCCTAGTAGTATGCACTGCTTTTGCCTTTAAAGGAAGAAATAAAGAGTCACATGGGAGAACATTAGTGGGATTTAAAAAAAAAAAATCAGTGTTCAAAGTGATGGTTTTAGCAATGTAGGCATGTGAGAGTGGGGAAGGGGAGCAGGTCAGTGCTGCTGCAGTGTGAGGAGCAGGGAAGTGCTTCTCTGGAAGCTGTTATTGGATCCTTGTCATCCACAGGAGATGTGCTGGGCCTGGGTTTCTGTTCTTTGCATCATATGGTTGTTGATTTTTATAAGTGTTTTGCTCAGCATCTAAGGCAGGACCTGACCTAGAGCTTATTGTGGACAATCGAGTGCAGAAATAGCAGCTTTTTTATTTGCCCTCCTGGCTCATTTGACACTCTACACCTTTAGTGTGTGCTGTTCCAGGGATTCTCTCAGTCCTTCTGGTAACAAGCACCTCAGCTGAATACAGAGACTCTTCCCAGACTTTGGTTGTCCCAGTATAAATGCATGGGTCTTCATCAGCTATATCACTTTCTTTCAGGTAATATATTAAAGTGATCAAAATCTGCAGTAGATAGAAACTACAAACATCATCCCATATGGGATTCTAAAATTTAAAGTGTTCATTGAGTAAAAACATTTTAGGCTTTCCAGTACAAAACCACTCCAAAGCTTGTTTAAAAGGAAAATATGTAATTTTTTAATATATTCTGAAACGTTTTTGAGGCTCCTGAACTTCACAGGCGTGTGGCAGCCCACAAAGTAGGTGAGAAAGTTAAACAGAAATGGAGAGAAGTGGAACTGGAGCCTCTGATGCCCCAAGAAATGTGGCTTTGCCAGGGCTCTGGGCAGAGCCTGTCAGTGGGTGATTTCACCACAACTAGAGGAGCAAAAGGGAAGGGGGCAGAATACAGGTAAAGTTTCTGTTTAAACACTGCTGAAAGAGACTTTTATTTCAGCAAATCTGCACTTTAGACAGAGATGACATGTCTGAAAAATTTTGACTAGCTATGGCTGATATGTCTATGTTTTAGTGGCTGGCATTACAGAAGCCCCTTTCTCTACATTGCTATATAAAAAAATAAACAAAAACCCCAACAAAAAAACAACCAAACAAATAACCCATCCTCCAGTTCTACACCTTATTTCTACTTGCACTGCTGCCTGTTACAATACCTGTCAAATCAAAACACAGAACTTGAAGGAGTTGATCTAAAGCCTAGTGAAGTAAATGGACTCACAGTTTATTGGCCTGAACAAATTACATCTGCAACCATCCCAGTATCTGATTTTCCTGATAAGTATTATCATTCTGTGTGACAACAGTTTACTTTATTTTCCCCTCCCCTTCTCACTTTATCATTACAGCATACTGTAGGCTGACTGTACAAAGAAGCAGAAGCCGAGGTTTGTATTAATCCAGCCAAGCATGAAATTATAGTTTGTTGGCTGACAATACTTAAAAGCACCCAGGAGACCTAAGTGTGATATTAGAGTACTGGACTCTTGTAGCACAGATTTAATCAAGCATAGCTTAAAACCTTCTTTCAACTCTCTTATGATTTCCTTTACAGCCTTGTACCTGCAAAAAGTTATTCTGCATTGCATCTAAAGTGTTTCAAAACGTTCCTCTGCACCTTCCACTGTTGTGGAACTGCAGTCACTCAGCATATCTTGGAATGCTTGGGAGGGCACACAGCACGTGCTGCAGATGGAACACCACCTATAAATGGCACTGCTTTCACAGCAGCAATTGTCACAGCAAGATATTACTAATTATAACACCACCTAGGCAAGAAATTGGAAACACTTCCTAGTAAGGGCCTGCTATTAGTGTTAAATTCCAGTGGCATTCCAGTAGGAGCTGTGAGACTGAAGGAATTGGGGGTGATTAATGTGAACACCAGCAATGGCAAAGAGCACAGTAATGATTTTCCATCAGAAAGTATTGTTGAATTGAACTCTTTCACAGAAAGCTGATGTGTGGATGCAAAGCCCCCAGAAATCAGTGAGGTCACAGAATATGCTGAGCTGGAAGGGACACACAAGGATCAGCCCAGGAATGTTCCAGTGCCTGAAGCAGAGCAGGATGGGGCCCTCCATGGAAGCTTAGTCTGTATGATTGACATCCTTCCCATTTTGGGGGGTTGCTCTGGAGAAAGCACTGTTGGTATCCCTGCTTTGTGTTGGCTATGATAGTCCCAAGTTCAGTGATGCTACCTTAGCACCCTAACACAGCACCCCCAGCAAGGCTGAGGGAAAATCTGCAAGTGTGAAAGTAACAATTTTTTTTGCCTCCACTTTTAAGAACACTCTGGCAATCAGCAATTCAAAATAACACAATTTTTGGCAGCACAGAAACTCAAGAGCCATTTTCTATTTTCTGATATTGAAATAGATGCCTGATTCACTGGGACATGTGCAGCATCATGCATTCAAATAGACTGTAAATCAACCAATCTTAGCACCAGTTCTTAATTCAGCTGCTCAGGAAAGGTGGAGAGGACAGATCAGGGGAATGAATACACCGATGCAGGGCTGGCTAGGAGTTTGCAAGAGGTGTTGCAGCAGATGATCACATCTCACGAGCTCACTTTAACCACTGTCAGAGGATATCAAAGTCCCAAGACAAAGGCTGCCTTTCATCTTACACTACCATACAAGCCTATTGAAATGCATACTTCATTACATGAAGGAATACAATGAGTATTTGGATCTGATTATTTTTGTCAATTTTTTTTACCTTGGGCTATTATACCCAATGAAAAACAGTTTTAATCTCTTAAATATTTATTTTAAAAGTATTGCAAAGGACATCTTATTTATGCAGACAATTTTTTTTATTTTGTTCTTCCATGAAATCATGTACTGAGCACAGTTGTGCTATGAATGGGAAAATCTCTCCCAAATTCTAAGTTCCTAGCCAGTGCTGATGGACTTGGAGTGCTTTGCTCTCTGCTCATTAGCAATTTACAGGGTGTGTTTTATTCAATCTACCAAAAGCAAACTGGTGATTTTCTGAACTTGCCACTTTAACTGTTGACAGAGCATCTAAAACCAGTTTGAGACATTTTGAATGGTAACAATAAGACCTAATATTTCCAATATCGTTGAGATAAGAAGTGATAGACTCTTCTTTAATGGGAGAGCACAGAAATGGGTTTTACCCATAAAAAGACCAGTATGATTTATTCAAAGGCTGAGTCCTCATCAGAGGTACAGAATAATGCATGTCACAAATGGTTAAGGCCTTGAAATTCTTTGTGGATTATTCACTGAAATTTGCATTGCTACACAGCATGAACTATTTTTGGATTCTGCATAAATAGAATATCTAATATAGAATTACATTATAATGAAATATGCAATGATGCAAGTTCCCATAAAGTGCTTCTCGTACTCCAGGCATCCAAAAGTTTCAACTGCATAAAAGATGATTACACTTGCTGCTGAAATGACTGCATATCAGGTTCATCCACATGTAATTAAAACTCAGATGTAAACAATTTGCATGTACAGCCTGCTCTACACAGTTAAACTGCTACTGATATTTTGTATCATGACAAGTATCAGTGGGAACTGGAGTGAATAAGGATTGTGATTGGTCTTTAGGGCTTTGCCCTTCTGGCTAAACTGGAGACTTACACTCTGTGTGATGCAGAAAATGCTATTTGTTAATGATCCTTGGAAATGCAGATGAAGCAACTCTGGATCTGATTGGTCCACAAATCCCTACACAAATTTTAAAGAAGCAATATAAGAATACCATTTTTATGTTTAATTATATTCGATATTCAATTAAATAATAACTTATATCTTTAAATATATGAAAAATATTTTTAAAATATGTATGTATCCATACATATGCAGTCCATAATTTAATTTTTTCTGCTGTCATTTCCTTCATTTGCCCCCTCACTCACACCTCAGTGCAGCCTCAGCAGCAGGATTCCAGAGAGAAAGCATGGCCTCAGCACAGGCTGGGCTGTGTGCTGCCTGCTGGGATATTCCCTTAGGAAATAGAGCTGATCCAAACCCTCCTGGGCTAAGAGGAAGCGAAACTCCTGATCTTTTACTCCCCAGATCAGTGCTTTAACACAAATGGCCAGTAACTCACCTGGCAGCTGAGAACTCTTTAGGTTGAATTCACTGCTGTCTCAGTGAGTTAGGGATGGTACAAGGACAACTAACTCACCATGGCACTCGAGGAAATCAGGCAGAAATGAGTTGTTTCCACAACCCTCTCCCAATTACAGTGATACCAAAGCATCTACCACTTTGAGAACTCCCTTCCCTAGCCCAGGTGGCTTCTTAGCATGCACAGGGATATGATTAGGAACCTAAGGAGATTAGTGGCTAATAATGCAGGTGATTTGGGGTTTATTCTTAACAGTGTGGTTTTGCTTTAGGCTTTGTTGCTGCAGATTTAACAAGACAGCCACGTATTTATGGTCATAGTTTTGCTTTTGCACATGGAAGAGCATAAATACATGGATGCTACCATCATGGTGCAACTGCAAAATGAACATTATATCTTGGATTGCTTTTTCAATCTTCCTCTATCTGCATAGCCACCATTTGTACAGCACAGAATGATAATCTCTTACCCATTTCAGTAATGATACACAGTATTTCTATTGACTATTAGACATGTCTGATCATAATAAACACACAGCACCCCTCCTCTTCACACAGGGGGGGTTACAGCAACACCCTGACACAACTGGGGAGATCAAACCTGGCACAAGGAATAAAAACAAAGTTTTGAGTATCATTTCGTGCAGGCAGTGGCAGGTCCAGTCAATGCAAACAAGCAGAAGCAGCTGCACATTCCCTACAAGCAGGTGTGATCTTGCTTCCCTTCCATGTGCAGGGTAACTGCAATCTGAAAGCCACACTGCACATGAGAGCAGTGCCCAGCCTGCTGATGCCTCCTGATCCTTGCTACCCAACCTTTCAGGGGTAAATAAAAAGAAAATTCAGATTCTGTAGAGCAGCTGATCAGCTACAAAGCAAAGACCTGTGATTCAGTTTATCACAATAACAGAATGGGAATTAACATTAACAAGCTAATGTTTCATCTGATTGGGGGGGGCTAATCTTGTTTCTAAATCTTGTTTCTAATTAATTTTGACAGATTGAATTCAAATCCTTCTTTGCTTTGCACTTGGTGTGTATGGGGCCCTTCCTGACTTCCTCTCCTAAGATTGCTGTCAGCACCAGCCTTTGGGAGCCCTTTTTCCTCTGGACACTGGACAAGAGGACTAAGGCCTTATTTCCACTTGTTAAATGTTTTTGATTTATTAAGAGGCTTCTCTTTCTCAGCAAGGTTTTCCTGTCTTTTTTTTTCTTTTAATTTTTTAGTTACAGAAGTTTTCTTTTTAACTTGAATATTATTGCATAAGCTCCCACTTTGACTCTGGAGCCCCCTCACTGTATTCTTTTTTAAAAGTCTTCCTGTGTTAGTTCCAGCTGAAGTACCAGAGGAATAGGTCTCTTCTCCTTCTCTGTACTCTCTGTCAAAACACTTGGAAGAAACCCTTTTGAGCCATTTCAGCTGGAATTAACAAGAGAAGACTGATTTCCTAAGGTACATGTTCCCTGACAGAGTCAAGGAGACAGGCTGCTTCGGGAGACAAATGACTTTCCTTGCATTCTTTTCTCCTTCTGATGTATGAACAGTTCTCATTATCATTAATTTGAATTCTAGTTGCTTACAGAGGTGGGTGTAAGCTCCTCAGCAATGAACTTTTTTTTTTGAGCTACTGTGTGCAAAACTGGAACTATCAAACAATGCTCAAGACTAATTCTCAAGAGCTACAATCTGTCACAGTCAGGAGATTATTGGATTCCTGTGTTTCTGTACCCTGTGTCTTAATACCTGCAGCTTTGATGGCTGCTGCTAGAGCACAAAAATTTCAGGGAAGGGGAAGCAAAAGATAAGAGAGGAAAGTCTTCTAGCCACAAATTTCAAAATCAGTGATAAGGAGCTTGGAAAGTCAGAGGGTACAGTGGTTCTGCAGGGATTTTCAGCTAGTCCCCTCAGACTGTACATTAATTAAACTTTGTAAAATGCGTGTTATCTGAGCACAGAGGTGACTTTTTTGTTCTATGTTTATCCTGCCCATTTTGGGGTATTTTTAGATGACAGTTACTCAAATTGTAAAAATAGCATGCAGGAAGAGTATATAGATGAACTATCTGCAAAAACAGCCCACACAGTCACTGCCACCTTGTATGAGCATCAACAAAACAACCAACGACCCAACAAAAAAGTAAATCCAAAACAGGCCCTTTGGAATGAACAGAACTGATGTGACTCCTGATCTAACTTGGCTCTTGCTCCAAGAGCTAAACCCAGCACTGATGGCTTCAGGTGCTCTGAACTGCTACAACTGAGGGCAGAGTTTTCCTCAGTGACTCCTTCCAGTTGTTTCACTGGGGTGGTAAGACCCATGTAAAGCCTTCAGAAAAAAAAACATCTGTAGGATATCGTCCTTTTGATCATCCTACAGGGGTTTTTTTGTTTGATCTAAACCTAGTGTATATTAACCATTATTTCATAACACCATCTGCATAGAGGGAACAATATTTTGATGACCTACAATTCATATTTTTACAAATCCCCATAAACCATCAGGTATTATTTCCATGAATTCATCCTTTTTATTTGACTCATCCATTTTCTCAGGATCAGCTGGCATTTTCAGACTTTCAGCATGCCTCAGCACTGGTTTTAAGAGCTATATGCAGATTTTATCATACCTACACACAGTGAACATTTTTTTTTTAAACTTCATATATGCTAAACTACGTTAGATTTATTAGATATATGTAAATATAAAAAAGATAATAAATTAGATAAATGTAAAAACTAAGAAAAACCCTTTTCATAAATATTAGTTATGCCCTGTAAAATATAATAAAACTCCAAACTGAGTCATTCAAAACCCCTCCATTTACTGTGGCAGGCAACTTCCATAAGTACACACAGAGTCTACCACCAGTGTAATTATTCCACTCTTCCCCACAAGGACAAATCACGGTGTTTCAATTGATCTCTAAGGGGAGAAACACGGGATCACATATTTGAATGCAGCTCTCCTCCTTCAGCCTGAAAATTACAAGCCAGCAAACTTGTGATTCAGAAAAACCTGCTGTGGTATTTTCTCTAGTACCTGGAGAAATCTCCAGGGCAGAGAATTCCCTGCACTGGTTGTTTTTGCACGGCAGGAAAAGAAGTTCTGCCCACTACTCTATTAACAAAATAGTCCCTTGGCAGTTTGTGAAGCTCTGAAGGAGCTGCAAACCTTGCCCTTGGTCCCCCAAGGAAAGCACGGGGTTGTCCTCCATTTGCAACTCAGCACTTCATTGCTGCACCACATTTAACACCTTCTACTTTGCTCAGACACTTTTAAAACGTGTTCTCCACAATTCAAGTGCAAGTCTCTGGAGGTTTCTCATTCTTTAGCTCAATATGCCACCAGCATGGCCACTGCTTGGCAAATTGTAGGCTGTGTCAGCAACAGGCTGTGACCAACAGCCATCAGAGAAGGCAAATTGCTAAACTTGTGTGAGTGGAAGCTTATTTGATGATTTCCACAAGCATTTGATAACGTCCTGTAAATGAAACTTCCGTTGCCCGTTCTGTATCCCACCAGATCTAATGATTGTGACAATCCTGCCTGTTTGCTCCTGGCAGTGCAGTGCCTGTCCTGACAGCTGAGTGCATCCCTGACCATGGTCAGCCCTGAGCTGCTCCTGCTGCTGTGCTGCCAGAATGGAGAGATCATGGCTCAGCAGCAGCAGGAGCAGCCTGGGAAAGCTGGCACTGCACCCCTGACAGCAGCACTGAGGGTATCATTGGATCTGGAGGATAAGTGACAAATCAGAAGGAATTTTGGCACGTTGTAAACAAAACAATGTCCTGGCTCCCAGAGCTGACAGCAGGCACTGAGGTGAGGTGTCCTCAGGCACTGAGCCAGGAACGGGCATTTCCACTGCTCAGACCACATCACTCCCATGGAAACTGCCCATGCACCACTGTGGGAGCCTGGAGTGGGCAACACACACGTTTTTTCATCTTTAACAAAATTAAAAATCTGGATACATAGATTATTTTTTTTCCTTTGAGCAATTTCTCCTTTTTCTTTACTCCAGTGTTTCCTTTAAAAAGCAACTATCCCTTTTCTGTGCTTTCTCTTTCTATGGCAGTCCTATTTTGAAGGCTGAAATCTCCACTAAGTACTTTAAATATTGGTCATGAATGGTTCCCACAGCATTGATTCTATGCCATGTGGCACCAGTAGATATCATCCACTCCTGAGAATGAATCACTTTCTGTAATGATTGGCATTTTCACCAATTAGCAATCCTTCCATGAGATGCACATGTCAAAACAGTATGCAAGTTTGTTTTCATGCTGCTGCTACATGTCCTAATTTGTTAATACTGCTTGAACATAAAGCCTAATAATACTGCACAACTGTTATTTTATTTTTTACCTTTAAAAATGGCTCTAATTTTAGGAGTCAAATTTCACAAAATACACAAAATATTCAAAAATGCTAAATCAGGAAGCCCCTCACATTTTAAGAAGAGTCTTAGGGAAACTTCTACTTAACTGCCCATTTAGCATAAGAGAGAGGTTTGCAACTTAAAGGACCTTCAAACTCCTGTGCCAGGTTCTCAAAAGTGTCACTTGACAACAGCAGTGCAGGCCACAGTCAGCAAAAATGAAGTCACGGGGAGCTTTTAAATCTCTTGTATATGTACAAATCTGGCCCTTTTTTGGCCCAGTTTTCAAACCAAAGGCCTGTGCTGCATGTGTCAATAAAGTCTGTCAGCACAGGTCTCAATATTTATTCTTTCCAAATCGCCTATGATATAAATATTACTGTTCCCTGTTCATTCCCTGCAGCAGAATAAGCGTCAATACACAGCCATTAAGGTACCAGTTGCTGACCCAGAGATCGATTTCTACAGATGCAGTAACAATAAATTGCTCCTGTAACTTTCCTTTCAAAGACAATTCACACTTTTTAAGAGGATGTTTTCTTTTCACTAGTTTTGGATATATGAGTACTTGCCAAGAGACAGGAAAAATGTTTGTGGTAGGGTAGATAGCCTGGAGAGAAAATCTAGAATGTTTTAAAACAGTGAAAAGAAAGAAAAGAGTAACTTCATACACCCCTATTTTGCTATTGTTCCAGCTCTCATCAAAACTTTCTCGTGAGAGAAGCAGCCACAAAACTGGTTAGTGAGCCATCAGTGCTGTCTGCAGGCAGGGTCACTGCTCCTGCTACAAAAAAGCAGGTTGATATTTATAAGAAATAACAGATTATTAAGCATGGTTGAGAATTCTGCTTTTGTGCAATTAAAGAGAAAAAAAAAAAAAAACAAAAACAAAACCACCAAAAAAAAAGGAAACCAAAACATTTCTTTCAGAAAGATGAGAGTGATGAAAATGCCACAGTTACACAAATGTAACTGCCACTGCATAAATGCAGGACTGAATGCTTTATAGATACAAACACATATGCTGCTCCACTGAAAGAATGCTTTTTTTGTAATCCAGAGGGAAAAAATGAAGGGGGAAAAAAAAATGTCAGGAAAGTAATTGATATTATAAAGTAGGTGGAAGAAAAGCTTCGTGCTATCAGAATAGGTGGAAGCATTTCCACTGACATCAGTGAAGTCAGGATTTCACTGCACCATTATAATGGATTGAAAGCTCTTTCCTTTGAATACTGACTCATGGTGACAGCAAAGTATATTTTTAGTTACAATAAAAGGCAGTTTTCTAGCAGAAGGGTTTCTAAATAAAGGTCAAGTAAAACTGTACATAAGCTCAAGGTCAGGTTTAATATGGCCTTTTGGACAGAAAAATGAGGAATGGTTTCCTGTTTGCAGCTAAAGAGTACAAATTCTGGAAGTCTTCCTTGACCTACTTATATGTGAAAGCCTGATGGCTTCAGAGTACTTCCTACTGAGAAAAAAAATCTAATAGCATCTGTCCTTCCCAAAATGCACACACTTGCCAGCATTAAAAGATCCATATTCTTGTTTTCCTGTTCACCACAAAACCAAATACATTTTAATATTCTGCAAACAGCTTAAGATAGCTAAAAATGTATTGTTTCCCAAAAACTGACATAATGATTTTATTTACCATTAACAAAAAGTTATGTTAGACTTTTCTAAGTTCAGTGGATTATCATACATTTTTCTTCTCACCCTTCTTCCCCTGTAAGGGAGAAGTGATAGATGTGTTTTGTGAGGGAATGGTTCCCTGGTTCCTGCAGCTGGAGTGTCAGCCTTGGCTGCTGTTGGAGAGCCCAGATGAGCACAGATGGTTACTGGTGCCATGCATTTCTTTTGCTCCAGCTCTTATCAGGGGATATTATTTTCCTTTGCAGTAATCTAAGTTTTGGGAAAGCTTTAAAGTACCACAGGCAGTAAAGAACAGGAGCAAAATGCACCTTCTCTCACTGTTCAGATAAACAAAAATATTAACTAAGTTTTGCCTTTGCTAGTTGAGAACTTTTCTAACAAAGTGAAGCTCATGCAAAGTGCTGCTCTGAGAATCATTTATCTCACATGTCAAAATGCCAGACAGTCTTCAGAGATTAACTGAGTAGATCCAAGCCCTGGTTCTTAACTAACAGCCCTAGACTTACAAGAAATTCTAAAAGTTTTGGCACAGTTTTTCTCCTGTTAGTCTGCCTTTTATAAAATGTTCTCTATTTTGCTATCTGTCAATCTCGTCCATATACAGAATAATTAGTTTGTTACTTTGATAGGTGGGAAAGACATCTCATGAGCTTCAGAACAGAGCACAAGAAGTATTATCAATGCACATGAAGTATCAAGTAATCATTTTCCATTCTAAGCACTTTTTATTAAGATCTAAAATTACTGTACTAACTTAATCTCTGTACTGAGCAGAAGTATTTGAATGTTCCTCACAGGAGAGCCAGAATGTGTCTCAGATACCACTGAATTACATGATAAAAGCATAATACTAGATAAAAATTTTATACTGCCTAATGCACAAGCTATTAAGTCCCTACTATTACATTTGATGCCTGGTAGTAAATCCAAGCTAGAACGTAAAATAAAATAGATCTTTGTGTTTATTCACGTTGTAGTAACTGTCAAACACCACCAAGGAATGTTTTCTCACTGAAGGGTGTGCTGTGAGCAGAGCAGGGCATGAGCAAACATGTTCCAGGTTACAACTCAATGTTTAGATTCAAGAGCAGAAACTTGAATGTTTCCTGCAGTTCTTTGGACAGATATCAAGCAGTGACATCAGTTCTTGTGTTTCTAAAAAGCTAGAAAAATTATAACTAATCCACAAAACCACCAAGAATTCAAAACCATACAGGAAATTTGCAAAGTAACCCACACACCTCATTCAATCAGTGTTCAGTTGACACAGAAAAGCATAAAGCAAAAACATTAGAATCACATTGCAGGCATTGGGATGACACAAAAACAGTCCCAAAGCAGAACTGCCTGATGTGGACAAAATCTGGTCACTAGGCTACTTTTTTTTTTCCCCTCAAATCCTCATTTAGCTCTGCTTTCTTTTGTATGCACTTGCTAGGAACACATTTCTTCCTGACTCCAACAGCCTCTTTCCTTAGTGTCCAACTTCAAACACACAAGATAACTCTGTCTGGACACTAGAAAGAAAAAAGCAGTTGACACCTTGGCAAAAGGTCCCCTTCATTAGCAAACACCATGGCCCACACACCTGGCTCCTTCAGTGCAGGAAATCCTTGGCATGACTTGACAATAATCTTCTGGATAAACATCTGAGCCTGCAGACATCAGTGCATCTCAGCACTGCACTGGGCTGCATTTGAAAGCAGAGAGGACCAGCCCAAATTTACAGAATAGCTGGCACTTTTTCACAGTAAATAGTCTTCTTGGCTAACTAGTGTAAATGAAATTCCATAAAAATATTTTTCCACTTTGCCAGCAGATATCCTAAACAGATTTCCCAATTCTAATAATATTTAGATTTACTATGCTATTTCTCACTTTTCTATTTCCTCTTTAGTCTGTCACCCAAGGGTATCAATTACTTGTTGCATTTTCGTATATACTGACTTGATTTGCATACATGTCTCACATGAGATATTTCTTATATTACTGTTTCTCCATGTAAATAATTTTCTCAAAGGGCTGCAGTGCTGAGCTAAAGTAATATGTATATATTATGCTCCTGATATATTTAGGGCTCTAATCTTGTTTCCTAAAGCTATAGCATGATTCACAGGATAAACCCAAGGGAAGGAAACCACTGGATTCAAGGACACTCTTCCAGAACTGACACCCAGACTTTATTCAGAGTCACGCTGCTCCATGGGGGGATTCCCAAAGTGACTTCAAGTGGGGCAAAACCTTTAAGCACCAGACACACAACATCCCTCATTTATGACTGAATTACCTGATTTAGGTTTCAGTGGTACAGTCCTGAACATAAATGTGCCCAAAGCACATTAAATAGCAAAACACAGCAAAAAGTCTGAGCATTGGTGCAGTTCTCTGGAGAGATGCCAAAACTTAATAGCATGAACAGAATAAATAAACTTTATGGAAAAAAAATTCCATTTTTCAAAGGTAACATCTGTTCTGCACTGGCTCCTGATGTGAATAATTCCTCTGCACACACACAGGAGCAGGCTGATGGGATTCAGTGCACTCAAATACCCAATGCACACTTTGCCTTCCTCAAAAACCCTGACATGAATGGGACTCCAAAAGTTTCCTTCTGAAACAAACAGAACAACTTTACCTATTCTGAGAATTGTTTCGTATGAATTGTTACATTAAGTCCTTGGAATCAAAACCTGAGAACAGTTACTCAGAAATGTCAGCAGGGACAAGAACCTGAAAATCTGTCTGAGGCAAGCTGGTAACCAGGGGGAAACATTTTTTGAATGCTGCTTTTTTGATACATTCCTGAGAGTTCCTAAACACCAAAGTGTGCTGTGCCAGAAGTCATGTGAGCACTTGGGCTCACACTGTTTCATCAATTCAAATCAAATTTTCCACAAAGTCTATGACACAACCCAGTTATATCAAATATAAAAGAGAAGGTGCATGAAAAAGAGTGCAAAAAAGATCTTTTATCTTTGCTTTATGAGCTCCCTGAAGAAGCAGAAATCAATGGACAGAAATTGAAGATTATGCTATGCACAAACACAGGTTACATTTTAAAATTCTGAAATTTAAAATTATTAAAATTAATACTATCTTGACCCAGCTCCATCATATGGATTACAAGGAGAGTGGTGGGTTTAGTGTGTTGAGTTCTTCTTTCCATACTTCAAAATTGCATTTTGGTTTAGTTTCTTTTCCACAAACTCCTTCACTACTATGACTTTATAAAATCCCTTTAATGCTTTCTTTTGTTCTTCCCCAGTATGGTTTTCACTGAATTTTGCTCATGATGTAAAGTTATAGCTCCCTGGTAAACACAGCCCTTGCCAGCAAATAAAGTTATTAATTATTAACATGAGTTGTTGGTTTGAGGACAGGTATCTGGACGTTATGTTGTTCTAACATCTCTTGGAAGTTGGGCAGGTAGAGGGGAAACCAAGCAGTGTCCTGCAAAAACCAGAAAAGAGGCTGTGTGGACCAGGTCAGAATCTGCTGCAGTGCCCAGGAGAGGCTGGCACCTTCCTCCTCTCTGCCAGCACCTCCTCTAACACCTCCTTCCCACCATTCCAGCCCTCCCGTTTCCCAAGGTGGAACACAGGGATGCCCCCCAGGACTCAGCACGGGGCTGTAACCACTGCAGTGCTCACAGATGGACACGTGCAGAGAGCCCAAGGGGGAGAGAACGTGGTTTGGCCCTTGGGAGAAAATACCCACTCTCCACAACATCACTCTGTTAAGGAATTCTCAATTCCAGCCCCAATAAGACTCAGATAAGCAGCTCTGACTGACAGGAACAGTCCCTAATTCAATTGGAGCCAGTTTCAGGATCAGATAATATTCAGGAGCAGAAAGGAAATGGGTGCATTAATGCCCAAAAGCCAAAGAGAAACTCATTTTGAGGAAATCGCTCCTGCATTGGGTAAAAGGATACTGAAAGACAACAAAATGAAAACCAACAAAAACCTGTTATTATTTCTTAGGGTTTGGTTTTGTACTTTTTCTAGTTTTAATTTTGATCTTTAACTGAACAATGCACCATTTTAATTTTAAATCTCTTTTTATACCTAACATTTGGGGGTGAGGTACAGTGGAGAGGATGTGTGTAAATACCATGATGGAAAACTCTTTCACCATAGAAATGCAAAATTATCTGTTCATATTTTTACTGGTCTTTCTATGCTCTTTGTTCTCAGAACATTCAGTAACAAAGTTCCCCCCCACTCTACAGGACAGCAACCTGCAAGACACCAGACAGAGATACAGACACAGAAAGGTACACAAGGAAATCATCAGACACTATTTTTATATAATATTGTAATATTTTAAAGATTTTTAACTAGTTTCAGTTTTTCTGAAGTCTTTTTCTAAGAAAGCTTACTGGACATGTGAGGGACAACACAAAGAACGTGCTTTCTGGAAAATTTAATAAATAGATAACATGAGCTAGGATGCTGACAAACAGAGGTAGAAGAACAATTATTAATCCTGAGAGAGAGATGAATGATGAGATGGAGTTTATCTGTGAAAGTTGGGTCAATCAGAAAATCTATGGAAACAGACAAGAAAAAGCCCAAAAGAAAAGAAGGGGGACAAAAAGGGAAAAGTTACGTGCATGAACACCCCTGAGATTTAGCATGCCTAATCATCACCAAGCCTGAAATCTGGGGGATAAGTTAACACCCCCTTAGCAGGATCTCACTCTTAACAACAGCAGCACACAAAATGCTTTTCCACTCTTCAAAAGCTGCAGTGTTTCAGCTTTAAAAGTTAGAAAATATCTCTGTTGTTGTTATTCAGCATGTACTGTGCAGTATGATAGAAACTAATATTTTTTTACAAAACCCTTCTTTTTTCCCCCCCTCAAAGCTATTTCACTCATTTTTCAGTGATCAGTACACAGGCTGGTCCTCTTCCTTTCCACCTTCCCACTGCAGGCTTTGCTCAACCCCTTCATCTGCCTTGCCTGACAGGCACTCAGACACAGAACCCATCCAGTTATGCTGTTCCTCAGCTCCTGTTGCTGCCTCCCAACCCCTCCAAGCTCACACTACCTTTTATAGTGTAATCACAAATGCACAAGTAAAATAGTTTATCTTGGCATCTAAAAGATAAAGATCATTAGGGCAGGTCCAGAATTGGAGAAGGGAGGAAAGTGAAATACAAGTATATTGTAAAACAATCTTCCCTTGGTTACTGAAAAAAATGTTCAAAACAGAAATGTTTATATGAGGTCAGATAATTTAGCTACTTCCCTATTATTACAGGAGTACCACCAAGTAAAACTTAGCAGCACTTGCAATGACTACAACTACAGAGCTCATGGTTCACCATTTTGAAGATATTTCTCTTTTTTTAAAAAAATGCTTCATTTGACCATGAAGTGTTTTAACACATCCTATTTCGATTACAAGACACTGTCTAGTCTGGGCAATGCAGAGCAGACCAGGATGATTTCACAGAGCAGAGGAACAAATACTGCCTGGGAGTTGGGATAATCTGCTGTCACCTTTTCTTTCAGGATAAAAAGCTTTCTGCTGCCTCTCAGTATAACATCGTAAGAATTTTTTTGTGAAAACTGTGAAGTCAAAAGAGTGCTCTGCTATTAAACCTTTCTGTGTCTTAAATTCCTTCCACTTCATCTGTCCCAGGCTCCTTTCAGTTTGCTGCCCTGGGGAGGTTCACAGGGCAATCCTCAGCATCCCAGAGGAACAGGACAGGAAGCTTCTCAGCACCTTTCCCACACTGTCACAGTGCTCTACACAAGGGACAATCGGCCTGAGACTATGAGAGGAACCGCCAGAAACAAGGAAATGAAGGAGGGGATGATACAGAGAGGGCACAACATTTTTCCAGTAGCTGATATTCCCAAAACCAGAGAAGGAACAGTCGTGCAGACACCCCCAGGTTCAAAGCTGCCTGCCTAGGGCCTGAGGAACATCCCATCCAGCCTCTCTCCATTCCTGAATGCCCTTTCTGAGATGACCCAAGCTGGCTAAATGGGAAATTAATTTCTTATCCATCTTCTAATGCATACTACTGCCTTTTGTCTCCCTCGAATAAGAACGTCCCATGAGGTAACCGACCCTATGTGTGTTCCTTAAACCTCCAGCTATGTGTTTGATTTGCTACTTCAACCTTGTCTACAGAAACAGTTATCTTATCAAAGATAGATACTGGTCTACTGTGACACAATCAGCTTTTGTTAAAAACACATTGCATTTTATCCGATTTTCCATGGAACTCCATGTCCTTGAATTACCCTTGTCCTTCAAAAGGTGTTCAGAGACTTGTTTAGTTCTGAGGTCAGACATCCACAGCCATCCTCAACCCAATTACTTATCAATCTCTGTCCTTGACTCCTGTCTTAGGTCAGATAAAGCTGTATTTTTCTATGTAGCTGGGCTTTAGATAGGATGGTCAAATGTTTTTCAACAGAAAAATCAGCTTTCAACTGAATGAAAGTGCCCTTGGAAAAATTCTGGCTTTTCATTGAAATGTCAAGCATCTGAATCCCAAAACATTTTCAACTGAGGAATCAAAGATATTTCTATTACAAATGTTAATTTAGCATCTTGCTGAAATTTAGTTCAAGTCCCTCACTCTGATCAAACAGAGCTTTCCTGGGGGTGGAATAGTCAAGAACTACCAGACAGAACCCAGAATAACACCCACCATTAAGCACAGATACAGAACATAATATTTTAGAAAGGGGCAGACAGAGAGCTCTTGTCTGCAGTCTAGAGGTGGATGTGCCAAAAACAGCAGAGGCAGCTGCTCTAGTGGTGCTCTGGAAGGAAGTTATTAGCTACAGAGTCAAAAAATCTATATTTTTAGTCAAGGTGCCAATCTCTCATCTAGACCATGGCAATGCCAATGATCCAAATGGATGAAAGGGAATTGTTCCTCCATGGAACTTTTGTGGACTGCTCAAGTGTAACCAAGGAGAGGCAACTTCATTTCAGTCTTTCACGACACTGATGCCCACAAATCATCACACATCGATTCCAGCTGCTGCCACGCTCTTTAAGCCTTCTGGACAAAAAGCTCTTCAGGTTCCTGGAGTCCACACCCAGGATGCTCCTGAAGATTGAGTGCCCTTAGCTCAGCTTTAATTCGGGTTCCCTGACAGTACTGAAGGTGTTCATTGCCTGGGACACCCGCTGTGTGCAGCACCTGCATTCAAATAAACATCTGAGCCTTGGAGAGCTGTTCATCACTCACACGTTCTGCCTGGGACAGAGCTTTCCCTGTGCCACAGCATCCCAACAGCAGTCCTGCAGAGACAGAGAAAGCATCTCTACCAATTTCCATGAGAATTCAATGTGATTTGGATATTTTTTCCAGAATAAGAAAGAATAGTCCATTACTATAAATTGTGTCCTTATGTATTAGAGACTGGAGCTTAAAAAGGAGAAAACAAATATTACTTTAAATCTAAATACCTTGCACAAAACATTTTTCTCAATATACTAAACAAGTTAAGATGTTGTTGACAAACTTCAAGCTAATGATTATAACTGAGTACAGAGCCCACCCAGTATTGTGAAACTCATTCAGGAACTGCAGGTTCACACCCAAAGAAGGGACTGTGGAATGAAGTGCTGGTTCCAGTAGTGGAGAGCAAAGAGGAGCTGAGATGATGTGATCCCACAGAATGTTGGAAGATAAATGAAGCAGAGCCAAGTAACTAGAAAGGCAGGGTTTAGCAAGTGCAGCCACAGAGACACAACCTGGGACAACCAGGCACACGGGATTAAACATTTCCTCAGGTACTACACCAGCTAACTTTCCAGAGGGAATTCACTTGAACAAGCACTTCTGTGACCTTCCTAGTGCTGAATGCCTTTTAAATGTGATTATTAGTTAAATTTATGAAGCCTAAAGTTGAGGCTGCACAGGGCCTTTGACATTATCAAGTCTGAACTCCTGGACATCAGAACACTTTAGTTTCACCCTGTATTGGTTTCAGAAATTTCTGTGTGCTAAAGGGTACCAGATATGAGAAAGGTATCCCTTCCCAAGCAGGAAATACCAGCAATGGAGAGTTCATTACTTCCCTTGGGAATGTGTTCCACTGGTTAGTCACTCTTAAAACATCCTGAGTGTTTTAGCATAGATTTAGTTTATTGTCTGCATTAAGTTATTTTTAAGTAAACATTCCAGCATCACATTGGTTTTTTTTTTTTTTTCATGAAAAAGGTATTTAAAGAGTTCATTAAGTCACTATTTCAGTTTTTCCTTTATTTTTAGTATTTTGGGAGAAGGAAGAGGAGGCTCTTTCTTACGTACTTCCCAAATTTTTGATAACCACTTCAAAACACGGAACACCCCATTGGACAGTTTTCCAGCACTGGTCTCACTGGTGTCTGATACAGAAGATTGGCACACTGGTTTTATTCCCTGCTCACCATTTCCATGCATTGCTCTCCTCAGAGCTCATGAAAAGTCTTGGAGCTACAACCCACAAGCACAACAGGGAAGTTTGGCCCCCCCTGCTTGTTTGTTTTCAGGACTGCAGTTACAGGAGGCATTTGAATGGCCTTGTGATTTAGGCTGCAGCATCTCCACATTCCATCAGCAGCAGCTTTACAGTGGTGGAGTTACTGAACATCAAAGCCTCTACTGACCCCTCTCAAACCTGCTCTGAAACACTCACCAGTTCATGGCAGTTCTCCACTGGCAATTACTCCTTTAGTCTATCAACCACCCAATTCTTAACTAATTTAATGTGTGTCTTATTGCTACCATAGAGAGATAATGTCATCATAATGCCATTGCAAATGCCTTAACAAAGCTTATTAAATGCAGGTCATTTTTATCAGGTTTGTAATTTCATCTCAAGATAAAATTAGATTGGTCTAATAGACAAGATCTATTTTCTATAAAAACGATCTGAGCAGCTTTATATGTGGGTTAAACAGATGTTATTGTCTCTGTGTTACAGTTCTCTTCTTCCTTGAAAGACAAGAAAAAAGTCCCAAGGTATAGACCTATGGTCTGTATCTCCAAGAGGTTGGAGAAGGTTACTAGTACCAGACACCAGAAAATAAGTCCATCTTTAGAATTTATATTATGTAGTTTTAAACTAGTTATGACTTGCTTATAAAAAGAAGCATAACTTGACAATTTACAATATTAAGCCTATTTGATACTGCTCAGATTTCACTGTAAACTGGCTGAAGATAAATGTAGCCTACTTTAAAATAATTTCTTGGAAATTTAAATAACATCTAGTGAAAGACAGTAGAAATTCCCAAGTTTGACAAAACCAAGACATTTATTTGAACCTTCTCTCTTCTTTTTTCTTTTATTTTGAGAATTTGACTTGAACTTTGCAGGCAGCTCATTTCCTGAGACAGCACTGCAAGCTCTGTATCTTCTAAGGGTGTACCTTGATGCCAGCAATCTATACTGCAGTGTTACATAAAATTCATTAAGTACTCAAAAATATGACTGCTACTGCTGAGATACCCAGTGACCTCAGTATGTTTTAAGTTTCCATACTTTCTACAGGTTTTCTGGGAGGCTCAGGTTTCTGTTTTGTTGTGAGGAGGGGTGTTTTGTTTAGGGGTGGGTTTTTAAGGTGCCATCATGGATTTTGATTTAAAAAATTATTAGAGGTCTAGAAGCCTAAGAGTCATTTTGATATCTGGCAGATCTTAATCATAGGCATTGCAGGAAACCAAAGCAAGCAAGGCTGCTAAATTATAAATAAAATAAATCCTGAAAGCTGACACCCCAGAGCAGAAAGGACCATGCCTTGCTTCCCTTCCACAGCAGATTGCAGAGCTGTGTAAGGGTGCTGGAGGCAGTTAATGCTCTGCTGAAAAACAGGTACCCATGCAACCAAATTCTGTAAGAACTCGGAGATGTCAAGTGCCAAGTGACCAAATTCCTTCTTATGCTTCTCACAGGGCGATGACAGATCAATGGGATTAGTTATCCAAATGCTGTCATCCAATTCAGCTATCAGCAGCAGCTGCCAAGCAATAATTTGACTATAGTTTTATGGGGGGAAAAAATAGCTGTGGAAAGAAGGAAATCAACTGAGCATAAGGTCACACAGAGTTAGGCTTTTGAATACAAGTGTAGACCTATAAGTGTGGATCTAAATCAATTAAAATGTGAAGGTATTTGGAAATGAGCCATTATAGTGAAATCTGAGCAGCAAACAGTTTTGAAATCAGATCTGGATTGGGAGCTGGGAGCAGGGATTGTCAGAGATGGGAAAGGAAAAGAAGAGCAGTGATCTCAATAAACATGTTTCTTAACCAAGTCACATCCACAGGGTAACTCCCCCTGCTCATGCACAGTATTGCTGGCTGCTGTGTTATGAGCAGCTCATCACTGAAACCCCATTAAGTGACCTCTCCCTCTGCAATAAAGCCCGGAATGAGAACGGCTGATGCTCGTTCATGCCCCGTGCTGATGCTCACCCCTGCACTGCCTGTGTCTGTGGCAATGCCAGCACCAGAACACGAGCACAGTGCATTGCAGGAACAAATAGAAGGGAATGATGCCCCACAGAAGTCACTTGTCACACTCTGTCACCGTTCCCGGCATTCCCAGCTCCCAGGAAGGCCCTTCATGCCAAAACAGTTATCCTGCTCCAGGCCAGTACAGTGGTAGGAGCACTGAGAGGAGCCACCCCAGCTGGAAATCTCGTGTTTGCTTTTGCTCTTTCTGTTTTATAGTTGAGAAGCTTCTCTGCTGATCAAAAGGCAGTTTGATCTCCTAATATTGTACCTTCTGTTCTGTTAATCTGCCACTGTTCATAAACAAAGTATCCAGTTTACCTATTCAGAATTTTAAGCTCTAATTTCAATTGAGTATTGAATACTAGGATAAATATCTCATATTTCCCTCTGTGCTCACTAATTTTTATTTATTGGATATGTGCCATAATTCATTATCCTCAATTTGCACTGGAATTTGCACAGCTCTTAGGGAACACTATATTGTGAGAGTTTTCTAACTGGTCTTTGTCTGATTTAAAATATCCTTACAACAGCAAAGATCTGGCTTGCCAGAAGGCTGCTTTCTTTGGATTACAGCAGAACCTATTCCTGGGCAATGTGTTTGCACTTCTTCAACACTGAGCCCCCTCCACTTCTTCATGTGATTTCCTCCCAAACCTATTCGAGACTTCCAACTCCAGCCAGCCAGCTAATGGTGCATCTAACATGGATTACACCTTGCTGAAAGCTCCTGGAGGGTCTGCAGACAATCTTTGGACCGATGTGCTCACCAGAGTAGAGATTTCCAGAGGCTGTATTAAACCAAACAAGCTTTCCATTAACAAGACCCTCCCAAGGCTGTCCTGCTCTCCCTGGCCCAGCACAGCCAGACTTGGATCTGATTATTTTGAGCCGGTCCCAGCACCTCGGACTCATCACCAAACTGCCCACAAGTACAACGTGCTACTGAGTAAAATGCACTTCTACAAGAAGGGCTAAACCATGTCCTCAACGTGTCCCACAGCTTTGAAATCTTCTTCCACACCTGGAATGAGCATGGTTTTTCAGACACACAAATCAGCAGCGATGTATTTCCATGATACACTGCTGGCATGACACCAGTCTCCTTATTTACTCTTTATCCCACAGTCTTCTGAGAAGGGAAGAGAGATTCTGTTATTTGTATACACTCTTTTCTTTTCTAAAAGATACAGTGAATTATCCCTTTTGTTTCTGTTTTTGTTAATATTTTACAAAAACAAGCAAGCATCAGAATAAAAGCAAAGCTGCTCTTCCAAGACTTTCTCCATGTTTGTATCTCATCCTTCTACAAAATTGTGCAAGAAAAGAAATTCTTCACAGGATTCTCTCATAAGGGATCATCTTTCCCTTTCAAGTTGTACCTTTATAAGTGTGAGAGCATCCTCTGACTCTTGGCAATGCAGAAGCTGGAGATTTGTCAAAAACAGTCTCCCCACAGATCTGGGAACTATTTTAACTCTTATTGAGCTGTTATATCTAATGCAATGATGAAACATCTCTTCTGATTTCCTGAAAAAATGCCAAATAATTATTTTTCTAGTTGAAGACAATTTTGGTGTGCTGGCTTTAGCTTTCAATCCGCATCACCAGAGGCCCATAAGCAAAAACATTACTCCAGCTGTTGCTTACAAAGTTCTAGCAGCCATTCTGTTGCCATATTTTAGTTTGAGTAGAATGACGTCCATTTGTTTGGAAAGTCTTGTTTCCCCACTCTTTCCACCACCTTCCTGGTCCCAAAGTTCTCCTATTACAGAGTAGAGACACTACAACCATTTCCACCCTCAGGACCTGTCTTTGTAAGTGCAAACTCATTGTACCTGATATGATTTATTGATGAAATGTTTCTAAAAGCTTCAGTGCTTTCCCTTTGAGTCAGACCTTCCCCTCTCCCCCTCTGTGATGCAACAATTCATTGGAAAAAGAAAACATTTTGTACAAATACTTTGTGCAGGGTTCAAGCACTTTATACCCTGCCCGTGCTTCATGTGAAGAGCTGCACAGTGATCTCATCTGAGAGAAACCAGAGGCTTCTGAAGGCTCCAAGGGTCTGTGCACAGCCAGGTTTTCAGCAGTTCATCCTCTCTAAGGCAATAATTTAGCTCACTCGTGCCACAGGTACCTCCAGTGTTGCAGTCATGCTCAAGGTACCTCATGCAGAAGATCCATTCCTACAGCAAAAGAAATCCCATTGCCAAGCCACGGCCAGACCAGTTGTGCAATGTCCTGAGACGTTTTCTGTACTTTCACACATGCCAGGAAATATTTTGTTAAGTTTCCCAAGGTGAAATTTCTTATTATGAATCCCACATTTACTCCAGTTTTCACAAGCCTAATGATTTTCAAGGTTTCATTTCCGCTGCTAGATTTGGCGCCATAGTTATTACACAGACATTTATATGCTTTTTATCTTTTTTTTATTTGAAATGCACTTAATGTAGTATTCCCTAATTATAAAAAAAGATGCCTTTCATACACTCCTATTTTTCCTAAGTATTCAGGATGTTGTGTTTGATTTCTCATATTTTGCCTCATGAATTCTACATTCTCATGTCCTGAGGCAAGATTCATTTCACCAGGTTTTAGATACTGAATTATTAGCCATCTGAGCCTAATTTAGTTGTTCAGACTCTTTAATAGTTGATAAAGGGAAAGAAATCCCTTCTAATCTCAATTCATTCCAATCCTGCAGTGCTGAATTCAGTGTTTTGGGATTTGGCCATTTCTCTTTCTTGCACACACAGTAAGACTGGTCTTTCAGATATCCTCCTGCAAGGTATCTGCAGATAGGGGAGACAAATCCTGCCAATGATGTCAGCTGAAAATCACAGACACACTTCAGAAGAGTCACCTGCATGTCATCAATGCTGATGGCACTATTTCAGCAGTGACCTCTTCACTGTGTGGAGCTGACTCGTGCATCCCTGCTGGTGCAAGTTACTTGGTTGCATTTTTGGTGGTGCTTTCCGTTTGAGGTTTTGATTTTGTCTGGTTTGTTTGTTTAGGGTTTTTTGAGGGTTTTTTTAGGGAGATGAAGGGTCATTTCTTTGTTACTACACAACTGATGTCAGGGAAGTTTTTTCTTCTTCTCTTTATCTGCCTCACATAGTCTACATCTTCCAAAGCTCTTTCTGATGTTAACTTGCCTCACATTAGTGCCTCTCTGTATATTCCTTTTGAATCTTATATGAGTATTCTCCCACCCCCTGCATGATCTATCTTTCTAAAGCAGCTGCAGTACCATTCATCAGTTATATAAGCAACTCTCCACTTTGTTTTAAGATTTTTGTCTTTCGTGGAGGTGTTATATTCAGGATATAATAGGCCTCAAATATCCTGAGTAAGATGCCTGTTTTCCTCTCTGCTTTAGTGAGCTCTCAACTAAAGACTGGTCTGCAAATATCCTAGACATTTTACTCAGCACATATTAAAGAACAAGCCATTCCCAGTCTGCAGCTACTCATGTATAAAAAGATCTGACTCAGACCAGCCCCATTCACTTCCTCCATTTTGCCCACATCTCTGCAGTGCTTGCAGTTCTAAAGTCAAAAGCAGAAAGTTTTCAGCCACATTCTGCATGAAAGCCAGAGTTAATTCTTAGGGTCTGGCATTACATCTGGGTCTGGAATCCGAGTCAGACAGACTTTCCTGTAAGGACACATTGGACTAGATTTTATTAATATGGATTTTTATCACCCTCCCTTTTCTCAGACATAAGAGAATGAATCTTATTTTAAAAATATTTGATTGCTTGACTTTGCAGAGCTACAGTGTGATTGCTTTTATCCTCAGTTGTTTAATATTTTAAGTTATAACAGTAGCAGGATTTTTTTTTTACACCTCTCTATAAAAACATTCCAAAGTCACAAATAACTAGAGCAGATTTTGCTAGAAACAACTATGAGTTAAAATATTGTTTAGACCAGATTTATTGATCCCTTCTCTGCTTTCTCCACAGTGCAGATTAGGTTCTCTTTACATATTAAACCACTGCAGATCTCATGGTCTTTTTCAAAAGACAATTCCTATTCTAACAATTAAATCCAACAAAGCCACTGCCCAAGTTTTCAGCTCCAATAACTCTCCAGCTGAAAACTTCACGGTATGTAAGAAATCAGCATCCTCTCTTGCAGGAGCCAGGAGGAGAAACCCCTCTGCAAGACCTCTCCTTTGGTCACTTTAACCCTCTGAGCACACACTGCAGCCCCTGCCATGTCTGAGCCTCCCCAGCTCAGCCACCCACACGAGCTGTGCTCCGAAGCACTCAGATCATCTCAGTCAGCTGCTAGCAGGAGCCAGCCACGTGCACAACCCAGCCACAGAAAAGTTTCCTGGTTTGCCTGCTCCCACTCAAACCCTACCAAAATGGAAGTGTTTGATCTTTAGGCTAAACACACAGCTGATACCAAATCAGCCTTCGGAAAAACAGCACCCACAAACCCAACGAAGAGCAAAACATCAACTGGCATCACCGCAAAAAATAGGTTAAAAAACAGAAGTGACATCTTTACTTCAATACAGTCCTTGTGTGTATTTCTTCAGAAGCACAAAAAAGTAATATTAAACTCATAAGTGATCTACAAAGACTCAAAAATATTTACAAAAGTGACGCTACAACAAAAGGCTGCAAATCTCTCTTAAAAACACTGATGACAAAAGATGGATTTGGGGAGTGGTGGCATTAAACTCCAGAGACTCCTGCCTACAGCAGAAATACAGCACCCAGCAGAGACTATCAAATAACAGACATTTAACTAATGTGCACCTACACCAGTTTGATGTAGGAGAATATTCTCTGTGAAATTTTTCAGATGTAATTTTGGTTGGTATCACAAGAATTCAGGTACCTGGGGACTTTTTAATACAGTGTGAGCAAGTTTGCCCTCAGGGAGGATGGGACTGCCCTCAGTTACAGAGTCCCTCTTATGTGATAAAGCAAAATGCAAATCATCTTCTGGGCCAAATGCAGGGCTTTGTATTTATAACTGTGACCACATCTGCTGCTTTGCTGGGGGGGGTCATTGGGGTGCTTGATTTGGGATTTTTTTGTTGCTGTGGTTGTTTTTTTCATGAGTTCCCCCTCAAACAAGTTATTTCTCTCTCACTATGATGTTTTTCACAGCAGAGCCCCAGCTGTACTAGGATTTTGTTCCTCCAACAAAAGAAAAGCGAACCAAGTCAAAACGGGCACAATATATTTACCAGAGTATATTTCCCTATTTCAACATGCTAATGCTATTGAACCAAAAAGATAAGTAGTCATTTCTGCCAACACCCTCAACATTTGGAAGAACATTTCAATTTAACAAAGTGTGGTCACAGAAATTTTTAGGTTCTGATTTTAATTCCTATTATAATGTCAAAATTGGTTTTACATCTCAGCATGAGAACCAAGAGCGGAAGCCTGGAGTTCAATGGGAAAACTGGTATTTTATTATAAAATTAACACATGGTAACATGCCAGCACTGGCTAGGGATTACAATTCTATGCACATGCATATACTGGAATTCTGAATTCAGTTTGACAACTGAGAAGTCATCACCTTTACAATCTTTAACACACTGTGTCAATGGCTCAGCCTGAGCCGCTCAGGGGGCTGCTCTGCCCACACAGGGCTGAAGTGCAAACCTTTCCTGCTGCCCTCCCTGTCCCTGAACTAGGCAGGAATGAACCTGGTTCAGCTGTAATTCCTGAGTTATGCCAAGAGGTTACACTTAGGTTGCTTTAAGAACTGGGAAGAACTCGGTGTAACAGGAAAAGGTAGGCTTTGCATTATTGAAATGGCTTCTCCCTGGAGATGCAACCAGAGCAGCTGGAGTGCGATAAGACTTCTTGCCAGCCTTAAAATGCTGTAGACCCATGTCTGATAGACTTTTGAAATGCCAGTGCCGCACACGGATTTCTCTTCCTCTTTTATGCTTCGCTAAACGAGATGATTATGTCTGTAACACTATAAAGCAACTGTGTCAACAGTAAAGAGGAAACATTTACGGCAGAGGTTATTAAAACAAGGAAAAATAGGCCAGTGCCATTTAAGTTCCTTTAGTGGGCTGAATAATAACTAGTTAAATAAGGAACAAAGATAAATAATTTATTACAGAATCATCACAACAAGCACAAGAAAATTGCATTCGCTTTCAACTGCATCTCAAGAGGCTTCGAGGCAGAAGCACGGACAATACACAAGGAACGTGTCAGAGCCCATGCAAAAGGAACCTGTTGCAAAATGAAATAATCACTCAGCTTCAGGACATCAGTGTAGACACACACAGCAACCAGTTAAACACACAAGACACAAAAGGTTATTTTAAAAGCAGCAGTGTCTCAGAGCACTGAAGGCTACGGGGGTGGGTGGGCAGATGAAGAAATGCAGAGGAATATTCATCTTCAGTTACTTATTCTGGAGGAGAATAAAAGAAGAGAGCAGACAGAACTCAGTACAGTGCAATCAAATGCAACTGGCACTCCAAGCCTGTGTTTTTCACACTCAGTCTGACAACTCAGTTCAAACAGTTCAAGCTGTTTGTAATAACAAAGCAAATATTACCAAAGATTAAAACCCTAGAGTTAGGCTTGTACTTCCATTTTTGGCCTTTTAATCAGGCTTATCTGAAGTGCTGAAAACAGATCAACTCTAATTGATGGCTTTCATACTTTGCTTTTTAATAATAGCTCTTCACTGCTTGGCAGTTTGGAGGTTTCAAATAAGACTGGGAATTGATCAGTTTTGGCTTGATTTTACTCCACCAGAAATGAGACAATCTAAACTTTCCCCACACAGTTTGATCTCACAAGATTCCCACCTTGCTCATGGCTCCAATAAGAATGTTAAAAAAAGTGAGATTTTAACTAGACTCAATGTTTCACACTAACTTAGCATATGACTTGGATTTAAAAAAAAAAAAAAAAAAAAATCACCCAATCTTCAGGCAGCTGCAGCTTAACTTTAAAAAAAAAAAAAATCAGAAATGCACACACACAAACCCCATATGCTATAGATCAGCTTCCATGGCTGTAGCACAGAGGTCAGAAAATGTTATTTGGCCTTTCAATTTGTGTCTGAGATCATAAGCACATTTTACAAAACTTTCTTCAGGATAAAGAATTCGTACTTTTTATGTAAAGCAGCGATATCATAAACAACCAGCACTGAAAGCAAAGGAGGCACTGGTGTGGTTAGGTCTAGGAGCCACTGTTCCTCCCTCAATATTTCTCTAATATTGCAGCAGAACTTGAATCACCACTCAGTATTACCTTGGTTCCTTTCTTCTTTAAGGAGGCAGGCACAAAGAGTGGGGAGGATGGCACAAGCAGGGAAGGGAGAGAAAGGAGCAGGGGAGAGAAAGTGGGACGACAAATCAATAAAGTAAATTTTTCCTTGCAGCAAAAATAGCTGACAGACCTGCTTCCCAAAGAACACTAAAAATGACTGTGTGAGGAAAAGCAGCAGAGAAGTTGGCTCGAGGGACTCACAGGAGAGCTGCTATTGACAGACATGCAGATGATGTCACTGCTCAAGATGAACAGGTTCCTCTTTTATCTCTAAAAAGCTCTTCTGGATGAAAAGACTGGAGAGACAGGTGTGAGACAATGGCACAAAGCCTCTTTCTAACTTGATTACATAATTTTATATAAAGCAGCATTGATGTAGAAAGTGTAAAACAAATGTGTTGAATGCTGGAAATCAAGTATTACAGAGAACAGCTTATGCACACTCCCAGCGATAAAGAAACTTAATATTTGATGAAATACACTTTGTCTATTGAAGAAATGCACTGATTTTCCAAAAGACTGAGTATATGTAAGTAAATGTTCACTGCTGTTCTTACATAAATTAGCTGATAGAGTGGCATCTTAAATTGTCCTGTCTACTCTTCTAGTCTACTGCTTGTTTGGAGTGTGATCTCTTATGCAATTTTAACAGGAAACAATTTAGTACACTCTTCTCTTCCAGCTCCTGCTGCATTTGTGTATCCCATGACACACTCCCTTCAGCCATGCTGGTACCCTTCCAAATCAGGTTTTGAGCATCAAATGGTTTGGGGTTTGTTCTGGGATTTGGTTCTTGGTTTCATGTTTTTTTTTGCTCTTACTGAAAAATATTAGGTAAGAACTGGTGACAGCTGAATGTATGCAGCAATGGGTGGGTAAAGGGAGAGTATTTTCTATATTTTCATTCAGTTTGATGATTTCTGAGTGCTTTAAAATGGAATTTCTTTGTGTAACAGAGCAGCATGTTGATATCAGTGACTCCACAGGAAATATTCTTTAACCAACCTCCCAGATACCTCAAACCCATCTTAACCCACACCGGGCCACCTCTCACAGCAACGTTACCTGAGTGGTGCCACCCTGTTGCCAGGCTCCTGACCAGCCCCACTGCTTATGGTGTAAGTACTCAGTTCATTGTCCTCAGGGTGTTACCCAAAACCTGCACTTTTCATCATCACTTGGGTATAGTCCCTTCTCCAAAAACTTCTTCCTTTCAGTGTAAGAATTCTACAATTTATTCAGAGTTGTGGAGAAGAGGTCTCAGCAGGTACAGTGCTGCATTCCCACTACTGGCCACTAAATCCTGTGAGCTTCAAACAGGACTGACACATTCTAAATAATTCAGCCAGATGCTGAAAGTATTGGCTACCCATCAACGATATTTAAGCATTACAATTATCTAAAATACCTGAAGGGCAGGTTATGTTTCTCAGCACTGCTCAAAGTGCAGAACATGATAAGCAACTATTTTCTTTAATTAACAAGATGGTAAATGAACAGCTGAAAAAAGCAGCAAATAATGAAACGAAGTGGAAGCAAAATTGCATTAGACTTGGTCTTCATTTAATGTTTAATAAAAATCCTCCTCAAGAGTCTCTCTTCCACAGATCTTTTTCTTTGTTTGAATACAGGATCAGCTCAAGGATGGTGACACAGATTATATCATAAATAATGATGAATTGACCGAAAATTATGAACCATCTGCTCACACAGCAGCACGGGACAGGACAGGCTCCACCCAGGCTACAGGCAAGGAAGATATTCAAGAAGGAGACCTGGGATTAGGAGGGTACAAACTCCAGCTTCAGCCCCAGAGGAATTCATCAGCATGAACAGTGCAAGGTTAACCACAAGAAGGAAGACCAGAACAAAGAAACAAAAATCCTACTATGTGAACAAGAGGCCAGAAGAATGTACTAAGCACAAAAATCAAAGACAACCTAGATTTCACCAAATAAATGCCTGCTCCTCCCACAAAAGCAGTTTGCTATCATCCATACACCTACACCGATGTGCAGGTTGTCTGAGTTCAGCAGATGCAGGGCAGTATCAGCCCGCTGTAAACACAGGATGGTCCAGTGCTGTCTCAGCTCTGGACTGTGCCATTCCCCTCACATGTACACAGGCCTTAGAGCCATCAGCAAGTTGGAATGGAGAGAAATAGGTTCCTGCTCCCATTCACACTCCCATGCTGACAGCTCTTCTGTACAGCTGGTTCTGAACAGATCCAGTGCCCTGCTACTCCAGTAGCTACTGCATTTGCAAGGAAGAAGCAGAAGATTGCTTGTCCAGCGAGTATGTGATCTAAAAGTGCTTAAAACACACATTGCAGTGCCTCAGCCTGGGTAGATAAAGCTCCCCCATGCTCACAGAGAGACTGTTCCTGACAAGCAGCCAAACATTTGCTTTCTAAACCACATATAGTGTGTTCATACAGGGTTTCACCACGAGCCTCCAACTGACCATCCACAGTGGGAGGCACTGAAGTCCATGAAATCAGCAACAAACACCCTTTTATGGCAGCACTGAATGGGCAGGAGCACAATTTAAACAGTTCTTCCTCAAGGCACTCATCACTGGGGCCTGGCAACCCCCAAAGCTTGCATGGTGGGAAAAGTGCTGTTGTTTTCAAAGATCATTCTAAATGTATGCTTTGATTGAACTGTTTCTTCTTTCATTGTTCAAAGAGAGTTGTTTCTAATCATATATTTCTGCCAAACAGCTATTTCTTAAGACTGTCTGCTCCGAGGATAAATTTGTCCATCTAGTTAAGCTGGGCACTCAATACCACACTGGCAATGAGGACAGTGGTGGTTAGATATCAAAAATAAAAAAAAGGAGAGTTTATGTATCAAAGTATTAGTTGTTCTGCATCAACACAGTAACTGGATGAGCAGCTGGTCAGCCATACACACAGCTAAGCTGCCATAGAGCATTATCTAGCATCAGCACAGATCAGCCTTGGCACCTATCAGCTAAGCAGTGCAGAACCAGGCCTAGAGCTGGGCTTTTGTTAGAGCTCAGAAGTGCTCTTTCCTCACCACAGGAGTTTTCACTAACTGTGCATGATGATATTCCTACAAAGGCAAAGCACCAGGAGTTTTTGAGTAAGATCATTCTTAGTACATAAAGACAATGGGCAAGCAAGAAATTTGAGATCTGAAAGAATAAGAACCAAGCCATCTCCATTAATAGTCCTAAAGCTGAATAAGTCTTGGTTTCACCCAGATACAACCTGAAATACAAATGCAAATATAATCAAGTTATAGTTATCCTTTTCCAGGCTAATTAATTTCTGGTTAAAAGTGACTCTTAAGCAGCCATTTTAAGCATAAATTTGAACACTGGAGCTCTGTGTGCTGTTATGACAGATCAGAAGCTTAAACTGGCATTTTATTTTCCCCTAAACACTAATCAAGGAGCTTCAAAGGATCTTCATCCCAGTGTGGTTTAAAACAAGTAATATTCAGGCATGATAACAAGCTCTTAGAAGAACTAATGAATTTCTAACTCCATGCTCTGCTTTGTTTAGCTGCAGGTGGGGGGATGCCCAGCAGGTTGCAGGGAGGGATGGAGAATGGCTAAGGAGGTGAGGGTTTATGGCCAAGCACTGCACACAAGCCTGACTTCAGTTCCTGATTTCAATCTTCAGAAATATTGAGTGCAAGGCAGAAGGCTTCCTAAGCTTCTTGGGAAGCATGGATCCCAGTCTTTAGATTACAGAGGAAATCAATAAACTGCTGGAGTATCATGAAGATGCAAAGCTGTGTTTCACAACTGCTACATGAACTGGAAACGACAAGCTCTTCACCAACAGTTTTGCTCTTAGATTCTACTCTGAAATGCACCCTGCATTCATATTGTATGGGGGTTTTACTGATTTATTTATTGTGCCTATGCCCAGATTTCTCACATTTGTGCAGTGTGAGAAATGGAGAGCTCTGGGGTCTGAAATTCTCTGTTTATAAAGAAAGTCTGTAGCAAATACTTTTCCCACTGTTCCACCCAGATGCCTTAAAGGGCTCCTTCACTTGGTAGAGGAAGTCATCCCCTGTGACAGAGTTGGACTTCACATCTTCAGGGGTCAGATTTTTATGCTAAGACCATCAAGGGGCTGAACCAATGATCCCAACAGGATGGGTACCATGCTCAGCAACCAAAGTACCACAGGCTTTTAGGAAAACTACTGATACGAGCTACAAGCAACCCTGAAGCTTCTACTAAAATGGCAATAACAGCCTCAATTGTCCATTATGCTGGTCAGCCTTGCCATTTCCTCATGTTAAGGTGTTCTTTTCATGACATGCAGATCAAGAGAGTTAAAACATTAGAACGGATTAAGTATTTGTATTCAAGCAGAAATTACTGACAACTAGTAATTCTGCATGACTGTTTAAACAGAAATGGATGTTAAGAGAGGCCTTTAATGTTAATTTACAATTCATACACTAGAGATTTAAACTACTCAATATCACACAGTGTTTGACTGAATGTGCAAGTCACTCATGATAAATGTGAAGCTACTCTTCCTATCCGAGTTAATCTAATAAAACACTGCTTGGAAAATGAAATGTAATATATATTGTCAAAATGTAGTGACTACATACTGAGCATGAAGGCCAAAATGATAAGAAAGGTGGATATCTGCAATATTACTAAACCTTTCGGGTTTCAGAAGCAATAACAAATTTTGTACTGAACTGTGGGGAGCACTGGCTAAGGTTGAAAGCAGTGGAATGAATCCTGGCCAAACAGCACAGCCACTCCAGAAAGACACTACTAAAAATATCAGATCACTACCACGGCTTTCACAGAGAAGTGCAACATTTGGTAACCCCACTGAAAGCAGGGGCCAGAGCAAGTAAACATTTACATTTACACTGCTGTACTAAAAGCTCAGACTTGTCCACAATACCACATCAGGGTTATCTCCAAACCCATCAACCCTGTGCACAACTTCAGCCTCTCAACAATTCACTTTACAGGTCAGAAATTACTACTTCTCAAGACAAATTTGTTTTCCCCCTACTTCCTTCTAGCAAAATGGAAAATAGCCCTTTTCTACATCCTAAAGTAAACCAGCTCTGAGCATTTTAAACAACTTAACACAAGCCAGCTCATTTCTAGCAATATAGTCCCAACAGACAAGTTCTGCTTAGTGAAGTAAAAATGACTTGTCAGAGCTTTATTTTATAAAGTCTTTCAGAACTTGAAAATTCTCCAGTAGATCCGAATTTTCTAAGCAAGTATTAGTTTATCCCACAGCCTTGGTCCCAACACCAGTCAATTTTCAGATCATGAAATCCCCTGCTTCCTTTAGCTCAACACTTATTTTTTGTGGTGGGTATTACTGTTCAGGAGAGTTAGACAGGACAGCTGAACATGTCTTCTGGAATACTGCTTTGCTGGTGTTTTGGGGGTTCTGTTCCATTAACATACACATTTTTTACACCACAATCATACAGTCAAGTGCAAGGTTCTGAACAGTGCAACAGAAAACTTTGCCAGTGCAATACTTCTCTCTTTATTCATCTCTTTCAAGCAATTAAAAGAATAAGACAATCAATGTGCATCATCAGCCAAGCCAAGATCCCCTTCAACAGCCTTGTGGTGCAAGCCACACTTCCAGTTTTCAAACTGCCAACAGAACATCCTGGCATGTGTTTAAAAATGCAGAACAATGTCAGTCAGCTCCGTGGTGCCCACCCATGGCCCAGGTTTGTCTCTCCTCTATGGAAGGTACAGGGCCACATTTTCCCCAACTGATTCAATGACACCAGCCAACATTAATCCCCTAAAAAAGTCGTATCTGAGGTATGGAAGAACAAACATTGTTTCAGGCCTCAGAGGAAGCCAGATCTGAGCATGTCAAATTAACACCATCCTTCTGAGAAACCAGCAGGGCTTGAAATTCTGGTCCAGGAAGCAGCAGAGAATATCCAGGAGTGTTTTCCAGCTACTGTTCTACATCATTGTTCACCACATGCTGTTTCTGGTATGCTACAGCAAAGGCAGATGGACAGATAAAATCCTGGTACTTTACTCGGTAAGAATTTGAAATTAGAGAGCCCTACACCTAACAATCTAACCACTGAAAGAAATAACCTCATGCCATGGCACTGGGCATCACACAAGCCTAGGACCTAAGGGAGTTGAAATAGGATAATATCCCACAAGCATAATGAGATTTCTTATTCCAGAGGTACAGCAACTTTAGAATGCATGCCTGACTGGAAATGAAATTATGAAAGAGAAAGGGACATGAATAAATGAATGATGAAGGAAGGAAAGGGGGAGCAAGGGTGGGAAGAATCAGTGCAAAAGATATTCAGATGGAAAAAGTTCAGATATTCATATCAACTGCAGGCTAAACCCCAAATTAGGTGTTTGCCAGCAGTGGGAGAAACTAAGGGTTAGCTTGAAGAACACTCCTAAAAACTTTGCTGAGCCACAGACAGTCCTGACATTACAGCTGCACTGCAAAATCTCAGGCATTCCACGGGCCTAAAGGCAGCTGCCAGCTGAGGCTGACCAAATTCACAGAAAATGAAGAAAAATAACCCAAGGTGAAAGGCTAATCCTTCAACAGCACTGTTGGCAAAGCAATAAAAGCAACGCAAGCTTGATATTTGCAGAAGTGTGGAAAAACAACTGAAGATATAACTTCTTCATCCTTCCTCATTTCATCTCTCCCTCCTTCACCAGCTTGTTCATTTTCTTCACCAAGTTGTCTCTTTCACCATTTCTGGTTTACTTTAAGATGAAAACTTTACTTTTCCCACCCCTTGGGCCAGCAAAATTTTCTGAAGTCCTGTTCTCCCTCTGCACGATATCCACACCAACACAGTTTGAACAGTTCTTCAAAAAGTAACTCATGTGAAGTACATAACTCCTACCCCGAGGGGTGATGATGCCCAACCCAGGGGTCCAAGGCATTGCAGTATCCTCTAGGCAGTTCACAGTCACTGTGCAAGTGAAGAGCAAGCACTCCTGTATCTTTAACCCAAGGAACCACCAGGAGGAAAAAGCCCTAAGAACGGTTCTGCAGCAAGCAGAGGTTTCCAGCTGGCAGAGCAGGCAAAGTGCTGCTGCTCTCTTTGCTTCGTGGGCCAGGCACGTTCTCCTCCTGGTACTCCAAGAGTTCTGCTGCCACTGCTGATTAGAGAAGTGACTGGAGCACCTTTCCTGATGAAAGCTAATGTGAAGTGGACACTTGAGACAAGTACTCTGGTTTCTGCTGAATGAACCATCAGGCCTATGCAAAAAAAAAAAAAGAAAAGAAAAGAAAAAGAAAACACTGTTCTATTTCTTAACTGGTTTGTTTACTGCAAGACTCTGTCTACAAACACCACACCTCTGATATTTACAGATCTGAACACCAATAATGGAGATCTGTAATGAGCCCTCAAAACTTCCCAAATTTGGCTCAGAACAGGCACCCTCCTCCTCAGCACAAGCCCCCCCTTATGCTCTCACCTGACAGGGTTTCACACTGATCTGGTTCACTGGAAAATTGCAATTTTCCCTACACTGAAGTTTTCAAACACTGGAAGAGGATTTCAGTCGAGAAGGATGCAGAGTCCCTGATTCTTAGTGTAGTTCAGGTGCTCTGAGAGAGCAAAGCATCTCTGCCAACAATTAACTTTAAAAAAAAAAAAAGAAACGCCCCGCACATAAGGAACTCTCATGGCACATGTTTGTAACCAAAGGCAAGCATTCCAGCTAAATTTCCCAAGGAGTAACACTCCTCTGGCTATTCTACAGAAATTTGCACCTTCTGTACATAAAACTATAAAGCCATTTGTAGGATTCCTTTATGCTTGTGCAATACCCACAATGCACAAGCAGTGACACAGTGTGTACCATTCATACACAGCCCAAAACACAGTTTTAGTGCAGCTGCATGAAATAAATTACTTTTAAGCTTGTTTTATGTCCCACCTTCATCAGAAGTCTGAGGATAACTGTGCAGCCTTGAGGAGTGGGGCAGGGAAGACACAGATGCTGTCTGAGGGCACAGCCTCCCCCTTCATTTCCTACAGGAACCTGATCAATGAAAGGGTGGAGCAGCACAGAGTAACTCCCACTTCATCTCCACCACTAAATTAATTTTTTTGTAAGCCTAAGGTTGTCCAAATATTTGCTTCATAATAAACTCAGGTAATTTTTAAAAGCGAATGTAAACTTAAGCTCCTAAAATTCATCCGCTCCTTATTAAATAATATCTTTTTTTTTTGCAAGAGATGAATAGTCAACAACTCAGACTGAAACCTGCTACAGCCTTAAAGTCACACCGAAATTAGCCCTTAGGAAGTGCCAAAACACACACTGCTCCCAGCAGGGCCTCCAAAGCAGAAATGCAGCACAAACCACACTTTTTTCAGATTGGCAAAATAAGCTCCCTACAACAAGAATTAAACTGATTTTCATTGCAGGGTGAGTCAGCTGCTGTGCAAGGAATAATTTAGAGACTTAAACAGGACTGACCCTTTTCAGATCATTGCTGTTGAATTTATTTTTTTCTTTTATTTCCTTTTTTTTTTAGGCTACCTGGGGAGGGCCAGGCTAGCATAAGGAGTGGTGACCTCATCTTATTTGAGCCTGGCAGCCAAGGCAGCGTGGAGCAGCCTGCAGGACTTCTCAGAGCAGCCACAATTGGTGTGAAAACCCAGTGTGGTGCAGCTCATTTCCCTTGGCTGCTTCAGCATGTGCCTTCTGTGTGATTTGCTCACAACAGCCTCAGCTGACAGGGATTTTTCCTCAAACTTCTGTGCAGAAAGGCATCACCTCAGGACACAGCAGTGCAGGGCTAGAGATGGGATGTTAGTGCCAACCAGTGCCTGGAGCTCTGGGATCCTTCATGGCTTTAACATCCAGGATTTCCTCATGTTGAGAGCCCTGGGTAGGTCTCAGTTTACTTAGAAGAGCTTTCACCATCTGTTCTTCTGAATTCTGAACACACAAGAAAAAACTTCCCAAGCAGCTACAAACACAGATGAGCTCAGCAATTTATACCAGGATATCCTGCATCCAGGGAAAAATCAGTCACTACATCTGTGAGGTTTCTCCTTCAGGCATAAATTGGGAATTGAAACTCTAATGCTTTCATTTGGTGCCACAGTGAAACAATTCTCTGAATTTGCCCCCGTGCATCTCCACAGTTTTAAACGGAGATCTGAACTGTTTGAAACTTAGACAGCTTAAAAGATTTTCTAATGGAATTGGTCAACTTCACTAATATATCCCCTGCCATCATAGTTCTTACAAAGGGATTTTTCTTTACCTAGAAATTAATATCTCTGAATAATTAACAAGGTACAGCTACATTAATTAAAGTTTCAAGCTGCAGCCCAGTGACAAAAATTTATTAATATATACTTTCCTGAAAGTAAAATTCCCAGCCCTTACTCCACTCCTGAGTTTTCAACCCATTTCCACCCACTTGAACAAATCCTGCCTCAGCCACCTCAGCCCCAGTTCTGCAGACATTGCAGGTACCATGGGATGAGCACTGCAACTCCCCTGGGCAGGGTTCTGGGATGACCCCCCAGAGGATGAGCTGCTTCACAAGCTCCAGGGGAGCAGGAGCGTGGCCAGCCCCTGCCCACACCTGCACGGACAGCAGCATTCCAGGCTGACAACAATTACACCCTTCCCACTCTCCTCCTGCAGGACTGGTATTCCCACACTTCACTATTCCCGCACTTCACTCTTCCCACACCTCACTCTTCCCACACCTCACTCTTCCCACACCTCACTCTTCCCACACCTCACTCTTCCCACACCTCACTCTTCCCACACCTCACTCTTCCCACACCTCACTCTTCCCACACCTCACTCCCCGGTAAACTGGTTTGACGAGAAGCCACCACCTCTGAGGGTTGGAGAAACCGATCACTCCTTCCCAGCACTCATCCCCAGTGTGTGTCCCAGTGCCATGCTGATGCTTCCCTGCAGATGGCAAACTGTCCTGCAGTGCCCACTGTCCTGCCTGCTGTCCTCAGGAGGGGCAGATCTGCCTCCAGGCCTGGGACAAATGCAGGATATGAGGAAGGTGAAGGTCAGCAACACCTCCCCCTTCCAAGGGAGCTGTTCCACTGCAGTGCTGTCCAGGGGCTGTGGAATTCAGAGTGACTCAGGCACAGAGAAATTATCTCTCCTTGTTGCAAAGCACTTACTGCAGAACTGGTCAAAAATACCACTCAGATGTTTTGCAGTAAGAAAGCACCTTGGCATCAGAATCAAAGACCATACAATACTGCACTGATTTCATTAAAAGCTCCATGGAACACAAGTGTAATATTAATCGTCTTGATTGTTGCTTTGTTTTGGTTAAAGTTTTTCCCATTTATATACTTAATGAATTAAATATTAGAGTAGAAGCATATTATTTGACTTGTCGTAGACTATACCCAGATTCAAAAGCAAATCTTAAAATATTCCAGTTATATAACAATACTGGTTAAGGTCCTCACAAAAAAAAAAAAAAAAAAGAAATCAGGATTTTGTTCTTATTCAGAAGGAAGGGAAATATTTCAGATACAAGGAATTTCTGCTACCCCCCCAGGATTAACCATCACAAGAACACAAACATCTCCTTGAACCTTGGCTAACAGTGTTTTCAGGCTGCCTGCAGGCCCAGAGCCCAACTGCTCTGGCCAAGAGCCCCTCTGGGGACACAGGACATGCACAGGGCTCCCCAGATAAGAAAGGAGAAGTATCTCCCTGCTCCAGCAGTGACAGGGCTGCAAAGAATGTCATTTATCTCCTGAACTCCAGCCCTCTCAAACCAGCTCCCTTCCTCTCTTTGCTGATTCCCCACTAAGCTCCATCCCACAGCAATCATCTTTTGCCATGCCAAGCCCTCCAAAACCCCCCGAGGTTTAAATGGGAACACGATGACAAAGCCAGGAAACTGAACCAGCCAAAGGAAGGACAACTGTCTATTAATATGAGCACGAGCAAAAGCATCTGCTAAATTCTTTTTTTAACATAATCTTAATTTCAGGCTTAACTCTAGTTTATGAATACATAAAAGAGAAATTTCTTGCATAAATTATTCAGCATGAATTAAACACCCAGCTGCACATAGCTGGCAGATTCTTGTTAAAAATGAAGTGATAAGTCATTCATATAAGCTGCCCATTGGGCAAACGTTCCTTTTATCCACTTACAAGGAAAACAGAGACATTTTTAAGTATATCATACCTTTTAGTCAAAAGGAAACTTATACAGTCAGAATCATAATTTAGGAGAACTTGGTATGTCCCCAAAGTTTGCAAAGGAAGAGTTCAGGGGCTATTTTTGTTTGGTGTTTTGTTTAAGAAAAGTTCCAGGGGACAAAGGATGCATCTAAGAAAGTTTATACAAAAAAAAAAAAACCACACTTTTTTTGAACAGAAAGTACATAAATCCTATCCCCAGTAAAATCCCTTCTACTAGTATAAAATCAGGACTTCTACTCTTAGAAGGAAACACTTTAATTTTCCTCAGAGTTTTTCCCTTGGACAAACTAAAATTTTTGTTTCAAAACAAACAAACAAACAGTGCAATAAGCGCCTTTTTTTTTTCCCCACAAGATCTAATTCGCTATTGCTTGAAAGGAAGCTGAGAGGTAAGAAGTAACTGAGAAGTATTAATTTCCCATTTTTCTGGTGTTTTGGATTGAGGTTTTTTTGTTTCTTTTAAAGGAATCAGAGCAGTTAGGAGGTAACTCAGACATCTCGAAGGTTCAGAGGAGAGCAGGTGGCGGTCCCTGAGCCCTGGGAGCACCTGCAGGCTGCAGCTCTGCCTGTCAGCAGAGGAAACAGCCCTGTCTGTCACCAGGACAGCTCGCACAGGTCCCTCCCACCTTATTTCCAGCGCTGACACAGAGACTGCTGGCAGCGCTCACAACAGCCCTGTGACACCCAAGGTTTAACCACCCTGTTTCTCAGAGGTGAGCAAAGGGTTCACCCTAAGAGAGGGGAAGGTTATAGGGAGCCAGCGTCATCTTCATTTCAGATCTACCTGCTGAAATCTAAATATCTGCTTTAGTCCAGCTGCAGGTTTATTATTATGAGCCAAAAAAAGTTTAATCCTAACTAAGAAGTCAGTCCTAGCAGACAGTGTTCTTGTGCTGAGAAAGGGGCTCGCCAGGCACAGTGGCAATTGCACTGTAAATGTTTGCCTTTCAGTGGTGCTGTTTTTTCCTTGCATCAGTGGCTTGAATTCAAATACCTTAAGTAGGTTTTACAGCAATCTCAAGAGCCAAACAGAGCATAAATCTGGACAGTGCAACCAGTTTCTCTAATGCACTGCCAGGACTATTGGTTTTTCTGAGAGAATACATCCTTCTGACTAGGAACCTGCTTTGCATTTTTATATTTTACAGAGGGGTTTTGAAGGAAGGGAACTACTTGGACTTCAGAAATTTAAGCTCAGAAGGCAAATATCAAATAGTTTTGCTGATCTCTGCACCATCAAAAACACCCTGGCTGCCTTTGACCATGAAGCACTGAGGTCCCTCTGCATCTGGGGATTAGATGCACAAACTGAGCCTCCCCTTTACCTGATTTTGGGGAATGCAGCTCAGAAAGTTTAGCAGGACAGGCATCCCAGCCACATGGCACTGTGCATGTGCCTGACCTCCTTTGCCAGTGCTGCCAAGCAACCCAGGCAGGGGGAAGGCTGAGCCTGCCCTCAGCTGAACCCAGCCAGGCTGAGGGACAGGGAGGGGAAGCTGTGAGAGCCTTTGCACACATCCTTGCTGGGGAACCAGAAGATGAACCCAAAGTCAGTTCCCCAACGAGCAGGAGGAGAAGGAACTCAGGCACTGCTGTTCCACAGCTGAGACATCAGTAAGGGCAGTTAAAGCAGAACATTTCTGAGGCTGGGTTTGTTCACTGCTGATTTCTTGCTGGCTGAGCCATTATGACAGAGAACATGCCATTTAGTGCATTCCTGCTGTTTCCTGGCCATCAGAACGGGGGGCAGTGGGTTTGGTTTGTGGGGCTGTTTTAAATTCCCTCCTATTCCCCATCCCACTCAAAAAACTGATGAGGAAATGGACAAATTGAATTCATCCAGTTGTATTCCAACCAAGCGACACGATGCATTTGCTGGCAGCAATTAGTGCAAATCAGCAGCCCTCAGATAACTGAGGGGTCTCATTTACCCCAGCAAAAATCTGCTGCTCTGCCCCTGTTGTCTGACAAGCTGCAGATGGGGTGGGGAGTGTGTGTTCAGATGAACAGGCATTACAGGGGGGTTACATTCAGAGTAGCAGAGAGCTGAGGCTGAACACTGCAAATAAAAGCTGACCCATCTGGTGGGAGCAGATTGCATCAGAGCCTGCTTCTTACTCCTTTTGGAGAAATTCTACACACAACACAGCAGTCACACTTTGGGCAGATCAAGCTTTGTGCTACCAATCCTGAGAGGGGACAGCCCCTACCCGAGAAACCAAGACCTCAGCAGTCTCTCCCTCAGGTTTAAGAAGGTTGGGAATTACAGTCTGAGCCTCCTATTGCAGCTCTGGTTTGGATATTTCCCTCATCTCTGCAGCCTTGTTTCTGCCTCAAGCCAATACTCAGGTAATCATCAGCCCAAGACTCCAGATCTCCCCCAGGTACTTCAGCTCTGCAGTGCCAAAGGGGAGCAGGTTTTATTAAAAACAAATTCTTTCCCAAGCAGCCCTTCAGGCTGTTTCTTCACGCTGAAGCCACAGCTGCCTGTGCATGCCCACAGCCTGGAAAGCACATCATCACTGTGCTGGGGAGCGTGGCAGTGCCCCAAATCTCTGCCATGCACCCAGCACAGGGCACAGAAACAACCTGACAGCCTTGGTCTCACTGAATGTGCACGTGTCAGACCCTGATGCCATCACCAGCTACAGCCAGACCCAGCAGCTCAATGGTTCAGCTTTTCCACCTTCACAAGAGCCGCTTGCTGGCACAGTCTGCCCCTTCCTCAGGCTGTGCCAGGCTCCACTGAAAGACAATATTCCATGATATAAAGCCTAAATTTTTCTTCCCTTAATTTCAGTCTGTTGCTCCCAGCGTGTTGCTTATAATTATGGAAATGAAGCCTCTTTCTTCTTGGCATTTACACCCTTCAGAACTTGAAGACTTGAACGTTCTCACAGAAAATGAGTTTACTTTCTCTGCTTTTCTAAATGGCCCAAGCCAAGTTCACTTCAGCTGGAAAGGAGACTGAAGCACAAGCCAAAGAATTCCTCTCTCTTTACTTTCACCCTTTAAAGTGAAAATTTAGGCAGAGAAGTGGTACTTTCAGCCTATACACATTTACAGGCTTGGATAAAGCAACAGGTACAAAAATTTCATTCAGAACAATCTAATTTTTCTTGCTGAAGCAGCTGACCCTCCACATGAATAAGTATTTACATTTTTTCAGAGAGAAGGACAGGCACCTCCTCTGTCAGAAGTTACCCAGAACTCCTAACTAGTACTGAGCCAAGTGACAGGCAGCAGTGTCCCCTGGCCTCACAGTGCTACAGGACTGAGTCAGGGAGAACACCACCATTTACTGAATCAACAGAATCATTTCACAGTCATTTTCTGGACGTTGTTTGTCTGGGGAAGTCCAGCAGTGCTCAGCTTCAGCCGTCGACAAAGATCCCGGAGCTGAAAGCACTGTGAGCTGTAAATAAAACAGACCAGCACTACCAAAGGAGCTCTGCACTGTCTTTGCAACTATTTCCCTTTCCTGCCCAGCAGAGATGTGCATAACCTGACTGAACACGTTCATTTGTTCAGCCAGGCTGCTGGCTGTGCCCATCCCCCTGACAAAGGGCTGATTATTTCCTCTCGTGTTAATGACCACTCCTATAGGCAGGTGAGCTGCCATCTCGCTCTCTCATCACTGCCTTCTCCTTTCACAAAAAGAAAGATCCCTCCCTGTGGCACTGAGGTGAACACAGAGCCCTTTGCACTGCCTGCAGTACCTGCCTGGCAAAAAAAGGCCGGGGCTTTTACTGCTCTGAATATCCCCTCCTGAGAGCCACTATATTGTCAATTCATTTCCCCAGCCTTAATGGCATCCCCTTTGTGAGGGTTTGAAAGACAAACCCGTCCTTGGTGTAACGCTGCTGCCCTCAGTAGAGTTATAGCAGAGTGGAATTTGGACCAAACTTCACTTTGATTTGCTTTAAAAAGCTGCACTGCCCATGTGTATAATTATTACAGCCAGATTCCCTCTCTCCCAATATCAAACCTCCTCTCACTACCTGCCATTTCATCCTAACACAGCCATCTGACTTACAGACATGCCTACCTGAAGCAGATCAATAGATGCTCCCCCACCCCTGCCAGTACTAATTCTTTATCAGACTTGTCTTTGCCACTTGCCTTTTCCCTGGGTTTGTGTAGGAGGTAAGGGGGCTGGCAAGTATTTCTGTTAATTTGGTGTCTTTGTTTATGATAGATGGAAAGCTTGCCAACAGCACACCAAATGCTCTCTAATTAAAGTCAGCTCAGTGGCTGTGATTAGATAAATTGTGACTGACTTCTAAACCCTTTACTTCTCAGCCATAAATCTCCCCTGCTCCCCCATCACCTGAAGTGATGACTAATGCCAGGTTCCCCTAGTTACACTGGAAAAGGGGAAAGTGCTTGGGGATTAGACAAAGTCTGCTGCCTCCAGCTTATTCGCAGGCTTTCAGCCCCATCAGAAAATTAAAGATGAGGAAAGAAGCCATATTAACTATATTGCTCCTCTCCTTTTCATTCCTGAATGTCTTAAGTGCTGTACACATCTCATTTTCCTTTCAGTTGGTATTAACTGCCATTTCCTGACATGTTCTCCTCTATTCATTTGCTGATTCATTTGTCATTATCATTCACACATGCAGACTTCCACTGCAGTAGACAGCATCTGTATTAAAAACCCAAAGGCACAAGGGTCCAATCTCCTCTCTTTCACCATCATCACATCAGCATATCTGTGGACTTTTACTCCTGACTTACATCAGCAAAAGACAACCCAAAAGTTTCATTCTGTCTCATGCTGAGCATCCCCAGCTCTAAGGCACAGAACTCAATGGCCCTCAAACACCAATTCTTATTAGAGATAAAATGGGGTGGGCATGACAAACAGCTTAAGCCTTTACCACATCTTCAAGTGCAGTTTGCAAGGTGAGGTAATAATTGTATCAGCCATGGTAACTGCAATGCTAATAAGCTTATCTTTTATCATAAACATGAAGCCAAATTCCATCATGAAGAAGAGGAATTATCCTGCATCTTCATTTTTTTTATTGGCTGTAGGGGAATTGCCACTTCCTTCCCCACATTTCCTCTGTAAATGGCTCCATGGCACAAAGAGCCCTCATTACAGACAGCTACTTTTCCTGAAGCCAGGTGGCTTTGAAGAGCAAGGCTACAAAAATTAGGAAACTTCTCATGGAATTTACACAGCAGATTTTTAACAGTAGAATTTTCTCAGGGAATTCCCATTCTCATCATCCACCCCTCTGTTTTACTCCCAGCACCTACGAAGGTAAAGCAATGGCAGTCTTTCAGCAACCCAGAGATAACAGCGAACTGTTTGCCTATGAAATATGTCAACAGTTCTCAGCCTCAGCCAGAGAAATCCTCACAAACTAAGAACTCATTAAGCTCAGGATATAATTAAGTCTTTTCACACGGTAAATAGGCCTTGTTAACAGAAAATGTTCCCTCAGAAAGCACAAGGAGCAACCTCTTATCTAGTCAGGCTGCACAGCAAGGTTCGGGCTACTGTTTGCAACAGCCAGCCTTAAGTGTCTGATCATCAGTAATGACAAAAAGGCTTCATTAGATTTCTCTCTGTTTTCATTAGATTTATTCATTTTCTTTGTGAGAAGAGGGTTAAGTACAATTTGTTCCTTACGGTGCTCTTTAGATTAAAATTGTCTTAGCAGACTGCAGAGGTTGGGTTGTCTTTTTGCATCTGCTGTATGACAGATTATCCTCATCACAAAGAAAAAAAAGACAGACATCTGTGCAGTCTATATTTCATTCCTGTCCCCAGAACCGAGGACAGTGTTTCCTGCAGGAATCTTTACCCAGTGATGTATTCTGGACATCACCCATCACAAACAGTAGCTGATATCTGTCACGATGTATTTCGTGAGAAGCAGGGCACCCACAGCAGCAGTGTTTTAGTGTCCCTGCCATTTACAGGCCAGGGTTGTTGAGGCACACAGTGCATTGTCTCCCCCAGGCGTGGGCAGGGCTGGAGGCAGGACAGCATCCCAGGGAACACAGCCCCTGCCAGCTGTGTTGCTCGGGAACTCTGTCATGGCACAGCTGTCACACAGCTGCTGTCACCGAGCTGCTCTAGCTCTGCTTCCAACCCCAAAGCCAAACCACTGCCCACCCACACTGTGTAAAAACCCCCACCAGCTTTAGCAACCCTCAGATTGCAGCAGGACCTGCTGGAGAACTCTCTCCCCATGGTGAAAGAGATGTTGCATTATAAGGGAGATGATGTCAACTGCAAATCAATACCCAACATCACAGTAGAGCATCTTGCATGTGAGAACACTGCACTGCCTGTTGGGTGTTGCCTTGTGGTGGGCTGTGTTTTCTTAAGCTAAATTTGAGGTTGTATCTCCAGAAAATGGTCAAATCCCACTTCTTACAACTTAAAAAAAGTCATGTTAGACAAGAACCTTCTATAGGATTAAAATTGACTAATAGTAAAAAACAAGCATGCACACACCCCAAGTGCTGCATCACACCTTGGGTAACAGCATGCAATGTGGATTTGCTGCTCTTCATAAAGGGGGAAGGGAGGGAGAGTGTGGAAGTGAGAGAGAAGAATCTCATTCTATCCTCAGAACCTGCTGGAGAAAGAACTATTGGATCCAGCTGAGCATCTGACCAAGCAGAAATCTGCAGACACATTAACAATCTGGTTATTTTTCCTTGCAAATGCAGCAGGTAATCATGTGGTGAGGGCAGAAGAGCAAGGGGAAGAAGTAAAACATTGCAACCATTTCAGTTCCTCACCCATGGTTTTGATCCCTTTAACTGCAAATTGTACCAAATGCCAAATCAATTGTTCCATGACCTTGCACTAAGTGAAAGAGCAAAACAATCTCTTAAAATGATAAAGGTAGGCTATCACAGCTTGTGAACATAGTAATCAATAAACCACTTCCCATGTAACAACCCTCCTTCTAACCAGATTGGGATTGAATGCACTCTGCCTACACCAGCCATCTGGGGAAAAAAGAAAAGGATCCCACACCACAAAAAACACACACCACGTTTGGGCCAGATAAACACACACAGAGGACACCAAAAAATCCCTTTGACACCATGATTCCAAATCATAATAAAATTAACAATACACACCTTATCTAGACACAGAAGTAACAGACTAAGAACTTGTTATCACCTCTTTTCTCACAGCAGGAACAGTTTAATCCATTCTAATTCTGTGCCCCTCTTCCTTAAGTATCCCAAGTCTTATTTGGTTTTAATCTTTACCTGCACCGAAAGGTCAGGGAAAGAGGGGAGACTTCTCAGCTCTGCCTGTATGGGTTTATTTTCTATCTATGACCAAGAGCTAATATTCTGGGAGCCTCATTTATTTGATTCTTGCCATTTCACTGTTATTCTTCACTTCCTACTTATGTCCTCTTTTTTAAGCTGTAACATATTGCTGGGACTCTTCTAACAGCTTCCTTACAGTGATACATAATTAATACTTAAATTATTTTCAAGGCTGTCTGGGCATTTCTGCTGTTTACAACACTTGGTACAACAAGATTCAGACCCTGGCTGGGGTCTCTGGGCCTTCCCACCCCCAGGGAATGGGCACACAGCCCAACACTGGATTGAGGATTATTAGTGTCCCTGTTTTAGGAAGGGGAGGAACTTAAAGTAAAGAGGAACATAACCAGCCTTTCAATCTTTTTCAGGGTCATTCATAGTAGAAGCAGCTCCCACAAGTGCACTCTTTTGTCCCAAGACATTTTCAGCCTCCCAATTGCTCTTGCCCACTGCATTGGAATATTCCAACTTCTCCCTTTGCCCCTCCGTGCTCCATTCCTCTGCCTTCACTTTACTTTAAAGTGGACATTAGCAGCCTTCCTGACTTTTCCCCCTGCTTTCACGGTCCTGCCCTTGTGGATGATTTCCCATGACACACTTCAGGAGTGCCCGTGACCACCTCACATGCAGCATCACTCTGCCTCACTGTCCCCACAGAGCCAGCTCCTCTCCCTGGTGCCCACCCAGTTTCTCTCTCGTGGGTACAGGTGGGAACCCGACCCTGCCACAGTGCTGCCCTTCCCGTGGGTCTGGGATCCTCTGGGAACCTTGCCCCAGGCTGTTCATTCTGCTCCCTTGGTCAGTGCCCTGCAGCTGCCCTGCTGTTCCAGGCAGGTCTCTCACAGTGCCTCCTTTGTGGCAGCATTACACACTCAAGTTGTTCAGCCAGGCTGTTTTTTGAATTCGCCCAGAATTTTTAAAACAACATTTTCTGTTACAGCTGTAGGTTTGGCCTTATGCACCACTGCATCCCAATCCTGTGCTGCTCTTCCCCGAGCAGCTGCCATCCCCTCTGGAGCAAGCTGCTTTCCTCAGACAAACCATCAACTCCCCTGCTGCACTCAGGGAGTGCCTTTCAGCAGCAGCAGCAATGGGAAGCAGGACTTCATTCCCCACCAGTTCCCCTGAGCTGCTGGTCTCCTGGAGCAAAGGGCAGCAGTTCATGCTCCCTGGGCACTGGCCAGCCAGGCAGAGAGCCCAGGGAGATGAACAGAGCAGCACAAACCATTCCCTCTGCTGCACCATCCTCATTCTAATTCAGTGCTGTGTTTATTATCCAGAATATTAAACTCAGTGTCCTGCTTCTCTGCAGTCAAGAGAAATTTCGGCTCTAAGGGTGGATCATCTCTCTGGGAACAAGCCAAGCCAGGAGTGCCAGGCCAGTTGTTCTCCTGCTCTAATTTGCTGACACTTATGGATGTACTTGGAGAAGAGCAGGACTGGCAACAGCAATTTGCACTCCTGACTTACAGATGCAGAGCTGCTCTGAATGCCAGCTCTGTCAGCAGCACCACCCGTGCTGCCTCCCCAGCTCTGCTGCTCCAAACACCACCTGCAGCTTCAGCAAGCCCTGCAGAGCTCAGCCACAAAGTCTGCTTTTGTCACAGGCTGGGCTTGCCTTGAAACCCCAAACACCAGAACACACAAGTCCGTGTGATGTCCCCTCGTGAGCACGGGGGCACGAGAGCACGATTTGCCTCCTGTCAAATGGCAAGTCCTAAGAGAGGATCTGCTCTCCATCTGCTCCCAGACTCAGACATGGAGTTCTCAGGGAACAGAAATGCTCACAAATCCGTGTCAAATTCAGCAAACAGGTTCGGAAAAAAAAAAAAAAAAAGTGTAGATGGGGTTTCTTGAAGAGGTTTAAATACATAACTTTTCATGTTTTCAGATTAAGTTATTCTCTTGAAAAATACCAAGTTATTATTTTCAAAGTGAGCGTTCAACTAGACTAGACTTGTATTGCTAAGAAGCTGTTAGGGAGGGGATGGTGGTGAAATAATCCAAGACTCTATTTCGTTTTGTGTTAAAAAACAAACAAACAAACCACAACAAATAAGAATCAGTTGCCACTGCAGTAAGTATTTACTTTTTTTCTTCACATTTTGTTGCAAAGTACATGCACAAAGTTTTAGTCTGAACAGTTTGGGGTTTGCCTTTTAATTCATTTTTTTTCACTCCAATTACAGTTTTTAAGCAGCTCTTTTTAGCATCAGTCTATAAACTATTCTACTCTCTGCCTCCTACGAGCTCTTCACAACCATAGAACTCCTAAGCAGGTAAATATATTTTTGCAAAATCTAAACTCAAAACAGCAACAGATTAAAACTCTTCAAGCTCAAACTCTCATAAGTGTAGGGATGCACCCAAAAAACAACAAAAAAAAATTGGATTCATTGCTGGAACAGCTCCATGAAGTCAGAGGGCAGCTTGGGGGGTTACACAACAAAAACCTCACCACTTGCTGGGGCCAAGCGTTACCTCTCCCATCTCTCTTCCATGTGACCCTGCTTGAAGGAGCTGTGATTGCTCCTGTATTTTCCAATGTACACAGCAGCCAACTGCATTTCTTCCAGACTGTTTGATGCAGCCACTGGAGCATTTAGCAATGCAGTTCCATTCCCAAGGAGATGCTGTCTGTTTGAGCCTGGACAATGCCTCAGCAAACACAGAGGGATGCACGTGCTTTTCCAGAGGAAGAAGCCTCCCATCTGCCCAGCTGGATGCCCATGGCACAGCACTTGGAACAGTCACCCACGCTGCTCCCAGAGCTGCTTTTCTGCACACACTACAGGGTCAGATATACAGGACTTCCTTATTTGTGTTTTTTCCTACTGTTTTGACAGTCGTTCTGAAGCAGTATCTGAGTTTAAAGGGCTGTTTTGAAAGTCAGCCAATTTGAAAGCAGATCTAAGATCAACAAAGCCAAGTCCTTGAAGGCACGTTTTTCCAGCTGACACACACAAATACACCTTTTTTTTTGGTCACTAATTAGAGCCACGTTGAGCTTTAAGTCTAGCTCTTCCATATGCTCACAGAAACTTCAAAAAGACAGGAAATGGCACGAGATTATTTGCACTGAACATTTGGCTAAATTGCTATTTTTTTCCCCTGTGGTTGCTGGGTCTGCACTCGGTTCTTTTTTGTTACAGATCACTGTATTCTTTATGGCATTCCACATATTACTCGTCTCACCTACTTGAACACTTAGGTGAAAATAAATAGAAATAGCAGTTACACCCTGAAAATGCTCAAGAAGGCCATAACAAAGGAATCCTCTAAAAAAGTGTTTAGGTCATTGATATCTGCACACTGGCCATGCTCTCCAACCTTCACTTGTTACCTGAGATGAGTGGTACACACCACAAACTCACACACACCACGCTGGTACCACAGCAGACACAAAGGCAAGTCACAGATGGCTTCCTTAACTATTTCTGCAGTGCATCAGCATCTTCAAGATGATGCAAGCTGATGTCAAAGCTGTAAGATACCCTCCTAAGCAGTCAGAAAATTCATTGGTGTAAGGCAGAGAAGGCACAGCTTTTCCCTGGAAATCAGCTTCTTCCACTGGAAGACTCTGCCCAGCGATGAGAATGCTGCACACAGTTTGTGTTTGTTTCAGGGTGAATAAATATGTACCTACAGAAATCAAGTTATATATACAGTTTATCTGCAATGCAGTCAAGAAATGTATCTGCAGCACATAAGAAAACACTCAAAGTAGCTTTGGGCCAGACAACTCTGTTACCCAAATATATCAGCAAGGCTGCAGATCCCTGGTACCCACCAGGGCCTGCACAAGCCCATCCAGGATCCCAAGGGTGCTCTCAGCAGCTCAAAACCCTGCTCCAAAAGTGTGTGGCTGCTTTCAGAGGGGAGATTTACCACAGCTTGTCACCCTTACCACATCAAGTCACCCTTGGGTCTTCACACAGATCAGTTCTACCTTGGGCTGCAATAGTTATGCTCCTCCTAGCCCTTAAAATCTGCATTTTGCTTTTCCTCAGAGCACCTGACACTGGACATGTCAACTTCCCACATGATCCTAATGCCACAACTGTGCCTGAAAAATACTGGAAGACTTTTACATTCCTTATAAACTTATGGTCTTGTCAGATGAGGCACATGAGTCTTTCTAACTCCTTAAACACGATCCTTAAAGTGTTCAAGCTCTTCAGAGCGTGCACTAATTTATATTCAACCTTCTGAGATATTAAACAGCAAGCTTTACATAGGAAAGGTTCTGATTTTAAGGAAAGCCATCAAAGCAATGTACATCTGATACCATTCTTTAGGAGAAATCTCTCATGCCCACATTAGTTTCTGTCAGTGATACAGGTATCATGCTCTCAGTCACTCTCAGTATTCACCCCTGCTCTTAATTCCATTATTATTTTGACCTTCTAGCTCTTCCTGATGATTTTCCTATCAAGATCAAACTTGAAACAGACCAGCATATTTTGACACTGCCTTTGAGCAGAAAGAAGAAAGATTTATTTGCAAAAGCAACCCCAAAACTGCTTTCAGGGAAATATTTTATAGAGTAGCCGCATCATCATCTTTTGTTGTGTTCAACCAGCTATTTCAGTAAAATGTTGTTTCACAAGTGTCTTACAAACACTTTCTCTCAGTCAATCATGCTACACTGAAAATGCAGTTAATAGAAACCTTCCATTCATGGAAAGAGAAGATGAGAATTGTGAATGTGACAACTTTAACCGTGCTAAAATCTGGACAGTAACAGAGGTCTTGTCCAGCAACCCATCAGTTAAAAATATTAGAGAATACAACCAACAATAAACCCCTTATAACTCAACTTGTTTCACCCCACCTGAAGTCTTCCATGGGTCACAGAATTCATTTCTCTACTCCAACACCATATTTCACACATGATCCAGTTCCAGAGGCCCACAAACACACATAGCCAAGGACCAGTGGTGAGTGGTTCTACAACAAATGCAGGAGTTTCTGCTCAGGTTTCCTGCTATATACATTTCATTATCCTCAGTAATTATCATCACCAGCTGGAATTTTTAACAAAGGAAGCAAATGTGACTTATCTCACTTTTGCTGACAAAATCAATAGCAACCTTAATGAATTATTCTGTCCTGAGATGATGGCCAGAGCCCCCATGAATAAAAGGATGCAGCTTACAACAGAACACGATGCCAGGGACGAAAAGATGGGGAGAATAAGTCATCAGAAATTAGGGCCAACCATATCTTGATAAGGTGATATCAAGACAGACGTAAAATAATTTTAATTCAGATTCAAATCAATGCCACTGAATACATAATAATCCCCAAGATAAAATGGCTTTGTTCAGAGCAGCATTAATGCAGTGTGCCTTCCTTCAAGGAAAGAGAAAACCTATACAGTTTTTAATAAATTATTATATTGTCTGCTTCAGTCCTTGCGGCTTTTCACAGCATACATTTGTTTTGATGTTGTTTAGGCTTGTTGTTGTTTCCCCCTTAACCACTTTCTCCTCCTCAGTGTATAATTAAGCATTTCCCCCAGACTACATTGTAAATTAGATTTTTAGTTGAGCCAATTCTCAGCTATAAAACAGGAATGAGTCTGGGATTGTACAAACACAGCTAATTTACATTTTATCATCTCCAGAAGAGGCCTGAAGGAGGCCACTGCTCTGCTCATAATGCACTTCTCAGAGCTTGTCTGAAGGGCTCAGACAGCAGCAGCCCCCACACAAGAACTCGCGGGGATGTTGGGGTGTGGGTGGGGAAAGCAAAGAAAACAAATAACAAGAACTTAAGATAATAAACTAACAAATGGTGGGCGTGACTAAGCACGGTCTTGTGAACCACTGGCTTTAAAGTAGAGCTATAATAAATATATCCAAATCTGGCATAACACAGTAAAAACCAGAGGGGAGAAAAAGGCAAATTCTGAGAAGCATAAGCAGTCAGTTGAATAACTGGTTTCCATGGGATATTTGACATTTGACATGCAAACAATCCCCAGAGAACCTCTACAAAACAGTCCCTTCCTCCTGCTGCATCTTTACTGTAGGAAAACATTTTTGTGGCCTGTTCTTCCCATAATGCCAAAAGTTATCTGTTTGCAGGTCAAATTATTCTTCCAGGGAGAGGACAAGAAAAGAAACCACTTCCTCTGATGCACGTTACTACTTAGCTCCAGCTTGGGGAGTGGGGGTGAGCACAGTTTGGCAATGGAAAAAAAACATTCTGACAAAATATTCATGGAGGCAAGCTGTGCAAACACTGCCAGCCCAGAGACAAAGGCTCCATTGTCCTGGACAGCATGGACTGGGGAGCAATTTCAGAGGGTCCAGCAAGGAATAAAGAGTGACATTTTTGCAAATTCAGCTCACTTTCTCTGCTTTAAGAGTGGCTTTTCTTTTTTAGGGAAGGATGTTGAGCTGTGCTCGATGTCCCAGCTCTGCTGTTGGAAGCAATTGCTGCTTTGCCAGGTTACTGTATGCTAATTCAATCCAGCTACCTAATTCAATTAGGAAAAGCAAAGAAACATGCCCTTGATCATGTTTAAAAGGACTTGAATGAAGAATGAAGGTGAGAAACATGTGATGGCATTAAGTATTTAGACATGCCTTGCAGAAGCCTCTGCCCCTTCTCCCCCAGCCCCTTAATCCCAGTGCTTGGAGCTGTGGCTGTGAGGCCAAGGCTGCTTTGGGGCACAGACTGAGGCACTGCAGGACTGATACAGCCACAGTGCTTTTTGTATCATAAAGAAATAGCAGTTGCAACTCTTGTCTTTCAGACTCTGATTGGCAGAAAAAAAAACCCACATTATTTTTTTAGTTGCCGACCATCAATAATTTATTGGCGTAGTAAATCACTCTACCCTTAATTGAACATTTTTACAGTGTTCCCTTTCAGTAGAATAGACTTATGATCTCAAAAGTAATAAGTTAGACTTAAAATTAATCCAGAATAATGCAAGTTCCTCTGTTTAACCCAGCAGCACAGTATCTGCTCTTATGCAGGACCTTAAAGTGACCCAGAATGAGCCCCAAAGCAACAACTAAACCTCAGCAAGGCCAGAAGCAGCTTTTATTGGAGAGAAGGGAGGAACAGAGGGAATATCAGTGCACTGCAAGCTACAACAGTGTATGTGCAGTACGAGCCAGTTGTTCATAAGACTTTCTGGTCAGTCACCAAATCCCCACCCACAACACTGCAGCCCTCAACCTCTTCCCTTGGCTTCCACACTGTTTCATTCCCCTTCCCCATCTTCCCTCCACCTGTTCTTCCAGGCTGCCTTGCTCTTCTTTCACACATTTCCAGAGTGAAACGCACGGATGCTCAACAATTCACACACAGAGATTCCCCCAGGACACTTCACACTGGGTGAGTACCTCCTTGATGACAATTTGATGGGTTTGAGTGACTGTGTCTGGATTCCAGACCAGGAGTCTCCAGTCCCAGAGCTGCTGGAACAGCCCATCCCACACAGGAGGATCTGCAGAGAGGCTGATGCAGCCCCCACAGGGAATTATCCCCCATGGGTGCTGAAGGGGCCCCATCAGCCTCCCCAAGCAGCAGTTTCTCAGAGGGATTTTGCTGCTGGGATTCCTTATGAGCACAGAAGAACCTGCAGTCAGCTGAGCACTCACAGTTTTCACAGTGTGCAACAGGGTGGAAAAACGAGGACATGGCTCAAGTCATTTACACGCACTGAGATATCCCATAAGGTTGGGTTTGCACTGGAAAATGTTCCACTTGAAGTGTCATATCTATTTCATCCAGCACAAATCAGTTGTCTACCCTAATTATCAATAACAAGGTGTGAGGCTACTGTGTCTTACTGTTGTTATTTTGTCTTCTGGGAATAGCATTTTAAAGTTTAAAAGTTACGTATAGATAACACTGGTTCAATACCTGAGCATATTTCTTCTCATGCTTTTAAATGGGCTCAGAGAGGAAACAGAACCAGGTACTGCTCTGACTTCAATATTTGCCCAGCATAAATCAACACACAAAGGTGAGATTTTTTTTAAATTTTTTCTTATTATTATTTGCTCCCAGTCCTGGTGTGATCACCCTCCCTATTAGGCTGCATTTACTTACATAAACTTTTCCATTCAGTGGTAAGGAAATAACTACAAAGGCAGAAGCACCAAATAATAAGCAGGCTCTCCAAGTTTGTGCTGAAACAAGTGAATTCTGTCTCCAAATTCTCCTCTTGTGAGTGGGATTAACAGCTCAGACCCCAGTTCTTATACCCACTATACATTCTATTTTACAACTAAATGCTTCCCCCTTTGGAATCAGCCCCATGTTCCAACATCTCCACAGTGTAATTCATTGAGAAGGAGAAAAAAAAAAAAAAAAAAGAAACATTGACCATGATTGACAATTTAATGTGGGATTACAACTTGCACTGCTTATTCTGCTGTTATTCACAGGCTCAGAGTTGGCTGAAAAGCAATTTTCCCATAAGGTTCAAAACACGAGAAGTCTCTTCAAGAGCCCTTTGAGCCCTGGCAAATTAAACAGGGATATTTTGGTGAATCCCACCTTCAGCAGACAAATTATTCTTGTTAAACCATCCTGAAGCACTCTTACCCTAGAAGCAGCCTATGGTCCTAAAAAAAAACCAAAAACCAAACAAAACAAAAACAAAACAAACAACACACCAAAAATACCACCAAAAAAAACAAAACAAAAAACCCCAAACAAACACAATTTTCACAGCCCTTCCAAACAGCCCCATGAAGAGTTTTCCAGAAAACACCACTTTGACACACCTACAACTACCCATACATTGATCTGAAATTATTCAGCTGATTAACACAGGCAGGTTGTGTCCAGTGCAATAGTTTTTCAGCTGATGGCCTCAGCTTGAAGTGTACACTCATTTGGTCAGGCCTAATGTGGAGACCTTGTGCCCAAAAGCTTTCTGACCTTCTCCCAGCTGGCTCAGGTGTTCCAATAAAATGCATCACTTCAAACTATAAATTTTGTCTTTTACACCTGAATAAGTGCAGGATGCCAGACCTATGAATACTGCTGTGCAAGGATTACCCAATCCATACTTTTAAATATGAAAATCGATACTCTAAGGACTCTGTGAGTCAAAAGCATAATGATTTTAAATAGTAATATAATAGAAAATAATAGTTTCTAAGACTGTGCTACCAGCCATCTCTTGACACATTTCCAGCAAAGCAGCAACTTGAAAGTATTTGGCCTTTAATTGTGAGGTAGAGTTTGTTAAAAGCCTATGCTTTTTAAAGGGTGTCAACAGAAATACATTTTCACCATGTTAAAAAATCATTTCAAAGCAATAAGAGTTTAGAAATATGTTTATATCTCAGGTATTTAATGCAGGTTTTTTTCTCCTCTCAGTCTCCTCTTTTGTTGCTCCCAAAATCTTTCCCTCTGACAGCAGAAATGCTAATGGATGCAGGATGTTGCAGGCACTCTGAGCCAAGACTGTCAGGAGAAGGCTCTGGGGAGGGCACCTGGGTTATAACATACTCTGGCACCGTGCATTAAAGACAGGGAAAAACTAATAGCTGGAAATCTCCAAATGGATCTGAATAGCCTACAGTACAAAAAACCCAATCCTTGGGATCTGCTTGCCAGCATAACTCCCATTACCCTTATCATCCAGCAGTACAGCAAACCTTAGAGATAAAGATGCCCCATTAAGGTAAATTAAACAATCTGCTTCTTGGGTGGTGTCTGCAGTGTCACAGCACACGGGGGCTGTGCAGTTCCCACTGAACCACGCCAGCCCCCAGGCTAAAATTGTACCTGGAGGTTACCAGTGTCCTGAAATCACCCCTCCAGCCTCCTGTGCTGCAACCTGTGCTCCACCACATCGACGAGGACCAAAGTTTCACTTGAGACTGCACTTTAATCAGTGTCTTCAGACAGGCAGTGAGCACCTCACCTGAGGCTTTAGCACAGCCTGTGGTGTAACAGCCCCATCATCTTCCCACACTTTATGGTGTAACAGCCCATCATCTTCCCACACCTCCACTCTTGGTACAAAGCTAAGAAGGTTCAGATGACCCAACACTGATGGAGCAACCCAGAAACACACACACCAAAAAAAATGTAATCCCTTGTATCTAATAATAGCTTCTAAAAAGCACTTTCCAGCTTTTGAGGGGAGAAAGAAGAGGCAGAATAAACTACAAGAGCGTTTCCTTTTCCTGATTAGACAAAGGCCATTAGAACTGGAGACACTGAATAGGGGGAAAACACCTGCTCTGCACGTTACTAATTCCCACCCTGAGGTCAGTGGAACAAATCAAGCACAAGGAAACATGTAGCACTAGCACTGAAGGTGTGCTGCAGGCAGGAACCCACAGGCTCCACAAAGAGCCTCCTTTGATAAGCCCCCAGCAAATTCTCAGCACAGCCTCTAACAGGACAGCCCGTGGGACCAGCCAGAACAAAACTCCTGCATTAAGTCATCGCTCTGCACTTTGCTTTTCCAACAGATTGCTGCTTCACAGGAGCCTGTGGGCTCCTTAGCCTTGGGCAGGGGGTGTGATCTCCAGTATACATCGTGAAGTATTGCTATTGTAAAAAATCCTGCTAAGCTTTGAAGAGAAGCAGCAGGCAAAGCTGTTACAATACATGCTTAATTCACAGCAGTGATTGCACTCCACCACCACAAACCAAGGGAAGCCAGCAGGAGAGAAAACCCCTATATGTAGACATTTCCAGAAATGTTTTGAAAAATTCGGTTTATATATCGCTTTGGACAATGCAGAGATGTTTAATTTTAATTACCATCAGGGTGCTGAGAGCACAGATGGATGCCTGTTAATTAAAGCTAGCACAGTGCTGCATAAATTCAAAGAATAAATCAAATAAATAAATATCAGCCTCACAAGAACACTCAAAGTAAAAAAATGGTAATGAGTTTTGGAAGCAAGGAAGGAAATTGTTGTCAGTGGAAAACAGCCAGCAGAGATAACAGATCCCTGCCAGCAGGTGACCATCGGTAACAACTCTCTTATCAGGAAGCAACTTGTCAGCCAAGGCTGTAGATTAGAGGGACAGGGAGATATAACTGTGGGTATAGACCAGTTCAGTCAGGTGCTGTCCAAAACCCAGGGGGTGCAGCACCAGGAATATAAGTTACCTCTCCCGAGGCAGGAGCAGGAAATAAATTGAAAAAAAATCCAGTCAACACACATGAAACCAAAACATGCAACTAAAGAGCACCAAGAAAGATCATTGCTATGTCTTGAATAAAAAGGCATGAAGTGGGGAAGCAAGGACAATGAAATATGGGCAGCTGGATAAGTCTCCATTAACAGCAGTCTCTGCTAGATTACAGCAACTGAGATATCTATATCCTTTCATGGTTAATTTAGGACTCCAGAGAAGTGACAGGTTCGGAGCCTTGAATACTTAAGTGTCTCAAAAATATCAAACAAGGAATATTAAAGTGGGAACAACTTTTGCAGACGCTGTCACATGATTTATGCTTGACACTGAAAACAAGGACATCAACTGTCAGGATGAGTTTCTTGCTAGAGTCAGTATCTGCAGTCATCAGCATCTCACAAGAAACAGGTCAGCAAATACCCTGAGCCTGGAATTCCTTCCAATAAACACAAGCCTAAGACGAACAAAAATCATCATAATTTCACACCTCATACTTGGCCACAGACTCAAGATGTCACTCCCCAAACTCCTCTGGGATATAAGGTGTCAGAGTGCCACACAGGCCCTCAGTTCTGTGCCTTTTGGTAGGTTTAACAAGAAAGGAGCAGTGCTGTTCACAGAGCACCCCAAAGCAAAACTCTCCCATTCCAGGATCAGGGGTGACAACCACAGCTGGGCCTGGTATGGGATCTGCATCTGAGGAGAAACAAGCCAAGGGAGACAAACTGAATATACAGAAGTGGATTCATAGATGAAAAAAGTTTCCATTAAAAGCCAGCAGCAACAGGCCAGTCTTGCTAAGGAGCATTAATCACTTCCTTAAATTATAAGGCCTGGAAAAGTGGCAATACTCTGAATGGAAAAGACAACTGATTTTACAGGTGAGCATTCCAAGTTACAGACAGGACAAAACAACAAGTAGAGTCACCAATAATACAGGTTATATTATTTATATAATAGAATTTATATTTATTATATACAATATTATTTATAATATAAATTTATAAATAATATACAAAAACTAGTCTGCAGACTCTATCAAACTATTTCACAATAAGGAAATACCTCATCCTCTTCTAAAACATTTGCATGGTTTTCTTCTCTACAAGAATCCAGCTGTGGTGAGACTGAGATAGAGTATCGTGCCAGTGTCTTTAGAAGCATTAAAAAACCCTCAAAATATCAACTGCAGCATCTTGCAGTCTTACCATAACAACTATACAAAACTAAGCTTAAGTAGGGCTATTTTCAGTAGAGCAGATCTTGAGGTACAGAAACATGAGTGAGTAATCACATTTACAAAGCACCCAAAAAAAAAAAAAAAAAAGCACCGATACAAAATACACTAATTTATTCCAGGAGCGGCATAGAGACATCACTGCAGCCCTGCATTCCGGCTGATCAGCTGTGCCGAGCAGGAGGGGGGGTGTGCAGAGGAGAGCACGGTGCTGATGCAGTTCTGTGCTCCGGGCCCTCCCTCATCAGCGCTGCACTCTGCAGGCACACCCTCCGTGGTGCTGGGTAACAGCCAGAACCCCTCTCACGTGTGACTCCGAACAGAGCTCAACTTCTGCATTTCATTTGAACGTTTTTGGTTTTGAAAGCTGAACAAATAAAAGCAGCCAAATAACTCACAAAAGGTCAAGAGCCAGGAAAACTGAAAGCCTTCTAATTTCTGCAGTATTTAGAGCACAATTTAAGATATTTCCAAAATATGGCATTTGTAGATTATTTTCTCTCAGTTTCCAATAATGTACACATTGCCTTTTCACAGCAAAGATGACAAGCAACGCACATTATTTGCCAAATATTAATTATTCTGTCTCTTAAATGTGGTGATTGCAGAAGTGTTCTACAACTGTTTCATCCTCTGCCACTCTGCAGAGCTGTGTGCCATCGGTTTCTGCTGCATCTGTGCTGAGCTATTTTAATTGTGCCCACAAACCTTTTGGCTAAATGCTCTAAACAAAGAATATGTACCTGAATGGTTCTCACCTTTGACTCAATCTGAAACCCTATTGCAGATTACATCCCAATTTCAACCATTAGCACAGAAAGGATCTTTCTTAGCCTGCCCTGTCAGTCTCCCCAGGACCCATTAGCCACTAACAAGCTGCAGAGCCCTGACAAACTCACAGTAATGTTACAGGTGCTGGGACAAGAACACCTTCAGGAGGTGCAGTCTGGAAGATGTGGCTGCTCCACTCCTGGGAGGATGATTCCATTTCACTGAGTGACCAACAGAGTCCTCGAGGCAGGAGCCAATGGCCACCTCAATCTGAATGCTCTGATTAGGAGGCTACAGAGCCAAGGTTGTTCTTGCCCACCCTTTTCTGAGTCTCATCCCAGGCCTAAGAGCTAGATTTGAGATACAGAAGGCCAGGACCTCACCCCTCCCTCCCAAGTCTGCTTACAGTGATGGCTGGGAATACCTACAGCCAAAAGAGAAACCAAGAGAGTCTCCTCACTGCCCCCATGGGCACTCAAACAGCTGGTAATCTCACCCACTGCAGACTGTAAACAGTGTCCAGCAGCCCTGGGAAAACAAACTGCATCTGCACAAGGGGCACAGCTGATGTGGCCTCCCAGGAGAGGCAGGGACACAGGGCAGAGCTCAGCCCCACCATCTCCAGAGGTCACTGGGGGTACCTCCCCGTTCAGCCTGCTGGAGCACCGTCTGTCTTGCCCTTCATGCCCACCATGGAGCAATTAGAAACTTTCACATGTAACCTGGATGGTGCACAGCCCCATTTCGGGGTCAGCCTCCTCTCCTCAAGTTCTACACCACCTGCACTGCACGCCTGACGCCAGGGACCCAAACACAGAATTGGAGCAGCCCAGATTTGCAAGCGTGCAGCACTCTAACACCTCATTTTCCACGGCAGAGTTTCATCAGCAAGCTGGCTGGACAGGTTGCTATCCCTGCCTGTGTCTCCCAGGCACTCAGTGCCTCCCCCTCCACCCACACCTGAGGGGCAGGGCCCTGCCTGCTGGCCATGTGAGCGATGCTCACAAGATCAGTGACATCACCCAGGTTCCAAGCGGATTATTTTTAACCCAACCCCCCAGTCTCTGATCCGGTTGATAGCACAACATGACAGCAGTTGTGTCAGCACAGGCAGAGGGGCAGGGAGCACAGCCAGGCACCAGCAGAGGGGAAGAACAGCTGGAGTTGCAGGGTTACTGCAGAGACCATGGACTGTGGCTCCAGAGGTGACCAAGTGCCATGTCCTGCAGTGCCATCCCCAGAATGTTCCTGCGTTCTGTGGGAAGCCAGGGTGACACGGTATAAAACAGAATGCTTTCAAAAGTGTCATGATTAGACTACACAACAATCAGGCTGCTGAAAACCTCCTGTCCCTGCAAAATGCTCATCCAGTCTCTTTCTTTCCAAATGCAGAGCTGCTGAGCTCCCCTTCAGCTTCGTTATGTGGCTGCTTTTCAGGTGACAAAGGAGGAAGCTTCACATCCTGACACCACTGCAGCCTTCATGTCCCTGCCTGTTGCTGAGGGAAAATTTCACAAGAGTTTTCTGCTACAAAAAGAAGTCAATAGGGTCTTAACACACACTTTTTAAGTAAAGAAATCCAAGATCTGTCCTAGCAGTAGGCTGAGTTGCAGATTTACCTCAACATCTGCTGACACCTCTAGCTTTCTAAATGTCAGTCTCTTTACTGCTTAAATGGTTAAACAGTTTTCCTCTTCCCTGTTCACATTTTCTTCATGCAACTCAGTGTAACTTTCCTGCTGATTCAGTGCTGCAGAGCACAGTGCCCATGCAGCCCACAAACTGGATGGACACCAAACCAGGGATGTGGCATCACTTCTAATTTAGCAAGTTGATATATTTAACCAATCAAGCTAAAAGTAGTGGTTCCAAAAGACTTCTGCGTAAGACTATCACAGAAGGCCAGTTTGGATTCTGGACATTCATCCCTGTAAATCAAGCAGGAGACATCAGTCTCCATGCTAATTAGAGATACTAATCAGGTCACCCAGCAGTTCTACACTTACAGCATCTTCCTGTGCTCCTTGAACACAGCAGCATCACACCAAGGAACAAATTGGCTTCAACAGCCTTGCCTGAGATCCTAAATGAGCCACAGCAAAGGCTGATGACAAAGAGCCAGCTGGCTCACATCCCAGCTTTATTCTCCTCCACACTTGTAGTCCATTTTCATGGCTACACCAGGCACTTGTCCACACACACATTTGGAGAAGGAAAAAAAAAAAAACTACAGCCACTTAATATTGTCAGAGCAGTGTTTGGGATGACATTAGATGAGGCCAAGTTCAGAGCAGCTTCATAAATAGCTCATCTCCAGCCTGTGGGGCAATCACAGCCTCTCTGATGCACGAGCCAGGAGCACAGGCTGCTCTCCTGCTGTCCCTTGGCAGGGGCAAGAGAACCCAGCAGGCACCACATCTGGCACAGCTTTCCCAGGAAAAGAAAGGCTGTTTCAGTGAAAGAAAACCTCAAAATGGGTAGAGAACAATAAACAATATTGTCCAGAGAATGGACAGTACCCAACCCTCCCATGGATCGAGTGAAATCAGGTGTTGTAAGCCAGTACTCAGATTTTCAGCCAAAATTTCTAATTTAGTGATTCTAATGGTTTGAAAAAGCACAGATGTCCATTGCTGTATACCAGCCTGCAGACACTGTTTGTACAAGCAAAGTTTAATCTCAAAAAATAAATATGGGCAAAGGGAAATATTCCTGTTTACCAATTAAAAGATCATTTGCATAACCACCATCTGGAGTCCCTTTTTTCCCCTCCTCCCACAATCTAAATGAATGAAGAGACCCTTTCCCCCTGTGCACAGTGGATGTGTCTCTAATGGCTATAGCCTTTATCTTGTTTTGAGTCAGGCACTGAATGATCTTTACTTACTGCTCTAAATCAACTCTGAATATACCCTTTGATAGGACTGTTCTTTCCCAATTACATCCATTACTGTTAGTCATCTGCTTCTTTAATTTACTCTGGCTCTTGTCATGTGCTCTTAATATAAATGGAGTTTTGCCATTGATTTCAGTGACACCGAAGTGGGAGAAAGCATTAGTCACCACACAGTGTGGTCTGACAGCACTAAGTCATGAGGCCCGATGCAGATTTTCCTTGCATCCAATTTATTTCTCATTACAGTGATGGAAACCACAACTCAGGCCCTTCCTGCTCCGCTCCTGAACAGCTCTGTGCAGTGAGACACTGAACTCTGGGTAAGTTCCACCACAAAAGGGCCAAAGGATTGTTCAGGGGGATGTCCCCTGTAGGAAAGAGAGAAGCACCTCTCCAGCACACCCATGCCAGGCATGGTGAAGGCTTTCTGCTCTGGTTCTTTTCCAACCCACTCATTTGCATTGCCCTCCCAAAAAAGTATGAATGTTCTTCTAACTTTTAGATTTTTCCAACATCTCAAATCAGATAGCTCTTATTTGCTGGCTTCAGGCCTCTTTTTTGGAATTATAGCCAAGAAACCAACTTGGCCACATACACCTAGATTAAACTGTATTCAGTAAAAATGGAGATGACTACAAGATTTCCATAACTAAAAATACTTGGGATTTGTGGAAACACGAATTTCAACACCAATTCTTTCCCTCCTCCAGATTTAAGAATATTTCATCATAAGAGACTTAATAATCTACCTGCTTTGAGCAGATATTGAGCATTTCGTGGGCTTTTTATAAAAAAGTCAGATTGTGACAGTATTTGACAGAGTACCTAGTCCATTGTCATTCAAATATCAGTGAAACCTTTGCCTGAAGATTAATTTTGGTATTTGGCACATAAGCAGATGTTGGCCCAGGTATTGGTGTTCAAAACAGTTTTCTAGTTAAGGAAATAATTGACAGTTTAAGTTCTGCAAAAAGACTGGTGCTGGCCCATTGAGTTACCTTGATAGTTTCAGATACCCTTTGAATGAAAGCTATTGCTTAAGTGATAGTTATTCACATCGCTTTTGGTCCACAAATAGATATGGAACGAATAAGAGTGACAATATTTGCAAAATATGTACAGACTCTTTTACTCAACAGTGCCAAGAACATAGGAGGAACTCTTATTTCATTTGGTTTGAAAAAATTAAATTCAGGTGACTTCACACAACAATACTGTGGTACAGGAAAGCAGCAGAATCAAATCTCAAAGCACAAACAGAATAAAGATTAAATGTAGGGCCAACAAATTAAAGTGTAATTACTTGAAGTACTGCTATCCTAAACACAAGATTTAGAAAATAAAAACATAGAAAATTTAAAGTGTCCCTGCCCATGGCAAGGGGGGGTGGAACAAGCTGATCTCTGATGTCCCTTCCAACCCAAACCACTCTATGGTAATTATATTGGACTTAACATTTCTTTTCATCTTTTTCAGTATGCAAAACAATGTTGATGTTCATGATGTGTGTTATAAACTGTCTCTAAAATGCATTCTGATTTGATCTGTAGCTCAAGTCTGAACCATATGTTGGATTTGATTTAGAGCACATTCACTAGATCACTGACGTGGGTTAATTCTTGTTATTCACAATTGTAAGAGCTTGAGGATAAGTAGAAAACGAATGACACAAGTTTATCACACCCTCCCTCTCACACCAAGGAAAATGTAGAGCTATCACGTGGCTACTTTGAACCCTGCAAATTCAAATAAATTTGGAAGTACTACCCTTTCTGAAAGTGTTCACACCAGAAAGCTCTAAGCCACAGAATCTATCAGCTAGTCCTTCTCTAAGAAGGGAAATGATTAGGCAATATTTCAGCCTCATTATCCATAGGAAAATTCTTGATTTAGATTTGCACATGACCAGATTAAAGTTACATGAGTTTTAAGAGGAGAGGAAACCAATTAAGATATATTAATAGCTGTCTATACCTCTTAAGCATTCACAATTCTAAAGCTATAACTTCAAGAAACTTGTGTTGATGAACTTTGGGACAGTATCTCAGGAAGAGATCCCAGAGAGCAGAGCTTTTCCTGTGCAAATTGACCAATTCTAAGAGCTTTTTTAAGTAAGCTTTTTAAATCGTGTATTTTTTTAAATGCACTCCACTAACACAGTTGACCATCACTTGTGTAGTAAAACAAGGCACCATCCATCTGAAAGTTTTGTAGAAAACTGAGTAATGCTTTTTCAGAGAGAAACTTCCAGCCAGCTAGTCCTGGATTCAGCATGGCTATGAATCTGATGAGCTTCCTCCAGAAATATTCACCTCTCCCCACCAAACCACCAGCTGATTTTGTTATATTACCTACTGGAGATTTCTGCTTCCCATCAGAGGAGCTAAACCTGCCACTGAAATGGAGGTGCTCAGTAAAAATCAGACACATTGTCAAAGGAGTCAGGGCATGGCCCATTACAACTGATGCCCTGCCTATCACTTCACACACTGAAATGGAAGGCATTTTGTGCTGAATATATTTAAGAACATAATGCACAATCAAATCTGAATCCTGATTCACAGCAATAATGGCAGCATCCTTTTTAGTCATTTCAGGCAATCAATCTGCATATTAAAGGCTCTTTTCAAGTTTTTAACAGTGAAAAACCAGGGTGAGGAGACATGGCCCCTCAAGGTAGCACTTCAGTAAATATTCTGACACTAAAACCCAACCCCCTCTGTCCCCATGCAAAACCCCAGGCATGGTCACAAAGGGTGTGGAGGGAACAGGGACTGGCTGCATCTGCCCTGTCTGAAGCTTGACTTTAGCTGTTCCTTCAGGGACTCCAGGAGTATTTTCTCTGTTGTCTGAGAGGTTTTTTCCTTTACCAGCCACCAGAGCCAGAACTGAGGTGATACCAAGGCCATCACTTAACTGGATCAGACCATGATCCATTACCAAAACAAATATTGCAAGTGAACTTGATAGATCAGCTGTTTAACTTGTTGCTGCCACTTTCCAAGCAGCTGCAGCTTTTCCCAAACTCACTGTATTGACTTTCTGACAACAAATGTCACTACAGTGAAACCATGATGAAGCAGCAGATAAGAAAGCAAGAGTGCCAGATCAGCAACACCAATTCCCACCATGCCTTAGAAATAAATGGGAGCGTTCAAGAAGCCAATTGCTTTTACCAAACATATATATAAAATATTCCTGGAAATACAGGGCAAAATCCCTCTTTCACATCAAGCACCCTAGTTTCAGTGCATGAGATTGTGCTAAATTCCTGCTAGGACCAGAAGTGTCCCTCCGACCCTAAAAGCTCCATTATAAGGCATAGATTTTTAAATTAATAGTATGTTAAATCAGTGAGCTAAACTGCCCCCTGTGCCCAGTCATGTCCTGATCCTCCAGCCACTGAACCCCCTCTTACACCACAGCACCTGCCCCTGTACATGTTTATCACACAGCCCAAGCCTGGAGAGCTGGAATGCAAGTGTATATGCAATCAGCAACACTGCTAGACCATTCTAAAAGACTTTCTGCAAACATGTTCTTAAGTTCTTGACTATATTTATGGCTTTTTTTTTTTCCCTCACAGCTCTTGGCTCAAAGCTGTTGATTATTCTTGGGGGGTCTGGACAGAAATCAAGAACTCTTGGGCACAGGCTCCCTACAAGGCTCAGTGCCCTGCAGGCTACTCATGGCTGGTTTCAGTCCTAATTGACCCCACCTGGGCCCCCAGAGCCATCCAGGAGCAATGTGAACTGTTCCACCCACCCTCATCATAACTGCTCTCTGTAGAGAAGCTCACTGGGGTTAGAGTGTCCCACACAAGCCATGGGGTGCCTCTCCCAGGTCACACTGCCACCAGAAGAGTTAACAAGGCTTTATGGCTAAGTGTGTGGATAATGGAGGGGAGTAATCTGCACCAGTCATGTGTCCAGTGGCCTGAAAACACAGAGTTCTGCACATCCCTCAGGATGCCAGTGTGCTGCATTTGTGTCACTATTGCAGTCCGACAGATGCCAGAGATACAGGGCTTTCACTCAAGTACCAGAGAGCTGGGTCAGGAACACTAACAGCTTTGTATAACGAGGCATTTACTGCTTGTGTCAGAATAACCACACGTCAAACTTCGCAGACAATAACATGGTCTGTTGTGCCACACATCTCCTCACTGTCCCCCTTGTTCATCAACTGCCAGAGGAGCCAGCACAACCTTGTACCAAAGATGCTGGTGCACTGAGAAATAGGCAGGGTGAGTACAGGGAGTTCATTCACCATCTGCACATCGTGGGATACCCACCCTTCTCCCTCCAAGCCCACCTGCACAACATGGAAGCAGAATGCACCAGCAGCCTCCAAATGGAGCCCTTTGCTCTCCACTCTGAGCCCTTCACAGATGAGTCACAGAAGAAATAATAATAAGGGTAGGCATCTTAATTTAGCTTCACTAACCTAATGCAGAACAACTGCTGGGAACACTTGAGCTAATTGTCTTAATTATAGAACAGAAGTACTAACTAAATAGTTATGAGATTTTTTTTTTGAACATAAACCATTTTAAATGCATCATCAGCCTGTGCACTTAGCTCCTCTTTCTCTAAAATTACGTTTAGATTTTTCATTTCTTCCATTTCACCTTCCCACAGGGATAAATTCAGCAGCTATGCAGAAGGGCTGTTCCGTGTTGCCTGTATACCTAAGGCAAGAAAAGCCAAGGTTTCCACGTGAGAATAATTTGTGTCTATTGTTTTAGCCAGGAATTATAGATTATGGGGATGCATGTTCCCAGGGCTCAGAGCAGTCAATAGGACTTCAGCTGTAAGCCCACACACAAGCATTTTCTCAGCATCTCCTACATAGGGACTGATAAGAGGAAATGAGGAGCCATTACTAGATGCTGCACCGAGATTCGAAGCCTGCAGTGAGGAAAAGGCCACTGATTTCTCGCTATGATTTAAGGAATCTATCTAAGTATAGTTTACAGGCTGTGCCACAGCCAAAGCCAGCAATTGCGAAACATTAAACCTCAAAATAATCATTCAGATAGAAGTGACAAAGATAAATGGCTGGTTACCCTTCAGAGCAAAGCACTCACACAAATTAGTCATTATGAAAGGACTAATTAAGCAACAGGGAGCATGATCACCTCCAGGTTCTGAGTGAGACAGAAGCGAGGAGACCAGAGCTCACCTGTGCAAGAGGGATGAGAGGTCAGGGCAGCTGTGTCCACTTCAGGAAATAGAGGAAGAGAAACAGAAACTTTCTGTAATTTATCAGCAGCTGCAGGCATGAGGCAGGACTGCCACCTGATACACTAAAGGACTCTGCACTGAACCCCAACAAGGCTTAGAAAATTATAAGGAAGCACACATAGATTTTTCTGTCAGTACAAATGTGTAATGAAGCATCAACTCCAAAGTCTCTCCTTACCTGTGGGAGATTCGCCTCAGCAGCGCAGTCCCTGAAGAGGTGAACACACACAGGAGTGTCTCAGGCGTCCCGAGGCCAGCAGGACACGATGCCCGTGGTACCACACAGCCCACAGGGTGTGCCAGCGTTCCGTGGCACAGACGGGAGCCCCCTGACCCCACAGCAGCAGAGCACCGACCCCACAGCAGCAGAACACCCACCCCACACCTCAGGCGAGCAAAACCTTCCCACCATTTGGCTGCAGTCAACAGCCCCCGGGCATCACTGCTCCAGATCGGCCCCTCACGGGCTCAGCATCCCCCAAAACACATCTGGGGCTCCCCAGCAGCAGCATCGGGAGCTCACTCCCAGCTTCCCATCACTGTTCACCACCCTGGGCTCCCAGGGAGCAGAGGTCTTCCCCTCACGTCTCGTTTCCCCCTCAGAGCCCCCTTGACCAAGCATGGGCTTTGTGTTCCATTGTCCCAAGGACGCAGTCACCGCCACCCTGCCCTCCGTCCCCCCTCAGACTCACCCCCTCAGCGCTGGGCTCCTCACGGGCTGCGGGCCCGGAGCAGTGCACGGCACCTGCATCACTCGCCAGTCTCGTTCCTTGCTTCAGGATGCTCAGGAGCTTCCTTGGTCCCCGCTGATGCTCTTCCATGTGTTTTGCCACCTCATTGCACGGAAAGGTGTCCGAGCAGGGCAGTCCCGCACCTCTCCCCATCGCTCAGGGCACGGCAAAGCCCCCGCACTGGAAGGGGCTTCGGCTCGGGCAGCTCCCTGAGGGCTCATGGCACTCTGGGGGCTACAGACACCCCTCCCCTCACAGGTACCTCCGGCAAAACCACAGGAGCCCAAAAACCACCTCCCCTGCTGCATTTATCCTCTCTGAGGGCCCCCCAGGAGAGCTCCCCGAGCGCTGCCCCGCCTCGCCCAGGTGCGTCCCATCAGGCTGAGGCACCTGCGGCCCTGGGACCATGAGAGCCAGCTGGGCAGGGGACCGGCTGGGCCTGGGAACTGGGGGGGCTGGGAGCCACCGCCCCCGGGATCCACTGCCCCTGCCAGGGCACGGGCACAGATCAGCCCCGTGGGACCGGGGAAGGCAGGGAACATTTCCCCTCTAATCCCGCTGTCCCGAGGAGCTGCTCCCTGCCCGTGAGGGGAGAGGCTGGAGCGGCACAGCCCTGAACCCCTTTCAGGTGTGTGCGTTCTGCACCAGGTGTTGCACATCCCTAATCAGCCCGGCCGGCAGAAAGGCACGGGTTGTCTCTTCGGTGCGGCGTCAGATACAACGTTTGGTATTTGAAGTAAAATAAAGGGGACTCTTGGGTATGAGTGTGCCCTGGAATGAGAGTTCCTAGGTTAAAACAACACAACAGGTGTTCTCTGGGCAGTAACGACATCCCTGCACTTTTATATTTTTACCTTTGCTCAGTATGAAAGAGTGTGCAATTAGGGACCAGATATTAAACTCTTACAAAATCAGAGTGTTGTGGTCAGCGCTGGCTGTTGCATTCCCATAGAGGAGCAGAGAAGTACAAGAAAATGTTTCCCCCTTACTCTACCACTGTAACTCTTTGAAATAGTTGGGTATCCTTTCCCCCTGACAGCTCGGACAGTTTGCACTGGATCTACAGCCAGCAAAGCGGGTACAAAGCACATAACCCCGCTGGGGTCAGCGGGATTCCACAGCTCCTGGTCCTTTCAATACCTTCAGGGATGGTGGCTCTACCACCTCCCTGGCCAGCCTGTTCCGGTGCCTGACAACTCTTTCAGTGAGGAAATTTTCCCAAATACCCAATCTAAACCTCCGTTTTTGCACCTTGAGGCTATTTCCTCAATTCCTATCACTTGTTACTTGGGAAAAGAGAGGGTAACCAAATATAAGGGGTTCTGAAGAGTAGCTAAGATAGTACACCTAAAAACATCTGCTCACTGACTGTGAAAGGTGTGTGATTTTAGCAAATGGACCAAATAATGTGAGATCTGAAGGGCTGATCCCAGACCAGTGCAAGAAATGTCCATAGGAACCACCAGTGGCAAATAAACAAATAATGAAAGCTGCCAGAAGTGATTCTGGAAGTTACATAAACACTAAATATGTCACTTTTCCATTTTATGTCTCCCATGATAAACTGTTATGAGACATGCACATGGCTTGAAACAGATAATTGTTGATAACCCTGACTGGTGGGAGAAAGCACCATCTGGCAGATGGAAAATAAGAAGGTGCCAAGAATTCAGCAGACTAGGGGGCTTGGGAATTTATGCACAGAGGTCTGAAGAAAGGGAATATTTAGACAAAAGTTCAGCAACTCTGTTTCTATCTATACACAAAACAAATTGGAACATCAGAAGTATCCAAGTAATTATGAAAATGATTCCTGTTTGAAATTCATCATGAATTGCGAGCAAAACTGGTGAATCTAAAGCTGTGAATTTGGAAGTGAGGAATTCTTTGTGCATCCCATGATTAACTGCAAATGGTAACAGCACACAGCATCACCACGCTTTATCTTCCATCCTTCAGGTTTCTATCCTCGCTGCTTTTAACATGCAAATGCCTTTATTCATCCCCTCCTGACCTTGCTGTGTGGTATCATTTCTTTCTTTCAATTTTTTTTCAAAACACCGTTTCTCTCTTCCTGTAGCAGAGAAAGAGCAACTTCTGATAAGCTCCGTTTTGTATTCCTTTGCTTTCTTCTGAGTGAATTCCTTCTCCCTCTGCTCTCCCCTTTTATCCATCCTGGGTAAAACGGCAGACATCGCTGGATGCAGCATTCTAATTGTGAATCTGCATTTTCCCACTGACATCACTACTCATTAGCCATTTTGCTGCTGACCCTTCACAACAGCTGAGCTGCAGCCAACATCTTCTGCAGTCCAGGGGAAGTGAGGACACGACCCAAGTCAGTAGTCACTGGCAAAACACGAAGTTAATGAATTTACGTAACATAATTAGTGATTTGGGGCTGGTTTTGCTGAAGCATTGTGGGTCGCCATGAGGACCACAAAGCACTGTAACAGATTGCTCAGGGAGGTTGTGCTGTCTCTGTCCCTGCAGGTTTCCAAGACCCTCCAGGATAAAGCCTGGAGCAACCTCTTTTGATCTTCATAAGCTGGCCCTGCTTTGAGGTTGGACCAGAAACCCCCAGAGGTCCCCTCCAATCTGAATTTACGAGGCCATGATTTCCAGAGGCAGCCTGAAATATAACTCCCACTGACTCATGCAGGATAGTCCCATTCCAATGAAAATGCCATAGGAAAATGTTCTGGAAAATCCCACCTAAAGCTAACTAGCATCTTCAGAGTTCTTAAAATTATAGCTGCAGAGCCCCTTCCAGCCAGCAACTCCCACTTCAACTCATGCCATTACAAAGAGGTTGCTCAGCAGATCCTACCAGCCTTCCTCACTCACACTGCCTTGCTAATCATTTTTCATCTGGGGAGTTCCTGAAACCCAATTTTCATCTTGTTCTTCAGCACAAAAGTCCTGTTTTCATCCAAACCCCATCAGAATAACACCGTTCTATCCAGGCAGAAGTTTGTGGTGCCTCATACTGAAAGACCTGCAGGCTGTCCTGGCTACTCACCAAGTTTTCTGATAAGAACAATGAGATGGGAACTTCCCACTCAGCCTTAAGTCCCTTCTCATCTCCCTGTTTATAACAAGCACATTCCTAGCTCAGACACTGAAGTGGACCCCAGAGAGCTCACCCACATCAGTGGCTGTAAATGGGTCCCCTGCATACAGAATTTTCTCCTGTGAAGGAACATGCCATATATTTTTACACACAAATTTACAGCCTTATGTTTCACTGCAGAAGCAATGATTCTTTAATCCCAGTTCTCCCATTTCCAAGGCCACTGATATTATGAATTTTTTCATAGCTTTGGTGGTATCAGTGTGTGTGAGGAATGCTGGCTCTTCATGCATCGAGGGAAGATGAGACACCTTCAGTTTTGCACTGATTCTCTCTGAATTTGCTCTGATCCAACTCTAAATACCCAATATTTCAGGCCCATTCCTGCAATCCTTTCATGATCTCACAATACAAGGAACCCTGAGCCCAAATTAAAATAAATACAAGGAAATTTTCCAACTTGAAAACAACTCTGTGTTGTACCAACCCTATGCATTTTTTATATATTTTTTTTTGCAGAAATGACAGCTTACACAAAGAATCATGGATTCTATTTAGACACATTAACAGAACTCATTTGTTGCCAGGGAATCCAAATAAACCAGATAAACCTTATTTTTTTTTTAACTTTAAAGGTGTGCAATATAATGAGTATTGCTGAAATGTTATTCCATGTATTTTTTAATTATAAAACTTGCACAGTTTTGTAAGATCTTGCTCAGGACCCCTGACACAAAATGCAAACCACATCTCCAGACTGCCAGGGTAACCAGAAGAAAGCACTGACAACTGAAGTTGGATACATCAATAGCAAGCAGTCTCACACTCAGAGCCTCCAAATTACATCTGCTTACCTTATTCATATGCATAATTCCAGCAGAGTAATATTTATACAACACTCTTAATTGAAATGGCACTAGAATAAGAACATTTTTGATCCATTTGATTAAGTAACATAATACAAGCAGCATTTGCCTGATGTTCAATCTGCTCACGTAGAGCAGCCCCACACAATTGGACACAGTGGCCACTCAGCACTCCAAAGAGACCCCTTCCTGCATTAATGGGATGCACAGGAGCACAGCTGGGACACTGACCCTAAACCCACCTCCTGTGGTGTGCAAGGGCTCATGTCAAACATCCTTCCAGGACACGGCTATTGGAAGTGAAGGGGGAAATACACAATAATCTCACTGCTCATGGCCCACTGGATGAAAAACACTCATTTCAGCATTGATTATAATCACCAGTATTTCATCTCCAGAGATCCAAGTTCTAATCATCACGGGGGAAAAACACGGTTTGTGAGTTTAAATTACGTTCCTCTTCACAGTCAGGGTGTAAAGTTTGACACCTGACAAATTATAAAGCCATCAGAAAAATAAAGAACTTCCTCCTTTTGTTACAAAGGCTGAAGGACACTTCATCTAACCATTTCCCCATTGTCACCTCCGAGGTTAGAGAGGCAGCAACTTACACATTTCTACCTGTCTTTGCTTTAGTTGCTTCAGTGGAGGGCAGAGGGTTTCCCGGTGTTTTCAGGCACTGAGTGATCACTGCCATTTCACCACACTTGGACAGTTTTCTGGCTTTGTTCACAGCAGAAAGCAACACACAGTTTTCCACTGGCCTTTCTCTTCCATCAAACCAACGTGCCAAGTCTTCAGAACAGTGTCCCTTCCCATGCAGCTCGGTGCTCCCTCCACCTTGTGAGTGCTATTGATTCTTCACTAAGCATTAGCTGCAGCTGGAGAAACACACTCTGATTATTAAATCAGACAGAAAGCAAACCCAGGCACTATTTTTAAGCATAAGAGTCAAGTTTATTTAAGTATTCTGACCTCAGCTAGCTGTCCCTCCTCATAAAAGGAAAAGCTCTTTTTTAATCATCTTAATCATCTTTCTCATATCCTTTCTACAATTTTTCACGTTTAAAACTTTTTTCAACTATGTTTGTTTTTTTAAAATTCCTTTAATCCTCTTTTCTGAATGTAAAAAAAGGACTAAAAATGGTCTTTTAATGGCCAGTTGTTCACATACTTATTTTTTAATACAGCAGCATGAAACACAGGGCTTACTTAGCCCACCAGCATTTTCCACGAGCAGGGGCCCATTCACTTCTCCTGAAGTTTTACCCAAACAAAAATTGCACAAAATGAGCATTGCATTACTTCTTCTGTTCACCAAAACACACCGAGGTACAACTGTACAGGACGCTGGGTGATTCCTTGCTGCAATGGAGTAGGTGGAGCTCAAACCACGGACCAGAGTCAGATGCTGTAAGTCCACTGGCACAGTGTTCCCATCAGTAAAGTGAAGCAGATGCTTGCAATGCACCATTATCAGAAGACCAGCCAGCGCTCTCGCAGAATGACAGGCTGAGTTTTTTAATATAATTAGAATCCAGAGGAGATTTTTGGAACCTAAGTCAATTGGACTCATCTGTTTCACACTCCCAGAGGCACTCAATTCCTGCTCACTTGAACTCCTCCTGAAAACTTTCCCCGAAGAGAGCAAGGAATCCTGCACACAGGAGTGACTGTGCTTCAGCTTCCAAAGCCAAGAGAGCCCGTGCTGTAACGTGTTACTGCCCAGCTCCCACGCTGTCCTGCCAGCAGCAGCACTGCCAACCCCACGGCTGCCACCAGCACACGGACAGCACGGGGGGTGGCAGTGGGACAGCTCCATAAAGCACTGCAGGGATGGAAAGCAAGAGGCAAGCTCCATAAGCACATCAGGATTTTCAAGCTCTGCCCCACGACATCCTGACTGAAGAAACAAAAACAAAACAACCCACAGGATACAGCCCAACCGTCCAAAACCCACTCAGCACCACACCGGAACACCCACAGTGGGAACACAAAACACCTCAATCCACAACAACACCAGTACCTTAGTGCAGATTTTAAATACCAAATAAAGCATTCCTCCCGTTTTTAGCACCGCTGTCTGGAATTTGGGGATATATCCTTACAGGCCAATTAAAGGATCTCCCATTGCTAGATTTGATGTGACTTTACCGGTGGTGAAGATGAACTGAGGGAAGGAGATGTGTAATGCAGTCATCCAGCAAGTGTATAGGCAACCTTATGCAATAATCTTCAAACTAGTTTATTAAATGTGTTTCCTTTTCAGAATAAGTTCAACATCCAATGCCAAAATGTCATCAAGAACTCCAAAAGCCTAGCAGCCAGTAATCAGCTGTTTGACTGAGTACTAATACAAGAAATAGACAGATATTTATACACATCACTGCTATTTTCACACATACACACACACACATCAGCATCCTGTTTATATCAATTTATTTTCACAAATCAATTTCCTTTCTCACACTCTTCACATTTTCCGAAGGCACGACACCCAAATAGGCAATGTAAAATGTACTTCCTGTAGAAAAGTCTGGAGTCTCCTAAGAGAATAGTTTGGCAAAACCACGTTTGTTTAAAAACCTCAAGCTGCAAAATGAGCCTTCAGAGAGCAGCAGAGAACACCCCCAAGACTAAAAATTACTTGAGGTGTCTGCACTTCTCATATGCAACACACCACTTACTCTTTAATAAATCAGGACTTTTTCCAGGAAATTACAAAAGCAGAAGTAGCAAAATCTCTTTCCCTCTCTCTCTCTCTCTTTTTTTTCCTTTTTTTTTTTTTTTTTATCATCAAGTTTTAACAATGGGACAGTCTCTAGGCACAGCTCCCAGAAAGAGCCAGACCACCATCTGGCTCCGTCACAGAGCAATGACAATTCACAAGCACCGAGTGTCCAACCAGCGCTCTGAAATCCCACGCTAGGCTGGCTCCAGAAAAGCTTTGTTACAGCTCTGAACACACAGCTGCACATTTCCTCCCTCTTCGTACATAAATATACCCCTGGACACAGACAAAAGGGAAAAAATAAATCATCTTATGCATTTTCCTGTGCTTCCCTGCTATGCCTGTTACCAATCAATGTCGAGAAATATCTTACATATCTTATGTATCGTTAGCACTATAGAATATATATAACATATATAATTTTATTTTTGTTTTTACACATGCTAATGTTTCCCATATGATAAATGTCTTTTTTTGAATCCTGCACTTCTTGTCACACTGTAGATCCACTTCTGTTCGACAGTGACTCCTGGACATACATGTCAAGACAAAAATAAATACTGCTGTGATGGCAAACCTTTTAAAACTCTTAGGACACTAACACAGTGGCACTTAAAAGACTTTTTAAATACAACAAAAAAAAGACAATAGTTAAATAGAAACCTGCTCTGACACAGCCATAAAACCTGCACTACACTTGTGAGATCTCTACTTGATTTTGTGAGAGCAGCCCCCAATCTTCGAACACATCGAATGTTGCACTCCAGCCCTCCACCCATACCCTTTAGAAAGTCCACGTTGCTATTTTAAGCAAGCATCCCCTCCAGCTGTACATAAGCAACACTGTAATTCCCAAACAATTGAGGTAATTATAAAAATGAATATCATTTATTATTTCCTTTTATTACTATCATGTCCGAACATTTGCTTTCATACAAAAGTCTGATTTTCAGCATTATGTTTTCCAAGGGCATCCCCTCCGCACCAAGGGAGATAAAAGATATGTTAGGAATTGTGAAAGAGTTTTTGTTACCATCTTCACACCCACAAGAACTTCATAAACAAGATTCTGGTATAGAATAACTGCCTGGTGCTTTAGAGAAGGAGAAAGGGGCTTTACAGATATTTTCCGTTCCGCTTGATTTTTTTTTTTTTTTTCCCAAATCGCATCTAACCCAATGAAAGGGGAGGATAATTTAAAAAAAAAAAAAAAATTAAAAAAAAAAAAAAAAAAGGAAATCATCACATTACTGTATGTTACCCTTCAGCAGTCTTTGGAGGAAATCGGAAAGCAGGCTGCCTTTCCCGGCTCCCTCCCTCACCGAAAGCAGCCGGAGCGGCTCCTGTGCCCGCGGGGCTCAGCCCGTCACAGCCGCGGCTTCCTGAGCAACGTTCTGCTGAGGTCCTTCACCTCCTCGGGGCTGCCCACCCTGTCGTAGCCCAGCAGGGCCATGGGCTGGTGGCAGTACTCCTCCACCTGCTTGATCTGCTGGTAGCTGAGCGCGGTCCGCCAGGCGCTCAGCGCTTGGCTCGCGTTCCGGGCCGACACCACGAAGGGCTTGGAGGAGTAGCCGGGGCCGCTGGTCATGTTCAGGGCGAACTTCTCCATCTCCGGGCTGACCGCCAGGTTGACGAAGCCGTACACCTGCCGCAGGGTCTTGATGGGCTCGACCACCAGGTCCTCGTAGCGCACGGCCATGTAGTTGCCCCGGAGCCAGTCGGGGGGGTGCAGGGCAGTCTGCAGGGTCTTGGCCATGCTGCTGCAGATCACCTCCATGGCACCCAGGGCATGGTAGTCCGAGCCGCCCGCCCCCTCCTTCTTCCCGCCCAGCTTGTGGCCCGCATCGAGGAAGGGCATGCGGTGGATGTGCGGGTCCCGGCTCCTCACCACCTGCAGGCTCTCCCGGATGAGGCCGTGCCGGGACTTGATGCGGGAGCTGGCGACGGCCCGGGGGTCCCGCACCAGATGGATGACTTTGAGGTCCAGGGTCGGGTCCCGCATGAGCGGGGCGAGGACGGCCAGGTCGAACACCCGCACGCCCTTGATGACCAGCGTGCGGTACTTATGGCATTCCTCTTGGAAGCGGCTGAGGCGCTGCGGGGGGCACTTTTTGCACACCCGATCGTCCACCATGCCCACCACCTCCTTGCGGTAGGCCGGGCAGAGGGGCGAGGAGCAGATGACCTTGTTGGTGGCAGCCCCGAAGATGCCGAGCGTGGTGAGGTTCTTGCCGGCGCCCGCCGTGCTGTAGAGCTGGAAGACGGAGAGGTCGCAGCGGTACAGGGAGCTCAGCATGTCGCGGGCCGCCCCTTGCAGCGACACCGCGTCCCCGGGGTACAGCTTCTGCCAGACGTGCCACACCGGCTCGTAGAGGAAGAACACCTCGGGGTTCTGGTTGAAGAGCTCGCCGAAGAAGGACGAGCCCGAGCGCCAGGTGGTGAAGACATAGACCAGCTGCCTCCGGGCGCCCTCCGGGCCGCGGCTCCCGGCCGGCGGCGGCGGCGGCGGCGGCGGGGGCTGATGGCGGGGGGCGCCCGGGGGGTCCCCGCAGCGCCGCGGCTCCCGCCGCCACTTGTACTCCAGCAGGTTGAGGGCGGCGAGCAGCAGCAGCAGCGCGTAGCCCAGGCACAGCGCCAGCGCCTTCCGCCGGCACACTTTCATGCTGGGCGGCGGCGGGGCCAACTGTTGCTCAGCGCCCCGGCGCCCCGGGGCCCGCGGCGGGCAGGGCGCGCCGCCCCCGGCGCCGAGTCCCGGCCGGCCCCCCGCGCCCGGCCCGCATAGCGCAGCCGCCGCCACAGCCCCGCCGCCCCCGCCCCCGCCGCTGCCCTACTTAGCGGCGCTGCCGCCCGCCCGCCCCGGCTTCTCCCGCGCCGCCATCGCCGAGCGGCCGCAGCAGCGCAGCCTCACGGAGCCCACCGGGCCCGGGCCGCGCTCCGCTCTGCTCCGCCCCGCCCCGCAGCGAGGGCAGGCCGGGCAGGGGCTGCACCACGCCCCGCCGTGCGCCGGGACAGCCCCGCTGCCGCTGACGCCGCCGCCGAGGGGCGGCCCGGGCTGGCCGTGCCCGCCCAGCGCTCGCCATTGGCGGTATCGCGGCCCCGCCGCGCTCGGACCGCCCCGCCCGGCGGGGGAACCGCCCCGGGCAGGCCCCGCTCGGGCTCGGTGTGCGGGGAGGGCTCCGCATCCCTCCCCGCCTCCTCCGCCGGGGAGCCCGGACCGACCGGCACCAGCACCGGCCACGGCCCGGCAGATGCTGGAAGCGGTTCCCAAACGGGGGGTTCCATCAGCCCTGCCCCGGGCGCGGGGGGCTCACCGGGGACCCCCGGACAGCAGAGCTGCGCCGGTAACGGGAAAAATAAAACGGGGAGGGAGAACACGAGAGGGGCCCTTGGCTCGCTGAGGGCAGAAACTCGGAGCGTTTATTTTTTCAAACAGCACAGAGCCGACACTCCAGCCAACACTTTTATCCTCAGCAAATAAAACACAGATTGATGTGGGGTGTGTCTCGCCTGGTAGCACGCTATTTAAAAAGGGCAGGAAAACAGTGCAAGAGGGGGAAGGAGGCTAAGTGTGTAAGCATCTTCATATCCCTTGTCAAAACGATGCCTACACTTCTCCCACATTTTCCACAGGGATGTGAACAGCCAAGCTGTCTCTCGGGAAAAGCCTATAAACTCCTTCCAGCCCCAAAGTGAAGGGTGACATCCAGAGAAGGAGGGCTCCACTTCTTCCCTTCTCCCTCCTTCAAGGCACAAGTTTTGGCAGGGAGAGGGGAGCAGAACAACCCTGGTCTGAGCCACCCCTGCCACCCAGCCCCTGCTGTCCCACCTGGAATGCAGCAATCCATCCACACCGAACCGCTTCACAAGCTGCCAGGGACGCTGGTGGCAGGATGAAAATGTCACTCGGACTTGTCATATAGAAGTAACTTGTTAACAGCAGAATTTAAAAAAAAAAAAACAAACACTAAATATTAGAGAAAAAGTCTCTATTTCATCAAACAGTGAGGGGGAAGGGAAAGCCTTTTTTTTATCTACAGCTCTCCAGAGGAAGCCTTCAAAGCCACATGCTGTAAAAATTATTTGTATCTAGTTGGCAAAATAAATGCCTTTAAACCTGATGAGCTTAAAAAAGTTGACTTGTAGCTTTTGAAACACAGTATATAATGAAAAAGGATAAACCTCTGAAGCATCCTGTACATAAAATTCTTGCAGTTATTTTATTCTTTAGTTCTCATCCATGAGTTCTTCACCTATGGCAAGGCTTCTGCTTATATCCTTTTTACAGAGGTACACATCAAATATTTATTTGGCTTTTAGTGCTTGCTAGAGATGAAGTGACTGTCACCCAGCTCGAGCAGAAATGTTTATTTTTCACTTTGGAATGGTCTGTAATAGCATCGATTAGTCTGTATTAGATGATGGATATCAACAGCAGCACCGAGACACTGCAGTTCATAAAGCAATATCTCCCCCAGCATTGCACTGCAGCACTAATGCAATAAAGGACAGACACTACAGGGAGCAAAGCCAATTCAGAGCAGTGAAAATTCATTAAAACACCATGAAGTTCAAATTAATCCCTCCTTTCCATTTAACTCGGTTGAAGAGAGAGACAAAATTTTCTGAGAGAATGCCAGCTCCATTTCTTACACCATTTAAAATGTAGCAAGCAACAAATAAAGATGAGCAAACACGAACTGCAAGGATAACATTTGAAACATGAAGAGCTGGGAGTGGATTCTGCCCCTCCCCTCCTGTTACGCTGTGGTTACATCTCTGATTCAGTGAGTGCACGAGCACTGACAGCAGAGCTCCCTTCCTCCCTCTGCTCCACCTCCACTGGGAAAATTTTGGTCCAAGAAGCTCTTTAACTCGACCCACACGCCGCAAAATAGAATCTCATTTTTCCAAACTGGAGCTGTGTCTGTATTTGTGCCATGCAGGTGGGTTCAAGCACCCAAACGTGAGTGCAGTCCATCAGATCAGTCAGGTTCGGGGCAGTTTGGTCCTCCCAGCCCTGGCAGTCAAGTTAGCACTTTGAGGAACTCAGTATCATGGATTATATGGAAAATATTTATACAGCCAACTTGGAGTTCACAGCTTTTTAAAATCATCTGCATGTCTACTGCAAAGTATTAGAAACACAGAGGACAAAGGAACCCAAAAGAATAAAAACTTCAGGGGTAGGAGGCATGGAAAGTGTGTGAAAGAGGAACAGTCTGCTGATGAACAGATACAGACCTTCACAAATTTATTCAGACACTTCAGGGCACATTTTCCATCCTCTGTTTTACTTCATGTCGATGTATTTCTGGCTCATTCATTTCTGCACTAGATCACCTATGTCAAATAATAAAAAACTTCCTTTCTTCAAGAAGTAAAATTCACAATTGAAAAAATAAAATTGAAGACCCAAACACTTCTAGATCAGCTTCACTTTGTGAACATTACATCTGAGCAGAAAAGAATGCACCTTTTCCAGTCCAGGTAATTCTACACTACAGACCTCAGATATCAGTAAGGTGGCTTATTTACCTCAAACTCTGCAGCCAGCAATGCATAAAGTGAGGGGTAAGTAACTGCAATAAAAACTCCCCAATTTAAACTGTGAGGGGAAAATAATATTTTTTTCATCTAATGCTTAAATATTTGATGTTACTGTTTAATATTTTATATTTAGTGACTATATTTATGAATTGTACATGTCATATTTAGGCAGCCCAAATCCTGACTACCTGAATTTCTCCCCCTCTCAAAGTCATACTGCCTCAGTCAGAATTCTCCAAGATTCCCCCCTCAACTGAAAGAGCCCCACTGTTCCTTACTGGGACACCTCCTGACTTGGATTTTTTCCATGCTTGAAGACTTGCCTGTCTCCTGCTCACAAGGATGGAAGGAGTTTTTCCTGAAGTTGAACTTCAGCAAGACTTTATCTTGTAAACCAAATTGGTTTGGGATGAAAGATGGAGGATGATGCTGTTATTTAGCAAGTGTGAGATAAGTTCTGGGTGCTGATTAAACACTCCTGTGGATACCCTAATCTGTTCAGGATAAACAGAGATGCTGAGTTCCTCAAACATTGAGCAAAAGTCACAACTAGAAATACAAAGCCAACACAACCTACCTGTAGCGAGCTCCCCTAGCCATCCCCATGCCCCCCACGCAGTCTCTCTTTTATATTCACTTCCAGCTGCACAGGTGACATTTTCAATAAACCTAATTTCAATAAATATTTATAGATTCTTGTTTGTGCAGCTGAGGGAATTCCAGAACTTTGTAAATCTGCAGTGTAGATAATCCACATTATGAAATCCACAGGATGAAAATCCACAGCCCCTCAGTTCACACAATGGACAGAATTCAATCCCAGTCTCACATCTTACATTTTACAGCCAATTCCTTTCCAGAGGTTGCCCAAGGCAGTATTCTCCATCCAGTTAATCAGCAGATGGTTCTTTTTCCCACAGCACAGGGAAGATAACCTAAAATGCCAGGAAAAAAATAAATCCCCAGCAACCCAAGAGATGCAGATTTTATGATGAAAATGACTGGTATCAGCTGTAATGAAAACCTCTATGCCATAATAAGTTGAGAAGATTCATTTCCAGCCTCCTGAGTTTCTGTTTGCAACAGTGCAGTGTTTGCTCTGGCAGTGTCAGCAGGTGAAAACATTTGACTAAATCATTCCTGAGACATCAGAGGTGGTTTTCAGCGTGGCTACAAAAAGATGACAACTGTTTTCTACTCCCAGTGATGACTTTGGTGATGGTTCTGAGCGCTGGTAATGATCCTGGAAGCTCAGTCCTGAGCTCAAGCTGATCCATCCTCCACAAATCCAAACTGCACGCTTGAATTTCACCTCCTCTTCCCACATCAGCTAAACTTTATAACCAGAAGAGTTTGTCATGCAGAATTAGCCATTCTGCTAGGTTCAGTCTCTCCATGGGAGATTTCTGAGAGCTTTACACAGACCTTGCACTCACCCTGTCCACAGGCACAGTTACCAGGCACAAGCTCTCATGCCCCGAGTCTGAGCCAGGTCCAGCTCAAGCAGCAGAATCAGGAAACAGGTTCCACAACTGCCTGCAGGCAACTGATTAACAAGGTCTTGAAGAGTAAAAGTGGTGGTCTGGAGTTAAGGCAAACAGCTACAGGAAGTTCCCCGGTCCACAGGAGTAAAAATAGAGCAAGGTCACAACATGCTGTGCTTCTGAACTCTGAGCTCCAAGTGAAGATTGTTAGGGATCTATCCCAAAGGAATACTCTGGGCTCCAACAACACCAGCCTTTCCCATCCTGGGGGGCATCTGAGGTCTCTTCCCTCTTTTTGCTCTTTCACAGATCTTGCAGAACCTAAATTATCTGGGAGGCACTGGCTCCTCCTGGCTCTGACTGATAGGTTTAAACTGCCCTCCCTTCCAGCAGGAAAGCTGTCAAACCAGGCAGCAGAGAGGACAGAACAGTCAGAAGCAGAGGCAGAGGGAAGGCAGGAACAGGACCCAGCAGCACCGAGGTGCAACTCGGGCTCAGGCACAGCAACAGCTTCCCAGCACAGCACGGGCTCTGCCTCCCTCACCTGCACCTCCCCCAAACCACTGGGAGCACTGGAAAGCTGCTCATCATCTCTGAATCTGAGCAGCAGTTCCAAGAGGGAGTTTGCTTTGTTCAGGAGAGAATTATACAGACAACCCCACAGCCAGCAGCCCATGGCTCGTTAAGGAGCTTGAGGAGCACAGAGGTCACTGCTGACAGAGGAACAGCAGCAGCCACTGCAGTTCAACAGCACAGGCAGGACCAGCATCAACCAGCACAAGAGCTGATGAGGCCAAGAAACAGCTTGTGCACGACAGGCACAAACACTGCTCTCGTCCAGGGCAAAAATAAAACCATTTCTGGATATCAGCAAACCGACAATTTTATTGTCGCCGTGTCACTTGGAAAAATTTCTGCATAAAATACAAACCCCAAAGCAAGTAAGACAAAAAAGGCCATGTGAAACTACCATTTCCCCTCTAAATAACCACAAACAGAAAACTTTACAGCTTCTGACAGTTATGCACAGAACACCCCAGCACAAGCTTAGACATCAGAAGTGACAAATGGCAGGGGCTCACCCATGAAAACTGACTGTGCTGGCAGAAGCAGGTGGAGGAAAAAAATAGTATGCAATAGTTTATGACTTCTGCATCCTCCATGGGAAAGAGACGTGGCCAAAATTAAATTTGCATTTGAGTTACGATTCTTACAAGAGTGGCTGAACTGAGGAGCAGCAGCTACAGCACAGGCACAAACCAGTAAAGAACTGAAAGTCTTGCAACAGCTCATGCAGCAGTGAGAGCAAAAAGAAATTTTAAAATATTACTATGAGCTTTTTTAATAAAATACCTGAATTCAACAGCTTTATTCGGAAAAGTAAACTCTGATACAATTGTTGGGGTTTGACTGACAATATCAGGTGTGTAATTTGATTAAATCTCATGATGTTGAGCAGTTGATTTTAAGAGACAATAACTGTAAAATTCCCATCGAGGTTATCCCTCTGCTGCTGCCTCGAGAATTTACACTGAATGTTCAGTGCAGACCCACAAGAGGTGGGAAATGTCCTTCCCCAAACTCCTCACACAGCTGTATCAAAGTGCAGCAAGCCACCCATCTAAAAACTAGATACCAAGGTCAGACCCTAATCCATCTGCAATACAACCGTGCTTTTAATTTTCATTTATTAAAAGCAGTAATTGCACTAGAGCTCTGGACATGCCTGTGGAGGAAAACCCCACAAGCAATCTGCCTGAAGGGGTCACAGAGGCAGCTCTGGCACGTGTTTGGGAACACAGCAGGGACATTCCCTGCCGAGGTGACCCCACCCCACCATGGGCCTGTTTCAGGTGGCAGGGGGGTCTCAGCTGCTCTAGAACTGCTGGAGCAACTACACCCACCTCCTCTGCTTTGGCTGCACACCAGAGTGAGTATTTACCTCTCCTGTCAGCCCCAGGGCAGGGCAGGAGAGGACAGGACCCCACTCCTGCCTCCTCCTCCCTCCCGAGGGGCTGGGCACTCCCAGACCCAGGGGTCTCAATCCATCACGGGCTCCCTCTTCCTCTCAAGCACAGAAATCACTGGGAGGTTCTGCACCTCACAAGGATTCATCTGAAGGCTGCTTCCCAAACCCCAGGATCAGCATTTACATTCCCCTGTCCCCCACTTCACCCCAAAGGCTGCACAGACACAGCTCACACAGCAATGGCACACTCTGACTGTTCCTTGTCACTGCAGCGTGACCTAAAGAAAAATACACTGCACAGTCAGCCTCATTTTAACTCTTCTACATTAATTTGCATGTTTTACAAAATATTTGTTACCAGAGGCTGCCTCCTTCACGCTCTTCTTTGAGGAAAAGCCAAGCTGGAAACAAAAATATAAAAGCAAGGGAGAAATCCAGAGTGAGGAGGAGCAGAAGATGCTCTTTTCTACAGGACAAAAAAACCAGGCATCCAGTTAAGGATGCAGATCCTTAATTGCTCTTTAGAGACTATCAGGTGAGCAAACAGCTGTTCCAGAGCCCAGGAAACAAAGCAAAGAACAAGAGGTATGAGAATGGTATTTAGAAAATGGATCCTGAGAAAGGGCATTGCATCATAACGTGCTTACCAAATAAAGTCCAGTGGGTGTGCTCCTTTAGCTCTCCTGCTGCTTGGCTCAAGCCTTTGATAATCACTGATGGGACTATTATAAAAGCTGAAATAAAAATTAATTATTGAAAAGTACCTGAAATGCTAAGTGATTTTCTGCCCTGAGGGTTTTTAGCCATTAAATGAAATATACAATTGATTCTGCAGATAAAATATTCCTGTGGCAAACCATCTTTAGTCTCACTTGACCCAGAACACTGACATTTATCAATCCTCCACTTATAAACAGCTACAAGATGAAAGTAATAAAGAAGTTAATTGGATCTGAAGTGATTGACTTTCCACTGCAGTCAGGATTCTCCCTGTTCCCAATTGATTTTGGTACCTCCTTTTTGCTCCAGAAAGCCTCCTCTAGTCTGTGCCAGGTGCAAGTACACAGAATTCAGGGAAAAAAAAAATCTGTTTCTAATAGTTTAGCTACCAAAACTTGTGCACCTGAAACACCTTATGCTACAGGAGAAAGAAAAAGATGAGAAATAAACTCTGCATCTTTCTAAAACAGATTTTGTTTTTATTCCAATATCCCCCCACCTAAACACCCAACCCTCCCCCTGTGCCACCCACATGGCAGGACAGCAGGGTGGAACAATTCACAGCCACAGCAATGCCCAACACACACAACAGGTCTGGAGAAGGGAAAGCCTTTCTCGTGAAAAGGAACAAAATTAAACGGCCTCTTGATTCAAAATATTCATAAATAATGTAATAAAAAAAATTGATTGTTCCACTTTTGAAGAATTTCCACAAGAAAGGAATAAATCCGATAAAAGAATGTAAAAGCCGTCCTTTTGGAGTCAAAATCAGCTTTAGAAAACAAGAGTGTACCGTAGTTTGCAATTATTGTATCTAAGCCTCGGGGTTGCTGTCCTGTCACTGCTCCCCATGGGAGGGGGCTCTGCAGGGCCCTGTCTGAAAAACAAACAAAACCATCACTCTGGGGTTATAAATATTCCCTGCAATTAAAATGGAGCCATGGGAAGCAAAGATTTCCTTGTAAAGCTTATCAGAGTAAGTACCAGACTGTCCAGCTGCTCTCAGAGTACAAGCAGGAGAGAAAACCCATCCCCTGGATTCACAAGGTGCTTTCATCTGCATAGTCCAAGCAGTAAAACAGGAACAAAACTGCATTACCTGGAAGATCCAAGCAGCACAGTGTGTGTGAAGTACACAGCACTGCCAAACAAACATCTCAGAGAGCTGTACCACCAGTGGGGCAACAACACAACATCTTCATTTTCTGTTCAGATTTTATTTGAAATCTAATTCATATCGTCAAAGCTACAAAAAGGGGGAACATTGGAGTTATTTCTGCTATGTCACAACATTCTAAAACAAAATATCACTACTGCCAGCAGATCAGTTACACACATTTCTGGTGAAACTCCTAAACACAAAAATGTTTCTTTTGGGAAATAGTCACAATGAGGATATTTGTACAATATAAAACAATGACAGGTCTACAGATGCCGATACTCATGAGTATACACGTGCATTCACAAAAAAAAAAATAAATCAGGAATGCTTTTTTGTTTTTTTAACAGACTGTTCAGGCACAAAAACAAAACCGCATTTCCAGTAAGTGACAGCATCATAAAAAATATTAACATTGTCAGTGTTTGCTTTTCTTTGACTTCTTGTGAGATCTGTGAGGAGAACGGGACTGAGACCTGGATTTTTTCCCTGACTTTTTAGGGGATCGGGATCGGGATCTTCTCGATCTTTTGGGTGTCCTGGAGCCAGATGGTGACCTGCAGGAAAAACAAGGCTTTATGTCAAACACCAATCGACAGCAGCGTCTTTTTCTGCAGTAATTTGGCATTCACTCATTGATCCAAAGAAAATATTTTTCCCTAGTAAGGGAAAGTAACAGAATGATTTCTTGCTTTGGAGAAAAAGTCAATCCTTGCACTGTAAGGTTTTCAGAGGATTTTGAGCTTAACAGTGCTTAGAATGCACAAGAACAATAACACCAGTTCGTGCCTTTAAACCCTCCTCAGGAATTCACAGCTTTGCACACATGCTTAACTATCCTGGCTCTTGTAATAATGGCAGCCTATGTCCATATGGAAATGAAAAATTATGTTGCATTGTCTGAAAAGTTAAATACTTTTGATTCTCATCAAACACATTCAGTCTTTGATGTAAACCCCCAGAAAAAGAATGGACGCTGGATAAGCTTACTGTCACCTAACACACTGATCTAATATCATCAGAACTGAAGACCATTGGATTGACTCTAATAAAAACCCTCCAATGCTTTTCTACTTCTATTTGAAATCCTTACTTATAGAAGCACAAGAATCTGATTACTGTAAATATGGACTATGATTTTCTCAGCAGCAAAGGCATTTCCCTCAGCATGGCTGAGGAATTTTTTATCAGCAGGATACTCTACACCTCTAAAACAAGTGGAAGCTGAACTTTCAAGTTTCGAGTTACAGCAACACTGATACATTAGTAAAATTTCACCTCAAGTTTAATATTAACTAGAGACAAATATTTGTGTCAGTCTGGAGATCAGGATACAGTTCAGAAACAAAATCCCATAAGGAGTATCTAATCAAGATTTTTTTCCCCTTAAAAAACCAAACTGTGGGAGAGAGGAGCTTCCTGTAAGCTCATCACCAGTGTAAAGGACTGCAATTTTAGTGGCTTTATAGCAAGGGTATAACGATTTTAGGAGGGCTGCAGAAGATCTGCCCTTTGAAAGTAAAAAGCTGAGGAAGCAGCAAATGAGCACTAAAGAGATAAACAAAACCATCACGAGACAAAGGAGTCGGGAACGAAACCTGCCCTGCTAAAACACACCCAACCAAAACTTACCAACAGTTCCCAAAACAGAGAAGATCCCAGCTTACCTCTTGCCCTTTTTACTGACATCCCTGGGGGAATCCTTGTGGGACGAGCGGGAGCGGGAGCTCTCCTTGTGGGAGCGCTCCGAGCGCTCCGACTTGGGCGACGGCGACTTGGCCCGGCGGCTGCCGCTGCTGCGGGACGGGCTGGGGGAAGTGCTGTGCCGCCTCTTCCTGCTCCCAGGGTGCCCACACACACACAGACACACAGAGGGGAAAAGGTGGGTAAGGAATTTACCCCTTTCTGCACAGCTTTTGTTTTGGGGGATGACCGGGAGGTCTCTTTGTGGGACCGTTCCGAGCGCGAGCGCTCGGAACGGTCCCACAAAGAGAGCTCCCGGTCCAGGTGATCATCAGCCAGTCAGCTGTAAACATGGAAACCACTACAAATCAGGATAAAAACGACCACTGAGGTTTCTTCTCTCCCCCATTACCTCTCTTTTCGTGTGGGTGTCGATTCCTCCTTCTCCTTCTTCTCCTTGGACCGGGTCTCGGATTTCTCCTTGTCCTTTTTGTCTCTGTCCCGTTCTCTCTCCATCTCTTTTTCTTTTTCCTGAATTATTGGAAGGCATTCATGATTTCAGGTGAGGTGTGACTGATCATTAAAGATAACTGGAGCACAAACACTAACCAAAATGTGAAAGATGTCACTCTGCTTGAAAAAAATCCCAGTCTCTAACTGGAAATGAACATTTCTTCATTTTACAAATTTCAGCTGTAATAAGGTTTTCTAAACTAAATCAAACATGGAGGAATATCAGAAACCTCATATATGTATTCAACTTCATTATCTCAGTTTTCTGTCTGAATTAATCTCATAACCACAAGATATTTAAAGACTAAACAAAAAATACAAGCAAGATACTGCAATGACATCTAATCTGTCAGAAACAACTGTAGTCCCATTTCCATCTCTCAACAGGACAATTCTGAAAGAAAATACAGACCCTGAGCACACCTCATCTGTCACAAAGAGAAAATTAATTCTAGAAATAATAATTAATTATAGAAAAATAAACCTAAACTACCAGCAAGTCTGAACACAGAGACTGAGAGAAGCTTTTTTTAGTACCGGCATTAAAAAAAAAAAAAAAAGCCTTCTATGGCAAAAAAAAAAAACCAGATATTCCCTGTATACTCCATTAAGATAAAGAAGGGGTGATTTAGCTAAATGAAAGAAAGGAGGGAGGGGAAAAAAAAAGAAAGAAAAAAACCCCAAACAAATAACAGTAGAGGGAGAGGCACTAACACAAGTGCAGGAAACACCAGAACAGCTACACTCATCTACTCTCACATCTTCTGTACAAGAAGAACCAGTATTACATTACTGTTATAAAAACTAACTTCATTATGGCATTAAAGCAAAAGAAAGTTATTCTCTCAACAACAGGGTTATTATTGTTTTAAAGAGCTATTATAATTATCATTAAATATTTCTTAACTATATATTACCTTCATAATTGAAAGTGAAAGAGATAATTATTAAAAATCTGAAATATTGTGAGCTGGCTGAACTACTTCAGCACAAGGCATCTAAAAATTTATCAGGATTACAGTTTCTGCTTGTTTAAGCTACTGTCTCACTAAAAATTCTGTGATTGCTGTATAAACCACTTTTTTTTTACAGAAAACACTGAGGAAGTGGAAAGTTTTAAGATACAGCTACATTTAAAAGGAAAATATTTATCTTCCAAGAAACCTCTGATCTGTCAGGCTGGGGAAGCCACTGCCCCTTCCCCTCCCTCACTGAACACACTGTCCAAAGAGCTGCTTTTGTTGTGTTTCAAAGATCTGACATCACATGGTATCTTACATATGATGATGATGATTTTTAAAGCCACTGGGACTTCATATATTAGAATCAGTCACACTTGGGTGAGGGTATGAGCTGGAATTCTCTTCCCTGGGAAGCCTTTAGCACAACAGATCAATTATTAACAGGAAAACGGGAATTGTGCTGAACATCTTCAATGCACAGCTCTCCCTCTCCTTTCCCTCACCTCACAGTTTGCTCCATGCAGTAGATCCAAGGTGATCTCTAAGGTTTCCACACACTCTGTGTATAATAATACAAAACACTCCAGTATTTTGATTAAAAAAGGGAGATGATATGGATTCTGCAGGAAGCACTTGGACTTTACCATGCAGTTTGACATTATAGCAGTATTTCAAGAACCACCGTGTGTTAATGCCACCTTGCATTTGATCAACTCAATAAAAGCCTATCACAAAATCACAAGCAAACAGAAAGAAGAGTTCTTACCCTCTGGAGCAGCTTGTCTCTATAGTGTTCAACCTGTTCCTGAAAACTCTGGCCTGGTTTCTTGGGTCTTTTCCCAGATTCTAACTCATCCTGAAACTTCATCACCTTAAGCTGTGAAAATAATACTGACCATTAGGTTATTGGGCTTATGGTTATCCAGTTAGGCAGGTGGCTGAAAATGACATTTCTGTGATTTATAATCTCTGTTCTTCGTTCTTCCTGTACAAGTTTGTGCACAGAGACACTTTGGATCACAGGAACAAACCCACACACTCATCTGCAGGCACCTGCAGTTGTTCACAGACATGGGAACAACTAAAAATAGAGGTCATTTTTTGCTGTTACTCTACTAAATTCTGTCCCCACCATTAGAGCACTGCACCCTTGTATTTCTCTGGTCATTATCTTTTTCTTTTTTTTTTATTCTTTCAAAATGAAATCATTTACTGCAGGTGTCAATATATTTGTTCAACTTCTCTTGTCTACTCCCAAGTTCCCCTCAGAAACTGCCTTTTTTTCCATTTACCCCTCAATATTAAAATCAAATGACTGACATAATTAGGACTTCAGGGCTATTTGCAGAGAGTGACTGATTTGAAAGAGCTGATTTTTACTCACATCATACTTTTTCATGTGCTGTCAAGCTCAGCAACAACATTCAGTTCAGAATCCCAGCAGAGTCACAAAGTTAAGCACATGTCAGAATTTTTCCATGTGTTGTTTTCAGGGTGCTTTTGGGGTTGTTTCATTTTTTTTTTTTTGGACTACATGCACTAAAATCTTTCTCCAAGTTGATTCACATCACATCTCTTGTCAATCCTTCATCCTGCATTTCCTGTTCCTGTTCCAATACCAACCTGCAGAGCTATATGGGAGTGGCTTTTTCCAGTGCTCAAGCTTTTATTTTTAGTGAACACACAGAATTGGTTTCTCTTCAGAAATATTTCATTTTGCATCCATTTTTATTATCTGGAAGGATATTATTCTCAATTCCCTAATATGAAGCAGGCACAAAATCAAACCCTAAAGGTTTTTTTTTTCCTCCCTCTCAAAAACAGCAGGCCAAACTGGATACCCCATATTCCAATCAGCCTTTCCAATAATTACTGACAGAAAGGAAAGGTATCACAAAAACAAACTACATCACAAAAACAACTATGTTAAGAAGCATAAAATCCAAGCAAGGATAACACTATTTGAGCAAGATCCCCCATCCCCTTCAGCTACAGAGCTTATGCCAGAAACACCAAAAAGAAACCCCAAACCAGCAAATGCCCACAAAAAAAGATTTCATTTCTTTACATATTTAGCCAACAAAGTTGTGATACTGTCTCTCATTAAGGGTATTTTGAAAGCAAGGAAGCCTAAGTTTGCAGCCAAAGCTAACCTGAGATGACAATAAATGAGGAGTGCAAACAAGAGGCTTTAATTGATTTCATCAGCCAGACTGGACACAAAGAAATGCTGCATGGCACTGGAATGTCCTGAGACAGCTGTGGGGTCCTGAGACAGCTGTGGGGTGCTACAGACCAATCACCAGTGCCAGGGTTCACAGATCAGCATGTTCCCTCCCCAGCAGAGGTGAGCAGTTAGATCAATCAGCACTTAGATCAATCAGCTCATCCTACACCTTACAGAGGCTTTTGTTATTTGCTCTAACACACCACCACTGGAACTAGGTTTTAAAAGAAAAGGAATTACCCAGGTCCCAAAATCCACAGAGTTCTCTAAAGAATCACACCCATAATTACTGGATCAACTTACACACTTGGTTACCTCCCTTCACTGTTTCACTGTTCACTGTACCCAGAGTGAACAACCTTCTCACAATCCTTTCATGTAGAGTTTGTGATGCTCTTATTCCTGTCACACAGCTCCAGATACTCCCCCAGGAGAAAGAGATCCTTAAAAAATCTCCCACTTCATCTAACTGATGAATTCTGAAAGCATTTCACTTTGTCAACCTGCATTTAGAAAGAACTAACACATTCTCATTGCACTGGTTATTCTTTAACTATTTTTGTCTATCAGACAAGAACTCTTAAGCCTGTTCATCCTCAGGAATAAATACACTGAATTTTATCTGGACTCTCTCCAAAGTCAGCAATGCACAGGTTCAAAAACAACTTATTTGAGGTAATTTAGCTGCATATCACACATTAGGATGAACTAGGAAGTTAATCACCAGATACCTGATGAAAGATAGGAATTTCTGCTTGGTAAGTAACTGCACTCAAATGCAGACTAATTACAGACAGGACAGACAGCCAAGAAGACCAAAGTGTTTTGATTTTTTGTCTTTGATTTTCCTCAGAACAGCCTTGCCCCAGCAATGGCTCTCACAAGTCCCAGACTCTGCCAGAAGCAGAACAAAATATTCCTTTGGAAGCTTGACTTTCTCCAGCCAGTCTACAAACAGTGGAATTCCTGCAGCTCTGGTACTATCAACAGCAGATGACAGGTACCCTGATGCACACATGTGAAACACCTCCTCTGCCACAACAGCCCTCTGGCCAAGTGTCCTGGAGCCAAGCAATGCCTTGCTTTTGGCTTTGTGTCAAACAGAAATATTCAAAGATTTCAAATAGACCCAAGTCTTCTGAATAGTCATCATCTTCTCAGAACAACTGCTATAGACAGCGAAACGATTGGTGAAGCAAGAGCCAATTTGTCTCATCTGTTGTTATTGAATCAGTAAGATATTTAATAGGGTAGCTTTTTGTCATTTTGCAGTAGCTTCAAATGAAGCAGGAACAGAAACCCCCCCAGACCAAAGGGTGATGTTGTTCTGGTGATGATTACAAGCCTAATACACAACAGTTGAATATTCTGACACTAAGCCCCATCATCCAGAGAAGGAAATAATGGGCACTGTGTGGATCTTCACCTTCCCTTGTGCCATCCACTTGGCTCCTTGGCTCTTGGCAGAAAAAAGAAACTGGACCTCAAATGCCACGACACCTTTGGGGCAAATGACAAATTTAAACAACCAAATCCCCATTTTCCCACCACTTCCCAGCACTGAGGTCTCTTTGTGGAGCACACCTTTCTTTTATCTGTCACAGGTGGGGGAAGAGATACACCCACCTGTACAATGCCACAAAGACCACTCTGAAATTGGAGTTGTAAACGCTGTAAATCAAAGTGGCAATCTTTCCACACTTCAAAAAACAGGTGAGAAATCACTGTTCTTTGGTGTTACAGGAAAGCCTCTGCTCTTGCTGAATTCTGGAAAGAATTCCCACCTCAGAAGGATTCACAGGGGTAGCAGGGAAGGCAAACAAAAGGTTACTAACTTGCTTTCTCTGATGGCACAACGTGATTGCTGTGCCAGTGTTTGTTTCTTACTGCACCTTCCCCTCCCAGCTCACAAGCTTCATTTACTGGCTGTGCCAAGAGAAAGAATTCTTCTCTGGATCCATGAATTTCCAAAAAGTGCATGGAAAAAAAATCTGTTTCATTTTCCCTGGTAGTCACTCTGTGGATTGTTAGAGAATCAGACTGCCAATTTTTTTGCCAAATATTTTACACGACATTTTTTACAGTGCATATTTGATGGCATAACTGTTAAAGCTGGTAATTGGCTGCTTTTTCCTCAGTTCCTTCCCTCAAATTTAATAATGGATGTGGGTTTTGGCAAGGATTGGGTACATACTAAGAAGAAACTTGGAGTGTGAATGTTTTAAAGTAGTACAGAGGGTACTTTTCTGTCAGTGACAAACTTGAGGAGAAATCTTAAGCACTCCTACATAGTGTCTGAAATGTTCTGAAAAAGAAAAAAAAAATTGCTCTGCTCTCCTTTCCTGGCAGTTCTGAAAGTCTGAAGCCAAGATGGTAATTTACTTACCAAAAAAAAAAAAAAAATGAAATGCAAACACGTGCTCGAAAACCTCAAATATCTGCCACCTCAAACTGTTCCTGACAGGATACACTGAGGAAAGAACTTTAATAACTCGAGCAGTGTAAAACTGCCAGTGGTTAAAGTAAATCACTTCCTCATCTGCCTGCACAAGTGGCAGGATAACATCTCTAAAACAGATCCACGATCTGAGAGGAGCCCTTTCCATCACTGCTGTGATCAATATTACAACACCGTGAAAATGAGTTTCACTTGTACTGTCATTAGTCTAACACCGTGTGTTTCCTACAAAAACACTGCCACCATGAGTCAGGAATGACATAAATCCCATTCAGCTCTTCCCCAGTGCAGACTTTACACACTTCATGTGGCTACACATCCCAAACTTTCACACTGCTCTGCAAAGCAGGAGATTTCTAAGTTCTTAGTTATGGTCTATTAATTCCAATAAAATCTGAATTATGAAACAGAGACATATTTGAGAGAAACAACAGTTGTGACATTTTAAAATATCCCTGCCTGAGCATCTCAGAAGAACATTACCAGGCTTTGCTAATGCCTGATTTCAGCTAACCAGCACATTATAGCATAAACAGGCAGGCAGCCACAATTCCACCTTCAAAACATTACCCAAGTTATAAACCTGCCACTTGGGAGGTGCTGCATCTGCAGTAAGTAGTTTAGCAACTTCTTAATGTCACTTAAATGCACTGAGCAGAAGGTACAGGAATGTCTGTATTAAAACCCACAGACACAAGCTGGGAAGCCACGTGGGTCTTCAGCTGAAGCACCACATTTCCAGGGCCTGAGTTAGCTTCATCTGCTGCTCTGTTTGATGGCTGACAGTGAAAAGAGAAACTTGGAAATGCAATAAAAGACAGACACTTCAAGGCAAGAAACGGGAGAACAAGAAAGGTAAAGGACTATGGCCACATCCAGAAGTCTCTGCCATTTGCCAAGAGGAGGGAAGTGGACAGGGATCCAAGCAGCCTAAGGCCACCAGTGCTGTTGAAACAGGACACTGGAAAACAACAGTCATCCTCAAGGTGCAATATCCCTGACTCAATGTTTCATTTTTTCCCTGCATTACTTTGAAAGTCAAAAGCAGGCAAGGTAAGGCTGTGAACAACCAACCTGTACAGAGATACACACAACACTAATTATTTCAGTCAAAACAACCCCCTGTCACAAGGAGAGAACTCAGGGTGGGTGAGGATTGGAAAGGTCTAGAAGGGTGGCCCAGAACACCCCCTGCTCACCTCAATCTCTCGGAGCTTGGCACGCTTCTCTTCGCTCATCTCCGAGTATTTCACCGAGGCCTTGGATTCAGGCATTTCCTCTTTAATGGGATTGGAATACATGTGCTGCTCTTCTGACTTAGAGCTCTGAGTGTCCTCCTCATCTTCACTTTCTTCCTCTTGGCTTTGGAGGAAACACACAGAATTGAGATGCAACAGATAATAAGGTATATATAAAATTTACTATTTCTCCTACTCAGTTTCTGTGATTAGTTACTAGTTTTGAAATCTGTTAAGTAAGACTAAGTCATATAATGAGTCTGCATCTGTGGGACTCAGTATTTTAATTAAGTTGTTAATTTTTATTACTCACATAATCTACACTTCTCTCAGCATGCAGAAGAATTCATGAAATTCACAGTCACGAAATACATCCCTACCCCAGCTACAAACCAAAGCCACTACCCCCACAAAATCTCTTTAAACTGCTGTACTTGTGCTTTTCAGGTAGAGTAAGTTGAATAAAAGAAAAAAAAACTGCAACACTTTTGCTTTTGGGAGATGAGGCTGGGCCGTGGCAGACACCCCTGATGGTGTTCCCAGCCTGGCCACCAGCGTGCTGCAGGACTGCACAGGCTGCAGGCAGGAATTACAGCACTGCAGGTGCTCTCAGGAGCATCTACCTACAAAATGTCATGTTTGCTCTGCTCTTGCAATACACAAATCTACCTTACAGAGAGCCCCAAAGGCACTCAATGCATAAAATGAGTATGTTTTCATCAGAATGAAAAGGTATTTACTTTTGAATTTCCTCCTCCTCAGATTCTTCGTGCTGGTCAAAAAGCTCCCACTTAGAAGTAGTAACAGCTAAAAGAGACAAGTAAGATAATTTTAACAACAAAAAAATCCCACCAATGAATCAGAAAATTAGTATTTGTAGATATAATAAGAACTACAGAGTGGTAAAATTTACTTAATGCACTAAATACAGACTTCCTATTTCACAGAAACACTCAAAGCAGCCCAGCAGCAGAATATTCACCATTCACAGAGCTATTCACTTACAGTGCACATCGTGTTTCAGTAAATCCTTCAAAAGCAGGCAACTATTTGTCAGCTTGTAAAATATTATCTTCCAAACCAAGATCTGAAAAGACTGCCAACCACATACCCAGATTTTTTTTTTTTTGCTTTAAATATTTATTCTTAAGGAACTGGAAATTATTTTTAAAGGCTGGAACAACCAAAACAGAAAATACTATCTCCCTTTTTTGGTTGAAACTTCAGTGAGCAAGTTACAGCTGAAAATCCTGCTGTGTCAGCACAGATCAGCTGAAAATAATCATGACATAGGTGACATGATGCTTTCAGCAATCAAAACTAACCTTGAGCTTCCAGTTCTGATTCATCCACCGCTTCCCACTTGGAAGGGGCAACTTTAAATATGGGCTCATTCTTTTTTGAGTCTTCAGTTGTGTCCACTGTGGGAGAAGGAGACAGAGAAAAATCATTCCCAAAGCTCATCAAAAGCTGAAACCAAAAAAACACTAAGATAACACTCAGAGTTAAATACTGAAATAGATTATACCATCTTATTATCTGCAAAGAAAAAAATCCAGGACTTGGAATCTGATGTGTCTGAGATCAGAAGACACCTCCTGTGCTTCTGAAGCAATTATGAACAGCAAGCAGTGGGGCAAACTGAAGTTAATTAATTCAGTGTTTCACAAAGCTACAGGCCACATCAAGCCATGGCTGTATTTGTAAAAACTACTCAAGAAAAAAAGATCAGAGCCTGAAGATTCAAACTGAAAGTAAAGTTGAAACATTTCGTACAAGGAACTCCATCAAGGTCGTCATCCAGGGATTTAATTGGGACTCCATCCAGATCATCAATGGGAGCAGCATCAATAGGAATTCCATCCACATCTTCCAGTGGAGCACCATCCAGCTCTTCCTCTATGGGAGCACCATCCAGATCATCTGGGACTTCCTGAAAGCAAACAAGAATTAATTATTGCAAGTACAAACCCACATGGCTTTTCTTTAGCTCTCCAATTATCACATCATTCCTTTTTAAAGAAGTACTTTTAAAAATACCACAACCTCAAAAACCTCAACTCTAAAAAAGTTTTGCTAACAACTTTATTGCAGAGGAAATAATACAACAATATCCTCCTTTAAAAATTACAGGCAAGAACTTGGAATTTGTCCAAGATGTACTGGAAGCTTTGCAATATCCACATCTCCTCTGCTAAGAGAAATAAGTTATCCTCCCAGTTATACTGTGGGTCTCCCTCCTGCAGTGCTGTTTGCACAGTTACAATGCCTGAAATTCCACTCAAAATTCAGATTTTAGAGTATTTCCAATACAAAGGAAATACCTGTCACTCTGAACTAGTCTTTGCTCTGAAATGGTTTCCCAGCTTAAATCCACCACAGCACCTAATCCACAAGTAAGGAATTCATAAGCAGATTAAACAATATTTGCATTTGAAAATGTGTCACACCTGTACTTTAAGGCAAGGACTCAGAGGAAGGAAAGGGCTGGCAAGGGGAGAAAACCTACTTTATATTTACACAGCTTTTCCCCCCCACACCCCCAAACATCCCCACTGAGCTCACCCACCTCTGTTTCTTTATCTTCCATGATGTTCACAAGCCCCAGGAAGATGTTCTGCAGTTTGATCAGAAATGGCTCTGGGTAGATTGCCCAGTCCTCCCATGCTCGGAAGCATGTCATGACCCGTTGCTGGAAGCAAGGGGGGGGAAAAAGCTAATAAATTTTATTAAGAAATTTGAAGTGAGGGGAAATAGAGCACAGAGAGCTGCTCCTAAGCAGTTCCACATCACAGTGCATTACAGTGATACCATGCTGGGCAAAGACTAGGAATTTTACAAAAACACGCATATAGGAACTACTTTTTATAAAATCTCACTTGGATCTCATTTTCCCTCTAAATTCCTGTTCCATTAGCCATTTCAGCTGTTCACAGTCCTCTCCTGACAGTAAGTTTCATTCTGCCTTAATGTTCCAAGCAGGTGCCTCTACTAAAAGTAAGAGAAAATATTCTTCTCTTTATAATATAACTAAAATCAACACTGCAATTAAATTGTGTTCCTACTTTCACTTTGTTCAGCCTTGAGAAGAGAAGGCTGTGGGGAGCCCTCACTGCCCCTTCAGCACCTACAAGAAAGCTGGAGAGGGACTTCTCACAAGGGCCTGTGGGGACAGGACGAGGGGAAATGGCTTTAAACTGAAAGGGGCAGAGCAGCTATCAGCAAGAAACTGCTCAGGTGCAGGTGGTGAAATTGCTCAGGTGCAGGTGGTGGCACTGCAAAGGTTGTCCAGAGGAGCTGTGGCTGCCCCATCCCTGAGAGTGTTCAGGGCCTGGCTGGCTGGAGCTCTGAGTAACCTCCTCCAGTGGAAAATGTCCCTGCCCACGGCAGGGGGTTGGAATGGGATGATCTTTAAGGCCCCTTCCAACCCAAATCGTTCTATGATTATTTGTACAAGTGAAGCAGATTTGAAATGATGGGTTTCAGTTCAAGTTTGGAACATTAAATGTAACTAAAGATGTAGATATCAAAAAAAAAAAAAGTTATCTACTGCCTCTCCCAAAATTTAACAAATAGTTTTAAAATAGCAGTTCAACTGATTCTCAGTCTAAAGCAGTTGAGAGCACAGAAGGCAGGACAAGCAGGATAAAACTTAATACAACAAAACTAACCACCCTGTCAGCTTTGTATTTGAAGCTTCTGATTGCAAACCAAAGAACAAAGAAGTGCAGAGGCATCCTGGAAACAGGAGAATGAAAGGCAGGCCAAGCATGAGAACCGTGAGAAGCAGAGCACTTTATCTCAAAAATCACCCCCAACCACTCATGGGCAGACTGGGTATCAGGAATCTAAAAATAAAGCCCAGCACAAAAACCTTTCAAAGTGACTTTATGCTGTTCTGTCCAGGAGTTTCTTTCCACACTGAGCACCCAAGTTTATTTTGAAGTTGAAATATAGGTGGTCCAAAAATAATAGCAGAGCCAGAAGGCCCTGTCTGTAATTTAAGTATTTGATAGATACCCTCTCAACTCCACATATCATGGAGTCCTCAGGTATATCTACCTGAACACTTCAGGTGAGAGATGTTAATTTTCTTCCTTAGTTTCAAGGCTATCCTTGCAAAAGAGAAAACTTTCTTCTTTTTTTTTTTTTTTTAATAAAGTCTAATTAGGAACCTTGATGTCTAAGCCACTTATCACAGTATGCAATCTCTTGAGCAGGAACATCTCTATTCAAATGACTTCTATGTCATGTAAATAACAATGAAATACATACCTTGAAATTTTCAGACTGTAAATGGCCTTGTATTGTACGGTAAGTAGCATTGAGATCAGAGAATATCTGACATAATTTTGTTTCAAAACTAGAATTAAACATATACATTTCTTTAGTTAAACTTTGTAATATATGTTTTCTGGACATACATCATTCATGAAAATACCTGGGACACAGGACTCAAAAGCACAAGGTTCTGATCCCTACTGTAGCCATGAACTGAACTATAAAGCAAATATGATGACTATATATCAGAAATCACCTTGGACAACAACAGAACTGTGAAGGGAGATCTTCACATCTGCTGCAGTCTCTTTATACACCCTGGAAAGACTGGAGGACAATAAAAGGACTTTTACAACCTTAAACACAAGGAAAGAATTGTCTCAAAATGCCATTTGTTTTTTGTTTTTTTTTTAATCTTAGTTATGTTTCCATTCTGGTCTCCTCAGTGGAAGCCCAGTGAGCAGCAGCTGCCCTAACTTGCCTTGAGCTTCTCTCAATGTGCAAAAAACAAACCAGCACAGCACAGACACATCAAGTGCCATCTCTGGAGCTCTGGGACATGCTGAGTGATTCCCACCACGCTGCCACAGCACGGCAGAGACTCCAGGAGGAGGCACAAACATCTTGTAAGACAAAGATACTGTTCTTTGGACATTTCTCCTGAATTCTGCCCAGCACCTTAGAAATAAAGTACATAATCCCCTCAGGCCTTCTCCAAAGTTCATGGGGAGATAAAACCCCCACATTTTAATAAAAACTAATCTGTTTCAAAACTTTACTTCTTTGCATGAATTCTTTGCTATGCACATCTTGAACTACAGGCTCTGTCTGTAAAGAGGCACATGCATTACTCTCACCTTTATGGAGTCCCATGCAAGTGCTCCCTTACACAGGGCATTTACACTCTTTGCACGACCAACATGCTACAACTTACACATTTTCATGCAAACAGATCTAAACACCATCAGTCTGTAACAGCAGCAGCATAGGAAAGTATGAATTTCTCTACAGCCATATTTACCCAGAGATGGACATACAGAGATGAAAATAAGACTTTTTTTTTTTTTTTTTAACTGCTAATCACCTAAAATGTTATACTTACAATTTTCTGTAGTAGGAAGCATTGGCAACTTTAGCTGAAGAGTTGTACAACACATCTGACACCAGATACAACCTTGCAATCTGCAATAAAGCACCTTCCAATTAACTGCTGTTGAAATTACCCTGGGAACACGTGCCTGTTTCCAGGAAGGACACAAAGATACTTCTAAGTGCCTACAAGTACCTAATTAGAAGTAAGTGCAGCACAGCTATGTTATTAATAAACATGTTAAGAGGAAATTAGCCCCCTGTTATGTTTGAGGGTACCACCCAACATATTAACACAGGAGAAATGACAGCATTCCAATTTTAACTGCCTTGTTTGAGCAGATCATTACACTGTTTTCAACTTCTCAGTAGGGCAGAACGTTGTTTACAACCAAGTCCAGAAAGAATAAAAATAAGCCACAAAATTCCAGGAAAAAAAGCACACTTTGAGCCCACATTTTAATCCAATCCTCACCATCATCTGCAATTTATGAACTAATGCTTACAAATGACATGCTCACGCTGCTAAGTGAGCTCTTCCCCCAGCAAACAAGGTTGTGGAAAAGCTACACACCTTCTTGGGAAGAGGAGTCTTGAGAATGGACAGGGATTCTGTAATACAGTCCACAATCTCTTCAGCAGCTTCTGCATTATTGAGGCAGAAAACCATCGCATCACCGATGTCGTTCTTCCGAGGGGTTAATCCACGCAGGATCTCCTCCAGTTTGTCCCTCTGTCTGAAACAGCAGGAATTTTAACACTTTCAGTATAAAATTAAAGGTGATTGGGGGAATTTCCATTTAGTAACTTTCTTTTTTGTCTATCTTTAGAAGAAAAGCAATTTTAAATATTTTTATGTTCCATTGTTTCAGTGGCTCATGAATTCATGCATCAGCATTACATAAAGAGCAAAAAATTCCCACTCAAGTCTTGACTCCATAAAGAAATCAAGGAAAAATAACTGAGAAATACCTAATTTTAATTAGTTTCTCTAATAAGGTAATAACCATTTGGATTTAGTTTGAGCCTAAACCAAACTGGATAAGTCTGGAGCATAAAAGCAATTTCTGCTACAGAGTAAGAAACACTAGATTAGACAGCCAGTAATAAACAATGACATCACATTTTCCCTGACCTTCATATTTAGAGAACATTCTCAAAAAAGTATCTTTTTCAGATATATTTCAGAAATAAATTGCAAATTAAAACCTTCAAAACTATGACTGGTAGAGTAACTATGATAAGAAAAATAAAACAAGGAAAAAAAAATCCATATGCTGATAACAGTTGGAACAACAGCAGCACAATGACAGTTCACTGGTGACAAATCCAACCAAAGCCAGAACATATTTAGCAACAAGGATGGTCAAAACAGACTAAAAGAAAAGCACTGAGTTTACAATGAGACACATAAACAATACTATGACAAGTATGACATTTTAGGGATGATATATTAAAAACCACACAAAAATATATATATATATAAAATATACAAAAAAACCCCTCACATAAAAATATACCAAAACCACAAAAGGAAGAAAGAAGCAGACCAGCAATTAAAACAGCCCTGTAAATGGATGGTTAGTACATACTCCTCCTTGAGTGCCCCCTTCTTGTTGGGTTCCTCCACAAAGGCCTCTGTCTCCTGCTCCTCAGACATGCCATGCAGGTATGGGTTCAGGGGGGGCGGCCTCCAGAACGAGCCGTTTTTGAACATTCGGAAATCTTCTGTCCTCCACTTGGTCGGAGCATCTCCCTGCCAAAAAAAAAAACACTTCAGTTTTTATTTTTGGGCTCTTTTAACTCACCACGTTCGAAGGTAGGAATTGTCACTGAAATTCTACTTGCCTGAAGAATTGAATAAAGCTTCCACCTATAATAGACATGGGCTGGAGTCTGGTTTTCAAATAAAAACCTAAACCAAGTGGCAAAGAAAAGAGATAAAAAACGTATTACAAATCTTGGAATGGAAGCAAATTCCAAAGGAAGCAATAAACCCAAATAAGCATGCCCTGGTCAGAACCCCCCCTGAGCCCCCAGGTGAACAGCACACACACCCCCAATCTGCAAAGCAGAGAGCACATTTTTAATTTTTTAATGCCCAGGATGTTTTGACCTGCATGTTTTTCTCATTTTATGTATAAACAATCACAGTGAAGCATCACAACCTTTTTGCAAATACAACATGGCTGAAAGGACATTTCGCATTTCCCTGAAAATGTTGGGTTTGTTTGTTTGGTTTTTTTTTCAGAGATTGCATTTCACAAGAAAGTTGGAAATTGATCCTTTTTTATTCCATTAATGGCAAGAGCTGGAAATTCTCACAGCTTCCCTATGTCAAAGGGACATTGCTAAAGGTCAGAAATCAGGCTCCAGGAAGAGCAGACTTCACATGAAGTTAAATCTGGCTGTTTCTAGGGAGCTATTTTTTCTTTTTCCTAACTGTGAATCCCTGAGAAAAGTATGGGTTAAATGTTATTTTATAGAGAGAGAAATGTATTTTATAGTGCCTGTATAGCATTTTATTTCTATGTACACGTTGGTAACAACTGGAATAAAAGGGGATTCTCCTTTATAAAGGACAGCATAACCATTTGTACAGCTTAAATCTGCACCTAGAGATGGTCACAGTAAAAGCAGCTCTCACGAGTATTTCAAAAATGCCAGCGACAGCAGAGCTCTCTGCAATTCAGCAATGCAATAAGCACCTGAACATGGGGTTGTTGATCTCTCTGTTCATGATCATGGCTTCGAACATGGGCCCTTCCCGCACCACAAACTCTATCATTCGGTGGATCAAAGCGAGCAAATTCCTACAACAACAACACAGTTAAAGAAAAATTGATTCAGACCTAACACTAGAGCAAACTACACTCCACCTAAGATACTACAACTCTGCAGGAGATTATTCTGCTGTACTGTTAAGACATCTGTATAAAAGATAAGGTAACATGGCACATTTTCCAGCTTTGCATCACAGACACGGGCAGGCTAAGAATGCAAACACACCTAGCACTGGTGGAGGAAGCATTTCAGATTTCCTCCCTGAATTTCCACAGCCTACAACCACCTCTGGCTTAACAGGAGCCTGATACACATAAAAATGGGTGACTGAACACCATTAACTAGCAAAAACTAAGCCCTCATCTACAGGGCCTAGAATTGGATGGAGGTGTGAGCTAAAGTTCTGCAGGGGAAAAGTGGCTGATCATTGTGCTCAAAATAAAACACACATCCCTCTGAATATTCAATAGGAACTGCACTCAGCTTTCAAACTATTCAGTGTGAAAGCAAAAGCAAACAGCCTTCTTGATGCCAAGCAAGGCAATGCTTTTATTAATGCTTTTATTAAATTTAGGTAATCTCTTTTTGGCCAAGACTCGACTATTGGCATAAAGCAAAACTGCCCATTGTTCTGTGTCATACCACCCACGTTTCCTCCCTCATACAACCAAGTGAACCAAATCACAATTCAAAAAAAAATAAAAATCTGTATTATTTCATTCAACCCTACACTCTGAGACAGGCACGTTTCTCGAGCCCCATCTGAAAATGAAGAGTCCCTTCTAAGCATGCTAAGAGCAGACACTCAGATAATCTTTATCAAAAATTAGTGATAACCAGTTTCCACCCCTTTGGGGTTTTTTGGAAACAGGGTCCTGAATTTTCAAAATAGATTCCCTACAAATATCAAAAGCTTCATAGCTCGTGTCCTCTGAATGTGATGCAAACAACCAAAAAAAATACAGATTTTTACATTTTTTAATTTATTTTCTTAGATGCAACAAATGGATATTGGTTGTTTATATTTCTTTAGATTTCCTTTTAGCACTTTTTTAATTACTGAAGTTCAGTAACTGTTACACTGAAAAGCTGAAGAATTTCCTATCCCTTCTTAGTAACGTGACTATTTTCTACCATGAGTATTCCAAGTTCTGCCACAGATATAATGCACTAGGTCAAAATAAAATAATTCAACTCAAGAACATGGAAATAGAAACTTGTCCCTGCCATCTGCAAACTTAGTAAATGTTGTTTTAGACCATCTAGCACTGAATCTACATTTACCTCAAATATTACACACATACACCAAAAAAAAAAATAATCAAACAGCTAAGAGTTCACTTTTGCTGTCTGTTTTTTATAATCCCAGAGACATTGTGGAGAGGACACAGCCTCAACAATCCTGCAGCCATTTTATTTACAGCAGTGCTCTCAAAGCCTCCTGTTACATGAGCTGTATTGGAAAACACCAGGAAGAAACCAACAAATCTACAATCAGCTTTCAAGCCTCTGAGCTTGAAAAAAAAACCTTTCTGTTTAAAATACTACGACGTAAAAATGTTAAAAAATGGTATTGACATTTTTTAACTAAAGGAGAATAAACACCGAAGTCAGTTTTTGCAGGATGTGATGCACAGTGTAATTGTCATCAGCAGCTTTCAAAGTCATTAGGAAAAGAATAATTCAAAGTATTTTCAAATACAGTTCATTTAACGAGAGTTCTTGTCACACTTTATCATGTTTTGAAGTGCCACGGTAAATAAAATGGATCCATCTTTCTCCCTGAAAGCAGATTACTCTGAGAGCACTGCACAGTTTCACAAGTCCTTGTCCTACACTCCCTCTGTTTCTCAAATCAAGACTCCTCCTGGTCACACTAATTATTCAAGTCCTATCCAACAAAACCTGCACTGCCCTGTAATTTATCAGAAATACTCGTGCATCTGAGCATTGACAAGCATGGTAATGCACTGTAACTAGTTCACAACTCTCTTTCTGCCCCCCCCACACACGCAAAAAAGAAAGAAAAAAGGGACTTTGTGACAATTAAAAAAACGATAGTTTAAAGTGCATTATTTTAAAATGTCATTTAGCTTAAAGTTGGCCAACACAAAAAAAAAAAAAAAAAAAGGTTTTCAGTTATAATAAAACCACATTTATTGGAGCCGATCGTACCAATGTCTGGTCAAAAACTGTATACTTTCCCAATCCATCCCATGATGTTTTCCTGGTCCCCCGCTGCCGCAGACAGTTCAGCTGGTGTTGCTCACCAAGGCCAATGTCAAAGAGAATTTGGTAATCTTTGGTGCTTCTTTAACTTTTAAAACAGTGTCGTGTTCCTATGTTTGGGAAAGGGTTTTAGCTTAACTGAGCAAGGGTGTTCCTAGGCTAGAGGGAAGGCAGGAGCAGCGTGGGGACCACACTGCAAAAATATCTCCTTGAAGTGACACAAAACTACCTTTTCAAGGGACCAAAATTATTTAAAAAAAAAAAAAAGGGCAGAAATCAAAAGTGATTTTTAATTAATAGGTTGTAAAACATATAAGTGAAAAAGAGGACAAAAAAAAAAATGAAAAAGCCCCACAGCTGCATCCCAGTCCTCAAAGGTTTATGCCAGGACTTCTGTAGTGTCTGCAAGACAAGCTATTTCACCCTCGTGTTCACTCACAAAATCACCCTCAACTATCTCTAGTGCTCCAATTAAATACAAAAGATAATTACTTAAATCCACCCTCACTAAAAAAAAAAAAAAGTTATTCAGAACAGTAAGACCGTAAATCACACACAATTCTTTCAGGTGTCACAAAGAACCATTGCTCAGTCAAGCCATTACCTTTTCCTCAACATCACCATTTTTTCTTTAAAATTCCGAAGGGGAAATTTTCTATATTTAGATCAGTAATAATAAAGAAAAACATGTACCTTTCTGTTGGGATAACCACTTTGACTATGGCTTGCGACAGAGTCTGTATATGAAGTCACATCAGATAATAAACATAGAATATGTGAGTATTGTTAACAAGTAACAAGCAAAAATATACATATGCAATGAAAATACTACACATCTATCACAAGTTTTGCAGGCAATCACTGCTGTGAAGTTATAACTAAGCAATTACACAAAATGCAAAGTGTCAGTGAACCATAAAGGTTCACCAATTGCAAAGTATCAGAACATTCCTGTCAGAATGCACATTGAGGCACTGAATAGGAACTATGCTGAATATAATTAAGAAAGGAGTTTTTAAGTTTATGAGAAAATTCTAAACTATTTGAGACTTGGATCACGTTGGTATTAACTTTATTGCCAAGTCTTACAGAAAACAGCCCCTAACATTTAAGTGTCATTCAAAGAATCAATAAATTCTTACAAATGTAAATCAAGTTGGTTTGTGATTACAAGATACTTACCCTTTAATCAGCTAATATTCCAGAAAAAAAAAAGTTTGAAAACTGACTCCATAAGTAGCATAAAATACTTACTCAATGTCCAGAATAATTACCTTCTACACAACATACATCAACTCCTCTAGTGCAAAACTAATGCTACCCCAATTAAAAGGTAGGATTTTCTCTAAACAGAACAATTTAGGTACTGCAATTTGGCAGCCAACAAAAGGGGGGGACGTAGGAGAAAAAAATCCAGGGAGCCTGGAGGGGGAAAATGATAGGCAGATTTTTAAGCAGCACTAAATTAATCAAGAGCCAATATCCTGTCCCCTAAGACAGCCAGGAATCAGAGCTTCAGGAATTAAGGAGGTTCCCTTGGGCTACACAGGGAGCCAGGGGGGTTGCAGATTAAGGGCCGCCAGAGTCAGGCTGGGCAATGCAAATCTAGGAAGCCATTGCAATACTGTCACAGATGTAACAATGACATATGGCCCAGGGTGCTGGAAGTTACCTTCTCAAAGTCCTCCTTGTTTTTTGGGGGTGGTAACATTGGAGCGTTGGGGTTCTTCAACCTCTCCCTGGGCTGGGCGTTGAAAGGCAGTCCTGACGGGGGAGGGGGCAGGGTGTGCTCCATCATGGAAGGCGGAATGTAGATGGGATGTGGTGGAATAGGTACAGCTTTGCCCCAGCCCAGCTTCATCTCAAACGACATGATCATCTTGCCTGGAAAAAGGGAAAGTAAAGCAAGCCCTTCACGTTACAAACTGGTTCTGCATCGCTCCAGGTTTCTCCATTAAGTGCAGCATTTGGGTTTGCCTGCCATGGTTTACCTTTGCCTTACATCTCTGATGACCTTGTCACATCTAGCAGCCTACAGCATGTGCAAGGACATGAAATGTTTTATTCATCTTCCCCCAGTGTGTGTCCTCAGGACACTCCAACACACTGTTACTCTGGTCTGACAACACTCAGCTGCCAGTAAAACACACAGTGTAAACTGAAGTCACTGCCAGCCTGGGATCTACTGCAGTTACAGAACATCTATCACCAGTCTGATAAAACAATTTGAACATGTCCTTCCTCCATATTCATACCAAGATTATCACACAGCTCCAAACTGACAAATCCACTTACCATTTAAATTCTTCAACGCTCTTTCAGCATCTCTCCTGTTCATAAAGGCAACAAAGCCACAATTTCTTTCCCTTGCTCTTTCTTCATCTGTTCTTGGCCACATAATTTTAACACTCGCCAACGGTCCAAAGCGTCCAAATTCCTGACATAACATCTCTTCGTTCATCTGCATGAGAAAAGGTCAAAAATTGCCATCTTGAGACTTTATTTCTGGGACATTTGTTCATATTATTGTCCAAATGTTGACATTTGAATTTTTTCAGTTTCTTGAACAACACTTCACTGATACCTCCCCACTGCAATCTCCTGTAAACATAACAATTTAAATACTGCATTTTTAACTGAGAGCACTCAGATTTCTGAGATACAATCCACCTGGCTTGGAGATACCCAGGGAAACAATTTTAACTGAGCTAGTGATTGGTAAGCTAAGCCTTACCTTTTGCAGCAATATGTACAGAGCATTTACTCCAACAAATACTGCAAAAAACCTGAGCTGGACTCAAACATGCCAGCACTGCACTCCCTGGCTCCAAACTCACCTGGGGATTAATGTTGCCAAGATATAAATTTGTTGTGCTTGGATCTCCAACATCATGTGAACCTGGTGCATAATCATCCAGGACTGAAATGATGGAGAAAAAAAACAACAGAAAAAAAAAAGAAGTCATAATCCCTGCTATGCATTTAAATGACAACATTAAAGTGAGTAAGAAAAGAATCTGTATTACCACCAGATGATCTGTTTCTTCTTGAAGGAGCATCCACTGAATAGAAGGAAGAAAAAGATGTACCATTTAGTCTACAAATTTTGTAGCCCCAACTCACACCAAAAATACCATCCACTTACTTGAGCGCCGCTGCCCATCTGAATCAGACTGGGGTGGTTCAAAACGACTCAATCTACCTTTTGTTTTGTGCCTCTCATCACGCTCCTCTTGTATTCTGCAAAACAAGCCGGACATAAGGAGCAACTCAAAACCACTCTGAAGTTTTTATTCTAAAATTCTGATTTAAACAGTTTCAGAATTATGAGAATTCTTAATATTGAACTACGGGCTGGCTAAAAAATTTCGAATTGCCAGTATGTTTGAAGTTCTGTTCCATCAGCTGGAATGCTCATTCCTACTGTCAGGGTATTTCCTCCTCAAACAGAATTGACTTGGTTTGAGAAGCAGTTTGCAAGACCAGAGTAAGAACTGTGCTCTGAAAAAGTGCCTGCAGTTCCACATCCAGCTGTCAGAGATCTGCTGCCCTCTGAGATGACTCTTGGAGACGCACACAACTCTTCAGTGTCTCGTCCTCCTTCTACCTTTCCTAAGGCCACATCCACGGGCACACACAAATGGCTATTCCCACAACACACAGCAGTTTGTTTCAATTTAGAACCTGAGGACAGTCCTCAATTAAGTGACCATTTGGTTCTTCTGATATGAAGGTTTTGTACCCCAGGAATACAAGGCTGTCCATTCAACTCCCTGATACCAAGGAACAATCAGCAGTGAAGCTCAGACATCACTGACAAAGCCATGCAGGGATTTACAATGCTGCACTTACTGTTTTCTAAGGCATGCACCTTCATTTATTTCCCATCTTCACCATCAGGATAAATACATGGCTCTTACCTGCACTCAATCTATGTGCTACTCTTTCTGTTGTATTACACATTCCAAAGTGAAAGAATCTGCTTTTTCAAGCATTATTCAGTTTGGTTTTAATGTTACACAAATTAAAGTGCACCTCTAGACTTGAATTACAACTCTTATTTCTGCATCCCCACAAAAGCTCAACCCCACACTGCAATTCCTCTGGATGTGCTTTAGAGGGACTGACAAAAGCTTTTCTTCCCAAGTCTGAAGATATTTCAGATTCCCCCCAGTCTCTGCTCCCTCCCTGTGCTGGTTTTGGGGGCAGGTTTTGCTGCTGGGGGGTCACAGGGGTGGCCTCTGGGAGGACCTGGGAGAAGCTTCCCCTGTGTCTGACAAAGCCAAGCCCAGGCAGCTCCAAGCCCATCAGCAGTGGGAGTAATTAAGTGTTAATGAAGTTATTTCACAAGCAGCTGGGGGGAAAATAAAATAAAAACCTTCAGCAAACAGCTTTACACGAATGATCCCAAATGCTGTCTGTAAAACAAGGCAAAAACCTTGTTTATTTACAGTAAACCTTCTTTATTGACAGTAAAAACTAGTCAAACTTACTGCTTTAATTCTTCTTTAAAAAGTTCCAAATTACTCTTTTTCTTTTCCTTCTCTCCTTTCTTCAACGGCTAAAATTAAAGATATATAAGACAACATTTCAGAGGACAAAGGGAACAAAATTAAGAAGCATAAGCATATAACAAAACTTTAGATAATTTCCATGCATATTTTACCCACAGCTTTCAAACCAAGTAAACTACAGGAGGAAAAAAAAAAAAAAAAACCAAAACAAAACACCAACCAAACAGACTTGAAAACATTCAGACCGAGTGCTATCAAACACAAAGCTAGAAAATATATATATAAAAAAAAAAGTTTAAACTAAACTTTGTTACTTCTCATTCTTACAATGCAGCATGTGTGATCAAACATCCAAATTTAAAATAACTGAGGTATCTTGTCAGTTTGTTCTGCTTGGAAACTAAGATGCTGACTAGGCCCCTAGCAATCTGTCATGCTCTAACTGATCTGAGAGATGTGTGGACATATATATGTAAATTATTTTACATACATATATTCCATTATTTTATCCACAAACATTCTATTTGCAAAAAAAAGTCCTTCTCTTGCTTCCTTATGGATGTAAACACAGTCTGAATAAACAGTTACTCTAAATGGTTCAAGATGATCCTCAGGAAAAACTCCTGAATGACAAATAATATGGATACTGCACTGCTACTTTTCCCTCACAGAAATACATCTTCCTCAACTAACTCCTGTGAAATTTGACCTTCAACAACATCGCTCTCAGAAAACCAAATTGAAATGAAAACGTTTCCAATAGGCAGACATACAAAATATTTATTGTGTTACACACTACATCTTTGGAAAAACTGGACTTCCTACTCACCCCAGGCAAAGCTGTTTGTTTGTTTTTGTTTTTGGGGAGGGTCTGCCAAATAAATAAAATCATTTTTACCTCATTATCTTCAATCACCATTGGACAGGGCAAGTGAGTAAACTGATTGCATTACTTTCATAAGTATTTATGACAAATTGGAAAAGCAGTAATATTCTTACAGTACAAACACTTGCATATGACAGAACAGAGCTCAGCATGATAAAAAAATTCATTCCTGTAACTGTAGAGCTTTACATAACAATGAAAATCCAAACTGCCATCCAGTATTACCCCACTAGTCCAGAACTGGGAGTTGTTTAAAGCTGGAAGGAGGTTGGGATGAAACTGCCCACAATTATCACAGTACATCTCATTTCCCACCCTAACAGGCAGCATGGTACACGTTTCACTTAAGCTTTATTTATAAGTAAGCTCTAGTAAAAGACTTTAAGACATCCAGGACACTCATTACACATATACAATAGTAACAGTAAGCATTTGTAATTATCACTTGACTCGAAGACCATGTTTATTCATAATATTTCCATTACTTTTTGTGATGAAACCTTGGTTTGCCAAAAAAACCCACAACTATCAAACCATGCAGAAGACAAATTAAATTAAATAAAAACAAGCTGTTCAGCTCCAAAACTGTGCAAATTCTACTATTTATTTGTGCAACTCAATGAGGGATTTCTAAAGGGACTTCTCAAATTTCACCACCAAAAAAAAAAAAAAAATAATCAAAGAATCTCATCAAGAAAACCTGGGATTAATGCAAAGGCCAAATTACTTTTTGGGTTTAAGTTAAAAAAACCCTAAAACCAGATGGCAGCAAGAACTGCTTCTGAAACTTCAAAGCCACTGAGGATGCTGTTCCTTCCAACAGCCACTCAATTCACCCCCAGGAGAGGTGTGGCCCTGGGAACAGGAGCAACAAACACAGAGCAGCCACACAGGGCATCCTGCTGGGCACAGAGCTCCTGGGCCCTGCACTTCACCTCCCTGCCATCTGCCCTGCCATCAGCACCTTCCCTCAGTGCGGCATCAGTGCAGATAAAGCTGCTCTGCCAGGTCACCCAGCCCTTTTCCCAAGCACTTCCAGGTATTTCAGTGGGGGGGGAATATTCAAGGGAGACACTTACAGGCTTTTTGGTTTCGATCATCAGGAGGGATGGAGGTTTCTCGTTGGAGGGCTGACTTGGCTGGTTTTTCTGATCTGAAAATCGTGATGAGGGCTTATAGATTTTACCCCGTTTTTCATCTGTTTCGTGCTCCTCTGAAATGAAAGGCAAATTAAAAGCACACTTTATTAACTAATGCTGCACAACACTGTTGATTAGAAAGAACACTGTTCTTTAGTCTTGGCCAGTCAACTCAGTACATAATTTTACTTAAAAAAGAGGAACTTTACATAATTTAACATCTTTTAATATGAAGGGAAAGGACACAGATCGGGTATTTTAAAACAAAGCATTTTTTCCTCTTAAGTTTCAAAGACAAGTCACAGCACTGCCCACCTAAGTGAGTCAAAGCACAGAGCAGATTTTAGCATGAAGTTTTCTTTTCTGCTTCTGACGTAACACACCCATTTTAAAATGCAACTCAAAGCCAATCTCCATCTCCACTCAAAGGCAGATGACCCACCACCCCCCAAAAAAGATTAGTTATACCTTTTGATGCATTAACGATTCCTCCTCTTACAAATGTTTTCACTTTCCCACCATCACCTCCTTCAAAGGCAGCCAGGAATTCTTCATAAATTTCTGCAGCAGCCTTCTCATCCTCCTACATAACAAATGTTCATCTATTTACTATCAGTGCAGGACAGCCTTCACTACACAGTTACTCTTAAATTAGCTATGTGACAATCCTTTTTATTTTCTAGAGTTCAAGCTACAAACTGCATCAGAGAGCAAATGAAGAACAGAGAATTATTTAAGGTGATGGCTGTCCCCATTTCTGAGCAATAGAACCACCAAAAGATTACTGGAATTCCTATTTCAGGAAGCCAGAGAACTTGATTTCTCACACAGAAGGAAAAAGTAGGCCTCTCTCTATCTTAATGCCATGGATACCAGAAACAAATTAAACATGGAAAATACAATTAACAAAAAATCCAGTTAACAAAATAAAGGTATAAATTACCTTCTTTTTCAATTCTTCTTGTTCCTTCTTGCTCAGAGTCCTTTTGGCAGCACTCATTTTGCCAATGCTGAAGGCTTTAAGTTTACTTTCCATTAGAGGCTGCAAAAGGAGTTAGAAAACAGACATTAAACTGTTTACAAAACAGTTAAAATAAGGTTGACCTCGGTCTGGGCCAGTAACTTCAATAAAACACAGAAAAGGCTTCCTGTACTTATCTCTGAAGTTGTCAATCTAATAAAACTAAAAACAATAAATCTGCGTGGGTTCTTTTAAACAAACAATCCTTGGTTTAATGAGGAAGTTTTTGATACATCCATTCAAACGCAGCTGAAGTCTGAAGGGCACTTGTTGTAAGAACCTGGAGATCTCAGCCCTGTGCAGTGCAGTTTATAAACCTTCAGAAACACAGGCTTTGCACTGCACTTCCCTTTTCATCACTGCAGTCTCCAGAAAACAAAACCAGAAAGCCAACAAAAAAAGAGAAGTTCTAAAAGCTTTTGTGCCCATTTTGGCCAGAATAATGTATGTGCAAGGCTGACCAGGTGTGAGGGGACAACAAACCCGATGCCAAAATTCACTTGGACTTCAAGGTAAAATGTATTTTTACATTTTCAGCTTTGCTTGAAGAAGAAAAATGCATTCTAGAGGTTTTCAGCTACTACTTAAATAAAACAAAAGATGTCCCATTTAACTCCTAGATTCTTCTGAACTCTTTTCCAAAACCCCGATGAAGGAGCACTCCATGTGACAGTAATTTCTGGAGAATGGAATCAAAATTCTTCAGATTTTATTCAAGTAGTTAACAGGCTGTAAAGTGTCAAGAGAAGAATAACAGCAGGATGAAAAGCATATTCCAAAGACATAGGCAATGGGAAGTAAAAACAGAGAGATGATAAGAAACTTCTCTGGAAATTCCAAGCTTAACACAGCAATTCATGAAGAACAGGCACAAGAACAAAGCCCCACAAGAGCAAAACATAAGCTAGCAGCCTTATCTTCCAAACTTCTGTGGAGCTCTTCCACAGTGCACAGTGAGGCTTAAAATTACCCTGTTTGCAATGACAGGTCTTCAAAAAAAACCCAGCTCAATAAAACATCAACACAGATCAGGTGAACAGCTCAACTGTCATATTATGAACAAATTTCTGACACCAACTGCAAAGAGTTCCCTCGAGGAACGGCTTGCTTTGTAAGGAGCATTGCTTCCTGGTGGAAATTTTATTTTACATTAAAAAAAGCACAATGAAAACCAAACTGAAATACCTCCAGTTTATAATCCTTGCTTGGTATCACCAACACCTCCCAGATCTCTGGCAAGCACACCACCAAAGAGCTCTCATTTCTCTGAGAAGTGTTCCCTGTTTCATCACCAAGGGCTATCAGTTCCAAGTGAATGCAGCCCTGTTTGTGAAGTTATCTGCTTTGTGACACCGTGTTTGTCAACATGAGCTGCTCAGACAGTTTCATCAGAAGCTTTGAAAGCATCAGTGTGTTTTTAAATTTAATAAACCCCAGTTTTCCAGCAGCCAGAGGAACAGCTTCTATTTCAGTGTGACCAACAGTGTACAACCCTGGCAATCGTGGGCACAGTGCTGTGGCACAGCACTGCCACAGGACAAACCCCACACTGCCACCCAAGGCTCACCCTGGCACCGGGAATAACCTCTCTTTATTGTTCCAGGATACCTGCACATCAGCCATGTCAATGTTCCAGTGACACAAGGGGAGCAGCTGTGAGATAGGAGAGTTCTGGCAGGAACATCTCCTCAGTTCTGAAAGCGTCTCGGGGGTAAAAAGCAAACCAAGCCCTTGGAAGTGGCACAAAGTTAACAGGACTGAACTAATTTATGCCAGCCAGTTGGAGTCCAGTAGGTAACTGTAACATTATTAGTGCCCATATGCAGCCTCACAGAACTCCTAACAACACAACTACACAAAACTTGAAGGCCTTCCCCCTGCAGAAAATGGAAAATACCAAGGGAAGGGTAAAGCAAATGACAGAAGCAAAGAAACAACTTGCAGCTGAGTCATCAGATCTCTGTATGACAGCAAAGCCCTTCAACAGAACACTGCACTGACTGTCAGGTGGCACAAAGTACTCAAGTCCCAGTTCCTTCAACAACATAAAACATTCAAAAGAGATTTTAGGGTAATTTTCCAAACTGTAGCAAGTAAAGCAAATCAATGAAACAACCTACTTCTTGAGGAAAAGTGTCTGCTCTCACCACTTGAACAATGCTATCTTACAGGCAATTTAACAGCTGCTAATTGACTTTTGCATATACAAAATCAAACTGAAATCTTGAAGAAAATTCAAACCACAGAATGAATTGTCTGGTATTAACTCTCTGGCTCTTCCTGCCTGCTTCCATTTTAGCTCAGAAACAGATGGGTCTTCAAGCAAAATCCCAACCACACAACCAGGCAAAGGTCTCTCCACCCAGGTGGGGTGGCCAGTGAGACCAGGGAATTCCTCTAACCTTTTGTTCTGAGTGTATTCCACCAGAAAGCAAACTAAAGGATGGAATTAGGGCCACACTAACTCACCCTCGAGAAGCCAACTGTTTGTAAAAAGGCTCTTTGATATCCTGACTCTTACACTGATCACCTCTTATTTTTCAGCTACTCCTCAGTGTAAGACACAAACCTACAGAGTCCTTGCAGCTCCCTCCTGCCCAAGGATGTGCTGTGAATGCAGCACAGTTTCCTCCACTGCTGGCTGGTTGGGAAGTTTCAGGGAGTATTTTTAACCGTGCACATCAGTGGTTCATTTGCAAACACCTCCAGGTTACACAGCCCGTGCAGCAGGCTCTGGGTTCGCTTTCAAAACAGGTCTATTTTGGGTTGTGGGTTTCACTGCAGTCTGGGGGTTGGTTTTCTGTTTGGTTGGTTTCAGGTGTTTTGGACTTACATGTGAATCAGCAGATCCAGTGGTGTGTACTGCATCTGGCCCTCTGCCCTGAAGAGAGAACAAGAGCAGGTGAGGCACAGAACAAGCGACAGACAAACAACCTCGGGGCTTTTTCATCCACTCCTTTGAGTGTGATTTTCATTTCAGTGTCAGCATCCAAATACACAACAACTAGGATACATTTAATGTGTTTTAATGATATATCTGATCGTGTCACACCAGGAACAATGTCAGCATAAGGTAAATAAGGGATTAAAAAGATAGATTGTTCTTGTTACCACTAAAACCATCTAAATTTCCACAGCTGGATTTTATAAACACACCACTATAAGGAAAAAAAAAAAAGGTTTAGTTACATTGCATCTGCAAGGGCTGCCACTAAAGGCTGTTAGAGATTACATCAAGTGCTTGATTACTTTTGGCTTACTATAAAATAACATCCAAACTGCTTTCAGTATATTGTGTACAGATGGAAGCTGGCCACCTTAAGAACACTAATTAAAGTCAAATTAGCAAGTCTGTACTAATTGACATTATTGCTTTAAACTGTGAACCAGCATATACACAAAATCAGGTTTTTAAAGGAGCTTAACTGATGGAGAACACACTTTTAAATTATGTAATGCCCAAATCCCAGAAAACCTCACTGATGTAACATCTACTATTAACACAATGCTGCCTCGTGCACAGTTCGTATCTCAACTGAATTTTAAGTCAAAATAAAAGATTTCCATTAGCTGAAATCTGTTCATTAGTTACAGAACATCAGCACTCTCCTTATTACCAGGAATTTACAGTTTCTACACAAATATGATCCTCATCTCCAGTCTTCCAAAACAAACAAGCAGCAAGTGCTACTCTAGAAGATAATTTACCAGACCTTGTTTTCATTTTGCATCCCTTTTCGTCAGCTCAGGCATTTCTCTTTCAAAAAATATATTCCTTTGTTTTACAATAAAATCAATTTACAAAAACTGGTCTTGAACAAAAAGCACTTCAGCAACAAGAACTGAGTGCACAAATGGAAAGAGCACCACAAAGACCCAGCCCTGGCACGGGAGAAGCAAAAGGCTCCCAGGAACAGGTTTGAGGGCTTTTAGGAAAGGGAAAGGCAGGAAGAAACAGAAGAAAACAACTCTGCCTTACTCTCAAAGACCTCCCAAATCCACTTTCCTGCAACGTTACACCTGGCTCACAAAGCACACCTTGGCACAGAATGAGAAGTTAGCATGCACCAGCAGCAGTTCACTAAAATACACACAGAAACAAATACCTCAAGCACCTTTTACTAACAAAACCACTTCCCACAAACTTCTCCTCTGTACTTGGGGCTGGGTTTTTTGTGACTCCCAACTACCTGTGGCTCTCAGCTCAACAATCTGTTATGCACATTTATATACAAGGAGCTCAAGCAAACCTGTCCTCCCCCGAGAGTTTATGAATGTACAGCCCAACATCACACAGAGAAATCAGACCCCGTGCAAAGGAGTTTCAGAGCATGGAAACTGCACTCCTCCTGCTGCCACCCTGCGGCAACCAACACTGCAGCCACAATTCACCTTTCCAGGAACAATTGCAGACCTGCAGGTAAAAATCCCAGTGCCAAAGGAGGAGTGACACGATGCCCTCTGCCCCAGTGCACTGACAGAGTGCAGCCCCAGCACTGCTGGGGAAAGGAGGCTGTTTGGCTACAGCACAATGAAGGGACCAATTCCCAATTCTCCACATCTGCTTCCTTTACACAAGTTTTGGTGGGGGCTGAAGCTGCTTACAGGGAGGGCAAGAGGCAAGGCTCGGAACAGCAGCACAACTCCTGAGGAAGAACGTGGAAAAAAGGAACGGACACTGACTCTGCTTTTTCAGCAACAAGCAGATGATGCCACTCAGAAAGGCTTCAGTGACTGGCAGCACACACAGATTCTGTAGGAAAGCAGGCCAAGGATAAAAAAAGTCACTGGGAGTACAGTGGTGCTCCCCAAGCCACCAGCAGGGACCAGGGCACTGTGCAGCCACTGCAAACATCAGCCAAGCAGCAGAACTAAGGTGCACTCATAAACCTTCTAAAAGCCATTTTAGCTTTCAAACCAACTTCATCCCACAGCAATTAGCAGCTTTGGAGAGCCACATAATTCTCCTCCTTCAACAGTTGTTATTTTTCAAGTCTTCTCTTCCCATCTCTAAATTTAGTTCTGCCTTTGACACTGCTGACCGTCCCAGCAACTGCACTGACGAAGCACAAGATGACAAGATTCTTGACAAAATTACACGTTGCTATCTGCCAGTTTCTAAAGAGCAGTTATTAAAAAAAACCCCACAAATTCTCCCAGCACTGCACTTGGTATCCATGTGCACCCTTGAGGAAAGGGGAGGTTTTGTTTCCCTCAGGGTTCCAGCAGCTGCTCTGACTCAGCGGGATCAGTGCCTTCCCAACACTCACCAAGAGGAGCATTTCAGATGACACTGCCCACCCGTGCTGAAATCTGCAATGGAACTGCTTTTCCTGTTCTCATCTGTTAAGGAGCTCAATGAAATGTAACTGTTGAAAGAAAGAACCCCAAATTTCTGTGCTGCACCTGGTGAGATGTGAGCACAGCTCCTCCACGTTCAAAGCACCGACACTAAAGGTGGTGACTCCATCTTTTGGTCACTGCCACCATAAACAACTGGCAGAAGCCTCACTCCCACTTCACTGCATCTCCCACTTTGCATGCAACATATCCTTACTTCTTTTTTTCCCTAAACCAGACTATTTTACAGCTGGATCACTTTTCCCATCACTTTCACTCTGCAGATTTCCCAAAGACTTGTGCCATTTCCCAGCTGGCACTGCAGGAACACACAGCCCTGTCCAACTCCAGGCCTGCAGCTCCATTCCTCAGCCCAGACAACTTCACTCAACCTCCAAGAGAAAAAAAAAATCTTCAGAGAACAGCAGAAATGAGATTTATGATGAACTCCCGTGAAAATGCCAAAGCAGAGTCTTCTCTCAGATTCTGATGTTTTTATTTTCTTCCAGCTCCATGGAAGCTTCCAAAAAAAACCAGAGAACTGCTCTCCCAAATCTTCCTTCCTGCCCACAGATCCAGCTCTGTACAGTTTTCCCAACTTTAACAACCTCTTGGTAAAGCTGGCATGATCCTGTCATTGCACAAATATTTAAAATATGCTGTACACAATAAATATTTTTAATTAATTAACACTGATGTCATTTAGTAAAACAACAGCGCACCAAAGCTGTCAATAAAACCTCAATGTGTGGTCTCCCAAATGCTGAGTGGTATTTCTGCAACTGTAATGGCTATAACTTAAATAGCCATTATATATAACTTAATATAACTTAAAAGCCCCTCCTTGCAAGAATCAAGAGCTTCAGGGCAAAGTTTTTAGAAAAAAGCAGTGTCAGACACTCCTGCCCTGTTCCAACACCTTCCACTGCTCCTGCCCCATCCTGGGCAGCTGCTCCCACTGAACTGGATCCCTGCTCCAAGGGGATTATTTCTCCTGCACAGCCAGTCTGAACAGCACTATATATAAGAGCAGTGGACATGCAATGCAGCTTCTGTTCTCAGAAGATAAAATAAGGAAATGGAAGAGTCATTGAGCAGCTGAAATGTCATTATACAAAGATAATAACTGAACACAATCTGTCATTTCAGAACCCTGTCCTACACTGCCATTCTGTGCAGCCTTCAGCAATCTCTATTTTCCCTCTCATCATTCTTCCTCCCTATTTAGAGCTCTGGAAATCTCGAGTTGCTATCTTGCTATTCTGAGCTCCAAGTGGCACAGGAAGAGGATGCTTTTGTAGCATATTTCCCACTGCAGACTCTCCAGCTCACTGAGCAGCTGACAGGGTCACACGAGGCAGCTGCCACCACAGGCACCCCCTCCAGGGATGGTTTGCAAACAGCCAATCAAACAGGTAATGCCTGACTGCAAACACCCTCGATTTTACACTGCAAATCAAAGTAACTGGCTCAAATTCAGGAGCTGGGCACTGAGAGTGAAGAACAAACACCCACTGTTCTGAAGGGAAGGAACTCTGTTTTATTGCAGGCACCAGGTCACAGCTCTTTGCAGAGCACAGAAAATAAAAGGTCACTGTGTCTTCCCAGAAGCCAGCAGAGTCACATTGGAAATGCCACTTAAACACATCTACGGAATCTACAGGACATCTTTGTTTTGAAAGTGCAATTACTCTTACAACTTGCAAACACAATGCACCAAAAGAAACAAAGCCTATAACTTCAATATTGCTATGTCAAATCAAAATGCTTGATAAAGAATTGCTTTAAGAAATTGAACAGAGTGGTTATTTGCTCAGTTGTTAAACCCCAAACATTTTCATACAGGCTCAACTAAAAATATTTCTCATCAATTATTACTGTACATCAAAAAAATAGCATCATCTGTACAGAAATAGTAAATGACAAAGAAGTCTATGATTAACTGTGAAAAGAAAGAGGTCACATCTGGATTGGGTTTGTGCACCTCTTCAGTTGAATTAATCAATAATTAATTATTCTATGTCCAATTATACTTGAAATCCCAAAATGTCTCATTCCCTGAAAGCCACTGCCCATAAATTAAGACCTACTTACTACTCAAGCTTTCTGTTCAGCTCTTTACTTGCAATTCCAAGCCAAAAGTAAGATAAAAAAATGTTCCTTGGCAATATTTGGAACAGATCACAAAAGGGAAACAAAAATAAAACTCTCCTACTCCAATCACACCAAGTGAGCAAAAATGCAAAGGCTTTTAGAAACTACATTTCATTACCAAGTACAGAGGTAACTACAGAGTTTCTAAGCAGCAAAATGAAAAACAAAACACCCTATTTTTGCTTAATAAAAAAATGGGCAAAAATTATTAATTCGTATAGCACTGGAAATTCCTGAGCCAAAATGTGGCTTCCCCCTTAAATAATTTACACACTCACACAGCAAAACCTGGAGGATTTCTATACTTCCGGCCTAAAAATCTGAAACAAAAGCGAGGATAAAGAGTATCACTGATCACTGATGTGCATCCCCCAAACCTGCCTCCCCCCCGTCCCCTCGGCAGGAGCGGTGCCGGGGGCAGCTCCGGGCTGGGAGCACTCGCAGCGCTGGCTCCAGCACCGGGCAGGTTTGGCAGAACTCCCGCACTCCCTGCGCTCCCGCTCGGGAAATCCGCCCAGCGAGGAGGGCAGGAAGTACAGCGAGTGCGGGGAAAAGCGCGGGGAACGCCACGGCGAGTCCACCACGCACGGAACGTGTAATTCCACCGCAAACCGAAAGCACGCGCTCCATCTCAAACTGTCCTTCACATCGGCAAGGTGCAAACCAACCCCGCGTGGGCTTCGGCCCACGGGAACGATCAGCGAAATTCCCCCGGCAGGCGAGCGCGGGCATCACCGAGCGGCCCGCACCGAGCCGGGGCTCGGGCCCGGGACACGGCGGGCACAGACACGGCCCCGGGGCGGCCCCAGGGAGCGGCAGTGTTCCGCAGAGGCCCCGGGGAGCGGCAGTGTCCCGCAGGAGCCCCGGGACTGCCCCGTAGAAGCCCCGGGGCCTTCCCGCCCCCCCACCCCCGGTGCCGGGGCCCGCAGTCACCCCCGGGATCGGACCAGGCCGCGCCGCCCGCGCCTCGCCGCCCCAGCACCGCAGGGCCCCGCCGCCGCGGCAGCGGGCGGTATCCCTGTGCGGAGGGGAGCGGAGCGGGCCCCGGGCCGTGTCCCCGTGTCCCCGTGCCCCGGGCGGGCCCGGCCGAGCGGCCTCACCTTCCCGGCGGGTCTCTGGGAGCCGCCGGGCGCCTTGTCCGCCATCTTGCTCTGCACAGCCCAGCCCTGGCGCCGGCCAGCCGAGCGCCGAGCACACCGAGCCCCCGAGCGCAGGGCGCGCAGCCGAGCGCCGAGCGGCCGATCCGCGGGCTCGGCTGGAACGGCACAAACGGTGACAGGCGACGGGGAAAAGCCCCTGGATAAACAGTGAAAAGGCTGGCACGGCAAAACCTCCGTTACTGGCTTCGATGCCTCAGCTGTAACTCTATTGAACACCGCGTAAACGAGGTCACAGCCAGAGCTCACACCGCGGTTATCGCGGGTCTGGCATTCCCGCGCTCCCAGGGATTCCAGCACAACGCGGGGTACGCTGGGGTTGATGTGAGGCTTAGGACAAGCAGGTACAGAGAAATTAGCGAGAGCTTTAACCCACCCGCTGTCGATACCCGCTGCCCTGTGCCCCCCGGCAGCGCGGGAATGTGGGAAGGAAGGGCGGGAATGTGGGAATGTGGGAAGGGCGGGAATGTGGGAAGGGCGGGAAGCGCCGGCAGGGGGCAGGCCCGGCCCGCCTCCCACAGCCGGCTGAGGGTGCCGAGGGCACCCCCGAAACGGCAAATGAATAAATCCATCCCCACTGTCACGGGTGCTCCGAGCCCCAGCCCCTCCGGCCGCCAGAGCCTCCCTCTGCGGAGCCACCCGCGGGATTCCCTGGTCATGGGATCCATGGATCGGCAGCACCCAGAGGGATCGGGTGTGTAAGGCACATCAGCAGTGGAACGATGAGGGTGTGTAAGGCACATCAGCAGTGGGACGATGAGCGTGTGCTGTTCCCATGGCTGCAGGAGCCTCCTGGATAAATCCCAGGTGGGAGGAAGGAGGCAGAAATAAGCAGGACTTGGGCACACGGTTCCACTGGTCTTTCGAAAATGTTCTGACGCCCAGGCTTGCCCATAGGGGAGCTCTTCCACTCGAAGAATGGCTTTGGTCAGGGAGCTTTAGTGATGGATTAGGCAAGATTTGCTGCTTCAGAATCCAAGTCGAGCCTTTCTCTTCCCCAGTCTTTCTCAGTGCTTACTTGAGAACTGTTTCACCAGCTTGCAAAGACAGGATAAGTGTCATCTGTGACCTGCTTCTGGTTTGGGGTTTTTTTACATAGTAATGGAAACAGGTGCAGCAAAGACTTGAAAGCAAACCAGCTGGAGAACTTGTACTGGATAGGAAGGGCATTTAGGGCCAGGAAAGGACTCGGGATGCTGCTCCGCTCTCCTGGGACTGCACTCATAAACCTGGCGTGAAAGAATGACTGACATTTGTGGATAAAACCCAAACATCTAGCTGGATAGAGGAACGTGCCCTTGGATGCGAGAGTTTTGGGGCCACTAATGTTTGCAAAAATTTGTGCTCCATTTGGCCTCAATCCCTTTATTTAATCCACCTCATTAATCCTTTTTAATTATCCACTTCATTGTTTAAATCCTCTGCTTACTGCTCAGATTCTGTGCTCTCTTGTAATTAATAAACTACACCAAATTAAGAGCATCAGGATCCAAAGCATGCTGTGAAAAACGGGAAAGATACAGTTGGAGTTTCAAAGGTCATCTCTAAAGATAATTTTTCAGAATGAACTGTCCTGAATCTGCACTATTTATAACACTGCAATAGCACAGATAGTGAATGAGAACACATGTCACTGTCTTGGGCTGAATGGGACAGGAAGGGGAGGAAGGAGAGAGGGAAGGGAAGGAAGCAGCAAGAGGCAGAAATCCGTGGAGAAATGGAGCTGGAAAGGGCAGTTTAATAATAATATTTAAAAGTAAATTGTAAACATTTTTCACTATAATGCAGTAGGTCTGGTTGCCTGCAGACCTGGGAATTGCTTATTAACTTGTTACAGTGACAGATATCATTAGGGCAGTGTACTAGGGGAAATCGTGAATTATCATAAATTATTAACACCAAGCTACATTAAGTAAACCACATGCTGATGTGCATTACCCTTGTCTTTCTGGCTGCTTTTCTCCCCACTTTCATACAAAAGCTCTCTGTTGCTCTCATCCCAGGCCAGGGCAGGGCACAACTGCTGCAATCCTTTCCCAAAGGTGGCTGAGGGCAGGGCAGAGGAAGGATTTGCAGGGCAGAGCAGAGGAAGGATTTGCAGTGCTTTGGAAGCTCCCTCCCCTGGAGCCAAGGGGGTACAGGTTTGGAACTCCTGCTGGGTCACGCTCTCAGGAGTGCATCCCTGGAATGTGTGTGTGTTCCCATGGCTCAGGCAGCAGTCTGCAAGCTGCTTCCCTTTTTCCACCCTCCCCTCCTCCCACCCCTGGCACTGAAGGCCACTAGCCAGGAATTCTGCAGGAATTCTGCCAGCTCCCCCGTGGATCGTGTGTGTCGCTGCTGGGAAGCTCTGGGAGCACAGCACAGAGGTGAGAAGGGCAGCACGTGCAGCTGGAGCCCAGAAAGCTGGGGCTGAAGGGAGATGCTTTAGCAGGAACCACTGGAATAACAAACAGGAGCCAGAGGGTGTGTCTGGCAAAGTTTGAGGTGCCCAGCAGCCTGGACTCGCTGCCACTGCTCGCTCTGCTGGGCTGAGGCCATCTCAGGGTTACTGCTGCTCTGCCCTCCCTCAGCTGGGAGAGCTGCTCCACTCCTGCTTTCCCTCCCAGGACACCCAGGGAACCTGGGATCTCTCTCTGCCTGGGATTCACACAAACCAGGCACAGGAGCAACACCTGACTGGCACTGTCTGGCTGGGAAAGGCCGATAGTCTGCAGTGCCTTTTCCAGGCATCAGTGCAAGTATCAGATGAAAGCTTCATTGCAAAGGTCTGCCTGCAGCTTCCTGTCAGACAGAACTGGCCAATGTGGCCAAAATCCAGATGTGCACCTTCATCAGCTTCATCAGCTGTTTCAAACACTGGGAGTTGGAGATGAGTGCCATGCCTGTCATTCCTCTGTCCACACTGCCAGTCCCTCCTCTCAGGTTACCAACAGGGAGTAGCAATTTGTGCTCTGGGAAACACTCCCACTCAGCACCTACCGACAAAACAATTTCCTCACCGTTCCCTTTGGAAGTGAGGGCTCAATCCTGCAGCCCTGGCAAAGGACAAGCTGTACTTTGCTCTTACCGTGAGCGACTGGGACCTGGGACAGGGTGGATTTTGCCCACGGAAAACACGTGGAATGTGCATCCAGCACCATGCTGTCCTTCATCACAGGGAAACTCATCTCACTGCAGTGCTTACCTTCAGATTTGCTGCTGTCCAGAAAAACAGGAGTTCTAATCTTTCAAAAACAAGAAGTTTAAAAAGGCAACAACCATACATACATACAACCATGCCTTCAGAGGAATTTTCTTAAAATGGGAAGTATTTTTTCCCAGTTTGCTGTGTTCAGAGGGGTTTTTTTCAGATTTTTTTCCAGATGGGTTTTATTGCTGGTTTTTAAAGCATAAAAGAGCACAAACCTGAAGATATTCAACTTGAAGGTAAAGAGGGCAGAAAATAAGAAACTTCTGGTGAATGAACATTCCTGTGCAGCCGTGATGGTGTTGGTTCCTGTTACTCCCTTTTATCATATCCAGCTTTTCTCCCCTCCAAATGACGCTTCAAAATACAAGTATCACTTTCATTTTTCTTCATCCATTAAGGAATTAGGTTTCTAAAGTGTAATTGTCCCTAATTAGTTACTCAAGAAGGAGAAAATGATGCAAGGATTCCTGTTTATCCGGTCTTTAAAAGATAGGGGAGTAGAATCTGTAAATGCAAGTTAATCTCTTCAGTATTAGGTCAAAGCACTGTGTCCACTCAGTTATTACAAACTATTACAATCACTGCAGCAGAAAGTTACCCATCAAGACATTATTTTCAACAAATTGATACACACTCGAGATAAAAAGGATTAAAAAAATCCCCCAGAACAAAAGGAGCGTTTCTGTGTGTCTGTGTATCTCAGTTGTTCCCAGAGAATCTGCAACCCTGAGGCACGGGAAGCCAAGTTAGATAAGGCTAAAGCTTCTCCTCCTTTAGGAGCTGCTCTGTTCAAAGGGAGCCAAACTCTGCCCTCACTCTTGGTCAGGGGGGTCCATGCAAGAATCAGATTTACTAAAGAGCTTCCAGCGAAGAAGGAGAAATGTTTTTACTGAGAAAGAAATCATGGCCATCTGTCTTGGAGGTGAAGGTGTAGAAAGCAAAAAGAGAGGGCCATGGTTGTATGGTAGAGGATTGTGGAAAGCAAAAGCTCTTAAAGCTGTTGTTTGACAGTGGGACTGGCTTGGATTGGGCTAAAGGTTTATATTCAAACACCCCCACTGCTTGTTCACATTAGGACTTGCTGGATTCCTGGGAGTTAGTTTATTTGTTTACTCAGAAAAGCTATGGATAATAGGAGGGCTACGTACAGCCTTTTCCCTAGGGGGCTGAGTATGTTACAGAGCAAAACATGAATTTAGTTGGTTTTTTTTTTTAATTTCCTAACCAAAAGGCATAACTTCACTGGAGAGGGTTGAAGTAATTTAGAATATTTTTTTAGGGTTTTTGATATTTCAGACAGAATGGCACCTTGTGAAAGGACTTCAACAATTAATAAAACAAAGGTGTAACACAGAAACAAATTCACATTGGGTATTTTAACACATCTTTTGTTCTTTGAGTCTTTAGCCAGCACTGATTAAAATTACCTTTCATTGCTTACCTCATTAGGCAGTGCCTTCATCAGTGTTTGAAGAGTCTTCTCAAAGGTTATTTGGAGAGAAAGCCTGCAGAAAACTCTCCCCATGCTAGGAGAAACCCTGGTAAATGCTGACCGTGCCCTTCTAAATATAAACTCTGGTCAGGGAAATGCAGAGGCCTCTTCATGCCCTCCATTACGTGGACTCCTCTCTGTGACCTCCAGATGTCCTGATTGTCCCTGGCTTACCACATAATAGTCATGTAATACTAACCCTGATGGGCTACATATGAATAAGAGGCTATTTTGAGGTTGTAAGTGCCTTAAATTGTAAGGTTGCCTGTGCAGTGTCCCACAGCTGGCCTGGAACAGAATCCTTAGCTCAGTGTGAGATGGGTGCAGTTGTCTGTATGAACACCCAGTCTGTTCAGAGATCACTCTGCCCGTGAGGAATCTGCCTTGCAAACAAGCAAAAGGCTCAGGTCACTAGGAAGGAGTTCCATGAGTGTGACTGGTAAAGCTGCATTGCTGTCAGTGGGCAGAGGTGTGAACTGGGATCTTTAGAAGCTCTGAGATCTCCCTGGCACTTTCTGGCCAGACAGGAAGACCCAGGTTCTGCACGTTTGACATCAGCACTTGGGGCAAGCCAAGGCTGGATCCCCACACAGAGGCAGAGAAAATGTGTATTTATTGTGCACAGCTTGTGTTTATTGTAAGATAATTAACAGGTAAACACACCAGCGACAGAGCAAAGCCCAGGAGCTGGACTAGATGACCCTTGTGGTTCCCTTCCAACTCAGGACAGTCCATGACTCTAAGAAAACTACGGTGGGCCTGTATGATCTGGTATCTACAAGTCTCTCAAGTGATTCTCAGCTCTGCAGAAAGTCCCCATCCCCTAAACATTTTAAGACAAAATATTCCAGGAAGACATCAGAAGTGGAGATAAATGTCCAGACCTTTATCTTGTCTGCAGCATTAGTGTGTACCTCCACCAACACCCAGACAGTCCAGTGGCCACCAGAACTTGAAGGGCAAGCAAACCCCACCTGCTCCTGCCAGCCTGGGCTGCCTCCCCCAACCCCAGAAAGCCTGGGTGTGTGCCCCAGGAGGGTGGGTGCCTGGGTGTGTGCCCCAGGAGGGTGGGGATCCCCGTGCCAGCACTCCCCGGGGCAGAAGGGCCGAGTGCCTCCCACAGCCCTGAGAGTCTGGAGGCTGCAGGAAAGCCGGAGGGTGTTGAGCAAGCCCTGCTGCCACTGCTAGGCCAGCAGTTCCCAATCAGCAGTGGATGCTGGGGTTCTTTGGACACCATCTGTTGCAACAGCTGCTGGTGGCTTTCCAACAGGCCCTTTAGCACAGGTCTAAAACCAGATTGCTCTCAGTCAACCAGCTCTTATCTAACCTCGATGAGGGAGGCTGAAGATCACAGTCCTTTGGCCCTCCTGTAGGGCCTGTGGTGGCACTGCCCACCATAAATGAAAGTGTCACTTGGGGATTATGAGGAAGGGCCACCAGAGCCTTTCTGGGAGCTGATGTGGTGGGAGCAGGGCAGAGGAAGGGGAGTTCTCCAGCTAACAGCTCCTCCCCACCAAGTGAGCAAACAGCCCAGCATCTGCCTCGTCTCTTCTCCAGGGTGGCCTCTCTAGAGCTGAGCAGCCCCGTGAGAAGCCTGACCTTTAGCAGAGGCTGAGCAGTTTGTGTTAATCCTTTCCTCTCCCTAAATCACACCCTGCAAAGGCAGTGGGGCCCTGCTTGTTCCTGAGGCTCACTCCAGGCAGGATCATCCCCCCCCTCCTGCTCCCTTGGGCCGTGTCAAGGTGCAGAAACACCCGGGCAGCGCTTCCCCCTGTATTTCAATGTTCTGATTATGTAACTGTGCTGCTTGCATAACTGCAACGACAATAAATGTAGGATTTGTCCAAGGATCAACTCGGGGCAGCTCCTGTCAGCCCGGTCCCGGGTCTCCCTGCCAGCCACCCCCCTTGGAATGTGGAGATAATGTAGGTGCCACGTGTACCAGTGGGACACAGCCTGAGCAGTGTCCAGTCAGCTGTCCCTGCACCAGGGAGCCCCTATAAAACACAAGGACGTTGGATCCTGTTATCTCAAAAATGCCTATTTCATGTTTTGCTCCTCACATTGGCTTTTCAGCACTGTTCAGTTGTTTATTTTCCCAGCAAGTCTCCTGTGTACTTTTTTTAAGATTACAAACAGTGTCACCAGTCTGCCCTACTTTTGACAGGTCCATAAAATCAGTATTTTTACTTCAGTGAAAAATGCATTGAAAATCACTTTCGGCAACATACCTTTACAACTTCTTTTGTGATAACTTTAAAAGAAAGGTAATTCTGATTGCCTCCTTGTTCAGGAGATTTTTCACATTGTCATGACTCGCTATCAAATAGAAGATTTTTGTAAAAATCGTTGGGCAGAATGTCCTAATTACACTGGACCTCAGTTTATACCATGTGACCAAATATATATCTCTGAATATAACCATATAGTACATACTTTTGGAAGCCTAGAGTTATCACGTTTAAGACTGAAGGCAAATAAAAAAGGAAACCTGTTGAAGCAGCGGAGAGCAATTGCCTTACTCTGGTTCCTACCTGTGCCTGCATTAGTGACTTACCTTTGCCCACCGCCTCCCGCTTCCTTCGGCCGTGCTAAGGTACAGTAACACCCGGGCAGCGCTTCCCCCTGTATTTTTATGTTCTGATTATGTAACTGTGCCGCTTGCATAACTGCAACGACAATAAATGTAGATTTGTCCGGTGGTCAGCCCAGAGCAGCTCCTGCCAGCCCGGTCCCGGCTGTCCCGGCTGGAGATAAGGTGGGTGCCGTGTGTGTCCCAGCGCAGCCCGGCCGGGAACGCTCAGCCTGAAATAACGCGTTCAGAGCGTGAGAAATGTCCCCAGCTCTCACCGAAGCACACGCGACAGACAGCCAGCCACCCAGCTGTCCCCCGTGCGGGACATTCCCGCAGCCCCGCCGGTCACCTCCCCTTGCCCGGGGCTCCCTCTGCCTGCGCGGGCGCAGCCGCGCTCGGGGCCGGCCGGGCATCTCGGAGCCCCCTTTGTGAGCGCCCGGGCGGGCAGGACCGTGCCGAGCGCTGCGGGGCCGCTGCCAGCCCTCCCTGTCCCTGTCCCTGTCCCTGTCCCTGTCCCCATCCCCGGAGCGGGGCCCCGAGGGTCCCGCTCGGCCGCACATCCCGCTGCGGGGGCTCTGCCGGGCCGGCCCCCCCCGCCGCGGCCGCATCAATCATTAACGGAGGCTCGGGTGTCCAGCGCCTCCCTCCTCGGGAAACCCTACCCGGGGCGGCGGGGGCGTCTCCTCCCGCTGCTCGGAGCGCTGGATGCGCCGCGGGTTTGCAGTTACCGCGATGCCGGGCGGCGGGGCGGGAGGAGCCGCGGCGGTGCCGCCACTGCCCGTGCCGCAATGAGTGATGCTGCCGGGGGCGGCGGCGGGGGCGGAGAGGCGCACAGACACCGCGGATCGGCCGCCGGCGGCTGCGGGCACAGCGGCTCTGCCTCGCCCGGGCGGCGGCGAGGCGGCGGGCCCGGGGCCGGCCGGGGCAGCACCGGCAGCAGCAGCACCATGCCGGCGGACGAGGGGGACAAGGAGGAGGCGGCGCCGCCGCCCCGTCCCGCCGCCCTGCTGCGGTGGGACGAGGTGCCCGAGGACTTCGTGGAGTGCTTCATCCTCTCGGGCTACCGGCGGCTGCACTGCTCGGCGCAGGAGTGCCTGGCCTCGGTGCTGCAGCCCACCAACGAGACCCTCAACTTCTGGACCCACTTCATCCCGCTGCTGCTCTTCCTCAGCCGCTTCGGGCGGCTGCTGCTGCTGCGGGGCGCCGGGGACGTGCCCTTCCACCACCCGGCCCTGCTGCCCCTCTGGTGCTACGCCTCGGGGGTGCTGCTCACCTTCGCCATGAGCTGCACGGCCCACCTCTTCAGCTGCCTCTCCCCGCGCCTCCGCGCCACCTTCTTCTACCTGGACTACGCCTCCATCAGCTACTACGGCTTCGCCAGCACCGTGGCCTACTCCTACTACCTGCTGCCGGGGCTGAGCCTGCTGGACGCCGGTGCCATGAGCCGCTACGTGCAGCAGCGGCTGGGCTGGCAGCTGGACTGCAGCCTGCCCATCGCGGCCTACCGCGTGCTGGTGCTGCCCGTGGCGCTGGCGCTGGCCGTGGGCTGCACGGCCGCCTGCTGCCGCAGCCGGGCCGCCTGCTGCGCCTACCCCTTCGCCGTGCGCACCTTCGTGTTCGCCATGCCGCTCAGCATGGCCTGCCCCATCATGCTCGAGAGCCTCCTCTTCGACCTCCGCGCCCGCAACCCCACGCTCTTCGTCTACTTCTACCGGCGCTACTTCTGGCTGCTGGTGGCCGCCTTCTTCAACGTCAGCAAGATCCCCGAGCGCATCCAGCCGGGGCTCTTCGACATCGTGGGGCACAGCCACCAGCTCTTCCACATCTTCACCTTCCTCAGCATCTACGACCAGGTGCACTACGTGGAGGACGGGCTGGCCGAGTTCCTCAAGGCGCCCCCGGCCGCCCCCACCTACCTGGGCACGGTGGGGTACATGCTGCTGCTGACCGTCTGCCTCGCCGTGGTCGTCAGGAGGTTCCTCAACGTCGCGGATCTCTGCAAGCAGGACTAGCCGGGCCAGCAACCCTCGGGACAGCCACCACCGCACCAGTGACCCTCGGGCTGTCGAGCTTCCGACCCGCGATGCTCGGAGCGGCCCCGCCGCGTCCCGGAGAAGCTGGGAAAGCTGGGGAATCACACCTGTGCAAGAGCCGGGGCCCTTTCACGGAGGGTTGCTGGAGAAAATGCCCGTGGCGGAACTGCTCGTGCTCTTTACACTACTAGGTTACCAGGGGGAGCGAGCAAATGCTTACTGGTATGTTGCTGCTTAGAGTATAAGCTGAAATAATTTAGCTCTACTACTAGGAAGAATGCATGAACGGTGAATGCCACTTACTAATTTCGTAAGGATTAGGTTTAAACTAGCTCTGTATATACATATATATTTATATATCTAGCTATGTATTTCTTAGCTACATATATGTGTATATATATGTATACACCCGAAGACATTTGTGCAATGATTACTCATAGACTTTTAATCAACTCCTCTGTGAAATTTCCTAGCAGATTATGCACTGACATTTATCTTCCTCTGTGATGCTGTAACAGGCCTTAGCAGCCACATACTGAATTTTAAATGCAAACAAATCGATAGCTATCTATAGTTTCTAAGGTCTTGCAGCCTTTTCAGCCAGGGAACAATAGATTTAACAGGGAGAGGAAAAACAGCTGTGAATTATTACAGAATTACCAGTTGATGGAGAGACTTTAATTAGACAGGCAGTGAGCGGTTGGTGTAACCACTCGGATGCTAAAATAAAACAGAAGGATATGTAAAATAATTGAACCAGAAAGGGGTCAATGGAATGGGGGCAGGGGAAGAGGAAGAGCAGTGCATTAATGGCACGGCTCTTCCCTCAACACGTCAGGAACATCTGCTGTGTTAAGGGGGTTGCTAAGGGGCCCCTTTATCTTCCCTGGTAAATCACCCCCAAATCAGCCCTTTGGAGTCCAAGTCAGATGCCAGACTTTCTATAAACCCCTGCCAAGCTCGGTGGGAGTTCTGGGGATGTAAAGAGAGGAACTGATGCATGAGATCCCATTCTGGATCTTTTAGAGAACTACATGGAACTGGTTTCTTCTGCTCTTAAATTAGAGCACTGTCAGATTCACCATCCTAAAATTAGTTGCAGAATAAGATACTGCTGAATCTGAGCTCGGGACTGAAAATCTGCCTCCAGAAGTACTGGATAGTGGCACTTTCTCATCATTCCCCACCTTCTCCTGTTTTGACTCGTGGCTGCAGCTGGGTGTGTTGAAGTTCTCTTTCAGAAGCTTTGGGGGAGTTCAAAGACAAGAATTTAGAGATATTTCCCAAAGCAGTATCTTTTCAGAGCAACCCAGACATTATTATTGACACTCAACAAAGAGCTAACTGTGGTTTGAACGTACTCTCTGTACACAGAGCCATTTTTGTAAACTGTATGCAGATTTTAAGCAGATGGGGGTTGATTTTGTCTGGCAGAACAAGTTATGCAATAACATTACACAAGGGGGTTACATATCGAGCTTCAGGTGAGAAAACACTTGTCTGTGCCACTGTCAGAAGGGAGGTGGTACTTCCTTAGGAAATGCTGGTGTCACGCTGGGCAGTGCTGGAGTGGCTCTTTATCTCAGTCCCTGTTGTAGACAGATATTTATTTCTGCTTGGCTCTGTCCCATATTCATGGGCATGGCATCTGAACCCCAAGAAAATGTTTTGAATCCAATCCCACAGTCTTCTGTAAGACAAAGCCCCCTTTGTTCATAATGGGAATATGGGAAGAGCTATAGCTGGGGATTATGAGGCCAAATCCTTAATATGGGTCAGAATCATCACAGAAAGCAGTAATTTATATGTCCTGTACCAGTGTCAGCAGCTTTGTGAAAAATTCTCAATGGAAGTGCATAAGCTCACAGAAAATGACACTCACTTCATTTTATCTCAACTCATTTTAAGTACAATGAGTTTGAATATTTTAAATTCTCAGTGAATGATTAAAATGGCCCAACCAAAAGATGTTTTTTTTTTTTTGCCAGCCACAATCCTGCTAGTACATAATTTCTGGTAGGGCCACGTGTGGTCTCTTAAAGAGATTGGCTATGATTTTCTGAAACAGCAGTTCCCAAACTGTGGCCCCTTGAGTTATTGCTGATGGGCCATAAAAAACAGCGTGGCCCCATGTGGCTGGCTCTGTTTGGTTTTCATTTGCCAACCTGCATTAAAGAAAATGAAAACGACATGAAGTATTTTTATTTTTACATCTTTCCATTAACTTTTGTTACTCATAAACATAGCATTGCTTTATCAACCAGCAGAGCAGAAAATGATCTGCAGCACTGGGAGAGGAGGCTGGTTCACAGCAGTTATTCTTTGAAATGTGCTTTATACTGTAAAAACCCTGAAAACTCACAGTAGAAAGCCAGTGGATCAAGACCTGCAACGATGTCATCCTATGAATTTCCATAACTGCAAAAGAGGCCAAAAATCTTTGAGATGGGCTGTATTCAAATTAAAATAATAGTGGCATAGTAGTTAGAGCCCAGTGACTCATCCAAGTTTCAAAACTAATTACATAGAAAGGGTTTGCCTGGGAGATGCCACTAGCACGTCCAACCAGCAATTAAAAACTAAGAAATAAATCAGAAAGGCCAGGGACAGCAAATCTCAGCACTAGGAGACAGCTCAGAAACAAGCAACAGTAAAAGCCAAATGCAAGAGAGGGAGGCTTTTAAAGCACACTGGGTAATGAATGATGTTTGTGCTTGTCAGTCACGACGTAGAGGACATCTCGAGGGGCAGTGTCAAAAATGGCTGTTGCTAACTTGTAAAAATACATTTGATATTTGCAGTTAGGCCACCCAGGGTCATCTATATATATCTCAAAGGCAGATAACAGTGTAAAGTTTGGATTGCACCCAGCTGCAGTTTTGCTGGAATCTTACTGCTGGTTCCAGAGTGCCTGGGAGCCCCAGTCAGGCTGGAGCTTTGGTACCTGGCTCTGATAATGAGGATATTGCTTCATTTGGAAGTTTCTGCTGGCAGATTGTTGGGGTGCAGGCCTGAGCACCTCATGGAATTCTTTGTGCACTCTGGCTGCAAGCACTGCACTCTCAGCCACTGTAAGCAGGCTGCATGAATCCCAAGGGAAAGGCCACAGGGAGATGTGATTAGAGCTGAAGAATTCTAATTAATGGGGTTTTGTTTGTCTGTTTGTTCAAAAAAAACCGTGGCTACAAATTAAAAAGGTGGAGTGAGTGTGGAGAATATCTAGGGAAATGCTCCCAAGTGTCTGTGTTTACCCAGTGAAGGGCATGGAGGGAGATAATCCACTTGCCATGTCCCATGGCCAGTCTTCCTGAATACAGACAGAACAAAACTGACTTAAAAGAGATTAAAAGTGGAACAAGGTGTCTATAATTACAGTGCTTGGATGTGCTCACAGAAGTGAGTCAGCATTTGTTTGACTTGTAAGGGTGAAGGAGCACACCTGACTGAACGTGTGGAAGCGTGTCCAGAGTTTCCACAAGAGGTCTAACCTGCAGTCTGGATGCGTGAGGACATCCTGCAAAGCTGACTTTTTGCATCAGTACCTGTCACAACATTTTTATTATTGCCTGGGTACCTGCCATGAGATCCACACTGTGCACTCGCAGCTCACGTTGAAAACCAAAAAGGCTTTTGGGGCCTTTTGCTGCAGAATTTGTGTGGGGATGGGGGCCAAGGTGAGCGCTGGAGCGCAGGGGGATGGCCTGGCAGTGCCTGTGTGTCTGTCTGCCTTCAGCACTGACCTCCAGGCTGGCACACGTGTGCCCACGGGCACTGCCTGCTGCTGGGGACAGCCCCCAGCGTGCTGGTGGCACAGACAGCCCTCCCTGCAGTCAGCATGTGCCTACAGCTGCATCTGCACACGGCATGTGTTCAGCAAGCACAGCCTCTGGGAGCTTTAGGCTCATGTTTGTGTAGGACTGATGTACCTGATCTGTAGTAATTGTCCAGTGTTCTGTGGTGATACATCATTTCTTCCTCTGCAGCATCTTCACTTGAAGGTCACTGTCCAGGGAATCTGTGAAGCTCTGAGCAGCTTCCTTAGCAAAACTGGAATGTGCAGCCTGGAAACAAAGGGAAAGGTTTCATCTGCGTGCTGCACTGATAGAAATTTAGCAGTTAAAAGTAGAAACACGTTGGGTTTTTTTTTTTTTTTTGCTAAAATGATAGTTCTGCTTAATTGTCCAAGTGTTGTGCTTATTATTTATTTGCTGAATCCAGCTACTTGTTGTCAGGTTTTTGTCAACAGTGTACCTGCAGAAATGACAGTATGAAAGTTTTACTTCATGTTTAAGTAAACTCTGAGGCAGCACATGCATAAAGCATTCTTGCACTAAACTCAGTTGATTGCCATCCACATGCCTTACAGAAGCGAGTCATACCTGTAGGAATTGCCCAGATTAAACTGTTTTTCATTGCCTGGGAGAGTAAAAACGACCAAGTGGCCAGTAAGAAGCTGAGGAGTCAGGCACTCCTGGGGTCTTGTCCCTGCTTTGCCACTACCTGTTCTGTAATCTAGGGCAAGCTGTTTAAACCGCGTTCATTTGGAATGAATTCAATCCGTGTGAAACACTGGAATTGTACCAGGGTTGAATTTGACCCTCTGTGTCTCAGTTTCCACATCTGTACGATGGGGAGAACATACCTTACCTACCTCGCAGGGTTGCTCTGAAGACAAGCTAATGTTTGTAAAGCACTTCAAAATGCAAAGACCCTCCTAGGTGCTAAGAAGAAATAAATATTTACTGAACTCCGGCAGAGAGAATGTTGTTTTTTCCCTCATCTCGCAGGGAGAGGACCATGAACGTTTCTAGACCGTGAACTCCTGGGACAAGGGGGACAAACCCTTGTCGTGTCCATGCTCCAAGGAAATTCCCATCCTGTGTCCTTTGGAGCTGAGGGCAAAATTTCCACTGGCTTCAAGTAGGGGGCAATCACGACCTGAGCAGTGTGAAACAGGCTGAGGAAATGCTTAAGGGTCAGGAGTAAAGAGAAAAAATACGTGACTGGGGTGTTCTTCTCTTCAGAAATTCTCACTGGTGACTTGTGCTGAGGGGCACTGGAACACTGGATGAGGCCTCGTCGTTCATTCAGCCGTGGGATGTATTCCAGTTACCATGAAATAATGGAGCAGGGTTTGCCATCAGTGTTTGTAAGCAGTTTTACAGAGTTCTCTAATTTGGGTCTCTCCTGATGACGTCTCAGTTGCCACTGGGAATTTCAAACTATGTCAAGCTACTTCTTATTAGAGTAAAAAGACCTTAAATAAATGAAGCTTTGAAGTAAACATGTGTAATCATTTGGGAACATAAAATTATATTGATCAAACAACTTTCTCTTTTTCCCTCCTGTTCCCCAAAAACCAACAACTTGGAGGCAATCCTATTATTGATTGAGTGAAAACTGGACTTGGATCTTCTGACCCCATACGTGCACTCTTCCCTTGCCAAGGAGCCCTGAGTAATTATCCTGCTAACCCACTCTGCCCATCTCCTGCAAGGGCTGATAAATCAGCCCCACTGAGCAGAGGACCACGTTTGTGAGAGCTTTTCTAACTGGCAGCAGTAGCAGAGGGGGAAAAAAAAAAAAAGACATCAAAGGGTTTGAGTGGTTCATTAAGTCAAAGCCCCTACCATCAGAAATTCTCCCCATCCAATTAAGTCAGGGCTACACAACCAGCACCCAAATTACAGCTGAGATGTCACTCTCCTCAGAGGATGCGAGGCGGTGTCACACACACTGAGCGACACAAACCTCTGGGTGTGGAATAAAAAATGATCTGCACATCTTGCTTAGACAGATGCTGCTCCATTCCACTGAATTCACTCATAAATTATTGACCAAGACAAAGGAAGCAGGCTTGTGCTTAAAGCTGCCTGTAAGGAAACACCACCAGCAGAACTTCTGCTTCCTGGGCCGTGCTCGGCCATCCTGAACCGGGGCATTGCTGTTTGAGGGAATGCCTTAAGATTTGGGGTTGTGGCTGGGGGTTAACAGTGTGGAGGAACAGCTTGTAGCAAGCCAGCTCTGTCTGCTAGAGGTTCAAGCACGCTGCAGTAGGAGGTAACACGTTTAGGGGTCTGTGCATGCAGTGAACAAAAAGTGTGAATTTTTGTGTGGTTCTGTTGGGAGGGTTTGAAAATTTCCTCTTTGTACACTTTGGGATGCTGACTACTGTCTGTGTAATGACTATGCATTTTTAGCAAAAAAAAAAAAGAGGTGTGAGCTATAAATAAAGTTAATTCTGAGTACATTTTTGCAGAAATGCATTTTTAAAGGTTTGGTTTGGGTTTTTTTTCATTTCTTAGTGCAACTTACAGGGACACCTGTGGAATCAGGAATGTGGGGAAGGTACTTATCTCCAAACACAGGTGGTGTTGGCATGAGTACAGGAACTACCAGTTCTTGTGCAGAGGTGTTGGTATCTCTGAAAACACTGTAACAGCAAAAGTACTGTCACCATTTTGTTGTCTTTTATATTTTAAAGCAATAAAATGGCATTATCGCCTTTTTACTTCTCCAGTAGCTGTGCTAATTCATGACAGACATCCCTGTTATATTAAGATCATTAATATCTATAAGGAGATGGGTGTTCAGCCTACAGAGCTCACTGAGAAATCAGGAAATTGGTAGCAGCAACATCAAGAATCACAGCAAAATACTGACTGCAAAATGAAGAGGTCTATTTGGCATCAAAGTTTCCCATTTGGCAGAGTAGGAACGTTTCGTGTGGCAAAATGCTGTTTTCAGTCCAAGTGAGGCACCAAAAAGCACTCAGTGAACTGCAATTACATAAAGTATCTGCTTTAAGCCTTTTCTGTCAAAATTTAGCACAACAGGATGTATCCCAGCTTAATTGCAGGCACCCCCTGCTCCCGTTAAAAGACTGAACACAATGGAAAACTCGAGGATCTTCTAGTGTAGGTCTGTAGAATTCCTTCCAAAGGTCTAAAATTCTTGAGACTCTCATTTGCAGACTTTGGACACCCTGTTTGAAATGACTTCAAGTATTTGATGATCCCAGCAAAAACACCCATTGCCCCCTCACAACCAGAGGCTTCAAGAGCCTACATCCTGCAAATAAACAAATGCTTCACAAGACTGCAACCTGCTGTTCAGATTGAAGGCCTTTCACAGGGTTATCAGGCTCTGCATCTGACTGCTGAGTGTGAGCATGCTGGAGGAAAACCTCACAAACTGACAGAGCCAGTGAAGATGGCAAAACACTCAGCAGGATGGGAGGCAACAAAAGTTACAGCTGCTGGACAGGTGATTTAGTGAGGTCAGCACCTCAGCCCTCTAAGGTGGCTCCACAGTTACTCTGATAACCTGCTGGAAATCCGAAGGCAATCCACGTTTTGTTGCAGTGACATCACTTCTCTGACAAATGGCCCTAAAAATCAGGACAGTGTATTTGGGAAGGAACAGAGGAACATCTGACACAACAACAATAACCTTCAGATTTTACCTCATCACAGGAGAATGGATGGTTAGAAGGATTTGTGAGTAGAGATGAAACTCATCAAAAATTAAAAAGCTGGTAAAAACAGAACAAATCGGTATCAGTGCTAAGGCTAAATCGTGGTTTCAGTGGTGAGAGTCTCTGGGCAGACACTGCAGATGCAGGTTTCTTATCAGGAGTGGCAGTTCACTGCTGTCAGTGGGGAGCTGGCAATACCCCTCTTGCCAGGGAGCTCAGCCTTTGGGAATGTGATCCGTGATTTACAGGAGCGGAACAACAGCGTCACACAATCTTTGGGGAGAGTAGGCAATTTTCGAGAGTTCTCTCATTTGAGTCTCTCCTGCCTTCAAAACCTAATCCTCTCATGTCCCTCCTGACTGATGAAACATGAAAATATGGTGTTTTTTCATTTTTGGTGTTAGGCATACTTCTCCTCTGTTCTCCTGTTTGCTAGGAAACCTCTATTCTCTGTCACTCTTCTCTGTTGTCCTGAGAAACTGGGCAATTCCACTTGTACAAGAAGAAAACCCCTGATTCCCCCCCCCCCTTTATATGCTGGGCTCTCTGCATCCACAGCCCTGGGGCTATGGAATTCAATCACTGGCACTCAGTAGTGGTCCAAAATCTCAGCTTTTCTTTTTAGCAGCACTTGGAAAGATAGCTATGAAATGTCAGTGGGGTGGATAACAAGCAGCAATATCCACAGCCCTCAGAAATAATATAAATAATGAGCAAAAGGTAAGCAGGTCCCCGGGACAGCTTTTCTGATACCTTGTGTGCCCAGGCATCATCTCTCATTATCCCAAATTTAGCGAAGCTCATAAGCACATGCCTAACTCTAATCTGAGTATCTGTTTATCTTTGTTCTTTGACAGGGGGGGCTTTCCCTTGTGTTTAAGTGCCCTAGAGAAGCAGAGCCCTAATGAGCAGCCAGTGCCAGGGAAATGCTGCCAGCAAGAGCCTGGCACAGCAGCTCTGCCATTCAGCCCCAAGGCAGTGTCCTACCCCTGACACCCAAGGCTCACATTCCCTACTCAGCCTCAGCACTTGAAAGCATTTCTCCTTTCAGGCCATTGTCTGAAGATTTTAATACAAAACAAAGAGCAAAATACATATGTAAAACTAGGAATGCACCAACTTGGCGATGGAACAAAACTGCACGCTCTCTGTCTGTCCCAGTTGTGTTATCCCAACTGTCTTTCTTGTGGTCTGGTAGAAAATCTGGTAGGTTGGAGAAAACCAGTTTGGAGCAGTAACCAGAATCACTGAGCACTATCAAATACATTCATTAGCCAACTTAGTTAAAATGAGTATTTACTTCTGTATTATACAGACTGAAAGATTAAACACAGAAGCTATGTATTCCATGAAGAATACCTTTGTCCCTAACAGTAGAGCATATTCCTTCAAACTGCAGCTATGCTGCTCCAACAGAAGCATGCCATCTCCTTTACTGTAAACTTCAGATGTACTTTGGATGATGAGAAAGTAATTTAACTGATTTCAGTGAAACAAAGGGAACTGAGGGTATTCAGGAATGGAAAGCCTGCTCCAAGGCAATACTCAGGTTGTTAATACCACTTGAAGTCACAGCTAGCTCAGCACTCAGCAGCCCTAACACCTCAGAGGGAATATACAGCCAGTGCACATTCAGAGCTGCTCTACTGAGCCCATCAGCAATCCAAGGGATACAGTGAATTGATATAATGACTGGGAAATAGCACATACCTCCATGACAGTTACTCTATGATTAGTAAATTCCTGTATTCAGACACAGGCTGAATTACTTACATGGTAAATATGTTCAGACAGCAACATTCCTAAAAAAGCTGGGAGTGCCCCACATACTCGTTTGAGGTCTCAGCTGTTACCAACGAGACATTTCCTTATGAAAGGGGGGAAAAGGGGACAAACTCATCTCACAGGGTTTAAACCATTTGTGGATTTTGGCTTTGCTGGCAGACTTGTTGCATAGGTTTGCACAAAGCAAATGAACTGGTGGACTTACAAATATTACAGAGTGAAGCAATCACTGTGTTCTCTTCTCAAAGTCACAGTGACTTTCTCCAAGCAGAGTTACTGAGGACCTGCAGTGAATCTGGCCCTCTCCCCTTTCCAGCAGCTGTGGCACGGAGTGCGAGTCCTCTGTGGAAAGCACTAGATGTTCATCCAGTAGTATCTAAAACAGTTTATTGCTGCTTTTAAGTCACCCCAAGGAATGTTATTCATTAGCCAAATATGCACATATAGCTAAGAAATATTTGTGATTTTCAGGCTGTGGAAGTGTCACAATCTCTAGCTTCAGTGTCGTGGCAGAACTGCCAGGTATGTCCCAGACATGAATGACTTCCAGCTTATTACTCAATACTCTTTGTTTTAAAAGCCATTCCAGTCCCTCAGTAGCTCATGAATGAAACAATCTGCAACAAACAGGCTGGTCAATGAATTCTCTAAGGTGTCAGCTTCCCATGTGCACTAGAATAGATCAGCAGTGGCGAGGTTCCCTTCCCAAGTAATTCCTGAGCTAAATTCACAGACAAGCACCAGACTCAATTCTCTTCCCTTGGCATTTTGCCTGGAAGGCTCAAACAGGCTGGAGAATAAGGCTGACTTGGAAAAAGCTCCCTTATCCTGCTGTTCCCTCCTCACATCCCTCCAGTGGCGGCACAGAGGATGCAGCAGGGGTGCAGTGAGGCACAGGACATCTCCACGCTGCACTGGCCCCTGCGTGGCACTGAGCCTTCTGATCCCACCAGGGCTGCCCCACGCAGGACTCAAACAGCCTGAGAACCAGGCAGTGCCAGCCCGGCCTGCCTGCTGTGCCAGGCGAACCTGGAATAAAGAGATCCAGGCCTGCTGTTCAGGGGAAGGTTCTGCAGCGTTAGGCTGTGCCCAGCAGAGCCACGAAGGACACTGAGGTCAACCAGCAGGAGTTTCCTAGACAAGGCTGAAGAGAAAACCCCAGTCTTTAACTCAGCAGTCAGTTCTCTGCAGTCTGAGTTTGATTGAATCCTCACATTTCACCAGCCTGGAATGAACTAAAAAAAAAAACCCCAAATAAATTATTCCCATATATTGAAAACCAGCAGGTAATTGGGGCTGTTTGGCTGTGCCATGCCCAGCAGCAGGCGGGGGGTGAGGACCCAGCCCCGCAGGTTTTGGGAGCGGGGCCGGCAGGAGGAGCGCTCAGACCGCTCCCGACCGGGAGCCTCGGCCAGCCCCGAGAGCAGGGCATGGATCCGGCACAGACAGCCCGGCCAAAATAATGCCTTGGGGGCAGCTGCTTGCTGATATAATCCCAAATGAAAAGATAAACTGTTCTGAAGGGGATGACGCTGCCCTCTTAGGCATTCCTGGAATATAAACTGAGCATGAGTCAGGCAGAGTGAGAGGATGCATCTTGCCATGTGGACAAAGAAACAAATCAGCCAATGAGTAAAAAAAATTCTGGAGGTATCCTTTTATGCAGGACTTCACCCTCCAGTGCCTGGAAGGCTGCAAAGCTGAGCAGTTGAAAGTCACTCATCAGAAATGGCTCCTTCCTGGCCCAGAACATTCCGTGAGGATTTCTCAGGACACACTCAGGGCAGGTGAGAGGGAGCAGCCCTGATGCAGTCTGAGTCAACCATGAGGCACACACACACACCTGTCCATCCTGCCACAGCTGACCTGTTGCCTGCTGGATGGGGATGACTTTTTTAATCTGCCAGTTTTCAGATCCATGTTCATGCAGCCTACCTGCCACATTCCAGCTAACATCAAACAATGCACAGAAATTTCATGCTACAGATTTCGACACCTAAAGCATTAAAAAGTACTTTCTGAAATACTGCAGTCCTTTTTTTGGCTCTAACATTGCAATGTCAATTAAAGTACCATAACAGGGCTATTATTCAGTCTCTGCTTGGTAGTTTACAGCAGGAGCTGTTGGATTAGCTGTGCTGTTTGTAAAGCAGGGCTGCCACTCATCCTTGCTGCTCAGTGACAGCACAGACAGCAGCTCTTGGCTCACCGTGACCCTCGAGCTCTCCTGTGGAGCTCTGATTCATTTTGGCCAGTGAGGCTTCACTCCCCACCTGCAGCCCGAGGTCACACAGCACCTCTGAGACAGCCCTGCTTTGCTGTGCACTGCTCAGCCCTCAAATCAGCCTGTTCTGGGCACAGGCACAGTGCAGAGCTGCCCCGAGGCTCTCAGATGATCTCCACAGCCCCTCTAGAAGCTGGGATATGAATGAGCCTGGTCCACTCCTTTCTCATTTACCACCGACATATGGGAAAATGTTTCCCAGTGTGAGTTCCTGTGCAAGCTGCCCAGGGACCCCTGCACCTTGTGCTGGCACAAGCTGTGCAAGTCAGCAGCTCACTGCGTGGATACAGACCTAGCACCTCATCAAAGTGTTTCCAAACCTCTCTACTGTGCTACTTTCTTCCTTTCATTTATTCCTTCACTCTTTCTGACCCAACTTCACCATCTCGTCCTCTCCTCTTTGCAAATTTGAAGCTTGAAGCCCTATTTTTTTTTAGATCAGACTCCTTGAGTGCAAGCTGAGCATTGTCAGCTGCCTTCAGTGTGGGTGGAAGCTCTGCTAGAGAACCCAAGGTGGAGCACACAGTGAGCTGTCCCTGCTGTGTTCAGGGCACTGCTCTCTGTGCCAGTGCCACACCAGTGCCCTGCCTGAGCCTTGTTTAGCACTGTGAAGCTACAGGGACTGCTGTCACACAGGCAGGACAAACAACTGACTTCCCACCTACCTGTGGCCTTCCAGAAGTCTTGTCTTCCTGTCTTACACCACTGGTTGTATTAGCACTAAAGGAGAGTAAATAATTCTATGTCCCACCTGAGAAGTGGTGAAAATGCAGCCATGCAGGCAATCACGCTTGTACAATCAGTTAAATGCAGCACTAACATAATCGATTCTGACATCCTGTTGAAAACTGAATACATTTGTTTCCACACAGTCCAGCTACAGGTAAAGCTTTTCTGGATATTTCAGCCCCAATATATAAACTAACTCTCCACACAAGCTATCTAGATACAAAACATCCTCTGAGGGTGGAATTCTAGACTCTGAAGAATTTGGCAATAGCAATATTTACTGTTTTCCCTGTCAGATTTTGTTCTCAGGACATCATCAGTCGTCATTTCTTTGTCGACAGGTTTTGTGGATCTCAGCGTGACTGATGGACTTGCAAATCCCATCAGTGAGCATCCAGAGGTCTCACTCTATTTTCTGATAACTGCTGGGATTTACTCTCAGAGTGTAAGAGAAGTTCTGCAATATGAGCCCCATCTTTCAGGCTCAATGTCAAACATTATAGGCTTCTAATAATAGAACCCCCCCAATCTGCCTGGCTCTGCCACAGGGAGCGTCTCAGGAGGTCACAGCTAAGACAGTAAACAGTGACCCTTCCGAGGGACATGGCAAGAACTGAAAGCCTTCAAATGTTGGGGAGGTTTCTCATCTCTGTGACAGCATTGAGCAGCATATTTACAATTTCTCTTACACAAATTATCACAGGATGCACAGAACTCGGGGGGTTTATATGGATCTTTATATGTAGGAAAGACAACCATCTACAGGGTGAGCTGATGCTAAATCTCTAATTTCAGACCTCACTTATGATTGTGTATTGAAAGGTTTTTATTTTATGATGGGAACATGGTAGAAGAAATAGAAATGTAATAGGGAAATAAAACTTTCCCCACATTATGCCTTAATTCGAAGAATTCTCTCGAAAATTCTCACATTCCCTTAAATTACTTCCATGAAGAGATCAAGTGGCAGAAGTATCAGTTGCTTTGGGACTAAGCAAAAATAAACAAAATTAAAAAAATAACAAAATAAAATAGTTTTGAGTATTCATCATAATATAACTTAGGGGATTCTTACCTCTTGCTTGTTCTTTCATAGCTTTGACACAAGACTTGTAGATGCAGAACTCTGCTATGTCACTTCCATCTCTGAGTTTCAAGACAGAGAATTCTCTGCTTTTACAGCGACTTTCCTTAAAAATGTTCTTTGAAAATCTTTTACCTGAAAATATGTTTTAAAGGTTACAGGTCATTTATTGCTCTGCAGTCAAGAATTTCTTTCCAGGTGTCAGACACTACTGTGCTTTAATTATACAGTCCTTTGAGAGGTCTCCTACTGTGAAATTTTCTTTGTTTTCTGAAAGTCATTTTATTGGCAAAACATATGACTAACAAAAGGGATATGACTCTATGCTTACTGTATTATGAATTACTATACTGTTTACAGCTGAGCTTTAAAAACAATTTTCAGACAGCTCTGGCTTTGGTGACTAAAGCTTTAAACCACTTAGGGTTTTTTACTCCTTTATTAAAGCCAGAGGTGGGGAATTTCTCATTCCTGATGCCCTTTTTTGTCAGGCCAGGCCTGGGCGTCTGCAGGTCAGACAGATGCACTGGGACCATCAGTGCATTTTTGAGTTCTCTGATGGAAACTCACACGAACTGTAAGAAAGCGTTAGAAAATTGTGACACGCTGCCTGATGCACAAACTGAGATGACGTGAGGGCAGTTCTCCTCAGCCTGCACAGAGCTTACAGCTTCACCCCTTCTGCCTTAGCCCTGAAGGAGAATGTGTTGCCTGAAACATTGTCTGTCCTTTCAGCTGGTGCAGTGAAAACTGGTCAGTGGCTCGGAACGGTGCCTGGACGATGCCTTGGTTGAGCACCCTGAGAAACCTCCCTGCTGGAGCTCCAGCCAGCCGGGAATGTTCCCCTGGCAGGCAGGGCTCAACAGCTCTTTATTCCAGCCAGACACAACCCATTAGAGAGCAGCATTCTCCAAGAGACAGATCTGCCTGTGGCACATGTAAATACTGGCTTTGCTTCCACTGGTGTCCGTAGGAGCAAGGATGGGGGGCTGATGTTAGGAGATACTAAGTTCCTAAAATATGTTCTCAGTGATTGCTATATTAAGAGCTGTTTTGCTTTGGGGGATGAAAGGTCTGTTCACTTGATGTGAGGAACAAGGTCTGTCTCAGAGATGTGGAAGAACATGTATTCATCCAAAAGCTCTGCTATTTCAGGAATAATCTGTAAATTATTTTAAGAGTTTGTTTAAGCCGTTGTTAACCATACCTGGCAGATTTCTGGCCAATGCATTATTGTTTCTCTAGACTTCTTCATTCCTTCAAGGAAACTTTTGGGGAGACAGGACTTGTCACTTCTGCTGTTGACACTGTTCTACTTTGTATAAATAATGACACATTCACTGGGCCTGGGACTAACACCTCCACCCTCCCCAGGAGGTTTACTGAGCCATCAGACTGCAGCATTGTTTTTTCTCTCCCCAGCTGGCTCCATGAATATTTAAGGATATTTTACAAAGTGGGACTGTTCCAGTTGAAGGGGCTGGTGGTCAGGTCACTGCTGTGAGGCAGAAACCTAACCTGAATTTGCAGAGGAGAGAATTCCTCTCAAACACAGGTAGGAGTCAGATTTTGTGACTTCTTCAGGAGCGCTGATTTGATCCTCACTTTCTCAGTGGGGTTTACACATCAATTTGTATCATTGTTTTGACAATCACTTCCATAAAAAAGACGTTTTTAGCATTAAATCAAAAAATTTGCACCAAATGAAACAGAGTTTGGAAATTTAATTTCATTTAAAAATATTTAGTTCTTGGGTGCTGAAATTTTCTTCTTTGTCCAAGTATTCAGTCAATTATTAGCCCAAACTAACTTAGACAGTCTTCTCAAGTAATATCTTGTTTACCAGTATGGGCTCCACAAATTCTATGGCTTTTATCTGAGTCTAATCAAAGTTCAGGTAGGTAATTAAAAACTGTGAAATGTACCTGTTGTCACAGAGTGAAGGCCTCCTGGGAAAAGCAGGGGAACCTGGGAATTCACAGCCTGGAAAAACTTCATTTTCCTCCACTGAAAAACATTCAGTTTAACACACAAACTTATACTTTGATGGTAATTCAAACAGCAAACTAAACCAAAACTAGAATTAGGAGTGGAACAGACTGCTAAACTGTCCAAAACTGAATGGCAGATTTAACCCCTGATTCTCACATTAATACAAAGTAGCTGTAGAATTCTGAAATGGAGTCAATTGTCCATCTTTGAACACTATGAGGATGTAATAAAATCAAAGGTCCTGTTGTGTTTGGATCAGACCTCTGATCATTTTTTATAGTTATAACCTTTTGGGTCTAAGTCTTGCATTAGAGCTTGGCTGGGAATCTTTGTTGGAGTCCTCTTCTACATCACAGAAAATGTAAAAGTAACACTACAGGTATAAAATAATACATTAACAATCCAGAGCAGGTCAGAGGCACAGCACACTGAGTTTAGTATTTACTCAGTTTAATTAGATGCATTTGAATTTCACTTAAATTTAAAGCAGGTAATTGAATAACGGTACTTAAGAGGAGACTCTGGGGTTAATAATGCCAGGAAATCATTAGGGAATCCACAGAAGCACAATTCCATCCTGCTAAAAACACACTTCCATCCTGGTAAAAGCTGCAGCCATGAGAGGGGGGAGAGCCAAGAGCCAGCCCAGCAAACATCTGAGGTGCATTTAGGGTGGTGTGAAGGCACAGAAGTGTCAGCAGTGTTTAAGAGCCTGAGAAGCCAGAGCTTTGAAAACTTAGCTGAAAGCTGAATACAGAGATGTTGTGCTGGATAGGCAGCATAAAAATCACCATCTACTGGCCGTACTTACAGCTCAGGCTCCACATAAATCAGTTCCTCTCATTCCCTTTCAGGAATTTATAAACCCAGCATCACATACCTACATCTGCACCTCTTTACAGCAGAGAATTCCTTGCTGGTTGACACTGTGCAGGATAATTATTATCAGTACATCTGGAAGGATGAAGGAGTGCTGGCTCAGCATCCTCTCAGAGATGGAAAGCACACATCAAACAGGAGCACAGGAGCTGCACCAGTCCCTCATGCACTCTGAGAGGCATCACTGCTTTGAGGGGGAAGGGGTTACAGCACTGCAGCTCTGCAACTGCAGAACAGGGAACAACAGGAATTTCAAGAAATACTCACCAGTCCTTGGAAATTCTGTCATTCCTTATTCAGAGATGCTACTCATCCTCCAGAAAATGTTATGTGGTAGAGGCAGGCATTCCTGGGTCCTTTCCTGCCAGGATTAAAATGAAACTTGACTGTTATCTCAAGAATGAGCCCAAAGACCAGACTTGGATTCTGGAAAGACTTTTCTCCTCTCAAAGTACCCTTTTAATAAGCGAGTTGAAGGATTTAAACATAAAGACTCATTCAAAACAGTCGCCTGTGCTCAACTGTCCACGTCCAAACTGAAATTAAAGTGCAGTATGACTTACTCAGTCTGGCCTTTATTTTGTTTGGTGGATATGGGAAATTTCCTCAGAGACTGTTAAAACAAAAATAGTCTGAGGCTCTTGAAAGGACTAAACCAAGTAACTCCTGGAATACAAAAAGCATAAATTGCTGCTTAATTCTGGCCTTGCACTTTCGATTCCTAAAGTCCTAAAGGACTGTTGCTGGGTTAGAACTGCCTGTCATGCAATTGTTTTCACATAGCACGAGAAACACTGAAGCATTTTACACCAACTATATATCTAATTCAAATCTATAATGCTGTTTCTCTAATGCTTTTCCAGTGTTTAAGTTACTGCTGTATATATTTTGTAACCAAAACTGCTACTGTCTTGAAGTCTCTGGTCTTGGCTCCTAAAATTTCCAATTTTCTATAACTTTTCTCCTTAATTCCTTAGCATTGTAATGACCTATAATATTTTGCCCATAGCAAGGAGCTCTGCAATACCATGCTGAGCTTCATATTGACAATGACATTTCTTTACACATTAAATAATGATGACTCTGTGAAAATCATTACCCAGCAACATAATAGATCCCAGATGTGTTTGAAAAACACAGCATTAGGCTAAACTCTGAATTCTGGCCCGGAATGCATGTGTGCATCTCCCAGGGCAGTAATTCAGCTCTTAGAAAAAGTAAACTCCCCACTGTAATGCACATGGCAGATAGCTGAGCTCCAGCCACCAGGGGAATGATCTGGCCCCGGTCCTGCATTCCATGACCCCTGTGCTCTGATGGGAAGGAGGCCACGGGGACTGACTGTAATTCCTGCACTCAGAACTGCCCAGCCCTGGTACAATTTATTGTTGCACAGGACCAGCAGTGACCCAACACCCTCCTTCTTGCCAGGGAATCTGTACTGAACAGGACAAGTGAGGGCATGGCACAAACAACAAGGGGAGTCCTTGTCTGTGCCATCGATGTGATGCTGGACCTGGCAGAGAATGGATCGAGATATTCCCTCAGAATTACTGCAGCTTTCTTCACTTGGCCTAATCTGTCTGTTGAAGAAAGGGTATTTTCCCTGTCCTGAATTTCCACGTGGGCTCTCCCAGTGTACCTTTCAGATGTAGCTGTTGCCCTGCTCAGTTCAATGAGGGGCTCCTTTTCCACTCAGGAAAACAAGTGCAAGAATGATCCCAGCTGATGGAAACTTCCTTGTATTCCTCCATCTCTTGTTGCATGGGCTGTCGTATCACTTGCACATTTTGTGAGGAGTTTTTTCCTCATTGTCCCCTTTCTGGTAATTTGGAAGTAGAGAGAGACTTTTCTTGTCAGGAAAAGTAGGAAACCAGCATGTTTGTTGGCTGAACTTAAATTGCTCGTAACACTTTTCTTCTTAAGAGCATTGCAGTAAATAAATTAGATCAAACTGTTCACCTCTTTTCTTTCCTCAATCTACAAACCAGACTCTGATCTAAGTCTTCAGAAATTTATTCATACATAGACATGAGCGAGTCTTGTCATGAAATAAGAACAATGGATCCAAGGATGATTATTTATATATATATATCCCTCATAAAAGTAATTCTATTTTGTATCCAGAAAAAGAAAGCCTACTTTTTCCCTTTTAGTGACGTTTTAGTGTCATTTCTCATATCCATTTCAGTGATCCAATGTTGTGGCTTCTCTCCTGTTTCCTTCCCCAGTGTGTGATACAGTCACTGGGAGTGCCTGCCCCTGGTTAATGGATCCTGGGATGCCTCACTGGAAGTGTTGAAACAATCCTTTAGGAGTCTTGTAATGAAATATCTGTTCACAACATTATGTTTCAAGCATCCTGCTTGATAGCAGGCACTCTGGTTAAGAATTATTAGATCTGTTTTGTTACAGGAATATTTGCAATTTATCAGCAGTTGTCCAATTTATAATCTTTATATTATGATGACAAACTAACTAACAATAAATTCAGCACCATTGCCCTTAATATTTTCTTATGCTGGCAAATAAGCAACTGACCTTGAACAATAGGGGGTAAAACATTTAAAAAGAAAAAAAAAGGAATTCTTGGATACCAGCTTGTATTCCTATGAACAGAAGAGGCAAGCAGAAACTGATGTCAAAATTGCCCAAACTGACAAATAGAAAGACCAGAAGGTAATTTAGGAAAGCCATACTGAAAACCTGTACTGCTTTTGTGATTAATGCATCACTCCTGGTCTCACTGCTAAATGATAATATGAAATATGAAATGTTGCAACTGTATTAAATATGTTATTACCTGAGGTAAAACCAGAAAAGAGACAAAAAATGTTAATTAGACAATGTAAGCTTAGTTCCTAATAAGTTCCTAAACTCCTAAGGTGTGGGAATACTGTCAATGCTACATCTGCACTTGGTACCTCAGTATCAGAATAAACCAGGGGAGGGGAGGTCTATGATTCATCACCCCCATTTTTTATATAAAGCCAGAAACCACACTGTCATCTGATAAACGAGCTGAGAGTGAAGCCTGAAACACAAAAAGAGAGAAGAGTGGGAATTCCAGCCTGGGGAAGGGTGGAGGCTCTGCAAGTTTTCCAGTGACAACTCCTGTGTGGGTTTGTATTTCTATAAAGTAGCTGATTCAATTAAAGGCGTGACATGGATAAATCCTTGGCTTGCAGACCAAAGAAAATTTGGGAATCCTAGGAACTGGGTGGGTACACCAGTTTGTAAGAGTCATTTTAGGTGCTGGGATTATCAAGAAAACAGGGATACATCCTGACTATTGCATGTTGTTCAATGCTATTCTGAGAAGGCACAACTTGTAATTCCAGGAAATACCACAGTTCTTTTGGAAGTGAAAATATCCAGATTTTGGCACCTAAGACTGTACTGAGAGATTGGGGTTGTTAGCCTGGAGATGAGAAGGCTCCTTATTGTGGCCTTTCAATAATTAAAGGGGACTTAGAAGAAAGATAGGGAAAAACCTTTTAATGTGTGGCCTAATGCAATAGGACAAGGGGTGATGGTTTTGAACTAAGAGAGTGTAAACTCAGATAAGATATGAGGAAGACATTTTTTATTGTGCAGAAACACTAAGAGAGCCCTGAGAGATCTTTTGCCATGGTACCGGCTATTTTGTACAGATGACTTTCCACAGAGAACAAGAAGATCTGGTGAGAAGCCCGAGAGCTGGAGCACAAACTAAGCTTTTAGGGAGGAGGGTATTTACAGTCAGATCATCAGGCCACTTTGGCTGCTGCACAGCAAGATCATTATTAAATGTGTGACAGGCAAGATGGCAGGGATGCATGGAGGGACAAGTGGTTTGCACCAACATTTACACATCTCTTCAAAGAACACCTCGGGGCCAATCTGTCACACGGGGCTACATTTCAGGGAGAGGTTTCCCTCTTCCACTTCAGCACTTGTCTCATTGTCAGGCAGACAAGGTCCCATTTGCCAGACAGTCACTAGGAAATCTGTCCTTTGTTAGCTTTGTGTCCCAGCTGTCTTTCCTCAGTGAGTGACAGGGAGAAGCATCATCCCTGGCTGACTGGATCCCAGCATCCCTGGCTGACTGGATCCCAGCATCCCTGGCTGACTGGATCCCAGCATCCCTGGCTGACTGGATCCCAGCATCCCTGGCTGAGCCCAGCACAGCGGGCAGCAGCTGATGGGAGAAGGGGGTCACTCAGGCTGCACATTTCTGCCAGAGCACTGCAGGAAGCAGTGACACCCCAGGACAGTGGGCATTTCTTATAATTACTGTGGCAGTAGCTCTGTAGTTCATGTGTTAAATGCCTGTCACTAAAGAATCATCATTCCAGGCCTGAAGATGCCTCACCTCAGGGATACGGAACACAAAACAGGTTTTCTTCTACCTTCAAAAAAGAAACTGCTGTAGAAAACTTGTGTTGCAAAGTCAGCTGTCAAAAGTTAGACACTTTTTGTTCACATTAATGCAGACACTTTGCTTATGCAACTCCATACTATTTTTGTCACAGAACCTATGCATCATTTATACAAGGAATACATACACAAGGCAGCATAATTAAGATTGCATGAGACTGTAAATCTGCCATCTTTTGGTTTTGAACTTAAAACCTTTCTAGCTGAATTTATAGCCCTTACCTACAAACAATTCTTAACTGTGCATTCCATGGTTTTATCCCAAAGAGACAGGGACTCTAACAGATGCTGATTGAGAAGCTCCCTGACTTCAAAAATGAAATATCATCAGTATATGAAAGGGTTTATTTGATTTGGCTCCCTGCAAGAGTAGAGGACTGGGCTTAGTGAAGAAGAAAGATCACTCCTGTTTCTGTGTTGCTAACAGATCATAATTTAGCTGAAGATTGATGTCAATGCTAACACATTTATTTATGGGTAACTACTTACTGGCCTTTTACTTTCTGTTCCTTCTGCAGTCATCAGTGGAAACAAGCCAGACATCTCTGGGTCACTTCATGGGTGAATTCTCTCCAGCAACATCATTTACATTTGGTAAATATAGCTCAGTTTAAATTAGTGCCTTGTTTATAATTGACTATTTGTGGTATTCATAATCTATTTCATAGTGGGACCCCACAGAAGCCCTCGAGCACATTAGATTAGGGTGCTGAGGGAACACAGGTTCAGGGTGGGCTGCTGGGTGGGCAGTGCCAGGGAGGTGAAGGTGCAGGAGCCAGGTGAAGGTGCAGGAGCCAGGTGAAGGTGCAGGAGCCAGGTGAAGGTGCAGGAGCCAGGCTGCACGGGCTGTGCACAGGTGTGGGGGGCTTTTCCAGCAGCCTTTTCATTGCCTCCATTTGCCCAAGAGGCCTGAGCTGTCCTGTTGCTGCACAGATCTGTAGATGTGCTCGGGTGCCAGTGCAGAACCTGGTAACACGTTAACTGTTCAGAGGTTCAAAACTACCTTTACAAGAGGTGTTCAGTAAGAATACTGACTTAATCTTTCATTTCTTTTCTCAGTCAAACAACTTTGGCCCAAATCCAACAAACATCCAAGTACTGAGTTCATTACTGTACACTCTGCCACGGCCCTTTAAAGGGTATCTTTCACAGCCAGAGCGAAAAGGCTACTAAATGGGTCAAGATCACCCATTGGTAAACAAAACGGACCATTTCAAGTTTACTTTAGAATTTAAATAAAGAAGAAATTTCAAAGCAGCATTACTATTTTTCAGCCGCTGGCGAGGCCGCGCACGGCTGCACAGACGGCAACAGGGAGTTCATTCAGGGCCGGGAGGAGCCCCCGCCCGGAGCCACCTGAGGACAGCGCGGCTGTCGCGGGGCCCGCGGGCTCGGGGCGGGACGGGGGTCCCGGCACAAGGGCCGGGAGAGCCCCCGGGGCCGAGCCCGCCGCTCCCCCAGCCCCGGAGGCACCGGGGCGGAGCCGGGCACACCCGGGGCAGGGGGAGAGAGAGGGCGGCCCTGCCCGGGCCCCTGCCCTGCCCCGGGGGCGGAGGGCCGCGGGAGCCTTTGCCTCCTCCCCCGGCCCCGCACTCACACGAGGAGCAGGCGGCGGTCGGAGCAGCGGCTCCGCGGCCCAGCCCTACCCCAATCGCCGCCCCGAGATGCCGCCCGCGGCCCCGCCACCGCCGCTGCTCCTGCTGCTGCTGCTGCCAATGCTGCTGCTGCTGCTGCCAATGCTGGCCACGGCGCGTCCCGCAGCTCCCCCGCACAGGTACCGCATCCCCGCCATCCCCTCCTCCCGGCAAAGTTACCGCATCCCCGCCATCCCCTCCTCCCCGCACAGGTACCGCATCCCTGCCATCCCCTCCTCCCCGCACAGGTACCGCATCCCCGCCATCCCCTCCTCCCGGCAAAGTTACCGCATCCCCGCCATCCCCTCCTCCCCGCACAGGTACCGCATCCCTGCCATCCCCTCCTCCCCGCACAGGTACCGCATCCCCGCCATCCCCTCCTCCCGGCAAAGTTACCGCGCCCTCGCCATCCCCTCCTCCCCGCACAGATACCACATCCCCGCTCAGGTACCGCATCCCCGCCCCCCGTACAGGTACCGCGCCTCCCTCCCTCCTTCCCTCCTTTTCTCCCTCTCTCCCTCCTTTTCTCCCTCCCTCCCTCCCTTCCTCCCCCGTCCCCCGCAGGAGCAGCTCCCACCGTGCGTCCCTGGGTTGTTTCCCTGCCCGTGAGCGCATCAGGGCAGGGGTTTTTCCCAGCTCCCCGTGCCGCTGGAGCGGCCGTGCAGGGTGTGTGCAGCGTGTGTGACACAGCCGTGTGACACCCTAAGGCACCCCCGCACCCAGAGCTCGGCAGGGCACTCGCTCACCCTCGTGTCCTCAGCAGGAAGGCTCTGGTTCCACGCGGAGGTTTTCCCGGGCTCCTCGCGTGTCTGTGCAGCGTGGCCGGAGCCGACACCGGCACCGGAGCTCACCTGAGCCCACCTGAGCTCACCTGAGCTGGGCCCTGAGCACAGACGGGGATCGTGCACGGGGTACCAAAAACTGCCGGCGAATTACTCGATTAAAACATCTAAATTCAAAGCATAGGGAGGAAGGAAAAGTTTTTACTGCTGTGCTATTTTAACTGCTGTTATATGTACTATAAAAAGCCATTACTAATGAGTTTTTAATAACTGTTTTTTCATTATAATAGCAATTTGCAGTGATGTATCACACCTTGCTCTTATGACGTAAAAAAGGAGGGAAGGATAACAGTCTGTGCAAAGCCAGAATTAAGGCCCAAGGAGTTAATGTTTTCTACACCTAAGTTTGAGCGTTAAATTGCACATTCTATGTCAACAGTCGAATTATGTAAACAATGAAATATATGTTTAATGTTAGCAATGTTTTTAAACACTTAAGTGTTTTTGAGACAGTTCGTGCCTCTTGGCTATTATACAAAAAAATTAATGAAATATATTTAAAAATTAAGACTATTTTTCCTGTTGTTCTCAGGCCTACGTTTACATGTGGAGGAGTTGTGTCTGGAGAGTCAGGGTTTATTGGCAGTGAAGGATTTCCTGGAGTCTACCCTCCAAACAGCAAATGTACTTGGAAAATCACAGTAAGAATTTTTAATATCACAAAATCAGTGCTGAAGACAATGAAGAGCTATTTGTTGTTAATGCCTGTGTTTTATATGGGGTAACATATGTGCAACAATGAAAGCAGCTCAGCTATTTGGAGTTTCTTAGGGTTGGTGTAACATGAGACTCGTGGCTGAAACAGAACTGGCCTTGCCTCATGTCAGAAGTAAATTTTCACTGACCTCCATAGATACACCTCTAATTGTTTTAAATTAACATACTTGCAAGCAAACATCTCCCCTTCCTGTCACTGCAGAAAGCAATAGTGAGTTCTATAGGAGTAAAGGTTCAAGGGGGAGGAAATGAAAAGTTTTCTTGACAAGAAGACATAGAAAAAGTTTCAGTCAAATCCAAAAAATTCAGGCAGGTTTGCTCATGGTGTGCTACCAGGCACGTTCTGCCAGCAGGACATCTGGAGTCTGTCATCCAGCAACCTGACAGTAACAGGGAAGTGCTGTTATTTTATAAATGACCATGTGAAATGAAAGCATGTGGGATGATGGATACTGTGATGCTGAAATGAGGCTGCAGGGCAGAGACATCATATTCATGGACAACAGATGCCATGAAACAGCTAGGACTAAACATTCAGTGCTGGATGTCCTAATCCACAGACCCAGAGAAGGGATGTGAGGGAATGATTACTTTTCCTCACATCTGCACAAATTAAACCCTCTGAAACTGCCCTCTAAATTCCATCTCTGTTTTTCAGGCCCAGTTCACTAAGAACTCTTATGATATTCAGGCCTGTAGAAAAATATAAGAAAGCATAAAAAAATAAGTTAATCTGTGTACTGACAGGCTCACTGAAGACAACTTCAGTTCAAAGGCTGCATCACAGCCTAGGTGTTGGCAGGACAATAGGATGTCACAGGATAATTGTTTCCTGCTGCTATAGAGATGCTGACGCAAAGCAGGAGACATTGATCTGTTTACAGTGTTCGGTTTAAAACCACTCTCGTACCAAATGAGTGATGTAAATTTAATCATTTTAACTGGAGGATCCCAGAGAAGTTGCACAGTTGATTTCTGCAGCTTTCTGTTGCATTATTACTGGGGCTGAGCTAGAGGTTACCTTTGATGTGTGGCTGGCTTCATCCAGAGGAGTATGATGTGAAACACATAAACCTGCTTCCTGCCGGGGAGGGGCTGAGGTGACAGCAATTAGCAGGGCCCACCTGACAATCTGAAGAGCAGATGCAAATTGCATTTTGAATCACACACAAGTGCCTTAAATGAAAGCGGAAAAATGGCCAAAGTTAGTTCACCCATATGATTCGGTATTAGATCTTCAAAGGTTCAAAATTGAAGCTGGAGGGGAATAATAATTTTGTTCGTAACAGCATTAAGTTTTTACCATTAAAAAACTTAGTTTAAAAAGGAGGCAGCACTGAAGAAGCAATTACTACAAAGCTGTAGCAGAGCTGTGTCTACACTCCAGCTTTCTTGGGGCATCTGGCATTTCATGATCATCCTGATCCCAGTTTTCTGCTGTGCTGCCATTTACTCCCACTCTTTGACTGTTGCTTACTTGTTCTCTGTAAGTCACCAAAGCCAGAGAAGGGCTGCACACCTGGAGCAGTCCAGGCTTGCTTGTGCCTTCACCTCATTTAACCCCTGTTAGACAATTCTGTGCACTAAGCCAAGCTGATTTCTTCCCCCATCACCTGTGCAGAACACCCTGTGCAGGAAGGACGCAGGCAAGGACTACAAATCTTGCAAGACTAAGCCTGTACCCTCTTTAAAAAGAGGAGGGTTTACCAAACTGAGGGAAAATGTGACAGTCAAGGGTCTGCTTAGCCTGAAATTAAACACCAAAATCCTTTCAGCAAATACTGCTGAGGCTCAGAACAGCTTGCAGTAGCACCCAAGTGAGAGGGCAGTTCCAGTGCCATGAAGAAATACCCTCTAGTTGCTGCTGGGCTTCCTCATCTGGCATCATCTTAGAAAGTGACTGAGCCCTTGTGCCTGTCCCTTTTAGCCAAGGGCTGTGAACACCTCCTGAACACTCTCTGCCTAATGCAGGACCTGACAAATCTGCAAGGCTGAGTGAGGTTGTTCCCTTTGTGTCTGGGTCACGAGGAGCATTAAGCTGTTGTTTTCCCAACTCCAGGATCTCCTCAGCTGCAGGAGACAGGCCCAGAGAGGCAGAACAACAGCTAGTCCACTCTTTAGAAGAAAATAGGTATAGACAATGTTATGAGTAATACAGATAAAGCAATGCAGCATTCAGGTATCAGCTGAAACCTTTCCAACTGGTTTGCTAAGGCTGGAAGAGTCTCTCTAGCTCAATTATAGTTCTGTTATTTCAAGAGACTGGGACTTTTTCAGCTGGCTAAAGAAAACAGCTTCTCTATTCTAAGAGCTCTAAGAAGCGTTCAGCACATGCTTGTGGTTCTATTACAACCTTGGCACATTACCCAGCAGCTTTGAGCTGGCTTTGCTAAGGAGTCATTTGTACAGCTATTTCCTTTCTTATAGTAATGTATAGAGCTTTATCTCAAATCTGTCACATACATTTACTTTTATTACTCTGTAATCCTTCTTGGCCATCACCTCACATAAATGTGTCACACAGTCCAAAAATCTGGAGCGCTCTGCCGTGTTTTTCTGGCAGACTGCTCAGTTCCCATAAAACTCCAACAACTTTATGTGCAACAATAATACTGACAACTGTCAGAGTTATGTAAGGCTATGTTTTTATAGGTTCAGGAGCTGTGTTCCAGCAGGTTTGCTGACAATAACCGAGGTTTGAAAAATTGACTTATCAGGGAAGTTGGGAATCTGCCCTGAGGGAGGGAAATATTTTCAATCATTTTGTCTATGTTTTAAGCACTCATTTGCCCATATCATTGTAAAACTGCCTTCCCAGGAGAGAACAGATCTTTACACGTGGTTGTACTGCCAAAAGAAAGAGATGAGCAGGATCTAGTGTCTCTGTCAGGAAGAGCCCCAGCCAATACAATTTTTTAAAATTGCAGCTAGGGTAAAAGCCACTAAGCAGGAATCATGGTTCAAATAACTTCCACATTCATTCCCAGGAGAGAGGAACAATACATTTGGCATGCAGGTAACTGATGGATTTTTCAACTCTACCTAGGGCTGCTATGGCAAAACATCTGGTATTGAACATATATCAAAATATATCAAACCCATATACAATACAGGTTTTAAAACTAGGCAAAATGTATTTACAAAAGTTGGCATTGAAGGGTTTTTCCCCACCAAAAGATTATTTTCAAAATAAATAACCTAAACCAAGTAATTTTGATGAAGAGGGCTTTGTGCTCAGAAAAACAGCTTCACTACTTTAACTGTAACTAAACTTTGATTAACATTATATGAAATACTTACAGTGAATGATAACCAGAGACACTACAAGGACCTTATTTTGAGGTGGGTTGTATATATGAAATAATCCTGCTCTTTTGAAGAAGTTAGTGATCTACACAGATGACTTTGGGGAATTTTGCTCTAGAAAAACTCCCTCTGAAATTCAATTAGCCTTCAATAGGAGTAAGGAATCCTTCACCTGGGTTTAACATTGTAGATTTTGATGCTAAAGAAGTTCATAGAGTTAAAAGAAGAAGGGAAGTAGAGGGTGAGTATGTGTCAGTCCCCCTCTTGGTGACAAGGAGAGGCAGAAGCCAAAGTGCCTGTGTTGTTGAAAGACACCAGCTGGATGGATAAACCAAAAATAAGGCACACCCCGCAGAGGAAGCATCACATCATTCTTCCTTTGACTTCTCCCTCTTCCCCCCCCCCTCTTTCTTTTAAGAGCTGGAATTCCTTCCAGTTCTTCCTCTGAGGTATCCCATCATCTCACTGCAGCAGGCTCAAAGTAAACAATACTGAGTCACACTGGCCTTTGCCTTCTCCCCTGTGTTTCTCATGGAACAATATTTTAGATGTCCTAGGATAAACATTGGCAGATTTTAGCACGTTACTTTTCAACATCTAAAAAAGCAAATGGGAGAAATGAAAGGAAAGTGCTGTTTTGAAGAGATGCCTGTGTCTATGGGGAGATTTCTCGGGAGTAGCTGCAGAGTGGAGTGGCCTCTGCCAGAATATGGAACCACCATCCCCTGCACTCCTGATTGTCATCCAGTCAGACCACAGAATTTTAACTGACTTATCATACTGGAACAAATGTGTTATTTTTGTGAATGGCATCTATGATTTTAATAAGCAGGTACATTATTTTATAAAGTAATGGCTTTCAGCAGTGACTGGGATTTAGGGCCCCACACATTTCTCTGAATTACTTACCTCCCCAAATTCAAGAAAAGGTCTGTCCTGCTGCAGGATCAGTCTCAGCACTGATGTAAAAGCAGCTTCCTGAATGAGTCACCTGAACATTCCTACAGCACATTCTTCACTGCATCTGGAGCTGCTGTATCAGTATCTGCTGTGGGTTAAATGGTCACTTCCATCTACAGCAATTCCATCTCTACCTGACCTGACAAGGAATTTTTAACTGTTGAGCCTCACAATATTAAAACACTGTGTGACAATTGCATGGAAGAACAGTTTAGTTGTAGTTTAGCTCATACTGGGGTTTTAAAATGACTCACTGCTAAGGAATGAAAAAAATTCATGAACTCTTAAATATCATGGCTTAAATATGAACTTACTGCAGATACATTAAGTGTGTTTAAAGCAGAAAATTATAGTAGTGTCTTAGTAAAGCAGAACAGCTGCAATTATTTTAATAGCTAACCACTCTACCAGGCTATGGATTGAATGCACATAATTACACTTGCCTGTCTAAGGTCCCCCTATACTTTAAAATAGTGTTTCCTTTTTTCCTGTCCTGTTACACAGCATTAAGTGCTTTGTTAGAATAATTTTCCCTTCTTAGTATGCTGCTTTTTCCCTGAAAAGCTTGCAACTCTATCCCAGGAAACGTTCTCCTTCTTGTGAACTTGTCTTAATTTCCATCCTCCTCAGTACTCTTGTCTCTTTTGCAATGGCCACAGATGCAGACATGTAAGATTTGTCCTGCCTTATGTTTCCTCAGATGTTTCAGAAAACAAAACTCTCTGTGTATTGAGGACACCCACTGATGGTTCTTTTGTTTAGAGTTTTACATAGTCTTTCCAAATGTAATTCTTTCACTGCAGCCACTCCAATAATTAAATAGTTTATCCATAAGGTTTCTAATTTTATTTATAAATGTAAGATGTGTGTCAGTAAATTAAAAAAAAATCCTTCAAACTACGAAACTTGATAACCCAAATCAGAAAGAGAGGCCATTTCAAAATGGTAAATTGCTTGTTCCATTTTTTTTTCATGTTAATCTCATCCTCACCTTGCTTGGTGACAGGGCTGATTCCATATTTCAGCAGAAAATAAGAGAAACAGGCCAAGCTGAACTGGGCAGCGATGGTTTGTCATTAACTGCATCAGCCTGACTAGAGGATACTGCAGATCAGAAATAAAATAATGGCAAGAGATGGCCAGAGCTTTGTATTTATGATTGGTCCAAATTACTGTAAAAACTGCTTTGCCTGGAGCATAACTGACCAAAAGAGCTTCCTGGCGAGCAGTGAAGGGCATGGAAACAGGGAGAGAGAGGGATGTGACAGATATGTACAGTCAGTCTCATCTCAGGATGCACCTCTCCCCCCTCTCTCTCTCTGTCTCTTTGCAGGTCCCAGAGGGCAAAGTGGTGGTTCTTTCTTTTCGGTACCTGGACCTGGAGAGCGACCCCCTGTGCCGCTATGACTTTGTGGACATTTACAGCGGCCACGCCCACGGCCAGCGCATCGGCAGGTTCTGCGGCACCGCCAAACCGGGCGCCCTCGTATCCAACAGCAATAAAATGCTGGTGCAGATGACTTCAGATGCCAACACTGCTGGAAGTGGATTCATTGCGAAGTTTTCTGCGGCAGAACCACATGAAAGAGGTAATTAACTGTTATATACATGCTGTATAAATGTACAGCTCTATAGAGAGCCACCTTAATGATTAACAAGATGTGATGGCAGAGATATCAGGGACTGTGCTGTTCAACATGTTCATTCATTATCTTGCTTAGCAAAGTCTAGCTGTTTACCCATCTTAGCTCATCAAAGTAGTAAAGAGAAGGACTGACTATTGTGAGAGTATTGGAAGAACTGGGCCTAACAGTGAAATGGTAATAGCTCATCAGTAACTGAGGAGAGACCTCAGTGCAGTTACAGTTCCTCCTGAGGGGCAGAGGAGGGGCGGGCACTGATCTCTTCTCTCTGTGACCAGTGACAGGCCCCGAGGGAATGGCCTGAAGTTGTGTCAGGGGAGGTTTAGGTTGGATATATTAGAAATAGGTTCTTCCCCCAGAGGGTGGTTGGCACTGAACAGGCCCCCCAGGGCAGTGGGCACAGCCCCAAGGCTGCCAGAGCTCAGGAAGTGTTTGGATGATGCTCTGAGGCACATGGTGTGACTCTTGGGATGGTCCTGTGCAGGGTTAAGAGCTGGACTCTGTGATCCTTGTGCCCTGCTCAGCTGGGGGTGTGCATTGCAGGGGACCAGTACTGTGGGGGGCGACTGGAGAAGCCCTCGGGGTCCTTCCAGACGCCCAACTGGCCGGAGCGAGACTACCCCGCGGGAGTGACCTGCTCCTGGCACATCGTTGCCCCCAAGAACCAGGTAAGACTCATCTTCCATGGCCTGCAGGACTCCCATCCCAGCAGCAGCTGGCTCAGGGACGCAGCCTGAGCTGCCCCAGCCACGCTCCAGGCACAGCCACGCTCCAGGGATCATCACCTGTCTCACTGACCATCCTCTGCCCTGCACTGACACTCCCCCAAATCAAACCTGTCAAAGCATCTCTGACTGGTGAGGCTCTCACACCAGGGTTCTTTTAAGATTATTTTGTTAATTCACAAATCATTATGCAAATTAAGTTAGGGCAGGTGATCATCTCAGCACCAAACATGATGATCAGTGCTACATTTATGTCTAACAGTGTTTGAGCATCTCTGGTGTTGCTGCAGTTTCTTATTGAGGTACCCAGGCAGAGCTGTTTGAATTTACTAAAAGTAGAAATTGTGTTATTCTGCTTACACCACGGGGAATACATTTGGCTGTGTCCTGGACAGGGATTTTCAATGTGCATTTCATAAAGTTTTATTTCCTATGTTGAAGGCTCCATCTCATAACATGCTTGATTAGCAGGTGCCATGAGACATATGTAACCACATCGTTAAGATGTGACAAGATGTGAAAGCAGAGAGGGCTCCTGTGCCACCCATGGCAAACACAAGTGTGTTCCCTGTGCTGCAGGGCTAATCTCAATCCACATTTTCTGGTTGCTGCTGAGCCATCTGCTCTGTACCTTGGCAGGAGGTCTACAGTGACCAAATGTTTTGGTAGGTGGCTTTTCTTGCCACAGCCAGCTTTTTCAATTCATTTACAGGTAAAGATGACTTTCCTCTTCATCTTCCCCTCATGACTGCAATCCTCAAAATAAAAAAAGCTGCCCCAGATAAATATATTCTTCTGATCTTTCATCCTTTTTCATTTCTCAGGACAGAAATGTCAGCTTAGTCTTCCCTGTACTCCTCTTTAATCCACATCCCTTGTTTGCTGGATACAGGTCATGTAACAATCCTATAGATAGGCAGTTATTTTTAAGACCTTATCTGTAAACTGCAGATTACTTTGGTTCTTTCCAAATGTCTCTAGATAAGCCTAAGAACTTCTCCTAAGCTCATGGAGAAGATTTTAGAAAGGCTATATAAGCATCAAAATTTATGCATTATATCCTGTGTCTTTTGGTGATCCTGTTCCATAAATCTACCTGTTTCCAAATATATATTGGTCACCTACTGCCACAGTGGTTTTTTGCATGCAAATAAGGCAGAATTTTGATAGTGACAAAAGCAGTTTTTGAGGAAGCAGTGAATAAGCATCTCTCTTCAAGTACAGATAAAAAGCTCCTCAGTCTTCCTTTTGCCAAAGTTCAGGTGCTGTTGTCTCTGTTTCCATTTCATGAGCTTGTGAGCAATAAAACAAGGTTCTCTTGTTTCTTCAAATACAAACCAATAATTTATAAATTACAGAAGATGAAGAGCTTCTATTCTATCATGAAATAGTTATTAGTGCAAAGTGCACTTTTGAACAGTGGTGAATTAGATATTCTGGCCTGCTGTTTTGCCTGCTATGGAAGAATTTAGCATTTCTATTCCCAGTTGCATGGCTTCTTTCTGGACTATCTTTTTTGATCACAAGAATGTTATTCAGATGGGTACTTTCATTTAAAGGGCATTTTCCATCACGATGCTGAGGGTTTTGAAATAAGCCTGTTAGTCATCTCTGAAACCAAGTCCCCAAGGCTGCTGATGCTTTATGGGAAAGAAAATGATGCCTTAAATATCTGAATAGTGCAAAAGCATATTCAGCAAAACTAAGACATCAGGGGATAACAGGCTACCACTGCAATGAATATAGAACAAGATAACTTTTACTATGTTAGTAAATCAAGTGTGAGCCATCTACAAATCCCTCCTTTTTCTTTGTACAGCCTTAGCAGTTTTAATACCATCTTTGTTTGAGACAGACCTTTAAAAAGAAATCCTGCATATCTACAATCAGCACAATTGAGTGTTGTCATTCAAGCCTCATTTGTGCTGTTTATGGGAAGATGTTTTAAATCCTGCTGTGCCTCACATAAAGCAGCAACCTAAATGCATATATTACCTCTGTTTCCATGGAGCAGTTAGGCTGTGCTTCCCTTCCTTGCTGCACATGACTGACAGAGTCATTCTGCAGGACTGCATTTCAGAGGAGCAGATTCCATTTCTGTTTTCTTGTCTATTGTTTTTCTTCCTTCAGTAAAAAAATTCCGTAAGTACAAGTCATGGAGATAACGGATCAGCACTGGAAATACCAGAGTTACAGGAGTTACAGGAGTTCTCACTTATGACTGGTAAAGCCTCAAGATTTAAGGAAATCTGACATGGAGACACAATTCTTTTAACTGCTTACTTTCTCATGGTTTTAGTCTTACTATTTGCTAATTTTTTCCTATCAGTATTTTAATTTCTAACTTTTTTAATTCTGCATCAAATGCACACAGCACTGGCAACCAGTGATTGAAACCCTGCTGTTAATGAAGTCAGTGAAATGGCTCTACCAGCTTTGCCTTTGCTTTTTCTTCAGCATATCCTGAGTGATGAAATGACACCCCTTTTCTGGGGTTTACACTTGTACAGTTATTTTAAAAGCAACGTAACACCTACCACCTACTATCTTGTTATCATTCACTCATAAAAATAACTTCATCAGAAGTTACTTGCACACACTTGAGAAGAAAATGTTTTACAGAGTAGTAGAACCATATGTTGAATATTTGTTGGAGAGGTCACGTGGACCCAAATACCTTACAATGAAGTGTATTAAGGACTTTCCACTATGGAGAGAAAAATCAAATAGTACTTCATGTGAAGATGTCACTTACTACAAGAAGCACCAATAAATGAGTTATTTACATTTTCCTTGTAGCTAATAGAGCTAAAGTTCGAGAAGTTTGATGTGGAGAGAGACAACTACTGCAGATATGACTATGTAGCAGTGTTTAATGGTGGGGAAATCAATGATGCCAAAAGAATTGGGAAGTACTGCGGAGACAGTCCCCCAGCGTGAGTAACTTCCTTAATTCTCAACTTCACCACCACTGTGGGTCCTAACATAGCCCTGCAGTCACTGTTTGTAGCTGCTGCTACAGTTTGGTACTCGGCTTCTGAAAGATTTTTATTATTTTTTAAATGAAACATGACATTTTCTACCTCCAGTTGAACTCCTAGAGTTGCTTGCTATCTTGTCTCTCTCTGGGTTTCCTCTTTTCTCTCTCTCTCCATGACTAGCCCTGGCTCCAACCCCTGCTCTCTCCTGTCCCCCAGGCCTCATTAGACCACTGTCTAATAACACCAACACTAATCCTAATGCTGTTCAGATTGGTATAATGCCAATACTAATGGCAGCTGAACAATTACCATCACTTAATGTATGTTTTGATTACAGACACTGAAGTGTGAGGATCCAGCTGAGCTCTCTGGCTCCTTACTCATTTATCTGCCTTATTTCTCTCTCAGCCCCTTTTTAAGAAGACAGGATACACAGGCTGGCTCAGAGTTTTCAGATTTGGCCTTGCAGGTGTTCAGGAAGCAGAACAAAGCTCCTGGGCAGCTGATAAGCAGTGCCCTCCCACGTCTCCAGCCTGTGCCAGTGCTGCAGTGAGAAAAGAGTGAGCTGTGCCACTACCACGGCAGCTGGAAATGCAGAGAATGCCAGCCAGCCAGGCACTTAGTGTTGGTGTCAGACTCTGCCATCAGGGTAAACTGATTTGGGACAATCTGCCCCAAAAAAGGGGAGATGATGACAAGTTTTTACTTCAAAGGCCTGATGAAGTGTTTTGAAGAAGTCCTGCTCATGAACTCAGACTTGCTGGGAAGAAACAACACAGTCATTTTAGCAAAATACAACTTAAAATCACTTGCTCTTTTCTTCTCTCCTCACCAAGATTCTTTTGCCTCTATATTAATTTTTTTCCTCTTTCCAAAAACTGGTTGTGCTTGAGAAATTGATGTTACTAATTATTAACAAATACTGACACAGGGCCTGTGGAAAGCTCAAAACAATGACAGAAGTGCTGCTTTGGCTGGACTTGTACTCCATATCATTTTCCACACACCAGCTTTGAGTCCCTCCACACCCAGAGGCAGTCCCAGTGTCCCAGAAGGTGCTGTGCAGTTGTGAATTGAAAGTTAATGCACTGAGCCATGCTTGTCCACGACATTTCAGATCCTAAGAAAGTAACTCCATTAGCTCTTCAAAGCCTTGGTAATGAATATCCAATAAGTGACAGAAAGTGAGCCCCCAGAAATAATAACCCACAACATTTTATTTTTGGTGGGTTTGTTGAAGAGTTGCAGAACCCAGAACTGAAATAATTTCCTTAAGCCCTTCCAAATGTGTAACATGTTTTTCATTAAACACCAAGTTTTGAACCCCCCATTTCCTCCCCTCCCCTACATACTGAGGATTTCCTCAGTGTATTTTCCCCCTGTGTTAGTCTGGCCCCTTCCATCCCATGACAGAGGTCTGCAGTGAATTCACACTGAAGAAATTAAGGATACTCATACTGGCATAACCTCAGGAATCAGAGTTTTCAGTGATTCATCAAAATGAGTTTCATCCTCAGAGCCAGGTATTCCTCAGTGCTAGTGTGGGGGCAGGCCCTGCATTCAGGCATTAAAGAGAACACTCTGGTTTTTCTTAAGGAATGCTATTAATGCTATTTGGCTTTGTCATTCAAAAATAATGGAAATATTTTGTTTTTCTATTTCAGGCCTATTCTGTCAGAGAGAAATGAGTTGCTCATTCAGTTTTTGTCTGATTTAAGCTTAACAGCTGATGGTTTTATTGGCCATTATAAATTTAGACCAAAAAAGTTACCCACAACTACAGTTCCACCTACAACCACAACAGTCCCTGCTACCTCAAGTAAGTTTTACTGGCTTTACATAATTGCTTAGAAAAATGAATTATTCCAGGACAAGGAGAGGGTTAAAGAACTGTGTAATAGAAAGTATATGAAAAATTAAAGTTTTATGGTTTGTTAGTATTTCAAATGTTGAGGGAATTAATTAAAATTAATAGACTCAAAAGAGTACCTTAATATACACCTGGGAGAATCTACTTATCATTTTAAAAAGGAAATCTATCCAGGCAAGAGTCAAAGGTAACAGTAACTCATTCCTGTCTCTTCTACATTTGGGACAGTTTAATAGAAAATGCCATGGAAGAATGGATGAGCAAATTTCTTTTGTGTAAGAAGTTCTAACTATTTCAGGAAATAGTTTTATTTATAAGAACTGTTCTATAGAAGTTGAGAGGTAAACATCTTACTGCATTTTTCTTCCTATAGTTATCAACATCAAGCAGAATTGGTGTGGAACACACCTGAGCCCTCTTCATATTCTGCCAACACCCTGTCAATATGACACTCTCCTAGAATTAGGTTTATTTTTAAAAAATCTGGGATTGGAACATATAAAGAAATATGTCACCCTAAAAATTAGCTTCCTTTTATATTTTAGACTAGACAGCATCTATGAAAGATTAGAGGAGGATTTTTCTGAAGGTGTTGCCAAAAGCAGCTCATTACTGAGATAGTGAAGGGATACATTCTTTGAATTTCTATAACCTGAATGTGAGAGATTTAAGATACAGTTATAGCAGAAAACCAAATTATTTATGATGTTTTTGCAAGGCATAACCTGATTTGTACTTCAAATGCATCCAAAGTCAGGACAGCAGTGGCCCATCAGCAGGAAACCAAGGAGCTGTGGTGTTTAAATAGTGCAAACGAAAGGTATTTAAAGTAGATGAAAACAAACATTAGAAAAATGACATCACCATGACCTATAAATCACTCTGCTGTGACTGCTGCTCTGGCAGTAAATAATTCAGCTCCTCTTCACTGTAAGCACTCTTTAATGCAGTTGTTATTCAAAGCCCTGCCATCATTTCATCATGAGCTGTGCTGGCTGAAGGGAAGAGTGGTGAGCTTTACCAATTAACTCCAATTTTTATGACAACATCAGTGTTAGAAAATAAAACCACGCAGATTCATCTGAGAGAGGACAACAGAGGGAGTGTTTCCAAAGCACTTGTCAGGCAGACAAAGCAAGAAGTCCTTTCAGTGTCTGATCAGCTCTGCGTGATGTAAGCACTTCTGATCTTAAAAACAAACCACAGCAAACCAAACCTCTACAGTGTGGTTACATTTCTGAGCCATCATTTGCATTCAGAAGTGTCCAGTTCAAATAGATTTAGCTTATTATCTTGCAAATCAGATCTGTTCAAACTTGCACAGAACTCCAGGCATGAATAAAATTAATATTAAAGTTAAGTAGGCACTTTTAAGAATTACCTCGGTCTCTATCTTGCATAAAAATATTAGTACTTGAAGAAATAAATGCTATAAATACATTTTTTAAATCTATCTGTCTCACCTCCATCCAATCTGAAAAGGATATAAAAGCCTTAAATACTGCATCCCAACATGTTATGTAGAAAGGGTCAGCTGAGTGAAGCACAGACACCATTAACATCTACCCAAGCAGGAGGAAGATACCAAGTGTATTCAGTTGTTTATAAACAAAGCATTCCATTTCTGAAGGGAAATGTCAATCCCTGATGTTAAATGCACACTTCAAACACTGTGTTTCAAAAGGGCATGGATAAAAACCACGCAGTACTGCATGTCAGGAAGCTATGTGAAAAATTCTGGAAAAAAAAAAAAAAAATCAGGAATTGGAACTCTGATCCCTTCCATCCCAGTACAGTAATTTCCAATAAAAGCCACCCCCTCCCTCAGAAGCATTATTGTAATATTATATTTCAAGTGTACTACTAGGGCTGGGTGGCAAAGCACTTGGTTAGATATTTAAGATCCCACTGTGATCCCATGTAAGTTTTCTGTAACACCCCATTCCATCAGCTCACTGGAACAGACACAGCTGACACACCTGAAAAGATGATCATTTGGGGTGATGGCAGAGAAAAGGAATATTGTTCCTGTGGTGCTCGTGCCTTGCAGTGCCAGATGTAGTTCATGTACACATCAGGATTATTCACCTTTCTTCTCTTTTTTTTTTTAAACATAGTGCTTTGCACTTGTACCACCTGCTTCATTCCAATTTCAATTTACTTCTTCTTTTCCAAAAGTTGCGAGACCTACAGCTGCCCTGTGCCAGCAGAAGTGTAAGAGGAGTGGGACTCTGGAAAGCAATTACTGTTCAAGCAACTTTGGTAAGGAGGCAAAGTCTCTTTTTAACTGTTCACTGGGCACTGTGTTTTCAGACTCCAGGGAGTTTTACCAGATGTAGTTCTGAGTTATCATTAATATAATAGGCTGTATTTTTACACCACCTTATGTGTCTCTGACAGCAGTGTCTGTGTTTCCCTCCATACATCCTTGGAGATATTCTGGAATAGGCACTGCACAGATGTCTCTCTCCACCTGAAAAGCAAACGAGAACATCAGCCCAGCACAGGGAAGTGTGCACTCAGTTACTGTGGTGTCATCTGTAAGCAGCCAACACACATCCTGCTGCAGCTGCTGACTGTGCCACAGCTCACTGTGTACACCTCCAGTGTTTTTAAATAAAGGAGGTACTCTAGTCATCCCAGGGAAAAGAGAACATCTTTATTTTCACACTGAGAGGTCTTTGGGAGATAGGATGTCTAATCTGTAATCTACATTTAGCCAAAGTTGGCAAATTTATATCAGGCCTCAGACAGATGCAGATTTAGTTCCTAGGGCATGAACTATTCCCTGCTACTCATCTGGGAGTGTCAGAGAGCTGGGAACTCAGCTTCTGGCTACCAGACTTTCAACTTCTGCACTGTTTTAAAATGAGTCATTAAAAGAGGATAAAATTGTGCTGTTTAACAGAAATTATCAGCCCCAAGAACTGGGCTTGCAAGAGACTGGCACATTCTAGAACAATCTCACGTTTGGTGCCACCAAAATTTGACAGTAGTGGGTTATTCATTACAGGTGATAGGAATATTTTTACTAACTGTTGCCAGTATTGTTTCCTTATTAGGGACTGATATATTTACTAAGTGCCACAAAAGTCACATCTAAAATGTAAATGTACCACATGTTATCAAAGATCTCTTTTTTCCCAGTCATCACTGGCACTGTGATCACAACAACCCCCCGGGCTGGCAGCCTGCATGCAACCATCGCCATCATCAATGTCTACAAGGAGGGCAGTCTGGCAATTCAACAAGCTGGCAAGAACATGAGTGCCAAGCTTCTGGTTGTGTGTAAGCAGTGCCCTCTCGTCAGGAGAGGTAAGCACAGAACAAGAACTGCTCTCTCTGGGTGTTGATAAAAGACAGCAGTTTTGAAAACTACTTTTTGAAATGTGGCCACAAAAATTAGTAAAATTACAGTAATTGTTTCTATAATCAGTAATATAACCAACTGGAGCTAAAAATAACCAGTAATCCAGGTGTCTGTTGCATTTTGCAGTTTTACTTTAGAAGGATTAGGCTTACTTAGATCAAAGGACTTGGAAAAACCTTTTTTTTTTCTTTAAAAGCCACGTGATACAAGGGAAAATCTGATTTGGTTCTCTCAAATGAAGCTCAAATAGATTTTGGGTTTACATAAACGGAACCATAGCAGGAAACATTCCAAATAATTTAATAAGCATTAAAAAACCCCTGATAGTGTTCCAGATAGCACTGGTGTTTAGGAATATTAATTCAAGGATGGCAGTAACAAAGTGAAAAATGATGATCAGAAATTAGCTTTTGGCTGTAGTTATCTGGAAACCAGACATTGGGAGACATCATAATGTCCTTGGTGGAACCAACTGTCTCCTTTTGCACAGACTGCTGGCTCCAAACCACACTCCTGTGTTTCTCATCCTGAATATCTATAATTATTTAATGGTCTTTACTTAATACCTAAACTTCCTTGTTTATATCCTTATGATTCCCAATCCTTCCAGCCTCAGACCCTTCTGAGCCATGAAAATGTGCAAATGCAGTTGACTTCCCAAAGCCAAGTCCATGCTGACTGCCTCTCTGTGTGCCCAGAAAATGTTTCTGTCTTTGGGGAGGAAATGGGAATGCAAAGATTTAAGTGCATTATAATCTTTTATGGCCATCAACAGACAATCTGAGCAAGTGTGCAAATACTGAAATAAAGGACACACATTTCACTCTGGGTGTGGGGCCTGAATTATCCAGTGTTTCTGCTGCCCTCCTAATGCCTTTCAGACTCATCTGACAGTCTCCATTTAATGACTATCCCCATCTATTTAATGATTATTTATTATTTAGCTCTGTGTCTACTTGTGCCTAACTGTGCCAAACTTGCACATGAACAGAGACCACAGGTGAGGAACTGTACTTACCAAGTGACATCCCAGACTTCTGTCCTGTAATCTCACTCCCTCCTTTGCAGGTTTAAACTATATCATCATGGGACAAGTGGAAGAAGATGGCAGAGGCAAAGTCCTTCCCAACAGCTTTGTCATGAGTTTTAAGACTAAGAACTCCAAGATGCTAAATGCCTTGAAAAACAAAACGTGTTAGACCTGAACTCTACAGCTGCATTCTCTCCTCTGTCTTGAAAAACAATTTTCAGTGTCAACAGTAAGGCCACGCTGCCCCTTCCTTCCCTCCAGCCACCCAAGCACAGCTGGCACAAAGTGAAATCCATCACAGGTACAGGGTGAGGACAAACCCTCCCGACTCTCAGTGCTCAAGGTCTGCAGCACAGCCATCTGATCTCAAACACACAAATTCCAGTCACTTGGAAGATGTTAATTTATAACTGACCAATTTTTTAAAGGAGTTGTGTATGTAAAATAAAAAATTCTAAGTGCAATATTTATAGCAACTCATTTTAACTTTGCTTTTTTTCTCTAAAGTTGTTTTATTACATGGATTTCTGCATTATTACCTGTGCTTAATAAAATATTTTAAGATTAAATCATACACCAACTAGTTATTAATTATTTATCAAGTGAGGCAGGCTAAACATAGAACCTCTTTTTCGATAACTGACGTGCTTTTGATGGTTTGGGTCATGCACAGTCTGACTGACACCTCCTTGCTGATTCAGGGCCTGATTTTCCTGACAAGGAAGTCGGTGAATCATTGATTTGAACAGGAACTGGATTTATTCTTCAAAGACTTAGAGAACTGTAAAACAGCACCATGCTTTTCCCACTGATGACTGTCTAGTTAGTAAATGTCACTAATAAGTTCTGTAAGGTAATCAGGGAGGAGGAAGGCAGGAATTAATTTAGTGGTGGTAAAGCACACGTGCAAATAGTGTAAGTTTTCATCTCTCCCATGAAAGGACAGACAACACAGCAATACTCAGTCTGGCACCAGCACCGTAAATAGGAGCATCTCTGTCTAATTTACTCCATTTCTATATGCAAAAGGTTGGACAAATGCTATTTTGAGAGTAAACAGCGAGCAGACTGAAGCAGTTAGACAATGCCTTTGTTGGCCTGTCTGTTGTATGCAGTTATTTGTTACTCTGAAAGGTTATAATCAAATCTGTAACCTTCTGGGGAGGAACAGCAGCAGATTACAAGTCAAGATTAATACTGAGAAGCTGAAGAACATTTTTGTCAAAAGCAGATATGAAATACATGCTGTTCAAACTAGGGAAACCTGAATACTAATAAGAACAACATGGATGGAATAGAATCCAAAATCTCTTTAAGTACTTTTTTTCCTTGTATATAAATACCAGAGCAGAGTTCTTTGGATAGTTTGCAGCCATGGACAGGAACCTAATGGAATCCCCAGGCCCTGCTGGAAGTGCCCATTGCTGTTTCAGCAGTGGGATGCAGATTCCTGCTCTCCTCCGCTCTGGATTCCCACAGGCCCTGCCAAGAGCCACGGCCGTGGTGCAGCTCAGCAGTGCAGCAGCTGCTCCAAGGACTCCACGGGCAGCTGGGCAGGGCACAAAAGCACCAGAGGGAGGCCCAGAGGTACAAAGAGGCTGTGCTGGCAGCTCCCATCCAACAGCTCAGGGCTGCAGCCCCACTCCCACACTGCCTGACTGCCCAAACCAAACAGCATTTCCCTGTGGAACCGACGGCAACGCTGGTTTGCAAAGCAGATGTGGGTTTGTAACTCTGAAATTGAACTTTCCATTTTCCAGCACTGATTCCTGTGCAGGTTAAGGGGTTTTATGCACAGTGCTCTCTGCATTTCTTGGCAGCAGCCTGGGGAGGAGCCATGTGGAAATCATGCTCAGAACTCTCCTGAACTACAATAATCTATTTTTATTTATGATGACATGCCCATCTGCCAGGCAGCTTTTCCCACTGAGGCCAGGAGGGTTTGGCAGCCTATTCCTCATCTACCAAATGGCAGGTAGGGAAAGCTCTGGCCTGCTCTTCTCACCCCTCCCTTCAGAGCAGGTCCTTTCCCAAACCAATGCACTGGCAGCAGCAGGCCTGAAACAGGGAACAGAAACACGAGCACTGCCAGTTTTAGCAAGTGAGAGTTGGTTACAAGAGACAGGTAACAACTGGGACAAGTTTTTTAAAGCAGATTGTAGTGACTCTAAATTTTGAGCATTTCAAACCCAACCTGCAACCAAACGGGATCAAAATTACCTAACCACAAAACCATTTCTGAAATAATTTCTACAGAGATAACAATCAAAACCACAGTTTAGCAAGAGCATAAAATAAGCTTTTACTTTCAGTAATGAGTGGGTTTGACCTTTCTGTTGCAAATGCAGGTGGCATGAGAATTTCCATTTCCATTTCTCATTCACCAAGGCAAAGTTAGCTTTAAGACAAAACAGACATTAATATGAAAGGGAAGAAAAATCAACCTTTTTCAGCTTAAAAAAACCTACTTAGTACTTTTATGACTGGCCCTAACACTTGTACAAGGACATTCTGAATCCTATAGCCAAGTAAACTGCAGCTTCTCCCAGTTTTTTGGGTGACATCTAAAATTTCGTTTCTTCATGTGCAGAGCTATTCTGTGGGTGGGCATGAAGGATCCCCAACAATACTGGAACAGCTGGTACTGAACTGCCAAAGGAGAAAGCAACAGAATGTGTAACACACACAAACCAGGAAAATCTGAATGACACAAGATTGGGTGACCAGCACTCTGTACTGATTAGCAGCCAAGCAGACAGCAAGACTACAGCAGCTTTCAAACAAAACAGATGCAAAATGTTATCTAACTAAGGTGTAACAGAGAACAAACTCCTCTCCCTGGCCCCATCACTTTACAGGTATGTATTTCAGTGAAAATAAAAACTCCAGGACCCCCAGTTCCAACCCAAACCCCCCAAAAGAGCCTGGAAATACAACAGTTCTGCCTCAGGACATCTACACTGGAGTAAAACACCGTGCCACAGGACAATGACCAATGGCTCTGAGTGACTCTGCTGAACATCTGGAAAGCACTCAGCCCATCCAGCATCTCTTCATGGATGATGCCATTTCAGTGAACCAAACAGGCTGGCTCCAGGAGAACAAAAGGCAGTAGTAACACATTGACACCAGCCACCTTGGCATGACAAATGACTTTCAGTGTGGTACCTGATACAGTGTGTTTGCAGCATGACTGTGCAATATTAACACAACCACATTTTTCAAAGAGCTTTTATTTGTCTGCTTCCTTTTTGGAATCTCTGTAACATACACAGCACATGGTTTTTATGTTGGTGCATTATCCAAATGGGAGATCTGAGTGCCAGTACAAAACTCAGTGATCCTCTTTGCTTTGAACCAACATGGTAACCTCCTATTCTCATGAAATCACTCACCAGAATCCCTCCAGACCGTAAGACCTCTGGAAGCAGAGTATTAAAACCTCCTTCAGAAATACATAATGTCATAGTACAGAAAATATATTAGCTTTACAAGAAAGAGTTTTATAAGAATTCCTTCAAAAAAGTAAACATTCGTGTGAGCCTCCACTCCACTCCACTCCACTCCATCAATCTCCCCAGATCTCCTGGGCTCCAAGAGCACTCTGGCTGCCTGTGCCTTGTGCACACACAGCCATTTTAGAACAGCACCATCATTAACAACAACACTGTCAATCAACCCTTCAGCTGTCATAAATATACTTATATGGTACTTAAAAATACAGGGATCTCACATTTCTCAAGTACAATTTGTCAGCTTGAATAATATATATAAGCATATAAAGGACCCTCTAGCACAGAAAATCCACAAAGCCCTTACTGGCCATTGTAAGCAAAGTCAGATCACGTGTTTTCACAAAACATAGTATTCCTGACACAAACTAAATTCTAGCTTGGCAACAGCTGTGGTAAAAAACAGGAAAAAAGAAAAAGAAGTTTCAAAGTAGAGTATGTAAAACCTGTGTTAAGCAGACCATTCTAAAGCACATCTCTCCTATGGCCAGACCCAATGATCTCACAGAAACAAGGGTAGAACATTTCACAGGAATTGTTCAGCACTGCAAACAGCACTCATTTGCTCCACCTCATTTAAATCACAAGGTTTAATAATGCAAATAATTTATTATCCAGACTTTAAAACCTCAAGACATCAAACATTAGACGTTCACTGGTTAGTGGTGAAATTCTGTTCCCAGTCTTGGCACAAATATTCAAATGTACTACTGAGGCACTGCTGAAAAATCCAAGCAGGGACTGATTGTCTTACACAGAATCATAAACATTCAAGAAACAGCTGGTCTACTTTGTGTTCAAAATGTCAATGCTCCCGTGAAAGGGAAGAGTCTTGGTGATTTAATGTGCTGTATTCTGTAAATGTTGGTTTACAGTCAACATTACCATACAAAACTAGAACTGCCTCTTGCAGAGCCATACAGCCTTCCCATGCACTGTAACCTACAGTCAAACATAATTTCCAACTGTGCTGGAAATTTTCTATTCTTCTGTATCTGACTTTTCTATTAAAAAATAAACCTAGGCTGGGTTTTTGTTTTAAAAAGCCTATCTTCCCCCACCACTTGAAAAGCGAGTATCAAAAAAGAACAAGCAGCAAAAATAGAAGCAAGAAAGGCGTTGTGCTACTTTGGAAGCTCTGACACCTGACAGCCACGCTCTGAGGAACATTTAAAAAACTCCTATATACAAATTTGCTATACACCCCAAAAGCCTAAGAAAATGCCTGTATCTGGGTTTGCATTTATTCCAACCCCTCGGCTCGTGCAAACGCATTCTGAAATGCACTTTTGTGCAGTATCTCGATATGATCTGAAATAGAACGAGGGCAACACTTCCACCTCCAGTTACCTGCAAGCACACCCCTCCTGTTCCAAAGCCAGGCCTCAGTTCCTGGGATAAAACATGGCGTATTTGGAGGTTCGGAAGCCCAGCAGGTCTCTCATCTCGTTGCGGAATTTGGACAGGTCTTGCCGCAGCTCGTTGAGGTTTTCCACCGTTGCCTGATCTGTGCTTTGCATCTTCTGCCTCATGGAAGTCAAGTAACGGTGGACTAAGCAGCACATCACCTTTTGGTAATTCTCATCTCTCTTCTGCTTCAGATTTCTCCACTCCTTTAAAGGAACAGCACACATTTACTTTGGAGAAGTGAATTTGGAGCCCTAAAGCCTATATATAACTATACAGCCCTAAAGCCTATATACAACTATCCAGGGAATAAATATGAACACAGGAACAAAGCTATTTTATAGACACATGCTGATGTGCACAAATATACAATGCATCTAAACTGCCTGCAAAATTTAAATTAAATTATAATCTGCTGTACCAGCAAAACTGAAAATTTTGTATCTACCTGTCTCGGTAATTGTCCTACGAGCAATTAAGAGGTTCCATAGTCCTGAATGTCTCTCAGTGCAAATTCCATGAAGTGTTTTAGTTTGTTTATTTAATGCTATTTTTGTCAGCAAGAAGATGCAAAATTAGTATGCAAAATTACAGGGTACAAAAAAATGTTTATTTAAGAAAAAAAAAAAAATCCCTCCCCCCACCAACAAAGGGCTTCAGTGATCGTTTTTGGGTATTTATTTTGACACTTGTGTAATGTGTTTCAAACCAATTACCTTCCCCAAAGAATACTCTCACCTCACCTTTTTTGAGATTAGCACATACTTCCCTGAGGTTTCAATCAAAGCATTTTTTCCCAGACTATTTCTGGGGGAATTGGGGGTTGAAATTCCCAAACCAGAAAGTTAACAGAACCTTCCTCAAGCAGAAATAGGTACCACTTATTTACATTTCGGATGCCGTACAGATTATTCCGCAGCTGGTGTTAATCTCAGCAGCATTCACCCAGTGACAGGCAGCTTCAGGCACCGCTCTGCCAGTTCACAGAGCAAGCAGCACCTTCCCAGCTCCAGAGCCTGGAGCTTTCCCAGGCATTCCCTACCTTCAGGCTGTTCTGACGTTTCACTCTGCCACTCGAGGTGTGAGAGCAGATCCATTTACTGAGACTGTTGAAGAGGTAACAGATGGTCTTGGGAGAGGGGATGACGTTGAAAGGTGGGGGGAGAGTGCATTTGTCATCAAAGTAGCTGAGCCACAGCTTGGCACGAGCAAACTTCCACTCCTTGTCTTCGTGATTCTGAAGCATCACAAACATTAACAGACAAAAGAAGCAAGAATATTAACAGGCTATTCTGTAAGTTTTATTTTCTCATAGCTGTAAACTGACCATAATTTAACTTTGGTTATACAGCATTTTAAGACATAGGTTACACCGTATTTTAATAAGCTTTTTTTTTTTAATATTATAATATTAAAGACATAAAATAAGTACACTCTCTTCAATTCACCATACACTCTGTGTAAGTACAAAATTCAGCCAGGAAGGTGAAACCCCCTTATCAGATGCCAAAGCACCACACATATCAGGAACAGCATCTTGAACAGCCACTGGATCAAGAAAGTCACCAATTTCCAGCAGGCCAAAGCCCTGCACATGCTCAACATGCAAAGTACCCATTTTATTTGGATCAAAATAAATAAAAAGTTCTTATATGTGAAGGACAGATGAGCCTTGGGAGCTCACTGACAGAGCTCAGCCATGAAGGTCTGTAGATTAGCCTACACATCATAGGAAGAAATTTGTACAAAACCCAAACACACAGAGAGCAGTTACTGAAAATTAATCAGAAAGCACTTACTGCTATCAGCTGAAAACTTTTATGAAGCATTGCCACAAGGAGCTTAGTTAATACTATCACCACCACCACGTTGTAGGTACCAACAATAACAGCCCCCACGAAGGACTGCAGCTCCTCCCCGTAGCTGAAACGTGTGACGAAGATGGCCACGTGTGCCAGGGAGAAGATGTACCAGAACAGAGCAAAGCACGTGCCAATGAACCTGCACAAACCACAAAATCTGCTTAGGGACAGCAAACACCACAAGTGCTCAATGGAAAATTCAAGTTCATTGAAAAAGTCCAGTTTTGTTTAATACTAAAGATTAAGGGCTAAAACAATCAGCTATTTTATAGAAATCAGACTCACGAGTGAAATGTGTCATTGCTCTGCTGCTCACAGAAAATCCCAGCACAGTCCTTTTCTTCATTTACAGTAAATCCTTTATCATACAGTTGTGTCAGTCCAATTGTGAATGAGAACAAGACAAGAAGAAACATGCCCAGGAATTTTCCAAAATCTTGCAGCATCTGCCCCATTGAAATCTGTGGAATAGATTTGTTTCCTAGTTTAGTAAAACATGTCGTTATTATTTGTATTCTCTCCTTCAGCCTCTAAAAAGCAAAAAAAAATATATCTATTTACATTTTAAATATTTAAGCTGAATTTTTATATGCTAAACAGATCTGAAAATCAGGAGATATCCTTGTACTGTTGTAACCCTTTAATGGAAAATAACCCAACTCAAATCCCAACAACAAAGCATTTACCCTTTAACTGACACACGGTCCCAGCCAAGAGAGAGACAAAGCAGATGAAACAGGAACACACAAAGCAGTGCAAACCACTCAGAACAGAGTGTAATAACCCATCCCAAATGCCAGTTGCTTTCTTCATGTATTCATGCTTGCCCTCTGTATTTACAATTTCTAAGCATCTGAAATCTAATTATCTAATCTAGGGCAATATTATCCTACCTTCTGTTAATAATAAAAAACCACCCCACAAAGCTGACTTACAAATCTGTATTATTAGAGGTTTTACCAACCAGTGAGTCAAGGAACTGAACACTTAAAAATAAGTCAGATAGCCCAGAGCCCGTGCTGGCTGCCTCCCCCACCCCCACTGCTGGGTCTCCACGCCAGAGCTGATCACCACCATTTGAACTTTGTGACCTACTTTCAGAAAATACTGTAGGAGTTGTTGCACCAGCCCCACCGGCCAACAGCAATAACATAAGCTCCTGTGTGCCTCTGAATGGGGCACTGTTGACTGTTTGTGTTTACTTGGAGAATTTCATAACAGAGTCTCCTAATAAAAACTTGTGCGAGTTCTCTACATAAATAAATATGCACATAAAACAGAGAATCTCTTTAAAATGTGGAGAGACTTCAGTGTTCAATCAATTTGTACAACAAGCCTAATGCTTAATGCAACACCAAGACTTCAGTATTTTTTCAAAGGATGCCTTTCCACCTGAAATGTATAACAGAAAATGATGTCATTAAAATGGGGGGGTTTTTACTCCCATCATCACTCACGGGAAGGCTCCAACAAATCCCATATGAGAAGAAACCTGTTCTCCCTTCTTATAACTGTCAATAAATAGATGACTATTTCAGTACTCCTGAGAGATTTGTATTTTTCAAACAAAGGCAATTTGCACAGCTCAACGTGCAGCTTCCATGAGATCAGAGACATGAACAGAAAGGCTTTTGATAGCTCTTCCTTGCTGCACACCTCCTTCACCCACCTCTTGTATACAACTTTACAAGAAGAAAATGATCCTTTCACTTTTCAAACTGTGGACATTGATGCAGTATTTAAAGCTTACAAGAGATGAAAACAAAAAGACAGTACAGGTACAGTTATTGTGGGAAAATACCATAAGAAAGTGAACTACACAAGATCTCCCACTCTTTTTTTACCTTTTCCCATCTCAATCATGTTCTACATGAGAGGTAAAAAAAAACCCCTCAAACTTCAATGCAGTGTCACTTCTTTCTACTTTCTTCCTTATTTTCCTATTGTCAGTAAGACTGTTGATGGCAAGTTAGGTTTAATATCTCCTCAGGCAGAAACGACACTCACCTGGAGCGGCCCCAGGATAGAGCTGGTGGTGTACATGAAGAAGAGACGCAGGTAACTCAGAACATTTGCAAAAGCAAAGAGCCCTTCTGCCACCAGGGTAGGATGGAATGCATCCCAGTCCTTCCTTTCAGCATAGTCATGGAACTGAAACATTGAAGGAACAAACTGAGATCAGGGACATTATAAATACAGAAATGCAGCCATGCACCACTACCTGCTCCTGCCTCCAAAACAGGCAATAGCATGAAAGAAATTACCATGTATCATTCACAGATGTCTCACCTCTAACATGGACCTAAGATGTAAGACAAACACTTCTATTTGCATTCCTAAATGATTCATAAACCACAAAAGTAAATTTTGTCCTAGAAAAGTGGCAAACCCCCCATGATGTGCCTGTTACACAGGACAGGAGTCCTGCATCTCCCCAAAGGTTACAACTTCAATTAGCAGCAAAGGGCTCTTATCCCAGCAAAGGAACTGCCACTCCAGACATGCTGCTTGCATGGCAAATGGCTGGGAAGGCAGCCCAACGTGGCATTCTCCCTCCAGTTCTTTTCCAAGAAGTGGAGCCTTCCCTTCCAAGTGATTAGCAGCCTCTGAATCGGTTCAAGGAGAGGGAAATGAGCCAAACACCAAGTTGGGAAGAACTAAACCAGTTTATTTCCCTCCCAACTGCCAGACAGCTGCCAACTTACAGTTTGCAAGACAAAATAATGGTGCTACTGCTCTGGCTTGAATTTTGCTGAAATATTCCCATTTAGCTGGTCTGGCAGCTTGCTATATGCTGTGTGGCAAGCAACACATCCAACAAAATGGCAATGATTGTCTGCAAAACTCACATCTTCAACCAAATCCAGATGGCTTTTCATGGAGAGAAGACAAGGCTCCTCTATGGTCTCAGGGCTTTTATCTTTACTGCCAGAGAAAACTCCAACCAAAACAGCCCCACCAAGCCAAAAACCAATTAAAAATCCCCCCCACAACCACTTAGGACATTTGAGTATGTGTCATCAAAAGCTAAATAAAACTTTCTGTAACAAAACAGCACCAGGCAATCCAAACACAGGGAATACTATGAGCTCTGTGTGGTACTGTGGAGCCAGGCAAGCTCCAATGCCACATCAGTGGGATGCACTTCCCTAAACACAAATCAAGCCCCTGGAAGAGCAGCCAGTTCTCACAGGGAAGACAGCAGCTCTGTTTGAGCTCTCCAAGTGCTTGGACATGTCTTGATGTGTTTTCTATCTCCTATCTTGTCTTCAAGATGCAACAAGACCTGAGGTCTCGACAGCTCCTTGGCATATACCCCTTGGAACATTTACCTCCCAAGGCTGAGCTGCACCCCCAGAGCAGGCTGTTCCTCACACTGTGCACTGCACCACATGTGCTGGTGTCCCCACAGCACAGGTGACACCCCCCTGCACTGTGCACCACTGCACTGCACTCACACCTGCTCACACACACGGAGCCACGAGGGAGAGGGCTCACCTTGTTATGGGCAACCACTTTGAGGGCAAACGTTGCCAAGTACAGGGAGTTCATGACAAAACTAAGCTGATTCCGGGATTCTTCTAAAAAATCTTCTAAACCCTCATACCACAGTCTCTTCACATCCGACCACACCATTCCTGCGGGAGAAACAGAACAACCAGGGAGGTGGAGCCACTGTGCTGACCAGATACTCTTTTACAGACCATCACCAGGTATTTTACAGTGAATTTCTTATAGAATCAGTAAAGGGAGATTGAGAAGATGCTACAGTTGATGTTATTTACATACACAAGAACTGGAGTTCTGTTGCTTTATTTTCCTGTGGAAGACACTTGTATGATTTAGGCTCAATAAATTTATTCCTGATTTTGAAAGTTAACCCAGAAGAACACAAAACTTGCTACTAACTTTATGGGTTAGAAATCCTGCTGTGGCCATGTTGGCATTGATTTTTATAATGGGATTTTAATGGGACTATGGAATATGATGACTCTTTGTTACTCGGTTCTTTTTATTCCAGTTGATTTTGTAACACATTTTCTAAATACATTATTTTTCAACTTACTGAATATTTGTAAGGAATAAGTACAATATGCCATTACAAAATAAGCATTTAAGATATAAATGAAATTACTATTTAAAAAAATCTGTTAAGGTTCAGTAATGTGAAAAATAACCCAATTTTAATGATCATGGTTAGTTAGAGGTTGTTTTTCAATCTTACTTGAAATCCATATTAGAATATCAGATGAAGAAAATAACATGTTTATAGCCAAGACCACCTAATGACACACTTCATCTACAGTAGATTTGATGGAGCAAAATAATCTGTAAAATCAGATATTTAATCTCAAAGCAAAAGAGGAATCTGTTTTGCATTCAAATTTTGAAGTTTTCAAGTTTTAAGACCTGGCTGTGTTTTTTGGGGGGGAGGTGGGTTCTGAATATTTCCAGAATCTGCATTAACTACTCAACACTTTTCATATCGCTCAACAATGAAAGGAATCACCATTACACAAAAAAACTCCACCCCAAAATGTCAAATAAATCACACAGAACTACTTAGATAAAACCTTTGTTGTTTGTTGGTTTTTTTTACCATGTAATTGCTTTTTATGAGTCTGGTCAAACAAATGATACATATCTAATTCCAATATTATGGTAAATTTGAATGTAAAACCAAACACATGCCATCCAACCAAAACCACGGTAAAAGGTTTTACGAATTTTCAACCCTAAGTTCCCGAGAACTCAACAAAAATGACACCTGTGCTCCCTCTGCTGCATCAACCAGAACTGACATGCAGCCTCTCCAGCAGTTATGATAACCAGTGGCAGTGACATTCAGAAATGGAAAACCATACCTTGAGAAAATACTGCTTGTTTCTGTGTTCTACAACAAGCATGAGGTAAATGCACACCTTCAATTTATTAGACTAAGATGGGGAATGCATGCAGACATAAACATATGCAACATGAATAACGTGCTGGCTTCCTAAGAGGGTTACACAAGTCACTACTGTGCAATCAACATCAGCAATTGCCATCCAGTGCACTCAAATCACACCTACCAATTAGCCAGATTATCAGAAGATAATCTATTCTCTCAAGGGCTGGTCCCATTGTATTCTTCTTATTCTCATTGTAGACAAGGGAGTACAAATTAAGTAATAAGAGAAACGTGAAATATGAAGCTCCATGAATAATAAACTTCATAAAAGGAGTGTGAATCATTCGGCCCACTCGAGATTTAGGAGCTAACAAGTAACACAGGGACAGAACTGGCCAGAAAATGCCAACCATCAGAACAGTCAGGATCTTCTTGCAGGTGTGCTTGCGGCGATAGCCGGCCATCTGCCCGAACCACACCGTGTTCAGGAACTGCTGGCAGTTTGACTGCGCAACAAACTGGGGGGGAGAGAAAACCAGGAAATCAGTCTCGGGTTTCTGAGCACACATCACTAAGAATAAGATGCTGTTATTGTTGAATACTATCTACAATGTAAAGCACCACACACCATAAGATGAGGACCAAAGTGGTCAAGCGGTTTTATGAGTTCTTAAAATCACTCTAGCAGGGTTAATTTTACATCACAGTAAGTTATACATCTCAATCCCTCAAAAATAGGTAATTTTGTCCTGAAGGTTACGTATATTATGCAAATATAGTTTCAAATTTCAGATGTTTATCTGCATGAGTTACAAAACAATGTATTTCACCAGAGAATGGTCTGTCCCTTAGTAAAAAAAAATAAAGCACCATAAAAACTGTCTCTGCAGTAAATTTGCCAAGAATAGAGCACATTCTGCAGTTGTTATTTTCTAAGCCCTGTGGTAAAAACAAGCTGTGCTTGAGCCCAGAAGAAGATGTGAAACACTTCAGCGTGCTTGCTGAATGCACACCAGAAAAGTGTCATGCTGCTTCTAGGGCATTCCAGAACTATGGCTTCTGCCTTTCAAACACCATGTGTTTTAACAGTTTCACAAACAGTTCAAGCCTAGACAAGAAGAACAGACAGAATTACAACTCCTCCTGCAAACACTAACTAAAAGTGGATTTTGTGTGGAAAGTCAACTTTCACCCTGTCCTCAGTCCTTGTACTGGGAACCCCACAAATAAATACCCATTTGCCTTCCAGCAGAAAAAACTGGAGTTAAAATTGTCAAGGGACAGAGATGACAATAATCTCCTGCATGAAATAAGCTGCATACTGATGGTATAAAAAGCACAGCTATTCTGGAACAGAGGCACTATTCAGTAATGCCAGCACAGGTCCAACCTAATTACTGAACAGCTCCAGCAAGGCCTGAGACAAAGCTGAACAGTTCATGACTAGTGAGAAGATGATAAATCATGTTTGGCACCTAAGGATCCATGCCTCCCTAGGCAAGGATTTAATGAGGATCTGAACAAACAATTCCCACTACCACAGCTGTTCATAACAAAGCAGTGGTCTATCCCCCAGTACAGAAAAGACTGTACTCTTCTGCACAGAAACACTCAGTATCTCACAGCAGCACTTCCCTGGTTTACTTGCTGCTACTCTGTGTATTACCATCTCTTCCATAACTCCTGCAAATTTATTTCCATTTCTGTGCCTGGAGACCCAACAAAAAATTAAATTAATCATTAGCAAAATGTGATATGAAAAGTCCATCAAATTACTGCAAAGACAAACCTCTTTTTGATTATACTTGATGGCGAGTTTCAAGCGGCTTAGGTTCATCCTCTCCTCCAACAATCCTCGCTTGTCTACGTGTTCGTCGCTGGATGTGTGATTGAGGATCACCTCCAGCTCCCGGGAATTCCGTGCCTGTGCAAGCAGATCTTTAGCAAAGGTTTTGCACTGCTGAGCGAGCTCCTCATAATCATTTCTGAAAGACACACGAGCAGAATGACCATTACACTGTTCTTACATCATCCATTAAACAATTAACTGCCCGTTTTTGGTTAGGATTGTAGGTTATGTTGAGACAGACTAAAAGAAACCACTCCAAAAGTCCAAGCACTCCCAAGACAACTCTGAGTAGCTCTCACCATGTAACATGACCATTACACCTCAGTTTACTTTGCAAGACCACTGGAGAAAAACTGACAAACAAACTTACAGTGTACAGATTCCTATCTCATGAGTTCCACGCACAGAGTGAAAGCTCAGAATTATTTCCAGGAGATAAGAAAGTGTGGTAGGCACAAAACATGGCACTGCTAAGTAATGACTTGGGCTTGCCACTTGACAGGAAGTTGTTTGGAGTTTTGCTTTATTCCTGTAATCTGAAAATTCAATAATCACTGAATTCTATGTATTAATATAATAAACACAGGAACAGAAACCACCTGATTTCCTTGTATCACCTTTTTCAAATAAGTCAGCATTTAGCATAATTTGTTTATTTTTCAGAGTAGAGCTGAAATTTGAACTGTTGGTGCAACTATACAGATTGAACTGTCTACACTTAAAAGAATTCAAAGTAATTAAACTGTCAATACTAATGAGGCACAAATTATATATAAATTATATAACTTGTTATTATGTCTAGCTGTCAGTTTAAACACTCCAATTACAAAAAATCAAGAATAAACCTTTTCTAATGCCTACCCATTTCTGCACATTTAATTTCAGAAGTATTAAAATTGGTTTGTATTTTCAATTCCTACCTGAATTCAACCTCAACAAGGCTTAATTCTTTCAAGTCTGCACTAAGTTCAAAAGCTCGTAGGATCGGATCCTCCTCTGTCAACATTATTAAAGCAGGACTGGCCAAGCACCGATAGATGTCAAGGCGAAACCTGGGACAAAAGGACAGCAAGCAAATTGAAGGTGTTTTGATTCAGTCACTCATTGTCTGCCTGCTTGGGGCACCCTGACACCTTTTCCCATACTGAAGATCATGACATGGGGTATAGGATGGATGCAGAATGTGGCCTGGAGTAGCAGGATACCATTTTTCATCTCAACTCTCACGTATAAATTTTATTCAACCTTCAAACATGTTGTCAAGTTAACCAGGCAAAATATTTATCAGACTGATAAATCTTTCTCCTCACCTGAACCTTTATTAAAAAGCTTTCTACTTTTAAAAATAAAAGTATTTGCATATATCAATCCTTGATACATAAACATTTTTAGAAACAGGATACAGAATTATCCACCTCCTCATTCTGGTTCAAAAACCCCCAAGTATTTGGTAATTTCAGCAAAATTTTATTTGCATAATCCCTCTGCTCCCAAGCCAAAGGTAGCCAGAATGTCTGAGACACAACTGGTAGCAAGGAAAGGCACGTAGCTTAATATGAACACTGACTAAGAGTATAAAACCAAAACAGAAACAAAGCCACTGCCTCCCCCCAGCCTTTTCAAGCACAACCCACCCCCAGAACTACCATCTCTAAGATGGGCTACAATGTATTACAGGAATTCACTGACAAACTTCACCTTAAAAAGACAAAGGAAAGCTCCTGAATGCGACACCAGCAACACCTGAGGAGTGAGAGTTTCTTATTGCGGTCTGTGAGTGCTGAGCCTCACCTGGAATGCCGCAGACTGTCCTTTTTGTTCTTGGCAGTGCACAGGGTGCATTCACAGCCTACAGCATGTGGTTTGGGCAAGGATATGTCCTGCTTTAGCAGCATGGTGAGAATTTCATAGTTGTTCCGATGAGCAGCTAAAATGACTGGTGCCACGTCCATGGTCGTTGAGTACTCCGGGTTCTGGATGCGTTCCATTAATTTCTGGGATAAAACACAGCAAGTGTCTAAACTTATTGCCTACAGTTCTACTACACTGCTTCCATGTAAGGGGTTTTTTGACTGTTTAACAGTGAATCTGTTCTTCAAAATGCTTTCCAATCTTTCATAACGTGAAAAGAAGGAAAAATTTGCCAAAACATTCAAACACCTCTTTCTAGGTCAAGGCTGCCAACCACCTTGCAAGCAGGCTACAAGAAAAGATTTATAACCACTGTTTTCCCTCTCTTCCCAACTAGGCACTTATTAGCACTGGCAGGTATAAACGTGCTGTATTCTTTAGGCCATAAAGCAAAACAACATATTCCATCTTTCAGACAGATTAGGCTACAAAAATGATCCTCAGTGTGCAGGTTCCATCACCTCAGAGATGCAGAACTTAAGAACACTGTTTTAAATACCACAGCTACCCAGAACCTGATAGCCCCCACTCCCCAACCAAAAATCAAGGACTAACAACACTCAACCACAATGGTTGGTCTGGAGGATCTTTTGGGCCGGTGATTCAGTAGAATGTCCACAGCTCCCACCACTTCCGAGTCAATAGCCACCAAAAGTGCATCCGATGACTACGGAGAGAAAACAAACCACGTGAAAACGGCAGCAACTTAAACAGCATAAAGAGCCCAATGCAAGGCAAACTGCATCTTTTAATATATTATTTTAAATCCATATTTCAAGCACTAAAACAATGTCCTGCATTATCACCGTGCCTATGATCAGGACACAAATGCAGGCTGTCCTTCCAGGAGTTCACAGAGCATCACTGGCGATTTGTTTCACTCACAAACTGCAAAAGAACAAACTGCATTTGTAGTAGCTTTTTCTTTTTGGATGGTAACGACTTCTGCAACTTCTTCTAAGCTGAGCTAAGCAGCTTTTCATTTTCTCTACAGTTGACATTATTCTTTTTAATTCACATCCAAAAATACAAATTTTTACTTAAAAAAAAAAAAAGACACAGTTTTTATTATTGCCACTGATTCAGCGAACTGAAAGTTTGTTTTTTTATTCATGCCCAATATCAAGCAATGTAGGAAGAGATGCTACTTCACCCTGTCTTTCATACTTCAGCCATCATAGCTCCCAGTCTCCCAGCAGCAGCAGAGATGCTGCATACTGCTGGCATTTTATTGTGTTACCATTTAGAAAGTTACTATACTCCACAGCCAAAAGGATATCTGCATTTTACACTTTTTAACATGAGGCACTGACTATATACTGTTTATTTTGCTTTAAGATAACGTGTGCATTTTATCTGCAACAGGAATAAGATTTAAAATAAAATTCAAACTTGTTCATATCACTGAAAATACATGTACATACTTACAGAAAAGTAAATTTTTGTGAAAAAAACACTTGAGCAATTACTACATGGAAAAAGAATTGTAACTGCCTATAAAGGCAGATTGTATTCCCTTCCAAATTCTCACAAATTAACACAGAAAATTTCCACTAAGAGGTGTTGTATACCTGGCAGCCATAATCCAGAAGGAGCTGTAGTATGTCCAAGTTTTCATTTTCAATGGTTATGGTAACAGCATTTCGTCCAAGCACATCCACACAATTTATGTTCATTTCCCCCGAGCTGTTTTCCTCTAAGAGTTTCTTAACCATGTAATAGTCACCTGCACAAGTAACACATGGGTATCACTTCGTATTATCAAATGTTTTAAGTACCAGCTACCCACAAATGAGACAATATTCCATACCTCACAACAGACACTGAGTGCATCAGACAAGCACGAAGTCAAGGCAGATAAGCAGGCAGAAAACTAAAGATTTATGCCTTTTCAGGAAAGCAATAGACATGTACTTTATCCACCCCCTTAGTTCCAAACACACAAAAAAGCATGGGCAGCTTTCAAAACTGTCTCTATGGTAACCAATTATTTTGCAACATAGAAGACCATGACCAAAACAGAACTCAGTGTAGAATATTTACAGAAATATACACAGAATACTTCTATGCATAGAGCAAGCCCGATGTTCGGGTACCAGCAAGGCATCCCCCGAGAGCCCCAGAGCACAGCTCCTAAACTCGCTGGCTGATGCCACCGCAGAAATACTGCCCCGGGTGCGAGCAAACCCCAACTCAGGGCCAGCACAGATGCCAACCCCCCACAGCCCAGCCTGTGAACCAGCACGCAGGGCCCTGCAGCACAGCAGCAAAACCCCACCTCGGAATCCAACATTTCAGATGTGTCGAGATCCCCTTTGAGTCAAGACCACATTTCTACTCAAGGGTAACTACATATAGGCATAAAGCAGCATAATTTAGAAAGGAAAATCTCTACCCGTCCACAACCACGGGTACAAATCGCAGGATACCGGTCGCGCTTACTCCGGGGATGTCCAGATAAGCCCCGATTTTACAGCGGCTCCACACGCTCAACACAGGCTCTTCTAACAGCGAACGCAGCAAATAAATGCCTCATGAATTCCCCCCGCACAAACCGGACTCCCTCAGGAGTTGCTTCCCGGCAGAAGGGGCCGAGGCGTCGGGGCCGGGCCCGCTCGGGGGTCCCGCCGCCCGGCAAAAGGCGCGGCCATGGCGGGGCTGACCCCGGCCCCGGCGGGCGGGGGGGCTCGGGCCCTCGGGGCGAGCTGCCCAGGCCTCGCGGGGGAAGGGGGCCCGGGCCGGTACCTTTGTCGCAGGCCAGCAGAAAAAGCTTCTCGTCCAGCGTGGTCTCCTCCTTCACCTGCCGCACATCCTTCAGCGCCAGCAGCTTGTTGGGCGAGGCCGAGGCGGACGGGTCGGCGCTCTGGTACAGGGCGGCCATGGCTCGGCCAGGCCCATTAGGCGCTGTGGCAGCGCGGCCCCCACTGCCCACGGGCCCCGCGGGGAGCGGGGTAGCGGCCCCCCGGTCACCCCGCGGGCGGGCGGGCTCGGGGCTGGGCCGGGCCCGGCCAGGCAGGGAGGCCGCTCCCCGCCGCAGTGCGCAGGCTCCGCGCTGAGGGCAGCGCTGAGGGCGGGCGGAGCCGGGGCTGCGGCCCCGGGAAGCGCCCCTGCCCTGCGGTCTCACCGCCCGCTATCCCCTGGTCCCGTTTCCCTCACGGACAGCGCTGAGGGGCCCGCGATCCCCTGGTCCCCATTCCCTCACGGACAGCGCTGAGGGGCCCGCGATCCCCTGGTCCCCATTCCCTCACGGACAGCGCTGAGGGGCCCGCCATCCCCTGGTCCCCATTCCCTCACGGACAGCGCTGAGGGGCCCGCGATCCCCTGGTCCCCATTCCCTCACGGACAGCGCTGAGGGGCTCGCGCCCCGCCTCAGAGGGAGGCACGGGGAGCACGCGCCGCGCCCGCCGCTTGATCGCTCTCAGGTGAGCGTTTCCCCTCAGAGAATCACACGGTCGGTTAGGTTGGAAAAGACCTCTGAAGTCATCGCCCCACATCACCATGCCAACAAGACCGCGGCACCGGAGCGCCTCTTCCAGTCTTTTAAACACCTCCAGGTACAGTGACCCCCTCACCTCCCTGGGCAGCCCGCTCGCACTTTTCTATGAACAAATTCTCCTTGAGCAGCCTGAACTCCCCTGGTGCAGCTTGAGGCCGTGTCCTCGTGTCCTGGTGCTGTTGTGTGGGAGAAGAGGCAGACCCCCCTTGCCTCCTTCAAGGAGCTGTACAGAGCAATAAGGTCACCCTAAGGCTCCTGCAGCCCCACACCCCAGCTCCCTCAGCCCATCCTCCTCAGACCTGCACTCCAGACCCTTCACCACCTTCACTGCCCTTCTCTAGGCCCACTCCAGCACTCCATGTCCCTCCTGAATCTCTTTTATACAGCAAACTGCAGCCCTGCTCACCCCAGCATCTTATGCCCATGAAACCCCTTTCAATGAGATCAAATACAATAATGAGCCATGTAATTGTAGCAATCCTTTTTTCCCCAAGGGGAACAAAACACTTCAGCAATTGTTTATACAACAGGCAGTACTGGCCCTTATAGAGTAAGATACCACATTCCTGGGCAGGTAAATACAGTGCTTCAGGACTGTATCTCTTACCAAAGGATCATTTATTCTTGTGGGATAGAGACTAAGTAAGTCTCCCTTTAGCCTATCTTGAATGAGGGCTTAGGCTGATTTGGATCCAAGAACAGGGCAAAGAATTCAAACTCTGTACAAAACTCTGGATCTGGTAATGGAAACAAAGTAACTGTCAAATCCTGTCCAAAAAATACAAACAAGTAAACAGTGAAAAATCCAAGCACTTAATTTTCTCAACTACCACTTATCTTCTTACATAACAGAAACTGAATGGATGCATCTCTTACTGTTGATATGTTGTGTGATACTGAACATGAAAAGCTTGGTACAGTTGGTCACTCATCATGATTCCTGGGTTTTGCCACACTTTGACCTGGTTTCAGGAGCTGAGAGAAAGCAGCAGCTTCATACTTTAAAAAAACTGTCATTTTAATTTAGTTTTCTTATTGTTTGGCTTCTGGTAACAACTTTATTAACTGTCCAGCTCCAGCAAGTGAAAATTTACAGCTGCAGAGAAAGGAGTACAAATACATACTTTAAAAGTGCTAAGAAAATAATGATGGACTTCATCTCATCCAGACAATGCAGCAGTCTTTTTACACAAATCCTCCACCCATGATATACAATTTAGGAAAATCAAAGCAGTGATCTGTAAGGAAATGCAATACAGTAACATGAAGCCCCAAACTGGACTAGCCAGCTCTTTATTGTTTTCTTGATACAATATTTTATGAAAAATTAAAAAAACCCAACCAACAGATGTTTAGTCCAACTGCAAAACTTAACACATATGCAGACCTAATGATGACAGGACATTTCTCCCTTCTAGTGCTGTTTTTTTTCATATGACACAGACTGTAAGAGTTCCTGCAGAACAAAACTACTACATTTTTTTAAAGATTATTCCCACAAAAAAAAGTTTCATCAGCTTAATCAGTATTCATTAGTTTCCAGACATTATCACAGGCCTTCACTTGCTCTCCCTGAAGTCAATGACAAGACTCTCATTGTCTCCAGCAGGAGTGAAGCTCTCCAAGAATAAGGCAAGGATGATAACTTTTAACTTCTGTGCAGTTTGGAGTAAAACAACAGGATTGGAATGCACCTTGGAACGGGGATGACTACGTGTAAGTAACACCCACAAAAATCAAACAGTGTTTCGCCATTGGTCCTGAAATAACACATGTAAAATGATGCAGATTCTTGCAGTGCTATGAAAACTAATACAAACGAAGCTTGATTCATGTGGTAGGGTTTTTTCCAAGCAGTACAAATCTATGATGTTAATTTGGTAATGAACGGGCTCTGAAAACAGTATTAGCCATAAATAATCCAGGTGTTATGAAATGGAATAAAATTAACTAATATAAACACGTTATTAAAAGGTAATTGATGAGTATGTTTGTGCACACAGTTTTTCTCATCTCATACTAAGCTTCAGAACTCTGTAAACTGCGAGGCATTCGTCGTGTTTAACGTGGCAGGAAGTTATATTACATATCTCCGTTATTTTATCCTGTTCAGTCCCCTTCCCATCAAACATGCAAACACGGTCATCACCATTTTTGGCTTCACTTCCACCAGGTCATCGGGGAGAGCATAAATACGAGCACCGATTTTTCGAGCGACCGAAATGGCGTACCTTGAGAACGGGACAAAACAAACACTGTCACTGGGCTGGCATCCCTAACCTGTCACGGTTCACAGCAACAAAACCACATTTTAATACATCTGTTCAGGCACTACTTGGGCTCTACTAAAAATGGAGGTTATAGTGAAGAGAGCACCTATCAGCAATTCCACTGGCAGATGTTTTTCTGCTGGCTATCAAAACATTTATTTTTGCCCAAACCAAGACAGGTTATGGTGGGCTATTCAGGAACCAACTGCAGTGCAGTGGTGGGAGGTCATACCACCCGTGAGTTTGAGCTCATAGTTTAGATATGCAAGAAAAATAACTCAGTAATGTTAGGATTTATAATATATTCTATTTGAAACAAATCACTTAATATTGGTGTCATTTTTCTCTGTTAACAAATCAGTAAATTGTTAATTACACCATGATTTCATGCATTTCTGGCACTTCAGCAAAATACAATGCATTCATTTAGAACTTACTTGGCATTATTCAATTTGTCTTGGTAAGAAAGGTCTTCCCTCTTGACCATTTCTGGACGAACTGCTTTTGGGGCAATGGCATCTATTAAATCTAGGACAGGTAAACTAGTGCTAATTGATTTGTCCTAAAAGAAAAAGACTCAAAGATTAATTGAAGGAATTTGCTTTGATTATTCCATCTTCACAATGCAAAAAACCCCTACAGCACACATTGCATACATAGTGAAAGACAGAAGCCTGTTTTGTTACTTTATGGTGTGAAGGTTTTCCTCACCCTTTATGAGATCTAATGTTCTTTTCTGCAATTAGAATCATAAGGCTCACTGTGCTGATATTATTACACCAATGGTTTAAATTCATTTGATGTCAGCAGCACTTGGCTTTCACAGTCCACAGTGAAGGATCAGGCACTTTGCATTCTCTACTGTGTGCCACAGTAATGCCAAAATCCTAAGAGTGACAGACAATATATACGTGAATATGGTAAAAGAATTAGTAGTAAAAAAAAGGAATATTGAATAATGTCCCTTTACATCAGTACCTCCTTATCTTTACTGGTCAAGTGTCAGTTGAATTATCTTAAAAACACCAGCTGAATGACCTTAAAAACAAGCTGTGTTCCACAAAAAACACAGGCATACCAAAAGCAAGGTAGTGGGACAGATTCCCTTCAGACTTTCACTTATTTAATACCAACATTATTACAATTTATGCAGAAATAAGAGAAGAAGCAGTCTCTCTTGAGAAAAGACCTCTAAGTTGCCTCCTAGAAGGAAAATGAAATATTTTGCTCTACAAAATTATATTATCTTTTGCCTAATAACGCTTACCTAATGTAAAGTTTCTAACACAATGAGCTCTCAAATGTTTAACTCATGTTCCTGTTGTGAATCACCCACATAACTGTGCAGATTATACAGTGAGCCTGGATGAGAATATTCCATTTGCATTCAAGTGCAGTTATCAATCTGCCATTTCTAGAGACTCACACAGCATCACACACCTGGCACACACACGGCTTCCTTCTCGTTTGACACTTTACCACTGTGGAAGGAAAACTTCCTTTATCAGTTTGTTCATCGGGGCAAGGCACGAGGTGTCGCTGCTTGCCTTGGGCTCCCTCTCCTGGCTCTGCCACACTGAGAACGTTTTTAACCAGCTCTCAATAAAAGTATTGAGCTGCCCCCCGCATTTCCAAAATCGTTCTTCATGCCTGCACAAGCACGTGCCTATATCTAAAAATTTGAAACATATACAACATGCCATGCCCAAACATTGGGAACTTCAGGCAGAAGCCCCTTTGAAAATTTCAACTTCTTTTTATTTTCTTTGTTTTGTTTGTTTGTTTTTGTTTTGATGTTGGGTTTGTTGTTTTCTACCTTACTGCAGCTCTTAAATTTTCCTTTTCTTATTAACAGATTAGTAAAATACTTCTGAGGGTTCACAAACTGTCAGAAACACTTCCTTAAAGAATTATGCCAGCTGATGGGAGAGCCCCTGTTAAAGCCAAACTGTTAACATAGCAGGTTAAAAATCCCAGGTGTGACTGTGTATGAACAGAAGAGTAAATAAATTTGATTACCTTGAAACTTGTAATTGAAGCTTTCTTATCTGCTTTTGCAAGAGTCTGATTCACCCACTTAATAATAATTTCATCAGTTACTTTCTCCCCCTCTCCGAGGTCTGAGAGCACATTCAAAGTATACCTTGAATAAAGAGAACAAGAGCCCAGGTTAAAATGAGTGCCAGAACACAACTCTTCAAACAGGACAAAGCTACAAGCAAAATTAAATATTACTGCCTCACACTAACACTGCCAAGTACTTCTCTTCATAAGATACCCTCACCTTAGAAAATATTTACTGCTTTAAATCACTTTTTCAGTGGTTGCAAGAAAAAAATAGCATCCCAAACCTCATAATATTCACTGTAACATCTTCTTCATGGATTTAACTAGCACCCCATAATTAATTTTACTTTATGAGTTTAAATGGCTCCCTACCATCCCAGTCACCTTGAAAACTCAATCACAACAGTCTGAGGAAAAAGAAAGCAACAGATCTAAGAAAATTGCCTTGTGGAAAACATTTGCAATACAAGAGTTTATTGGAATCACTTTATAATTTTTTTTTTCTTCAGTACACTAGCAAGGTTTTCATTTTCTGATAGTTATGTTACTATAGCTGGGATGGCCTACAGTTGTTTTCACCCTTTTAACTTCTCTGGTATATATTACCTCTTTCTTGGGTTTTACAAATATTTAAATTACTCTCAACTTACAGAAAGATACATGGAATCAATATGAACCAAGCTGAGTTCTTTTTACTTGCTGTAGATTTATAATTTTAATTCCAGCTTCCAGTTTATAAGGTTTGTATTGTTGTTATAAATTGTTTTCCAGTCACTACACAGTATGTAAAATTACAAAACACAGATAAAAGTTTATCTTTGAGAAGAAGGATATTTAGAGATTTGCTCTCCAAAATATCTGTTGGTTGAACTGACCACTGGCCTTGATTTGCCTTGATATGCAACACATATACACATGCACAGACACATAGATACACATTTATCATGCCCAACTTACCTTCTCATCAGCTGCCAGACCAAAGCCAAAGTCAGAGTTGGATTTCCCTCATTGAGATCGTGTCCAGCAATACCAACCAGGGAGAATTTGGCTTTTGCCTTCCCAAGTTCCACTGCATAATTGCAATTCTCAATCTAAAAAGAAATGTTGTGTGCAAATGATGAAAACACCTCATTATTTCTGCAATACAGATCTATCATCTACGTGTATTTTGAGTAACTTTGTCTTACTGTTACCTATGGTGAGATTTGACCCAGAGGGTCCCACCCACCTTCTTCATGTTCCCACCCAGCAGGGAGTAGGGAGGTTTGTTGACGTGGTTCCACTCAACCGGCACACGGGTCAGGTCGTACAGTTGGAAGATGATTAAAGCATCAGAAAGGTCGCTAAACCAGAGGAAAACAACGTTTTTAGGCACAAAAGCTCATATTGACTAGGAAAGTATGTACTTGAGATCAAAGTGTAATTCAGTTGCTGAAAAAAAATTCCAGACATCTAAATAGAATGTGTCATTCTGCAGAGAAAATCCTATTTCTTGATTTCTGCAACTATATACATAAAACTCTGCATTTAATTTCATTCTTTTCACAAATCTTAGTGAAGTAAGCTCAGCCATAGGCTGTACCAACTTCAATTAAATAATTGCTTTCATACAGTGGGCACAGACAAAATAGCTGCTAAAGAGTTTTAATTTACTGATCTAGCTTTAGTTTCCTCAGGACTTTTCCAAACGTTAAACACTGTTCTTTACCTGTACCTACAGATGCATTTTGTTAACGAATAATCAAATCCAAGGTACTTATCTTGTGAAAAAAGTATTATTTTCCCATTATATATTGCATTCCTGCTAATCCCCTTGAGCTACTTACTGAGTGCAATTCTCCACGTTAAGCTCCCTACAGATCACTTTACAGAGGCCAGAGAAGAAACCTAACAGCAAATACACCTGCAAGCAGATGCTGCCAGTTGCTCTCTCTGTCTCATCTTTTATTGACAAGATCTGAATCAACTGCTGGCACAATTTGGAAGTGACCAGGAGCATGTAAAAAAAGCATGTTATAAAAGCCCTTCCTCTGAGGGAACACCCCACTCTGCACAGCTCCTTACAGTCTACTGAAAAAAACCCATGCATCATAAAACACAATTATCTCAACTTCTAAAAAAATGTAATTCAAAGTACAAAGGAGTGAGGGGACAACATAAAAGCCTTCTTAGGTTTTCGAGTTTTCCTAGATGATGACTGGATATTTGAGTATCATACTACTTAATGTGGTTCTACAGATTAGTTTTGAAGTTCCCATCACCCTGGAAACCTGGAAATCACTGTTCTGGTAGAAACACAACTTCCCTCCCTCCTTCCCCTGTTTCTTGTCCTGTCCTCCAAGGAAAGTCAACTAATTGTTTTGAAAACCCCTTACCTGTATAAATGATTAACATATGGGCTTACACCCAGAGAATTCATCCAGTTTCTGAAAGTCCTTTCTTCCTTACTTTCTCCTATGGTGACAAATACAATTCTCAATAAATTATTGGAGGAAACCCTTTAATAAAGCAATGTTTAAATGGCTCTCCTACTCCTCACACCCCCTCCCTCCCTCCCTCCCCAAAAGGAGTTCCCACTTTCCCTGACAGTGTCATGGGGCAATCCTGTCCAGTTCAGACTCCTTCATTCTGGCCACAGGCACAGAGGCACTGCAGGGAGTACTGTTGGGCTACATTTTTCTGAGTAAATCCAATTTGATGAGATAAAATAGACTTCTTTTGTTCTGTTTTACATAACTAATGTATTGTGAAGAAAACAGTGATGATTAGTAATAATTTCCTAAAACTAAAATTAGAGTGACAATTGCATTCAACAGTATGGTTAAATCTATTAGAAATGGCATCTTTTTATTAAAAGTTAGTACTAACACACTTATGGCAATTGCTGACACTACAGCTTGACTCTCTCCACAGAAGCTGCCAGTGTTAATTTGTGAGGGGCCTCCCAAAAGCAACAAAATTCACTTTTTTAGTTTTCAGCACTGGAGACTTAGCAAGGCAGTGATGTACTGGTTAAATCTGTGAAGCTGTCAAGGGGGCCAGTTATCCTCACAGTTTTAACAGCAATTCTGCTTGTGGGAAGTGCAGAAAAGTAATTAGGAAGTAAAACCCAACCTTCCCTTTCCTGCCTTAGATTGCTTTTATCCCTTGCCATCACGAGTCCTAAACCAACCTTCTCTATAGAGTTACATTGACTTTCTACACACAACACTGCCTACATTTTAACAATGTATTTGTGGCCAAATGCCTGTCAATCAGTGCTGCTTAAGCTGTTTTCTCTTCCAGCAAAGAAGCACATGTAAGAAAATATTTTGCCTGAATGTTTGAGCTTGGAATAACCTCGTCACTTCATCCCACAGTTAAGAAAGCAGGACACTGAGGAGGGGGAAAAGCTCCCCAAACAATGGAAGAACAGATTTCTCTGGACTGAAGCACAAATAGCTCAGTAAGATTTTTCTCTGCTGTTCTCATTTGCTCCTTAGAGGGCAATGCTACCAGGTTTGTCTGATGAGCTTTATGTAGCATGACAACTGTCTCACTTAGGGCTGCAGTTCTAGGCTGGCTACACAATAATCAATGGTTTTGCTACTGTGTAAACATGTATTTATCCCTAGACGAGAAAGAAAACCTCTTTATTTTTCCATGCATAACATTAATTTTTAGGTAGAGGTTACAGTTTTAATCGAGGTCTCTTAACCTGTTATACAAAAAGCTCTGTGGGCTTCGGAAATTTCAGCTGTACTTTACAATTTCTAACAGAATAGATGTGATTTAAAAAGTTTCAGCCAGCTTACCAGTTACTCTCCTGTAATTATGAAATAGATTATATTCATCCTACTGACACATTTTCTAAATTATGAGGTTTTTTCATATGCAATTTGAACTAGTGTTTGTTTCAAATATTTACTTGTAAAAATAACCAGAGTTACTGATGAATATATGCTGAAACAAGGAAAAATACTATTCTACAAGGTCATCAGTCAGCTTTCTCATATTTCTTCCCATAGTAAAATTTAAAAGAACAATCACATTTTGTGACAAAGCTTTAAAAATATCAGTTTTCCCATTTTAAAAAAAACATCAATCACAACTCAAGAATGACATATAATTTAAGTTTCTAAAGAGTATCTTTAGAGATTATAGTATTTTGAAGCAAGTACCTTTAGCTTTATTTGTAGAAGTGTTGATGGTTACTGAGCTTTGAGTTCATTTGCAGCAGTACCTGAAGTACTGACTGCAAAGTGCTTTTAGGAACACTTTCCACTGCAAGGACAGCAGCAGGGTCATTGCATGAACCACAGGAACAGATACTCAGCAACTGCACTCAGACAGGGTTTAAAGGGCATGCTAACACTGCTGACAGAACCCAGAGCAGCCAAGCAGGAGCACCAGCATGCAAGTTGGGCTGAGCCTTTTTGGACAGTGGGAATCCAGGAACTAACCCCAGCATCCTATATTTAATATGCCACTCTAAACAAATCCCTTTATCATGCAACACAGAAGTAAGTTTGTAAGTTTTCCAGATGGCTGAGAACTGATCAATTGTTTCTCTCTATGCTTTTATTCAAAATATACCTTGTGATCCTATCAGGAGCATATCTTCTGCTGAGTGGTGCAGCAGATAGCCAAAATCATTGGGAAACTGCAGAAAGGGGGCAGAGCTACACAAAAGAGAGAGGAGCAAATTTGGTAGTATCCTTTATATTTCTTGCCATCTCTTTCTTTGAGATCACTACACTGTGGAACTCAGTGGGGAGCAGACATAGCAAGGGGGTCAAGAATCCAAAGAGCTCCAAATATCTGGGAGATAACAGAGCTCAGGATGCCACTGCACTCAGAATCCAGCCAGCCTGAGGGGGAGCAGTTACCCACGGTAACAGCCGTGAAGGCTGCAGCGATCCAAGCACAGGACACCGACACTGGAGAGAAGGTGGGTGGGGTGGACACAGGTCCCTCCTCTTCCTCCCCACGAGCTCAGCTTTCTGTACCACCACAGCTGCTTTCCCCACAAGCAAGAGGTTCCTCAATGCAAAGCTTGTGCATTAAGTGAAGTCAGGAGTGTCCCCTCCACCCCCAGGCAGTGTCAGGTGTTCATCTGGCTGTGTCATTGTTCCTGAGGGATGCACTCTCCGTGTGCACATCACCAGACTTGTGAGGTATTGTCAGGGCAGATGGCAGTTAATGCACAGAATTCATTCTCTGACCCTCGGGAGAGCTGCTACATCGTACCCTTAGGGTGGAGCAGGCACTGAAAAGGTGGAATTTCTGCAGGAAAATGAAGACTTTCAGAAAGCTCTGCTCACCCACACGTGCCTACATGTGGGTGACATCCCTTACTGGCTAAACCCACTGGAATAACTGCATGGCATTTGACTCACTGCCCCTCTTGCCCCCATTTCATGTCCATCAGACCTGGGGGGCTTTTCCTTCTCTTTTACTTTTGCCGGCATATTAAAACAATAGAAACAGGTAAGAACAATGCAAAAAATCAACCAGAAAAGGACAGAGATGATTAAACACTAGGAAAAAAAAAAAAAAAAAAGAAAAATTGCAGAATAAACACTTTTATGGAGTACAGAAAAGTACTAAATACAGTACCTACATTAGGAGGGGTCAAATCTGCATTTCATGAAGCAAAACAGGAAAGCATTATAAATTATGAGTCAGATTTCAACAGACAATCTATGATGAAACTATAAAGAAATTAATGTCATATTTTATATCACTACCTTGAGAAAATAACAGTAAAAACACAGGATTTTATGGAAAGAAAATAAAAACATATTAACAGAAAAAAAAACCATTAACAACATTGTCTTTTGGCTAAAATAACTCTTTTGATGGTTTAGGTCTACATGACACCACGGGAGTTATTATTTAGGGGCAAAGAAGAGTCATCTACTTGCCTTTGAACAGGTAGCATTGGCATGATTACCCATCTCTAAAATATATACTATAAATAGTAAGTTAATTTTGGCCAGTATTTACCATTACAAAATCACAGTATAGCATTCAGGTGATTGTAAGTTTTTACAACTGTTTTAGCTGAGATTTGATCTCGTGTAAATATTTCAGCAAAGTCCAGAAACTAGTTCAGCTGGGTTTTTTTGTCGTGCCAATGAAAACTTCCAAATTTGACCGAGTTTTCCGTATTTGGAATCACACCAGCAACTCTGCCTTCAGGACACAGAAGCTGAACACATTCCACCTCCACACAGCTCCTGTATAAATTTGCAAGAGCACACACTTCTAATAAAAGTGCAGCAGAGGAAGGCCAGACCTTTCCTTTAGTGATCTGTGGTGGCCAGCAGGGACTGCAGTGACTGGGGGTGTCACAGCTGGAAAGGGAGCACTGTGCTCTGCCACCTCCATCGCAGCTGGCACCAGCTGAAGCCACCAGAGCAGGGATTCTGACACGGGAGCGCTCTGAGGGACGGAGATTGGTGACACGGGGATGCAGCAGCACAAACCAACCAGGAAAAACCAGGAGCAAAGGAAGATGGACTCACCTAGGTGGAAAGGAAACCTGATAGGAACAGTAAGAGGAAGGCAGGAGAAGGCAGTGCAGAGGAATGTGTGAACATTGCTGATGATTCTCCCGAGTGCAGCACCCCTGATTGTCACAGTCCTTTGAGATCACTGAAGGGCTGTGAACACACTGGCAGGAGCCATCCCATTATCCTGGATTAGCTGGTCCACAGCAAGGGCAGCAGCCAAAGACTGTTACCAATTATCCCTTTAGCATTAGAGGCCTGAACTGCCCAGTTAAAGGCCAAGCTCCCTGATACAAGAGGGTCTGTACAGGCTGTTGATGCAATGCATTAATATCGGCTGTTGATACAGAAGCCTTTCTTTAAAAAAAATATTTCCCGCCTTAAAAGGCAACAAACAAACACACACAAACATTTATCAATGAAGGATGGGAAAAACACTTTATAGACTATTACAGTTGCTGTGGAAACACGGTAAGCCAGTAGCACCTACATAAAGTTAATTAGAATCAAAAGGGAGAGTTTTGGAGCTGAGAAGGAACGTGTGAATCAGAGCATCGAGTTTGCAAAATGTCCTGGGAATGCTGGTTAACTGAATGCACGTGCTGCTGGCTTCACTTGTTCCCACAGGCTGCACAGTATGGCACTGTAAATAGGGAAAAGCTAGAATTTGTTCATCAGCTAATATATAAACAGTATGGAAAGAAGCACAGGAATCGGGAAGGAAAGTGGGAGGGCAGCTTTGGCTCCTGCAAATGAATAACAGAGGGTTATTCAGGAATCACCACTGGGTCAGGCTAACACAAGGGAACAACATACACAGCAACAGGCACTTCTATTGACTGCTAGTGAGAAAAACAGCCACCATCACACAGGGATCCTACATCACAACCTAGAAGGAACACTTCAATATAATCACTAATATTCTTATCTTCTCTATGCTCAGTAAGTTGAGTACCTTCTAATAGATTGAGATCGTAAGATGAATTGTCAGGCTTGTGTAGGGCTGGGTAGGTGTTAAAGAGATTTGCAACAAAAGCTAAATTGAGTTTAGGGTTGCCTGCAACCACATCAGCTGGAGTTACAAACTGCCTGCAGCCCAGTTTATCTGCCTGTTGGAGCATGTATTCAGCCCTCCTCAGGTCATTTTTATCCTAAAAAGAGAAACAAACAAACAACAGTTAATTTGCAGTAAGTACCAGCACATTTTCATTTTTTTACTGAATCTTCAGGTAGGACAGAGGGAGGCAGTTCCTCCCTCATTCCTCAATGCCTGAGCTGTCTCTTCCTGATGAGGTGACAGGACAGTTCTCCTCTTCCTTCCACCTTTTTTCTGTCCTTCAGCATTCCTCAGGAATCCCAGAAACTGCAGCCAGAACTGTAGTGATTGTATTTCCATTTCCAGACTGCTGATTCCTGTATTCCATATTCTGCCAAAGGTTCACCATCACTGCTTTAAACCGGTATTCTCAAGCACAGTAATTAAAGATGATGCCCAAAATCCTCAGTCAAAGTTTGAATGCTTCAGACTTGCCTTCCTTTTAATATTTTGGCCTCTGAATCATAAGTTAGCAACCTGTGTGTTTTGTTCATTGGCCTTCATTAGCAGTGTACAGGTTTATAACTCATGTGAACTGCAGGAAATCTGTCCCTTCACAAGGTCAGGCTTGCTGGGTGCCACGCTGTCCTGCTGGTTATTGGAGGGGCTCACACGTTAGTTCTGAAGGCTCTTGGGTTTGAGGAAGGATCACAAGCTTTGGGGAGTCCACTCTTTTTCCTCATCTGGGTTCCAGAAGAGGAAGAGTGAGCAGGATGTTGGAATATTTGCGTTGGATGAGCCAGCTGACAATTAACATTCACTATCCAAGTAGAGCCCAGCTGCACAGTTCAGACTGCAGATGCATTCTCCTGCCTCATCACTGCTCAGCAACTTGACCAGGTTTTGCCCATGTCAGCCTTTGTAACGCTGAGCAATCTGAGTTCTTGCACGTGTTGGAAAACAAGAGAAGGCTCAGGGGCAGCCTGGTAACCAGGTGGGTAACCAGGTGGGTCACCAGGTGGGTCACCAGGTGGGTCACCAGGTGGGTAACCAGGTGGGTAACCAGGTGGGTCACCAGGATGTTGGACACATGCACAGAGGTCTCAGATAATTCCAGTCTATTTCCCATTTCTGGGTACTTACCTGAAATCCTGAGAAGTCAATTTTAATGGGCAGTTGGTCGATGTCATCTCCTTTGGGTGCAATCTGATTTAACAGGTGGTAGTATGCTCTTGAATCCTAAAACAAGCAGTATAATATTTAACAATTAAAAAGCAGCAAGTATGCAGCCTTTCCTAGCCATTCATTGCTCCAAGAGTCCAATCCAAAAGCCACATGAGTCAAAAATACAGCACCCTAATTTCAGTGAATCTGGATGAGGTCATACAGCCACTTTACTACACTATTTCACACAGAACTTATTTAGCCAGATGACACAAGAAAGGAATGTCTGCTAATTACACTGGACAGTGCTAATTCAATTTATTCTGCTGAATATTAACTAGACTGTTGTAATTCAGATATTCAGGGCAAATTTATATAGAAATATACCCAATTTGCATCTTATATTCAGTGATGTACTGTTGTACCTAAACTCTTCTGATCTGTTTTTATGCACAGTGTGTTTCAACAGCATTATGTTTCATTAGCAGAGCAAATCAGTCCATACCTTGATGTCCTGGCTGAAGTTGCTGATTCTCTGCCAGCCTGCATTGGCCAGATGATAATTCACCCAGCGCAGCAGGAGGTCTTCTGGGGAAAGCTTCATCAACTGGTCCAGTTCCTCCCCCTCATTTAGCAAGGCAATAAGGGCTAAAAGCAAGTTGGAAAGAAAGCTGAAACCATTGCTGCTGTGCTCTCAGCTAATTCCAGATGGCTGGCACTGCTGTACCTGGCACTGCTCTCACCTTCATTTCTGGAGAGCTCAATATCAGCAAAAAGCCCGACTTTAATGATCTGCCACAGGAGTCCTAACACCAAGTGTGGCTTTCCTTCCTGCAGATCCTGGGATCCAATATTGACAACCGTACAGCCGATGGCAGATGCGGAGTTCAGAGCCAGGTTTAGGTTTTCCTGTGTGGAATATCATTGGTTAACAAACTCGTGAGGCTGTAATTCTTGGTAAATTATTCCCCCCTAAACTCTGGAAGAAATAATGCATTAGCTCAATAGAAAACTGCACTCCAGAGACTTTTTGGGAACTACCTCATATCTTATCAAAATTCATTAGAAAGCATTACTGACACTGTTTAATAGGGACCCACAAAAAGTTGTGGACCACTTTCTGCAGCTTGGATCACTGAGAACTACTCAGGAGTCTAAAATTATGTTGTTCAGGTACTTAGTAAAGCAAAACAAAAATAGTGAATATGCAAAGAACGAGAGAAAACCTAAAAAATACAAGTTTTCCTGTAAATCATCTAAAAAACAGGAGAATTCAGCAGAGTTTATTAGAAAATACAATTTCATGCTTTACAATTTTTTTATTACATAAGAGCTTTAATTATTTTTTTTTCTCTACCAGGAGAACTGTCACTAAACCAGAGAAATACTTTTCCATTTGTGGCAAGTTCCTCTCCATGCAGTACTTACAGAAATAGTGAAAGGAGTGAGTTTTTTCTTATTAATAGCCCTTTCATCAATTGTATCTGGCTGTGAAAAGTTGATCATTTTGCTAAGGAAGAAAAGTCAAGAGTTTATTCAAACTTTCATTTCTCAGAAAATACACTATTTGATTACAAACTCACAACACTTTAAACTAGCTGAAAACACTCATGACAAGATATAAAACCCCCCATCATCCTCTAAATCTCCTCTCCCTGTTAAATATTTGCACGTTCATTCAGAATGCCCCAGATAACGCTGCTAAAAGAAGCTCGAGCATTCGGCTTTTATAATTAATAGAGCATGTCTGTACTGGCAGAAAAAGGTCCTGAGAAGATTAAAACTAAACCAAAGTCAGTTCAGTGGTCTCTACTGACAAATTTTGTACTGTAATCAGTGTATTTCTGCATTGCATTTCTACAGAACCTTTTATCTGCACGGATCTCAGACTAATTCACATCAACACTCACATGCTGATCCCTTGTTAGCAGGGTGTATGAGAAAATACCATTCATCTGCTTTAACTAACTAGAGACTTACAGCAAACTGAAGTTTTGTGCTCTCTGTTTTGCCATGCATTGAATTCAGATTTCTGTTCCCCCCCTTCCATGGCTTAGTGACTATAATTAGTAACTTTTAAAAATATTGGAAACATTTCCTCATTATTTCCACTAACGACTATACGAGCTGTGTAATCATCATCTCCTTTCTGAACAGCCTGCACGTATCTGACGTGCATAATTACGGCTCTGGAGTGGAAACCACTTCCATAACATATGCACAGAGTCACGGATAAAAACTTTGTTAAAAATCACATTTCTGTGGATGAACAGATTTTCCCCATTTTACACACTGGCTGAAATATTTAAGATTGGAATCTCGATGTTAAAGCCTGTCAGGAGGTTTCCAATTCATGTCACAGTGATCAGCATTTAAACCTTGGAGATTAATTTCGTTCCCACAGCCTTGGACTCACCAAAGAAGGATGCCATCTGCAAGGGATTTAAACAGACTGGCATCTGATGGGTTCATGGGGAGGAGGTGCTTACAGTCTGGGTCATCTTGGAGAGCTTTATTTATCCAATTAACAAAAGCAACTTTTTCTTCCTCTGAAAAAAAAAAAGACAGCATTAAAATAGTGGAATATAATTTCCAAGAACACATGCTACTAAACATCATACTTGGGCCAAAGAGGTTCATCTGCAATAAAACCCCTGAGCTTCACAGGGGCTGAAAAGAATCAGATCAGTGGGAAAGAACACCAGAATGGCAAGTACAGTTGATTTTTCTCCTACTGCACCCTCCAAATATCTGGTGATTTTCTGAAGAGCATAAAAATCATAGGGCCAGCATAGGGAAGGCATCCTCATGGCTGACTGCAAATTCAGCTTCTCAGCAATTCCAAAGAAAAGAGGAGGATTTCTGATCTGAAATGTGCAACAACTCAATTTGCACACCGTTGGTTTAAAACACAGCATGTCATCCTGAGAGACTGGCAATCTTTTTGATCTTTGTGACCTGGATGCTGAGCTGTACATACCTTTGAGAAACCTAAGAAGTTTAATATCTCAGTTTTAAACTCTCTTTCATATTTAGTGCAGAATTTCTTACTGTGGATCTAAGAAAGCTTATTGGGGTAACAGTCAGACAAATATCAGTATCCACATCCCCCACAGCACAGGTGGGACCCCCCTCACTCACCCCGAGGAGCAAACAAGAGGTACCCCCCCCTGACTGACTGCTTACCCTTGTTCCCCTGTCAGTGGGAAATGTGAAATTCTCGTGCACCCTTCATCTCCCTGTAAGTGAGGGGTGATGAGGCCAGGCCACGTGAACTGCCCTGCACTGGGGGCTGTTCCTCTCCACCAGAAATGAAAAGGAGTCTAAACCATCACCCCGGGTGCCCTGCAGGCATCCTTGGAGATGGAACATTCCCTGCTTTGGAGATCTACCCAGTGCAGCTGGGGCTGTTGGAATCATCCTGAGACACAGGGCACTGCCACCTCTGGCTAAACAAAGTGAACCCTCCTCAGGTCTGGGATCCTGACACAGTCTGGAACCACAGCACATTCCAGACAACTCAATCCAAACATGGCAATACTGCTGACAGCAATGCGAGCCTGGAGGGTGGGGAACACTCTGGGCAGGAGCTGCAGTGCAATCAGGAGCAATTACCCACTGGAATTACATGCAGCAGGGGCAGGCAGGAAGAAAGGGATCAAATATTAAAAGCAGCTTCTGGAGTGTGAGAGAGGCTGTGCAGAAACCATGCAGGAGGGAACAGTTCTGTAATGGCAGAGACAGCTGAGGGGGCCTTTCCACAAAGGATGTGTGGTGGTTTGTTAGGGGATTTTTAGTTTAAGCTATTAACACTGTGGAAATGAAAATGAGAATTCATTTTTATCTGAATATAGGAATAAGAGTAGATGAGCATGTCATGAAGGCAGAAGTTTGACTACCCTTACTAGAAGAACACCAAAGAGGCCATTTTTCTCCCCTGACATGCTGTCAGTGCTTGTTTTCCTCTTTTGCTCTTGCAGAGTCCCAACTTGCCTCCGAGTGCAGCATGAAACCAGTAACAACTGAGCACAGCTACTAAACTATTGCTCACACTCATCTGTCTGCACATACTCTGTGTTCATTTGCTTTCAACACCGACATTTTCCAGCTCTTTGGGTTTTCTGTCCGTAGTGCAAATGCAGAGAGTTTCCTCCATGCAGAATTTGCCCATGTTTAATCATTTCTTACCTGAATAAGAGTGCTGTGTCCCCTCACTGGAGATTGCTGATGTTCCTCCAATCGCTGTAATGCCTTGCTTTTTGTTTATTGATTTTCGGAAAGATTTGCTGACATCTTTACTTTTCAATTCCTGAATTATCTGAAATTAAAAAAGCAGAGAGTATTTTGTGATTGATCATACATTTTGATAGCTGTTAATTCACGTAAGTACTCTAGAGTCAGTAGTTAACCTGACTGCCTTTATTTGATATTTACATTGATTTTTGTTATTAATAAATATTTACTGTACTTGTAAAACTAGTTTAAATCCTCTCATGAAACTTGCACAGTGCATGTCTCACATATTATTCCTCAGTGAATACCTTTACTAAGCTGTGGTAACTAAAAAATCAATAGCCAGTTTAACAAGCAACCTGCTGCAATGAGCTGCACTGCTCCAAATCCAAAGCAGAGTAATCACCCCAAACACACACCAACCCACGGCCTGAGAGGCTTTTGTTTCTTTTAAAGCCCACTAGTGAGTAATCCTCATTTTAAAAAGCCCAAACCTTTGGAATTTGTTCACTGAAAGGGAACAACTGTACCTGATTTCAGCAATAAAGAGCATTTAGCACAGAGCTGAAGCACAGTGATGATGTTTGACTGCCAAGAGCCTTCCCAGGCTGGGGTCTCATTGTCTGCTCTTCTGTCAGAGCAAGGCCTGGCCCAGCAGCTCCTACAACTTGTACATTTACAACTTGTACTCCATCCCCTCATCTTTCAGTAAACAAAGTACGACTGAGTCCAACTAAGGCACTCTCACAGCCTTCTCAAATCAGATCTATTCCATTAAAAAGGAGAGTGAAAGAGCAAAATAACTATACAGGATATCCTCAATTGTCACAGAAAACTCAAAATAATACTTATATCTAAAAAGAGTACTTAGTTCTAGCATTTAATTCAATTTTCCATCCTAATTCTCAACAGGTAGCAGACAGTAGAAAACATGCAAAGGGAATGCCTTACAGACACAAATTCCTCGAAGTTGATTCTCCCGTCCTTGTTGCTGTCTGTCACTAAAATGATTTTTTCTACAATCTCCCGGACTTTGTAACCAGGCAAGGGCAGGCTTGCTTCTTTGAACAGGTCCTGAAGTTCATAATCACTGACATAGCCACTGTTGTCAATGTCTGTAAAATGAGAGCACAGGTTGTTACACTCACCTGATGAACCGAGGGCAGGAACTGCAGAGAATAAACCAAGAGTGAGAAATGCAGCTCCAGCAGGTAAGTATTGCTCTCCCTGACAGGTAAGTCAGCATGAAGGAATGCTTGTGGATTAGAGGGACAGCTGTCTAGGATTTGTGTGCCATCCTGTGCTGTACTTTCTCAGGGACTCTCTGATGATCCCAAAGCACGGCCAGAACAACACAGCAAAGTTTCAGATAGTGACACTGAAGCTTTTTTTTAAGATGCCCAACAAAATTATCTATAAATGTTCCAGTGAGAGGGAGATCAATCAATATGTGCTTCCTGTCAGTGTGATACCATCTGCAATCAGGGAACTCAGCTGTGAGGCACACTGTTATCAGAGGAGCACACTTATACAAGAACAACTACTTACACCAGAACTCTGCCTGACTGCCTTTTGTTTCTTATCCTAGCATCTGAGAGAGATTCTCTGTTCTTCAGAACTTTTGATGTGGTTAGCTTACCTGTGAAGAATAAATCCAGGATGATCCCTATCTGTTTATTAAAGGTGACCTTCCTTAATCTATTAACTAGCTGTGCTGGGAACAGTTTGTGCTGCCACCCTCACTCACACTTGGCTCCCGAGACCACATGGCAAGGACGTTCCTGGACAGCAAAGCATCAGAATGCTTTTTGTCAAAAAGAGCTATGGCACAGCTCCTCAGTTGGGAAAAGAAATGAATGGCTCTATCATCAAATAAATTAGGAAAAATGGAGTATGATCGTGTCACTCATCAGGAATAATGCAGCAGTAGCAGAGAAACCATCAAAAACACCCTTTGTACTTTCACCTCAGGCCAAGCTCTGTGCAGAAAACTGACCTGAATTCATCTGAGTAGAATAAAGCATCATTTTACTCCTATGCTTTTACCCAAAGTAACACAGAAATGAACCAAACACATTAACTGCTCCTGGTTTTTTTAATCTATGCGTATTTCCACATATAAATATATATACACATATTTATACAAGCAGAATTTGAAAATGCCAGTAAAATAGCTTTACCTGTCCCTGTAGTGCACTGGCTATGCAATGGAGAGGAGAACTTTGAAAGCAGAAAAGCTACAGTCCATTCACAGTGTAGGTGAAGTTCAACCAAATACAGAAAGGAAATAGAAATCATATCCAGCCAAAGTAATGCTGGATATAATGCCACCATTTTATATATTCAATGCTAATAATTTCCATGTTTGGCAGTAATTTACAATGTCTTTCATGATCATATTAAAGCTCTTGAAAAACATTAGTTAATAGTGTTTTCCCTGCTCTGCCAACAATCCATCAAAGGGAAGCCATTTGGGAGAATATCACAGTGAGTCAGAAAGAGCAGCAGATGAAGTGACCACCCTTCTGACTTACCAAGGTGCTCCCACTTTGGGTTTTGTTTTTGTTTACTAGTTACAAACCTCTCTTCATACTCCCCTTGGTATCAGAACTCAGTAATACCCCAGTGGAGGAAAATGCCTCTCACTGCAGAAAGGCCAGCAGAGAAAGATGCTTTCATCACCAGCCATAACTGACTGCTGGACACTAATTTTCTTGTAATTCACACTACACTGTGTGGCTTCTGTACAGCTTCACAAGGCAGCCACGTTTCACTGCTGAGAAAAGGCTAAAAACACCTGGCTAAAAAGAATAATTCAGTGTTTTCAACACTATCAACAACTCACCAATCAGCACACAGACAAACTTTATGTCTGCATTCATCCACTGGCTTGCAGACATGTAAACCCCAGGCAATGACAGGGATGGTCTGAGGAGCAGAGGACATGCTCAGGAGCTCACTCAGATTACCAGCTCTTTTATTTCTCCAGGTTCATCTTTCACAGGGGGTAAGTTTCCATGATGACAAGCTGAGAGTTCAATACCTGCCTTCTCTCAGTTTACCAACGTAGCTGCAAGCAATTGATCCATAAAGACATTGGGAAAGTAAACATTAAAAATAAATAAAATAATGAAGCTTGATTTCTATATTTTAAATAAAGCATAAGGAGGAAAATGTTTTTCAGTGAACAGGAGCAGGACAGCCAATTCTCACAGCAGAAACATGACAACAGGCAGGAAATGGAGAAAAAGATGGAATGCAGATGGTGACAAACCAACCAACCAGAAAAGCAGTCAGACAACACCAGTGAGTATCTCCCTATCCAAACATCTCCCTGATGTTCCAGGAATACAGGTACACAGTGCCCTTCCCCTTGGCCTGTTGTTCCAGCACCTGCAGGCTACAGAGTTCCTGAGCTACAGATGTGATGTAAGTGTAAACAGCAACTCAAGGATCACCTGCCATGGATGCAGCTTTCTCCTTTTAGCATCTCTACTCTTTTACTCTCGAGTCAAGGGGTTCATGGTTTAATTATTTATAATGAAGAGAAGTTACTGCTTTTTATTGTAAGCTTTCTGACTCTACTGGGCATCACGTGATACCTGCACTGACAGAACCAGAGTAACTCCTTCCTACTCCTTGTCTTAAATGTCTAACACACAATTTCCCAACAGCTTCTCCCCCAAGCTGAAGGCTCCTAACATGTCAGAGTTCTGGCCTGAAATGACCTGTTCTCCCACTGGGACTGACTGCAGACGTGTGTGTTTGGTCTCCTGAGCTGCACCGTTCCACATCACCCCTGAGCTGCAGCAAATGGGAGATAAAGCAGACAGGAACTTCAACATCACCAGTGAAATCTGGAAATAAGGGTTTGTTGCTATCTCATTTCTCACTCTGTTTACTCTGATTAATCTGTAAACATCCTGTCAAACGTAGAAAACAGCACAGTTATTTATTAACATCTGCTAGCTGCAAAAGCAAGATTAAAAAATCTGCAAGTTTAGCTTCTTTAAAATGTAAAATCCAATGGAATAAATGAAAAGAGGAATTATTAGCTCACCAAAGCATGCAAGTCAAGTAAAAACCAAGTGTCAGTAACCTAACATAAAATATATATAAATATATATAAATATATATTAAAAATATATAATATAAATACATATAATATAAATATATATATATATAAAAAAATATATCTATCACCTGAAGCATAATCAAACATTTTTTTCAGATTTAAGGAAATAAAAAAGCTGCATTTTGAGAGCTATTGATAGCATATGTAATGGCACAAATAATGCAAATGCCCAGCAAGAAAATACATCTGTTTTCAGTGCTGAAGGTGAAAGAAATTAACAAATATAATTTTAGTGAAAATATGGGGCTCTATGTAAATACTCTTAATTTATTAGATATTACTGGCAACACAGAGGGAAAACACGTCCCTATCAAAACAAGGTGATCCACAAAGATTTCTTCCACAAATCCTAAGCAGTTTTGCAATGTTAGTGGCACCCTTGCTGTTTTATTATTTAAAACATACCTATTTTGCCAAACGCTTCTCTCAGTTCCTCAAGCTCTTCCCGAGATATGGTAGTGATGTTGTTTTCCATCTCTGGACAGCAGGAAGGGTTCTCCTCAATTGTTTATATCTAATAATCACAAACAGGGAAGATGTCAGGCTGTAATTCCAGACACAGGTAAGTTACTGATCTTTTCAACACGAGGTACCAGACTTGAATGACGTGTCCAGGCCCAGCACATGTAAAACATCACAAACAACACTTTAAAGTTCATCAAATACCCAGCAATTCTTTTCACCCTCATAGTGACTGAGAGTTCCCAACTCCTGTTCACATATACCTGGTGTTTCCATTTGCAGGGAATAAGCACTGACCAGCAATCTACCTCCATGCTTGTGTGGTTTTCCAGCACTGAAGTGTCCTTACACTTCAGAAGCAGTTTTTAGAACCATCAGTCCCAAGTGCAGTGCAGTGTCACTGCCGAGCTGTGCTCAGTGCTGGGATCCAGCCCTGCCCAGCACGGAGCACCCCAGCATTCACACAGCAATAACCTCAGGGGACACTTTCTCCAGTCTGTGGGTGACACTGAGGAGCCTTTCCCAGCTCCTGACCCTCACCACCCTTGTGACACCACCCTGCTGTCTCAACACTGTCAGAGAGCCAAAGGAAGGCTTTTACTGAGCAAGGACTAGAGTCCCAGTGTCAATCCTTCTCTACTGACCTGCATAAAAAAGCAAAACAAAACCGAAAGCACCTCTGCAAGATGTCAATGAATCCCCATGCCAGATCTTTGCCCCTTTCCTTACAGAAGCTGTAGTGCACCAGGATGATTCAGAGCTGCTGGCAGTAAGAGCAGCGTTGTACAGAAGTCACACACGATCGTCTCAGTAACGAGCTCCTCTCTGCCCCTGCCATTTGGCACTGGGCAGTGCCATGGGCACACAGGGAGCACAGAGTGCTGCAGGGGGGGCTGTGCCTACCAAACCAGCCAAGTTCAATCTTTGCTTTTACTTTATAAGCCCAAAGGGGGCAAAAATCCACCTTCCATAAGTATTTCCATCCAAGTGGCTCTATACCTGTGTGTGTTTCCCCTTGTGGGTTAGTGGTTTTGCTTTGGAACAGTAAGGTAAACAGTCCTGCAATGCCCAGGCTATCCTTGCTCAGAGTAATTGTATTCACATCAGCTACAGCCATGAGTGGGTTACCCCAACCAGCTCCTGCCTGCTTTCCCTGGGTTAGTGTGTCCTGTGTCTGCCCTGGGCCTGTTCCTGCAGGTCACACAGGATGTGGCCTGGAGTGTGGGTGGCAACTTAAGTCTTTTTCCCTCATGTCACTAGGTCTTATTTAAGTACTAAAATCCTACTTATCCATTTTGCTAAGCTTACCAACAGCATGTACAGTCTTGGCACTCAAAAGGAAAAAGATATTTAAAATACATATTAAAAAAAAAAAAAAAAAAGACCCTTCACACAGATGTTTCTGGAAGTGCAAGTACCTTCACTGGAAACCTGGTGTGACTATTAAAGAAATAATGAACTGTGGAAAAATTGGTGAAAAAATAAAACATTTAAATCCAAATTACTATGGAAATTTAAAGGACTCCAAAGCTGTGAAAAAAAACAGATGACAATTCTCTGAAATACAGAAACAGCAAGACAGAGCATAAGTGAAATATTTAGCCATGCAGGTGTAAAAGACAACATCACTTCTGTTGTACTCCTAATGATTTTAACTATTTACCATTATCCTGAGTCAGATTTTATCAGAAACAATTTCTGAAAAGTTGCAATGCAATGAGTTTCACTGCTGCCCTTTTATGATTCATGATTTACATTTCACATCATATTCTACTTCAGAAAATAGCAACCTTTGATTTCCAAAGATGTAGATTATTTCAGTTACACAGTAGAAACATCTGTTCTTGAATGAAGCAGATAAATAAAGCTAATAATTCAGCTCTAAAGAGACAGCCTTAAATAGCCTGTGATATCATTAGAGGGTAAATCAGCTGGTCAATAAAATGGCAGAAGTACTGCAATCATGGTTCTGGCATTCAGGAGAGACAGTGTGAACAATCAGAGACAACTCCCAACCCGGGCAGACATTTCAGACAATTCCAGTACAGAAACAGGGACCTTCTATCTAAGCTGATGAACACCCTGCACAGCCAGGCTATCACCACCCAGGGTGACTCTGCACAGGCAGTGCTGATGAGGTTTATCCTCCAAAGGTGTGTGTTTTGGAACTGTGACTGCCTGCTGAAGGGTACAATCATTCCCAGAGAACTCCTCTGTGCTCTGGGGGCGTTCAGATGACACCTGGATTGTCTGCAGTCTGTGCTTACATGAACCCATGTGCTGCTGCCCCAGGACAGAGCAGGAACAAACCCTGTTTCCATGCTGAACAAGTGCCCTTGATCCTCCTTTCAGTCCTTAACCCCGTGCTGAAGGTGGACTGGCAATATTCACCATCCCACACCTGGAAGGCTTTTTAGACATTTCCCTGGAGTCCCCTGGGAATTGTCCCACCCGTGTGGTGTTTCTGTTATATTGTTATATTGTGTGCTGAGGAACCACAGAGGCTGAAGTGAGCAGGTCAAGGAGCAGTTCCTGCCACTTTTTTGACCTGTTATCAAAGCTGTCAGAAAAAAAATAGAGCAGTTAATTGGCAATCAGGCCCAATAGTTGTCTCCATCCCTGCAGGCAAGTGGCAATTTCTTTCCCAGCTCTTCATTTCCAATTCTGTTTGCCTCATTTCCACCCGCAGCTGCTACTGCAGTGACAATGGACTCTGCAAATGCTGACTCGAGAGCTCATTTTCTTTTGTGGCTGTTCTTTTTGTCTGGCATCAGGGCCACACCTCCTCTGTCCCTGCTGCAAACACCATCTATTGCTGCATCATCCTTAGAGCTGCTGGCTCTAATGACAGTCGAGATAGCCTCATTTGCATACACAGGTTGTGCTTTTATGTCAATAACCAGCTGGTTTTACTGTGTACTGTCTACAATTACAAAATGTGACAATTCTGCTCCTCTTGTTGGGCTTTGAATCAAACTGCTACAGACTTTAATAGAAAAAAACATCCCCACAAAAATATATGGTTTAACCTGTGAGTTTAACAGGTTTAACCTGTTAACTCTGGTGAATAATAAAATCAGCATCTTCCCCATGCCTTAAGGATAAACCTGGATGAGTTGTGAATAAACAGAAAAACAAGCTGAGATTTCTGTTAGACTCGTCACAGGCCTGAGCTGAATTCACTTCCTCTGGCATAGGAGCAGATTAATTTCAGGAGGCTCAGGTCAGGATTAAGAGTAACTCTTACAAAGCAGGTAAAAGCTTAATTCAGAAAGATACCTTTCCATCCAACCCAAACACCTCCAGCTTCCTCTGGCTGCCAGGATACACAACAGCCCTGCCAGTGCAGCCACAGGATCGGTTTCAGGCAGCTTCCTCTGCATGCATCATTGACGAGCATCTCCAACTGCCTGGCTTTGTGTTGCTGCACTCAGCACTCCAAATAAAAAACATCAGTGGAAACCCTATCTATGCCAAAGGGACCACTGCTAGGCAAGCAATCTTGGAAAAGGCTGCTGCATGCAGAGTTGGTGGAAGCAGCTCTGCTCAGTGTCCTGCAAAGCTCACGTGTTTACACTCCTGCAACACCAACATCTGGGGATGGATGTGCCCAGATGGATGATCTCAGATCCCATCCTGCTCTGGTTAACCAGGAGTTCACAAGTTTCACCTGCCTCCTGCTGTGACATGGAGAGCCAATCTGCAGTAGTGCTGCTCTCTGTGAACTGGGGACACTGAGGTGGCAGTGTCAGCACCCCAACCCTGCAGAGCCACGAGCACGAGTCACTGCATTGTCACTGGGATTTCTCAGGTGTATAAACACACTCATTCCTCACACTGGTTGTGGTCAGATCACTTCTGCAGGTACCAGAACAGCAATAGGTTCAATTTGGGTATTTCCATAGTACAGCGTGCCCAGGGCTCCCTACGAACAGCAAACCATTCCCAGATGAAAAATATCTGAACAACACTGCTTCCAAGCTACAGGAAGATTTTCCTTAGGTAGCTGTCAATTCCAGGCAAATCAATGTTAGAAATACAAACCCAAGATTTTTCTCACAGATATCTCAGTAAGAGGCAACACTTCTGTTTTTCAGAACACAAAATCAGATGGGCTGCAAAAACAATATACCCCTTAATTTGAAGCAAAATCATCCTACTTTTGAGAGGAGCTTTATGTTTTACATGATGGAAGTGTCAAGACTCAGTATTTTGAACCATCTGCATATTTTATGTAATTTAAATATATTACCTTTCCAGTAAATTATGGAGTCCAGAATCAAAGTGTACATAATAAATGTGTCTGCCATAATACACCACAAATGAAGGGACACAAAAATAAATTATCCCTACAGAATTTTTGACATGGGTAGATCCAAAAAGCTCTTATCCAAAGCAAGGGTTGGACACAGTGAATCAGTTTTATTACCAAGAACCTTTGCCTTGGTGAAAGTTCAACACCAGCATGCACATGGTATCCAGTGTCTGTCAGAAATACAAACACAGGGAAAATGAAAGCATAGTAAGAACCTGAATACACCCACACCATAAATCTTAATTACCTTCTCTGCTATCTCAACATTTTGCATGATTTTCATTCCTTGACAACATAAATACATTCTTCAACAACATAAATATTTAATCAGGAAAAAGAACACAAAGGGCATAAGGACTTTATTTCTAACATAAACATACCAGCCATTCTCTAGTAAGGCTGTTTTCACTAAAAAGTGTTTTCAGAAGCCGTTGTGAATAAAAGCAGCTTATGAAACAGAATAAACAAGAATAGAGTTGCTACATTTGACAGTGGAAACAAATGGTCCCGTTATGCCTTTTAAAGAAGTTTGAGCCTACTGCTTGCAGGCAAACAGCTTGGAAACAAGTTAAAAAACCTGGACATCACACCCTGAGACTGCTCCCAACCTACAGCAGCTCAGCTCCAGAACAGCCTCAGCAGCCTCCCCGCTGGCCTGGAGGAGATGATTTACCTCTGCACCCAGGTACAGGACAGCCTCGCCAGGCACTCTATCAGACACTACACTGACAACAAGCTTTTCAGCTGTATTCCAAGCATTTCAGCTGGATTTGTGACTTTCAGCGTCTCTAACAGGCACACCATAACTAAGCCAGTGAAAAACTTTAGAAACAAAAGCAGCTCAAGTACAAGGTAACTGCAATTGGAAGGAGATTGCAACTGCAAGGCAGACAGAAGCAGCTCGTTTGGTGCTGCTGTGGAAATGCAAGTGTAAACAGAAAGGTTCCTCACAGTCTCAATTCCATAGTTCATTTTGCACACAGAAAGTCACAGACATACCAACATTCTGATTTTACAACAAGGATGTCCAGCAGTAAAACCTGCACAGTGTTAGTGGCACACAAGGACGGGAAACAACGGGCAAAACCAGTGTCAGGAGAAGTGAGCCTGGGGATTTCCCTTGGGAGACACAGGATAATGCAGAAGACCTGCCAGTTATTGAGGAAATCCTACAACAAGTGTCTCCTCAAGCCTATTGGAAAATGCACATTTGCAGAAACCACTAGGACTGTAACACATGTGACCTTTGTGGGTGTGGGACTGACCCTCCCAATGTAAATCATTTTAGTGTTGCTTTAGCATTCACCTTCCTGTCTAGACTCTAGAATAATTTTTATCTTGTACTGAGACAGTCCAAACCAGTGCTCACACAGGAAACCCACAAGTCCTGCTATAAAACCCCTGAAACTGCGTGGCTCTGCTGGACAGACCCACTGTCACCTCTGTGCTGCTGGTGTATAACAGAGTCACAACTGAGCCTGCTGCTCCTCACAATTGCAGCCACCTGTATGTCCACAGAAAAACTTGATTCACATGAATCATCAGCGTGTTTTCCTTAGACAGCTCAAAACCACTACTGAGCCTGCCCACTATCACCCAAAATAATGCTGGTAACAGAAGTGAGGCAACCAAGAATCTGGAACTGGGGTCTTGAATATAAACTCAGCATTTGAAGGCACTGTTATGAAAGCAAAAATCACACTTTGCCATTTCACATATGCCAATGTCTGCATGCAAGTAATCCTTGACTGCAGAATTGCAGTCAAATTAATTAGCAAGGAAGTAACAGGAGTAAGGTGAAATCGTGGGAGAAACTTCTTTACATGTGTAAACACAGTAATGTTCACACTGGTCCAGAAGCATCTGACTGAGCCTTGAGCAGAAATTGTCTTTATTTCAAAAGTTTAATCGATTTAACAAACTGTTTCATTTTATGTGACCTCGTCTTCTCTCTTCTCACCAGTCTCACAGTATCATTGGCCCTCTGGATGGAGCATTTGCTCTTCTCCAAAAATCAGTTTATTCCACTGTCCCCTGTGTTCCAGGCTGATCATCCTTTGGCCTCCCTGTACAAGTGCACCAGACCTTTCCTCCTGGAGAACTCGTCCAAGCTCCCACTCAGCACCTCTTTGTCCCCTCCTATTTCCCAAGGCTGCCCTTGCTGCCCTGGCCTTGTCCCCAAGTCCCCCATCCTCCCCCCAGGGAGTGTCCTGGCCTGCACATCACTCCTGACTGCATCCACCAAGGAGCAGGAAAATGCCCTGGCCCACAGCTGGCGAGGATCAGGCTCTGCAATTAGCACTGGCACTGGCACCTCACATGCTGGGGCCAAAAGCAAGGCAGAAATTCAGTTTGTCCCAACACCACGGCCACCAGAGCCAGCAACTGTGGCAAGAGCAATTCCTGCTGAGGAATCCTAGCAGGCAAATGCACGTGAGATGGAAAGAGTCTATAATTAACATGGAGAAAATTGGATGAGAAACTAGGAAACAGTTTCTCACAAGTCCCATTTGATTACCAATTAACTGCTCTGAAGAACAGAATTGGTTTTTCTGAGTCTAAACTTGGTGTGTCTGTGGCATTTCATTAGAGCCAAACACACTAAAATATAAATGGAAAGGCTACACTAATAAAAGTTCGTCCAGGCACTCCATCCCCAAGCCACTCTTTTGTGCCCAGGCTGATGTTACATATCAAGTTTACAGCAGCAAAAGAGAGAGAGAGTTAAAAGACACACCAGCAAACGATATTTAATTTCTTTCTTCCTCTGTCTAGGTTTAGGAACATGCAGCTTTTGTTAGCATGCAACTACCATGAAAAATAAAAACTACATTATTTTTAAAGGAAATTTCAATTAAAAAAAATCCTAAAGTTCTGTTGAAATATCTGCATCAGCAAGAATCTCGTGCTCAGATCTCATGACAGGACCCTCGTTTGACAGAGAGGCTTTCTGGGTGTCCCAGTACTCTCAAATAAGATTCACAACTTGGGGGTTATGTTTTAATTATTCTTGTACTTCTCTAATAAGCTATGGCATTGCTAGCTAATTACTAAAAGGAAAAGCTAACCAGAAGCAATAGTCACAAACACAACTTTCCAAAAACAATCACAAGTCAGACCCTAAGCAACTAAAAAAACCATGAAATATGGAATGACATTTGTCTTCTGTTTTCAGATATCTCCCATTATCATCAGATTAATTTTTCAAGTTTTTCTCTGTAACTGGAAGGACTAGAAATCTGGTTTAGAACTGTGACAAATTCCAGATTCACTTGTTTCACAGCTCCTCAGAGTTTGCTGGATTTTGCATCCCATCTCCTACAAGCAAAGTGTACTCACCTTGGACTGTGCAATCTGCCCCAGTGCCACTGATATTTCACAGTGAGCTTTGCCAGGCTGGCAGGGTTTGTCCCCAGCCTCTGTTTGTTGCAGATCCGGTGCTGCTGGAGAGGCAGGACATGCTGTACTCTATTCCTGGCTAAGGAACAGGCTTTCTCCTCCTATGGCATCCCAACTTCAGGAGAGCATCCTTCCCTTAAGCTAATGGACCATCCTGAACCATTTCTCAGTCCTCTCAGCACCACCATGACATCCAGTTAGCTCTGAAAAGCAGACCTCCAAACAAAGCCGGTGGTGAACAAACAGCCCCGGGGCAGAAGGGGAGGGAGATCTGAGATCAGCACAGGTACAACACAGCAAACTGCTGCCCTCAGCCTCCCCTGCGAGCCACCAGCAGGAAACATCAGCTTGCTCCAAATAGGACAACTCCAGCAGAGACACAGCCTAACTCCTACTAATGAACTTAGCTTTAAGGTCACCCCAGAAGTTAATCATGTGAAGATCATTAAGAGGAACAATAGAAATGCATTCTTTCTGCCCTCAGCAACTGAATTTACAGCCACACATTGTTCATATCCCAGCTAATTGCCATTACAAAATAGTACAAACAGAGGTGTGTGGCCAGAGTATTCTCCCCATTTCCATTAATTATCAGATGGCAGTGTGGCCTTCTGACACCCACTAATGCCTCCCTCAGCTGCACATGCTTCAAAAGATTATTAGATTAGACTGATCAGCTACTATACTGCCAACAAGCCAGGATTTTCTGTCATGGAAAATTCACAGGTTATTTTTGGCTTTCTTTTTTTCATTGGCCAAGCTGGAAGAAAAAGGAGGGTCCTCTGCAGTAGATGGCAAAAGCACTGGCAGCGTTTCCAAAGCTGTCTCTGCAGAGCCCAGAGATGCACAAGTGTTACCTGCTTGGCAGTGAGAGCCTCGAGGAGCTGTGTTTGCACAAGTGCTGAGGATGAAGGAGCAGGGCAGTAAATGTGACAACTGAACCACACAGAGCGTTGTTGGTACCTTCCAAACCACGGGACTATCTGGGGCACGCAGGAAGTTCATTTGCTGGGACTGCAGTTCTTCATAATTAGGCCAGAATAAAACAGCGACGGTTGTTGTTGCCAACTGTCATTTTCAATCATATTTGGAAGGTGAAAAATGATGAAATTTCTGAGCAAATTTTTTTGTTACTAAACTATTCAAAATCTCAGCCTTTGGGATTCATATGATTAGTGGATAACATCATATTTTTAAATTAAACTATTTCTGATGCTTCAGTGAAAACATTACCATCTTTCTTAAAAACATCCTAAGAAAATTGAAAACTATAAAAAATGTGGAAAAGAAAACCTATCAGGGAACACCTGGTTGGAAAAGGAAAAGCTAGGTCCTGACTCTTACATAGGGATGACTCCTTTAAATGGCATTCAAGTAAATATAATCTTGCTGATAACAGCCAGTCTGATATCTCAGCTTTTCTAAATGTCAGCGTTTTTAATCAGTCTGTTCTACCACTGATTATTAACGGGATGAAAGGATGAACACACTACTTGAATGAAAGTGGGAAAAACTGGATCCAGCATTAATTTTTTTTTTTTCTAGTGCCTATTATTATTAAGGAAACATCTGCCAAGAGAGCCCTGCCAGTGGGTTGATAATCCTTTTCCCACCAAAAGCATGCCTGTAGAAGCACACAATCTGCTTTAGGCATCCTTTATTTCTGAGGCTCAGCAATAGCAGTGTCTGTGATGAACTCCCTGTATCCTCCTTGCTCACCTGGATGAACAGCAGTGACCAAGCACACACCTCCACAGAAAGCTACACATTCCTCAAGCTGCATTTAGAAGCACCAAAACAAACAATTACAAACAATTATGCAAATAACAAAGCCAGGATGTATATTTAGCATTCCCTCCATGTGACCAGCTGAATCAAAGCTGAAATCCTTTAATCAGTAATTTTACACTGGAGAATAGAGAAGTCACCCTTACTGCTTCACTTTCAAGCCCTCTCTGAAAGATTTAGCCACAGCAGTGTCAAAAAATCCGTAATAAAGCTACCAACGATGCAGAACTGGCTGTGTCCCAAACCTGGAATTCCTGCTCCATACTGAGCTGACTGATGGCAGCTGCTCTTTCCACTGCTGATGTTGTTTTGCACATCACAACTCCATCACCACTCAACTGTTTCCCTTTGAGTGATGGAAGGCTGCGATGAGATGATAAAAGAACATCTTCAAACCTGCAGTTTAGGCTGAACAGCAATTGTAGCTGCTCAGCCTGATATCTTTCCCCAGCCCTTCATTTACAATTTATTGCTTCCTTATTATCTGGCTCAGTGCAGCAGAGCCTTGCCCAGTAATAATTCTGTTTGCTGGGGTCAGATCCCGTTACTCACTGGCACTCCTGTTCTACAATGATTTCACCCATTTATGTAGACCTGGTGGTTTTTGGAGTTCTTATGGCAACAGTTCTGGATAGGAAGTATTTCACCCATCATGGTGAATGCTGTGAAAGTATTTTATTGAAATAATTACTGCAGTAGGAAGAGTGGAACCAAACATTACACTCAGACTTTATGTGAAGGGTGAAATGTAAGGGTGCCTGCACTTTTTAGTTAGGTGTTGTTTTGCATGCTGTTCAGGTGATGTTCTGTTTCACTGACACAATCCTCGGATTTTTTGGCAGATAAGCAAAAAGCAATCACTGCTGCTATACAAATAATACCACCATGTTTCAGAGGGATGTATACTCTAATGAGCTATCTCTCCAAACACATTATTTTACATCATCAATAGTCTCAAGTATATAACCAGATTTATTCACAGAAAAAAACATGGATAAAAGCTTGTAGGACTAGCACCTGTTGAGATTATATACAGAAGTCAAACAGATTTTACTGTTATATGTTTTCTTTCCTCACTTTTTTTCCCCTCTCTTTTAGTTTTAGTTTTTGCTTAGTAGCTGGATGTACATAATCTGCTTTTAGGTTTCTGGCTTGCCTGCTGTCCTTACCACCATTTACTGTTTCAATTTTTGTCTTTTTTTTTTTTTTTTTTTTTAATCATTAAACCAATACCGAGGGTGCCACAATTTTAATCTGTGCCACTCCACTCCAGCCCAGGCCCAGATCAACCTGCAGGGCTGCAGTAACATTCTCACAGTGCTCAGGAACAATCCCTGTGTCCAAGGGTCAGGCACCTTCTTGACAACCACCCGCATGACTACAGACAGAAATTGTTCTTTGAGTCATCCTCCAGACTGTGGGTGTTGGCACAGCAGCCGTGTGGATGATAAGCTGTCAGATACCTTGATAATGAAGGAAATGACTTATCACAGCTCCCAGCTCCTCCCTGCACCGTCCTGGCTGCGTTCCTCTGACCACCCTCAGCAGCTCCGTTCACATCTCCCAGGCATCCAGGAGCACACAGGTGCATTTACACATCTCAGTGCACTCACCACAGACCTGCAGGACAGCTGACATCAACCGCAGTTACACTGCAGCACAGTTAACGTGCTCCTGTGCTCTCGGACCTGCAGGTCCCACGCAAAGTCTCTCAGTGTCTTCAACAAGCACACTGAGCTGCAAAGGCTCCTGGTGAGGAAGCCACGAAAAGCCAGGGAAGACAGAGCTGGGGTGGGGAAGAATCACGCACCCAGAGTGAGAGGACTGCCCAAGCGGAGAACGGAGAAGACAAGAACAGTTACAAAAAGAGCAACCTCAGCCTGAGCTGAAATCTTGGTAGTGCCGCACACTCTGACTTTGATACTCAGTCCTACTCATCTGCATGAGCCCCACTCGCAGTTCTGCCAGCTGAGAGCTCCGCACCCCCGAGAGCTCCGCACCCCCCAGAGCTCCTCAGAGCTCAGACTCCTTCCACCAAACATGCACTGCACTGCAGGGGACAACAGAGAAGGGGCTCAAGGCACACTGTTTTCATTAACAATGAAGTCACTCCCTCCAGGTGGATGATAACACACCTGCCTCTTCTGCTGGGGGCCAAGGGACCTAAAAGTACAAAATAGTTAGGTAAGGAAGAAATGAGATGAATCAAGAATTTATTGAGCTTATCATGTGCTCAAGCAAAGGAGGAAATGGAATCAGGTGTTTCAGTTGCTGTTTCTTTGGAGTGTTTGTGGAACACTAGATTTTGTGAGTGCCCATGAAAATGTTTTTATGGGGAGCATCCAGAAAACTTCTTATATCCTCACAACACAATGGAGTTATATTACAGGCAGTCTCATGTAGAGTCTTCCAAAACCATGGCAGCTGGAGGAATCTGATGATATGATGGAAAGTCAGTAGATGGGAATTTGCAATTGCAAGGGAAAATAAGCCTCCTAACTTCACTCCCAGTGAAGAATGGGGAGCAGATGTCTTTCTAATGAATTGTTAGAAGTCTTCATCATAAAAAACAAAATAAAACCCACAAACCCCAAACCAAACCAACCAAACAACAACAAAAAACAAACAAACAAAAAAACCCCACCTGAATTCCATGCCTGGTAAATGCTCAAAGAAACTACACCACAACTTTATGTAGCATTCTACCTATCACAAGTGAAAGCATTTCTACAATTCCTACATCAATATGATCTCACGGGTGACTCAGGGCAGTTCCAAGCAAAAGCAAAACTAAGATAAAACTCAGTTATGTTTAGTGAAGTTTCTCCAAGTATTTCAGGTTCTTGTCAAGTTACCAGCCTTTAAAAGGCCAGCAGAATTTTAATAAAATGAGGCACACATATTCCATACAAATATATTCAAAAATATTCATCTATGAACAGTCAGTAACAGGTTCCCTTAAAGCATCCCCTTGGAACTGTTCAGTCATTGGAACACGCCCGCTCCTGTTTGACATGCACGAGTCCCAGCCCTCGCACAGTGGAAACAGGCAACACCATCAGAAGCCTCCAAGAGGATTTTATTTCACCCCAGAAACAACACCAAGCAAACTTCCCAAACGAACGCAGAACGAGCCGCGGCTCCTGCTGACAAACACAAAGCTCAGAGCTCGGTGTCTCTCCCCGCTCTCTCAGCATCCTTGTCCGGGTGGGCACAGGGGGTCCCGGCACCGCCCGCCCCCTGAGCCGCCCCGGCCGCCTTTGGGGGCTTCAGCGGCACCTGCCAAACTTCACACTCTGGAACGCTTCGCGAAAGGAACAGAAACAGAACGCGACATATGGTTTAAAAAAAAAAAAAAAAATAAATTACAGCAATAAACCAAAAACCCCGTGGTTTTCAACGCCGCTCATGCACCGCTACCTGCGGGGCGGAGCGCCGAGCCCGCACCCCTGCCGAGCCCGCACCCCTGCCCAGCGCGCCCCGCTCTGCCCACCTGCCTCAGTGTCCCGCACTGTCCGCGCCGTGTCCCGCTCTGCCCACCTGCCTCAGTGTCCCGCACTGTCCCCGCCGTGTCCCGCACTGTCCCGCAGCGCCGCCGCACCCGCTGCTGCTGGCGCGGGGCCGGGCCGGGCGGGCGGGGCGATGGCAGGGGCGGGCCGGGCCGGGGGTCGCTCGGGGCGGTCCCCGCGGGGCTGTCCCGCACCTCACACCCAGGGGCGTTCCCCGCGGGGCTGTCCCGCTGTCCCGCACCTCACAGCCAGGTGTGCCCCGCGGGGCCGGCCGGCCGGGGCGGGAGCTGCACCCAGCGCTGCAGCGGCGCCTTCTCAGCCTGCGCTGAAGTTTCTTCTTGGCCGCCCCTTACACTCGGACCGTTCCCCTCCTCGCTCTCAGCCCCCCTGAACTCTGCGGCGCTTCTCCCCTGCGGTCCCCGGGAGCCCCCGCCGGTGGTGGCCGGGGTGTCGCTGCCGGCCCCTCAGTGCCCCGCGGGCTGTGCGGGCTGTGCGGGCTGTGCGGGCTGTGCGGGCTCCCTGTCCTCGCCTCGCCCTGAGGGGCCGCGCGCGGTGGCGAAGCGGTTCAAGCCGCGCTCGGGCGGAGCTTTGGGCCTTGCCGGCCGCCGTCCCGCCCCGCGCGGCGCCGCCCGATTCAAAGCGCGGCGATGGCGGAGCAGGGCCTGGGCATGGCCTCCATGATCCCCGCGCTGCGGGAGCTCGCCGGGTACGCCGGGCCGGGGGTGTGAGGGTGTGTGAGGGTGTGTTTGTGTGTGCGGGGCTGCGGGGAGGCGTCCGGCAGCGGCGGGTGGCGGGGGAGGAGGTGATTCTTGTCCTGCCGCCCTGAGGGGTGTCCCGGGCCCGCGCCCGCCCCTCAGCTCGTCCCCCGTCCCGGCCCTGCCAGGGTTCGTGTGCGCTCTCTGCGAGTCCAACGACCTGGGACGTGTTTGGCTCTGAGGTTTCAGTGGCAGCACGAAATGCGCAGCTTTGTTCTGCCTTAGGCAGGGGGCTGATGTGGTGGCAGGGTTTTGTGTGGGAAGGGTGAGCTGACGAGAGCTGACCGCCTTCTCAGCCCCCTGGGCAGCCGCTGCTGGCACCTCTTACCGGGCTGTCTGTACCTGACCAGCTGAATCGTTCTGGTTAGTTCGAAAAGTGAAGCAGGTTCTCAATCTTACTTTTTTTCTGCACCAGCGCTGGTTTGTTGCATGGTGGTAGCGTGGGAATAAATCCCTTAGGATGTCAGGTGTGGATTGAGTATATATCAAACATAATTGCATAACAAAATTAAGGGCACTTCAGGTCATTGTAAACCTTCTGTACTTCTGAAGACTAAAGAGAAGGAGCGACAGACTTGTCACTAAACAAGCAAATAAAAAAACCCAAAAACAACAAAAACCCCATACACAAACAAAAAAACCAAACAAACAAAAACCCCAACAAAATGAAAACTCTGTTATTGAGACAGACTTCAAATAATGATTTTGTACTTTAAAAATTGATAACATCAAAATATTGTATTTTTAATTTTAGTGCTAGCCCAGAAGAATACAACACCGTTGTGCAGAAACCAAGACAAATCCTCTGCCAGTTTATTGACAGAATTCTTACAGATGTGGATGTTGGTAAGCATTACATCCCTGTTCTTTTAAAATTTCCTGTTTTATGCTTTAAGTAATTCCTGCCAAAAATACAACTCTCATTCCCAGAAAGATTTAGTTGAATACAATACCATTTCTGACTTATTTTTTAATAAATTCCATATTTTCTGTTACAATGTGAAGTAAAAAAAAAACTAAACACGCACACACACATGTACAGACCCCCCCAAAAAAAGAGGGGGGAAATGCAGTGCAGGATTGTTTGAATACAATTGCTGGCAACAATTTGGAGTGTCATGTACTGTGATTGTTAATCAGTAATATAGCTTGCAATTCTTAATACTCACACGTGTCTTTCAGAATTAGAATACTTTGATGTGAACAGCTTTATTTTTAATATATGAATTCTAACAAACTTTACTTTAGTGCTCCCTAAATAATGTTAAGGTTCCAGTGGTTACAGTACTTCACCCACATTTTGATAATTATGAAATACACACACTATTAAACTGTAATTTCAATTATCTGCACACTTGTATCGAGGAGAATCAGAGTAAGGGTGACTCTCTAGCAAGACTACAAGCCTAGGGAAATGTTGGGTATTTGCTGTTCTTCACTCATCACACACTTGGATAGGAGGTTAACTGAATGTTAATGCATGTGGTGTTAATAATATTTATTGAGGAATGTGTATTTTCCTTCAGGCAGCTTACAGTCACACGGAGGGTTGTACACATGCACAAAATCATCTTCACGGATTAAAAAAGCATACTCTCGATAAAGAAATAATTTGGGAGGTTCAAAACCCTATCATAGTATTTTATACATATAAAAATATCCTCATTAGGTTGAACAAAACTTGTGAAGTTGATTCATGGCAATGCTAATTCAAGTGTTGTTGTCTTCTCTTTCTTTTTCAAGTCGCTTTGGAACTAATTAAGAAATCCGATTCACAGCCAAGTTCTGTAATGTTACTTGATTTTATTCAACATATCATGAAATCTTCCCCCCTTATGTTTGTAAATGTGGATGGGAATCAGGAGGAAGCAGAATGCAGCTGCATTGGTGAGTTGGTTGAAAATGTTATGTGTGCTGCTCCCTCCTCTTTTCCTGTTTTCCAGTGGCATCTGCAGAATAACTGTCCCAGTGAAGGCTCTGTGCATTTATCTTGAGGAGTTTCCCTTTGTTTTCCTGATAAGCAGTCTGCTCTCTGGGCAGTGCTCATTAGGAGACTGTGTTTTTTATCTTCATAACTTTCCTTTTGCTCTTTTCTTGTCCTAGAATTCAGTAACTGGATCATCACGAGGCTCCTCCGAATCGCTGCAGCTCCAAACTGCAGCACCCTGCACAAGAACATCGGTGAGGTCATTTGCTCTTTGCTGTTTCTGTTCAAAATGAAGAGCTGCTCCGTTTTTGAGGTACTGACTAAAGACTTGCTGCAGCTTTGCCAAGACTTAATCATCTTGCACGAAAGAGATGCACACAAACATCTCAGGGGAAATGGACTGGCCTGGCCAGTGACTGTGAAGAGATTCTCAAGCAATATCAGTGACACAGTGGGATATTTAAGACTGGCACCACTGCAGCTGATGGGTATGCCCAATATGGAATGTTTGGAGGTGATATTAATGTCTGTTCTGACAGATATTGTTGCAGATGTGTTTTTTGTCAGACAGGATATTATTCTCTGGGGGATAGGCTGCTCCCTGTTGGAGTATGGCAGCCCAAAAGTTAAAACTTTGGCGATGAAGTTTCTGGTGAAATTAATTCGTTTGGGAGGACCTCCAGAACAACTGGCCAGTGTTTTCTTCACAGTCTTTTTTGAAATCCTGCAGTCAACCCTTGAAATGGATACTGAGGAATCAGAACTCTTTGGAGAACCACTCTTACTGTTAGTGAGGACGTTGTTGCCTTTTGAAGCAGATTTTTACAAGAAGATTGAACCTGTCTACTTGAACATGCTGCTGGAGAAGCTCTGTGCACTGTTTGAGGGGGATGTGTTTAGGTGTCTTCAGTCTGAACAGCTTAAAACTGCTTTTTGCCATATCCTGCAGTATTTTCTGGAATTTGTTCCAGCTGGCTACGAATCTGCCTTACAAGTAAGAAAAGCCCATGTCAGTACCATCTGTGGGATTTTTGTGAATGGGCTTGGAACTCAGGAGGAACAAGAGGTAGGTTAATTTTAAAAATGGTATTTAGTGTGTGAATAGATCATGTACAAAAACCTACACCTATACAAAGAAAAAAATTGAGGAAATGCTATATTCAGTTGCATATTTAGGTTGATACTCCTTGGTTTTTCACTGTTTCATATGTTTGTGCAGGTCAGAGATCTTTGATCAGTTGGGTGTAGCTGGACTCTTATGTTTTTTAGGTGTATTAAACTGTTGATAAGCTATGCAGGCAGAGCTGTCTGTAATCATAAATAACATCATGAGAGTATAAAATAGGAGTAAGTGTCAGAGTGCCCAGAGTACACTCATATGAGGGCAGCTTTATAGATAATTTCCATTCTTCTGAGGTCTCACTTTCTAACCATATGCTTTTCTCATGTTTGGTAGGGACAGGCAGAGAGAAAGGTGTTGATGTGCTGAGCGTTCCTCTATTCCATGCATCCATGTGTGTCCTGGATCTGTTGTCCCCTGAACTGTGTGTGTCTGTCCTGGAGGGTTTGGTAGCAAGGGATTGTGGCAGGAGCTGGGAAACAGCTGTACAATCTGCATCCTCTCTGCTCCCAACACAGGACACTTCAGTGCTTAGAAGAGCTTTCATCTTATAGTTACCTTTTTGAACAGAAAGGTTTTTAAGAACTTTGTCACCATAGTATTTGGACATTTTGTGTTTTAAATCAGAAACAGTACTAGCACCTCTTTGGGAATTAAGGCAGAGCATACATCACGGTACCTCTCGTTTGTCCATCCCAGTACCTGGTGAGCCCACTTTATACAGTGTTAAAAACACAAGCAGAAGAAATCTTTCAGGAGCTTCAAGAGAAGCAGCAGGAGGCTTCTGACACCGATGGCTGGAGCAGCAGCAGTGATGAAGTTCCAGAGAAAAGGCGACGACTGAGCCTCCCCTCAAAGCATCCGAAGAAATCACCTCCCCCTTCAATGTAGGACACTTAATAAGTACTTTGATAGCAATTTGGCTATTGGATAATAAATGACAACTTTTTGAGGCAGTTTATTCTTAACAGCCAGATGGAAAGATCTTCTGGGAAAAAAAAATCCAAGTGATATTTTTGAAGGATCAAGGCATACAGTGATTTTTAAACCAAGCTGTAGTTAAAGAGACTGTATTTTTAATCTGTTCAGTGGGAATTATTTTCATTTTTACCTGCTGAGAACAGAAAAGCTGAGAGCATCCCTACGAAATGAGTTCTAGCTTTATAGCCTTTACAATAAGTCTTGATTTGAGTCATACTTATATTCAGAGTTAGGCTCTTTTCCTCCCAAAGAGCACATTTCAGCTAAAGCTTCATTTGCTATTTTCCTCATCCCGTATCAAACATGTGTTAGCACTGGTTCTGCTGTGGTGATTTATCTTTTCTAAAAAAAAAAGTACGTGTTGGAAAATAACGAATACGTTCAAATTCCAGCCGTAGCCCTGTGAACATGAGACAGAAGAGCTCTGTCTGGAATGCTGTCACCAGGAAAGCTGCATCCTTGATATCCCTGCTCGAGAAGGAAGCTGTGGCAGGGGAGGTTCTCCAGCCTGTGGAAGGCATTGCTGTGGTGGTACGACTGGCTGCTCTGGGCATGGTGCACTGCTCTCCCCCAGCAACCTCTGCCAGGTAAAGCTGCCAAGGAGAGCCTGTGAGCCCAACGGTTTCTTGGCACTGTCAGGAAGATTTGCCTGATTATTTAATGCTTGTCTATGTGTCAGGATAACGTTGGATAAGTCCTGTGTGTTTTCAAGAAGTACATTTTCATAATAACTTTGCTTGCAAGCAACATTAAATGTTTCTGATCTGTTGAATTGATCGTGTGATTTCTGTTTTAACAGTGTAGATCATAAAGTGTTTCATCCATGTAACCCTGGCACATGTAAGAGTTCTCCAAGCTCCTCAGATTCCGTGGTGAATACACAGTTCAAGTGGCTTTCCTCTGATTTTATCACAAGAGTGGTGAAAGTCTGCAGAAACCTGTTAGAGGCTGCTGCACAGCTTGTTAATCTGGAACAAGTGATTGACAGAATAGTGAAAATCTTTGATGCCCTGCTGTATGCACAAGGTGAGAAATCCTTTAAACTAACATGTCTCTTCCTTCATTCTGCTGCTCATGTATGACATTCTGTCCCCTCTTTGACTCATCAGGTTATTTTGAGGTAGCACTACAAGGTTTATTATTACATGTCTAAAATGTAGGATATCGACGTGGGAATAGTGATACTAATCTTTGTTGATAGAAAAAGTAACATTTTGTAGCAAATTAAGATCATAAAATGTTTTATAAACTGTACAGTGCTGAAGAAGTATATTTTTGTTGTTGTTTTTTGGTTTTTTTTCCTTAGGGAAAACTCCCCTGAGTGATCAGACTCTGGATAACTTATGTGCATTGCTGTCTCTGCCCTGGATTTGCAGCCATCCTGATGATTCTTCTTTTAAGCCATCTCTTTTGGGGTTTGATCCTCTAGTTTTGAGTCAAAAAACTGCCCAGAGTTTCTGTAAGTATGTTAAAGTATATAAAACCTAACACCACTAAAGTAAAATTAAATATTCTTTGCCTTCTTGTGATGATTGATGGTATTAAAAGTTAAAACCAAGTAATTGTTTGCTTTGTTTTTTCCCTCTAGCACCCCGCACTCAGTCACACTGCGTGCTCCTTCTGTCTCTCCTCCCAAGAAACATCCACCTGGACTGGAGAAAATCCATTTACCATTGGGCACTACAAAGTCCCCACGAAGTAATTCGGGCCACTTGTGTTAAAGGATTCTCCCTTCTGCTCCATCCCCCCGGTGTGCAGTCCTGCAGCTCCATTCCCAAAGCTCTGCTGTAGGTATTGATGCTGCTTTTCTGGGTGTGGGTGAGAAGAAACCCAGGCAAAGAAGAGATGTACTACAAGCACAATAAAAAAAAAATTATTTCTATTAAATGCAGAATTTGCTAGATGTCAGTTATAGGAATCCTAAGATAGCAACAGGACAGGTGTATGTGATGGTGTCTGTATGTCAGTGAGTTCCTTCCTGAGCTGAAGAGCCCCATTCACATTAAGAAGGAGAAAGGAGATATCTTTTCAGTGAAATCTGTCCTGTTTGTCCATATGTCTCTTACAGTTTTTTCCAGTTTCTTTGCCTTTTGTTTACATGTCTTGGTGTCCTCTGTCCTGTTGTGATAGTCCTGGGTTTGTGTGTGACATGCCACACTCACCATGCCCAGTGCTGCTGCAAACATTCAGCAGAACCTGAGGGACAGAGGACAAAGCACAAAGATGATTCAGTGAGACACATCCTTAAATTGTCCTGACAGCACTGTCAGTGCAGTCAGAGAGTTCAGACAGTGTAGGAAAACAAATCTCGAGGTAAATGATCTACTGAAACGATTCCATTTTTGTTTCCATTTCAGAAATCAAATCCAAGATGAGTCTGAGCTGGTGAAGGAGGCTTGTGCTGCCATAGTTGGGGACTTATCTTGCTGCCTCTCTGGGACATTGTGTGTGCAGCCCTCCCTGGCAGACTCTGCCATCAAACATCTTACTGATGGTATTCTGTGCAGCAGCCTCACTGGGACTGCTGCTCATGGCAGAACTTGTTCTGTGCAGGCCTCTGTTTTCAAGCCATTTCTCGTTCTGCTTGAGAGTGAAGCAGCCAGTGCAGTCAAGCTGGGTACGTGGCTTTACCTTGATTAACATTTTCCACTATCACAATGACAATATTAAACATCAGCAGTGATATCAACTGAAATACAACACTTGGAGTTACAGCTGTAAAAAGCTCAATATGGAACACAAGGAATGGAGAAAGGCACAGAAGCTGTGCCTCAGTCCCTCCCATGCAAGTGTGATATTCCTTTCAACTACCTTGGCTTAATTTTGGTCTATGATTGTATCTAGAACTGTAATAATTGATAAAATCTGAATTTTAAGTAGCTTTTTTGGTTTACAATGTTTACTTTTTTGATTAAAAAAAGTAGGGTGTGCTTTATGGCTTGCTTGCATCACTGTTTCGTGCATTTCAACAGATTTTGAAAAAGTATTAAAAATATTTTTTCCTTTCCTCCTCCAATCATGCCACCCAGCATTTATAGAAAATATACCTCATCTTTGCAAACATCTGGATTTCAACACTGATGAATCCAGTGTGAAGATTCTTGTTGGGTCTTTATTAAATCTGATGGAAGATCCAGACAAAGATGTAAGAGTGGCTTTCAGTGACTGCATAAAGAGCATACTGGAATCCTTAGACTCTGAGGAAGGATTCATAAAGGAGGTGAATTCATATTTATTTTGGGGGTTTTGAGTTACTGTGTGCCTTGTTTCACTGATGTCAAACACTAAAATGATTCTCCTTTTTGTTTTCACCTGTACCAGCTGTTTGTTTCAAGGATGAAGGAAGCCTATACAAATGCCAAACTATCAAGAAATAACGAGCTTAAAGACACCTTGATCCTCACGACGGGAGATATCGGAAGGTATTTTTGATAACGCCTTGAAAACTGCCAAGTCACCTCAGTTTGTATTGCCAAGTGACCTTTTGTGCAGGTGTAAGGTAAATGACTTATTTTGAAGTCAGCCTTTGCCCAGAGCCTGCTGCAGGTGTGCAGAGCTGCTGATGGATGTGGAATACGCTCCTGTCGCAGGGAGCGCAGATGAGCCCCACGAGTACAACGATGATGCATTTCGTGCTGTGGCCGCTGCCACAATGAACGCAGCAATTCATTTATCCTTTTCGCTTCTTTTTTTCCTTCTGCTTGCTTTGTTAGGGCATCCAAGGGGGATTTGGTCCCATTTGCCCTCCTGCATTTGCTGCACTGTTTGCTGTCCAAGTCGGCGGCCGTGGCGGGGGCGGCGTTCGCCGAGATCCGCGCGCTGGCAGCGGCCAGGGCTGTCAGGCTGCAGGCCTTCTTCAGCCAGTACAAGAAACCCATCTGCCAGGTACAGAGAAAAGAAAAGCTGGGGGGTTACAAAGGCACCTGCTTAGTTTATTTGTGTGTGTTTTGAAAGTGGTGTCGAAGGTAAAAGTTGCAGCGTTTTTACGAGGTGAAATCTCATAGGATGAGAAAGGTGATGTCAAAAAAACCCCTACAAATATTGAGAAAGGAATGGGAAATCTTTGACTTTGATCTTCCCTCAACAGCACTGCTGCTCTCTTTTATTCCCTAAATGTTGCCATTCTGAAACAGAGCATCTGTCTAGTTTCTTGCATTATGTAGTACTACTGCTGCAAGACACCATGATTTAAAATTGTAATTGAAGCCAGCATTTTACAGGCATAATTCTGACATGCTTGATTTGGGGGTTTTGTTCTACCCAGTACCTAAAGACAAAAGTTCAGTTAAAAAGAAAAAAATTGTCAAAAGCAGACTTTTCTAATTTTGATTTTTTTTTTTTTAATAATGCAATATTTGAATCCAGGGTTGCAAAATTGAATGTAATTATTAAGAGGAGGATAATCCAATTCTGTTGCAAAGTAATAGTCATAGTTCTCTGAGCCATAAATGAGAGAGAAAACCAGATGCATAGAAAGAGGAGTGAAACTCTTGTGTTTAGTTTTAGGGGGTGAACAAGGGGAAAATAATACTGAATATCTATTTCTTCATGCTCAGTTTCTCGTGGAATCCCTGCACTCCAGCCAGATGGTGGTGTTGAGTTCTCCAGGCCAGGGCAATGAGCTGCAGAAACAAACAGCTGATCACCAGAGAGAAATGGCTCTGGACATGTTAACTGAGATTGCCAGTGTGTTTGATTTTCCTGACCTCAATCGCTTTCTGTCGGTAAGTTAGTCAGTCCTTTCTACTTTTGATATTTTCTGTATGTGTTTGTGAATTTCTATTTCAATCCACAATTTTTCTGTGATTGTCAAAGACCTGGGTTTTTTTCTCTAGTTACTGCTGTTTGTTATAATATAAACTACTTTGTGATTGCTGCAGCTGGGAGCTGAAATGCAGAGGATCAGTTTTCTCAGGGAGTCAGAGGGATGGCCATGGTGCTAATTCAGTGTGACAGATAATGAGCAAAGATCTACAATACTCATTAATTATATCTGTATTAGTGATCTGGTGCACTTGGAAGGATCCTCTGTAAGGTGTGATGTTTGCATGGTGTCAGCTTTCTTGTTTCAAATGTGGGCATGTTGGTTTTTTGGTTTCTTTTGGGGTGTTTTAAGATTTCCTTACGTGGAGAATCTGAATGGACGCAAAAAACACCAGCTCACTTCTTGCTTACTTGTTTGTTAGTACTGATTAGGTGAAGCAGCTCCTGAAGTAATTAGTTCTATCTGCATTTTTACTCAGTATTTCATTAAAGTTCTTCTTGATTCATACCTGTGGTCATTCTTAGGACCAGAGATGTGTGTCGTGCTGCTGACACAAATGGAACTAAGCTTAATCCTGGGGTTTTGGAGGGTTTTTTGGTTTGTTTTCTCCCCACTAACTGCTGTTCCTTATTTGGCAGCGGACCCTGCAGGTTCTGCTTCCTGACCTTGCAGCCAAGGCCAGTCCTGCAGCCTCCACGCTCATCAGAACCATTGCCAAGCAGCTGAACGTCAACCGGAGAGAGATCCTGATCAACAACTTCAAATACATCTTCTCTCACTTGGTCTGCTCCTGCACCAAGGACGAGCTGGAGCGGGCTCTTCATTACCTCAAGGTAAATGGCATTTGCTCCATTCTGCCTGCAGATGAGCACCAGCAATTGATGCAGAGCGACCTTTCTGCTTTTATTTAAGGTATTGCAAAGCATGGATTGGGAAATTGCATATGCAGAAATTTTGTTCTTGTTATTTATAACCAGCTCTCTTGGCTCTGAGGAACAGTCAGAAGATACTTTATGAAGTTAACAAATTCTACCACCTCCCATTTCTCGGTGTGCCGATTTCACTGTGATTAAATAAAGTGGTTTTCTGTTTGTTTCCAGAATGAGACTGAGATAGAGCTGGGCAGCTTGCTGAGGCAGGACTACCAGGGGCTGCACAACGAGCTGCTGCTGCGCATAGGGGAGCACTATCAGCAGGTCTTCAACGGCCTGGCCATACTGGCCTCCTTCGCCTCTCACGACGATCCCTACCGGGGACCCAGGGAAATCACATCCCCCGAGCAGATGGTGAGGGCACCACAGCGTGCAGGTTCAGTTTTGTTCAGACCAACCAACAATTCCCAAGTTCCTGTGGAAACAACAAAACCCACAGCCTCATAGGGATGTCTGTCATTAACACTGATATTTCCTAAGTACCAGTCTATGTATTTGGTATCTTCTTCTCATTAGTCTTTCAGAATTAGCATTTCATACCTGCTTTTTAATTTCTTAAGCTTAGGAATGTGTTCATAGTAAGACTATTTGGTTTTTTTACCCTTTTTTTTTTGTTGTTTTTCTCTTCCACAGGCTGATTATCTGCAACCTAAATTGCTCGGTATCTTGGCTTTTTTTAACATGCAGTTACTGAGTTCCAGTGTTGGCATTGAAGATAAAAAAATGGTGAGTAAAATTAATTTTGAATATTAAAACAAAAATAAGCAGGGCTATTTTGATATTTCAGATATTTCTAAGCACAGGACCGGCCTTGGAGCCACCTCACAGAGGCAATGCAGGTGATTTCTGCAGGGAATTTCAGTGCTAGAATGGATATAACCTTTACACTGACAGGCTGCATTTTCTCTGGTGGTTTTTTGCTTCTCAGATATTTATGTTGAGATGCCCTCATTTTTATAGCCTCGTGTCTTCACACTTTATGAAGTTCTTAATTCGTGTAACAATTCTTTTGCTGCACCTGCTGTTATTTCTAGCTTTTCTTGTCCTGTTTTTTGTTCTTGGTGAGTTTCCCCTGGCATGACCTCTCCTCAGGCTCAGGTTTATTCCTGTGTTACTGATCTGTCGTGCTGGACATTGTCCTGCCTTGTTTAGGGTAGTGTTACTGGCACTGAAATACCTCCTGCCTCTCAGTATTTCTCTTCTGTCATTGACAGCTGAGCTGGTACCTGTTCTGACACTTGACAGTCACTTCTGCTGCAAGCTGTATGTCAGTTCTGTGGGTGTTTTGTTGTTTTGGTTTGGTTGGGTTTGGGCTTGTTTCTTTTCTTAAATGCAAGTTTATTGATTTTCTCTCCATTTCCTAAGCTGTTTTCAGCTTTGGATATATAGTCAGTCATGTCTTAGAACAGACATCTCTAATAACTAACCCCTTTGGTGTCCACAGTTCTCCCCTCATCAATTTGTCAACAGCCTAAATAACATGGTTTCTTGTTACAGTTCTGTCATTGGAGATTCCCTTTCATTCTCTTTTTCTAAACTCAAATTCTGCATTGAAACATGACACTGATTTTGATGTCTTACACAGCATGATTTCTTCAGCAAGGGTACCCTGATTTTCTTAGAAATTATGGCTTGTACTTGTTTTCCTGAGTATGTAATGCACTAAAATGCCTTTTCTCTGTGTCTAGGCCTTAAATAGTCTCAGGTCTCTGATGAAGCTCATGGGGCCCAAGCACGTGAGCTCGGTCAGAGTGAAGATGATGACCACCCTGAGGACAGCTCTGAGATACAAGGATGACTTCCCAGAACTGTGCTGCAGGTGAACTGATGGTGGCCCGAAGCAGAGGCACACCTGCTCTTTCTGTCCTTCAGTACACTGCTTTGGTTTGGTCTGGACAGAGATCTAAACCACAGAGCTGAAACAGCTTCAGATGCTTGTCATGACCCACCTGAAGTGTCCTGTGCAGAGAGGAACCACTGATTACTGTTGTTTTGTTGTCTTGTCTTGCTCAGAGCTTGGGATTGCTTCGTTCGAAGCCTGGACCATTCCTACCTGGGCTCCTTGCTCAGCCATGTGATAGTGGTGTTACTGCCCCTCATTCACATCCAGCCCAAGGAAACCACAGCAATATTCCACTTCCTCATAGTTGAGAACAGGTACTGTTCCAAATGCTTGCAGCTGTGTGGATGAAATCCTGTCACAGGCATGGAGATAACCCCAAATTCAAGTGGCCAGCACTGAGATGAGAAAGCTTGTTTTTCTGCTAAGTAGTGCAGCTTTCTGTACATTCCACTTCTCTAAAATCTAGATTTTATTGTTTTTTTTTTTTTTCAACCTCATCTGAAAAGGTGTTTTTATATTGTCCTTATAAAAACACATGATGGTGTGGCAAAGCTACAACCCAGTCAGACACTTCACCCTGCCAGGTTTCCTTGAGTCTGTTGGGATGGAAAATCACTTCCCTCACGGAATAATGCTGATTGATTGCTCCCATGTGCTCCAAGCTAGAGGGAAGTGCACAGACTTGGAAATGGGGAGGAAATGACTTCTTTGTTTTCTTCAATAATTAGAGTTATAAGTATGAAGATGATACTCTGTATAAAACAGATTATAATGTTGAGTCAAGATTTCATACATTCTCTCAATTGGTCACACCAACTGAAAATAAAATCAAAGTTTAATACAAAATAATTTTCGTGACTTAACCTCTTTGAAGATAACGTTGAGTTAATTTTGAGTTAATTTTCATCTTATATTTTGTAGCTTAAAAGTATGAGGGGGTTGATAGGACTGTTGATAGTTATTATCTTGATTGCATTTGCTGGGTTTTCCTTTTTCTTGCATTGCATCATACCAGCAGTTTTCAAAACAGAAGCTGGCAATAGGAATAATAATGTTTTTGTCTAAGGCCATAGTAGCAAAATTGGAAGAGGTTTCTTCATCGCTTTCTTTGATGGGTTTTTAAGAATTTTCTGATAACTAATATTTACTGTATTTTTTGGTAACTATTAGGGATGCAGTACGAGACTTTCTACATGAAATATATTTTCTGCCTGACCTTCCTGAACTAAAAGAAATTCAGGTTGTCCTTCAGGAGTACAGAAAGGTACAGCTTCTTGTATTTAATTGGTTGCTTTGAATGCATCAAATGAATTTGTGACAACTGAGGAAAACATTTGAAGTTTATTGCTAAATGGAAATAGTATTTATCTACTTCCACCACCAAACAAGTTTTGTGTCTCCCAGGGATAGTTTGGAGCAGGTTCTGATTCTTCCTTAGGAGTGAAATATTCAACTAATTCAATGTTGCTGTTTCTGTAGCACCACCTGAACACAGACTTTTCATCTTTGTGTGAGACTAAAGAGATAAGAAGGTTAAAAGTCGGGTGCAGTAGCTATGGCAATGACTGTGTTACAAAAAAAGCAGAGTTGGTCTGTTTTCAGCAGTACTCTGGGGGCCATTTCTTTTGCTTGCCCTCAGAAGGATTAGGTGATAGGTGGGAAGCAGCAGTTACTTGGCAGGAATGAAAAAGTAGAAATTAATTTGATTTTAGATAGACTCAAAGCAAAGCATTTCCTTCTGATTTTGTAATTTTTATTTGTGCCATCATTGTATTAACCCAAAAGTGTGAATGTAGCACCTTTTGGGAAAAACACTTTAAAACCCAGGCAGAAAGACCGTGGTTTATGGATAGAGGTGAGAATGCAGGGAAAAAAGTAGTTGTTTTGTGTGCTCTCACTTGTGTTTTTGAGATGCTGCTTGATCAGATTATACTGAGCTGGAATTTGTTGTGTGCTGTCCTGTCCTGGTCAGGAATCCTCCAAGAGCACGGACTTGCAGAGGGCGCTGCAGCTGTCGATGAGAGCCATCCAGCACGAGAACGTGGATGTTCGGATCCACGCCCTCACCAGCCTGAGGGAGACACTCTACAGGAATCAGGTATGGAAATGTCCCTCAGCACAGCTAACCCCGAGCAAATGTCCCTCAGCACAGCTAACCCCGAGCAAATGTCCCTCAGCACAGCTAACCCCGAGCAAATGTCCCTCAGCACAGCTAACCCCGAGCAAATGTCCCTCAGCACAGCTAACCCCGAGCAAATGTCCCTCAGCACAGCTAACCCAGAGCACATGTCCCTCAGCACAGCTAACCCAGAGCACATGTCCCTCAGCACAGCTAACCCCGAGCAAATGTCCCTCAGCACAGCTAACCCCGAGCAAATGTCCCTCAGCACAGCTAACCCCGAGCAAATGTCCCTCAGCACAGCTAACCCCGAGCAAATGTCCCTCAGCACAGCTAACCCCGAGCAAATGTCCCTCAGCACAGCTAACCCAGAGCACATGTCCCTCAGCACCGCTAACCCCGAGCAAATCAGCATCTGCAGCAGAGTGCAGAGCTCCTCACTGCTGCGGGGTGTCCCCATGAATGTGTCACTCTGCCCAGCTCACTGAGGTGTTTCTTCACATGAAGGGGAAATGGGTTCTTTCTCATGCCATCTCCATGTAAGAGGACTTCCAGATCTTCCAGATCTTTGGGATGCTGACTCAGCAAGGCTAGTGGGGTATTTCCTTGGTTTTGCAGCTCTGAGGAAAGAGATTGTGTGGGCTTCTTCTCTGTTAGAACATGTATGGCTTTTGCATCAGGAGCTTCATCCATAAAAGCCAGCACTGTGTGTGTGTGTAATATCTGAGAGAATTAACATGTTTGACCACCTCACACCTTCAGTTTTTAGCTCTTCTTTCTTTATCTTCCACCCTCAAAAATTTGAATCCACTGATCCATATTCAGATAAATTTTATAGCCATGTGCAAGTTGAAGATACTGCTTTACAAATCTGTGTGGTTATTATCTCAAAGGGTAACCTATTAGGAAAAAATAATAAATCTGTCCCCTTAGTATCTCTAAAATTGTGGAACACTCTCTTTACTGTGAAATTTAAAAAAAAAAAATTCTAGCTGAAAGAACAGTCACTGTGTAAATTCCTGGCCAATCTGTAATTCCTGTGGCTCAGGTCAGCAAAATCCTGCCATGTCTTGCTTAGTTAGAGGTCTGGCAAAATAACTGAGGCAAATCAAACCTAATTAGTTCCACAGCTTGTGGAACTGCTTGCTCTGTTATGTTGGCTGTGGTTTCAGTTTTCATTCAATGTAACAATGACAAACATGTTCATTTTTTTCTGTATTTGGACTAAATGTGGAACTTGGGAATAAAAGATGGGCCAAAACAAAAAAGAAAGGACACCCAATTAAAATGATGGACATTGATTAAAGGACTGGAAACCCTGGGCTTTGTAGCACATAAGAGTGAGGAAATGGCCAAGACATGGCAAATCAGAATACAAATGGCAGCAGAACCAGAAAGTGTAACAACAGCTGTGTGAAAGGAATTGGGAGGAATTCTGGAACACGTGAAAAAAGGGACAAATAAGGGGAAAGATAATGTAGAAAAGAAGAGGGGTTCTTGGTAAGACAAGGGAAGAAAATGAAGTTAGTAGAGAGGTGTGTGATAATGAAACACATCATTGGCCATGACAGCATTATTAATTAAGGCCCAAATCCCTCTTTCATGTCTTTAGTCCTTCCTAAGGCTCTAAGCAGTCAGTGCCATGGGGCTGGAGTTCCAGTGAGGCAGGACTGGAATCACTGACCTCAGGTCATGGCCAAATGAAATCAGGAGTGAGAGTGAGTTACAGATTGAAAACATCCGTGATTATTTACCAGAAATATGGTTGTAGAGTAACTCATCTTTCTTTTTCGACTTCCTAGGACAAACTGATCAAGTGTGTGACAGACAGTGAGACTGTGGAGCCAGTCATCTCCCAGCTGGTCACTGTGCTGCTCATTGGCTGCCAGGATGCCAATCCTCAGGCTCGACTGCTCTGTGGGGAATGTTTGGGTGAGCTGGGGGCCATAGATCCTGGCAGGCTCGACTTTTCAACCAGTGAAACTCAGGGAAAACATTTCACCTTTGTGGTAAGAAGCATTGCAGCGGGGTTTTGTTTAGCAGGAAGGGTTGTTTACAAGTAGGGAATAATCTCTTATCTTTAGACCCTTTAGAAATCTGTACTTGCTTTCTCACCTAAAAGAGTTTAGAGTCAAACTTCCAAGTGATGATTTAGAGATTAAAGACACAGCTCTTGCTCTGTTTTAATAAAACTGGCATTCTGGTTGTGTTTGAGGCTGGTGTGGAAGATCCCAATTTTGCCTATGGATTATTAATGGAACTGACCAGAGCATTCCTTGCCTATGCTGATAATGTTCGTGCTCAGGATTCTGCAGCATATGCAATTCAGGTAAGACACGTGAGAGATCCTGTTTTTTCATCACAAATTATTTCTATAACACTGAACTTAAAATTATGCACTATAAATAAATGTGCATTTTGAAATACATGTTTAAATAATTGAAACTTCATCCTGTACAGCTTTAACTTAGAAGGTACACTTAAAATTCTGGGGAATTGTCAAATGAAAGATGGATTTGTTTGCTTCTTGTATGTGTCACAGTATTTTAGGAGACATCTGGTGTTTCAGAGGTAATTAAGAGTCATTCATAATGATTCAAGGAGTAATCCTGAGAGCGACTTAGAATTAGTGCAGCTTCCACAGGCAGAAATGATAAGCAGTAAGGATTCCTAAGACAGTTTCTGCTTACACTTTTAATAAGCAGCTTAAAGGGAGTGTACCCATATTTTCAGACTCTGGTCTTTGGTCCCAGTTTGACAAGGAGGAATCAGACTTGTAGTCCTGGAGAGTCTGGGGAATCAACAATTGGTTGAATTAAGCACTCCATAACTTGTATCTCATCTCTTACCATGGAATCAGTAAGGCTGGGAAAGCCCTGTCAGATCCAATCCACCAGGTGTGGTTGCTGCTGTATGAGGTGATCATGTGAACTTGGCCTTGCAGGAGCTGCTGTCGATCTACGAGTGCAGGGAGACCAACACTGAGTGCCCTGGCTCCAGGCTCTGGAGGAGCTTTCCTGAGCACGTGCAGGAGATCCTGGAACCTCACCTGAACACAAGGTATAGGACAACTCAGGCAATTTCATTTCATAGCAGATTGATTTTATTTTTCCCACCAGGCCAGTATTAACTTCATTTGGCTTTGTGATTGTCACTCATCTGGGAAGAGTGATATGTACAGATACAAAATTCAAATAAGGTCTTTCTGCATAAAGCAGAATGAGTGAATTAGCACTCACTTGAATGGAATCCTCTGTAAATTGAACAGGCAAAGTCAGGAGTTCATACTTTGCCCAAATCTTCCTATTTGTCCCAAGAGCATTGGCTTATAAAGTGTATTGAATTTGAAATCACTGATAATTCCTTTGGGTTTCCTCATGAAGTCTGTCATGTTCACCTGTGATAAGCTTTACCTTTTCAGAAAACAAACATTTGCATTTCTTAAAACTGATTTGAATAGCACTTTGAAATACACTTAACAACCAACCTGTTATGAGAATTTTTATTTTGTGCTTCATTTTGAGAAGCTTTAGAATAAAAAATGTTGACTACTGAAAGTATTTTCTTAATTCTGTTTCTAAAGATTCCAGTCAAGGAATTTCATAATTAACAATGTGCTATTGTTTGCTATAGCGTTTTATAATAGCATCCTATATGTATATTATAAATAAAAACATTACTTTTACTAAATAGATATTTTAAAATTGCAGGTACAAGAGTTACCAAAAGGCTGTAAATTGGTCTAAGGTGAAGAAGCCAATTTACTTAAGCAAACTGGGTTATAATTTTGCAGAATGGTCAGCAACTTGGGCAGGTTATCTTATAACAAAGGTAAGAGAATCAATCTGAGTTACATTACATAGCTCAGGAGCTGCACTGTCCTCTTTCAGACAGGAAAGAATGGAATGGCTTCATTAATATCCTGCTTTTTGAGGCTCTTTAGGGCAGGAGACTGAGTGCAGTGGTGCCCTCAGCCTGAAGGTTTGTTCTGTTAGCCAGTGCAAGTTCCCAGTGGTGTAGGAAATGTGGGAAAGTGGAACATGTGAGCAATGCTAACCTGGCTTCCTGTGGGATCAGCAGCTGATGTGTGTAATAGCAGCTGTCCCTGGGCATCCCTGCTGCAGCTTTGAGTGTGAGGAACCTTCTGTATGAGACAAGTACCTTAAAATTATTTGATGGAATAGAACTTGTGTTGTCAACCAAAGGAAATCCATTAACTGTTCAGATATTTGCATTTTTGTAATGATCCTTCTCCTGGAAATCTTTCTCTAGGTGCGACATGATCTCGCCAGGAAGGTTTTTGATTGCTGCAGTATAATGATGAAAAATGACTATAAGGTGACAATTTATCTGCTTCCACACATCCTTGTCTATGTTTTGTTGGGATGCAGTCAAGAGGATCAGCAAGAGGTGAGATGTATAACATGGTAGTCTTTTCTACAGGAGTGGTCAGCTGTTCTTCCTGAGAGCTGTTCAGAATCACTGCAGACCTACAGGAATAAATTGTTTTAAACTCCTTTTTGTCTATTAATAACATAAATTTGGAATGTGCTCAAACAAGGTTGTGTTGGAATTGCTTTTCTCCCTTCAGCTGGGCCTGGGATGAGATGCTCTGCAGTTAATTATGACTGCAGGAACACCAGGAGCTGCAGAGGTACAGAGAGGAAGAGTGCAACAAAAACAACCCATGAATTCACCTTGTGTAATTCCAAGAATTCAGACCCGTCATTTTTTCCTCTCCAAACAGGAAACAGGTCTTTTGGCATTGCATTTACTAGAAGCAAAAAAGTAGATCTGTGATTGATCTATTAGCCAGTAGATAGCTTTGTTCTTATCAAACCCTGAAGTTTTGTACTTGTGGAAGGGCTGCAGTAACATTTGTTGTGTGTGGAAACCTGAAGGTTTTCTCCCTGTGTGGAACCACCCAGACAACAACTCCTACTTGGTTTGCCCTCCTGAGACTGTGGGACAAAGAGAGCTTGGAATGAAGCCCTAAATTATTAAAATACACATTTAAATATCTAGTATTTCAGTTTGAGTGTTGTTCATTGCCGTTCCTTACTGTTTTGGTGCTGGTAGGACAGTTCTGTGTCTGATGTTAACCCCTGTGCAGGTTTACATGGAGATCATGGCAGTTCTGAAGCACGAGGACCAGCCCAGCAGGAGGCTGGAGGACAGTGCCTCTGACCTCAGCCAGCTGAGCACTCAGACAGTGTTCTCCATGCTCGATCATCTCACCCAGTGGGCGAGGCACAAGTTTCAAATGCTCATTGCTGAGAAAAACACTGCCAAGTCCAGCAAAGACAGGAGTGACCTAAAGAGTGAGTGATGCTTGTTTTATTTAAAATGACATTGGCGTGTTTGCATTTGTGGCTTCACGTTATGACCATTTAAAAATGCAATATTGTATGATATGTAAGTCTGTTCTGTGACTTCTTGGGATTTCCTGCCATCCCCAAAGCCTTGTTTTGACTGCCTGTTACAGGAAATACAGGTTCAAAATTTAAGCAATGGAATGTTAATTTCTTGAACATTTTCCAAACAGACAGTTTAACATGTTCTGTGCTGTCTTGCAAGATGGAGGAAGTTCACCAGGACTGGTTTAAATAAATTAGTGTTGACAGAAAACTGTGTTCTTAAATTAATACAACTATCTCATTAGATTGTTGAATGACTTCACTGAATTTCAGTGCATGAGGTAATTCTTTGAAATGAAAACTGAGCTGACAGACTTTTTAAGATGCCTTGTTCTCCACAGCATGCAGTGAGGACTATGGAGAGTATCAGAACGTGACCCGTTTCCTGGACCTCATCCCTCAGGACACGCTGGCCGTGGCCTCCTTCCGCTCCAAGGCTTACACCAGGGCTGTGATGCACTTCGAGTCGTTCATCACAGAGAAGAAGCAAAACATCCAGGAGCACCTTGGGTTTCTCCAGGTTCTGAAAGTTCTTTTTGGGTTTTGTTGTTTTTTTTTTTTATTTTAAAATGCAAATGTACATGATGAATGTTTGTGAAATTCCTCTCCGAGATGGGAAGAAGAAAAGCTGTAGTTGGGCACTTGCTGTTGGGTACAAGTGTTTAGTCTTTGAGCAATATTTAGGATTTCCTCTTGCTTTTGACATGAAAAGGAATGAGCAGCTTTCTAGTGTATAATAAAAGATGGTAAAAATCCTGAAAAATAATTCAATGTAGTTTGGTCAAAAGTGTAACGTTTATTGGGTTTAGTTAGCTCTGTGCCTTTTGGCAGAGAAAACACAGCCAACTATAATAACAAAAAAAAAGCCAAAGCACATTTGAAGAAAATCCAAGTGGCTTATTTTCTGAAGTAGAAAAAGAGCCTACTGATAAAGGTGTTGAAAATTATTTAAATTGAATTTATGAATAATAAATACAATAAATAATGAAATTATTTAAATTTAAATTCTCAAGTAGTATTTGAGCCTCTGACATGATCCTGTTTATGGTTCTCTGTGGTTTCCATTCCTCAGTGACATTTCAGATTTGGAAAAACTTTGTCTGTTGCCTTTCCCCCTGAACTAATCTGCATCTTCGTATTATACAACTTTGTTATGTCAGAACAGAATATTTCTTTTGGCCTTTGCACAGATCATTTGAGGTCACCTGGTGTGTTAGTCTGCCTGCAGTGTGAGCTGATGAGTGTTGTTTGTTGTCAATGCCCCTGCACACAGAAATTGTACGCTGCCATGCACGAGCCCGACGGAGTGGCCGGGGTCAGTGCCATCCGCAAGGCAGAGCCCTCCCTCAAGGAGCAGATCCTGGAACACGAGAGTATTGGCTTGTTGAGAGATGCAACAGCCTGCTATGACAGAGCCATCCAGCTGGAGCCTGACGAGGTAAAGAGAAAACTGCATTTTTTTCTTTTTAATATATATGATTTTTTTTTTTTTAATAATAACCAAGTCAAAAAAACCTCTTCAGAATATTTAAGTAAAATAGGAATATAAGAGTTTTTTTGTAAAAAAGTAGTTGCTGAATAATTATTGCTACTGGAAGTATCTTATGAACTGAAAAAAATCTCGTATTGGATATTTTTTTTGAATGTTCACTTATGGTGCAGTTAATAATGCCTTTTCCTATTCTAAAAAGCACCCAAATGGGCATCTTTCCTCCTTCAGACTGCCATGAATTTCAGTCATGTGTATGTGTGGGGTTTTTATTTGTTGTTTTGTGGGGGTTTTATTTGTTGTGTGGGGTTTTTATTTGTTGTTTTGTGGGGTTTTATTTGTTGTTTTGTGGGGTTTTTATTTGTTGTTTTGTGGGGGTTTATTTGTTGTTTTGGGTTTTTTCCCTGTTTCTAGATTATCCACTATCACGGGGTGGTGAAGTCCATGCTAGGCCTCGGTCAGTTATCCACGGTGATCACTCAGGTGAATGGAGTGCTGGCAAACAGGTACTGTGAGCATCTAATACAGGGTTTCTTTGAGTGACAGAAAGCCATTTCTTCTCATTATCCAGCATTTGGGCTTATCAGGAGTATCCAATCAGCAGGGAGAAGCTACAAAACCTTGAGTGCTTTTTCTAGAAATCCTTGCTTTCCAGATGTCCAGAAATGTCTGCAGTTCTTGTCTGCACTGAGTGCAGTGCTGGGATGTGCTTTAATTTGTCAGACAGACCCTTTCATGGTGTCCTGTGTTACTGATTCCATAGCTATTCTGTAGTTTAATAGGATAAATAGATGGAAAACTGGGAATTTTGAAGGAGGACCATGGAGTTAAATCCCCTGTTTGGAGATTGCATTTGTGGGGTCGTGTTGCACAGCTCTTTTTGTTATCAGTGCACCTCCTTTGGTTTTATTGACTTTCATTAGCAGCAAGCTCACCTTGCTCCTTTCAACTAAGAGAAGTGTTATATTAAGAATATTTCCTAGCATAATGCAGGATTAACAGAGGAGACAGCACCAAATTTTATTGCCTTTTTTTTCTTTGAATAGGTCTGAATGGATTTCTGAATTGAACACTTACAGGGTGGAAGCAGCCTGGAAACTGTCCCGATGGGATTTACTGGAAAATTATTTAGCTTCAGGTAAGTTATCGTGATATAAAAATATTAATACTTCATGTGTGTATTTTTTGTTTAATCATCTTGATTAATAGGGGCAGCTGTTGTCATTTTTTGGGGGTTGGATTTTGCTGGTTGGAGGGTTGGTCCTGACAGTCTTCTGCTTTTTGTAACTGTATTTGATTGTAAACTGTAGAGTCTTTGAGGAGAAGTTTTGAGTGTGTGTAAGGCACAATATATTTTGGATTTTTCTGGGTGGGTGGACTGTGGAGTGGCATTATACATTTAGTGTTACTAAAATCCAATTAATTAGTTCTGAGAGCAGTTTATTTTTCCAGTAATATGTTAAGAAAAATTAGCACGGTCAGATTAAGGTGCTTAAAAAAACCAGAGGATTTGGTTTTTTTTTTTCCTCCTCCCCAAAGATGTGAAGTCCACTACTTGGAGTGTCAGACTGGGAAATTTATTGTTATCAGCCAAGAAGAAAAATGAAGCAGCTTTTTATGAGACACTCAAGGTGGTTCGGGCAGAGCAGATCGTGCCCCTTTCAGCAGCGAGCTTTGAACGAGGATCCTACCAGCGAGGATACGAACACATCATCAGGTTCCTCATTTTCATGGCACTGTTTTCAGACCCAGAAATCCCATAACCACCCATGCAGCAGCAAGAATTTTGGCATTTCCACAGTAGATGGTTCTGATGTGCATTTTTTGTCACCTTTTTTTGAAAACCTTTGGTTAACTGGGAATTTCTTCTTATCCCCCGAGAAAAATATCCGCAATAAAACTGTTGGGTGGAGCCTTTCAAAATCAGCAAGCAAGGTTTTGTAAACATTTTTATGTGATAAAAATACATCAGGTAATAAACCTCAGCCATCTAATCCCATGCTTGAAGTGATCCATATAGGCCAGTAACTCCATTAATTTAAGAGCACTGCTTTTAACCTGCATGGAGGCCAAAAAGCATTCCCTTGCTCTACCTATTGAAAGCCCATCCCTTTCAGTAGTTTTATTTTTTCCTTTATTAATAAATTAAACTTCCAAGTTGGCTGTAGTAGCCTTTTTATAATGAAAATATTTAGTACTTCTGAGGCATTTCCAAGTCAGGTTTGCAACTTCAGAGTGACAGCTAATAACACCAATGGTATTTTGAAATAAATGGCATAACTTTATTTTAATTAACAGTGCATTGTTTCTAAAATGGAATTTGTTGAAAATAGCAGACTTTTTGAAGAATTGCTGCTGAAAGCAATGGATAAAAATACTCTTTCTAAAGATTGACTTCTTTTCTGAGCAGTCCTCACTGTCTCTGTGTTCAGCAGCTTGCCAAAGGAATAGAAAAGCAGAAACCTTTTAAAATCTGCATTTTTGTCATCAGCCATCAGTTGTGACCGTGGTTTGCCCTTGTTGTGCCTGCACAGGTTGCACATGCTGTGTGAGCTGGAGCACAGCATTGCCCCCACCTTCCAGCACCCAGACAGTGACAGCAGGGACACCCTCAACTGGTGTGCTCGGATTGAAATGACCCAGAACTCCTACAGAGCCAAGGAACCCATTTTAGCTCTGAGGAGGGCTCTGCTCAGCCTCAGTAAAAGGTGAGAGGGTGGCTGTTTCCTGTGGTACCTTGTGTTCCCAGCAATAATTCCGTGGATGTGTTAGGAGAGGGAAGGCAAAATTCTGGAAATTCATTGTGGGTAAAAGGAGTCCTCTCCAACATTATGGACCTCCAAAATAAGGAGGAGAAGTGGTGTCTGTAGCAAAGATAAGGGAGAAACAGGGAGAAAGTGTACTTATTTCCAGGCCTAAATGGGGAAAAGGTGAAACAAATGTATTAAAACAATTTTAAGTTACTGTTATGTAGTATAGAGTTTATTGAGAAATCCACTTTCTATCTCAGCACATTGTGATATTTACTTTAGATTTGAAAATAGCTTTCATTTCATGACTGAAATGTTCCATTCCCTGCAAAAATGTCTCTGCAGCCAGGATTACAGCGAGCTGGTTGGCCAGTGCTGGCTCCAGAGTGCCAGAGTGGCCAGGAAAGCTGGGCATCACCAGACTGCCTACAATGCCCTCCTGAACGCTGGGGAATCCACTCTCTCTGAGCTCTACATTGAGAGGGCAAAGTGGCTCTGGTCCAAGGTAAGGGAAATACAAATGGAATTTAATTTCTTACATTAGTTTATTTTCATTTCATTTCTTTTCTGGCAGCTGTGTATAAAACTGGTGGATTACCTGGCTCTGTCAAAGCAGCCCAGGCAAATTTAAATTATCTTCATGGTAGACCTCTCCTTAATTTGTTTCCTTTTAACTAAGCAGCGAACATGAGAGCAATTATTGTGGTACACCTAAAGGCACAAGAGTGCTGAGATAACAAGGGAACAAAAGAAGCATTTGAAGCCAGGAATATTCAGTTACTACAGCCAGAATGGCCTGGAGCACACCTGGGGACATAGCTCTGCCTTCAGAACAACTGCAAGAGGGAAGTTTTGCCTCTCTCTCATTGAAAGTGTATACAATGTTCTCATCTTTCCCTCAGGGTGAGGTTCATGAAGCACTCATTGTTCTCCAGAAGGGGGTGGACTTATGTTTCCCTGAAAATAAAGCACCCTGTGACAGCAAAAACCAGCTCATCCACGGGCGGGCGATGCTGCTGGTGGGCAGGTTCATGGAGGAGACTGCCAACTTTGAGAGCAATGCAGTCATGAAGAAGTATAAGGTAATTTGGAGGAGTCTGAACAGGACAGTGGTTTTGAGTCCCTTAAGTAAGCTTAATGATTTACCTCATGATTAAATGGGGTATCCATGTGTAGGAGGGAAGTAGTTCTTGTAAAGATTTAACTCTCTTAATTAGCTGTAATGTGGCACATCAATACAGGCTGATGGGATGTCCACAGTTGCCATCAGGGAGAGCTACAAATACCCAATGTAACTCTTTGAAAAGAAAAAAAACAACACAAATTCCAGGAGCATGGCTTTTTTCTCTCATGCTTGCACAGATTAAAATTCCTCACTAAAATGTGGACTGCTCCAAATCCCCAGAGTGGCCTTAGTGACAACTGCACTGCTCTTCAGTGAGAGGCAGATCTTGATGCTTCCTTTAAAGCAGTGTCTCCTGTCCAGGCTTTGGCATTTGATACTGTTAATTGTTGCTGCTGTCTTACAGCAACATCCTTCTGTAACAGCCATTTAGGAAAAAAATCTAACAAATGTATCAAAATAAAGGAAGGTTGAAACGATGGAAATGAAATTTAATTGGCTTCTAGGAAAATGCTGATGCTCAGATCTCTCTGCTGTCTAAGCACTGGCACTGGAAACTAGCCAGTGGTATTAAGGGATGGATGTGCCACTTGCCAAGTTGTTTATTTTCTAATATATGTTACACAGTGTTTTGTTTTTCTTTAAACATCATGATTTAGAAGGAAAACAGAAACGGGAAAAATGTAGAATCATAGATTCATTTAGCTCAGAAAGATCATTGAGTCCAACTGTTAAAATCCTGCTGTTTCCTTTTTTCAAGAAGCTAAAAGAAACTCAGTATTGAGTTAATCAGAATCAGGAACTTGATTATTCTGTTATTAATGAAAGTATATTTCCTAGCTGAGGAATCATATATCATCCTGTCTTGATTTATCGTGCTGTCTCCAAATCCAAAAGTTATTTTAAAAACAGACTTCTAGTTTGTAGGGGCAATTATCTTGGGGCAAAATTACAGTTTTTGGAGTTACAGAGTTAACAATTAGTACTTTTTTTTGCATGTACTGTGCACAACATAACTAACACAAGATTCTTGTTTCTTGAGGACCTTTTTTTTTATTTTCAGTTTAGCATCCTCTCAAAAGTAATTCTCTCGTTTTGATTTTGTTGCAGGATGTTACAAATTTCTTGCCAGAATGGGAAGATGGACATTTTTATCTTGCAAAGTACTATGATAAATTAATGCCCATGGTGACTGACAACAAGATGGAAAAGCAGGGAGATCTGATTAGATACATTGTTCATCATTTTGGGAGGTGAGAGGGCAACTTGGCTTTCTATACAAGGATGGCTTATGCTGGGAAAAAACATTTTTATGGGAATATATTGTCTTTTACCTCTTCAGACCAACTCAAACAAACTGCTGCATGTTTTCTTTCTGTTTTCATACCTCATTAAGTTTACTGCTCACTAAGTCTGTCTTTTGTCAGAGAGTTATTTCACCTGCAGTTTTGATGAATAAAACCTTTGTATATTTGTAATTTTTGGTTGTTGCATTAAAATGCTGATACGCATTTCTAAAGTTCAGAATGGAATGTGAAATGACTGAGGATGTAAAATCTGTATTGTTTCCCAAAAAAATCATTAACATCTTTTAATTTAAACATGTAATCACAGGTCTCTGCAATATGGCAACCAATTCATCTACCAGTCAATGCCAAGGATGTTGTCTTTATGGCTGGACTTTGGGGCAAAAGCATATGAATGTGATAAAGGTAAAACATTTTCCCCATACACAGTTCCTCTATATGTTAATTCTTTTGAATATATGATTGACAGAGCAGGGAAATGTATTTACAGTTCTTTGTTTGGACTTACTGCCTGAGATTATATGGAAGCAAGAAAGTAGTGCTATTCTTTTAAATTACAGGATGTTAATACTCAGGAGAGTATTAATTAATTAAATCCTGAAGTAGTTTTTATAAAAATATATATAATGAGATATCATTGTTCCTTGGAAACTGAAGTCATTAAACAGCTTTAGGGGAAATCCTTACATATCACTGGTCTTGTAGGTTGCCTCTTGAGTGATGGGTAATTTAATTGGATACCCTTGCTACAGTAAAGTGCTGGGCTGTGGGGTTTTTCCCATTTGTTTTGGTTCAGTCTTTGAAGGAATTTTAGTGAAATTTTCCCCCTGGTTTTACCAAAATGAGGAGGGAAAAGAACTCGTGTTGTCAGCAGCAGGAAAGCGTGTGGAGCTTATGAGAGATGCACCTGGGCTGGGAGGTTTTTGTGCAGATGAAAATGGCACCATTGCCTGCAGCCCTGCAGTGGTGTGAGCAGTTGTGGTGCTTGCTCCTGCCCTGCAGTGGTGTGGATAGCTGTGGTGCTTGCTCCTGCCCTGCAGTGGTGTGGATAGCTGTGGTGCTTGCTCGTGCCCTGCAGTGGTGTGGATAGCTGTGGTGCTTGCTCCTGCCCTGCAGTGGTGTGGATAGCTGTGGTCCTTGCTCCTGCCCTGCAGTGGTGTGGATAGCTGTGGTCCTTGCTCGTGCCCTGCAGTGGTGTGGATAGCTGTGGTCCTTGCTCGTGCCCTGCAGTGGTGTGGATAGCTGTGGTCCTTGCTCCTGCCCTGCAGTGGTGTGGATAGCTGTGGTCCTTGCTCGTGCCCTGCAGTGGTGTGGATAGCTGTGGTCCTTGCTCGTGCCCTGCAGTGGTGTGAGCAGTTGTGGTCCTTGCTCGTGCCCTGCAGTGGTGTGGGCAGTTGTGGTGCTTGCTCCTGCCCTGCAGTGGTGTGGATAGCTGTGGTGCTTGCTCCTGCCCTGCAGTGGTGTGGATAGCTGTGGTCCTTGCTCCTGCCCTGCAGTGGTGTGGATAGCTGTGGTCCTTGCTCCTGCCCTGCAGTGGTGTGGGCAGTTGTGGTCCTTGCTCGTGCCCTGCAGTGGTGTGGGCAGTTGTGGTCCTTGCTCGTGCCCTGCAGTGGTGTGGATAGCTGTGGTCCTTGCTCGTGCCCTGCAGTGGTGTGGATAGCTGTGGTCCTTGCTCGTGCCCTGCAGTGGTGTGGATAGCTGTGGTCCTTGCTCCTGCCCTGCAGTGGTGTGGATAGCTGTGGTCCTTGCTCGTGCCCTGCAGTGGTGTGGATAGCTGTGGTCCTTGCTCGTGCCCTGCAGTGGTGTGAGCAGTTGTGGTCCTTGCTCGTGCCCTGCAGTGGTGTGGGCAGTTGTGGTCCTTGCTCCTGCCCTGCAGTGGTGTGGATAGCTGTGGTGCTTGCTCCTGCCCTGCAGTGGTGTGGATAGCTGTGGTGCTTGCTCGTGCCCTGCAGTGGTGTGGATAGCTGTGGTGCTTGCTCCTGCCCTGCAGTGGTGTGGATAGCTGTGGTCCTTGCTCCTGCCCTGCAGTGGTGTGGATAGCTGTGGTCCTTGCTCGTGCCCTGCAGTGGTGTGGATAGCTGTGGTCCTTGCTCGTGCCCTGCAGTGGTGTGGATAGCTGTGGTCCTTGCTCCTGCCCTGCAGTGGTGTGGATAGCTGTGGTCCTTGCTCGTGCCCTGCAGTGGTGTGGATAGCTGTGGTCCTTGCTCGTGCCCTGCAGTGGTGTGAGCAGTTGTGGTCCTTGCTCGTGCCCTGCAGTGGTGTGGGCAGTTGTGGTGCTTGCTCCTGCCCTGCAGTGGTGTGGATAGCTGTGGTGCTTGCTCGTGCCCTGCAGTGGTGTGGATAGCTGTGGTCCTTGCTCCTGCCCTGCAGTGGTGTGGATAGCTGTGGTCCTTGCTCCTGCCCTGCAGTGGTGTGGATAGCTGTGGTCCTTGCTCGTGCCCTGCAGTGGTGTGGGCAGTCATGGTCCTTGCTCCTGCCCTGCAGTGGTGTGGATAGCTGTGGTCCTTGCTCGTGCCCTGCAGTGGTGTGGATAGCTGTGGTCCTTGCTCGTGCCCTGCAGTGGTGTGGATAGCTGTGGTCCTTGCTCGTGCCCTGCAGTGGTGTGAGCAGTTGTGGTCCTTGCTCGTGCCCTGCAGTGGTGTGGGCAGTTGTGGTCCTTGCTCCTGCCCTGCAGTGGTGTGGATAGCTGTGGTGCTTGCTCCTGCCCTGCAGTGGTGTGGATAGCTGTGGTCCTTGCTCCTGCCCTGCAGTGGTGTGGATAGCTGTGGTCCTTGCTCGTGCCCTGCAGTGGTGTGAGCAGTTGTGGTCCTTGCTCGTGCCCTGCAGTGGTGTGGATAGCTGTGGTCCTTGCTCCTGCCCTGCAGTGGTGTGGATAGCTGTGGTCCTTGCTCGTGCCCTGCAGTGGTGTGGATAGCTGTGGTCCTTGCTCGTGCCCTGCAGTGGTGTGGATAGCTGTGGTGCTTGCTCCTGCCCTGCAGTGGTGTGGGCAGTTGTGGTCCTTGCTCCTGCCCTGCAGTGGTGTGAGCAGTTGTGGTCCTTGCTCGTGCCCTGCAGTGGTGTGGATAGCTGTGGTCCTTGCTCGTGCCCTGCAGTGGTGTGGATAGCTGTGGTCCTTGCTCGTGCCCTGCAGTGGTGTGGATAGCTGTGGTGCTTGCTCCTGCCCTGCAGTGGTGTGGATAGCTGTGGTCCTTGCTCCTGCCCTGCAGTGGTGTGGGCAGTTGTGGTCCTTGCTCGTGCCCTGCAGTGGTGTGGATAGCTGTGGTCCTTGCTCGTGCCCTGCAGTGGTGTGAGCAGTTGTGGTGCTTGCTCCTGCCCTGCAGTGGTGTGGATAGCTGTGGTCCTTGCTCGTGCCCTGCAGTGGTGTGGATAGCTGTGGTCCTTGCTCGTGCCCTGCAGTGGTGTGGGCAGTTGTGGTCCTTGCTCCTGCCCTGCAGTGCTGTGAGCAGTTGTGGTCCTTGCTCGTGCCCTGCAGTGGTGTGGGCAGTTGTGGTCCTTGCTCGTGCCCTGCAGTGGTGTGGGCAGTCATGGTCCTTGCTCGTGCCCTGCAGTGGTGTGGGCAGTCATGGTCCTTGCTCCTGCCCTGCAGTGGTGTGGGCAGTCATGGTCCTTGCTCCTGCCCTGCAGTGGTGTGGATAGCTGTGGTGCTTGCTCGTGCCCTGCAGTGGTGTGGGCAGTTGTGGTCCTTGCTCGTGCCCTGCAGTGGTGTGGGCAGTCATGGTCCTTGCTCCTGCCCTGCAGTGGTGTGGGCAGTTGTGGTCCTTGCTCGTGCCCTGCAGTGGTGTGGATAGCTGTGGTGCTTGCTCCTGCCCTGCAGTGGTGTGGATAGCTGTGGTCCTTGCTCGTGCCCTGCAGTGGTGTGGATAGCTGTGGTCCTTGCTCGTGCCCTGCAGTGGTGTGGATAGCTGTGGTCCTTGCTCCTGCCCTGCAGTGGTGTGGATAGCTGTGGTGCTTGCTCGTGCCCTGCAGTGGTGTGGATAGCTGTGGTCCTTGCTCGTGCCCTGCAGTGGTGTGGATAGCTGTGGTCCTTGCTCGTGCCCTGCAGTGGTGTGGATAGCTGTGGTCCTTGCTCCTGCCCTGCAGTGGTGTGGGCAGTTGTGGTCCTTGCTCGTGCCCTGCAGTGGTGTGGATAGCTGTGGTCCTTGCTCGTGCCCTGCAGTGGTGTGGATAGCTGTGGTCCTTGCTCGTGCCCTGCAGTGGTGTGAGCAGTTGTGGTCCTTGCTCGTGCCCTGCAGTGGTGTGGATAGCTGTGGTCCTTGCTCGTGCCCTGCAGTGGTGTGGATAGCTGTGGTCCTTGCTCGTGCCCTGCAGTGGTGTGGATAGCTGTGGTCCTTGCTCGTGCCCTGCAGTGGTGTGGGCAGTTGTGGTCCTTGCTCGTGCCCTGCAGTGGTGTGGATAGCTGTGGTCCTTGCTCGTGCCCTGCAGTGGTGTGGGCAGTCATGGTCCTTGCTCGTGCCCTGCAGTGGTGTGGCAGTCATGGTCCTTGCTCCTGACCCCGTTCTGCACAGTTGTGCCAGCTGTGCAGGCTGCAGGCACATCCAGTCCTGCTCCCTGGGATGTGCAACTGGTGCTGGATCCTCAGAGGCAGGGGTGGGGATTGGAGCAGATGTGCTCATTTCACCCCCTGTGAAGACTTCATTTCCTCTCCACTAAAAACCATTGCAATCCTTTTATCAGGCAAATGCACGGAGTGGCTTTTGTTCCTTCTTTGCCATTGCATCATTTTAGAGTGGTCATTTTAGGAGTGTAATGAGAGCTGTTCTGCTGCTGCCTGTCCCGTGTTCTGTGCTTGATGATTTCCTGTCATTCTGGGCAGGTAAATGGCATGTTCAGTCACTGTATGCTGTGTTAAAGAGAACTTTGCAGCCTTGATGTAAATCATTTCAGAGGGGCAGATGAAGACCACAGGCAGTGAGGTTGTCCTTTCATTTTCCAGCCAGTCGATCTGAACGGGTTCAGATGAAGCACGATCTGGCCAAGATCAACAAGGTGATCACAGAGCACACAAACCACCTGGCACCTTACCAGTTCCTGACAGCCTTCTCTCAGCTCATCTCCCGCATCTGCCACTCCCACGACGAGGTCTTTGCAGTGCTGATGGTGATTGTTGCCAAAGTGTTCTTAGCCTACCCCCAGCAAGCCATGTGGATGATGACTGCTGTGTCCAAGGTACCTTGCTCTGTTTTCATCAGAGAGAAATGGAAATGTAACCTGTTTGAGATGATGAGGAATTGGGAGTTTCAGTTGTTGTGATGCAGTGCTGTGGAAGAGGATATTGATGCCATCACTGCAAAATGTTTTATTGCAGTCTGAATTCAGATATTGCAGTTTAAATGTCCCAAATTAGAATGCTAAGAGGCATCTGAGCTGCTGTGATGTATTGGGAAAGGAAATTTGAATAATAAACAGCTGATGAATTGTGTAGTTAATGGGCAACAGGTTTTATTGCTTTTAATAACTGTGTAATAGTACTTTGAGTTTTATAATCAAGTAGTCACCTCTGTTCCTTGATTAAGATAGATAGATGTACTGCCTAATCCAAATAATGACCTGGCAGTGAGGTCATTCCCAAGCAAACTGGAAAGCATGGAAAGCACAGTGCATGCTATTCCTTTAAGGCTGGTGAAATGGTGGTCAGGATACACTGGCATATTCTGGAATATTGGCCTTTGTGTTGGGGGACTCACAGGAATGGTTTCAGAGAGAACAATCCCTCCACTCACACACCAACCATTCTACTTTAGCTTGTCAATTGGAGCACATCTTTCTCCAGATATTAAATATGACAAGCAGCGAGTAGAGGAAAGAATATTAATTACTTGGGGAGGGGAGATTTTTCAATTCATTTGACTGTGTTTATTAAATTTGAACTTCCTTTTTTTTTTTGTTTTCAGTCGTCTTACCCAATGCGTGTCAATAGATGCAAGGAGATTCTAAACAGAGCTATTCACATGAAGGAATCTCTAGGGAAATTCATTGGAGATGCCACCCGCCTCACAGACAAGCTGTTAGAACTGTGCAACAAACCGGTACTTACAAATAAACAAATTCCTGCATGTAATGATAAGTTTATTTAAAAAGAAAAAGCTTCTTCTGATGGCTTTCATCAGCCAGGTCACGACATCACTGCAGTTTAGCAGAAACTACACTAAATTGTACAAGTTTTTTGTTTTTCTGAATAAAAATGTTGTTTAAAAAAGATAGGAGGTAGCTGTGAAGGGAGCACATTGTAAATCCTTTCAGTACATGATGGGATGTTTCACAATGCATGGGCTTTACTTTGGTTTGTATTGCACACATAATTCATGCCCAGTAACTTTCACACAGTTTTACTGTAAAAATAGGCTGGTTGGGCTTTTATGAATAAATTATCTTAATAAGAAAGGTAAAACTATTTAAATAAATGCTTTCATTATTCTGTATTTACATTGGAAGGGAAAAATGTCTGCCATAATGGCCACATATATTTACTTTTGGATTATTTATTTGAAATGTAACTTGCTGTTTTTCTTAATACCATAAGCACATGTTATTCTATTCTGTTTATCAGTTAATGTGTAATAGCAGTGTTCTTTAAGTGTTTGTTAAGGGTTATTGTTAACTTTGATCAACTTTTTTTCCAGGTTGATGGGAACAGCTCAACGTTAAGCATGAACATCCATTTCAAAGCACTGAAAAGATTAGTAGAAGAGCCCACATTCAGTGAAATTCTCATTCCCTTACAATCTGTCATGATCCCAACTCTTCCTTCCACTCCTGGCACGCACTCCAACCACGACCCCTTCCCTGGGTGCTGGGCCTACATTGCAGGCTTTGATGACACGGTAAGGCTCCAGCTGGACCCTGGCCTTTGATTGCATGCCAGACAAATATATTTTAGTTCTTTAGAAATGGAGGAGTGGGTAGGGAATTCCACAATTAATTTGGTGGGAACTGATTGGCTTCTTCACAGCAGTGTGGGGCGGGTGGGCTGAGGTGAATGTGCTGATGTGACTGGCTGCAATGATTTATTACAATCACACACTTAACTTTGGATAATCTGACACAGATGGGTAATTAACAACTTCATTTTTCTCTAGGTGGAAATTCTTGCCTCGCTTCAAAAGCCAAAAAAGATCACCCTGAAAGGTTCAGATGGGAAATCTTACATTATGATGTGTAAGCCAAAAGATGATCTGAGGAAAGACTGTCGGCTCATGGAATTCAACTCCCTCATTAACAAGGTTTGACGAGTGAGACAATCAGATGCACCACACTTATTGACCAGGACAGAGCACTGAGCTGTCTGATAAAAGAGACAACTCACCTTGAGATAAAGCTCACTGGAAGAAAAGTAAACTGGTGTAAAATATTTTATTTCAGCAGAAATCAGTAGCAACTGATGATGTATAACTTCTTACAGACTTGTGAAAACAATAGCAAAATACAACATTTTGCCAAAACAATTGCCTATTCCAGCAAAAATAAGCAGGAAAAGTTATTTACAGTACATAAATACCTGCAAACTTTTTGCTTTCATGCTTAATATTACTTGTTTAGTGTTTTGTAAATATATTTTATAAAAAACAGGTAAATTAATCTTTTCATACTAAAGATGTTGCCATACTTCCTATTTTGGTTCTGTTTTGCTTCTCAGCAGCATGATTAGGCTAAGGGCCCATGTCTTCTGTGAGGTTAAAGCACATGGTAGCATGTCTGAAACACTGAAAGGCTTATTTCAAATACTGCTTTTCAAGGTGTTGGGCATGTCCAAGTCAGGCAGTTTGACCCTGTTATTGCAGACTCCTCTTTAATTTCCACTGGAGAGCAGATACACGGTGTGCTTGTGTGTGACCTGCTGCAGAACCGTAAATTCTAGATTGTGGGATTGGAAAACAGGAAACAAACCCCAGAATGGTAAATGCTGTTGATCCATTTTGACCTCTCTGTGTTCTCTGTGGTCCCATCTCTCTCCTGGGAGCAGTGCTTGAGGAAGGACGCCGAGTCCCGTCGGCGGGAGCTCCACATCCGGACGTACGCGGTGATCCCGCTGAACGACGAGTGCGGCATCATCGAGTGGGTGAACAACACTGCTGGGCTGAGGAACATCCTCATAAAGCTCTACAAGGAGAAAGGTACACCAGGATGTTACACCACAGTCACAGCTTTTTGGTGTTTTCAAAGGCTTGTCTCTTAATGAGGGAATTAGAATCAAGCTCAGTTCCAGGAAGGTGCAGTCATTTTTAACTGTCTGCAGTCTGTTATTATTCATATGTGTGGGAGACCTTTATTTAAATGGAAGAGAATTGATGCTTGTAATGAAGTTCCTTACAAGAACTGATAACACAGACATCTTAATACTTTCTTGTAAGAAGATGATGTAAATTGTTTCAGCAGCACAGGGATGTGTGTGCAGCACAGACGTACATGATAGAGCAGACTGGAGACTTTTGCTTTAGATTTGATCTGTTATTTTTCATTTCTGTTTACATTTATGTGAGGTAATTTAGGTAATACATAATTGAATCGAGGTTGAGAGAACAGCAACTTTCCTAAGAAAAGATCAGATTTATTTTTTTTTTAAATTTCCTGTTTAAAAAGCAACAGATTTCTGGCCAGTGTAGTAAAATTTTTGGGAAAATTTTTGCACATTATCTGTGTGCATGCAGATATTCTGTGAGTTTTGAACTCCAAATGTGAATGAATACAATGAATGGCTTGTTTGGGGGTAGGGTTTTTTTCTGTTTATGTGTTCCCCTCCCTCACTCTACCTTGTGGTGGCTTATTTACCAGGTCTTCTCTGTCAATTAACATAATGAGGTTTTTAATTCACTTTCCAGTACCCCATAACCAACACATGCTATGGGTTATTTTCCATTTATTTCAGCTTTATGGAAATATTTCTTTTCTCTGAATTACCCTATTGTGAGTGTACATAAAAGGCTTTATATTTGGGGATTCCTTTTGCCTGACTGAGGAATTCTGTTGCAGGGATCTACATGACTGGGAAGGAACTGCGACAGCACATGCTTCCCAAGTCAGCCCCTCTGCCTGAAAAGCTGAAAATGTTCAAAGAAGTTCTTCTGCCTCGCCACCCTCCTCTCTTCCACGAGTGGTTCCTCAGGACGTTTCCCGATCCCACTTCCTGGTGAGTGACTGGGGCTGGGCTGGCTCGAGGACATCCCCTGTGTGTTCCCAAAGCATTAACGACAGAGAGCCGAGAAGCGCCCTCGACATTGCCAGTCCTGTCCCCGCAGGTACAACAGCAGGTCCGCCTACTGCCGCTCGGTGGCCGTCATGTCCATGGTGGGATACATCCTGGGGCTGGGGGACCGGCACGGGGAGAACATCCTCTTCGACTCGCTGAGCGGGGAGTGCGTGCACGTGGACTTCAACTGCCTCTTCAACAAGGTGAGCGGCGCCACTCGCTCAGCTCGCTCCTTGGTCGATGTGCCTGCGAGTTCTCAGCTTCTGCTCTGTTCTTTCTCACACAAATTCAGCACAAAAATTCGGATGGTTCTGTAAAAGTAAACAACTTAAACTGTGGGCAGAGTGGGATTTGGAGTTGTGGTGTTTCAGTTGAAAGATGCTTTTGGTGTGGGACAGGTGGCCTTTTTAGTTAAGCGAGGTAGAAACGTTATTTAATTCCTTTAAGTGAGGTAGAAATATTGTTAGGTTATTTCCCCTGCTTTTTTTTTTTAATAAGTCTAAATTGTCCTATATAACACTTAGTTAAAAAAATGTTTTTTGCAACTTGCACATTATGAAAAAAAATTATCATTTTGCATGAGACTACAGAGCAGCAATATACATTTAAGAACAAAATTTTATACCCCGTATTAGTGTGTTAAAACATGGAAGGAGGTTATTTGGACACTGGTATCCTTTATCCACTGTGATTTCCCCCCAGCAGCCGAGCAGGACTGTGTCAGCCAGCAAACTGCCAAAGATGGGGGGAGAAGCCCAGTGCAGATGTTCCTCTTTGCTTTAGTAATGCTGACAGCACTTAGGGTGTGCCCTTTTGTTTCATGGTACAGGGAGAAACTTTTGAAGTGCCAGAAATCGTCCCTTTCCGCCTCACCCACAACATGGTCAATGGGATGGGCCCCATGGGGACAGAGGGTCTCTTCCGAAGAGCCTGTGAGGTCACCATGAGGCTCATGCGGGACCAGCGGGAGCCCCTGATGAGGTGGGCGAGGGCTTTTGCTGCACATCCTGAGGGCTGCCTGCAGTCCAAACTGCAGCTCAGTCTCACTGTGGCACGCAGTTAAATGTGTATTTGTATGTCTTATTCTTAATTTTTATTTTCAATTTATTTAGTGTCCTAAAGACTTTTCTCCATGATCCTCTCGTGGAATGGAGTAAACCTGTGAAAGGGAACACGAGAGCCCAGGTGAACGAAACTGGAGAAGTTGTCAATGAAAAGGTTAGTTTGAAACAAGCATAACCTGAGGTATGCAAATATCAAATGTCCATTTTGGTTATATATTAGTATACATATATATATTTTCTAACTGAAACCTTAACTGTCTTTTTTTTCTTCGATTTAAAAATTTCTCTGTTTGGTCATTCTTTATTATCTTCACATTCATAATTTTTATCTGGAAAGAGAGGTTTTTTTTACTGATAGAAAATGTACAAATAAATGTTTTACTGATAGAAAATCTACTAAAGAATCAAACAAGCAAGCCTGCAATTCTCTTATTAATGTTATGAAATCAAGGACAACATCAGCAGAAGTGATGGATCTTGCTGCTCAGTCTGTGAGGAGTCCTCCAGATGTACAGTGGTGGTAACACCTGGAGTCCTGTCCATGTGTGGTTTTGTGCTTTTCCTGAGTGGAAGTTCATTATTGAATAAATACTCGCCTTGTTACCTGTCAAGGATGACTTGATTAAAATTAGGATTTCATATGTACTCTTCCTATCTTATTCATCCAAAATACAGCTTGCACAGCCTGTAGTATTTATTATCTTTCCTCTTTGCAAAGTTTCTCGTATGTCTCTTTTTTTTTAAGGACAATGTAATGAAAATAAATGTGTAAATAGCAGATAATACTTAGGGAGCACTGACAAACACAGCAACTAAGATAAGGACAAAGTGCAGCACTGAAGCTGTGTTACAACAGAGGACTCCACTGAGCCATTTCAGCCCAGAAAATCTCCCGGTTCCCAAACAGTTCCTAACCAGGCTGTGTCTGCATAGCCTCTCTTTTAGTCACAAGACCACCCCCAGAGTTGTGTAAATTAACTGCTTTCCCTGGAGAGGTGCCAATGTTGTGCTTGGGCTTTACAAGCAAATGTGTGAGTGTGGCTGGTGTGAACTGGCTGCTCTGCTGGGGCTCAGAACAGCTCATTTGGAGATGCTCAGCACAGCCTCTATAATTAGACTTCTGCAATTTCAGTTGCTCATCTTTTTTATATTCTATTTTATCCAGAATTCCAAGAACCAGGCTAGGAAAACGTTGCATTTCTTTGAAAGTAATTTTATGAAATAAAGCTTTCTACCGTTCTCAAATGTATTTGTATAGCTCTTTTCAGTCTCTCTGGTGACTTTTATCTGTAGAAATGTAAGGCAAAATGTATAACTTGAACAATAATATAGACATTTTAAGAATTGTTTTTAAAAGCGAGCAGCCTTTATTTACAATATATCTGGGATAGACATTGGGGGTTTGTATTAAATTAATATAAAATTTCAAACACCTTCTAACAAATACTTTTATTATTTTAAGAATTGGAAGTTCAGGGATAGTGGCAATATTTTTTTTTTCCTTTTTTTTCCAGGCTAAAACCCATGTCCTTGATATAGAACAGCGGTTGCAAGGAGTCATTAAGACTAGGAACAGAGTAAAGGGATTACCTTTATCTATTGAAGGACATGTCCATTACCTCATTCAAGAAGCAAGTGATGACAAGCTGCTCTGCCAGATGTACATGGGCTGGGCTCCATACATGTGAGATTTGTTCCTTTGGAACATTCACGAGGGATGCAGCTGTAATATTGTGGGGAGGGTCTGATCAGTGAGATCTGGTTGCTTCTGCTGATTTCTGTGAGCAGCAGAACAGTCTTGTGTTCATCTGAAATCTGTGTAAAATATACAATGCAGAGCAAGGATGACATGAATGCACTGACAGATGTGTAAAGTGTTGGGACTTATGTTTTGTAGACAAAAGAAGGGCTTCAAAACTAGACTGTGCAAATCTCCTGCAACTGTCTTATTCTGTCTATATAAAAGTTTTTCACAATGTTGAAGGATGCACTCTATAAAGTACTGTATATTTTTGTAAAGATTTTTTTTTCTCATTCAGCTTACTTGTAGATTAGAAAATATGACATTAAAGTTTAATACTGATATGATGTAAAGTGGTTCTTTGAGCTTTTTCTACTCATATTCACAAGGGCTTTGTAAAAATAATTAGCATTTCTTTCCAGCAGTAGACCTTGAATTTTGGTTTTGTTTCTCTGGGCATGTAGGGAAATGTGGGGGCAGACAGGGAAAAATTATACTCATTTACCCTACATAGGCTATTATTAGAATTTTTGTACAGTATTTTTTCGCTATTCTGAGACAGCTCTATCAGGTTTTGATCACAGGCTCCTGCTGTGGAGTGAGACTCCAGTGTCAGTTCTGTTCAGCTGCAGTCCAGGGACTCGGGAGAGTAAACGTAAATAATGGGGTTTGCAACTGGTTATAGTGGGTTGGTTGGTTTGCCTGTGAATCTAGCGGGTGGTCTTCTAAACGTTGTTGCTGTTCCGTAAACGCGAAGGTTTCTCAACGTAAAATCTCTGGAACATACTCCGGCCTTTTCTGGTGTGGTGCTGTCACTTTTCCCAGGTTTTATCAGCTTATCGGAGCGCACAGACCTGCCCGGGGAGCTGCCGAGCCACGCACTGCCAGCAGGGCCCCGCTGAGGGGGGGGAGAACGGCCGGGGGCAGGTTCGGTGTGAGGGACGGGGGCAGGTTCGGTGTGAGGGAAGGGCCGGGGACAGGCCGGGGGCAGGTTCGGTGTGAGGGAAGGGCCGGGGACAGGCCGGGGGCAGGTTCGGTGTGAGGGACGGGCAGGTTCGGTGTGAGGGACGGGTTCGGTGTGAGGAGCGGGCCGGGGGCAGGTTCGGTGTGAGGGGCCAGGGGCAGGTTCGGTGTGAGGGGCCAGGGGCAGGTTCGGTATGAGGGACGGGCAGGTTCGGTGTGAGGGACGGGCGGGTTCGGTGTGAGGGAAGGGCCGGGGACAGGTTCGGTGTGAGGAGCGAGCGGGTTCGGTGTGAGGGACAGGCCGGGGCAGGTTCGGTGTGAGGGACGGGCGGGTTCGGTGTGAGGGACGGGCCGGGGGTGGGCTCGGTGTGAGGGACGGGCGGGCTCAGTGTGAGGAGCAGCCCGGTTCGGTGTGAGGGGCGGGCGGGTTCGGTGTGAGGGGCGGGCGGGTTCGGTGTGAGGGGCGGGCGGGCTCGGTGTGAGGGGCGGGCGGGCTCGGTGTGAGGGGCGGGTTCGGTGTGAGGGGCGGGTTCGGTGTGAGCGGCGGGCGGGCTCAGTGTGAGAGAAGGGCAGGTTCGGTGTGAGGGGCCGGGGGCGGGTTCGGTGTGAGGGCCGGGCGCTGCCCCCGCCCCGCTGGCGCTGACGTGTCCGAGGGGCGGTGGTGCCGGCCGGGCCCGCCCGGGAGCGGCGGGGCTGTGCCGCTGTCAGCGCGGCGCGCCGGAAGGAGGGCGGAGCGCGGCCCGCCGTGTTTGGTTCCGGCGGGGCTGAGGGGCCCGCGGCCATGGGGGTCCCCAAGTTCTACCGGTGGATCTCGGAGCGCTACCCCTGCCTCAGCCAGGTGCTGAAGGAGCACCAGGTGAGCTGCGGGCCGAGCGCCGGTGCCTGACGAGGGGCCCGGTCCCGAGGGGTCCCGAGAGGCCCCTCGGCGGGGCGAGGGAGCGGGACGAGCGCCCGGGCCTGTCCGCGGCCGGCCCTGAGGGGCTGAGCCCGAGCCCGGCCGGCTCGCCCACAGACGGGGCTCGGGGCGGCCCGAAGTGCCGTGGCGGTCGCCGTGAAGGGAACGGGACGGTGGGTGCCCCCGGCCGGCCCGGCTGTGCGGGCCGAGCCCGCCGCTGGGGCAGCACCGCCCGGGGCCGGCGGCACTCGCGCCCCTCGGCACGGCCGGAGATGTTTCCAGCGGTCCCGGACCCAAACCGCGCCGTTCCCGCAGGGAATGCCCAGCCCCGGCGTTCCCCTGTCGTGTGGCGGTGCCCGGCTCGCTCCCCCGGTCCGGTTCCCCGTCAGTAACCCCGGGTGCTGCCCCGCGGGGAGCCCCGCGCTGGAGTTCGCTCGGTGTCGGGCTCAGAAAAGTTGCAGCTGCTGCCGAAGGACGGCGCGGTAATGACGAGGGGCGGGTGTCACAGCCCTGTTGCGTTTCCTTGTTGTCACCTGTGTCGGGCTGTTTGTGTCAGCAGCAAAATTGGGAAGAATGTTCGAGCCTGGAAAAAGACATTGGCGAATGACGCTTTTAATAGTAGGGCAAAAGAAGTCTTGTTTTCAGAGAGGCCACGTTTGGTACCTGTTAGATACAAGCTCTTTATTATTTCCAGGCAGTTATAGGTGTGATTTTATAGTCTGAGTAAGGGTGTTCTGAGAGGGCATGTTTGCACATTTTCCCCAAACAGCCCCGATTTTTAAAGATTAAACAGCTGTTGTATCAGTGTAACTAAGATGCCAGGTTCAGGTGATTCCAAACGTGGATGTGTGACCCTTCCTGCTGGTCTCAAAGCAGTTCTCAAAGCTCGGGTGTTTGCTGATGCTTTGCTTGGTCCTGCTGTGTGTGTAGCCAGGGGCAGCGGTGTGTGCTGACTGTCCTGCTGTTTGCTGAGAGCCTGGGCTGCTCACTGCAGCTGTGGAACCTTTAAGCTTGTGCTGAGAGCTGTGGCAAGCTGAAGCAGCAGTGTCTGCTTCAACCAGGGTGTTGCGGCAGGGGGACACTTGTAATGAGGGCAGGATTTTTATGAACAGTCATATTGGTGGATTAGACTTGTTTGTTGCAAATTGCTCTCGTGCGTGTTTGGTGACAAAAAGATAGTTCATGTGTTCAACAGTGTTTGTGCTCTATAAGTTGCTTGTGTACATTTGGGAAGTTTTTTTTCCTTTAAAAGAAAGTGTGGCTGCTGCAGATAGGGCTGTTAGAGGAACAGAGAACTAGAAAGAAATAAAACCACATTTGGAAAGTGTGAGAAAGAAGTTGATGTCATCACTGCTAGCTCTGCTGCTTTTGGTGGTCGTTGCCACTCTGCAGACTCCCAGGTGGCTCAGAGCACTCAGAGCTAACAGGCAGCCTGCAGTGGGCAGGGGAGGAATTGTCCAAGTGGGAGAACCCAAAGATTTTTAAGCTGGCTTTGCTTTGGAAATGCTGTTGGAAATTGCATCCTCACTTCTGTAGTTTTTATTGTTTGTAGTGCAGCTATGGAAGATTGCATCAGTCAAGTGTGTGTGGTTATAAAAAAGAAAAAAAATCTTTCTCAAAAGAAAGATTTTTGTTTGCTTTTCCTTTTTGCAATGTATAAGATTGACCAAGCAGAGACAAAAGTCCTGAGGTTCCAGAAACAGCCAGGAGAGGATAGGAACCTGTTCAGCTGACTTTGCTCCCTGAGAAAAGTCATTCTAACAGGTTGCAAGTGCAGGCAAACCCATCAGCCGTTCTTCCTTAGCCCCCTGGTGAGCAGCAGGTTCCAGGGGGGTTTTCCCCCCTCACTCAGCCCATTTCCAGCATCCCTTGCTCTCAGCTGTGCCTCGGGCAGTGACTGCAGCCCTGCAGCTTCACAGCTGGGGACTCCCTGTGGCTTTTGCAGATTCCAGAATTTGACAACTTGTACCTGGACATGAACGGCATTATCCATCAGTGTTCACACCCAAACGATGATGATGTCCACTTCAGGATCTCAGAAGATAAGATTTTTGCCAACATCTTCCACTATTTGGAGGTGTTGTTTCGCATTATTAAGCCCAGGAAGGTTTTCTTCATGGCAGTTGATGGAGTAGCTCCAAGAGCAAAGATGAATCAGCAGCGTGGGAGACGCTTTAGGTAAGAAGATGAGTTCTGACTCTGTCTTGAGGAAAGTAAACACTAAAAAAACCCCACTTACTTAAATGTGTGCTATAAAAAGTGAAATAGATTGACTGGTAGTGCCTTTGACAGTGGTTTTAATCTGTAGTTAAATGAGAGTTACTACCTGTAAAAATGTTAAAATCAGGATTCCGAAAAGGAAAGTTTGCTTGTCACTTAAACTTTTCTCTGTGTGTGTGGAGCTTTTCCTTACAAAATTTCCTATGAAAGAAGTCTGCAGTGGAGCTCTTGCAGATGCTTCCACTGGCTTCATAAGCTGGGAGTGTCTTTGATATTTGTGAATGCTGGTTCTGGAAATGCCTTTTGGTGACTGTAACGGAGCGTCCTTGGACAGTCAGGGAAGAAATCAAGTTTTGAATGAACCTCTGATTTCCTGTTGGTCCCAGTTCCCAAGATCCTTTCCTCAGACACAGAGCTGCAAGCAGATTCCCAGTGTTAGGAATTACAGGAATGCTTTGGGAGATTTGGAAGCTTTTTTGAGGGTTGCTGTAAGGGAAGAAAAGCCAGACAGCTCGGGGTTGGTGAGGGAACCACAACATAAAGAAAATGGGGGAAGGGATGAGAGAAAATACTTTGAAGCAACTGGACTTTTTGGGGATTTTTTTTTTTAATGAGTTTTTTTTCTTTAAGGAAGCAAGGAGGTTGAGAGGAAGTAGAGATTAAACAGGTTCTAAATAGAAAATTTTAGCAGAATTGAGAGAAGGACAAAAATTCAAGAATTAGGTGATTTCTCTGTTTCTGGTTCAAATGGGTATGAAATCCTTGGCCAGGAAAGGGAGGGATTTTTTTTTAGTTTCTCGGTTACTGGTGATGAGAAATTGTTCACTCCTCTGACTCCTTTGGTATTCCAAACCTGTTTCTTTGTTTCACTGTGTTACCTTAGTTTTCTGGGATAGCATTTGCAGGTGTTTAATCCCACCTGCTGTTTCAACAGTCCTTGTGGTCAGCCATTGTTCGATCATCTAAATATTACCTGCACCCGAGTAGTGACAGGTTATCATCACTACCAGGAAGAAAAAGCTGTTTTTAAGGCTTCTTAGTGGGATTGGAAACAAATTCAAACTATTCAGGAGTTAAATTTCTCTTCCTTTTTGTTTTAGTGCTCTAAAAAAATCAACTGTATTTATTTAGTCAGTAAAACTGCACTTAGGATATTAATGCTTCAATAAGATGATTCTTTCTCTGCTCTCTCTCCAACCTTATTTTGTTTTAGATCAGCAAAAGAGGCAGAGGAGAAAATAAAAAAGGCATTAGAAAAGGGAGAAACTCTCCCTACAGAAGCCAGATTTGACTCCAACTGTATTACACCAGGTAAGAGAAGTTGTAAGTTATTTAAATTTAGGCATTTAGATTTATGGTTTTGCATCTATATTTTGGTACTATTTTTCTGTCTTAAGGGTGTTTTTTAAAAAACAGAAGATGGAATCAGTGAAGACTTAAGTTGAGAACAGAAGTTTTAGTAACTCAGTAGGGTTGTAATATGGTCTCATTCTAAAAATGTTTTAGATTATTATGTAAAAAGTGAAATGTCTTAGGAAGAAAAAAACAGCTATCCCCTTCATCTCTGGCAGAATTTTTATTTGTTGGTTTTTTTTAATTAGTTTGTCTAATATATAAATGCAAACTAGTGAAAATCTTTGTTTTTAACTTAGGTTTCTGTTTTCAGGAACTGAATTCATGGCCAGATTGCATGAGCATCTTAAATATTTTGTAAATATGAAGATTTCCACAGACAAATCCTGGCAAGGAATAACAGTCTACTTGTCGGGCCACGAGGTCGTATTTTATTGCTGTTTTATTTTACCTAAATTTTTATTTTATTGAAAATACTTGCTGCTGAATTTCTTTTCGTGCTTGTTTTGTTTTGTCCAGACCCCAGGGGAAGGGGAGCATAAAATTATGGAGTTCATCAGATCAGAAAAAGCAAAGCCTCACCACGATCCCAACACAAGGCACTGTCTCTACGGCTTGGATGCTGATTTGGTGAGTGCCATTCAGGTACCACAAACAGCAGAATCTGTCACATCTGGGATATCTTCCTAAGATCACAGGCTGCTAAAATGTTATTAAACAAAGCATGTAATGCTGCATTCCTGCAAACTTCTGACTTTGTAATGGAACACAGCATCAACATTTCTTTGTACTGCTTCAAATGCTTAAAAATCATGATATCATTCTAATATCTCTCTGCTGTAGATAATGCTGGGATTAACAACTCACGAGGCTCACTTTGCACTCCTAAGAGAAGAAGTCAGATTTGGTGGTAAAAAGGCTCAAAGGTGAGGTCATTTAACTTTTTTCTTATTTTATATGTGATGAAATTAAATCCAAAACATACTGGGTGACTAAAACTAGTTTGTGTTTAGTAGTTAGTTTGGGGGTTTTTTTATTGATTGCATACTAAATTAATAAAGTCCTAGTTTATTTTTTTGGTTATAACAGTCATGAAATTAAAGAAGTCAACTTGTTAAATTGTGCATTTAGGTTAATTTACATAACAAAATGTTTGCTGTCAGAACAGTTGGTAAAAAAACCCTTAAAGCTTTGGTGTGCTACACTGTTTTCTTCTTATTATTAATGGGTAGCCCAGGCTGCAGTGACATTGTTTCCATAACTGCCTTGTGCAGATACTGATTTTTTAAAATGTATACATACCTCTGAGGTTTTGTGCTTGTAAATAAGTTACTAGAATAATTACTGACATGCTGGCTACTGTATGGCATGAGCAAATGGAAGGTTTGTTGTTCTTTTAGTGCTACATTGAAGCCACTAAATAATGCATGGGGAGCATATTCTTTCCTTACAAGCATTTCAAATGACTGCAAAAGTAACCCAGCCAGGTCAGGTGGGAATCTGTGAACTCTGTATTTATCCACACTGGTTTTAAGATACCCTAAACCTTGTTGGGCCTGGTGCAAAGTTAGATTAGTTTGTCCCTTCTTAGAGCAATGGGATAAGTACTTAGGAAATCATTCCTGCAGCTTGGAACTCCCCAGAGCTGCCCTTTCAGCCACAGCTGGTGTTTAGGAGATTCCACTGCAAAGTTTTGGAGACCAAAGCAGATTAACCCTAAAACAGATTCAAGGAAGTGTTCATATGTTAATTCTTCTGTAAGGATACAATCCTAGTAAAAATTCTTGGGTTTAGGTATCCTTGTACTTAATATTAATATTAATGTTGAAAGTGTGTTTGTAAATAATTAACTTGGTGTTTTGAATAATTTACAGAGCATGTGCGCCAGAGGAAACCACATTTCATTTACTGCACTTATCTCTGATGAGAGAATATATTGATTATGAATTTTCCCCAGTAAAAGTAAGTTCTAATGGAGCTGAGACTGGAAAAAAATGTGTGGGGTCTTTATGCAAAAATGCTAATAAAAATTATGCTCCTGGGTTTTTTTCTTTTTTTCCTTTTTTTTGTTTTTTTCTTTCCCCCCCCACCCCAGGACAAGATTTCCTTTGAATATGATATTGAAAGGATAATAGATGATTGGATCTTAATGGGTTTCCTTGTAGGAAATGATTTCATTCCTCATCTACCTCATTTACACATAAATCATGATGCACTGCCGCTCCTTTACAGAACATACATGGCTATCCTGCCAGAACTGGGAGGTAAGAAAACTAACTTAGCTCTGGAAAATAGAAGCATTAACATTCCTGCCTTAATATTTATTGACCTTTTTAGCCATGTTAGAATGTTCAGCATTTACTACACTTTCTCTAGACAGCCAGCAAGATTGCATTCTGTTATCTGTGGGGCATTTAAAGATGAAAATTTTAACATTGTTAAGTTGTTAGTTTAAAAAACATACTTAATTTTCACAATAGGTTACATCAATGAAAATGGGCACCTGAATTTAGAACGTTTTGAGAAATATCTCACAAGATTGTCAGATGTAAGTAACTTTGAAATTGCACTGTATGGAATGGTGAAGTGTGTGGAATATAAACTCGATATAGTGCCCTAAAATAAACCATACTGTAGTTTTAATGCACTGTTAAATGACTGTGTTTTACAGGTGGTTCAATCAGCTGGTTTACCATTTAGCAGATGGAATCCAATCAGTTGTTGACTGATCTTATCATAGTATAAAAGACTGAATCATTTGATCTGTGCTGTAGCCAGCAGCTCTTAGAACTGCAGGTCAGATGAGGAGTCCCAGTAGGGTTGTGAGCAGTGGGACAGTGTCAGGCCAGCAATGTTCTCTGTTCCCTGCTGTGCAGTGTCCTGGGGGGTCAGCCGTGTCTGAGGGTCCTGGGGGGAGCATTGTCTGCAGGTTTTTTGTGACAATCACTGGTTAAGAGCAGTGAAGCATTAGGATCTCTGTGGGGTCAGTCCTGGACTAACTGGTGTGCAGAGACAGTCCTGTAAGTGCCAGTGCATCCCAGGGATGAGGTAAGGTACAGGCCATACAAAAAAGGAAAGGATTAAGGCTCCTGCTGAACCTGGAAGGAGGGGACACAGCTGTTGCCTCTGCTCTCAGCCCTGGCTTCTGGTTCGTGGCCAGAGCTGAGTGTGAGGGCTGTGGTACCCACACCCCTCTGTGTGTGCTGCTTTTAGAGTGGACAGTGAAGTGTGGTGGTTATTTAACTCTTTTTATTACCCTTTGCTGCCTTACTGGAAGTAAATAAGTGATGGCTTGGCTCTATGTTACATATTGTTACATATCTGTGGTAGCTCTGGGGCAAAATGTTCATGTGCAGATGACTCCACATGCAATCCAATGCACGACTGAAAAGGCACTGTTAATTTAGCATTCTGAATTTGACATCCCTCAAATATTGGCAAACTTACTGTAATCTTTCTGCACAGTTTGACCGTGAACACTTCAGTGAAGTCTTTGTAGACCTGAAATGGTTTGAAAGCAAAGTGGGCAATAAATACCTCAACGAGGCAGCTGGTATTTCAGCAGAGGAAGCCAGGAAAAATAAACAAAAGAAACAAAAGGTGAGTATTTCACAGGCAGAATCTCAGAAAGCAGAATGTTCCTTTTTTGCAAATCAATATTTTGACCTTAGACAAATTAAATGGCATAAACCTCTGCTTTGAGATTTTTTTCAAACCAGAAAAGATAGTAAAACCAGTATGCATGTGTGATGAAATGGTTAAGTCAAGGTCAGGTTCTCATAAAGTTGCAAGTCTTGTAAACCTTTAGTTTAATGCTTTTCTGTTCCTCAAAAGCAGCAAAACGTGCTTCTGGGTGAGTTAAGGTCAAATCTGCTCTGCTTTGTAATTTTACCTTTCAGTTTAGAGCTCGCTGCAGGTTTTACACATTCCAGATACACTGAGAGATGAGTCAGGTGTGTCTTGGTATTGGCCAGTTATTTGACAGTGAGTGGGTAAACAGCTCACCCCAATGCAATTGCTATCTTAGATTAGTGTTAACTAATTAATTAGTTATTGTCAGTCATGGCTGGGCTTTGCCAATGAAGATTGGAGAAGGACTCTACCCACACTTGCTACAGGCATGCTGATGGCTAAACAGGCCAATAATTAAGTAGTTAACTTGCAATTCCAAATATAACTAATTAATAAGGAACAGCACCTTTCAAGTGTCCTGCTTAAATGTGTACTGAACAGTTTTGGGAAACAGTAGCATTTTGAAAAACAGATATTCAGGTATTTTTTTTAAGGTGGTTAAGGTTTTTTTTAAGGCTGCTTCTTGGTCTGATCTGTCCCTTTGTCTGATTCAATAATTTAAGCAATTATAGGAGAAGGAAATGGGTTTTATAATAATAGTGTTTATGCATTTTGATCATAGCATTTTGAGTTGCATATTACATGAGGTTTCTGCATATTAACCTGTATTTTTATTTTCTTTTAAATACTAATTTATAAGGCTCAGGAAAATTCTATATCTTTGGCTGCTTTAGAAAAAAACGAAGATGAAGTGACCCCTAAAAGTAAGTGCCAAAATTTTTCCCATATCCATCTAACAAACCCCCCAATGTTCATATGTGTGCAGATTGGGAAGAACTGTAAGAATTCCATGTCAGAGATGACTTTAATCTAAATGCAAGACTCTTGTAGTCAGCTGGTGGGAAGTGGAACTGCTTTGGAGAGAGAGAGAGGGGCTAAAGCTTTTGAGGGCTTCTTCCCTGGCCTGGATTTCTGGGGGGAGTTAAAGGAATGAATGAGCAAATCTTCCACAATATAATGTTTTTAATAAATGTATGCCTAGGGTTTTTTGTGATATAGTGGGGATGAGTGACCAGATTTTTCTATGGCTTTAGGGGTTTTGGTTGTGGTTACTTTTTTAAACTCATTCCACTTGTAGGAGATATTTTTTGCTCATGTTTTGAAATTAATTGTCAAAGATATATGAATAGTACTCCATGATATAAGATGGTGTTGCTGAGCATAGTTAAATTTTAAAATTTATTTTAATGTTTTCTCAGATTTTTTTTCTGATGGCTTATATTATCTTCTCTACTCTTATAATTGAGCTAAAAAAAGTGGGCTATCTGTCTGGAAAGTTCCAGAATTTCTCTGGGTAGAAGATTTTGTTTGAGTCATGGTACTTTCAGTGCAAGGAAGGTATGAGCACTTCTAGCTTTGAATTCAGGCATAAAATTAACTCAGTAAGTCCAAAATGAGTGGTTTTAAACCTTATTGTAGCAGAGAAATGAACATTAATCCCTCTTTTTTATTTTTGATGCCTTTCTTTTTCAGCTGTGTTGGAAGATGAACCAGAAGATGATGATCTGTTTGAAACTGAGTTTAGGCAATACAAGAGAACTTACTACATGACTAAAATGGGGGTAGAAGTCGTTTCTGAGTAAGTGGATACTTTTTCTTCTCTCTTTTTCTAAACCCTCAAGACAAGTCTTTGTAAATAGCTATGAGAGGGACTATTTACAGGAGCATGTAGTGACAGGACAAGGCATAATGGCTTCAGACTGCAAGGGAGTAGGTTTAGATGAGATAAAAAGGAATAAATTCTTTACCCTGAGGGTGGTAAGGTGGAAGGTGGAAGGTGTCCCTGCCCACTGCAGAGGGCTTGGAACGAGATGATCTTTAATGTCCCTTCCAACCCAAACCATTCTGTAATTCTGGCACAGGGCAGAATATTCTTCCATGTTGAAAGCAGAGAACACATGTAGGGCTGCTGCAGGGGTGATGGATTTGCCTAATGCAGCAAGAGCTGCAACTCGAGTTTTCTGTGAGAGGTATTTGAGGACCAAAGAGAAGAAGTCCATGAGGATTAAATGAATCTAGAAAATCATGGTATATTAGGTTTCCAAAATGTGCTATCTTAATTTCTGTGTGCAAGGTGCTAAGTACTTTTTGTATACCAGTGAAAATTGGTATCTTTCCTTTTTTTTAAGCGACTTCTTGGCTGATCAAGCTGAATGTTATGTCCAGGCAATCCAGTGGATTTTGCATTATTACTACCATGGAGTTCAGTCATGGAGCTGGTAAGAAAAAACATCAGAGGAGAAAGTGCTGAGAGACAGAGTGCTATTTGCCCTTGGATGCTGGGCACGTTTGGGGTGCTTTGGTTGGGCCCTGCTGTGTGAACACTGCTGTGCTGTCATTTAGCAGCTCAGGAGGTCTCTCCTTGCAGGTTTTACCCCTACCATTACGCCCCGTACCTGTCGGATATTCGCAACGTCAGGGACCTCAAAATCCGCTTTGAACTGGGGAAACCTTTCATGCCGTTTGAGCAGCTGCTGGCTGTGCTCCCAGCAGCCAGCAAAGATCTGCTGCCTAAATGCTACCAGGTGGGATACAGAATTGAACTGCACTATCTCTCTGTTGCTTACTGGGTGTCTGCTTTATTTTGTTTTACTCCTCTGACGTTTTTGCATGTCTTAATTATTATATTCTATCTCTACATTTTAGGTGTATGGGTAAATATTCTACTTGTTACTATTCTTACTACATTGTAAAGTTAGTAATAAATAAAAAGTTTTGCATTTGCTAAGCAGTTTCTGACTAGGACATTGAGATACTGAATTCCTGGTCAGCCCTGAATTGTTTTTTACTCTAGCTTTCCTCTGTCTCTTCTTACAGTTAGTGCTGCATTGTCTCTGATATTGTCTCTGTTCTATTTTCCTAGCATTTGATGACGAGTCAAGACTCTCCTATTATAGAATATTATCCACCTGATTTTAAAACTGACCTAAATGGAAAACAGCAGGAATGGGAGGCTGTAGTATTAATCCCATTTATTGATGAGGTAAGTTCCTTCAGCTTCTACTGTCTATAAAAGCTTTATAACAAATCTGCTCACTTGCTTAATTAATCAACAGTTAGACAAGCAATTAAGTGGAAGTTTAGATTTACAATTGATAAGGTCACAGAAAAATGTAAATGTTTGCTGCCTGGAGGGTAATTCTAGATGGAGTTACCACAAGCAAAATCAGCTGCAGGAGACAGAAGTCCTAAGTAATGACTGGGGACTTTGTGTTGTTTATTAATGTTTTTAACCAGTTATTCAAATATTTACTTTCAGATTCTTTAAGGGAAAAATTTTTATTCCTATATACATAGAAAAGTAGAGAATGTTTGTAGGTTAAATAAAATAAACACTTGAGAAAAAAACCCCAGTATGTTTTTCCAGGTAATCTCCTCTCATGAACACCAGTAACAAGGTGCATTAATGGAGAGGAATACAGTCATCATTTTCCTTTTGCATGTGGGATAACAGTGTTAGGTGACAGATTTACCAAAAGGTGTTCTTTATTCTCCAAAGCCATTCCAGGGTGACTGTTCTGTTTTTATCAGGGAGCTGGGATGTGAGGAGGGTGAGGCAGCACTTGGGAGATGAGCACATGAACCCCAAAAGTGCTCCCCTGCCCTTTGCCAGGGTAGATGTGTCCGTGCTGATTCGTGTTCCCAGTTTCACGTGTGTCATTTGTGTGCCATTCAGAAACGGCTGCTGCAGGCCATGGAGTCCTGTAACAAGGGCCTGAAAGAGGAGGAGAAGCAAAGGAACACCCACAGCCCTTGCCTGATGTACTGGTATGAGAAGGAGGCTGAGTTTCAGTACCTGTCCCCCTGGCCTGAGAAATTCCCTGCCATAGAGCGATGTCACACAAGGTAACACCGGCATAACTTGTTTCAAGTAGGCTAAAAGTAGTTGGGATACTTTTATTAACGTTTTAACCCAAGCTTGCATGTGCCAACACCTGCACTGGAAAATGTAAAATGTTGAGTTAGATGTTACTGGGTTTGGATGGCACAGTAAAGGTATTTGTTCCTTCAGATGTTACTGTGCAGAACAGATGAACCAGTGGTAAATCACTGAGAACAATCTCAAGGATTACTAAACCTCTGTGACACAGAGGATGAAAAACTGGTTCAAATATCTGATAACTGGTGATGATTTATCAGCATGATAAGTCCAGAGTGTTTTTAGAAAAATGTAAGCATTTGGATCCAGTGCAGAGAGTGGAACACAAGGGTGTTTTTCACCTTTCTCTCACTACAAGTAGCTTTATTTCACACAGGCTGGGGTTTCAAGATGAACCATAAGCTTAATAGTAGTGAGACTTAAAGCAGAATAGAGGAGGAGTGGCTGTCCTGGATTGCAGTCAATGAAGAATGAAGAGTTGTGAAGATGAATGATACCATTAATCCCACGTGGAACCACTGCTAGTTTGGAATTTGATAATGACAATTATTTAAAATAGCGAGTTTGGCACATATTGTGAAGTTTTGTCTTGTTTCTAATGAATTGTCTCTTCACAGCAATAGCATGGGGGTTTTTATAGTCCTTTCTATAGATTCCAAGTGACTTAAATTAGTTGCTGGAAGTCAATTAATGAGTATTTGAATGAGTATTGAGCTTTTCTAGGACTGAAGGTCAATCTGTATGAGCAGGTGTTGTGCTACTTATTTTTCAGGTATAAAACAATACCTTTGGATGCTTGGCACGTAGAAATAACCCACAATAAGATAACTAAAATCAACAAGAGTGCATTATATTTTTGTGGATTTCCTACTTTAAAGCACATTAAGCACAAGGTAAAAGATACCTCTCTTCTGCCATTTCAGTTGTATTTAACAGGTAACTATGTAAGAGCTCAAGTTTTCTCTGCTGTTTTGTTTTTACCCAGTTCTATCTTAAAAAAAGTGGTGTGCAGGTGTTTCAGCAAAGCAGCCACGGGGAGAACATGATGTTAGAAATCATAGCTGATGAGAACTCCAAAGATCAGGTAAGTGTTCAGCTCCTGACAAAATCCAAACCAACCAACCAACCAAAAATCTTGTCATAAAAAGACTGAATTTGTTAAATACTTAGATTTGAAATGTTGCTTATTTATGCCTTCTTAATACTGTATTATATAAGGAAGAAAGCTTATAGAGTAGTGATAAAAAAAGTTTAAAAAAATTTTAAACCCCAGCACTTTTAAAAAGGAATAGTTAAACATATTGAATTTAAAAGAATATCTTTAGGTTTTTTTAATAAACTTTATTTAACTAGTAATGCTTGACTGCAAACCAAGCTGTATGTGTGAGTTGTTAAAATCTGATGAATATAAAGACAGGCAGTACCCAGCTGTGTTCTCCAGGCCATGGAATTAACTGCATGGGTAGGAACTCTGGAGTTCTTAGCTCCCAGCACCAAGCTGAGACCATCAGATGAGAATATATATTTATGTGTAAATTCTCAGTATCTGTTTTGAAAGTACCAGCTGAGTCAGACTTTACACTTTCCACTCAGATGGGGCTCAGGAATTAAGTGGGAAGAGTCAAGGTAGCAAAAGACAAAGGCAGAAAAGAAAAATGTTTCATAGATAAATAAAACCAGGAGAGGAGAAAGGAGGGAAACAATGTGATAGGATCTTAGAGAGACAGAGAGAATGCATGTTCAAGATACATGGCAAGAAAAATTAAATAAGGCAAAATAATACATTAAAAAATAGCAGCCACTCATTGGAAAAACGACAACATGATGTGAGATTAAAATTACAGATGCTACAAAGTCGTGGCCATAAGTGCTGTTCCTTCATTTCTGTCAGATACAAAAGCAAAAGCTATGGTGCAAAATATTTCTGTCATTTTGATTTCTGTGAATAGGCTGAGTTAAATCACTTAGAACTATGTCAGAAATGTAGATCAGTCCAGGTCTTACACATGGCATGTGCAACATGCAAAGAGCAACACTTCTAATCAGGGATTGTGTCATCTGTATCCAATATATTTTCATAAAATGAACTCTCTATTCTGCAAGAAACCTGTAATTTTTATTGCAAAACCAGTTTGAAAATACTGTAACAAAAGTCTTTTAATGTGTTAAACAATTGGTAATAGGAGCTTGTGGGGTTTTTTCCAGCTGGTGGAAAACGTTGCCAGTTCGATACTTGGAAAGCGAGTTTTTGTCAATTGGCCCCACCTTGAGGAAGCCAGAGTTGTGGCAGTGTCAGATGGAGAAACCAAGTAAGAGCTGTCTGATGCAGAGTTGTTTGTTGCCTTTATTAGTTTTCTAATTAATTTCCCTGGGCTGTACAAAAACGTTGGTTTTGTTGTGATGCTGACAGCAGATTAATTTGCAGGTGTAGCAAAGGCTGCTCAGTGGGACAACCTTTGTCTGACCTTGTTCTGAGGTTTGTTGGCTCGGGAGCAGTTCTGGCCCTTCGTTATTTTGCTGGAGCTGGAGAAGCTTGGGAGAGCTCATTCTTTATTTTGAGGGGAAAATGCACACCCAGCAATCCACACAGAGAAGGTTTCTGTGCCACCTTCCTTTCAGCACGTGTATTTTTGATAAAAAACATGCTGTGTGGCCTGTTGTGGGAGGGATAGAGAAAATGATGATGCAAGTTTTCTGTGTCCTTAACAAGTAATTTCTGACTCATTTAAGTTTTGCTCCCAACTGGTTATGTCTAGATTAATCTAATTTGGTTAAATTCATACCTGTTATAATATTCCCAAGGTTTCACTTGGAAGAACCACATGGCACACAGAGGCTTTACATGGGAAATGCAGTGCCCCCAACCAAAGTGGCTTATGTTGGAGATAAGGAACAGAGCCTGTGGGTAAAAGAAGTTCAAGGCATTTCAGAGCAGTAAGTAACTCCCAAAGTGAAGGTGTCACTGTGCATTTGGTGTCTTAGCTGTGTTTTGTTGCTGTGTTACAGACCCAAGCAGCACAGAAGAGCTGCTGCATGCTTGATGATAAAGGTTAATCGAGGCTGCTGGAATTTAAAAAAAAACCCAACACAAAAGAGCTTATGTTGAAATTTCAGAATGTGTGGAGTTAGTCCCTAGGTAATTCAAGTTAGATGCTGTTACAAAAGAACTCAAATGAATGAGTTTCAGTATTTACTCTCCCTGTTAATTTTCTGTTCTGGTGTTTGTAACCTTCTGTTGTAGGAAGTATTTAGGATGAAGTCAGAGTATCAGCTGGCAACTCAAACAGCTTAGCACTTGAATGCAGCTCTTGCACTTCTGGAGTGTGGGTGTCAGTGGAGTATAACTGAGTTACAGTAGTTTGGCATTTTATTATCTGTCATTTGAGTTAAATGCCTTGATTAAACCGACCCCCTCCACTGTAGAGATAAAATGTGCTTTAATTAATACACTCAGCTCTGTGGTGATGGCTGTGCAACAGGGGGTAGGCACTTGGTTAAGCCATTTATTCTGGGCATTTTTTGTGAAAAAGGAAGCAAACTATTACAGTCCTCTTTTAAAGGAGGGTTTTAATTTTATTTCTTTTTATTTCAATAAATTAATTCTACCCTCGTGGTTCAGTTCTGTTTATTGTAATCAAATGTTCTGCTTTGTATTCAGCTACCAGAGAAGAAAAGGAATAATTATCCACGAAACCTCAGTAGTTGTGTATGCTCAGTTACTTACTGGGAACAGATACCAGCTGAACCAAAATGGAGAGGTTTATTTGGAGAAGCAGTGGTCCAAGCAAGTTCTTCCTTTTGTTTACCAAACAGTGGTCAAGGTAAATATATAAATATATATAAATATATATGAGTTCAGTGTCCTCTTTCAAGTGTTTCAGATTCAGGTAATGTTTTAGAATAAATGTCCATTTATTATTTTTTATTATTCTGTTGGAAATGCATGATACTTGAGATTATAAATTCCGTCCTTTTCATGTAGGATATCAAGGCCTTTGACTCCCGTTTTTCCAACATCAGAACTCTGGATGATTTGTTCCCTGCTGGAAGCACAGCCTTCATGCTGGGATCCCCTTACTACGGCTGCATGGGAGAAGTTAGTGCCAGTAATTTCATATTTTTTCCCCCTGTGGATTTCTTTATTTGCAAACCTAAAACAATCTAAGATGTTGTGGGACAGCAGTGGTTTGCCAGCTAAAATTTGGAATCTGAGAGTCCCTGGCGGTTTAGTCAGAGGAAGAGGGGGTAATGCCATAAGAGTAAAAAGCATAGCAGGAATGCAGGATTATTTTATTAATTCTTTGGGATAATTTGCAATATTTTGTACTGTTTTCAGTCCTGGATTCCTTTATTTAATGCTGAGTGATTGCCTGTCTGAGGGTGCAGTGCCAGGGCAAGGTGATGGGTCCCAGAGCACAATTATTGATCCAGTGGACTGCAGGGTGTGGTATCCAAAGGCTGCTGGGTTTGACAGCATTGTTAATATGTGGTGTTTCTCCCCAAGGTTCAGGATTCCCATGATGTCATCCGAGAAGGCAGAATTCGGGTGGTTTTTAACATTCCCTGTGAGCCCCAGCTCGATACTTTAATACAGAACCAGCATGTAAGTTCTTCTCTAGGAAAAGCTCAAACCATGTAGCAAATACATTTTGCAATGGTAAATGCCTTTAAGGGGTGATTCATCTGCCCTTTGTATAAAACCCCTTATCCTTCAGGAACTGCCAATGTTTTTTATTTGTTTGTTTTAAAGAAATATTCAGTGAAATACAATCCTGCCTATATTTTGGCCAGCCGCCTTGGAGTAAGTGGATATCTTGTCTCCAGATTTACAGGCAGTATCTTTATTGGAAGAGGATCGAAGAAAAAGTAAGTTTTTTATGTGAATTTTGACAGCTCTACAGAATTTCTGCCCTAAGTGCTGTTCTTATTAAGTGTATGCTTTTTTATGAAGTGAAGCTTTCTTTAAAGTATATTGCTGTAAACTAAATTGATAGGCAATGTTTTTCTTTCCTATCATATGTGTGTTTTTACTTTCTGTTTACTGGAGGGTTCTGTTTGCTTTAATATTGTAGGCAGATGTAAAACTGATTTTCCTGGTTAGCTGTTTGCATAATTGAATTAGGAGTTCAAACTGACAGTGCCACCCTGAGAATAAAAAAGTGGGATTGGGATCTAATTTACTGTACTTATCACTGCTGGGATAAAGGGGTATGAATTGTACCTGTAACTTCTTTTCAGAACTAGTTAAGATTGCTTAAAATATATAAGGAAGGCAATCCATGTAGTCCTGTGAATGTCCAAATTGTGGTTTCCTAGGACAGATCTCTAAAGATGTGTTTGCATGAGCATCCTCTTGTGATCTGATGTGCACATTTGTTCCTTACTGATTGCCCAAGGACATTCTTCTACAGCTTGGTAAATGCCAGGTAGTTTGTGGTTGATTAGATTTCAATTAAAAAAGAAGGGTAAAATATTTCCTGCCCTCATTTGCAATAAATTTAGGCATAAAGGAGGACAGCTTTTGGCCTGGAACATTTCTGACACACTGTAACAACTAAACAACACAACAATTGGATTGTTCTCTGGTTTAAGGTTGAGAAGGTGTGTTTGTGTGGGGGTTTTTAATGTATGTACACACACACATTATTGCAGGGTAATTAACTGCTTCTTGTTTCCAGCCCTCATGGAGATCACAAAGCAAATGTGGGGCTGAACCTGAAGTTCAATAAGAAGAATGAAGAAGTTCCTGGCTACACCAAGAAAGTTGGGAATGAATGGATGTACTCCTCTGCAGTGGAACAGCTCCTTGCTGAGTATTTAGAAAGGCAAGTTTTGGGTATGAACTTCATCCAAATTATCCACCTTTGGCTCAGGCTTTGGCTTTTGTCCTCTGGTCACAGTTCTTCTAAGAACTGATGAGGTTGGTTTTGGAGATTCCTTGATGGAATTTCTTTATCCCAGTTTTCTCCTTCTAACAGTCTCTTTTTCTGAGGAGAGTCATATTTTGGGGTAGAGTAATTTTGTTAACAGCTTACCTTCGACAAATGAACAGTATGACACCAAATTAGGTAAAAAAAATAATTCATCTGGGATTCACAAATTTTGAAGCTCATCAGGCTTTGTTTTGATGAGGCTTTTTTGTGATCTATGTTGATGTGAAACAACAACTTACCTTCCATTTATTTGTTTTTCCAGGGTGCCTGAACTATTTAATTATGTAGCCAAGAACAGCCAAGAAGATATCTGCTATGAAGATGACATTTGGCCTGGAGAGGATGAGAATGGGTAAGCTGGTCACAGAACCTGTAATCACATCTGGACGTGGGTTTTTGATTGGCTATAAATATAATTTACTGAAGAGTTTTAATTAATTTCTTTCTTTCTTTCTTTTTTTTTCCCTGAAACAAAACTTTAGGGTATGGTTTTGAAACAGTATTCATGATTCAGATTTTTTTTTAAATCCCTGCTCTCAGGTTCTGTTACTTTATGAGTGTATACAAGCATTATACTTGTATCATATACTTGACTTCAGGGAATGTGTTCAAATGCCTACTTTATGCAGCTAAAAGCTTTAACTTGTGTCATTTTTTTATTCAGGGCTGAGAAAGTGCAAGAAATCGTTGCCTGGTTGAAGGCACATCCTGTGTCTGCTTTGTCTCGCTCATCCTGTGACTTGCAAATTTTGGATGCAGCCATAGTGGAGAAAATTGAAGAAGAAATAGAGAAATGCAAGGTATGCAGCTTGGTGGCACTGGGGGCAGGGGGGGATAAGACCATTGAAGATTACTTCTCATTCCAGAGAATGAGAAAGGGTCAATCTGAACTTGTAATGGGAATTATCCCAGAAATTCAGAAGAGCTCATGATTCATCTCTGGAATTGGCTCACTGCTCTGGGGGTGTTTCAGCAGCAGCAGCTGGATCTGCACTCTGAGCTGTGCCTTTTGGGGGTTTCATCAGGGGACAGGTACCAGTGTAGAGTCACAAATACTCAAGTGCTCTTTTTTTAAGTACAGAAGAGCAGTCCCAGCTGTTCTTCCCTTGCAGTTTCTCTTTGGTCTGCAGAAAATTAAAGGTTGTTTTCCCAAGGCCACAGCTGAAAAAAGTGGGCAAGGAAATTACTGAAGTAAAAGCTAAGGGCAAAACCACATGAAATAATGGGCTAATTTCTTTGAAATAACTTGCAAGGGCATCTTAATAAAATGCGTGTGAAATCTGGAATTAGGCACTTAATTCTTTGGTAAGAAATCCACCACGTTTAAAAACTGGACGTGTTTTAAAGACTTCAGGACAGCTTTACACCGTTATTGAAAAGAAACTAAAGCACTCCACATGACCTTTTCAGGGGGTTTGTTTTACCTCTTGCAGTGTTGGTTCCTGCACTGGTTTGTTCTGACTTTCTGTCCCTCTCCTTTAGCAAAGAAAGAGCAACAAGAAGGTGCGAGTGACGGTGAAACCCCACCTGCTGTACAGGGTGAGTGATGGGAAGGGGGGGGATTTTTGTTTTGTTGGAGTTTTTTTCCAGGAATTTTGTGTTATATTGTGCCTCAGTGACTGCTGTAAATGCATTTTAACTCCAATCCTTTTCCCTTGGCCTGCACTAACACAGTCTGTTGGGTTTGGCAGCCTCTGGAGCAGCAGAAGGGGGTTGTTCCGGACCGGGATGCAGAGTACAGGCTGTTTGACCGCGTTGTCAACGTGAGGGAAAACTTCTCTGTGCCAGTTGGCCTTCGAGGCACCATTATAGGAATTAAAGGAGGTAATTTTTCTTCATGGTTGTGTCTACACAGCAGCTCAGCTAGTGGGGTGAAAGCAGGTGTTTTGTATAAAACACAAATATGTAATGTGAATACACATCATTGCTCACTGTGAAGAATATACAACTTGAAGCCATTAACCACATATTTACTGTTTTGATTTCAACCTACAGGTGTTCTGGTTTAATTTCATGTGTTACACAGCTGTTCTTTGAGTAAGAAATTACCTGCCCTTTGTTCCCTCTTAATATGAAGAAGGCAGATCAAAAAAGGAACAAAATGAAGTTATGGGAAGAAATGAGCAAAAAAAAGAGAATTAGACATAAAAACAAAGGACATAAAGACCTTAAGACTTACATTGAACATAAAACTTTATCAAATACTATTTGTCTTAAATGGTTTTACTTTGAATTTGGTTTTTTTATTCTGTGATACTCCATTTTCAATTATTGGCATGAATTTATACCTTCTTTAACAAGACGATTAACTATAAATCTATTTTAAGTAAATAGAAGGATTTATCCATTTCCACTAAGTAGCAGTGATTATTTATATTATTGAGATCCAATAATGTAAACTTTTCTTACCTGGCATTTTCAAATTTCTATGAATGAAATTACTCAGGAATAAAATGGGTTTCTCGTGTTAATTTTTGGTCTTTTCATTATTTATTGCATAACCAATACAGATATTTAAATAACTAACATACCCCGTGTAGGATGACATTTTACTTTGTTTTCTGTAGCTACCAGAGAAACAGATGTGCTGTTTGAAGTTTTGTTTGATGAAGAATTCCTTGGAGGCCTCACTATAAGGTTTGTGCAGGGGGGTTCACAGCAGCAGAATAAAGCACTGCTTCCAAATGTCCTTTTAAAACAAATATGGAGCAAGCAGGTTATTATCAGTAAGATCAGAAACCAGTCAGGAGGTGTCTGTTCTTGGGAAGGAAGGCCTCTGAATTTACTAATTGATACTGAGGCACTAAATTCCAACCACCATGAAAATCCTAAACTGTTCTTCAGGATGTGGAGGTGCTTTTGTTTTAAAAAGTGTGGTAACTCCTCTGGATTTAAGTAAACAGCTAAACTTCTAAGTGCCCAGATTTACACAGCTTCATTCTACCCTTGTTCTTGGTTAAATAAGGTTTTAATGACAGGTTAGAGTGGATTCTTACCTGTTCCCTGATTCCCAAGGCACAGCACAAGTACAGCCCTTGCAACAGCACGTCCTGTAACCCAGGTAATATTCAGTGTTCAGAAATGCTGCTTAAATTCCATTTATAATTCTGCTAACTGGAATTTAAACTTCAGTTTTCATTTTGAAAAAGGGAAAAGAATATTGTTTCCTGGCTCTTCATCTTTTACAGAAAGATTTACTCCAGAACTATGCTAAAACAATTCACTCACCTTTGAAATCTCGTGAAGCTCAGCAGTGTTTGCTGGGTTTGCAGCCAGAGGCCACAGAGGGGAGTGCAGTGGGATTAAGGTGGTGTGAAGTGCTGCTGGATTTCCATCTTGGAGACAGTTTTCAGCCCCTGTTGTTTAAACTGGGGTCGTTATCTTTGTCATTCCCTTCTCCTCAGGTGCTCCCCTGGCCGAGGTTACCGCCTGCCCTCAAGTGCCTTAATTAACCTGGCCCACGGCAGCCGCTCCGAAATGGGCAATCAAAAGCTGATGGCCATAGTGAAACCTCAGCCAGCAGTGACCAACTACAACTCACACGCATCTGATCTGTCATCTGCATGCTCACAGAAAGTGCAGCTGGGAGGCCTCAACCATTCTCCTCGCTCCCTCTTTGTTCCTACTCAGGTAAGACTTTGCTGGCATTTGTCCAGAAGTGGTTTTTCCCTCAAAGCTGAATTATTGACATGGTTATCTTCGTTGGCCCAAGCCAAATTTCATTTTTGTGTCAGTATATTAGAAGTAGGATAATTCTTATATTGGAGAAATTAATTAATTCAATAATGAAAGGGACTGAGATTTCCTGTTGACAGTTGTTTCGCTTTGAGTAACTCCAGTTGCATTTCTGAGAGACAAATACTTAGTTTGGAGCATTGACACCACATTTGATGGCAACCAATAGAATGTTTTGGGCAGAAGTTATTTCTTTAAAGCTCTGTTCAGGTAAATGCTTCCTGTAGGCTAAGTTTGTCCATGCTGAAAAGAAGAAGATAGGAATTCCCTATCAGTTTTACTTCTTGGTTACAATTTACTTTGAGACTACAATAAAGGAGGAAAAATTGTAGGTGAATCAGGGTTCTTAGTAGTTTAATGCAACTTTATTTTTTTTAGTGTCTTCTTTAAATAAAATCATCTTAATTGGTAACTTCATGTTGCTATAGGAGTGTTTGAGAACAATTGTCTCATGTTTTGAAGTCTATTCAAGAAAAAACTACTTTCTAGAAGAAAACTTAGGACAATGAAACACTTCTGATTGATTTTTTTTTTGTTTTTTTCTCTCAATAATTTAGCAACTGAATGGAAGACAGCATTACAATCTCAGGGCTGAAAATCAGGGCAACTCACCCCAGAAAGGATCATTTCTGAGTGGCAATCAGAAAAACAAAGTGAGTGTTCTGATTCATTTAGTACTGGACACCAATGTCTCTATTTTGACCCTCTGTTTCAGCAGGTGTCCTTTTCTCATGATTAATAAATAGCTTGGGTTTAGTGCTTCTGATGTTTTAGTCCAGATGCAGACTGGAGCAGAAGTGCTCTCTGTTCCTCAGTGGGTATAACATCCTGTGTTATCCTTATTTAGATATCAGATTTTCAGAAATGGGTTTTGCCTATGTGGGCTTCAGTTCTGGATATCCAGAACTGTAATGTGATGAGAAATTGCTGTACAGGTGCAACTCACCACAATAGCTTATTTTATAAACTAATTACCTGCAGCTTGTGGTGGTGCCAGTGTGAAAACACCTCATGTGGGCAGTGTTAAACTTGGGCCTTCCAGCTTCAGAATGTCTTGGTGTCTGCTGAGCTGTCCAAAAGGTGAATTTACAGCTGCTGATTTTGGGGGGGATCTTGTTTCTTCTTTTGCCAGGCACAGAGTAAGCAGGATGATGAATTCTGCAGCATATGGCAGTCACTGCAGAGCTCGGGGAAGTCTCAGCACGTTCAGCAAAACATTCATGAGAAGGTTTGTGCACAAACTTGAAACAGATCCATGGGTTCAAAACAGGAGGGTACTTCATGTCATCCATCAGTTTGTTATATCAGAAAACTTCTCAGTTTATGCTGCAAGTGAATCCTCTGGATCAAAGTAGTTACACAGAGCTCTGGAAAGAGGTGGTTGTGTGGGGCTGCTTGGGAAATGACAGATAGTTTTCTGATTGGGCTTTGTGCTTTGAAATCCTAGAGTGCAGTTCTACCTCAGGAAATCAAGCTGGGAACTGGCCATCAGTTTTATAAGCCAGGATTCAACGAGAGCAGCTTTAAATGTCAGCAACGAAAGCAGGAGCCATATAAAAAATGTAAGTCCTAGAATTAGAAAGTGTTTAAGAAAACTGCTTGCTTTATCTGATCTCCAGTGAAATGTCTGTGGAGCTTTTTGGCTTTTTGTAGTTATTGACAGGAAATAATTTATTGTAGTTTTATAAACACTACATTGCAGTTGTTATTGTCAGCTCTTCCTGGCAACAATTATTTAAATTGTTCCATCCTTAATCCTGAATGTCTTAGATGAGCTGTTCTGGGTTCTATTGACTTGCCACCCATCTGATATAAAAACAAAACAAAACCCAACACAATGTGTTGTAGAAAATTTGCTCGTGATCATATTTGTAGAATACAAAATCAGACATATTATTGCATGTGCTTTAATTTTATTTTATCCTGGAAGAAAAGCATGTACCAAATGGCCTCTAAAGTATGAATTCAACATTTCATAAAACCATTCAAATTAATGCAACTCAATGTATTTATATGGAGTTAATACTTTCTGAGTCTTGATAAGTGTTACAGTTTTTAAGAGTGTTTCAAAAAATACATTCTTTTGTAGTTAAAGAAGATTCCAAAGTTACAAGAGGTGAAAATCAGCCACATAATAAAATATCAAACCAACAGGTAATTTTGTCTGTACTGAGTAAATGTATTCTTTCCTTGCCATTTTCCTCTCATCTGATTTGTCATTTTACAAAGTTGCCTTTACTGGCATCTTAGTTGATTCTTTTAATAGGTACAATTTATTTTGGGTTTTTTTCAGTAGAGATTTTACAGACAGAACATGAGAGGAAGTCTATAAGATGTATGATGATACCAAGCTATTTTCCTGTTCCTCTCAGACTCTGTTTGGGAAAACACAAATGCTGGGTTTTCAGGGAGCTGAAACCCTCTCAGGGTCTCAGCTTGGGAGAGCTGTTTGCACAACATCTCTGGTAGGATTGTGTCACAGCAAGTGATAGAATATTCAGTAATAATTGCTGCAGTTTCTCTCAGAATTTTGCAGGTGTGAATAAGCACAATGTCAAACTTCTGAAAAGGAATGAAAGTCCCAACCTGCCTGTGATTCCAAAGGCTGCAGTTGATGGGCCCTGTACAGGTGCAAAGGTAGGATCTTTGATTCTCTTGTGCTCTCTGAATAACTTCAGTTTCCAGTCCATTTTGGTCGAGTTGTTCCTGTCACTTGTGTGCAAATTCATGTTTGTAACTGAAGACAAATCTGTGTAACTTTGACCATTCTTTAAATTAATTCTCTGTTCTTCAATACTTGCATATTTTTAATAAGCAAACCTTGATGTGGTCTCTGGATGTCTGTTCCCACTCTGAACAGACATGACTCTGACCTGCCCAACTAAGAGAAAGAAAATCTGAATGAGAATAAAATTAACCTCAAATTAATATACCCTTTCTCTTCTATCTACCTGTAAATATACTAAGTTGATGTAGCTTTTTTCTTTTTCAATTTAAGAAGGACAATGAACTGGAAAGCCTTCTAGCTTCTCTGAAAATTTCCAAAGAAAACGAAGTGCAGACTTGTTCTAAGGAAGCCAGAGCTACAAATGAAGAGCATCTGTCACCACAGTCATTTGCTATGGTCTGTACACTGCAGGGATCATTACATTGCAGTTTAGCATCTGCTGTCTTAGCATCAATTTCTATTTAAAGAAACTCCCTGAACCCTCGTGCTGCTTCCTAAAACACATTAATGAGGTTTTAATTAGCTATTCTCAAACATTTTTTTGTGCTAGGATGCTGTTATCTGTGCTTTGATAAAATGTAACTGATTGCAAAGGAACAATTCAGATTCTGTCACCAAGTAGGATATTTAGTGTTAAGAAGATCATGGTGTGTGAATGCCAGCGTGTCCCTGAGTGCTTCATTTTATTTTAAAGAAAGGAACACGGATGCTCAAAGAGATTTTGAAGATAGATGGCCCTGATCTGGACACGAGGAATGAAGTGAAAGCCCAGGTTAATGATGGCCCTGCTCCCTCCTGCAGACAGGAGTGCCACGGAGCTGCTGTGCAGTACAGACCAACGAAAAAAATGGGTATGTTCAGCCAACAGCTCAGAGCTGCACTGGGAGACACCTTTTACAACACACCTTACAAAAAATGGGTACCTTTAGCCAACAGCTCAGGGCTCAGAGCTGCACTGGGAGTGACCTTTTACAACACACCTTACAAAAAATGGGTACCTTTAGCCAACAGCTCAGGGCTCAGAGCTGCACTGGGAGACACCTTTTACAACACACCTTAAAAAAAATGGGTACCTTTAGCCAACAGCTCAGAGTTCAGAGCTGCACTGGGAGTGACCTTTTATAACACACCTTAAAAAAAAAAATGGGTACCTTTAGCCAACAGCTCAGGGTTCAGAGCTGCACTGGGAGACACCTTTCAGAACACACAGCACTGTACCATTTTTCAAAATGCACTAATGAAATGTCCATCTTTTTTTCACTTCTACCTCTTTATTCAGAGCTAAAATTCTCTTCATATGTGGTCTTCTGTCTTTTGTAAACATTATGGAAATACCGGGGGAAAAATTAAATATGCTTTTTTTTTTCTTTTGTCCTAATAACCAAGTTGCCATCCTTGTTTTTTTTTTTTCCTCTTGTCAGCTGCTTATATGAACAAGCCTTACAGCCCTGGAGGCCCTCAGAACACACCAGCAATAGAAACTGGAGGCCACCCTTTCTCTTGCCCACAGCCTGCACTCTCCACTGTTTCTGAGCTGTCTCGAATTTGTTCACTTCTGGGAATGTCACAACCAGATTTCTCTTTCCTAAAAACACCACAGGTAAAAAGCTTTCCCTGCAAAAGTTCCACTTCTCAACTTTGGATCAATTGTCCTGTATTAAATATTTAGACTGACCACTGAAATACATCAGAAAATAAAACTTAACTCCTTCTGTCTATTTAAAAAACAACTGAGCAACCAAGTGCTCAGCTTGTCAGCAGTACAGATCCCCTCACAAACCTCCTGTCATTTTTCCAGACCATGACAGTTTGCCACGTGAAGCTGGCGAATGGTTTGCTGGTCCACGGGCCTCAGTGTCACTCTGAGGCTGAAGCCAAGGAGAAAGCCGCCTTCTTTGCTCTGCAGCGTTTGGTGAGGATGGAAAGAACCTTTTAAAACCTTGGTCTCCCTTGCACTGAATCTGTTTGTGACCCTCTGGTTCCTTCTTCCTAGAGCTCTATAGGAGTAAACTTTGCTTCACCCCCACCGGTGTTTCCAAATTATCAGCCACTTGGAGTTCCTGTTCCTCCTGGATCTATTCCTCCAGTGTTTGCACAACCCCCTGGTGAGTGTTTGACTGGGACATTTCAAATAATGTCATGGTGTTCTGTAACTGTAGCAGTTCTTCATGTGAAAATGAATGTCATGTTTGTATTTGTGTGTCTGAACTGTTCTGAAAACAGTTCACGAGCCTCTTCTCATCAATATGCAGATGAATTCAATACAAAGAATCATGCCTCTCCCAATTGTTTCTTTTCCTCAGGAATGTTTTTATCCATTCAGTCTTAGGTGCTTTTTCCATTTTGGCTTTTTTTTGTTTTCCTTTAAAACAGTAGAATTAGTTCAAAGCTGATAGTCCTAGTCCAGATTTCATAGGAAGTGTCTTCCATGATTTTCTATGTGGATTCCCCCTCTGTCCCCCGTGTAGTTAATGTTTATCCATGCATTAGTTTTTACTGGATTCTAACCAACTTTCACTGAAGTGCTACATCACAATGCTGTTGTACACAGCCAAACTTGAGCATGGTAAGTAACCCCCACCCCAAAAAATGCTAAAAGTCCTAGGTGTAGTTCTGTAAAAGCAGAGCTGTTTTTTTGGGGGGGGATGATAAATAAATACTTAGCTGTTTTCAAGTAAATATGAAGAATTATGAGGCTTTATTGGAAAGGTAAACAACACGAAGACAAATGTAGTTGGGTTACTTTGGGGGAGTTTGTACCCTCTTCTGTGGGAAATTGAGCTAAAAGTTCCTTATTTTCGTAGCTAATATGATGCCTCCTCCATCATCTCATATGTTTGGTCCAGTGTCCTGGGGAACTCCAGTGCCTAAGCATTATTATCCTGGCTCCTATCCAGGAAATGTGTCTCTTGCAGGAACTATTCCAGTTGGTTCCCACAACCAGTTTATACCTCTGCAGGTAAGAGCAGCAGGTTTGTCTAAATATGATATCTTTGTAAACAATATGCCTGTGTGATGAGTGCAGTGACACCCCCACTGTGAAGTACTGCTTGGTATTAGAAAATTAGTGTAAAAAAATTGTGTGCACGCTTTCTGAAAGTGGAATATTTGCACTTGTCGAGAATGCCTTCTGTTAAATAATATTTATTTAATTTAAAGGTAACTAAAAAAAGGGCTGCTAGCAAGAAAAACTTTGAACTCAAGGAGTTTCAGAGTTCCCCTCAAGCTGCACCACTAAAGAATGACCAGCCAGTGTCTTCTGACCACATTCAGCAAGACAGTTCTTCAGCTCCTTTAAAATCTCCTCAAGCTGCTCCATCCACTGGTTCATTTCAAGACAATGTGGCTACTCCAAGTGCTCCTCAGAACAAATCAACACCAAACACTTCCAGCAAGCGAAAGCCAAGGAAACTGGCTGTCAACTTCGGCGCACCAAAATCTGCAGAATAAACGTGGTAGCTGGGTGTATTTGATCTTTAACTCTTCCCCCCCTGTTATCTTCTGTCATTTAAAAAAATCAGAAATCTCGCTTGAAAAGACCAGCCACTTTTGAGGAATAATATAGAAGGAACTACATCGTACTTGCTATGATTTCCAGGTTGTCGTGAAAACTCTAACAATTATGTTAAACCTCATTTTTTTATTTTTCCCTTCAATTAGCAAGAGGCAGGAGATGCTGGGCTGAGGCTGCCATGCCCTCCATTGTGCCTAGGGTTCTGATCAGACCCCGTGGGGTGAGCAGCAATAACTGTGGCAGCCTCAGCTCGGCATTGCCCTGCTCTCTGCGAGGGACATGGAGCAGTGATTACATGGGCATCTAACGCTGTCCAGTGGGACATTTTGTACTCTAGCTTCTTTCTAAATAGTGTGAGAAGACAGAAAGCCAAAGTGATTTAAAAGCAGCTCTGTACTGGCTCTGCAGGTGCATGTGAATGGACTCAGTGTGGCTCAGAGCTACCTGCAGTGCAGCCACCAACAGCTCTGAGCACCAGCTGCTGGCTTTGTCCTGCAGGGCAGCAGCTTCACCACCTGCAGAACCTGGGGTCATTGTGGGGCACAGAGGGATTGCTGATGCACAGTCTGGTCCAGGACATTTATTACAGGATGTTACTGAATAACAAAAATCTATTTGCAAAGTAGAGACCTCTTTGGGAAAGTACATTCATTTTTTTAATCTATCAGTTTCTTTGTTTTCCCGTGATAAAATGACATAGTTATCTACTACACTTATGGATGGCTTCCTAAATGCTGAGGATAGCCTGATTTTTTTCCTAAGCTGTAGAAATGGCCAGAGTTTAAAGATGTCCATTTGTGCTGGGTGACTGTCAAAGTTATGTTTGCTTAGAGTCCTTTTCTTCCTTTAATAGTCTGAGCCCTGAAACCTCTATACTAGATTATTTTTTGTTACTAGTTATTTTTGATATTTATTTTTTAGCTTTGTGGCTTGCAAAATTGAATAATCAGAAACTGATGCTATTTGTTCCATAAGAATATTCAGACAAAAAGTTGCATTGCATTTTTGGACAGAGCTGTCCTTAGTTCATATAGGAAAAAAAGAAGGCTCAAAGGTCCTTGTACTGTTTTTAACCCACATGCACCATTCTTGAGGACATGAATGTGAAATCTTTAGGAAATAATTTGAAACTCTGCTGCTGCTTACTGACATGGATTAAATTTCATTTTTCTTCTTTGTTTTAATCTCTTCTAGAAAAAAAATATTTTTCCTCTAAGGCCCAGGAAACAGGAATAAAGCATCCTTGAGGGATTCATTTTGTTGCTTCCAAACAGGTTTCCTGCTGGATCTGCAAGTCTGTAAACTTTCTTGCATTTGTTCTTTGCCTCCCTTTCTGGTGTAGTATCAAGTTTCACATTGTTCCTGTGTTACAGGATTTTTTAATCTTCATTTCTCCAGAACAACAGTATTTATAGGATAGCAGCAAGCCTAGAAAAAGGATCACAGAGGTAAAAACAAGGTTAAGACATTTTATTCATTTTACTTAATATTTCAAAACTATAAAGTCTATAAGTAGTCTTAAATGACATGAATTTTGTTGTTCTCTTTGTAGTCATCTGGTCTCAAGAGGGTTGGAAGGGAAATTTGTATTTTTGGTGGGTTTTTTTGTCATTAGCAAACGAGACTGCCCTGATGCTGCCGTGGCAGTGTTTGAGCAGTGCTTGTGTGAAGTGTCACTGTGAGACACAGGTGTCAATCCCCCCTGTCCCCCGTGAATTATCTGCTCACAGGAGAAAATACCTGCTGAGAAATCCCCACTGAATTCTGCTGTATCTGGACAGGCAATTTCTGCAGAGTTTTAGAAACAGAGTCATGAAGGACATTGTACTCTCACCAGTGAACACAGCAATTTTTATTAATTATTCTACTTGGGACTGGGATTTCTGCTCCCTCTTCGAGTGGAATTGCTTTGTGTAGTATAAACAGAGGTCAAACACTTGATTCTGTAGCTGCTGCATATTGTGTTAGTCCTGATTTGGAGCTGATCTCTGATACCACCTGCCTGGTGCCCACTTAATTGCAGCCCTCCATGTCCTGGTGGAGGTGACATTGCATCGATCTCTGCCGTGTCCCCCCAGTTTCATTTTTATATTTTAACAGAGTCGTCATGTTGGATTCATACAGATATAAATTGAAGCATTTCTTTTTCTCATAGATAAAAAGTATTTTGTAAGCACTGGAGTTTTTCATTAGATCTTATACAGAGCAGTATTTTACTAAAAAAAAAAAATCCAAAAGGGAAGACTTTTATGTGCGCGTTTTTGTAGTTTCTGATTTTTTTAAAATAACTTTTCATTGTTTATCTGCCAAGTGAAATGTTTAAAATTTGCATATAAATGGATACAGAATGTATTTTTTGTGCTGTTTAGTGTTAAGTGTGCATTTGCAGATTTTTAGCATGTAGTTGCACAAAGGACTGTGCAGAGATATTTTGAAATATGAATATATGCTACACTGAAGGAAAAACATTCTTAAATGCTATATAGAACTCTAATGCAATAGAGTAATTTTATAAACTGTGTCTGTGTCTGCTTGGATTAAATATTGAAACAAGAAACATTACCTATTTTCACTGGTTTATTTCCAAATACTAGATGGGAACTGCTGTGTGCTCCAACCCAGAAGTTTCAGATAGAAATTAAATCTTAGGAAGCCCAATTTGGGTGATTCTCAGAAGTAGCACCTGCCCTCCTGAGCTGTTTATTGATGACTTTCAACTATAACTGAGCTAAAAATACAAGGGTTTTTCAACAGGCTGTTGGTCACGTTACAGTTAAAAGCATTCAACAAGATACTGATCTTCCCAAGTTTCTTTGTCCTTTGGCACCAATTAGATTAAAAATTAAAAAAAAAAAAGCTGGAAAAAAAAGCTGGTGATGGGTGTGCAGTGTGGGGTGTCTGCAGGGAACACTCTGGTTGGGCACACACTCAGGTTACATTGCTCAATTGGAAGATCCTCAGATATAATCCTGCATTTCTTGAGCTCTCTTGAAATTATTAATCAATGAACTCCTAAGTACTGCAATTACCCTGCATGGCTGTTCTGCCCCCTTGCTTCTCCATCTCCATGTACAGCACTGAAGAGAAGAAAAACAGGTAAAGGGAAAACTTGAAAATATGTTGGTTAGGGCTTAATAAATCTTGCATGGACACTCCCATCCAAAAATTAGGGATTGCTGTTCAGTTTGTGTAGCTGAACTGAACTTTACAGGTGAGTGAAGACTCTCAAAGAAGCAATTGTTATTACAATAAGGATGGTTTTTTTTATTTGCAATGTGATCTCCATCTGTATTCCATAATCAGCCTTCCTACTGCTGAGAGACAGTGATGTTCTCCTCTTTCTGCCTCTGGAAAAGGGACACAGTGACACCAAGGGCACAAGGGCAGTCTGAGCACACACTCTTGGCCAAAAGAGTTCAAATTCAGGTGCAGGAGCACCCCTGGCTATTGAGCCTGTACCTGAGGAATGTTTTGAAGGAGTGATCTCAGCAGGTAAGTAGCTGTTGTTTATTAACAAAAGAATCCGTGGTTCCAACAACACTTCCTTATTGCTGCCACTTTCTGATGGGCTGCTTACTCTTATTTTTTTTAAATTCACAAAATTTCTGTTTTATTTTTGCTTTGAAAGGCAGAAAACAAGAAGGAGTTGCAATGCCAACAAGTGCAAACAGTAAACCTGATTCTATTATTCGACAGCACAGAGAACATTTTCCATTAAAACTTATTTTTTTTCTGGTAGAACTTGGTCAGTAGCCTGACTGCATTGGCAATGTTTTATGGGAGTTGATGGTCACACCTAGTCCTGTTTCTTCCAGGACCTATTTCTTTCAAACAGCTGAAATGTTTTGTCAGTCATCAAAACTTGTAGTGTAGGCTGCTGGAACCTGGGAATTTACTGAGCTGCTGCCTTCTACATTTTTCTCAGTTTAATTTTTTTCCTTTTCGTTCCCTTTGCTTTCTTTTCTAATGTTTTTTGTTTTTTGGTGGTGTTTTTTTTTAATGATTAGCTCTTATTGAAACATTAGTTCTTAAGTGCTTTTTCATCCCTTCAGCCTCTAGTATATCCATTCTCTTGTTCTGACTAAGCCTCATTGATGGCCATTTTTTCTGTCTTTAGTTTTTCTCCTGGGAATTTCTAGACTTGAAATCAATGTTATTTAAAGAGCTGTTCAGCCCTGAATTTTCTAGGTACAAGTGACCATCATATAAATATATATATATATACACACACACATCTATAAACACGAACTTAATCTCTGTAAGACAGTAAGTTGTTCATAGTTACATCATTTTCAGGCCACATAATAAATCCTTTAGAGACATCCAGAGGATGATGGACATTATCTTGTTAATAAACATTGCATATCTCCAAGTGTAGATATTCCTTAGGTTGGGTAAAAGTAATGGCCAAATAATGAAACAGTAACAGAGTAAATACACCGATTTTCACTTCACTTGCTGTGGTAGATAAATTCTTGGCTTAAAACTTGATTGTCCAAAGTCCACCTCATTTCCTGGTAAAGGTTTCTTGTGTTCAGAGCTGGCAGCAAGGAGGGACTGCACTTGGATGTGCAATTCTCTACTGAAAATACAGGTTTAACCAGTCTCTTACTGCTTGCTGCCACTGGGTCGTGCCAAACCTTTTGAACAGTCCCATTATGAACCATATCAAGGAATTACTCTGATTGGAACTCTTTCCCCCGTGCTGTTTTTCAGAGAATTCCTTGTGGAGCCCCAGGACCAGCTGTGTTGGTACCGTTTGTGTAGCATGAGGGCAGGGTGATTGAGCAAGAATGGAACTGCTGTGGCTGCCAAAAGCTGAAATGACACACAAACCTAACATGATACATTAAGCGATGTCACTGTACGTGGTTCTGTCTGTTGGCTCTGAGGAGAGTGGTAAATGCTGGCAGGAGTACAGGAGGAACTGCTGAGAACGGGTCATGTGGTAAATTATTGCAGCATTTGCCTCATGATCATCCCTTTCATTTTGGGCTGGCTGTTGAGATTCCAGGTGAGGGTTAATGAGTGATGGATATGGGCTGCTCAGCCAGTGGAGCAGCAGAAATCAGTGAGGATTTAAGGACTCAAGGCCCTGAAGCCAATGCTTCATAATGTGAAAAAGGCAGAGCAAAGGAAAGGGGGGAAATGCTAACTCAGTTTGATGAGGCAGTAGAAGAGATGCATCTTGACAAAATACAGCTAGGGAAGAAAAGATAGAGGAAAAAACTCTGCATTACAAGTTTTGTGTCTTGCTCTCCTAGATTTCAGTTGCTGGATCCTATTAGCAGTGCCAGGGACAAGTTTGGTTCATTCATACTGGAAGCCTGAGGTGAAGGAAGAAGTTTCTATGTATCAGTCACACTTCAGAAATGCACCCAAGAATACCTTCATTTTAGAGACAAAATAAGTTGACTATCCAAAATGCAGTTTAATTAATAAACTGGAATTTTTATTTAATAATCTGCTCCTAAAAAATGTCCAGACTTTCTCAAGATGGTGTTTTCCTTCTGGCAGTCAGGTCTGCTGGGTTTGTAGCAGCCCTGTCTCTCAGGGCCTCTCAGTAACTCCCTTCTTGCTGCCTGAAACATGCTGAGTGTGCTAACATTGCTTACAAATATTCAGTGTGAATGACTCCTGGGGGGGTTTTGCTGTCCCTGCCAGCCATGCAGGATCTTCCTGCCCCTGATGTTCTGCCACGTGGTTGGTTTTCCTTAATGCCTCTTTCCTTTGCTGCAGCACTGGACAGGTGCCTGGAGCGCCTCCACTCCTTCACCTGGTTGGATAGTGCAGGAAAAGAGCAGTCCTGCTCTCCAGGGAGGAGGATTTGGGCAGAGAAGATGCAAAGTGCAGGACCCAGCTGCTGCAGTGCTTGGGACGTGCCCCAGGAGTGTCATCTCTCTGGTGAGCAGTGAGGTGGCACCTGCATGTTCTCACTCCAGCAGAGGATTGAGGGTGGTGGGAGAGGTTCCACGGGCTCGTTACCAGCCTTGCAGCACAGTACAAAAGGAAGGACTCCATACATTTTCACTGTAAATTGATTAGTTCTTGTCTGTGCTAAGATGAACCTGGGGGTTTTATGAGTATTGGTGATAGGATTTTTCTCTGAGGGTGACAGAGGTTTTCGACAGATGAAGAGTGTGTGGCAATGGTATTATTTATGCCAAAACAACAGAAGCCAATGCCAGATAAGTCATGTGTGGACAAGCTATACATGTCTGAAAGCCCATTGCCTCCTCTATTGCATTACTTTTATCACATTACAATCAGAACAATAATATAAAATTTGTATTTCGTAAGCCTCTCATAAATGAAGCAATTTTAATGCATGATGCCTATAACTGAGATTATATGTGCAATGCAATTTTGCAAGTTGGTTCATGTTATCTTTTTGCACACATCTAAGCTCTTTGGTAACATATTACACAGAATTTAAGCTCTGCAGGAAGAAATCTGCTTCCGCTCACTTCCCTGTAATCAGAAGGGCATGCATTTGTTACATTAAGAGCTTGTATAAGAAGAAAGTAACCTGCACCTCCATTTTCTTTTTGAGGTTTTGCTTAATCTTGCAGTAAGACAGGTCCCACTTGCATTGATACTGTAAAACCACAAAAGATGTCTAGGTGCAATTTCCCATTTTTCTTAAGGCTTCTTAGTTTTTTAATATTTGGAGAGATTTTAGCCTTTTATAACAGTTACATGTGTTGCATCTTAATGAGGGAGCTTTCTTTGGGAGTTTTAAATCATTATTAATATGCTCCTTTGATAAATTAGTTTGAAGGAAAGTAGTCTTAATGAGATAATGAAGTGCTTGATACCTTTCTCTGTCAAACATCTATTAGCTTTATTAACTTGTCAAGTTATAGTCAAAGAGAATATAAAAGTCAAAGAGATTGTGACTTTTTACTGTTGTTCCTTAGGGAGGAGAGGTAAAGCAGTCGTTCCTTGGCTTTCTCTGTCACGTGCCTTCAGTTCCCTGTGATCCAAACCTTTGTCCCAGTGACCTCTGCAGCTGCCCATGTGAGGTGAGAAGCCTCTTCTTAACGTGGCTTTCACTGTCGTTGGTATTTCTGGTTTAAAGATCCAGCCATGTCAGACTGTTATCTCACATAATACTGTTTTGTAATTCATACTAGAATTTTTTGTAAGAGGGGTCAAACCAGAAATGCAAGGAGGAAATATTTTCAATATTTCAATGTATTTGCTTTTGCTTTTCCAGCTCTAATTAAAGTAGGTAAAACTAATTGACTAATTCTTGTGATAAAATGTGGGTTAAAACTAAATTCTGTTGATACTAGTTTGGGGGTTGAGCATCCTGCATTTTATTGGTTAACTGAGAACATTTCAGGTTGTTTCTGTTGAAAAAATCACAGCGGGAACAGTTGTGTCACTAACTCTATTCCAACTGTGATTTTAAACGCGGATGCGAACTGATGGCAGGAGAGAATTGCTGCAGCCGATGACTTCGTGTGATTACGTGCGGTTTGTTGGCTGGTGCTCGTTGCCTTCAGTGACAGATGTTGTTTAACTATCAAAGCCTTCCACGTGCACTCGGTGGATTGACACAGAGACCGCACACACGGAGGCGAGGCCCGGGTGTGGGACCGGGGGCTGAGGGAGCTCAGGGCGGGGCTGCCCCTCCCGCCTGGGCCCCGCCCCGGCCCGCGGCCTGCGGAGGCCGCCCCGGCCGCCCCCGGCGGCGCCACCTGCCCGCCCGGCGGCCCCTCCGCGCCTCCCGCACCCACAGGGGAGCAGGGCACCCACAGGGGAGCAGGGCACCCACAGGGGAGCAGGGCACCCACAGGACCGGCAGGGCACCCACAGGCGGGCAGGGCCCCCGTCCCCGGCGGGCGCGGCCCCGCTCACTCCGCTCTGAGGGCCAGGCCGCGCCGGGCGATGCCGTGCGGGCAGCCCGAGAGCGGGCCCGGGGCGGCCCCGGCGCGGTTCGTGCTGGGGGTGGACGTGGGCAGCACGACGGTGAAGTGCCACGTCTATGACCGCTCGGCCGCCGTCAGGGGCTCCGGCTGCAGGAAGGTGAGTCCGGGCGGGCTCCGCGGCGCTCCCTCAGCTCGGCACGGGCGGCACCTGCCTGGGGAGCCGGGCGGCACCTGCCTGGGGAGCCGGGCGGGGCCGGCGTGCCCGCTGTGCCCGCTGTGCCCGGAGCGGTTCCGACCCGCGGGTCCCTTGGCTCGTCCTGGTGCGCGGGCATCCCCCGGCTCCCCTCCCCAGAGCCCCCGGGGTGAGGGGAACCCTCAGGTACCGCCGGAGCGCTCGCCCCGTTCGCTCCCGCCCGCCCTTCCCCGTTACCTTCGCTTCAGTCGCTTCTCGGCTAATTCCTCTCGGAACAGAGCGGCTTTTGTTCGCAGGGCAGAGCTGAGGCTGGCGCAGGACTTGGCGTTCCCGCGGGTCCCATCGGGTAACAGCGCCGCGTGAAAAAGCGTTAACTTTGGAACGGGCATTTCGCTGCTTTGGGCTTGTACTAATCGTGATTTCAGGAGCGAAACAGTCTCCAGAACTCTGCAGTAACTTTTTTTTTACTGTTAGTTGTTGCAGCGAAAAGCTTGCAGTAGGGGAAGTGTAGAAGTGTGATGGATTTCAGAGGTGGCAGGGCTGCTGTCGGAGGAGCTGACCCTCGCTGGAAGCCCCTGCATGGGGGATCCCTGCCCTGCTGAGCCGCGCTGCTGCTCAGGAGCTCGGAGGCATCCCCGTCTGAGTTCAGCGGTGGAGCCAAGAGGCTCTCTGAGCATCTGCTTTCCAATTTGCAGCTCTGAAAGGAGTTTACAGCCTCCCGAGTTCCTGGGGGTTTGGGCTTCTTTATTCCCTCTGAACAGAGGACGTTTTCGAGAGATCACACACCCGGATTCAGCTGTGTTCTCAAAGTTACACTGTTGTTTCTTCTTTTACAAGAGATTCAGAAAATTATGGAAAAAAAAAATGCAAAAGCAAATTTGTTTGCACCGAGTTGCACAAGAATGCTGGCTTCTGTAAACTAGGGATCATAATAGTGTTGTGTTTCCTGAACAGGTGGAGTCGCTTTATCCTCGTCCTGGATGGGTTGAATTAGATCCTGAAGTGCTGTGGAGTCAATTTGTTGGTGTAATAAAAGAGGCTGTACAAAGTAAGGGTTTAAAATTTGAGAAAATAATTATTTATTTACAAAAATTAGTAAAAAGTCTGTTAGATAATAAGGTTATTTTTTAACTAGTATTGAAAAATTCATCACTGAGCACAGATCTACAGTGTGCTTTGAGGTCTGTTCAGTCATTATGTAAAATAGGGCACTTGAATGACCTTTTTCCTTTCAGTGGGGCCAGATCAGGATTGAAGTAGAACCAGTGAATACTTGATTTACACTTCAGTGACAGCACCACTTTGCTCCAGCTTTTTGTGTTTGCATCCTTCCCCACTGTCTGGCTTCCTCCACGTGCCTCTGTGTATGAAGAGAGAGTGGGTTTGTTCCCCTTCCAGTGTCCCGTTATTGCACTGCCCCTCTGTGTGTGTGACTGCTGGGTGATGAGAGGTGAACACAGGATGCTGCAGGTTGTGCTTGCTCCACTGCAACCCGATGTTCCCACTTTTCCCATTCAAATTACATACAGTTCTTACCATCTGATTTCTGTATTACTCTTCTTTTCTATTTGTACTTCAGCCTAAAATTTCCTAGAGCTCCACACACTGACTGCACACAACTCCCTTTCTTGCCAAACTTCTGCTGTGGGGTTTTTCCCCCTTTCTGGGTGCTGCTCTAACCCTGTTCTTGCTCTCTACAACTCCCACAGCTTTCACACTAATCCAGCTCCAGCGTTCTGCAATCCAGCATGGATTTGTTGCCACACTGGTGCAGTGATCCTGTCAGCTGTATCCCAGCTTTCCCCCAGGTCCCAGCCTCCTTGGCCTGTGTGTACATCCCACTCTTGCAACCACTGCTTTAAATTCCTCCCATTCAGCCCCTCTTGCAATTTGGGCTGCAAGTGCTGCTCTGTCTCAAGCCAGAACTGGCTGTGTCTTCCTTTGGAAGGCTGCCTAGGGAGCAGGGAAAGTCACCATCACCAGGAGTGAGGTGATTATTTTGGGTCCTTGGTTTGTTTTCTCAGTAGCCACAACTGTTCTGTCACGAGAACAGCAATGCCACCTCAGCCCCAAAAACCTTTCTGTTTGCCTTCCCTCCCACTCAGTGAGGCAGATGAGGAAGCAAGATTTTTCAGCTAGTTTGAAAAGGGGAAGGTTGTCTTGTGGCCAGGCTAGGGTGCACTGCTGGCCAGTCATTTTTAGGTCATTTTTAAGTCATTTCTGACCTCCCACTGCTGTCAAAAGCAGCAGTCCCACCCTCCTCTTTACAGGATTGTCTCAAGTCTAGAGCAGCTTCCTGAGTGGCATCACTGTCCGGTTGTTTGTGCCAGCAGAGCTTCCCCAGTGTTTGTGCAAGAGAGGGTGTGGTAGCAGGGCAGGAATGACTCTCTGGAAGCAGGAGGAAGGCACAGCTCTGCTTGGATTTGCAGGGCTTGTGGAGCCAAACATGTGATTCCATGTGCAGGTGGGTGAGCTGATGAAGTCCAGTCCTACCTAAAGGTGGAAACTCTTGGCTGCACAGTCCCAACCCCCTCTCTTACTCTGGTACTCCATCCAAAGGACAGGTTAGCTGAGAAACATCCATCTTTGTCTCTTGGTTTGTTTTTCTCTGATGGAAGTTCACTCAGGGAGGCATCTGGAGAGCACGAGAGCTTAGCAAGCTGACTGGAGCTGCTGTGAAAATAGCTGTGGACGTATTTAATTATTTACAGTTATATATGTTAGAACAAATGTTCTCTAACAGTTATCTGAAGGTAAGGTTTAACAGGCAAGTTGGTGTACACCCAAAGGTACCTCTGATTTTGAGGTATACTCTGCATTCAGTGCTACATGGTTTAAGCAAATTTGTTCTTAGGAATTGTGAAAGGTTGCTTAAGAAACATTTAAAGTGAGACATGTCATTATCAAAGTGCTGTAAAAAATCAGGACATATTGGCATTAATCTCTTTACTGCCTACGGGATGGATCTAGTCTTGTTTCTTTACCAAAATTCTTTTTGTAAGTCTGTAAAGGTGCTTTTGTTTGTGCTTTCTTTTGCATTCATCCACGTGAAATGCACATTTTAATTGAGTATATAGGCTTATGCAATCTGCCTGCCTGTCTCTGGGATTATTATTCCTGTAGAGTGTCAGCAGGCCTTTCAGGAGGCAGGAAAGGTCAGTGTGCCACAACTGCTCTTGGAAAATCCATAAGTTTGTTTATCTGCTTTGGAATCAGTTATCTGACATTTCACTGTTCTAGCCACTTAACTGGGCAGCCTGTAGAGATTTCTATTCTCTTAAACTATTAATTTCCTAAGGATTCCTTAGATTTTCTAATTATATTGGAGAAGTTGTATCTTTATTTGTTTCTTAAATAAATGCGCTTTTTTTTCCCATTTGTTTTTCTTTTTTAGCTGCAGGGCTTCACATGGGACAAATTGCTGGTCTTGGCATCTCCACACAGAGAGGAACTTTCATTACATGGCACAAGTATGTACGTTGTGTGTTGTTTCAAATGATTTTGTGTTCATTTACATTCCTGGGCTGTGGAAATGTTGAACTGTGCTAAGTCACAACCTGAAAATAAAAAATGTCAGTCACTCCTGTTGTGTTTGCACAGCCACACCTTACAGCAGAACACATAGGTGTTTTTTATTTCTGGTAAGAAGTCTGACATTCCAAATGCTTACCTGGAACTCCCTGAATCCATCAGGAGGATATGCGCTTATTTTGGGAATTGCCCCGGTGTTAATTGTCCTGGTGGGGAATGGTGGATGATGTTGAATTTCTTGGGCAGTAGTTCTGTAGTGTTCTGTAGTTTTGAAGGGGAAATGTCCCAATGCTGTTTTTCAGGAGGACAGGGAAACCTTTTCATAATTTCATAAGCTGGCAAGACACAAGAAGTGCAGAACTTGTGGGTTCCTGGAATACATCCCTTCTGCTGAAGGTAAAACTGTGCTAATCCAGATACAGCTTGGACACAGTGGAGCTGTTTCATTTTTATGACAATAGGGCAGTATATGGAATACTGCAGGTGTGCTGTTCACGTGCTAGGGTGATGTTCTGTAGCCTACAAATGTTTCACTGAGCAATATTAGCATGGAATATTGCTCCAAGAAACAAAATGCAGCACTGCTAGCCTGAAGGTAATTAATGAAGGGAAAAGACACCTGGAGGTCTAATATGCACTTTGTTACTTTTTAGTTTCTTTATTGTAATAAAATGTTGCATGTTAACATCGTTTTTGGCTGTAGGCAGGTGGTTCTTGCTTGGCAGTGCCTTGGGCTTTTCTCTTGTTGGTTTTTTTTCCATGTACTCTTTGCTCAGATCATCTGTAAAGGTGTGTTTTGTGCTGCTCATGGCTTGTGCTTCGTACCTTTAGAAGAGAAAGATTTGCTCCAACTGGGAAAACAGAAGTTACTTTTCCTCAAAGTGCACAGACAGACTTGAGTGCAGCTGCTCTTTCTGTGCTGTGTGTTGCAGGAAGGCCTTCTGTTGATTTAAGATCCTTACTTGATCTTACACAAGAATAACAGAGTTTCAGCTTTTCAAATCTAGTCTTGTGTCAGCAGCTTCCACCTGTGTTGTCATCTTTAAAGATGATTGATCAGAAAGCTTTCAAGGCCAGATTGACCACTAAGTCACTGTTTTCCTTTGAACCAGGCAATCCGGGTTATTTTTACAGTGCTTCATTTCCTGACCGGCAATGATCGATATTTGGCCCCAAGTTTTCTTACCTTCTCGACACAACAAACTTCCATGAAGCTGTCCTGGGTGTTTAAAAACATCCCTGAGGTAAGCTGGACAGGAAGAGCAGCAGCTTTCTCCAGGGAGGATGATGGCAGGTGACTTTGAGCAGCCTGGTCCAGGGAAAGGTGTCCCTGCCCAGGGCAGGGAGGTTGGAAGTTGATGACCTTTAAGGTGTCCCTTCCAATCCAACCCATTCTATGATCCTGTGACTGTTGGCTGGAATTGTTTCAGATTTGTCTTGTTCTTGCCCTCAGAAGAAACAGAAAGACTTTCATCTGTGTTCATGTTCAAAGCCCATTCACCTAAATAGTGACACAGCTTCTTCCCCTGGTTCTGGAAATGTGCAGTAGTGAAAAAACTGCTGACTTTGCAGTGTGAGATGAACGTTCTCCCACATTTTTTCAGGCACTGATACTTAAAATATGTGACTATCAAACCAAGAAGCTCAGAAGATCCTGGCTTTTGATTAAAGCCATGTATTCAGTCATGTTGTGAGAGAAGTGAGTTTATATGTTCTGTTTATGAGTTCTGTAGTTGTAAACATCATCACTTAGTGGAAATTAGATGAAACTCAAATTTCCCATTTTAAAGGGGTATAAGATCCCAAGGAAAACAACATTCTGAACTCCTTACAGAAGTCATAAACAAGAAAAATATTTTCTCATGAACCATGAAGAAAATGATAAAAGGAATTAGTAAATGTATTTCTCTTTATTGTATCCAGTTGTAAATATTTTTTGTTTGTATGTATATTTTTTTTTCCCAGGCTGAAGAAGCTGCCAAAAAAAACAACTGCTGCTTTGGGACAATTGACACGTGGTTACTGTATAGATTGACTAAAGGTGAATGGTACAGTTCCTCTTAAATATCAGTAAAAAGCACTGGAATCTAAGAGATAATGTTTGTGACTTGTCAATTTATATATCCTAGAATTGAAATACTCTTTATTTTTGCAATTTGTGCTATTTGATAATTGATACATTCTTTAATGTATTAACTGTTAAAAAAAATCCTAAATTACATATTCTTTGGGCCCTGCCTGGAAGGGAAACAACTATTTGATGTAATGAACCTTTGAAGAGTATAGGATTTAAAGAGGACTAACAGAACTAATTGGTGTTGATTGAAGAAAAGAACCTGTGAAAGCAAAAAAAAAAAACCAAAGAATTGTTACAAATGTGGAAGAATGTCAGGTTTCTGTGCTGAGGGCTAATGCTGAGCGATGGGATGGGTTAGGATTGAGAGGGATGCAGTTGGTGAGGGGGTGTTGGCTCTCTCATCCAGGTTCCTGAGGGGAAATGAGGTGATTACTGCAGTGAACAGCAGGTGAAGTCTCTGCTCTCGTGGTATCACTGTGATTTGCTCACACACACTCAGTTTGTATTTCATGGGAGCCAGTGAGATGTTTAAAGGACACTCTGAAATGTCTGGCTCTCTGAAAGGCTTGCTTTGTTCTGGTTTTCTCGTGGCAGGTGCTGTGTATGCCACAGATTACTCCAATGCCAGTTCCACGGGCATCTTTGAGCCCTTCACGGTACGTGCTGTCCTGGGAAAAGGTTGGTGCTGTTTGTTGAGCTGGATTGCTGACATTTTTACTTTTCCCATTTCATTTCAGAAATGTTGGAGCCCCACTTTGTGTAATCTGCTTTCTCTCCCAGTGTCTATTTATCCAGCAGTGAAAGACACGAGGTAACTGTGAAGACATAATTAAAAGAATATGATAACTATTAAATTAATTGCCTTTATAAAAAGACTACATAATCTGCACAGGCCGAGTTATGTGGAGGTACACAAAGTTATTTCTATATGCAGATATACCTTCTGTAGAAATATATGAAGTGCAAAGTTTTACTGTGTTTCTGACAGTAGTTAGTGATGGGTTTTATGTTTTCTTTAAAATAAATCAGCAGCATCACCTTTCATTTGTGATGCAGGCTCAGGCCTTGTGCATGTTCATTTTAACAAGAAGTGCAATTCAGTGTTGTGATGTTTCTCCATAACATTTGTTTTAAGCTTCAACTTTGGATCAGCTGACTCTGAAATATTTGGGGCACCTATTCCAATAATGGCACTGGTGAGTGAAAATATTTCCTTGCTTAAATCTGTATATTGGTACCTGCACTATTCATCTGCCTTTGATTTAGTACTTGCTTCCTTTGCTGTCACTGAACTACAGCAGAATGGGTTGTTGAATTTTTCTCCAAAAACTCAGCTAACACCCTGAGGGGGAAAGGAGGAGAGAGAGGAATGGGAAGGGATTTCTGGAAGTTGAGGTCCATTAAGGTTAGGGACCAAATGGTTAAACACTGAATGCAGGGCTCTGAGCTCTGCTAAAGAGTGTGTCTATGGCTTAAAATCAGTTGTTCTGTACAAAGTTGTGCATCAGAGTCCACTCTGCCTTGCCTTCAGTAAGACTGCACAAATATAAGAGTGTTTTTTAATAGATCTACTTGTGGTCCCTTTTATATATATTTTTTTTTTATCCACTAAAAATAAGTGGAAAATAACATGTTCTTGCCTCAGTAGTTAGAACTTGAAAAACTCATTATTTTTCCCAAGTGATGACTTGTAGCAAAATCTGCTTGAATTGAGCTAAGTGAACAAGCTGTCACCTAGGTAATTTAAATTTCTCCTGCTATTTTTAAAGAACTGTAGATTAAATTAATCTGGAAATTTCCTGTTTCACCAAGGCGAAAACATAAGCGCATACATTAAATAATAACCATTATCACTGTTGAAAAACTGAGCTTGGAATAATTTGGTACAGAGGGGTTATCAGGAAAAAAAGGAGGGCAAGACCTCAAAACTTCCAACTTTCTCTTTGGAGAAAGAATTCAAGCCGAGCTGCTCTGTTGTGCTCTCTGGGACTGCAAATAGCCCAAATATGAAACCATCAGACATTCTCTGGTTTCCATGCCGTTTTTCAGTGGGGGTTGATGTGTGTGTTGCTGGCAGGTGGCTGACCAGCAGGCAGCGATGTTTGGGGAGTGCTGTTTCCAGCCCGGAGATGTCAAACTGACCATGGGCACGGGCGGCTTCTGGAACATCAACACCGGGCAGCACCTCTTTGCATCACAGACAAGTAAGATTTAGTTTTAGAGTATTCCATCTCTCACTGTTCCTTGCTAGCTGTTAATGATGAGGGGACATAAAGGGGTAAAATAGGGCTGTGCTTCTTCTTTCTTCAGCTGTAGGAAAGCAGCTGGGGAGAGCTGCTCCACAGGGCTGGGGAGATTTTTAATTAGAAACACGCATCTTGCTTATCCTGAAATACACTTTTCAGCAAGAGAACTTCAGAACACTACTAGTAATGATGTCTGCTATCTGCATCCCTCCCTCTTTCTTTTTTATTTCTTCACCTGTTCTTGATAGCAGTATTGTACAATAGAGGGATTGGTCCTCTGGCTTCTCACAACAAAAAATTGCAGTGGATCAGGTGGATCAAGTTCCTCCCCTTGAGCCCTTATGCCTCAAATTTCCTGCAGTGAGCTAATGCAGGATTAACAGCTACTAGTTGTCTTTTAAAACACTAGGAATGGTCAGTGTGTTTCTAGTGTTTAAAACCTCGTTGTTCTGAACATTTGTGGTCTGTCGAGCTTGTGAATTTGCCAGAGGTGGCTTTTGTCAAGAGAGCAGCAGATGACACTGAGGTGAATTTGCCCACACGAGCTTTCTCTGTCATATTTTTATAGAGTTACTAATCTGGGGAAGTTGGCAGCTCAAAGTGGGGTGGGTGAGGCTGGGAAGGAGGACAGCAATGGGCCAGGGAATCTTTGACCAGCTCAGGTCTTGAAGGACCTTTGTAAATACAGGAGATGTGTCAGAACTGAATAGCACAGACATTGAATTCCCTCTGAATGCAAATGATTTCAGGCTGATTAATCATGTCATTAGGGAATCATACATAGGTAGTCTGTGGAAATATAATAGCAAAAAAACACCCTGTATGGTTTTCCCATTCTGTTTTAAGAAAATACTTTGCTGTGATGTGATAGAAGTTAAAATCTTCTAAGGCAGTGCTGGGAAAGTTCTACTGCTGCAGGCTGTTCCTTAGGCTAAAATGATTTTGCCTGTGTCTTTGGCAGTCATGGGACAGTAGGACAATAAGTACCTGACTTTCTCAGTGCCCTGGGCATGAGATGTGACGTGTTCAGTCTTTAAAGTTGACATGTGTATGTAAGACTGCAGGAGGAATCCCTGCACATCTTTGTGCAAGCTATCCATTAGCTGCTGTTCTGGGTTCTGCTCTGCAGTCAGCTCTGCTGTGGGACAGTTTGAAAAAGCAGAGATCAAGCAGTTCCTTCAAGCACATCAGCTGTCCCAGTTCATGGATGCAGTCATGCTGTGCAGGTGTCAGAGCTGTCCCTCTGGCAGTCCAGTGGTTCTCATTAACTCTGCTCATGCCCAGTGTCACATGGATCCATTCCCTAGGGGCAGGATTATTTACACTGCTGCAGACTCTGGGGAGAGCATCTTCAGGAAGGCCACCTGATGGATAGACCTTTCTGTCCCAAATTAGCTGCCTTTCTTTAGGACTTTTGGCTTCATTCATTTTTTTTGTCTTTTTTTTTTTTTTTGCTTTGTGGCTTTACCTGTGGTGAAAAATCAAGATTGTAAGGCACACCTGCACCAGTGGTCTGGAGATAAGTGTATCCCTTTTTCCCTTTCTAGGAAAGACTTGGTGATGCAGCTGCACAGCAGATCTCCCCCAGCTGCATCACCCAATCTTTTTGCTGTAGCATTAAAAACTGTGCTGTGCAGGACTCCTGTGCTCTGTTCTTACTCAAACAGATATCAAAACTTTTTGTTCTGGGGGGGAAAAAGAATCTGACTTTTTAGAATCCCTTAGGGAAAATTTGATGGACTTAAATAGGAAAACATTGATAAATTTTTAGGTATGCACAGTCTCTTATCGTATGAAAAATAAAAGTACATACAGATAGCTCTTCAGTTTAAAGGGGCTTGTTTTGTAATTTGATAGCGGTTTCTTTTGTTTTTTCTTAACTTTGGTCTAACAACCTGTTGCTCAAGTCTCTTGTAATCCCATCACTGAATTTTCAAGCAATATACTTAACCTCTATTGGTGACTTTATTTTTTTAGCTTCAATTTTGCGAAGGAATTGAATAAATAATATTTTTTTTTTGGTGGTGTTTTTGGTATGTGTTTTTCTGGAAACATTCAATTTAACTAAGTGGTTTTCTTTCACGGAAAATAATGAAGATCTTTACCCACTGATTGGTTGGAAGATTGGGAAGGAAGTTGTTTACTTAACTGAAGGCACTATATCCGAGATTGGCACTGCCATCAGATGGGCTCAGGATATAGGTGAGTTCCTATTGAGGGTTCAATACAGAACTGCTTGAGAAGCTTTTTTTTGGGTTCATTTTTCTGTTAATGGCCCTGGTTTTATTATTCCTGACTGAAGAGTTTGGTTTGACAATCATCTCCTCTTCAGCCTCTGCCTCAGAGTCTCCTACCTGTGGAGGTTTTTATTTTCCTGAAACATTTCACTCCTTGCTTTCTCTTGGGCTTGACAAACTCCCTGCACTTGCTGCAAGGCTCTTGAGAGGTCTCCAGCTCCACATCTCAGAGTTAATAACAGGCTTGATTTATATGGAAATAATGTGGAGAACTTGTCAAGTGATGGTGCTGTCAGTGTTGCTTCCCACAGAGGTGATGTGCCTGTTGGCTGCTGTTATCATGTAATGAAAGGGTTTGCATTCCAGTTTAATGAAAGGCTAAGAAAATAATAGCTCTGTGGTAGCTGATGTTCAAAATCGCTGGTTGTTTATAGGACAACTGTTCTGAGTGTTCCAATTAGAAATTTGCTTGGTTTACTTAAAAACTTAGCACAGTTTTACTGGGATGCAAGGCAAGATTGTCTGGGAGAGGTTTCCCTGGAGTGTAGCTGGCCACAACATTTCCCCTTTCTTACAGTTGCCAGCTTTTGGTGTGTGTGTGTGCATTTCTGTGCTCTGGTCTGTGCCCTGGGGGTTAAATGTGACTCAGTTGGTCCTCAGATCTTCATCATCCACCATGTGACTGAGCCTGGACAGTAACAGCCATGAGGCTTTGAGGAAATGGCTCAGTTCAGAGCTGTGGACTCCAGGGTCAGTGGAGATATGTGAGCTTGCTGCTTCAGATTCCAGAGTTAAAATGGATTTCATTGGTGTATGCACGAGTGGGAAGGATTTCTAGCTAGTCAGCAGTAAAATGGTCATGAGCTACACTTGCTATTACACAGGAGAAAAAAAAAAAAGGAGGGAGATTAAAAAAGGCACGCTGCTTTAAACTCTGTAACAGGTAAGAGCTTTATTTTCTGAAAGTATTATTGCAGAGAAGCACAGTTCAGCAACTTTTATCAGCTTTAGAGAATGGTAAAAGAGGAATTGGGCCAAAGCACGAGGTGAGCCTCGATAAGGTTGGTGAGGCTTCCCATTTCTGTCTGTTGGGAAATACAGTGACCCCTTACAGGATGTGCAGATTAAAAGGCTACAGCACAGGAGGTGGGAGAGGATCCTTTTGAGTTCAGCCTTCATCTGAAGAGTTTGGGTTTTTTAATGGGACTGATGGACATGAAACAGAGAAGTGATCATTTCCCTAAGAGCATGTAGTTTGAGAATGTTACAAAAGACAATATTCAGACTCTAGATTTTTGTCTCTTAGCAAGACAAAATGAGGAAATTGAATTAAATGTAATAAAAGCACCCAACTTATGCATCCTTACAGATCTCTTCAGCAATGTAGATGAAACAGCAAAGATGGCACAGAGTATTGCTGATTCTCAAGGCGTTTGTTTCATTCCAGGACTTCAGGTAAAATTATGAATATAATTGAGAATCTATTTTTAATAACCCCATTAAAATTTTAACTTTTACTTGTTGATATGTAATGATTTCCATCCTGTCACACTATTTATTCTGTACCACTCAGGTCCTTACTGTCTGTCACTCATCACAATGTCTGAAGATGATTGCCATATCAGAATGCCTAAACACCATTCTCCCCTTGAGAAAAACCCTACCAAAATAGGAAATGATTTGAATTACCTCAGCTCTGTGTGATTCTGAAAGTTCTTTGAGAGGTTTTTTTTTAAACCTTCATTTGTCTACCATACTCATTTTAATCATTCCCAGGACTAGTGGTTCTTTCTGAAGGAACTTAACATCTTTAACCTTCCCTTAGTGTCAGTCCTGTGTGCTGATGGAACAAAGCAAAGAGGAATTTCAGTTCTTCTCCAGGTGGCCCAGCTCCCTGCTCTCAAACAGCCACCTATTTAGGATGGCAGATTTGAAATAAGTCACTTAAACCTTTTGCTGTTGAAAGAAGCTATTTAACCTGTTCACTGAGGTAGCTAAAATAACACTGCTTTCCTCTTACGTATTGTTTTCAATTTTCTTCTCTCACTGCTGCCCGTAATTATTGTAAGTTATTTTTTTCTTCTTACTCTTTGATTTCTTTCTTAAAAGCCTACAAATGAAATTCACTGAACTCATGGTGAGGTGTTTTGTGCAGATTTCTGTGGATGACACATATTTGTGTGCCTCTTTCCTGGGGCTGAAGCCTTCCACCACCAGAAACCATCTGGTCCGAGCTATACTGGAATCTGTGGCTTTCAGGTACTGTTTTTCTTGCATTGGCTTTTATTTGGATCAGCAGTGTTAAATGGATACCTGCACTTGTGCAGTTTATGAAATATAAATAGTAGTGATCTGTTACTGCTGTGCTGGAAAGGAGTTTCAGCTGCTTCCCTTTTTCCTTAACACTTCATGACAACACTGGTGTATATTTGCTAGTTCAGAGTTTTTGTTATTCAGTAACCATATAGGTTGTTAAATTAAATTGGTTTTTGCACGTTCTAAAACTGTTTTCTGTTTGAAGTTTGTCCCTGCTCTGATGACAGTGCTTTGTCAGAATTTGTAGCCCATTCCAGCTGTGTTTAAAGTACCCCTGAAGCTCAAAGTTTTATTTTACAGAATCATGGAATAAGCTGAGTTGGAAGAGACCCATCAGGATCACAGGACCCAACTCCTGCCCCTAAACAGGACTCCCAAGAATCACACAAATAAACAGAAAACCAGTGGAGATCCTTTGTGTTTAGATTTTCTCCAATTAAATGAAATCTTTCTGGACAAGTCAAATTTGAAGCCTTCAGATATTCCCCTTAAAGAACAGCTGGGTAAACTCCAATTAAGGCTCTGTTGGCCAACTTCCCTCACTCTAAGTGAGAAATCAGTGATTGCATCTTGCCTGTAGAAACCTATCAGCAATTTTCAGTGGAAAAAACGAACATTCCAGAATGGGCCATGATTTAGCCATACTTGTGCCTTTGCAAGAATGACCAGTAAGGACCACAGACCATTTGCAGTGGGTTTGGTTTTTTTATTTGTGCATTCTAGAAACTCACTCCCTATTGCAGCAGTTCTGACAGAACTGAGGCTTTTTTTGCCATGTGTTTTATTTTCTGACTTTGTAGATACTGGAAACACTTCATGGAATATATAATGCTTAATTCAACTTAATCTTTTTTTTTAAAGAAACAAACTGCTCTATGACACCATTGTGAAGAAGGTGCACATTCCTCTTCGAACCATTCGGTGAGTTCTGTGGGACTCCTAAATTTGATATATGGGAGTTTGACCTTAAATAGCTCTGAACTTTATTGTGCATTTTGTCTTACTGCAATAATTCTGTTGCTGAGAAATAGATGATTCCCAAGTCAAGTGTTAAGGCAGCTTCAGCAGCAGTAGAGTCTCCTCACACCTACTGGCATTGATGATTGGCAGTAGGTGAGGAATTAATTGCTCTAATTATTAAAACAAAAGTAAAAGAGGAGGCAAATGCTTGTTTTCAGGTAGCACCAGAGTGCACATTGAAGAGTGCAAACTGAAAAGTGGGAAGTGTGGAAGTACAGCCTGTGGAACACCAAGAGTTGTTTTCTGAAATGCCAGCAACAAGCATTTGAACTTCACACATTTTTCTAACTGCTTTTTCCCTTCTCCCTACAGAGCTGATGGAGGTGTCAGTAACAATAGTTTTGTTATGCAGATGACTTCAGATTTAATTAATAAGAAGATAGAAAAACCTGCAAATGCAGATATGTCCAGCCTTGGTGCAGCTTTTCTAGCAGGCCTCGCTTCAGGTATGTGGACATTAAAAAGGTTGTTGTTTTTTCCTTTATAATGCATTTTTGTAACTATGAAGAGAAAAAAAAAAAAAATCAGACAAAAAAAGGGCTTAACTTCAAATAATAGTAAGAATTCCCCAAAGGATTAATTCAGCCTTTTTGGTGGGAATCCAAGGGAAGTAGTGTGTGTTTCTCTGTCCAGTCCAGTCAGAAGGATGTACTGGAGAAGAAAGAGGTGAACCCTGGCCTTGCTGCTCCTCTTTCCTCACTGTGCTCATTCCCATATTTGTGCTGCCTGAGCAGTGCTGGATGGGGGTGGATCACAGGGCAAGGGAGCCACTGCACTCACCTGCACTTGTGTCCTGCCATCTGTGAGCTGAGCCTCTGTTCTGTAAGGTTTTCACAGAAATGGAAGTAAAAAAATAAATTATTAACAGAAAAAAATAGCTCTACTTACCCAGAATTGTTTTATATCATTAACCAGGCTTAAAACTACCAACTGTCAAGGGTTTTGCTGAATATGCACCTACAAAATGTATTTTCATTAAAGTGCTTTGATGTGTGGATAACACAAATGGAAGATGAAAACTCTATGCTTTGGTAAGACTTATTCACCAATTAAAAGTGTCAGAAGTTGGAGCCCATGACAGGCAGGAAGGATTTAATGACATAAATTAATCTGAATCTGTAACACCAGCTGGCAGTAGGAAAGCAGTGAAATCTTGGGGTTTGTGGCTCTTCTGCATTGGGAAGGACCTGCAGCCCAAAGCACTTTGTGGGTGAAACCTGCAGGAACTTCAGAGCTGCTCCTTGGAAACCATCCCAGCTGAGCAGATGCATTGTCAGGATTCCAAACAAGTGGATCCTGTTGGAAAGGGTTTTCACAACGTTAAAAATATGCTTCCCTCTGAGAAAGCTGTTGGTTGAGTAAAGGGAAGCTGTCTTGATTTCTTACTGTGTCTCTGCTTTGGATCTCTGGGAAATAGATTAAAACAGCTCTAAAAGAACACATTTACAGTTGAGCTGGAGAATGAATTTTCTGTTTGTAGGATTTTGGACTGACAAAGAACAACTGAAGAAGCTGAGGAGAATAGAAGCAGTGTTTGAGCCCCAGAGGGACGCAGAGGAATACAGACCTGCTATGGACACCTGGCTGCAAGCAACAAAGCACTCCCTGCACTGGTAGAAACTGGCATTTTAATTCTGGAAGGATTAAGATGTTTTCATTCATATTTATAACATCTTGGCATTAACAGGACAGTGAAAAGCGTAACTGGAATTGCTGCTGGTGTCTGTAGGGGTTGGGTGGTCCTGAGTTCCATAACTGGAATTGGTGCTGGTGTCTGGAGGGGTTGGGTGGTCCTGAGTTCTGTAACTGGAATTGCTGCTGGTGTCTGGAGGGGTTGGGTGGTCCAGAGTTCCATAACTGGAATTGGTGCTGGTGTCTGTAGGGGTTGGGTGGTCCTGAGTTCTGTAACTGGAATTGCTGCTGGTGTCTGGAGGGGTTGGGTGGTCCTGAGTTCCCCCCTGCTGCTGGATTTGTGACACTCTGTGCTGACCCTCCCCTGTCCCTGTCCCAGCTGTGCTCCAGCTGCAGGAGGTGTGTCCCTCCCTGCCCTCCTGGGGGTGACCCAGCAATCCCTCCCTGTCCCAGCTGTGCTCCAGCTGCAGGAGGGGTGTCCCTCCCTGCCCTCCTGGGGGTGACCCAGCAATCCCTCCCTGTCCCAGCTGTGCTCCAGCTGCAGGACTGGTGTCCCTCCCTGCCCTCCTGGGGGTGGCCCAGCAATCCCTCCATGTGCTGCACTGGGGGTTCTTCCTAGGAAGGGTTCTCTCCTGAGGAGCTCACCTCCCTCTGATCTCTCAAATCTTGGCATGCTGATCATCGAGGAAGGGTAAAAGGCACACACACTCCCCTAGGCACTGCTGAGAAACTTCAAATGATTGCTGGGGGCGGGTTGTGATGAGCTCAGTTGTGTACAGAGATGTTTTATGGTTACCAACTTTTGGCTGGCTTTCGAAGAAAACATTTGGCCCAGCTCTGGGATGACACTTCTGTGCACTGAATTAAGGTGAAATACAAAAGCAAATAGGCTTTCAGCACTCCATTAAAAAAAAAAGAATAATCCAGGATTTTTGTAGCTATGGTTCCTAGCTAACTTGTAGCTCACTTTTTAAAAAATTTTATAAAGACTAAAAACAATCTTATCTCACATGGCCAACACAGATACATTAAAAATACTTCCAGATATGCTATCTAACTTGTAGATATTTGTACCATTGATATTTTCGAGGCCATTCTTAAATTCTATTATTATTAGCTAAAAAGGAGTTAAAAGTCTATTTTTGAAGCCATAAATTACTTTTGTATTTTTTAAACAAATAAACCATTATTAAAGAAATGTGTAGTTAATTATTATGTATTTGCTAATCACTACTCTTAAATTATTGTAATTTTCTCAGGGGTATGTGTAAATCAGCTTCAAAAATTTAAAATGATTAAATGTTTTCATTTCAGAATAATCTCAAGTTCGAGCTGTGGGTGATTGTATTCCACAGACACTGGAGACAAGAAACTGTCTTTGACTTGTCAGTTGTCCTTGAGGAGGGTTGAAGAGCTATCATTTTCCTTGAGCTGAAACATGGAAGGTCAAATCATAAACTATTTCCTCAGTTTCTTTCAGTCATGTGCTGTGAGTTGGAGCATCTACACTAGCTGTGTTCTTCAAACTAGCTCTCATTTGTTTGTCACCCCTAGCTTAAAATGCCATTTTTTTTTAATTATTGTTCTTTTGTTGTTTTCTGCCATTCAACCTGTGCTACATCTTGGCAATTTTTTTCCCTCTGAGTATCCTTCTGAGCTGCAGAGACCATTCTGTCCTGAACCTTCTTTAGTGGAAATCCTTACTGAAACAGGTCTGCTTGCTGATTTCTGGGAATGTGCCAGGATATACAGTCATGGCCAATAGCTCCAGAGATACTGCTTTTACAAATGGGGCTAAGACTGATATAAATAGTCCCTCCTTCTTCTGCTGCAAAGTAAGAACCTGCAGTTACAGGATTTGCGAAGCGGTTACTTTGCTTTAACACCCGTGTTCAGCTTGGGGTTCTTCCCAGGCCTTACAACGCCACTGCCAAAGAAAATGTCAAACAGAAAGGCTTTTAGTGTGGCATTTGGGCAGGAGTTTGTGCTGGTATTTTTGTTCTCACTGGAAGAGTTTAGGTTCATCAACATCTGCCCAGGGATAATGTCCACCTGCTGCCCTTTTGACGAGGGTTCCTTGACTCATGTCCACTTGTCAAGCTTGTGGTTTTGCTGGGCCTGCTCAGGCAGTGTTCCCAGATGGAGCTGCACTGGGAGCTGAGCCTGATCCTCTTCAGATCCCTTTGCTGAGGGTAATTCAGCAGCCATGGGCTCTGGACTGAGGGTAATTCAGCAGCCATGGGCTCTGGACTGAGGGTAATTCAGCAGCCATGGGCTCTGCACTGCACCTTCACATGGGGTGCTTTTCCTCCTGGCAGTAGCACAGCTAAAGGGATAGAAGGCACCCAGATACCCAAGACATTGTATGGTCCTGTTGCTCCAAGGAGTGTCTTAGAGAACCTGTTTGGGATAACCATTTTGCCACTGTCACTGGTTAATTTTGTGAAGCAGGAAATTTCACCTGTTTTCCTCTCATGAGCCTGGAATCTACAGGAGAGGAACTTCACTGCAAGGGAAGGATGTGAAAAAGCCTCAGTCCATTCACCAGCTGAGCCATTGCAATGGCCTGCAGAGCCGGGAGTTCTGTTGGGAAGAGGTTCAGAGTGGTGAGGAAGTCTCTGGAACAAACAGGGAGGGGTCTTTAAATCTCCCAAATGGAGGAACCTTTGAAGGTTAGAGAATGATGCATAGTTGCCCAAAGACTAACCAGACTAATGGCCATCCTGAAGAAATTTGGTTACTGATCAAATCTCTTTTGCTTATCTGTTACAAGAAAAATTGATCTTACCCTCCCAGGAACTTTTTAACGTGCTGATATCTAAAAGTGGTACCTGTGAATTGATAATGAATTTGAAATTATTTTACAGGTGCTGTGCTGTCTTAACAGAAGGGCATGAAGACCACTGTAGAACTTCACTCATGCTAACTTCTATTTAAAACAAGACAGCCTTTACTGCTGCTGGGTTTATTTGTATTTATTTTTTTTTATTATTTCAGGGCAGTTTTCATCAGTTTGGAAAGCATATGCAATTTTACATTTTCTATCAGCTGAGTTTGATAATAAAGGTAACAACACAAAAATGATAAATATTAGCTAGTTTGTAGTTTTATCATTTTAAGAGCTACACCCTGTTGAGGCTGGGAATGTTTTACATAGGACTGGGTAGTGATGCACCTCATCAGGCTTACAAAGAGGGGGCAGTTCAGCTGACATGTGTATTAACCTGTGGGCATCCTGCCTTCACAGATACACACGGTGCTGATAGCAGATAATGCCATCTCACTTGGGCACTTTTATCATTCCTAACAACATACAGTCCTGTTACCTCTGTGGGGCTTGAAAAACACCTCTAATATTGGAGGGGTCTAACTACTCTTGGGTTAAGTATTGCATATCAGAACAGTCTCCAGATAGTTGAACATGTTGAGCACACATGTGAATTTCCTTACCTAACTAAGAAAAAAATCAGCAGCTATGTTTAAAATCTCACTGTAATGAAATTGGCCAAGATTTTTGAGTTCTTTTTTCTTCTAACCAGTTTCTTCTTCTTTCCTGCAACAGCTGATTTTATGTAGAATTAAATTCAGTTGCTCTCATCTGTTTTTGACAAGAGCATTCAGACTTGCTCTCCTGATTAGAAGACAGTAAGAAAGGAAAACCCTGGAGCTGCTGTTTCAGCCTGCTAACTTCCACTGGTATAATCTCTGTAGCAAGATCCTGCAGCTAGTGCCAGTGTTTCCAAGATCAGGGCACGGCACAGGAGACTCTCACCGTGTGGAAAAGGGTAAGAAGCAGTCCTTGGCCATCAGTGGGGAACAGCACAGAGAGCAGATTGTTACTGCTGCCAGCCAAACAGCACAAAGCTGTGATCCCCCTGCAGACAAACTGGAGTGGCAGTGTGTGGGGGAGTGGGGAGTGTGGCAGTGCCCTGCCCCTGGAGATGGGCAGCGTGTTGGTTTGAGGCTTTACAGGGAGTCAGGGCAAGTTCAGCAGAAAAGGAGCGGTGGTGGAGGGGGGGCCTGTTTGGGGTTAGTGTTTGTGTAGGTTATCACAGCACGGGTTGTGCTGGCAAGAGAGTGAAATTAGTCAATGTTGGGAAGGGGAATAGGAGGGATCTGACCAGCCAGGGGGAGCAGGGTGGTGTTCTAAGGCTGGGAGACCATTGCTGGGTTCTGGAGGGAGACACGAGAGCTCCCCACACTGCAGGCTTGACTGTAAGTAGCTGCTAAACCCATCCCTTAGCATATCTAAAAAAACCCAATTCTAAGCCATTTCTCAATGCAGCCCTCACTCTGGGATAAAGTTTGGGATTGGTGAAAGTTCTGAAGGACTGTGTGTTGATTTAGAATGTTACCTCTGTAGTGTCCTTACCCTCGTGTGAACTGATCACTGCTTCACCAGCTTCAAACTCAAGAGTGTGTATGTGTATATATATAGAGTTATTCTGCAGTTTGCTGTAGAAAGCAAGTGCAAACTACAGGAGTGACTTTTCTCTTTCTCTCCTTTGTGGTTGAAATGGCTATTTTTCGTACATTCATAATCAGCTGTAGCATCTGACTTCAGCTCCTTGGTGTTTCTTGCAGAAAGGTCGAGAAACCAATGAACCACAGAGAGATTTGAAGCCCAAGTGTCTTTATGGAGGCTGGGTTTGAGTTCAAGTATTTGTTCAGCTCAGGTAACTTAGTGAACAGTGCAATCAACCAGCCACCCTGGTTTCTCCCTTTTCCAGGGCACTGCACGCCTTCTGCACTCGTGGCAGGGCAGGCATCATGGGACAATTGGGATTGTACCTGCTGGAGGGGTCTCCAAGAGAATACACAATAGCTTGTGCTTTTTTTAATGCTTTCCTGAATGTATCTTGCATAACACTGCAAATATTGGTAAAAGATCTTGTTACATTTGATGGAAGTATTATGTAGAGGATGAAAGGAAACCAAGACCACAAAGTCAGCCAATTCCTGGGCAAATGCTAGTATGTCAGTCGTGAACTGCCACACATACAGGTCTAGCTTGCCAATGTTTCCCTCAGACTGACACTGAAGAACTTTATTTTATGGGCTGAACACCTGTTTTAGTGAAGGGGACAGGATCAAGTGTGTCTTCCTAGAGTGTTTAATGGTGTCCGTAAATCAAGAAGAACACAAGTTTACCATGTTTAATCTAGTATGTGTATGGTCTAGTGGTATCCAAAGCACCTCATATTGCTTCTGTGTCCCCATAAACCTCGCTTTGCCCAGCTTGCTCACTGGCACTAAGCTGTGTTGCAGACCTGGGAAGGATGGGTAGCTGCGAGCCTTGGCCGTGTCCCCCGCCCCGGAGAAAGCCTGGCCCAACAACTGTTCCGGCGGCGTTTCCAACACAACCAGTGCCCCTTTTGTTTTTTTTTTACTTTCTGCGGGTCCGGGCGCCTTTGTTGGCAGGGGGAGCTCGTGCGTCTGGGGCACGGCCGTTCCCGCTGCCCGCGGCGGGGCTGAACTTTGCATCCCTGTCAGATAAGCGGCAGGGCTGGCGGCCGCAGACAGCGCGGCGCCGCGAGCTGTGTATGGAGACAGGTCCCTCTGTGCGTTTATTTATTTATTTCTCTATTTCTCTATTCCCCTCGCCCCGGCCGGGGCAGGTGCAGCCGGCGGGAGCTCTGGCGGGGCTCGAACCCGCGGTCCCCGGTCCCTCACAGCGCCCGGCGCGCGCCACGAGGGGGAGGCGGTGGCGGCGGCGCCCCCGGGTCCGGGCCGGCCCCGCCCTTCCGCCCCGCCCGCCCGCGCGCGGCGCCGCGGATTGGCGGGCGCCTTGTGTACACACACGGGCTCGGGCCAATGGCGCGGGGGGGGCGCCTGACGTCACTGCGCGCGGCGGCCAATGGGCGCGGCGGGCCGGCAGACGCCGCCAAGCTTGTGCGGGGGAGCGCGAGCGGCCGCGGCGCGCGGGGCGGGGGGGCCGGGCCGGGCCGGGGGCTCTGAGGGCGCTGAGGGCGCTGCTCCCGCCCAGGCCGGGGCCGCCGGCGCGTCCCGGCTCCGCGGCCTCCTCACAGCACCGGGGGCGCCGCGCCGGCCCGCCCGACAGGCGTCGTCGGCGCGGCGCGGGCGGATCGCTCCCCGCCGCGGCTGCCGAGGGGCCGCCGCCGTCTCGTCGCCTCAGCGCCCAGTCGGGGCCCGGCCCGCGCCGCCGCCCGCCTTCCCCTCCTTCCCGGGCCGGGCCTGCGGGTGAGCGGGGAGCGGGGGGGCGGTGTGGGGGCCGGGAGGGAACGGGGGTAGCGCGTTCGTTCCGCGATCGGCGCTCCCGGAGCCGCGGCCATCGCGTCCCGCCGCCCCCGCCGGGCGGGCGCCCCTGAGGGCGGGAGCGGTGCCCGGCACCTGCGGGCGGGCCCGGGCGGCGGGGACAGCCGGGGCAGCTCCCGCACTGTGGGAGGGCCGGGCGGGCCGCGCCGGGGCCGGGCGGGCTCAGCGGCACCCGGAGTGCCGGGAGCTGGGCCGGGAGCTGGGGCCGGGAGCTGGGGCCGGGAGCTGGGGCCGGGAGCTGGGGCCGGGGCGGGTCTGACCCGCCGCCCTGACCGGACAGGGCCAGCCCGGCACGACAACAACGAAACTTCCCCCGCTGCCTCTTCCTGGGAGTTACGGGCCTGCCCCGGCCCCCGCTGGAAAGGGCTCCACGGCAGAGCTGAACCCGGAGTAAACACCGCCTGTTGGAACTGGGAATGCAAACAATAGGAGGAAAACACGTAATAAGCAAACTTCCTTGAAATGTGGGAGAAAAAGGCAGACGAGAGCGTGCTCCCTCCCTGAGGGAAGGGTGTCACAGCCCGTGCTGTGCTCTGGGGAAACGACTTTGGGTTTCGTTTTCTCTGTAAATTCTTCATTTGACAGAGAAAATGAATGGTTTAAATTGATAGGATTTATCATGCTGTGTAAATTTTTTTTTTAAATTACCACTCGGTCAGTTTTCATAATTTGGAAATTAATCCAATGACTTTTTTGATTCTTCATTAATACTTTTAACAGCTGATTATTTTAGTAACTGCTATCACTGATATAACTTAATTGTCTGACAGAAAACAGCAGAACGTTGGAGGTTGTGTGACGCTGTAGCACACTGCAACTCGATGTGATCTTTGATTAAAAAAATAATTTTATGCTGGTAAAAATGGATGCTGTTAAAAGAGAAACGAATAATTTTTCTCGGATTCTTCACCCTCTCCGAATTAACTTCAGTTAATTGATCATATCCTATCAAACACAAAAAAGGTATTATCTGTATACATGGGGCAAAAGCCTGTGAGATGAACGATGTCACAGGGGGAACCCAGAACTGTTTCACAGCCCATAATTGCGCCAGTGCTGTGTGTACTCCGAGATGTTTTGTATTCAAAATAACGTGCAGGGTGCTAACTACAACACTGAAAAAGCTTGGAAGAGCAAGGAGAAGTTTGAGTTCTAGGAAAGAAAAGACTTGGCAGGAGAGACGGTCATAAGAGGGGGAAAAAATTCTTCTTTGCAATGTGTCTTGTTGTGAAGTGAGTCTGGTGCCTTTAGAAGAGGAAACAGTAACAGGTCAAATGATTTAGTTCTATACTAGGGAAAAAAATGGAAATTATTAAACACTAACAAGATTGTCTCGTGGGTGAATTTAAGAGTGATCTTATTTCACTGTCAGATTATTGGGCCTTCTTTTAACCACTTCCTTTGTACAAAAATCACTAATGCAGCACAACAGAAAGAGACCGTTTGACTCGTACTACACTGATGTGATTAATTTTACAGAGTGATAGGAATGCTCTTTGCTGCAGGAGGTTGTTCTGGCAGCCTCACTGTCCAGAGTGATGAGGGGCAGTTTGCAGTGCAGGATTTTGCCAGCAGCTCTCCAGGCAAAGGGGACACACCAAATAATTCATCTGGGCCAAGGCACAGAGCGTGTTTTGTGGGGTGTCAGCAGTGCAGGACAATTCTTTGTCAGCTCTTGTCTGGAGTCACTGCTGAAGGGGCCTCTGCAGCATCTGCATGTGCTTCCTGAGGGTTGTGATCCCCTCCCAGGGAAGATCTTTCAGTGCTTTGGCTAAACCTGTTACAGGAACAGAAACTCTGACATTACCTCCCCGTGCAGGGTTTCTTGTGTTGTGTGGTTCAAATGGGAAGGCCTTGGCCCTGTGCCTTTGGGAGCTGAGTGTAACTCTCAGAAGCAGCAGAAGAACAGTGACTTGCCATGGACAGGAAGGGCAGCTGCTGTGGGAAATATTTAATATTTAAATATTTAAACTTCTGCCTCCTCATGTGGAGCAGAATGAGTTCCAGATATAGCCAGCCTAATTCAGTTCTTAGATTGCATTTCTTCTGAGGTGCTACCTTAAAATAGTGTTCTTAGGGCTGGCTGTATTGAGTGACAGTTTCTTCAATTGTTTGCCTTTTCAATATACTTTTGGGTGTGATGGTTAAGGCTTTCTCCTCTGCCTTTCTAGTTCCATTCACAGGACAGGACTGCTGATGAAGCAGCAGGGAATCTTGAACTAGGGAAAATAAACAGTCTAGTCTGGTGCAAGGAAATACACTGGTGGATTTTTTGTGTGCAAAGCCAAGGAGTCATTGGAATCACACGGGTTTGTCCCAAAACTTTAGGTATTAGGTGAAAAACAATCCCAGTGTCCTAGTGTGGTAACAGTACTCATACTGTGCCAAGGCTGAAAGCATAAATGCCTGTTGCATGACCTGAGAAACTTGGTATCTGCAGGGAAATACTGTAAAAGGGGCAGCTGTGTAGGGAGTGACAGTTTTATAACAACTTCCTGGATTGATTCTTGACGTGCTTTGTAACATCCAGCAGCAGAACAAAATGGATTCTGGTTTTCCCCTGTTATTTGGTTTGGAGGCTGCTCCTCTCTTGCCAAAGCCCAGGCAGTGCTAAGTGATCTTACCCTCATGGTTTCATTAAAGGAACTTCTCAGCTCCTTGGTCTGATTTCCTGTGTGCAGTGATGGTTTCCAATAAAGGTCTTTACAGACTGTTCAGCTTTACTTCTATGCCTTTTAGTATTTATAGCATAAAAATCAATCCAAGCAAATCAAACTGCAGGCCTACCATAGTTCAGCTGGCAAGACTGCTGTGTATGTTAATATAAACTAATATATTTGCATTTGTAGAACTGCAACAACAGCACAGCCTCTTGGAGCATCCTGCTTCTAGTGAAATACAGAACAGCAATTAAATGAAAAGGGATGGTGTTTGAAATAGTTCTAGATCCAGCTATTCCCTTAGTACTGCTGAAGAAACTCTCTGCCTTTCAGAACAGTTTGCAAAATCCCCAGCCTACTGAAACCACTTCTGAAAATATTTGTCTTTACTGGGACCTGTAGAAACTTTTAGATTTTTTCGCCACTAACTTGGTGATAAAATAATGGTTTATCCAGCTCACATCTAGTGTTGGCTGTCACAGTGGACTCTGGAACTAAGCTGGGAGAAGATGAGTGGGTTTGTTAGTGTGCTTGTCTCAGTCAGTGAGGTGTGCCCTGACCATCAGGTTTTGCTCAAACAGCAGTAAGAGGATGCAGTGGTGGTAGTTGAGACTGCATTATTCCCTCCCTGATCCCTGCTGGGTGACTGTAACACCTGGAGGGTGTATGGGAGGGGTGCTTTGGTAGGAACTCAGAATCCATTTCCCAGGGGTGGTGTCAGCAGATGTTTTCTGTGAGAGTAAGGGGCCATTTTTCATTTACGGGTTTGTTATTGTGAATTTCAGCATGAGATGTAAGTGGATAAAAAATAAATAAGGTCACCTGTTCAAAAAGAAATTAGCAGGTTGTGGTGGGTTCTGGCTGTGAACTTTTAGTGAAGTTGTGTAGAGGAATTCTTCAACTTGGTAGCAGCTATTGTAGTGGTATTTGTGGGAATTAAAATCTTAAAGCAAATGTATCAGTATTTGCTCACTGAGGCTTGTGAAAGCCGATGCCTCAATGCATTAAAAGTCACTTGTGAACCGCAGTGGTCATCCAAGTATTATGGTGGTGACATGACCAGTAATTGTGGATGAGATTAGAAACTGTAAGTGGGAGTGAGCTCATGTCCTCCGAGTGCCATAAAAACCTTCGTGTGGGTTCTCTGTTACTTGGGAGGAAAGAGCTTTCCTTTTCTTGTAAACTTGACCTTGAGACTTGAGAAACACCAGCAACGAATTTCTCTTCTCTTCTATGTGCAATCAAATTGTCATAAACTCCAATTTACAATACCAAATACATTTAAACAGTTTTTTTAAATCAGTACCTTCATACCTCCAGCTGATAATTGTGAGGGTTGGCCCTGCTCACTGCCCAGGCCTGGGTGGCCCCTGGAGCTGTCAGTGGGTCACAGCCCACGGGGAACTTCCCTCTGCAGCCTCTCAGCCCCACTGGTGCAGCTCTGGCAGTGTGAGAGCTGAACTGGTCACTGGGAGCTCGGGTGGGAATGGGAATTGTTGACAGCCTGTACCTGGGGAAGGAAGGGAGAGTGGAAGAAGTGGGTGAGGGTGGAAGATCCCTTTCAGCAGTTTTAGCAGGGGCAGATCTCAGAGCAGTGCAAGGTGGAGTTGTGCCCTGCAGGTCACTTTGGGTGCTGTAATCAGTGCTTGGGAGCTTGTGCATCACTGGAAAAATCCCCTTTTGTCTTTGTACTGAGTTATAACTGCACAAGTATGAAATTCTTTGTAACCTTTCCCCTTCAGTGAATACTGTCATAATCTTCAATCCATGCAAGAGCAGAGCTAACAATGGCTTTAAACTAGAGCAAAGCTTCTAGCAAATTAGAAGGAGAATGTAAGAAATAGCTGCTAAGCCTCTTCGTTGTCAAGTTTTTTATCCCTGTATGACTTGGTGATCTTTAATTAAATGCAAATGTAAAATTGTTTTCAGTTCATTGGATGTTAAGATCCTTCCAGCTGAGGGATGTAGACAAAAGTAAATCTCAGCAGGGTGGTGCAACTGCTCCGTGGATTTGGCAGTGTATAAGTAACTCTAGAAATGTTCCATTCTCCAAACTCATTAGCAGACCAGATTAATATCTGGAGCATTCCCTGATGTATCACACAGTATATGAGCTGGTGGTAGCAAGAAGCTTGTGGGAAGTCTCAGTAGTCAAAAAGGTGCTGTTTTAAGCTCAGCTTAACAAAGACAAGCCAGGGTATTGTTGGCAATGCACAAGGACCATTTTACCCACCTATTTCACGGTCATTCGTACAAATCACTACATTTTTTTCAAATGTCGATCCATTGCAAAAATTAAATTTCTTAAGGCAGAAATGTGTTTGTGAAAATACAGTGTGCTCTCTGCTCTGAAAGGAGGTTGTACCTGGCTCTCTCCACTGAAGCAGTGAAGTCCTAAATGTCGTGCCCTGTGTAGTGGTCAGCTATGGACCAGAAACCCAGTGAGAGAACAGAAGATGAGCTTGTAGATGGGTACTTAAAAAAACCCTGCAGCTGCATTTCTGTCAACTCCAAATGTACCTGTGCTGATAAAAGCTGTATATAAAACTCATACAGATATTTTAGATCATCCTGTTTTAAGTTCTGCTTGAATGTTACCCACTTTTCTGGGATCAAACCCAAGCTGGTTCGGGGAGTTAAAGGAGCCTTCAAAAGTTCATGTGGTTGGGAATTGTTGCACATGTTTAATGTAAGGTTCCCTTTATTTGGGCAATGGGGCACATGCTTCACCTCACTGATTTTGAAATCAGCCCTGAGTGCTGCTCCTATTCCTGGACACAAAGTTTACTGTAGTACTGGCATGACCCTGGGCCTGTGTGGGAACTGCCTGAGAAATGGAGTTACCTGAGGGCAGAGTATCCAGTTCTGGAGGGCAGAGTAGCCAGTTCTGGAGGGCAGAGTAGCCAGTTCTGGAGGGCACAGTATCCAGTTCTGGAGGGCAGAGTAGCCAGTTCTGGAGGGCACAGTATCCAGTTCTGGAGGGCAGAGTAGCCAGTTCTGGAGGGCAGAGTAGCCAGTTCTGGAGGGCACAGTATCCAGTTCTGGAGGGCAGAGTAGCCAGTTCTGGAGGGCAGAGTAGCCAGTTCTGGAGGGCAGAGTAGCCAGTTCTGGAGGGCAGAGTAGCCAGTTCTGGAGGGCACAGTATCCAGTTCTGGAGGGCAGAGTAGCCAGTTCTGGAGGGCAGAGTAGCCAGTTCTGGAGGGCACAGTATCCAGTTCTGGAGGGCAGAGTAGCCAGTTCTGGAGGGCAGAGTATCCAGTTCTGGAGGGCAGAGTAGCCAGTTCTGGGTCGCTGGGATCGGGCACTCAGCACTGTCAGGGCTGGACAGGCAGCACAATGTGAGGCTCAGCAGTGCAGTTCAGTGCATGGACACTCTGGGCACTTTCAGCTAAGGAAGGTTTGAATCCAGCTCTGGATTTTATCCCCGTGCCATGTGTTGTTGTCACCTGTACATCTGCTCAGAGCTGTCTTTGTCCCTGGGATTTGGGATACTCAGGAACCTCCCTCAGTGGTGTCGTGGTAGTCATGTGGATGTGTGCAACATATACAGTCATGTATGTACTGTGTTCATCTGCATGTATGTGTGGGTTGCTGGTCACAACAGTCCAGCAGTGACAATAAACACAGAGCTGGTGTGGATAGTGGGGCTGTGGCATTCGGGATCAGTCCGAGAGTGCTGACTGGGATCCAGTTCCTTTGGTGCCTCAGGATGAGCTGTGTGAGGTCCCTAAAGGGGCATTTCCCCTGCTGTGCTTTGTGCAAACCACTCTGGGTGGTGGCTGCTCATTATTCCACTGCAGTGCTGCAGTTTACACTCACTGAACTCGGGTGTGGGCCTTGCCTGGGTTTCCAGGTTCTTGGTGCTGTGTAAACTTGACTCATCATCACTGCTGTTGTCAGGTGCCAGTCGTTTTCTTCTGATGACACACTGGCATTTTGCTCAGTCTCAACTACAGGCTGGGATCTTCACTTTCAGATTGGGTTCAGGTGGTTTTCTCTGTTTGCACCTTGGTTTAAAGCAGCCATTCTCATTTCAGTTTTGTGTCTCATAGCAGGGAAAACTTTGGGTTCATAGACTGCAGCCTTTTAAGTCAAATAAAAGTGCTTAAACGAAGCTTTTCAACTCACTACTCTTCTCAAATTAGTTTATTTTGTTAAAAGCTTCTGATGTCATTTAGTGGTGAAGTCCCTTGGTTTCCCATAGTTGGGTCTCTCCAATCACTTGTCTGTTATCTGCTAGGACTTTTTTGGAGGCATGAAGTTGCTCACAGTAAAAGCTGGAAAAAGGAAGCTGCACCTGCAATTCCTCCTCATACACATCATGGTGGGAGATCCTTTCAAATGCTTCCCAAGAGCTACTTTCTAACAGCATTATCATACCACTTACTGGGATAGCTGAAGGTGGGCACTTATTTCCCACTCTGGGGATGTGACTTGTTGAACACACTGCTTTCTGAAGTGCTGCATGAAGTGGCAAGCTGGATGTTAGGTGTGCATAAGAGGACTCAGAAAGAAAGTTGACAGATCACTGGAATTTTCTTACAGGGATGCAAAATCTGTAATTTAAATTCCAGAGATTTGCTACCAGAGTTGCATTTCTGTTGTGTGGGATGCCAAGAAGTGAGTCTGACTTGTACATACAGATATTATTTCCACTAAAACTGGTCTTTTTTTAATCTCCATTTCTTCAAAAAGGAGGTGGGTATTGAAATTTTTTTTTTTAGGAACAAGATAGGGAAACGCTTCCTGGGAGCAGGTGGAGTTCTGATAAGTGCTTCATCATTTTGAAATTTTACTGGTCAGAAAACTGAGCCACAATGAAGCAGCATATGTGTAACAGGTGGTCTAAGCCCTGTAGATGCTGTGCATAAATTAGTGGTTTAACACTGAGCCTGTACTGATTAATAAGGAATCTTTTTGTTACCGGTGTCTCCTGAAATCAGCCTTGCAGTACCATAGCTTGAAAGTCAGTATTATGGAGAGGGCTGTGAAGAATGTAAATTAATTTCTAGTGGAAAGGCTCATGTTATGCAGGTTTCTTTTTCCTGAAACGGATCACACTTTGCTCTTAGCTGACCCAGCTCCTTGGAATAATTTTCATTTTGCAATATTCTTGAATAAGTAAATGAAAAGAGTGCTCCTTGGTGATAAAAATCATTCTAGAATATTAAAATATCTCCTTTTTTTAATGTGTTCCATAAAGACTTAATGTCATAACAGTTTGGGTAATTATCCAGTAGTTGTCTTCATTTACAGATGTTTAATACTAATGTAATATTTACATAAAAATGGCACTTGACGTGGTGAACTGCCTGTGGCACTGAGGAGGATCTTTGTGTGGTGCTGGGCTGTGTGAAGCTCTGATTTTGAAGTGCTGCTGATTTGAGAAGGGAGAGCAGGATGAGTGTGGTAAATGTTAATTTTCGAGGGCAGAGTGTTATGTCACATAACTTTATTCTTTTCTGCTCTTGGGTTTTACCCACTGCGTGCATCTCACAGGGACAATGGAACAGCAAGACTTTGGACCATAGAACATAAACATAAGAAGGAGTGTAATGTCATTCAGAAAACAGGTGACTGTTTTCTGGTTTGTTTTGTTTCTTGCCCTGGGATTCAGCTTCAGGATCACAGAAACTTTACAGCAGATCTGGCTTTTAACTTGTGAGGAGAACAGGTACAAACAAACAAACAGTTTTGTTGCAGCTAGAGCTTTTGTAAATGTAATGCTCAGACTGGCTTTTTAGTGTCACTGGCACAAGGGATCAGGAAACAGATGTTCCAGCAAAGCCACAAGTCAGAGTTTACAAAGTCAGACAGTTTGGTTGGCTCCCTGTACCGTGCAATATGTGCCCAACAGGCAGAACGGTGGGAGCAGATCAGAAACCAAGGCTTAGATTGTGGCAGGGCAATCTTAGTTCAGATAAAGCAATCACCGTGTCTGGTGTGCTCTGCACCTGTCTTTGTGCAGCTCCACCTCAGGAGGAACCAGCTAAAGAACAAAAAGGTGGAGGTTGATGTTTGTCTGTGTGGTGCAAGCACGAGCAGCGATTGGGGATGAAGGGAATCTCCATTTTGGGGCCATCTGTGGCGGTTCTTTTGTCTGGACCTGACAAGAGGTCATGGCAGATGGTGGGGTCACAAAGTCTGGCTTCCCGAGCCTGACAAAATGTGTTCATGAAGCTGGAAGAACACCAACTGTTCCTACTGGCTGGAGAGCATTGTGGAGGAGGACTGTGATGGTTTATGGACAATACCTTCTGGATCACTGAGCTTGACAGCAAAGGACTTGTTAAAGATGAACCTGGTTTGCTTAGCTGTAAATGGATTAAACCCGCTCAGCAAATGTGTCCTTAACTATGGTTTGTGTGAGTAAATTGCTTGTAAAGCCTCTTAAAGAAGGAGAGGTCAAACTACATCATGAATTGGGCCAGAGTTGCAGGTGATGTGTTTGGAGAGTTTGTGTGGAAGGATGAGAAGGGGGGGGAAGGAATAAGCACAAAGATCATAATTTTCAGATGCAGTGCAGAAATTCAGCTTTTGCTCTTTGCCATGACCTCTGCAGCCTTGGGGCTCTTCTGGGACTCTTCTTCAGGTTTCAGGATTGCTACACAGATGCAGTGCCCCCTTTCCCCAGGCTGTAAATAGATCTCTCTCACTAGCACATTCTCGGAAGTCAGAGAAAAATCTTCTTGGATGTTCTGTCACAAAAGTAAAATGTACAGATTTGACAGGAGAATATCTTAGTAGAGTGGTGTGGTGTTCATGTGCTGGAGCAGCTGCCTAATCCTGGCTGCAATAAATGGAGGCACTGAGGATTAAAGACAGCTCATTCAGCAGGAAAGGGAAGGCACCTCCATGATCAGTAAAATGATTTTCCACTCCAAGTTTTATTGATACGGTGGTGGTGGAGTGCCCTGTTAGCTGTGCCCACACTGCAGCAGTTCCTGGCACTTCCCTCCAGGGGAGGGGAAGGCACTGCCCGTTCTCCAGTCTCTGATTCCACTCTGGTTTGTAGTGGTGAGTTCTGCTGTGAATGGTTGTGGCTCATATTTGGTAACTAGTTTAGGTATCTTCCTAATTTTACTGAGTTACTCCACACTTGAAGGTGTGAACAGTTCTCCCTCCCTTACACATCCAAATGCAATTCAGATGTCTTTTTTAGTTCATTTTTAACTGCAAGTAGTACTTATAAAGTACTTTCAAAGTGCTTAAACACTATTTCAGGTTAATTCTGTCTTTAAAATGGTTTGTGCTGCCAGCATTGATTTGGAACTTGTCTTCTGGAAGACTTCTGGAAGTTTTCATTTAAAAAAAGAAGTCACTTTTATGCATTTTTCAGTATACCCAAATTTTTATCTTCTCCTGGAATTCCAATATTATCATTCTAATTGCGCAGACTTAATAAAATATTTAAAAGATGAGTTTGAACTGCAATGGTTTTTTCTTGCGTGTTCCCTGAAAATACTGTTTGTTTTCTGTGTATATACATTTCATTAAAAGCTTTCTCCTTTGCTGGTGGCTGAAGACACAATGGAGTGAAGTAATTCACTTCCCTCTAAAAGGACACTCTGCATTGCATGGTTTTAATTAGAAAACATCAGTAATGGCATGATGTGCTTTGTTGTGTCTGTGTACAGGATTTCATCTCTGCCTGTCCCAAGCAGTGAACATTTCTGGTGTGTGGGAAGAGCCTGACTATTGTGGTGGTTGATTTCATCAAAAAATCAGGGTTTCAGCTAAGATATCTCATCAACTTTCTTACAGGGTGTTCATTTGAAGGAATCTGTGAAGATGAGAAGGGATATCTTACGGTTTTCCGAGGGGTAAAGCAATCCTGTCTGACATGACGGCTAAAAATGTAAGTACAACTGTGCCACACGTGTCAATGGCGTGCTGCCAAAGAGCTCTCCACGAAGCAGCACAGCAGATGCCTCCTGACATCCCAAAGGGATGTCAGGAGGCATCTGCTGTGCTGCTTCGTGGAGAGCTCTTTGCATGTCAACACCTAGTTATGTTCCTGATGTTTATGGGTTTATTCTTAAAAATTAAGTTTGCAGAGTTGCAGGGTTTCCATTTGCCTGTTGGCTTCTGCAGTGCAAAACTCTGCTTGTGGAATATTGGTGATGGGTAATTTCACCTTCCATAAAAAAAACCAATCAAAGCAAAGCAGCTGCAAATAATGTTGAGTAAAAGCTGCATATTCTTGGAGATGGGATGTTGTGTATATATAATATACATCGTACCCAGATGTGATTCTGATCACCCTGTCTCATTGGGTTGTTTCATTCTTTGCTTTTGTCATAAAATGTGTTTTTCTTGCCTTGTTTTGTCCTTCCATTCCCATCCGTCCTTCAGGTAAGAAGGCACCAAAACAGAACTGAGAGATGGAGAAAAAAAATGAGCAAACACTTATGGTAAACTTATTTTTAGGGCCAAATAAATAATATGACTCAAGCAGATTTTTTTCAGTAAGGCTGTTAGTTTTGATTGTTGGCTCTGAATTGTTATCCACGTGAAGTTATTTGTTGCTGCTTCTCAGGGTGATTGTCTTGTTGTAGATGAGGTCAGTTAAATGGCTGTGATGGTTCTCCTTTCCCATGTCAGCAAAATAACATATTTATGTGCAAACTGAAGTTCTGCTACAATCTTATGTCGTTTGGATAACTGAAGTACAACATACACCCAAAAAAACCCCTCAAGAACTTTTTTATAATGCCTTAAACATGGAATCAGTTAAATAATCTAAATCTTTCAGAGAATTAAATGTAAATGTTAGAATTTTTATTCTGACATGTACCTCACCCTCAGTGTTTAATTGAAGTGCTGATATGAATCAACAGGGAAATGCAGTTGTAAATCTGGAGCTGAATGTTCAATTGTGAACAAATTGCAGTGGTGTCTTTGAGGATGTTCATCGTAATTATTATCCCTTCCCTGGAGATGAACTGAGGCCCTTTTCTCTAATCTGATATTTATCCCTGCGGCCCCCTGTTCTTTCTCTGAATTTACAATCCCTCCCATTTGTGTTCCCTCTTGCAGAGGCAGGGGGGCCTGGGGAGCAGCTTTTGTTGGTGCAAAGGCAGCAGTGATCCAGGAGTGCTGGCTCGTGGAACAGCCTTCCAGTGCCATTCACCGTGCAATTCCCACCCCTTCCAACCTCTGCTCTAAACCTCTCCTGGAGAACACATTTTCAGTGCAGGGAACCACAGTGGCTCCTTGCCACAAGAGCTTTCCATGCACACAAACCACCATGGGAAAAGATAGCCGGGTGCTTCAGTTTTCCCCATGGATCTGCTCCCAGATCGGCATAGGAGAGGTTTTGCTTCTGTTTTCGTGCCCTTCTTCCCTTGCCCTGCTCCCACCTCGGCGTTCCCTCCCCAGCCCCGCTGCTGCTGCACCGCTGCCACCTGCAGGGAGACAGCGCGGGAATGGGCAGGGAAAACGGGACACGCTTGCTGTCACTGGAAACAGCTCCTGCTGGCACCACTGCCTGCAACAGCCAGAGCACCCTCTGCCCTGGCAAACAGCGATCAGGGTGTGCCAGGAGAGGGCAGGTGGGATACCAACAGCATCTGAGACAAACTGAGGGGCTGCACTCAGCACCTGGAGCGGCCTGATTACAGAAGCACCTCATTAGCACATTTCAGCAGAGTTTTACAGTCAGAGTAGTGCAGTTGGTTAACTGCAGTTAACAACAGTTAATCATTTTCTGTGTGTCCTCTGATGGTGGAAAAATCCCGATAAAAGCAGTTTCACACAACGCCCTGTGCAGTTTTTCCCTTACAGAAATTATTTGCTGAATACAAGTTCTTTAGTGGAACCAAGAGACTGAAGGCTTGTAGTAGGTATTTTTTATTCTTGTGTAGTTTATTTTAGTTACTGTTTAATTTGTATAAAATTAAGCGATGTTCTAATCTGAGATTATTGCAATGCTGCAAGCGGCCTTAGCATGGGTTCCGTTATTGCTGCATAATCTGTAAAATAAAGCAGATATTTGATCCTTGGTCCTGTAATTGTTTTCTTTTAACTTGGATACCAGGTCCCTTTGTCCCAGTTACTTACAGAAGTGCTCAGATTTTATATTGTTTTAAAAAGAGATTTTTGGTGGTTAGTTTAGTTTAGTTGCCTGATGCCCCAGCAGAGCTCAGTCCCTCAGTGCTTCTCCCAGCCTGGAAGCAAAGCAGGGTGCTTTGTTGGGCAGAGGTTTCTGAGGTGGTGTGAGCAGTAATGTGCTGGACCTGCAGGTGCCTCCCCATGCCCTGCTGCTGTTGGGGTATGAGCATCTCATCCCATCTCCTCCCTCCCTCGGCCAGCAGCTGTCAGCTTACATTTCTCTGCACCAACTGCACCTTTCTGTGCTTGGTGTACCTGCCAAAATCTGAGCTGCACCGTTCTGTGGATGATTTAAGTTCTCCATGTATCTCCATGTACCCTCAGGGTAAATGTATTTACCTCTTGCACAGGGGGTAAGTCAGTTAATCTCTGGAAGCTGGGAATGTGTCTGAAATGTGTGAACAGTCACACCCCAGACCTGTAGGCCCTGTGCAGATTAATGCCGAGGTTCTGGCCATCAGGGGGGTTTGTGCTGTGTTACTGGTGGCAGCTGCTCCATGTGGTTTGGAGGGGACAGTGATTTACACCACGGCAGGCAGAAGGGGCTGCCTGGGTCATGTGTAGTGCAGTATCAGAATATTCAGGGGATTTTTGAGGTGAGAACTTCACATGCACGGTGTAAATGTCTGGAATTCTTTGCCTTGAATCTCATGCTCTTGTTAGACTCTACTGTCCACAGAATTGTGATGGTTCTAATGCAAAACAGATTAATTTCATAATATTGTTAATTGCATATTAGAAAACAAAGGTTTATCGTGTTTTAAGAGTTCAAAAATGTTTTGTTCAGGTTGGTGTGACTTCCACAAATGGAGATTTGAAAGGATTTATAGATCAGAACCAGAGTCCAACAAAAGGTAAGAGAATTCTATTTGCATGCATAGAAAAGAACCACACATTAAGACTTATTTCACTGTATGGTTGGGTCACGTTTGGGAGTCTCAGAATTCCAGTGGTGATGCTTTATTTACTGCCATGTTGGTGTGCAGGAAGGTGTGCTGAGACACCTCACAGGTAGCTGCAGACTCTCTCTGTGGCATCAGCACCACGAGAGGAGAGTTATGTTAGGGAAATTTTCTGTCTTTGTGTCACTAAAAATGTGTAATTAAAATAGCTAATTACTTGGCCCTTGCACTCCAAAATTGCCTCCTCTGCTTTCCTTCTGTTCACAGGCTTAGGTTTCAAGGTCTCTTTTTGTTCCCAGTTTTCCCCTGGCCCATCTGAAGCAGTTACCCTTTGTGCTGTTGCAGTGTCAGTTGGATCAGTCTGGAGGGAGAGGGGAGCAGCCACAGAGCACTGGTCTAGCACCAGGCTGCAGGAGGGAGGAGATGTTCATCATAACTTGCAGAGATTGCTTTGGCTGGGAGCCCTCACTTTTAATGCAAGTTCACAGGGAGCTTTGTTTCAATCCATCTTTTTCTTAGGCAGCCCCTGTTTTTTATGAAGCCCTGACTGGGGTTTAGGGCACAGGGCTGCTCTAGTGGAATAACCTTGTTGATGGTGTCAGTGCTTGAAGAGACCTGCTAAAATGACCCAGACATCAGAACTGGTTACCCATAGGTGTGTGCCTGGTACTTTGGGATTCACAGCTGTGAACTCCTGTAAATTTGTCTCAAATTGAGCAATAAATGACTGAAAATGTTCTGGTCAGTGTAAGCCTAAAGTACACTGAAATATCCTCTGCCCCATTTTGCTTTCCCTTTTCTGCAGATCTCTTTGATTTCAGGTGTTTCCAAATATGGATGTGCTTCTACACACTATGGAATTTTAAAAGTTAGTTTTGTAGCCCAGTAATTTTATGCAATAAATACACAAATAAATGTCCCAAGAAAATATTTGTAATTAATAGCATGATAATAATTCAGGTTTTCTGTAGGCTGTTATAATACAGTTTATGTTTTAGTGTAATAAAGGATCCTGAGGACACATCACATATGTTATTGCAAAATACCCTGATGGACTGCTGATATTTCACAACTCTGGACTCGTTTTTTTTTGCTACAGGCTGTGTTAATTTAATTTAATTTAAATGGCTGTTCGTGGAGCCACTTTAAAAATGTGGACACTCCGAATATAAAATCCAGATTGCCAACACTTCCCTGGTGTTTTGTTTGGAAAGTGAAAGGCTGTTTTTGTTGGTGTGGGCATTGTGTGGAACCCCAGCTGTGATCTCCTTCAAACTGGCTCTGACAGCTTCCATAGATCCTGCAGTGGACATTGCTCCTGATTAACTCTGCAGCTGAGCTGCAGACCTAACAAATTTGGTTATACTGGCAGGAAAACCACAACAATCTCCTTGTCTCCATGTATTTGTACAGGAGTGCCTGTTGTTTGGGTGAAGTTGAGCTCTTTAGGGTTCACAATGATTTAAAGTGAGCCTTGTGGGATGATCACTGTGTGCATGTGAGTGTACATGCACATGGGCATGAATAACTTTATCTGTGACTGCTTGAAGCCGAAGATCATTTAAATTGAACTTTTCTTCGTGCATGCAGGTAAAAATATATTGCACAAATGCCAGGAGGAATGTTATGTAGTGATGATGTTTTTATAAATATGAAATTATAGCAACCCTGGGTTTCTCTCCGTGAGAAACAACAATAGGGCTGAGGGATGGGAAAATAATTCATTCAGAAGCAAAATGCTTTTGTTCTGAGAGAAACATGCACATGTGCACTGGCAGATTTCTGCTGGGTTTGCCTCAGTAAGAGCAGGCTCAGTTTGGGGTGGCTTTATGTGGATGGCAGCTGAAGCTCCACCATGAGAGCTGCAAGCCCATTCCTTCCCCATGTGCTTGCTATTCCATAGGTAAATGGGAATAATGGCACTGCCCTCCTTTGTGCCTTGGAAGTGCTGCTGAGGAACATTATATAAGAACTGAGTATTCTTATACAAATCATTCTGGTTTGATCCATCTGGGCTGAGCTTGCTCATCCATGCAGGGCGATTGCCGTGACTCGAGGCTGATGGCTCTCATGGTGCTCAGCTCATCACTGTACCCACTGCTGCTGTGCCTGGGACATGAATCTGCAATCTGTCCTGTCCCCAAAGGATGGGTGTTGTTAAGAATTGGCATTTATTTAGAATCTGGATGTGTTTAAAGCCTTTACAGTTGCTTTGTGATATAATATATATATATATAATAGCCTTGATGGTATTTCTGCTTTCAGTTGAACACAGAGATCTGGTGAATGTTTTGTGGCATCTACTTCCTCCTACTGCTTCTGTGCTGTTTTGTAAATAAGACTTGAGGAGATTGCTCTTTTTGGTGTTTGCTGTTCTGTAATGCCACTTTGCCTTCAGAACTTCAGAAATAACCAACTCCTCAGCAAACACAGGTGCCCTGATCTCCAGAACCTGGTGTGCAATACAGCATCTCAGCAAGTGCCTGTTCCACCAATAATGTTTGTTAAATATTTGTGGCATTTCAGGTTACATGAGCATCTGGACCATACTGCTGTGTTTGAGAAAAAGAAAACAACAGGGTGGGGAATATTTTATTTATAAGTGATAAAGCTTTGCTTATTTTTCAACTGCTGACAAAGAACAACCTTTGTAAAATTGTGGTAAAATTGTAACATTTGGTTGTTCTTTCTTTCTGCCCACCGTGGATGAGAGAGATCTCACTCACTAAGAGAAACTGGTCCCTTTCTATCCTGTGTGCATTTACAAATCTACACATTCACATGTTTATGTTTACCCATGAAGAAATTTAAAAGGAAGAACAAAGGCAGGGAAACATTTCTTCAAACACTTGATCAACTCTTAAGATGGTTTGGACAGCGCTGCTGCCAAATGGGGGATTTGTGGAGGGATTAAAAGATGAAACCCTTTTTTTATTGACAGCAACTCCAGCCAAAAAGACATTTAAACACAGCCCATGTGTAAGCTGCTGACTTTTTGAAATCAAGATCAAGCAATTTGAATAACCCTGGTATTTCCTGAAGTCGCCCTAATGGTGACCACGTAAATTAATCTGGGGAGCCCTGTAAATGAAGGCACAGTGGCTGCCAATTGTGCTGCTGTGCTGAGTGCACAGCAAGTCTGACACATCTCACTCTGATTCTGTGAAACTCGACATTGCAGTGTCTTGCAGGCCAGGAGGTGTTGTTGGGGACAGCTCTGTGGTGGAGCCCTGGGGTAGAGCTGGAAGCCAACCCCGACATTTCAGAATTTACTGCACTTTGCCTTGTGCCCCTCTGCTGTCAGCACCAGGGAAAGTCATTCCTTTCTTTTCCCTGGTGAGAAGAGGGACAAGGAGATCAGCTTTCTCTCATATGAGAGCTGATCTTGGAGATAACGGGGTCAAAAGTTTCAGCTGCAGCAGAAAAGAGGAAAATTCCTCCAGCAGTAGTGGGAGTGACACATCATGGATGGCAAGAGGGTTTGCAGTGGATTCTGAGGAGAACATGCTGGCACAACTTGGGAAATCCCGGGCAAAATCCTGTAGCAAAACTAAAACTGACAAGTAGGAGAACTATTTTGGGCTCAGAATGGGAGCACAGTGGATGTAAATCATGAATTGCTGTTTTGTGCACTCGGTGCTGCCTCACAAAAGATGTTTCATAACAGAGCAAGGATTTCCTGGGGGGGCATTGTAAGTTTGTTTTTCTAGGTGAGGGAGGTGACTGAATCATTTATTCATTCTATTGAATAGAAAAGCAAGCAGTTTCTGAACACGTTTTCAGATACAGATCTGCCTTTTGGAAAATTAAGTAGTACTGTTACTCCAGGTGCCAGAGGAATTTACACAGAACAAGAAAACCTCCTTATCTCAAATTGTATGTATTTCTCATATCTCTGATTTTTTTTCTAGAGGAGACACTTTGCATATGTCTACATCTTTCCTACTTCTGTGCTGTGACTACAGAAGATAAAATCCTTTTTTAAGTACTCTTTTTTATCAGTTGTGTTGCTCCTGCCTGGTATTGCAGAGAAATCACATTACTGACTGTATGCAGGAGCCTCTGGTGCAGGCAGAGAGGAATGGGGCAGGCCAGGAAGGTTTATGGATGCATGTTTTCTGCACGTGCTTATGGTTATAAAGAGGATTTGTATGCTGGCTTCTTGCTGAAGTATTGTCATTAATTTTCACTTCTGATGTTGAGGTATGGCAGGCTGTGTGCTCTTCATCTTAGGCAAGAATAAATGTTTCTGAAAATGAAATACGTGTAATTTTAAAGGTCAAATAGCAAAGGTGAAAGGCCTGGGGTCTGTTGTGTGATGGGGTGTTTGCAGAATGAGACAGGAAAGCTAATCTGGTTCCAGAGGGTTGGTGTGAGAATTTGCCAAAGTGTTTTTCACAGGTTCCAAAGGCAGTGATTTAAACCTCTCTAATTTCCACTCTCTTTAGGTAATATCTCAGTCATTACACTGCCAGTTTCCAGCACCAACTCTCCCACTAAGATTTTGCCCAAAACCTTAGGACCACTCAACGTGAATGTTGGACCCCAGATGGTAAGTGTTGCAACCCCGCCGATGCCAACTTGTTGTAACTGCCTGTGTGACTTCCTGCTGGTGTAACAGCAAAAAAACCCCAAACCATTGAGAATGCTATTGCTGCTCTCTGAATGTTTTCAGTCATGTTCTCACCAGTGAATCTCCCTCCAGCATTGTCAGAGAGTGCCTTGGATGTGCCACTAGAGATCTAACTGGTTGAAACTACTCTTCCTTTCCTGTCAGTGATAATGTGTACGGGCATATATTGATGTTTCAGAGATTTGGGGTGTACTTTTGAGAAAAAATTCAGGTTTTCTGGTGGCCAGAGAGCTAAAAAAGCAATACCTAGAAACGTGAAGAGTGTTGCTGGAGCATGTGCCCCGTGGCACTGCTGGGACAGCTCTGCCCCAGGAGATGTTTGTGAGTGCTGTAAATAGCCCAGAGCAGGGGAGTTAATGCAGGTCCTGCTCTTACAAGTGACTTCTCCAGGCCCTGCCTTTGGTTTAGGTGAGCCCTAGTTACAGTTTAAGTTTTGTAGCAGATATAGAAGTTGCAAAAGCTGCTGCCTGGTGTGAGACATGCAATTTTTAGTATTTCCTTTTCATTTTTTTTTATTCTGCAGTTTTGCCAGGATAGATCTGTGTCCAGAAAGCATTTTCTTATGAAATAGCCACTCCAGCAGTGTCGGTGCTGGCTCCAGGGGCCGCCAGGTGGCACTGCAGTGTGGATATCTGCTGAATACTTGGATAAGTTAAATTATAAAGGAAACTACAATGTTTAGTACAGTCGGTGCTCAAAATGCTACTTAAAAAATAAAGTAAAAATAAAGTTGTAATAAATGAAATAAGGTATCCGAGTAAACAGTGCTGTCCAAGAAACCTTGGTGTGAACCTTGTCATACTGGAATCAAAGTAATTAAATGTGTTTTATTTTAAAGATTCAGTAATTAATGCTGTTTGATTTTTAAATACCATCTCAGTTCTCCTGGTGACCTACTTTTAAGAGTGAACTTGGGTGTGATTTAAAAGTTGAGAGCAGGTGTCTTGGTGTTAACCACTGCACCTGCAATTTCCCCAGGTTTGTGTAAATGGCAATTCTGTCCACCCTTCAGACTTTACACTGAGTTCCACAGGCACAGTGCTGTATTATCAGCTTGTCAGAATGCCCTGGGAGCTTGTGAGTGCTGGAAACTGCAGGGAACACTTTGCCTGCAGCTCAGTTTGTCTTTGGTACCAAAGACAAGAGACAAATCCACTGGAAAGAAAGAAGTTTTTATTGATTGCAGGGATCAAGACATTGCCTGGATGTACTGGTGGAGAAAAAACTGGGTGTCTGTAGGTACAGATCCTACCTGCCATACCTAGGAATTGCTTCTCTTTGGCTAGTTCTATGTGAATAATACAGCAATGGGGTACAGTTAGAAAACTTACCAGTGTTGTAATTGCTTTTCTGATGATATCTCTGTGTTTTGACTGCAGCTTGCTTCTGGTACAGAATTATCACTGCATTTCTTAGTGCAATGCTGATGAATTTTAGGCTGTGGTAACCTCTGTTTTCCTAAACCAGCTGTGTTTTTTCTTCCTAAATTCTTCAGATCATAAGCACCCCCCAAAGACTGACCAGTTCAGGGGGTGTTCTGCTCGGGAGTCCCTACAACCCAGCAATGGTCACCCAGACACACCTCACAGAGGCTTCAGGCTGGCTGCCAGGGTAAGGCTTTTGCCTTGTTCAGAGGTGTCTGAGGCTCTGTTCTGCTCTCTTCTGTTGTTTATACTATCTCCCTACAGGGGGAGAGACTGTCTAAAGCACTTCAAGAGGCAATTAAGAAAAAACTGTAATGGAAAATTTTGAATTTTATCAGTGTGGTATTTCTATTACTATTTTAGATTAGCAGCAAGTTATGTAGGGTTCTGAGGTACTGCAGAGTAACATGAAGTTCTTTATCTCTTCTAAATAAATCTGGTCTTTACAGTATTTCTTGGTACTGCTGATCTTAGCTGTATCAAAATAGAGATGGAGAACTTTGCCTCTGAAAAAATAATTTGTTTCTGCATCTAGGTTAATTTTTCTAATCAGTGATGAAGGTCAGTAGTACCTTTTCAGCTTTGCACATGAGAAATGGAGCATCTAAGAAACAACTGCTCTGTCATATTCCTGACCTTCCCAATCACTGTTCCCACCACAGAGCTGACAAACTGCAGGCCCAGCTGAGCAGTTCTTAAGCTTTTCTTTTTTTTCTGACTTGGTGTTCATTCCCTGAAATACCTTTTGAATGCACTTAGTTCTGATTTTATTTGAAAAGGGAGCTGTCAAAGATTGCTTTGTTTCTGCGTATTTTGTGAAATGTGGAGGCCAGGCAGGTGTTCTTTCAGTACCCAGAGGAGGGACAAGCTCTGCTATCTGCTCACAACAACTTGCTAAACCAGAGAATCCACCCCCATCACCTTCTTAAGCATCATCCCAACCCCGTGAGGGGGGTTCCCAGAGCAGCCTGGCTGCAGAGCATCAGCCTCCACCACCAGGAGAAGCACCAGCCTGTTGTTTGAGGACTGGCACAGTCCAGACACGGGATTTCCAAAAAACCTGGCTCCTGGTTCAGCCCCAGGAAGGAGCGAGGTGACTCCAGGCAAGCAGTCAGCACTATCCTTGCAGGAGCCACACCACAGGTCATGTTTTCATGAGCAGCAGAGTGAGGAGGGTCGGTGGTGTTGCTGAACGGGGCAGGGAGCCCTTGCTGAGGAAGGTTCCACAGGATTGCCATCCACACTACTTGCTCTGCCCATCGTTTACCCCCCAGATTCCAAAATAAATGGGCTGAGCATATCATTTCCCAGGGCTCCCCAAGCCCCCAGCAGTCGGTGCCCAGAGCAGGGGCCAGCTCTGCCCCTGCTGCAGGGCCGTGGAGGAATTTTAAACAGGAATTTCAGAGGAGCCCAGCTTCTCCTTTTTGATGGGCTTTGGTTATCTAGCTCCTGTCAGCACTGTTGCAGCTCCAGGTGGAGTGACTTACCTAGATTTATGTGGGCAAAGCATGGTAAAATTGGGAATAGAACTTGTCTGGCAGCGAGCTCCAGCAATCTCCTCCAAAAGCCCTAACCCCCTTCTCTCAGATTTTGTCAATCTCTGCGTGTCAGATTTTTCACTTTTGGGAAACATGGAACAGCAAACACCAGACCCAGCCAGGCCCTGCACAGGGATTTTAGTGGCCTATAAATATAATGCTATTTTCACCTAAAGTTTGAATTGTCTTTTCTTAGGGAGCGAAAACGGACTCAAGAAATTATAGAGTCAGATTTTTCCGAGAGGTGAGTGTTGCTGAACATGGATTTTATGTGCAGGGTTTTACCTGTTTTATTCAGGTCTGCCCTTCAGAGAGAGGAGTGTCCAGTTCCTTTTCCCTCCTTCCCATAAGAGCTGTGTGGATGTTACTCCTTGTAGTTATAATTCATTCCTTTTAGCTTTATTGCTTCCTGATAAATACATTTGCTCTTACAGGTGATACCAGGAGTTGTGAAAAACAAGCAGGTTTTCAGAAACAAGATTGTTCTGGTTTTCCATGTGACAAATACCTGTAAACAAATGATCTTTGCTTCTGAAACTTTTATTTTTTGAAAGCATTCAAGGTGGTTTTATTTGTTTACCTGTTGAGGTTGATCAAATTGAATATCTGTGTAGGGATTGGTTTTTTTAATCTTCTGGTGTTCCTATTCTCTTTTTTTTTTCTTCTGTGTTCTGTTTTCTTAAATACATTCTAAATTTTGGAAGCCATTCTTTTATGTTAATATTTTAATATTTCCCTTAGCTTGTTACTGCTAACAGAACTAGGCCTTTTTCTGTAAAATAACAGATCTCCCTATTATCAAATGAACCTGTCAGACTGTAATTAAAAAAAAAAAAAACCAACAAACAGCCAAACCCACTTTTTAAAGGCTTGTGTTGTAATACACATCCAAATCCAGTCTGTGTGAGAAAACCAACTGCTCCTGGTTTTTTTTATTACTACTATCTAAGTTCTTGCTTTTCTGGAAGAAGAAGGTGAATGGAAAATAACCCTGACAGTTGCCAGTTGTTAATTTGGCACCGTAAAACCCCAGGAATATGTTCTTACTCTCCACAAGGGAAATTCTTGTGCCTCTGTCCTGACTATGATGGCACACAGCTCATCCCTGATGGGCAGGTTTATTTTATTTATTGAGCTGTTTTATTTATTTATTTATTTATTTTAAAGATTTCCAGAGGGGTGTCTGAGCCTTTCTATTTTAGGCACACACAGGAGAGATCCCCACAAATCTGGGTTCCAGGACTTTAACACCCTGTGAGATTTTCCTCTTTTTTTTTTTTTTGGTTGTTTTGTAGTGAAATTACCTGGAGATGAATTCCAGGTCTATTTTTAAGCATCTTCCCACAGCATGTGTTCCAATACTGCCCATGGAGAAACAGCCAAGGAAAGGGAAAGGGCTCCAGGGCACTTTTTTTGCCAACTTGTAAGAAACAAGAAACTGATGCAAAAAAAGCAGAACACTTTTGTTTTTTATTTAAATAGTACAGATCCCTGTTGCAAAAGGTAGACCCTGTTAGCTGTGTGACAAAGTAGCTTATTATTAACATTCAGTGCCATAAAATAAAATTTTTTTCTTTCCAGTAAGAGAAGCAAGAAAGGAGATAAAAATGGGAAGGGCCTGAGGCATTTTTCAATGAAAGTTTGTGAAAAAGTTCAGCGGAAAGGGACAACTTCCTACAACGAAGTGGCTGATGAGCTGGTGTCAGAGTTCACCAACTCCAACAGCCACCTGGCTGCAGACTCGGTAAGCAAAGAGGGGGGGAAATTGTTGTCCCATTACAGATTTGTTTTGTTTATCCTGGGCTTCTGGTCCTTCTGTCCTGCCACAGTCCCTGCTTTCCTTCACTTCCTTAACTGCTTCTCAAATAGAATCCTCAGAAATTCAAAAAATATTAAAATGAATTAAATTACTAAATCTAATAAAATAAATAAATAAAATAAATAAATTAAATTGATAGAATATAAATTAATAAAAAATAAAGTTTTTTTCAGAGCATTTGATCTGCTCTTTTGGCATTTTGGCCTCTACATACCCAGGTAGATGTGCTCAGTTGTGTTTCCTCTGGAATTCCTTTGCTGTAATCGATGCTGACTTGTTTTCTCAGCAGGCTTATGATCAGAAGAACATCAGACGGAGAGTTTATGATGCCCTCAACGTCCTGATGGCCATGAACATCATTTCCAAGGAGAAGAAGGAAATCAGGTGGATTGGCCTTCCCACAAACTCAGCTCAGGAATGTCAGAATCTGGAGGTAAAAAGGGAGGGGAAATGGGAAATCCTGCTGAGTTTCCAGGGGGTGATGATGGAGCTGCTCTTCTTTACAACTGATTGGGTTTGATTCTTGCACACTGTGAAAATACAACTTTTGATACTGGAATAAACTGAAAGGATATGTTTGATGAGCTTAGTTCAGCTTTGTTTATTTAGTATATGTCATGTGAAGGTTTTTAAACCCCAAGCTGTTATACCTAAGCAAAAAGAACAGTGGTGTGAGAGCTTGAATTAACCAGAAAGTCAAAAGAATAGAAGAGCAGTTCTCTATTAATATGTACTTGGAAATTAAATGGAAAAGTAATTCCTGCTGGGGTGTCAGATACTAGTTATGAACTGCCAGAGAAACAAAAAGGAAGTTTTACCTATGGGTTATTTCCAGTATTTTTCCAGCAGGCTAAGAGTTACAGTTGTTTTTTGCAGGGATGCCAGCATTTATATGCACAAATGCTGCTTGTCCTTCAGGCCAAATGTGCTATAAATAAACCCACAAGTCACTGTATTTACTGCAGCCTGCTGTAATGGCTGTCTGCAAACACACCCTAACATTTCCTACACTTGTGCCACTTGTGCATTATTAGGTATTTCACAGGTGGGTGGTGCCTTTCCAGGCAGAACAGCTCTTTGTGTGCACTCATTTACATCAGTTGTCTTTCTAGATGTGGTAATAGAAAAGCTTTTACTGTTCATTACAGCAGCTTGGTAAATACACCCACCCAAGGGGGTGCATGTGCTCAGTGATTATACTCCAGGATGGCTTTTTTAAATTATGGATTAATTCACCTTTTGCATACATTCAGGGGAATGTATTCTCTTCAGTGCAGGTTATTGTTACAAACATGGAGCTTGAATTTCATTGTGTTATCATCAGTGATCATACCTGATTCACTGTTTCAGGCTCCAATTTCCTGTGCACAAAATGGAAGCCAGGCTGTTTCTTTTTTTAAAATGTTGCTTCCTCTGACATAATAGAAAATAATGTAAAATAAAGCTGCATTTTTATGGTGTGAAAATCAGAATTGATTTTGCTTTTAAAGCTGTGCAAATTGCCAACTCTTCTTACAGTGTAAATCCTAATAAGATTACCAGTACAAAAAAAAAAATTGTTATATAGAAACCGTGCCTAAATGATATTTGTACTGTTTATTGGTTTTAAGAATCCCAGGAAAAAAAATAAAAGTCATTTATTGTGCTCTGAAGGAAGCATTTTAAACACTGAAGTGTGTGAGGAGGGAACCACCACAAAGAAACACCCTAAATAGGACAGGGGGTTGGGCCAGCTAAGTTTTAAAAGTCTCATAATAATGGATTCCAGACTGGAGATAAAATTGTTGACAAAGAAAGGAATTACAGTTTGCCAGCCCTGGTTACTGGAGAAACTCGCATGGCCAGGCAATTCACCCCATTTTCAAAGAAAGCCTTTCAGTTTGGCACAAGGGAACCGAGGAAATATCCTGATGCATTTCCATTTCTCTTTCTTTTAAGATAGAAAAGCAGAAGCGGATTGAAAGGATCAAACAGAAGCGAGCCCAACTGCAGGAACTGCTGCTGCAGGTATGTTTAATTCTATTTTTTTTCTGTAAATGAAAGCACATTTCCTAAACCCACCCATTTTCATCCAGATGTAGTCAGAGGAATCAGTAGACAGCGAGTGGTGTCACAAACAGCACCTGTTTGTTTAATAACTTTCAGAGAAGAATTTCAGAGCTAATTCTTTTGAGAGAGACAAGTGGGTGATAAAGGAGAGGGGAAAGAGGACACAGATGGTGGAAGAGGGGAATTTGGTCTGAGGTGATTATGCTTAGAAAGTACCAGAGAACAGCTCTGACTCCAGTGGTTTTTCCAGAGGAATGGGAAGCATTCCCAGCAAGCTTTGGTGCCCCTTCAGTGTTTCTTCTCCAGGGAGTGTGAGGGGGGCACAGGCAATAGGATATGTGTGAAAAATGTGCCTGTCACTTCTGTTCCTGGTGAGCTTCACTAATGCAAAGAGAAAGTCAGGCCACAACTTACTTTTTGACAAAATAAGGTATTGAGAGTTGGTAAATACACCTATGACGTGTCATTTCCTGCAAACACTGCTGTCTGCTCTCTTATTGTCGGTGATGGTTTTTTTCTTTCTTTCTTTTCACAGCAAATAGCATTTAAAAACTTGGTGCAAAGAAATCAGCAAAATGAGCAGCAAAATCAGGGCCCTCCCTCTTTGAACTCCACGATACAGCTGCCCTTCTTGATAGTCAACACCAGCAAGAGAACCATTATAGACTGCAGCATATCCAGTGACAAGTGAGTGTTTGTGGGAGCAATTTGTAGAGTTTTGTTTTCTTTGTGGACCGGAATTTTTCTGGTTTACTAAAAGTAATTATTGTATTTACATTTGCAACTGTCACTTTAGGGGGTTGCACAGAAGAAATAACTGAATGGAATCATATCCCAGGCCAGCATCTCCTTTCCAGGGAGCCAGGGGGTGCTGCTTCTGAATATTTACTGTGTTTCTACACAAGGTGACCCATGTGACACAAAATAACATCCCAGAGGTGATGATGATAACACCTTTGAAAGTGGCTCTTTTAGCACCAAAAAAGGTGGCACTTTTAGTTCTTTGAAGGAAATGACATAGGAATTTGAAAGACTGTCTTTGTAAGCAAACTGCTGTGGTTGCATTCACATGAATTTGGAATATTGCAGTTACATAACTGTGGTGCTCCTCATCCTGTGAAAATGTGGCTGTGGGGTGAGGTGCTGCTACTTGAACTGCTAATTGGATCACAGCAGTTCATTAGCTGAGAATAGCTGGCTTTGCTTTAATACTGTAGATTACAGATTTCATCACTCCTGGTGTGCAAAGCCTGGACTGAACTGCCAGGCAGCAAAAATAGACAGTCTGTAGTGACCTGAGCACCAACATGCAAACCAGCAGTACTATTGGGAGGGGAATTTTTGTAGGAAATTGGACCAAAGTCCAATACATTCTCTGACACACCTTTTGGAATGCTCTCATCAGCACTGCAGTTCACCCAGCTGGGAATTTTAGGATCCATTTTGATTTAGCATAATTATATCCTTATTTTATAGCCACACTGTACAGTTCTTTCTGCACTGTTGAACAGGGCTCTTCCTCGAGCTTTAAAGCTGTTAAAAAGTTGAACATTTCCTCCTGGAGCTTCAGAAGTGTTGCTTTGCAGCTGTCAGAGGTTAAACTGGGATCCAGAGCAGTGGCAGCACACCTGTAACAGCCTCCAGCTGTCCAAAAACACTGCTGCTCAAAGAGTCAGCACCCCAGAATCACTTCATTTATATAACCTGCTGTGGTGTGACTGTCACCAAAGGTCATCAAGGGTATGACCCCAATTAACCAGCTTTCCACCGGGGGTGTTGTTGGTGCAGCTGATGGGTGGCAGCAGCAGTATGGAGATGAACAGTGTCAGGACCTGCTCTGGTGTAAGCTCTGGGACATTTAACTGTTTATTAGGGCAGTTTTAGCAAAAGAGGGCCCTCAGTTTGGAGAGTTCCCATCCTGGAGTTTATTGGGGAGCATTTGTGCTGTTTAACCCCATTACTGCTCAGCCTGAGTGCTTGTCCTGCACTTGGTTCTCCAAAGGGATTCATTTTTCTTCCTTCTCCAACTGACATTTATACAAAGCACTGCTGTGAGTCCAGAGAAGGGCAAAGCTCCCAGAATTAGCTACTCAAAATTGTGTTTACAGAGCATCTTCTGAAGGAAAGTAATTGTTTGGAAAAGTCTTACAGATAGGGGAGATGTATCATGAGGCACAAAGTTTGTGTCCTCTGAGGTTTCTCCCAGGCAAGAACTGGCTTTACCCAGCCAAAACAGAAGGAAATTTCTCCCAAATAAAAAATGAAGAGGTAATTGGGCAAGTTTTGTTTAGAGTTTGAGAAGGTAGATGGGTGCCAAGCAGCATATTGGGAATGGCATTTCCAAAGTTAGAGTAGGAAAAGCAAAGTCGTCAGATTAAAAGGAAGTAGTTACAAATTATATTGGAAAGATGAGGCACATGAAGAAGTCCCACTTAAACTGGAATAATATATTTAGTGTATATGGTGCTTCTACATAAATGCTCTCAGTCCTAGGAAAAAGAAGAGGTAAAAAAAAAAGGAAGCAGAATATCTAGTTTTAAACAAGCACACAAACACAATAGATGCATCAGAAACCTGGAAAATGAGAACATCTCTAATAGGAAATGCAGAATATTTTGCCATTGGAGATACAGTGCTGTACTTTGGAGAGATGTGGGAAGTGGGCTCTTGTACCCTATCAGAAAGAACTGTCTGTGAGAGCTGAGAGTCCAGATTAAAATCACTGCTGATCAGATCTGCACTTCCCATGGCAAAGGGACAGGAAGTGTACCCAAAATTTGTGTCCATGCTGCTGTTGTCCTCTGGGCCAGCCTTCAGTGCTAAGATGGCAGCCCAGTGGCTCATTCTGTGACAGCTAAAGTGGATTCCTCAATAACAGCCAAAATAATGCTGGGAATTGCTAGAAAAGCCAGTAAGGAATACACTGGAAACCGAGGTGCACACAGTGCTCTCCTGTCTGCAGTGCTGTCCACCCTCCTGCTCCTGGGAAAGTACAGCAAGAGCAGGAGGGAGATGTGGGAGGGGAGCTCTGCAAGGCCTTGGACAGGAGGAACAGATGGGCTCTTTGGCCTGGAAAAGAAAGGGCTGTGGATTCACAGGTGTCTCTGAAATCCTGGGGAATGTGCAGACAGAACACACCACGTCCCCTAAAGGAAATCCTCCAAGAGCTGCTGACAGCAAGAAGGGCTTGCTGTGTCAGTGACTGCAGACTGGTGAAACTACACCCGAGAAACAAACGTAAATGGCTCTGTTTGGACACCTGTGGGGAGGGGCAAAGCAATCACCCTGCTTTCCAACATCCACTGTTTGACCTCAGCACAGGGGAGGAGAAATGCAGAGCCACCAATAAATGCAGCCTCTAATCCTGTGCCATGAAAGCAGAATTCACAATTAAATATCACAATTTCCACTTTTATATGCAGTGGAAAACATTTTCAGAGTCCTGCAGCAGAAGTGGTGGGTTGTGAACACACAGGACTGAACAGACTGCTTTGCTGACTGCATCCAAAAAAGCAAAATTAAACCAAGGTAAATAGGTCAGTTCACAGGAGGAGTGTTGCACGTTAGAACAGAAAGTGAAATGTAAAAAAGGCAAAACCAAAATAGTTATTTTGGTGACAGGGCTGCAGGTGACCTTATTGGCTTTAGTGCAAGTGAAGGTTCATGTTTAATAAGGCCTTCCTCTTTCCCTTTAAATCAACTTAAAGAGGTTGAAAATTCCCAACTTTCTTCCTGCAGTGGTGAAGTTACTTCAGCTGAGAAAGTGCCATTTTAAACCTGTAGGCAGGAGAGGGAAAGCATTTGTTGCACTTCTCTTTCCCTGAGGACCTGTTACAGAAAATGAAGACTCCACACTCTTCCCTCAGTGCATACTGAAAAAAAACCAGAGAAAGAACAAGCAGGAAAAGCACAGCTGGGCTCTTTTCAAAAGCATCTCCCTGGTAATTTTTGACATGCAGGTTTGAATACCTCTTTAATTTCGATAACACCTTCGAGATCCACAATGACAGCGAGGTGCTGAAGAGGATGGGAATGTCCCTGGGGCTCGAGGCAGGCAAGTGCTCAGCTGAGGATCTCAGGACTGCAAAATCACTGGTGCCAAAGGCTTTGGAAAGCTACATCACAGGTGAGTTCATGGGACCTTCAACTGCTGTTCTGGATCAAATCCATAACCTTGGGAAACTGAGCAAATTTAATTATATTAACCCAAACATTTGAAGTTTTATGGGACCCAGTAGGGTTGGTACAAGAACCAGTTGATTTTGGAAGCTGTATCTTAGTTGTCCTGTGAATTTAATTCACACTGGTTGGGTGTAATCCCTCAGGTGCCAGCTGAGAACTGAGCTGCTCTAAATAAAGCAGGAGGCTCTGAAGACTTTGGGACAAGAATCCCATGTTAAAATTCTGCCTTTACATCAAAATAAAGCCATTTTGTTTGCTAATAAAAATACAGTTAAGTAGTCAGGAAGTTGAACACATGTTTTTAGATTCTTGATTGAACTATGTGAAAGAATAAAGAATGAAACAATTTCTTACAATTTGTGATGTCAAAACACTAGTGGATGTAGCTTAAGTTACACTCAGTTAAATCAGTACACTGTAAATGGCTTAACATTTCAAACTACATCAAACATGCTTATGTTTATCAACACTTGTTTGTGTTTTCCTGGTCCTCTTGTCCTGGGCATTTTAAAACTAAGATTTCATATTTTAATTTTGGTCAATTTTGAAATTACACTCCAAGCCTTTATAAGACAGCAGTGGTACCAAAAAAAAAAAAAAGTTGAAAGAAATCTTGATTTTTTTTTCCTTGCAGATCCTTTCAACTAAAAATTATTTACCATCAGCAGCATAAGAACCCACATCTTTAATTAATAGTGTTGCAATGTTTAAGTTACTTAATTGCTCCCATGTGTCCAGGATCAAACCAAAAATTCTTTTTAATTTTAAACCTGCATTAATTTACCTTCAGAGAACAGGGGGGTTTTTTCCATTTGCACAAACCCCTGAGTCATCATTTACTGAGCATTTCCCTCGTAGCAGAGCAGCAGCCAGGACCCTGCAGAGCCTTTAATTCCCAGCAAATGCACTGGGTTGATTTTTTACTCCAGTTGCACTGAGGCAACTGAGGGTCACATCCAGATGTGCTGAATGTAAATGCAGCTGTTCCAGCCTCTGAGAAAATGAGCCCAGAGCTGCTGCTACCTGCACATGCACATCACTTTAGAGGCTTCTTCTGTCTGCTGTTTGTTAATGACACAAAACCAATCTACAGTTGGGATTTGAATGGCACAGTAGTGGTTTCAATGGCAGGAAGTGACAAAGAAGGGAAACAGATTGAAATGTTTTGCACAGTACCTGAAAATCCAGCATTTGCCTGCTCATCCATTCCTGGGGAAGTGTAGCTTTCCATGTTAACCTTGGGAGCCTTCAGAATTGTTGGAATTGTTTCTTACACTGAGGAGCAGTGAAGTCCAAGGGTCCTCAGTGGTTTGTGGAGTCCATGGTTACTGGCACAGCTGTCAGGATGGCCCTTTTAACAACACTGCCTTCAGTTACTGCGAAAAAACAGGAAAAAACCAGGAAAATCAAATCAAGGTCTCCTCTTTAATCCCTGAGTACATTTACTGTGATCAGGATTTATCACAATCACTGTAGTGACTCCATGGACTCAACTGCTGTAGAAGCCAGTCCTGTTCTAATGTCTAAGTGGGTAAATCATTTCCTGGGCAATGTTTGACCTTAGCCTGGTCATTTTTGCAAATAATTCCTGACTTCCAAGCACTAACAATAGTTTGTATTGTAATGTTTGCCAGTAGGGCTAGAGGAGCAGTTGGAAGAATCCAAGTCTAAACCAGTTCAATTAAAGAGACTTAAAATTGCCAAAAAACCTTGGACCATCATAGCTTTGAAAAGAAATAATAACTTCCTATTTGCATTAAACAGCCAAATAAATTGCCTGGAATTGCTGAACTGATGACGTGCATCAAAACCTTATTAGTGTATTTTCTTTTCAGGAGGATCATGTATTTTAGCCTTTGTCCAAGTGCCCATATTTGATAAAAGCAGTGTTATCTAGGTTTGCTATCATTCCATGATGTTTTAGCCAAAAAAGTGTTGCATTGTTGTAATTTGCATTTGAAGTTCTACAGTGGTGAGATCCTGGGTATGACTGCCATTGCCATCACCCCCAGCTAAGGCACAGTGACATCACAGAGTAACACATTCTGTGTATCTTACATTTGTTTGGGACACTTTTCTGTTGCAAGCTGTGCTCACTGACAGTGTCTGACCCAGGACACGTCACCAGCTTAGGATGGATTGCAGGGTCCTCATCATTCAGAGCCAGGGCCTCTCTGTGCTCTCCCTGAGCTGGTTCTGGGTATGAACCACAGGTTGTTTAATTGTCAGGAACTCCCCTGGCACTCAAAGCAGCAGAACTGTCCAGCCAGGGGCTCAGAGCACAGCAGCTCGAGGGTGAAGGAGGGAGTGAGGTTTGTGCAGGAGCAGAAATGCTCAACAAGCAGGAACTTGTGGAACATCTGTGCCTTTGGAGCCACAGGCACTTCATGCAAAACCGAGTCCTGCCTTTGTTAGTTCAGTCCTGACTCCCAGAGATGAGACCACAGATAAAAAAAGCAGGCAATAAAAATTCTGAGGCACCAAGAGTTGGGTTCAAAGCATCCCACTGTATTTATCACACTGAGGCAGTGGGCAGAGAAAGGGGGGCACTTTGGGACCTCTGGATTACAACACTTCTTTTTTCCTCCCTGCATGAAGTGCTTTGCTGCTTCCCTGCATTATAAGCCTTGACTGAAGGATGGGCTGGAGTTGGAACGACAGAGCCCAGAGTATGCCCTGACTGAAGGAGTGTGTTGAGCCATCAACAACAATCCCATGCAGCACTAGCACAGGCACTACTAAAGCTACTGAGGGTGTTGCTGTAGAGCTCCCCAGAACCCACTGAAAAATAGAATTTAGAAATGTCAGGCAATGAAAACACAAGGCAGGGATATGCATCTAGGAACCACCTTTCTGCTTTGTGTAAAAGCCACACTTTCTTCTACCTTGCTCTTCAGAAAGGAAAGCCACCCAGCTATTACCCAAAAATGTTAATAACCACAAGATTACCGGCAGTGTCTTGTTATTCCTCTGGAATATTAAGCATGTCCACACAGGTACACTCCTTCAGAATACCAGGAAACAACACTGGAACATCTCTGTTAATCTAAATACAATGCAGTCATTGCATGGCTCAGCTGTCAGAACATGTTCTCTGTAACATCAGACCTGCAGTTGGGGCAATCTCAGTGGAAGCCATCCAGCTGTGCCCACATTTAACTACCCCCACCCATTCTGGCCTCAGGAGAGCACCCCAAAACTGCCACTTACTGATGTCTGCAGGGACACCCCCACTGCTGGCCCTGCTTTGTGACAGGTTCTTTAAATAGCTGGCTGCTATTTAAATAATTTAAATAATCCACAGCACAAGGGAGCCTGTGGATCCATCCCAGAGCAGACCAATCTGCAGGCTGTGCCTGCCTGTCCTGGGCAGCACGCTGCCAAATCAGGGAACCAAAGCCTGGTGAGGATGCAGGAGGACAAATGAGAACGTGTATGTACCAAAACCAGTTCATTATTCCTCTTACCTGCTCGTAGAGGACAATTCCAGATAAATATGAGTAGTGCAATCCCACTTTGCTGCTGTGCTGTACAGAACAGACACTGGGGTAGGAAAAGCATTAATAGTAAGGACTCTGACTCTGGCTTAATGCACCCAGCTGGAACCACCTGCAAGCACCAGGGAAAAGAACTGCACAGCCTTGGTAACTTTGTTTTGATGGTAACTTTGTGTCCAGATGGAATTTGGGCAGGTTAACAGAACGACCTTATCTAAGGAACAAATTAAAAACAACCTCCCCCCCAACCCCCCAAAAATCCCCCAGTGTAATTGGGTCAATGGACTTGTTTTGCTGATTCTCTTGGCAGAAATGTGCATAACTGGAAACAACTGACAGGCATTTCTGGTTAAGGAATTTGAAAACAAGTGCTATGAGGGTTGTAAGGAACCTGTTCATGGCCCTCAGGGGGCTTTTAACAAATTACCTGAAGAAATTCAGCACTATTGCAAGACCACTTTAATGGTCTTACCCCAACATCTCCTCTCCCCAGGGAGCAGACAGCTCCCCTGGTACCTGCTAAGCCAAACTGTGGAATCCTAACTGCAAAGTTAAAGATTGTAAAAGGAAGACAAAAATCGAAGTAGCTCTCATAAATGCAGCTATGCTTTCTTGCAGATATGTCTGCAGGATTTTCATGGATAAACCAAGGGTTACTTTCAAGTTCAGCACAAGCAGTTTCACATTTAGAGGCAGCTGGAGGCACTTACAATGCTAAATCAAGGTAAATGAATTAATTTTTCATTTAAGAGTATTTATGTATGCTTGTGGTACTTTCAGTAACCTCCCTATTTCATACCACTTTCATGAAGGAATTGAAATGTTTTCTTATTATGGTTGATTTTGATTGTGAAAAAGTCTAATTCTGTCTTCCTTGATAATTATATCTGAAAGGTCAAATCAACATGCTTCGAATTTTGAACATACCAGCTATGTTTCATAAGAATAGAATCACTTTTGGAGTCCTTTTTCTTGATTAACCTTAAATTCCTGCCTGGGCACGGCCTACAAATAGGTAATTACACATGAGGCTGGTAATATTTCTGAAGAATGCAAAACAATATTTGGTGTCTAAATGCACTACTGCTCAAGCTCTCATGAGACAACTTTAGTCCACACAGCCTAATAATCATTTAAAAACCAACAACCAACCAAAAAAACCACCACCAGTAAAAACCCAATCCCAAATACATCCCAACAGCCATACATACATTGCTTGGAGCTTACCTGGACCATGAAATGGAAATAAGGATTGTCCTGGAACAGGTTCTTCATTATAGCATGGAATAGCATCATTTCATGTGGCAGGCATTTCATATGGCAGACATTTTGTCAGTGTGATGATGGATTTCTTCTTAACATTTCTTCAGCTTGAGCAATTCCCCTCGTTGTTTGTGGGGAAAACAGTGACCCAGCAATCTTTCCTGTGCCCCTTTGCAGTGGTTTGGCAGCTTTCACTGCATCACTTGTGCATTGCTCCGTGCTGGCAGCATTTCTGTGGCTGAAGGGCAAGCTGGGAAGCCGTCTGAGGGTGCTGTGTGTGTTGTTTTGGTAGTGAGGACGCGGAGGTGGCCGAGGCGAGCGCGCAGCTGGTGGCCCTGAGCGCTCAGCAGTCCCGCGGGGACAGCCCCTGCTCCTTCAACGACGACGACGACGAGGATGACGATGAGGATTCTTCCTCCCCAGAGTGAGGATGGTAGAGAATGGAATGTCCAAGATGCTGCTCAATGTTCCTGATGCGAGTGCCCGTTCGGTCTCTCCGGTTTCTCGCCTTGTTCTGCGCCGTGCTCAGTGGAGCAAAAGGGACGCTCCCAAACCAACTTACCAAGTTCTCCCTTTCACTGTGGTGACTGAGCACAGAGGGACAGAGCACAGGGGGTTTCATCAGCTAAAACCCAGGAGAAGAACAAAGTTCTGGGAGATTTGGCAAAGCAAACCCCACGTTCATCCTTTCCATTTTGGGACTCCAGTAATGTCTGCCTTCCCCTTGTCTTTGGCAGATGGAGAAGAGAAGGAATCAGTCAGCAAAGGGCAGTTCTTGCATTGTCTGTTTGCTGTGCTGCCTTTGGAAAAAGGGGGAGGGAGAGCACAGGCAAATGTTAAAAAAGCTATTTAAAACTATCTTCTATGAAAATGGTTAGAGGGAAAAGGGGCTGCTAAAATGTTTGCTTTTTTTCTGTTCAACTTGCTGTATAGAAGATTCTTAAATAATACAAATTGCAAGTGATTAAATGGATCTTGAAATAGTTTAAATCCACTTTAGATACTCTAAAAGTAATATTAGTATAAAAGGTTCATATGTTCATTTCTACTGCAGACCTAATTTATTACAAATAAGTGATTATTCTTAGCCATTATTAAAACAGTCAGGGAAAAAACCCCAGTATTCTCTGCACCAGCTTTTTTAAGGAAAAAAGTAAAAAAAATTGTATTTCTAGACTACAATGTATCCAGTGTAGCTTCTTCTTTACTGTTCTAACTTTCTAGAATCCCTTTGATGTTGGAGCATGTGTTGGGTATTTTTCAGAAGGGCCTCCCACCACGTCAAGGTTCTCCAGGCAGTGTTTTCAAGGCCATGTTTTCAGATGTGGGCTGGGCAGGTCACATAACTTTTTTAAAAGTCGTAGGCTGAGGTTCTTAGGGAAAAAAATAAAATTTCCACAATATGTCATTTCATGTTTTGCATTCCAGTCAGCTGGGATTATGGATGACAGACTGATTCTCTTATCATTAACCTCTGTTGCACTCACCTCGATGCGCCTTTGGGAACTGGATCAAAGCATTTCAGCGATCTGGGGCTGCAGTTACACAGCACCAACCCCACGGGAAGCAGGACTTGCAGCAGGTGGTTGTCCCTGGAGGCTGGGTGTCCCACAGCTGCCATCACACCCACTCATAAAGCCTTTTTTAAAAGCAAAAACCCCCTTGAATGTTAGTGCAAAACCCCCTGTAGATGTACTCTCCCCATGGTGTTCTAACATCTTTAACTAGGCTAGAAGTGAACTGTTTGTAATTAGGGAAGTGCAGTTTAAAGTAGCATTAATTCTTTCCAGTTTCTCCTGTATGTCACAGTTGTGTCAGCTCTGTTCCTGTGCTGGGAGATGAAGCAGCTGATCCCTCTGTTCCTGCAGGAGGTAGCACAGCACCAGCTGCAGCCAGGACAGCACAACTGCCCCCAAATCTGCATGTTTACATTAAAAACTAAAGCCTGCAGGTAGAACCTTCTCCCAGATGGCTCAAAGTGCTGTCCTGGAGGTACAGTTATCAGCACCAGTGGAAGTGGAGCTCTGCAGCTCACACAGCTGAGTTCCAAATGCAGAAATGAGAGGAATTCCTCGATGCCTCCCAGGTTATTCACCCTCTGGGCGAGACTGTTCAGACTGTGCTGTGCTCACAGCTCCCAGGCAGGAGCAGACTGAGAGCTCCACACCCCTCACTGACCAAATCTGCAGCACTACCTCTGACCAAGGAAAGCTTTACAGACACAACACGATGTTCTGCTGACAGTCAGTGCACCTGAGCCAAGTGACTTTGGAAACAGGGGGAGGAGAGAACGGGTACTCCAGGCACGTTATTATGGAATCTGCAGCTTCATCAGTGACATTTCATTCAAACATTCAAACATTATTCTTAACCCACTGCTTTTTCAAAACCTGCACTGTCAGCCAGCTTTCACTGGAGAGGGCAGATCAAAGATACCTTTCTGCAGGATCCTAAGGAACTCTTAAAGAGAAACATCTTCTAAATAATCATCCCCCAGCAATACATTAGGGGCACATTTAACTGTACCCCTTATTCACCCTTCCCACTCCAGATCTGTGTAAAAACTAAAAACAACAAAACACTGAACAGCTCCTAAAGAGCAGCACTTTGAACTACAAGAACCTGGGAAAAAAAGGCTTCCTGCCCAGAAACTGGACTATATTTTATTGGCAGTCCCTGTGCTTTCTGCTTTACAGTGATACCTTTCCTCCACTGATGGCTGTGCCCTTCAGAGCAGCAGATTGCACAGCCACTTGCTTTCTTGCAAACCTCAAGCTATCCCAGCCATAAAAATATAAAAAAATCTGGGAGCAGATATAAAAATATAAAAAAATCTGGGAGCAGATATAAAAATATAAAAAAATCTGGGAGCACATAACATTCATTTAGGCAGTTGAACCAAATCTTTAAAAGTTATTTTTCCTGGACTAGGTGAATACAAAGGACAGAACAAGCTACAACGTTTAGAAGAGACTTCAAAAGTAAATTCTTTCCTTGGGCTTCCTTGTGCCAGTTCCAGCAGAGGATGAAGTTCAACTAAAGCACTGTGGTCTTGTGGCTACACTGAAGTCTGGGAAGCAGGAGAGTTTTGGGCCTTAGCCAGCCATAGTCACTCATGTGTGATCCCAGACAAGCCCTTCAATCATCCCTCTTGATCTCAGCTGACATATCTTAAAAAGAAACAAAACATACCCCAAAAACCCACAGGCCAGCACAGGTAAATGCCAGCCCTCACAAAATGCAGGTGTTGGTCTGATCTGATCTGATCAGTTGGGAGTAACCAGGGGGTTGAGAATGAACTCCCCACACAGCTCAGCTGCTTCAGCACACAGCCCTCCCTGCCGCTGAGAGCCAGCAGCAGACACCTCCCAGAGTGAAATGCTCATGGGCAAGGCTGCTTTTCCCATTTTCTGTTCAGTTGCCATCATCCTCTCCCCCCTCTCACACCACACCCCCGGCACTCATCGACAGGAAACAAGCAGCCACTGGTACTAGACAATATCTCTTGTAAGAAAATGTTAATTTCAATTGTTATGCAGCTCCTGTTTAAGGTAAATTTAAGTGACATGTTGGGGGCACCCTCCTGGTCACACATCAGAAGGCACTGGCTGCAGGCAGTGCAGTGCTGTGTGTAAATGCCTTTGCAGTTACTGCAGGGAACAGCTTCAGTCCAGCACTTTGTGGGGCTTGAGAAATGTAAATTTGAACGTAGAAAAACTTGTCAGCTCCACTAACTAGAGGAGAAACTCTGAGTAGGGGACAGCATTTTCTGTTATGGGGAAACCTGACATATTTGGTGTCATTTTAACCTTGAAGTAACAGCAACAATGCACCCAATGTCAGTGTGTGTATCTAACAAATGACACCAGTTTAACTCAAGATGTGACTCAAATTGATGTCATTAAAGCCAGCACAAGCCACAACTGAAGATGTTTCCCTTTTGTTTAAGGGGTTTTAGTTTTGTAAACTACAGCTTGTAAATACCCCTAATCCTTTTGAGCAGCTGGAAATTGCTGAGTATAAAGAGTTCCCACAGAAAGACTTTAGCTGATCATCAGCCTGGAGTAACATTACGTTAAAAGCCCTAAGACCTTCAAGTTCACACATGAACCGGTGCTTGGATTTAGAATTCCAGAGCCAAGATTTTAAATCTCAACTTCTCTTTCTTCTGACCACATCCACCATTTTAATTCCAGAGCATGGCTGAAACTTAAGTACATTTGAACTCTGGGCAAGAATCCTTTTTATAATTAACTGGCCCTTTTCAGCTGAAAACAATCCAGGCGGTTGATTGAGACTAGTGAGTTAAAGATGTTTGGGGTTTGGTTTCATTTAAAAACAAAGCCAGTAACCACAGGGTATGGTACAAAGAAAACAAACCCAAACAAGTTCTCTTCTGCCTGATGCACCTCATTTCCATTACAAGAGACTCTCAGGGACATCAGTGTGTGTTAAATAGGCAGATGGAGTGAAGCTGGGGAAAGGCCACCTGAGCTTTTTTCATTTGTGATTTCCAGTCTCAGCCATTCTTTGAGGTGACCTCCTCCTGTTTCAGCCTCCTGGCTGAAGGTGCCTCAGCCCCAGCAGCTGCTCTGGCAGCGTTCTGGGATCAGGGGAAGGACCTGTTTGTGGAGCTTTTGCTCTTTAGAATATGCTGCTGCTTGAATCCTGACCTGTGTCTGCAAGCCATACACCAGGGAATCATTTGGAATCTGTGGCCATCACACACCTACCCAAGCATGGGAACAGCTCTAAATAGTTCCTTTTCTGCTGGCAGGTGTTCACATAACCCAGTCCTGACACCATAAAACCTCCTGAAACTCTCATTCCTTAGACTTACCGAAGTTCCCAAATCAGATTATCTTTTTCCTATTAAGCTGTTAGAATTTAGCCTGGTGGGTGTTTTTAAGAGGCTGTGAGCAACTCCTCTCCCCTGGATCCAGGTACATTGCCAAAAAAATACCCCAGCCAATGTTAGTCCCAGTTGTTCATCCTATCTGCTAAGGATCAGCATCCTTTCATGTCACTGTAGAGCTGCCTGCACAAGAACCTCCCAGCTCCTCCAATCTGATTCCCTGAGCTGGCATCCCTGGCTCCCTCACCCAGCTGGCAGTGCCAGGGAGGGGAGGGAATGCTCATTAAAGCAGCCCAGCAGTACCAACTGCAGGGACTGTTGATTGCAGCTGGTCAGACTCCACACCTTCCATACTCCCACCTTGCCTGGCTGCCCCAGAGAGCAGCCAAACCCAAAATGTTTTCTTTCTGTTTCCATATTATTGACAGCACCCAAGAATCCCACAAACATTAAGGATATCCACATAAGTTGCAAGTCCACCAAAAACTCTTGCTCAGATTTGGGCAGGAGTAACATGTGAGATCTAACCATCCAAGTGCCAGGAGAAAGCCTCCTGCCTTGGAACAATCTAGAACAGACACACACTTCATTGATCTGAGAAAAGCAGACTCACCTGGCTCAGGGCCATCATTTCAAGCAGATTCTGGAACCTCATCGTGCCCAAACGTGCAGCTCTTTTCAGTATTCTGTATTGGCTGGAATGAGTGGCAATCACTTAAACCTTCTGATTTCTCTAAATGCCATTCTGAAGTCCTGAGCAGTCTCCAGGCATGGCCACTTCAGATGCATGGACACCCTGGGATAGCAGGACACAGCTGTGTCAGACTTACACCCAGCTGGAGATGCAGATCAAACTCATCGACGCAGAAACTTCTACTGAGACAAAAAGAGTCTTTAACACTGAGTTGGGTTCAGCCTCTTCTCATTATCCAGGCTGAGTGAAACAGAGACATCCATCCCAGCACTGCCTGGCTCTTGTGCTGTCCAGGAGGCAGCAGCCAGAGGGAAAAGCACCATATCCACAGCCCCTTCCTGATGACATGGTCAGGGCACAGCCACAAAAGTTAAAACACTCATCAGAAAAGATGAAGTCCACAAGTCTCCAGGCTTTCTAATGGGTTTGGTAAATTGCTAATGTTACTTTAACAGTTAGAGTCAGTTGTGCTAATGCAGGGATTGAGTGGATCTGCCAGAATTTCCCCAGGAAAACACCAGCTGAATCCCAACCCATCAGACAAGTTTCTGGCACATTCCCTTGTCTTAGAGGCCAGGCTGTGTACATGAGAAATACTTAGAGAAGTACATGCAAATGTGATGACACTGTATCTCACAAGCACCTACTGTGAAAAACTGAATCCTCCTTTGAACAAACCCGTAAGAAGCAAGTTATGATCTGTCCTTGTCCCTCAGGCCTGACTGCAGACAATGCCCCGGGGCCAGGGCCAAGGCCTCTGTGTTTGCATCTCCCACATCAGCAGCGAGTGCAGGCACAGCTCACACCAGTCTGTGTGTGCAGGCACAGCTCACACCAGTCTGTGTGTGCAGGCACAGCTCACACCAGTCCATGTGTGAGTGCAGGCACAGCTCACACCAGTCTGTGTGTGCAGGCACAGCTCACACCAGTCTGTGTGTGCAGGCACAGCTCACACCAGTCCCTGAGTGCAGGCACAGCTCACACCAGTCTGTGTGTGCAGGCACAGCTCACACCAGTCTGTGTGTGCAGGCACAGCTCACACCAGTCCCTGAGTGCAGGCACAGCTCACACCAGTCCATGAGTGCAGGCACAGCTCACACCAGTCTGTGAGTGCAGGCACAGCTCACACCAGTCCATGAGTGCAGGCACAGCTCACACCAGTCCCTGAGTGCAGGCACAGCTCACACCAGTCCATGAGTGCAGGCACAGCTCACACCAGTCCATGAGTGCAGGCACAGCTCACACCAGTCCATGTGTGAGTGCAGGCACAGCTCACACCAGTCCATGTGTGAGTGCAGGCACAGCTCACACCAGTCCATGAGTGCAGGCACAGCTCACACCAGTCCATGTGTGAGTGCAGGCACAGCTCACACCAGTCCATGTGTGAGTGCAGGCACAGCTCACACCAGTCCCTGAGTGCAGGCACAGCTCACACCAGTCCATGAGTGCAGGCACAGCTCACACCAGTCCCTGAGTGCAGGCACAGCTCACACCAGTCCATGTGTGAGTGCAGGCACAGCTCACACCAGTCCATGTGTGAGTGCAGGCACAGCTCACACCAGTCCATGTGTGAGTGCAGGCACAGCTCACACCAGTCCATGTGTGAGTGCAGGCACAGCTCACACCAGTCTGTGAGTGCAGGCACAGCTCACACCAGTCTGTGAGTGCAGGCACAGCTCACACCAGTCCCTGAGTGCAGGCACAGCTCACACCAGTCCCTGAGTGCAGGCACAGCTCACACCAGTCCATGAGTGCAGGCACAGCTCACACCAGTCCATGAGTGCAGGCACAGCTCACACCAGTCCATGAGTGCAGGCACAGCTCACACCAGTCCATGTGTGAGTGCAGGCACAGCTCACACCAGTCTGTGAGTGCAGGCACAGCTCACACCAGTCTGTGAGTGCAGGCACAGCTCACACCAGTCCATGAGTGCAGGCACAGCTCACACCAGTCTGTGAGTGCAGGCACAGCTCACACCAGTCCCTGAGTGCAGGCACAGCTCACACCAGTCCATGAGTGCAGGCACAGCTCACACCAGTCCATGAGTGCAGGCACAGCTCACACCAGTCCCTGAGTGCAGGCACAGCTCACACCAGTCCATGTGTGAGTGCAGGCACAGCTCACACCAGTCCATGTGTGAGTGCAGGCACAGCTCACACCAGTCCATGTGTGAGTGCAGGCACAGCTCACACCAGTCCCTGAGTGCAGGCACAGCTCACACCAGTCCCTGAGTGCAGGCACAGCTCACACCAGTCCATGTGTGAGTGCAGGCACAGCTCACACCAGTCCATGAGTGCAGGCACAGCTCACACCAGTCCCTGAGTGCAGGCACAGCTCACACCAGTCCCTGAGTGCAGGCACAGCTCACACCAGTCCATGAGTGCAGGCACAGCTCACACCAGTCCATGAGTGCAGGCACAGCTCACACCAGTCCATGTGTGAGTGCAGGCACAGCTCACACCAGTCCCTGAGTGCAGGCACAGCTCACACCAGTCTGTGAGTGCAGGCACAGCTCACACCAGTCCATGAGTGCAGGCACAGCTCACACCAGTCCATGAGTGCAGGCACAGCTCACACCAGTCCATGAGTGCAGGCACAGCTCACACCAGTCCATGAGTGCAGGCACAGCTCACACCAGTCCATGAGTGCAGGCACAGCTCACACCAGTCCCTGAGTGCAGGCACAGCTCACACCAGTCCATGTGTGAGTGCAGGCACAGCTCACACCAGTCCATGTGTGAGTGCAGGCACAGCTCACACCAGTCCATGTGTGAGTGCAGGCACAGCTCACACCAGTCCCTGAGTGCAGGCACAGCTCACACCAGTCCATGAGTGCAGGCACAGCTCACACCAGTCCCTGAGTGCAGGCACAGCTCACACCAGTCCATGAGTGCAGGCACAATTTACACCAGTCCATGAGTGCAGGCACAATTTACACCAGTCCATGAGTGCAGGCACAGCTCACACCAGTCTGTGAGTGCAGGCACAGCTCACACCAGTCCATGAGTGCAGGCACAATTTACACCAGTCCATGAGTGCAGGCACAATTTACACCAGTCCATGAGTGCAGGCACAGCTCACACCAGTCCATGAGTGCAGGCACAATTTACACCAGTCCATGAGTGCAGGCACAGCTCACACCAGTCCATGAGTGCAGGCACAATTTACACCAGTCCATGAGTGCAGGCAGTTTACACCAGTCCCTGAGTGCTGCCCTGGGGATGCTCTGTATCCTCTCAGTGCCTGGCAATGAGGGAGTTCTCGTGTGCCCTCAGCCCGTTCTGGGGGTGCTGCCACCTGCACAGGGCAGGGCCTGCCCTCCAGCCCCCCACAGGAGCACTTTTTAATATCCACTGTAATCCACATGGAAGGGAGCTGTAGAGACACTTCCTTTTTATCTTTAAATGGAGAAACCACTTGAAAGTCTTAGATTTTTAATTAAATAAAAGTAAATTTTTTTTTTTTTTAAGAACGAGGCCAGTCATGGACAAAGCTATTTTATGACCTCCTTCAATGCTGAACCCAAAGCAGGGTTTGTAAATGAGGTGGGTGGGAAGAGACAAATCCAACAGAAGGATGCTAACTAACTATTTGGGATTCAAAATTCTAATTATTTTTAAGCTACTCACCTTGCTTTCCCCCCTCTCCCAACATGTACTGGCACAAAGCATCACATGAACACTTTGGTGGAAATTTTTTCTTCCTTTTCTTATGTTAAACTGCTGTGACTTCAGGAAGTCCAAGCTGCCCATTCATTTTCATTTGCTGCATACTTTTGACTTCTCCATAGATTTCTTTCTTTGCAAATACCTATAAATTATAAGCTAAAGTTTTATTTTTGCAGAAAGTCTGCTATGAAGCTATGCTGATTTTTTTGTCCTGATCAAATAGTGTTAATTTCTACTACTACACTGTACATGGCCAGGAGTAGTGTAAAAAAGAGCGTGGTAGTATTTTATGTGCTTTAAACACTGACAAAGATATAAAGAGAAATGCATATACAAAGTTTTACTTTCCTAATAGGAACACTGGCATTAGCAAATAGTATATTTGAACCAATAGGAAATATTACTTTGTAGTAGCAAACACTTTGTAAATAAAAACTTGTTATTTTTTTAAATGGAAATTTTATAGAAGCTTTTTCTGTATACTCAATTGATCCCATGTTTACTGAAAATGCTGCAGATGGGAATTGTCCATTGCAAAATGGGGGTGGGGAGCAGACAGTCTGACTGGGGGGAAAGCTGTGTGTGAAAGCTTTGGGGAAAAACATCCAGTTGCCTGTGAACAGAAATGGAAAGCTTAACTTTAGAACAGAATAAAAGAATTTCAAGGCAACAGGACTGGGCTTGTTTTTGAGAAAACCACTGTGGAGAAAAGGTTGCTCAGTGTTAATGCTGACAGTCTGTACCTCATAAAAAAAAAAGAACTACCCTATTTCACATAAATGTTGCATCCTTTGGTGTTTTGAAATAAATACCAACATCTAGCAATTGCATCCTCACTAGGTTCATTATCCAGGAAATGGTTCCATTTTGATAACTCACAAAATTCTTAGGGGTATTATTGGCCCTGTCTATTCCAGGTACGCACCCAGTCCATACCCAAGAGTATCTGAAGTACCTCAGGAAGGGCTCAGCAGTTTCCATTCCAGCTGAAGGCACATCTCCCTCAGGCTTTGCTCTTCCTCTGCTCACCACGCTGTCCTCCAGTCCTCGGGGGCTCCCCTTGTCTCAGGCAAAATCCTGGGAACACCCTTCAAACACCTGTAGGCTCTGAGCATGCATCCTTCTAAACCCTTCCCTCAGGTTTTGGTAGCAAGAATCCAAATCAGACTCATTTAGGCAGCATTAGACACCGGCCCTCTTCATCACCCTCTGTTGGTTTTCCAACTGCTAAATATGAAGACACCAAATAATGTCCCAGTGCTTGTTTTTCCCCTGTGCACAGAAGACCCATGACTCCCTGTTTTTAAACCCAAACCAGCTGAAAGGAAAGGTTAAAGACAATGGCAGAAGACTTGCAAAACTGTGAGTTCATTCTTCTGTAATAAATAGAAACTATCACAGGCCCCTTTCATTGAAGGGCATTGGTATATTTGGGAAGGCATTTTCATTAACAGATCTGGCAAATAACTAGCTAAAACCTCCTTTTTCATAGGAAAGAAAGAGATGAGAGGGTACAGTCTTTACCTCAGCAATTAAGATATCTATGGCTTATTTATGCTTATTAAAAAAAAAAAAAAAGGTCTAAGAATGTGTACCTTCTTCTGTGTCAGTGCTACATAAGTTGCTACCAGAGGATTCTGAAACATTAAACTGATGGTGAAGCTGGTTGGAATTATACTCTCCTCTAAAGAACCTAAAAGGACAGGTTTTTGTGGTAAGCTACATTGTTTCTTTGTGCTGTGTTTTCACCTGGGGATCTCCTCCCCAGGAACCCAGCGCAGCAGCAGAGAACACTGAGAGCATAAAAGCCCTTTTCATCTTTTTTCTTCTAAGGAAGGCTCAGCACGGATGTCTAAGAATTGAGAGGTCTGCAGATAACACTCTCTGAAGTTACAAATGCTTTTGGTTAGGATTTCTTAGACTGACCAACCAGACAGCAAGATACACACTGGTTTATGCTTTTCTTCACATCAGTAAATCTGTGTTTCCTAAGTGATGGCAACTGCTGCAGCATTAAGTGCCACTCTGTGCTACAACAACTATTTTTCTTGGTTAAAAACACTCTTTAAACTTGTATCTTGCTGAATTCCAGACATTCTGTTATAAAGCACAAATATCTCGAAATATTCAGGGAAACCAGACCCCCCCCTCCCCAAACTGTGTAGGTTTATTATTCATTAAACTTTGCCTCAAGCCCAAGTGTAGGATAGGAGAGGGGTGTAAACAATAACTCACTGTCGAGTGCCCTGTCACGAGTGGTGTTCCTGGCTCCCTGGCAGCCGTGTAGGTTGTTCCTGAGCACAGCTCAGCTCCAGTGCCTGCCTGGAGGGACCTGGCTCTGCTCTGGGGGTCCTGCCTGACACCCAACACCCTGGGGTCCTGCCTAACACCCAAAACCCCGGGTCCTGCCTAACACCTAACACCCAACACCCTGGGGTCCTGCCTGACACCCAACACCCTGGGGTCCTGCCTGACACCCAACACCCTGGGGTCCTGCCTGACACCCAACACCCTGGGGTCCTGCCTAACACCCAACACCCTGGGGTCCTGCCTAACAACCCTGGGGTCCTGCCTGACACCCAACACCCTGGGGTCCTGCCTAACAACCCTGGGGTCCTGCCTAACACCCAACACCCTGGGGTCCTGCCTAACAACCCTGGGGTCCTGCCTGACACCCAACACCCTGGGGTCCTGCCTGACACCCAACACCCTGGGGTCCTGCCTGACACCCAACACCCTGGGGTCCTGCCTGACACCCAAAACCCTGGGGTCCTGCCTAACAACCCTGGGGTCCTGCCTGACACCCAACACCCTGGGGTCCTGCCTAACAACCCTGGGGTCCTGCCTGACACCCAACACCCTGGGGTCCTGCCTGACACCCAACACCCTGGGGTCCTGCCTGACACCCAACACCCTGGGGTCCTGCCTAACAACCCTGGGGTCCTGCCTAACAACCCTGGGGTCCTGCCTAACACCCAACCCTGGGGTCCTGCCTAACACCCAGCCCTGTTCTGCTGCTCTCACTGTAAACCACTGGAAAACCTCGTGGCCATGGGACTGTCCCCGTGCTGAAACCACTGCTCAAGGGGAACAAAATAGAAGAAACTGTTCCTATTTATTTCACAGAACTCCTCTGAATGGCTAAAACAAGTCTGTCAGACCCAAAAACCCCACACGTTGCTGAAGGGTTTGCCTGCCTGGTCCTACAGCTGCCCCCGGATAACCCACAGCAGGCTTGGGTTTGTAACATTTCCAGGATCCCTCAGCAGCCTCTGAGAGCTCCCAGAGCCATCAAAAAACTGAAACCCATTGTCCCAGGCAGAGCCGGCCAGGAAGTGATATAAAAGCCTGCAACAATGAGATGACATCAAAAGGAAGAAGCAGGCAAACAGAAGGGTTTGTGTTCTTCAGCATAAGGCAGCAAACAGAGCTACAAAGTGACAAAATTACCTAAGCACCATTTTGCAAGACATGAAACCACACAACCAATACCCCCTTTGGTTCAATTGACCATCTCTAACCCAAGTTTTCATCATCTTGACATTAAAGTTCACGTTATGCAGCAATGACAACATACAAATACTACATTTAATTAATCTATCACATTAACTGAACGTTAGTTTTCAAATATTAAATAACAATTCCATTTAACACCACATTATGTTAAAGCAGCAGACTGCATTTTTACAGCAGCTGCCGGCACAAACAAGATAGTTATTTTTAATAAATGAGCACCACAAGGACATAAATGTCTTGGCACATTTGGCAGTTAAAAACCATTTCAAAGGAGTGAAGCCCACGACACTGTCCTAGCACTGACCTGTGCACAATTTCAGCCTCCAGCTTTACAGAGCGAAGCTCAAAGAGCACGCAGAGCTCTCAGTGCAGGACCCGGACCACAACAAGTCCCTGCAAGGTGATGCAGGGTGTGAACACCCAGCCAGCCCAGCAGGGCAGGTGAAAGGCAACTCACAGCCCCGGGGCACTGAGGGTGGTTCTTGCTCCCCTTTCCTGGCAGGCAGGGTCTCCTCCTGCCCCCTCAGCTGCCCGGCCCCACAGAGCGAGCCCGGGAGGCACCGCCGGGCCCTGCGCTGCCCTCACACCCCTCGCTGAGGCGCTGGCCCGGCCAGGGCGGCGGTGGGAGCCCAGTCCCTGTCCCAGTCATTGTCCCAGTCCCAGTCCCTATCCCAATCATTGTCCCAGTCCTTGTCCCAGTCCCAGTCCCTGTCATTGTCCCAGTCCCTGTCCCAGTCATTGTCCCTGTCATTGTCTCAGTCCCTGTCCCAATCCCTGTCCCAGTCCCTGTCATTGTCCCTGCCCCAGTCATTGTCCCAGTCCTTGTCCCAGTCATTGTCCCTGTCCCTGTCCCAATCATTGTCCCTGTCCCAGTCCTTGTCCCAGTCCTTGTCCCTATCCCAGTCCCTGTCATTGTCCCTGTCCCCCCTGGTACCCTCACTCCGCCCTCCCCTGAGGGGCCCGCGCTCGGCCCTCACTAGGCGAGGGCCGCAGGGGCTCCGGCCAAAGGAAACGGGGCACAGAATGCTCCTCCAAGGGGCCTGAACGGACTGGGAACCTGGCAAACAACAGCTAAACCCACCTTTCTCTAAGCATTCCCGATTTTTGAGGAGTTTGGAGTTGGAGCCTGACGGGACACACCCGCCCACCCAAGGGCAGCTCCAAGCACAGGCCGTGGTGCTGCAGCCAGACCCCAATCCCAGAGCCCTGAGAGGTCTGGAGATGGCTCAGATGGGCTTGGACGAGCCCTCCTCTCCCAGGATCCCACCCTGCTCCCTCCTGCACAGAGCACACACACCCTCAGCAGCTGGGCCTGGCTGTCCTGATCCGCTCACATTGCAAAACCTCCATCAGAATTTAGAATTTCCAGAGCCTGAAGCACGCTGTCGGTCAGCTTTTAAAATTGAGAGCCTATTCTTATTTAAAAATAAAGAAAAAAGTGGCCCATACCCAATGATTTCTCGTAGATGCTTCAGCCAACTCTTCTTTTAAAGCCCTCCACAGCCTGGGACTCGTCCCACTATCAGTCTTTATATGGACTCTCTGATGGGATTGATGAAATTCAGGGAGCCACTGCCATAGAAAGCGACCTCTTACCCTAAGATTGTTACTTCAAAATTCTGAACATATGATCACTAATACAGAGTAATCATGACTGGGAGAAAACATTAATATGAAGTCTGTGAAGTCTTTGTGGTATTAACTGGGGGAAAAATAAGTGATTCAACTAAACACTTGGGTGTTTAGATCTAACGGATGGCAAATCTCTGAAGGTGAAAATCCTTAACTGTTCTTGGAGAGAAAAAAATACAAACAGCTCTAGAGAATTTGCAGATAAAACCTTCAAGACAGAAAAAGATGCAAAACACTTTTTTTAAAATTATCATCATCTTAACACTAAGATAACATTTCCACATTACCCTAACAAAGTCATTAAGTATTATTAACCAAATTGTAGAAGCAGCTGCTATACCTATTGCTAATAAGGTAACTTTGTGTAAATTAATGCAGCTGCTGGCTGTTTGCAGTCAGGCTGGCCAGGCTGATGTAAGCCTGGGGAAAGCCCAGGATTTTTACTGTTATTACTTTCAAGCCTTCTCACCTTTGATATTTTCTCATCATCTCATTAGCATGACTAAAGCCAAGTTCTAAACATTCTATCCAGGCTTACAAACTTCTATTTCATGTTCTGCCAAGCTCCTACCTACCGTTTTCTGTCAGCAGGCAATATATTAAGACTATTAAATTAAGATTGAATGTGATAGAGTTGTCTGTCTGGGGTCCTGGGCCAAATGAGTCAGCTACATCAGAGCACTTATCAGAGCAGTATTTGTTGGCCTTGGAGCAGCAAAATGAGGAGCAGAAGCTTCTGCACTGGCTGAGACCTGAAGAGGTTTGTACATGAACTGAAGACCCTTCCAGCCCATCCAACTGTGTGTTCCTGAAGTGGTTGGTGCTGAGCCATCTGCTTATCTGTAGGAAATGGGTGACTGGCACGATGACAGATGGGTATATGTACCACTGGAGATGCAACAATTCCAGGAAATAAAGCAGCCCTGGCTGCTGAAAATTTTTCAGAAATAACTGTACAGTTCAAAGAATTCTTGCCAGACTCATTAATTCATTTCATAGAGGAGTATCCCTATTTCAAACCTTTGGAAAAACACATCCACCAAGCAGTATGTTTTCTGACTAATAAACTGTTCATAGGTAAAGAAAATACACTGCACTAAAAGATAATTAAAAAATATAATAATTTTAAAAGATAATTGCAGCCAATATGTATTCCACTGATTACTAATGAAATAATCCCCCCCTCAAGTGGGAGTTTTTGTGTTTCTATTCAACTAGTTAAACTTGTGTTACAAAAAGCTGATATGGAAATACCAGTAGCAAGAAAAAAACCCAAAACAGGAGACTGCCCTTCCCAGTGTTCAGACTGTGGAGAGATAAAAAAACCTGCAAATGTCGTGAAGTCCAAGGGCATGGGACAGAGTGGGCCAGCAGACATTCCTAACCAAGCCAGTCTGGCTCCATGGGCACAGAGGCACATCCAGCAGGACAGGCACACACACTGAGTGTCTGAGGGTGGTACTAAATCCTTTCAGAATTCATCCTCCTTCCCCAATGACAGGTTTTTGTACCTCTGTAAAGAGTTACATGCTGCTGCAGGAATTGAATACCTGGGAAGGTGGTGCAGGTACAGGACAGTCCCACAGCAGAGGGAAAATGCCAGTGCTGTGTCCTGCTCTGGTGTTAAACTGAAACTCTGTCCTGTTGGTGTTCAGCTGAACAGCAGTGGCTGCTCCTGCCTGCAGGAACTGCACAGACCTGTGCACTTACCCCCCCAACTCCCTCTGGCCAGCACTGATCACCAGCAGCCAGTCAGTCAGAGAGCAGCTATTCCAGACTGTTAACTCCTCAGGGTTTCAGAGCTGTGTGTGTGCTCTGAGAGGGGCTGGGTGAGCAGGGAAGCACAGAGCACACCTCCTGTGAAGGAGCTCCCTGCAGATGGAACACTGTGAGAGCCCTGACAAGCCAGGCAGGCAGCTCTGGCTCAGCAGATAGCAGGGACGTGAACTGGAGGGGCAGAGACATCTCCTGATTCCACAGCCATTCATGTCCTAGGGAGATTGCAGAGCTCTCCTGTCGTGTTTTCAGCCACGGCTGCATTTCTGTTTGTCAGAGTGCATTTGCTCCTTGCACTGCTGAGTTGTTATATGCAAGTCAGCCTACAGCAGTTTCCAGGAATGGCATCTTATGCAATTTCTGACCTACTTTAACACACTGGGGCACTTGGAAACACGAGAGCCACTGCAGCAGCTTTCTGCTTGACAGTGTTTCACTGCAGCAGGAAGCAAGTCTTCAGACAAGCATATGGATCAAAAAAAAAACCACCCAAAAAACCCCATGTGACAAACAGACATTAATTTTCAAGGTATTTTTCAAACCATTAGGAGCATCCAGATCAATCATCATACCTATTATTTTCAGCCAGAGACAGTTCACATTATTTCAAAGGGATCAAATGTTCAAAAATCAGTAACTGTTCCATATGCACTGACCTGTGTGCTCTTTCCCAGCCTGTCCAGGCTGCAGTTTCCTGGAGATCACCTCAGGGAGGGTTGGTGTGTGATGGCTGAGCAAACACAACAGGCTTCAGCAATCAGAGATCTTTTCTTTTGCCCCCCAGCCAGATGTTGTAGAAGGAATGTGTCTTCTTCTACACATCCTCCCACACTCCAGCAATAAATGGAAGGTCTCTGAAAACCAAAGGTCTTATCAAAGAGGATCTTTGATACTCTTATTAATTACACTACCAAGTGTGAACAGCTGAGGACCCAAACACTACTAAAGGAAAGACAGCAAATAGAATTATTTCTATTACTATTTAGAACTAACCTTTGAAGAGGAGTAGTAAGAAAAAATTGGAATAGTATCCCTTCCTTCTCCTATGTGACAAACAGGACTCTGGCCACATTCCACTGTGTGGAAATTTTGAATTTGTAATCCCATTAAGGTGTTTGAGCAGTTACTCGAGTGGGCCTGCAGACACTTGTCACTGCAAACTATGTTAAAGTTCAGGATCTACAGAGCCCTGCAGATCTTCAGACCAGTGCTGGAAAGGCTGCTTTGTTTTGTTGTTTCCTTTTGCCCTCCCCAGGTTCTGTTATTAAGGAAAGGTTACACACTACTGTGACTTTTCCCACGCAGACAAAAGAATTCTAAATGATATCCAGTATTATTCACCAACAGCTGCTTTACCTTGTTTAATACATACTGATCACTCTTGCCCTGCCATTTCAGTATAAATTGTACCTTACTACTACAGTGCTGCCCAAATGACCCTTCTTTTACTATTTCCCTGCAGTGCTTTGGTTTTAGGTGAGGTAAAGCCTCAAAACTACAAGCAATTTGGTACACCCTTGGTTTGGGAGTCAAACTGAAGGGGTTTTATGTAGTGGAGGTTGCTATTCACTGAGTTCTGGTTTTGTGTCCTTTAAGATAAGCAATAAAATCAGGATGCATTTCAGGCTTCACGTGTAAGTTATTGCCTCACCTTGACCCACACTGCAAACTCTTCTAAGCCCATCAGCTTAGACACAAAAAGCTTCCTATACCCAACAAGTTAATATGCAATTCACTGAGGCATTACAAACCTTGCCTGTCCTGTGCTGACACCCCCCAATTCCCAACCAGTCCATGGAATATCCTCCTAAACAGCTATGGTGTCTCCTCAAACCACAGGCACATGGAGCTATCAATCCAGACTGACCACAGGAACGTTTTCCCTCTTTCCAAACTTACATCCTCCTGCCACACAACCTCCTCTCTCTTCCACAGCACCAGGGCTGTCAGCCTGGAGATGAGACTGCCCCACAAGGAGCCTGCAAGGCAATTCCTGCAGCTCCAGCTGCCTCAGGGGACAGCCCTTGCTCCTGGCAGGCAGCTGGGATCCAGATCAGCCACTGCAAAGACAGATACAGGACATCAGCTAAGACTTCCAGCCACCTGCAGGTATTTCTCTGAATGCAGCTTTGGTTTTACAGAGGTGGATTTATTTTCTCTTGTTTTCAAGTCAAGGATCAAGAATCCAAATTTCACTTTCTTTAGCAGCTGAACTTGGTGCTTTACTGGCTCGAAGTCACTTGCAATGCTGAGGGCGGGTGGGGGACCAAGGGGAAAGTCTCAGAAACTTCAAACCTGTGGTTAGAACTGACCTTAAATGAACATCTCATGAATGATGGAGCAGTTTGCCCAGAGATTCAGCAGGAGAACAAAAGGACAAGCCCATAAGCTGTTACCACACCTGCCACCTGAAAACAAGGCAGAGAAACTGGGCACAGTTTTTCTGAAGAGCACATTAAGACTTGTAATCTTATCTGTGGATTAGTTTTAAACTAACATTTAAAGCAGTTGGTCTGAAATTTTACCACCACTGGTAAGTGATGTTTAAATTAAGCAAATTCTCAACACAAATGCAGAGAGGAAGGATTACGGATGCTGTGCTAATTATATGCTAAGCTCTCCCAAACGTTAAAAGGCAAAAGAAGGAAAAAAAACCCTCAGGATTTAAGCAAAAACAACTCCTTCCATTAAAACTGCCCAAGCTCTGTTACATTATGCTTTTTGTCAGTCACAAGAACATTAAAAATGTTCGGACAACTTGGTACTAAATAAAATCCATTAAAATATTTATAATGTTAAGGAAGTGAATCTGCTCCTTTTGTAATTAGGAGTGAAGTGGCAGTTCCTGAAGTCAGAATCTGCAGCCACAGCAGGTTCAAGAGAGACCTTGTTAGGGACAATAAACCCTGGAGGAGTTATCACTGTAGGGGCTCTCTTGTGCCAGAAAAGCAGAAACAGCAGTACCATCCATGCTCATAAGTCACTAAATATTTGGGGGCTGGAAGGACACTTTTTTATTCCCTGCAATGTAGAGCAGATTCAGAAGATGACAGTGCTCTCTAACACATAATATACACAGCTAAGTGTACTTTGTAAAGTGAAATATGGACCTGTTTCAAATACATTGATATCCATCCCCTCTTTTAAGGAACTGTTACCATATCCAGACTAAACTCCCTTCAGGAAATGCAGTATCAGACTGAGGCACTGCTCCAACAGCTCCCTGCAATCCTCACGGGTCAGAGCTGCACCACATGAGATGATTCAAGTGCAGGTTAGTGAACAAAACTTGGAAATTTTCTTTCCTGGCTTTCCTTAGCTGCTTGCCTGACATTTAGAGACAAAAAAAAAAAAAAAAATCTTACTTTTAGTCATGAATTATTGGAGCTATCTGATCCAAAGAAACTACACAGTGACACTGAAGCTTCTGTAACCCTCACGTTACACTGATTTTACATCAGGAATCAGTGACAAATTTAACAGACTTCAGTCATGTTATTGCACTTTAATCAGCTTAGCTTTTCTCTGATTTTCTTCCCTCCCGTTTAGACAGGAAGAAAAACTGCAGGAGGAACTCCCTCTGATCTTTGGTATTAAAGTGCTCTTCTAACGAGATGATGACAGTTTACATGTTTTAAGTAAAGGCAGAACAATCACCTCAGGCCCTTTCCAGGTGTGCAACAGCTTGTAGCAAAGGGACACCAAAGTTCTGCTCACTGCAGGTGAAGGTTTTTCTCCTCTCACCAGGCAGAGCCAGATCTGACCTACAGGCAAAACTAACAGTGGTTTCTGAACACATCTATGCCTTGAATATTTTATTAACACAGTGGGGAAAAAAAAAATCTATCTAAATTAAAGCTTTTTCATGGTAGATGATATTAGCAATGATTTTCTCTATAAAAGCACTAGTTGTAGTCAGGTATACTGACTACAAACATTAAACAGATTCACTAAAAAGCTTCACTAATTTGACAGCAGACTTAGTGTGAATGCTGATGTGTTCTAACAAAGTACCCACCCAGCAGGATGATGCTTTTTTCACTAGCAGAGAAGACAAAGTTCTGAATAACTGCAAGAAGATAAAAACTGAAGCTTCAAGTATTCTGAGGTTTTTGAAATCCATACTCAGAGCTGCCCACATACTTTGAGCATCTACTTTTTTCCCAGTAAACTTTAAATTATACCATTAAATTTTTTCTTCATCACAGCAGAGCCATCTCATTTCATGAAAAGACCCAAGAGTACTCTTTGAATGCTTAAGTATGCAAAGTTCCTGGCCAGCTTCAAGTTCTATTTGACTCCCACCCTCCAAAAGTCATGTAGAAAAAAATCTGAAATAGGGCAAGTCCCAGGTTCCTGAGAACTCTGCATTTAAAAAATTGTAGGCAATCAGCAGGGCTTGGTGCACAGAAATACATTTTTCCTTTAGAAATCTCCTATTAGAGAGGCAGCAGATTAACCCCACAAAGCCCAACACCCCCTCCCACTCCTGTCTTTGTTTGTGTACTCATTCCCAACTCCTTTAGTCTGCAACTCTCCCCTGGATTGGGATTTTCCCTCTCTGCTGTTGGGGAACCACTGGAGCAGACATTCCAGTGCCGAGGGAAAGGCTTTCCATTCCTACTGTCCCAGAAGCAGCAGCATCCCCAGCTGGAAGCAGCTGCCAGTCAGGGCTGAATGTCACCTGTCCTCAAGGGATCTCCTGCAGATGGATGTAAATAAAGCCTGCAGCTGATTGTTCTCTCAGCAATCTTCCTTCAGCTCCCCCTCTAACCCGGGGTGTGTCCACAGGAAGGTCCCTCAACTGCCTCGGACACCAGGGGGTTCTCAAGCTGGTAAGAAAAGCACAGACCCTGCAACAACAGGCAATTCACAAGGGTTAAAATTCAAAGCCTTTGTTCCAGACTTGAAGACGGCAAAATTTACCAACTAAGACAAGTTAAAGTATTTATCAGTATAAAAGTTAAACAGTTCAGGTTTCTGGTAACAAAGCAGTAAATTTAAATCTTTAATTGTAATTTATAATGAAGTCTAATTGACTGTAAAATTCACGTGAAGGAAATGAGTAATTTTATTCTATCCTAACAGTCTGTACCCTGTTTACTGTCAGGTAACTGCTGCATTTACATACTTGAGACCCAGAAATGAACATGAGAACCAGTTCAGTTTAATTAAACAGTTTACCACTAGACTCATTACCTACTTATGTTTTACACAATAATTTTGACAGCTGAACCCTTTCAAAAGTTTATTTCTCCCCCCTCCCCCAACTGATAATCCTTATGTGTTTAAATTTTAAAAAAAAAACCAAACACTTGTACAGACTCTAGGGAGAACAGGAGTTTATTGAGTTTTACCTGTCTGAAAAGTGCTGGTGAAGAGTTGCCATTTCATGCTTTGTCTATATAGAGAAATCAAAAGAGAAATTGTTGCAAAAAACAAGCTCATTTGAAAACTGAGTGTTTGTCCAGAAGTTCTTACCATTCCTAAGTGAACACAAACGTGAGAAGTTTGTACATGAAGCGACTCCTTTTCATTGTCAGATGCAACATCTACATTAAAGTTCCCTCACAACTATTAAAACACTTCCAGGCAGTATTAACACACGGAGAAGCAATCAGTCATATCTTCAAGGGGCCAGGTATCCCAGCTCCAAAAGTGCATCATTTCAAACATCAGTAATGGAATATTTGTAAAGAACATCTCATTCAGTATTAATGCATGCCATTATTACAAAAATACCCAGTGCATACCGAAGGAACAACAACTTTCTTTTGCAGACAACAGAAAGCATGCTGAATGGTATCAGATCAGTAGAAATCTATTTTTAATGAGGTTTAAGACACTGTTCAAGTCCCATTAAGAGCAGCTTCCTCCAGCTGGGCACCAGTGTAAACTTGCCCAGCTGTGAAAAGTTTTTCACTAATGTGGCTTAGACTGGCCTCAGACTTTGTTAAAGCAGGGCATTAAGACTGGATCTTGAATTTTAGAAATCCTTCATTTAATTGGTTTAAATAAAACATTAAAAACCACTGTAACAATTAGGTATAAAAGCCTATTAAGTACCAAATTTAGGCCTAGCTAGCAGAACGTACAGGTATTTACACAAATGCAGATTTGCTGTGGTCTTTAATATTAACAAGATACCAGAATGTGGACCAATAAAACACCCCCCAAGAGCAAAGCAAAGCAAACCCCTGGGGAGGAGTGGCGTAAATCCCATGTCAGCACAGCTGCCCGAGGTCCAGGCCCAGGGGAGGCTCAGCCTGGTTTAGTGTGAGCAGCAGGCACAGAGAAACCAGGCTGGTTCCAGGCATTTGTGGAACTGCAGGTGACCCCCTGCAGGCCAACAGGGCATGTCCCTGAAGCAGCTGATGACACCGATTCTCTAAAGGGATGATGATGGAACACACACAAAGCCCAAGATGAAGGAGCAGATGAAGGTGTGAGACATGTTAAAATGATGCAACCAAACAGATATATAAATTAAACAGGAATGTTTAATCCAGACAATCCTTTCTTTTTCCTTTTTTTTTTTTTTTTCCTTAAGCAGAGGTTCCTCCAGAAACTTTTTAATTGGAAAATGAAAGCCTATTCCCACAATAGTGAAGCCACTTTTTTCAAGCAGCTCTGTTGCACAACTGTTACCGTGACCCTAAACAACTGTAATTGTTCTCTATCGATATTTCTGAACTAGGAAGTTTTAAAATATTGTATAGATTTTATTTGTGCTCCACATATTACAAGCAATTAACAACACAAAGGAAGGTTCAGTTCCTCAGCTAGAACACCAAACTCTACACCAAGCAGTACATGGACACGACACTTGCACAGTGACGAGCACAGGGAAGTACTAGTTGAGCACTTACTCTCAGCAATCCACACCAACTCTTAAAATCCATTTCAGTTCTCCCACGCCACCCAGGCTACAATTTAAGGCATCTCCACGCAGCCATCCATCCACCCACCCGCTCCCACACACACCATTTACGCTGGAGGTGTTTACTCTCACAAAGAACTCACTATGTCAATCAGGTACCATTTATTATTTACCCCTCTATCTGTGTCAGCATTGAGATATGACAGTTAAACCAGTGTTAAATCAGTACAATATTTACAGAGCACAGCACATTAAGCTTGAGACACTCACTTGGGGAGGGGGGGAATAAAACCACGTTTTAGAACAGGACAAAGGTCACCATTATTATGTGTTTGAAAACAGCTATTTACAGGTCCCTATGACATAACTCTAGTCTGTACACTGTTCCAACGGGGCAGGCAAAAGCAGGAGAGGCATTTATTTTAAGGGATTTTTAAACATACAATTTGGAAGCATATTATTATGCTACCCTGAACGCCACAAACCACCTCACCATTCTCCAAGGTGGTCTCATATCCTAAGGATGGCGTGTCCAGCTGATACAAAACACACAACACAACATTGACTTGGTGGAGAACATTTCCTCCAGCTATTCAGACATCTGAACTTTGAAGGCAATTCGTCCCAGAAACTTGTCACGGTCATCTTCGTTTTTTAAATTAGGTGAGCCCAGGATCTTACACTCAATTGCTATTTCTTCTTTGGTACTGTTGGGGTGAATTGCTAGTTGAACAGCCACTAGAGGCTGTAAATAGTGAGCCTAGTAAACAGAAAGATGGGGAAAATATTTGAGAGACCAGAGTAAGTTAGCATTAAATTAACATTTAATCCATCAGAGCAGTTAAGAAAAAAAGCTGATTAAGAACCCAACTTTCCAAAGCACAACCTGACTCGGGCACGACACTTTTTTTTTCCCAAGTCAGTCAGGTAAACATTCTTCACACTACTTTTCACCTGACCTATTAAAGATAATTTCAGTCACACAATCTTCAGGAAGAGTTTGACTTTACCCTTTTCTACTACATTAGGTCCAATTTTTCCAGAAACCTCCACCTGAAACCACCACAGAAATTGGTGCCTTCCTTCCTGTCCACTCTGTTGTCTCCTCTGCTGGTTTTGGCTTTGGTTTGGGGGTGGGTGGCTGTAATTGCTACAGAACAGAACTTTCCTAGCAGTGCTGGAAGAGTGATTCAACAAATGCCAGTAAAAAAGCTCCTCTCCTACCCTAGGCCATTGTTGTTGGTTCAGCAAGAAACCACTGTAAAAGTCTCTGTTTGACAGCTCGACACAGAAACCTCTCCCTGAACATCCTGGCAGGGCCCTTCCTGCTCAGCCACACTTGGAGCAACAATCACAACTGGGGACTTCGCTCCTTTATAATAAAAATTAAAATTTAAAAATGGGAGCAGAACCAAGTCTCTTTTTTTTGTCAACCCAATATTGTAACTCACATCCAATTCCATTACTCTTGTAAAGTGCTTATGAATTAAATAAGAGTTTATTTATTATACATTGTTAAGGCAGCATTTCATCCAATGTTCATAAAGTGTTTTCATAATTTATTAATATTTTTAGGTCAATATTGCTGACTGCTGATTAAGGAGAATTATTTATTTTCTTGGTAAGAATTCATAAGTAATGGACTGAATACAACACAGCAGTATTATACAAGCATAAACCTTGAATTTTAATTGAATAAAATCTTGTGTTAAGATTTTTCCCCCCCTCATTAATTTAAAGGACTCCTTAATACCTTTCTGTTGGGTTTAGGCATCTTCTCTACCAGAGAAAACACTACAGGATACTCAAAATCTGCTTAGCAAAAAATGATGCACCCTCAAAACTCTCCACCTGTGAGGGTGGCACCACACTTGAGGTGCTGAATTTTCTAAAAATCAGAACTGAAACTCCCATCTTTCCTCAGGGAGAGAGCCTTGTCACCACCAAGATTTTCTGAGGAAGTACACAAATTTCTATGATGTTCTGAAAACAGATATCCTTTTACTCAATAAAGATTTGGGGGATGAGGAGAGAGTGCACTATCCTCATTAACTGTGTCAGATCATCTGAAAAAGGGAACATTCTCTAAGGCCATAGTTTGGCTCATTGTACTGAGCAGCAAAAGACAAATAACCATCTTGGATCACAAAATAGTAGACAGTAGTATTTTTATGGCTCCTACCCTAGCACAGGGGCAGCAAATTTAGTTGAATCCTCTTTAAGTCCTTTATAGAGTAAAGTAATTTACAGTTCCCCTCTGATATAAAAATTTGGTTGCATAGCCAAGACATCAATCCAGACTCTTGAGACCCAGTGAAATACTTAAACTCCTCACAGCTCTCCCTAGTGCCTCTTCTTTTTCTCACTACACTAATCTTAGGAGATTCCAGCCTCACATAAACAAGGATCCCTAAAATCAGAGCCCCCATTCCACATGTTAAGTGTTCCTCAGTTAGATCAATAAAATTTATATAAATTTATAAAATATATAGATGGACCAAGCAAACAAAAACAATTATTATTAATAATAAGAACAACAACAATTCAAAAAACCTCCATCTGCTACCTTGAAGTCCTTCATAAAACAAAGCAAACAGAAAACGTGATTGTAGAGCCCCAAACAAAGATAATCAACAATACCATCAGGAACTATAAACTTAATACCCTATAAATAACCCCCAAGGATTAACTATTAGAAACTGTATTGTAATACAGAAATTGAGTTTAATTTCCTGCCTTCCCCTGCGTTCAAAAAGATTCCAAAAAATATCAGTGTCCAAAAAAGAGCAGATGCTCTCAGTGCTGAGGCTACACAGCCCCTTCTTCACTAGGACAATGACCAGTTTAATTCCTCATGTCTGATAAAACATCTCTCATCTCAGCAAGCACTGAGCAATTTCTGCACATCAGATATTCCTTAGGAGTAGCTCGTTACAGAGTTCAAACTTCAGAATCAATCTGAGATTGGTAGCTGTAAATGCAAACAGAAGCACAACATTTACCACACGGAGACCATCATCAAAGCAGACTTACATGCAAGCTTTTCCCATAGTATGGAAAGTACATCAAGTCTATCTTGCCATCAAGAGGAAAATAATTTATAGCAACCATGCCTTCGTCCTGTAATTGGAGACAGCAACAAAATCCAAAGTTAACATCTGCTTGCTTAGAAGTGAACACTAAATTAGAATTAAAACCTGATGATAAAGCACAAGATACCTAAAAAAAAAAAAAAGGCAACTGATCTACAAACTCATAGAATAACTTTGAAAATAGATTTTTGGCAAAGAGTTACATTCTGAACACATCTGCTACAGGAAGGATTAACAGTATATTTAAATTAGCAATCAAGACAGCTTGCCTTCATGCTTCCCCTACTGAGTCAAAGAAGTGGGGAAGGGGGAAGGGGACACTCATTGTAATGCATAATTTAACAACCAAAAATCACCCATATATAACTATAATCCCAAATATCCACAAGCAAGCCTGTGTGTTTCCTTCAAACACAGGCCACCTAAAAAGAAATGCAAGTTTAAAATGGTGATGTTCCTGGAGCTGTGTGTGCCATCACCACCTCAGAGGAGCAGCATGGACACACACACGTGTGCCTTCTCCCTCGGCTGTCCCTCCAATCCCAAATTTGGGAATAAGAAGCAGCTGCCTCCAAAGTTGCTGCTTAATTCCTGACTGAGGAGTGCTCAATCTGTGAGATACACTAAAAATGTGGATGTGACTGAGCAGTCCAGACACAGACACCTCTCCCTGCACACAGCACTCTTCAGGACTCTGTATCCTGGTAGGATGACAAACCACCAGGAAATATACACATCTAACGTGGCTTTCTGTAGTGAGATAAATATATCACCATAATCAAGGGAAATGCCATTAAAACCACCCCCCAATAGTAAATGTATCTTCAGCCCATCACAGCTTGTTCAGTGTAACACACAAAGCTCAAAGTGTATCAGCAACTGGCACTGCTTTTCTAGACTACCACATACAACAGCTGGGATTTTAAACAGGTACTCGACAGAGTTCAGGAGACAACTCCAGTACCATCAAAAAACAGTAAAGAACAAACTACATCTCAAAATCACCTTCTTCTGACCTCCTCAAAAGAACAGACAATATATTTTTTAGGATATGGGCACATTCCCGTTCCTTTGCAGTAAATGACTGCAATTCTTCCATATACATTTATTAAGTATTTTGACCCTTGAGCTAGCAAATATAATTACTAAGCAGAAATGGGTTGCTTTACACCATCATATTTTATTTAAAGCTCATGCAGCTGAAAATACTCGTTTTTCAAATATATCACTGAAATAATGGTTAAATAATCAGCACAGCGTAGGGAGGATCAGCAGTGCTGTGTGGAGCAGCTGAACACAAGGCATGCACGCACTCACAACCAGGGAGGCACTGGGCTACCAGGGCAAGAGCAGAGGGCTTCTGGGACATGCAGCTGCCTGCCTCATGCAACTGCTGGGGGGGTTAATTCTAATTAATATAATTCATTCTAATTAATATCCCTACACAATTTAATAAAAACAAACCCAAAAACACCCAAACAAGCTGTCTTTGCTGAAGGACTCCAAGATTCAGCCCACTAGTGAATGTCACTTCATCTGCTTTAGTTTCCACAAAGAGCTGCTGACAGGCAGCCAATCTAAAATAAGAACGTTTAGCTGGGCAGATGGACTTCTACCTCATTTCTACCTCACTAAGTTGGTTTTTATTAAAACTGTGTCTTAGAAAGAATAATTTTCCAGATCTTAAAATAATATACAAAGACCCAAGGAAAGAAGTTGGCCAGGAATGGTCTGGGATCGCTCGAGAAGAAGAAATGCTATCAGTGCACAAGATAAAGAGCGGTGTGCTTTAATGGGAACTGTAAACCAACAAAGATTCCTGTCCCAAAAAGCAAATTCACTCAGATCCTGACTGTGCTGACAGGAGCAAGGCAGTAGTGTTGTTCATGTGACCACTCTTCACTCTGGTTCACTAGAAAGTGATACCTGGTACAAAGTCAAGATGGTCACTGAACAGAAAACATGGATGTATTTGGGAATTAAGGATTTTTTTCCTTTTCTTTAGTTAAAAACCCTGCCATCAAACCTACCAGTTTTCAGTACAGGTAGTTTTAAGCTGAAAGAATACTGCAGTACAACGTTCCAGTGCATGTGGAGCTGCACACCCCCAGCCCCAAAGAGAAGACCTAAAATGCTGATCTTCAAACTTCTTGGAAACGCCACCTTGGGTTTGTTTCTGTTTGTGGAGATCACCAAGCCTACAGCAGATCAATTCCTCCAGGTGCAGAGGGAAAAACCTGTAATTGGTGTCTGACACTGCAAACAGAATCTACAGAAAACACAGTGATGATGGACACCACTACGAGGGCAGAGGGGAAAGCATCCCCAGCTGCAGGTGTGCTGACTTTGAAATCACAGAGCCACCTTTTTTAGAAAAAAAACCCAACCTACAGGGAGAAAAAAGAGGAACTGCCTTACAGGGGAATGCCTGAAGAACAGAAATTTCACCCTGAAAACCTTAGATGATGTTTCAGGTGACAAAGACTGGCAGGATGTACAGAGAAAAGCCATTCACCTCATTTTGTATCTGAGACACCTGTAAAAACTCAAGTACCATTTCAAAGACAGGTGGTGTTAAATCCAGGCAGACACTTGCCCAAATTGCTCTCAGTTGATGTAAAAGTGATGCCAGGAAGTTCCACCTGAGCAGGAGGAAGAGCTTCGTTCTGTGCAGTGACTGAGGACAGAACAGGTTGCCCAGAGGGGGTGGATGCCTGAACATCTCTCATCACTGCAGATGTTCAGGAGCTGTCTGGACCCAACCCTGGGCCATGAGCTCTGCTAGGATGACCCTGCTTAGCTCACCATCACAGAACTTCTAACTATATTCTATCTTTATTAAATAAATTCTGTAAGTAATTTGTGCTGACAGAAAGAGGATGCAAAAAAATACCTGTTATTTATTTCAGTGTATTTTAAAGGGTAAACAAAACAGCAAAAAACCCATCATTATCAACCAAGTTCTTAGCAAACTTATTCTTTTGCTACTGAAACCAGCTAAGAGGATAGAGAAAGGATCATCTGGAATTTGCTTACTACAGCTTTTACCACTGTCTCACAGAGCACCCATACAAGAAAGCCCAAGAAACAGAATCACCATAAAATCAGATTACCATCAATATTTTAGAGATCACATAAACTTTAGTTGTCAGCACACCACAAGGCATTTCAGATGGAAATGAAGATGACTCTCCTGGACTCTATTCAGTGTTTTCAATAAGGACTTGTGAGATGTAAAACCAAGTTCTCTCACTGCTGGGACCAGGCTGTAGGGAGTGCAAAACACTGCAGAGAAATTGATGTCTTGATGATAAAAATTACAGAGCAGGGGCCAAAAACAGTAATGGGAAATTCAACTTCAAGAACTCACATCTACAAATACAGACTAGGAAACAACCAAAAGAAGGATCTAAATATGAGAATGATTAAAATAAAGACTCAGTGTATTACAAATAGCAAATCCACCTTGAGAAATGTTATTATTTCCAATGTGATCACAAAGGGAGGAACTGTGCCATTAACCAGAGCCCAGCTAGAGGCCAACCTCTGTCCAGTCTGGGATATCACATCACAAAAAAGTGATAAACTAGACAAGTCAAAGAAAAAAGGGACTACTAGAAGGAGCTTAATTGCTTTATTCTAAAAGCCAAGTAATTCCTTCAAGAGAACAATGGTTTTCTTGAGAATGGAAGCAAAGAAAGTCTCAAAGAAGAAAAAGAATCACCTTTGCTTGCAATGGAGAGATCAACACTCCCCAAAAATCAAGTATTAAAATCTATTCCTCCCACAGGTATCTAAAGGAAGAAGGCAGAAACCTTGCAAGTATTTTGTCTTTCACTGATGAGGTTTCCCAGCCTACATTTTTATCAGTCCCCTCAAGCTCCAAGCCAGGACTGCGCCCTTTGCTCAAGCTGCAAACTTACCAAGGGTTTCACTGCTCCCCAAGCAGTCTGGGAAAAATATCCATAATCAAAGTAATTATTATAATTGCCAGAAAACATTCTGCATAAATCCATTGGTACACGACAAATACGCATCATTAGCTGTTATTGTAAGTAGTTTATAGTTGATTGGAAGGCAATTTTTACTTGAGCAGTAACATTAGTTTCCACACACAGCATCTTACCCATCATTTATAAAACTGTCTAAGGTGCACTTGCAGCATGGAGAAAAAAATAAAAATAGAGGTTATGAAATGAGAAAACAAAATATAAGTCACAATAAATAAACAAGACCACAAAGAACATGTATGTATTTTGCACAACTCTACAGCAAGACAGGTAGCTCAAACACATCTAAAGATGGAAGAACAACTGAAAAATATTTTTAAAAGTACACTGAAGAAATTAAAGACACTACAACTAAATTACACATACAGTAAGATGAAAGGCAAACAAAAATACAGAGTCTCTAACAAGAAGGAAAGAGAATAAATTACTTCACTATTCATCCTACTCATAAGGAAAATTAACTACTATTTCTTACACTCAGGACTGACCTTGGGTGTGCACTCTATACGTGGTTCTCCCTCGGGCTTTAATCCAATTATCTAAAGGAGACAAAGTTACAATGTTTACACACCTTTTTCCCCTTTTCCAATCTCACAGACTCAATTTGACTTTTTACCTCACTAAATGGCAGAGTTCATACAGGGAGTAAATCTATTCACTGGCATTTTTACCTCAACACAATTTTGAACTGGAACAAAGATTTAAAGCACTGTTAAGTTTAACAGTTTACTCAAATGAACTCAAATAGTTACAGTAGCCACAGACTGTTCTCTTATTTTACATTCAGCACGCAGCATCACTGGCTCAAACCAATTAGCAATTCCAGTGATGTGTAACATCACTGAAAAGTCAAATAGTTGGTGAAGTTTTCATCCCCTTTCAGTGCAGGAGTTACAGAATCATTACATCCTACCTAGATTTCTGCATCACACATAGGAAGTGAAACACACTTTACTTGCAGAGTGGCCTAGAATCCATTTCATACAACAGTCAGCAAAAGCAAAAAGCAAATTACTTCTTAAAACAGGGGATTCAGATATTTTGATACAAGTAGCCAAAGCCAATACTTATAAGTTTGGAATGCTCAAAAAGCTCACTTTGTTCTACTCTCTGAAAACATGAATTGCCAGACTTTCAGTAAATTACACTATTCGAGAAATGCAAATATCTCAAGTAGCAAACTGAACATGCATTTCACTCTTCCACATTCATTTTTCATACAGCAGCAGTTGGGAGAACTTATACTAAGAATTAAAAAATAAGCAGGCACTTACTCTGTTCATTTTCACAAGCACACAGGGAGTTCCTTTGGAATACCCAAAATTCAGATCTTCCTTTCCAGAGCACGGTCCCAGATTAGAGAGGTTGAATCGACAGGCCTTTTTCACAGCAGCATCATTCTGCTCAAAAATCCTCCCTGAGGTACAGTTAATGTTCTGGGACTGCTTGGAATCATTGTATGCTATGGAACACAAACAGCTTGTAAGTCAATGGTATAAAACAAATCAGCAGCCAAAGCCTGCTGATGCCTATAGAAGTGTATAATTTATAGTGTAAACTGTCAAGCAGTTCTCTCAAAGAACTATTTTCAGAGCACTCTGTCTCCTACATCCATCTGAACAAACAGTTTATCAAGGAGTGGCACTGCCCTTGAGTGAAAGAATAAAAACAGTACTACAAAAGAAGTAATACCATCCTGCCTTTCAAATTGTAACAGTAATCACAACTTCATTAATTCCTATACATAAACTTATTACATTTTCAATCAAGTTTTCACCTGGAAACTGAACCAGTTTTCCCTTTGCACATGTTCCTTTTACAGATGCACAGCAAAACTTGGAGTACTTCAATCAGCACTATTAAATGGCCTCTACATTTACATCAGATGGTGTAACGGGTTTTATACTAAGACTCCAAGTTGTTTCTTTCTGAAGAATTTTCACTTAGGGGTGAAAATTAATAAACTGCAATTAATTCAATCTTTGTGTGCCTTATTTTTTCAAACAGACACTTAGGTTCTCAAGGCTACAGGATCCTCAGTCATCAAATCATTCAGATTAAGACCAATTAGATAAGTCTTGACAAACTTTGCCTCCAAATACATGGCCTATGTTATTTTACATTACATTCTCTTGGCAGATGTAATTTCTACGTCCTACAGTATTTAAATAACCACGTCACCAAAACACTGGACTGGGAGACAAAACTCTCCATTATGTCCTCCACTATTCCCCCTGCCCAGGGCTCCCTGTCCAATACAGGCATCACTTTTTACCTTTTTCTGTAAAGTAAATAACACACATATCTGGGGTAACCCTGAACTTGCACTGGTCTCCATTAGCAACCAGGAACTACAAGCAAAAAATGAAAGCGATGTTCTCAAGACAAAGATTCTGGAATTATTTGGAGAGATGGAAGTAACTTACATTCAAGGAAATTTTTAAGTGTGGTAACATATTCCAAATATGACTGGCTGTCACTCTTGTTAAAGTAAAATTCCAGTGCAGTGTCTGGCTTTGGTGAAATCATAAGTCCTTAAAAAGAAAAAGTGCAAGTTAGGAACTAAACAACTTCTCTTTCCTACACCACTCCAACCTATTCAATATATCCATAAATTGGAAAATGTCTGTCTGCAAAGAAACATCAAGTGTACCCCCACATTCCACAGGACTGGAAGGTAGTTTGTGTTTGAAGCCAGTTATCAAAATCAACGTTACATTAATTAACATTTAAATCCAAGCCAGTGCAGAGCTGCAATTCACAAAGCGAACCCAAGTGATTAGGAAAAGCAAAATCAGCAGCTTAATCAGTCTCAATCAAAGATATTTACCAATTCACTTCCCATTTTCCATACTCAGCGAATTAAACATGAAAAATAATTGAAATAATACCCAAAACCACAGCCAGAAAACCTTCAGTTCAAGCAATGGTTGAAAGCTTTAGGCAGCACAGAGTGAAGCTATGACTGCATTTTTCTCACAGAAACCCCGACAAGAAAGCATTTTTAAAATCTTGATTATGCACAAAGATGGCTTGAAAGTTACCCCAGTCCAAAGAGACAAAACAAGGTAGTTTCTATTCTGCTCCTCCACGGCCTCCAACAGAAAGTTTGGGCCCCATCTGTTCCTTGTGGGGCAAGGAAGGGGCACAGTTAAAGCTCAGGGATTTTTTTGTGGCACACTCCTTGCTAACAGCCAGCCTGTGCCATCAGCTGTGCCTACCACACCAGCAATGCTTCATCTGCAGATGGAACAGCACCACACTCCAGACACTGCAGGACAGCTCAAAGCTGTTCAGAAAAGGGTGTACAACTGACTGCTTCATTCACAGCACCTGACTGTAGGTTTTGTTTGGTCAAAATAAGATCAAAACCCAGCAGCTGTGATTAACAGGTGAATGTCCATGCATCTGTCTCTTCAAATACAGCTGAGAACTGACATTGCAGCCCCACAAAAAAAACAACCAAAACCAAAGAAACACCACAAACACAAAATCCCAACCTATATTTTATCAGATTAACTTTGTCCTAAGTTAGAATATTACACTGGTTTGATCAAAATCAAATTTGGCATAAAATAAAAAGTTAGTTGCAATTACAGCAGCAACCAACTGTAACAGCTTAGGATGCCATGTAGTTCTTTATCATCTGGCAAAACTAATTAAAACCAGATTGCCAAAGGAATAGAACTTAATGAACAAAACTCATCTCCTCCCTCCCCATTAAAAAAAAAAAATAAAAAGAAAAAAAAATCAAGCCTTCTGAATACAAACTAAACATTTAAGATGACAATAACAAAGGTATAGACTAAACATTCATCACAGACGAACATCTATCAGATTCTAAAAAAAAAAAAAATCCAGATATGATTTAATGCTTTTTTTATTCTAGATCTCTTCTAGGATTCCCAATAAATCATAGATCCTCTTTTCTGCAATAGCAGCAGTTGAGTTATTTCCAGGGAAGCCACAACTGAATGCCTCAGTGACTGACAGTCCATGTAAACCTACAAATACTAAATAAATTTTAACTGCAGATTCCTTTGTACCATTACATTTTCTGGCCTTCACACTGAACTGGGATTCAAAAAACACAAGATAATTATTAGCAGGGCTGAAAAAATCACTGAAGGTGTTTTACACACCAAGGGCTTTGGGGGCACAGGAGATTATTATTTATTACCTATGTTTTTCAAAGGGAATAATGACAAAATAATTCAACTAGTCATCAGTGAATGAAACAATCATTTGAAGAGATTTATTGCTTCAGAGAGACTTCAGAAACATCCTAAGAGGAAGGGACTACTTGAATTGCAGTGGGTCACAGTCTGCCCACCCACTGTGGTGTAAATTCTACACAAAAAGCTGTTTGAGGGACTGATGCACAGACTGGGAGAGATGCAGGGTTTGGGCTCTTCTAAAGGAGCAGAATTAACAGCCTGAGCACAGGATCACACCCAGGATTGTAAGAGAAATTGCATTATATTGCAATTCCAGGAGGGATTTTAAAATAAAATCATCTGGATTTGATTTATGTTATTATATCCCAGTGTACAAAGCAAGTCAAATTTCAATTATAAAGTAAATCAATTGTGAGATTTCCAAGCATGTTTAACAAGAGTAAAACCAGTGACCTACGCCATCCAGGTTTTGTGTGTAGAATTTGGGTTTATAATTTAAGGTTTTACAGCCTGGAACATTACACGTTTCACTGCAAGTGAAAAATGACAGAGTTAAAACCACTGAAACAGAAACAAGCAATTTTATTAACATTTATGTACGAGTTACTAAAGACATGGTTAATAAAAAGGTTTAATTCAGAAATGTTATAGGAGTTCTTAAATTAAAAACTAATTGTGGCATACATAATATTTTAAACAAACATCCCCTAGGACTTATTTCAAAGTCCAGGAAAATACCCTGAATTGCAAGAGAAACGTCACTCAAGTCCAGCATTAAGTCATCCACTCCCAAGGTTCTGACTTCCACAGTGGAAATGGGGAGATAAGATCAACTAAGCCACCTTTTTTTCCTCATTTTTTTCTTTTTAAATTATTCCTTCCAGGATCTAGGCCCATTCTTAGCTTGAAAAAACAACACAAATCCTCAAAATCAGTTACAAGACAACACTTGTTAGAGAAGGCCAGAATGTTACACCCAACAAATTCTGTTCAGAATCCAGAGAAGTTTTTCACATTGGTCCAACTGCAACTTGCTCACAAAGATTACTCTGTCATCTTAATTGTGGATGCAGCTCCAAGATGTTGGTCAATTTTAAGAGTTTTGAGTTTATAGATAGGGGAAAGTACTTAAAAAAAAATAAAGCTGTCTCACTTCCACCAAAATATCAATATTGCACCATTTAGTTTTGTGTTTTAAACATAAATTTGGTCCCTAAGACAAGTTATTAGAAAAATTGAGATATCAAATTTTCAGGTGGCCAGACCATTTAAGTAGCATACACAAATCAAACACACATTCTCCAGAAACAGTGACTAGAACACACTGATCTCTTTGGTGTAGTTAAAGTACTCAGATTCATTTCTTAAACCTTTCAGAACAAAAATTCTTAATATTCTCGCAATATGGAGTTACACCAAAACAGAGTCTATGTCAGAATTTTGTGATATATTTTACCCAATCTTTAAAAAGAGAAAGTTAAAAAACAGTAGAAGGGAAAAAAAAAAAAAAAAAAGACAAGCACCTTCTTCCTCATTGTTACTTATGCAGGGTTTTTTTTCTGTCAGCTGCAGCCAGCAGTGGGACTGGATGGGCACGGACACAAAGGGAGCAGCAGCTCCAGGAGCAGGACACCACCTTTAGTGGCAGCTCCAATTTACATGGACTTGGCTTCATCCCAAAACAGGACCCCCTCTCTTTAGGTGATCCCTACAGAAAAGGCCAACAAGGCCTGAAATCCACAGACATTCCATGTCAATTGAAAACTACCTGACAGTGAACTAAAACCCCACAGCCCTGACAGGTCACACCCTCAGCACAGCCCTGCTGGCCTCCTCAAAGGACCCAACACTAAACAAGGTGGCCTTCCCTCTGATCCAGGAGAACTGCTCTAGGGTGCCTTTAAAGCAATTGGATTCAATTATAATCCCACTTCTCCAGCAGCACCTTCTCTGGATGTGCAGGTAAAACTGTGGGCAAATTCAACTGAAAAGAGCTTAGAGGAGAACACACCAAAAGTTAGCACATACACACAAGAAACTACTGCCTGAATTTGTGCTGTAAGCACATCAGCTTTTGCCTTTACAACCTGCAAGTGATTGAGGAACAATCCCATTTTCCCATAAGTAGTTCATACTTCCAACGAGCCCTCACATGAAACTCAGCTGTTAAACCAGACAGAGGTTGATGAAAAAATTAATAAATACGGTGTTACCTGGACTAGAGATCCGGTCCCGATATTTTGGTATATCACTGCTCAGGGTCTGAAGCATCACCCACATGGTGAACGTGAAGAGTGCTGCTAGGAAGCCATAGAACACCAGATAGAACAGCAAGATCAATCCTGGGAAGAAAAAAAACTAAAATTACTATTTTTGTTTTGAAACTAAACCCAGGAAATAAGCAATACAATGTTTGTATTCATATATAATGCACAGTGCACAACAATGCATACAAAGAGGTTTTCTTAATGCTTTCTGATTCTTAAAACTTACAGGGCGTTTTAGCAGTTCTATTTTGAAGCAAGAAGCATTAAAAAGTGCTCTTTGGGCTACACAGGAAAGCTGGCAAAGATGACTAAGCAATGCATTAGGAAAAAAAAACAAGTTTCACTTGCTTAAGGGAATTTTAGTTTTGTATCTGGAAAGGAAGGGGTTGTTGGGAAGATGAAAGAACTGACTGAAGAGATAAAATTATTAAACTGGATCTCGACCAGGCAGGAAGCAATTGGTGCTCTCAAACCATAGCTGATCCATGAGGGAACTCCACACAGAGCACACATTCACACACAGGTCTTGTTACAAGAGACTCCTCAAGGAGAAAATGTTTCCTGAGGCAGATTTTTGAAACAAACCAAGCCTTCTATTCAGATTTATCAGGTGTTTGCCAAACACAACCACCTGCTTTACCCATCTACCTCAGGGACCCAGCAGCCTCAGTGGGATTCACCAGCTACAGATGTTACTGCACCTTGTTTCATTAACCCAGTGTACAATCCCAACCTAAGAGGGAGTGATTCTGATTAAAGACTGAGCACCTGAGACAGGGACACATGGACAGATTGTCAAACAGAATGGGAGCTGTACAAGTACCGAGGAAATCAGATGTTTGGACAGAGAGCCATCTCCAACACCTTTCTAATTCAACAGCATAACCAATTAATGACACAAATTCAATTTTTATAGACTAGTCCAGCTATATAAGGTGCTATCAGAAGCCAGGAAATAACCCAGGTAAAGAAGAGCACATGAAACCATTACACAACATCCTCCCACTGATTTTTGATTAAAGGCAGTATTTTTCAGCCTGCCACAGAAAAGGACAGAGCAAAAGCAAACATGACTGTATCCCAGTACTGTCCACTGAAGATGACAGAAGGAAGCCTAATCCTTGGCTCCTGTCCCAGAAACTATGACTGCATTTTGCACTGAAATATTCAGTGCCAGCATAACCCACAGTAACCCACGACTGCTGAAGATGCAAGCACCTGTACTGCTTCAGAAAAAATTCAGTGTACATCTATTAAAATAATGTGGTGATCCCCAAATTATCTTTCAGGTAGCTTCTCTCCAGATATCAACTGAATGTTATCGGATTTTTAGTTTGGTTTTAGTTTTTGATTTCACGTATTGACAAAGTTCCTTGCCCATCTGCAAAAGCCTGAGAGTGATCAGGCACTTAAAATATATTTGGAACCAAAGAGATGCAAGATTCTATGCAGCAATCAGAAATAGCAAAGTGTGCAATCACAAAATCAGGCTATACAATGAACAAGAGAGCTCTACCTCTACTATAAACTATCTAAGGTTATTTAGAGCTATTTGGGTGCTGAAAAGAGAACATAAAAACAAACAGTTAAAATCCTAGTCAACAAAAACTTTACAAAAATTGCATTTGTATTTGGCACACCAGCAATCTGCTTTATTTATAAAGTTATAATTGCTTTAACTGGATCCAAAACAGAACAAGGATCTTCTAATTAATACCCAGTGTATTCTGGGCATCACAAACAAAAAAGCTCCCCACAAAACCTTTGGTCAGCTCTCACTTGGATCCTTGTAAGTTAATCAATTATTGAATACACTTCCACCAAGCTGTCCAGAAAGGACACTTCCCATCAAGTGACCAAGACATTCATCAAATAGTTCCAGTGGAACAGAGAAAGAGTTTGACGTGGAGGACAAGACAAGCAGTTTCCATGGCAATTAACAGAAAAGCAAGAAAGTCAGGGAAATCTTTTTTTTCACTGAGCTATTTCGTAATCCACCGTTATTTTAATTTCTAAAAGATGATGCCAAACTGCATGTGTGCACACACACAATTCTTTTTAATCCTTATTTTAATGGAGCTGGGAAATGCACTGCACTGACCACTAAGCTGCCCCATTTATGCTACTTTGCCACATTAAAAAGAGGGAAAAAACAAACAACAAAAAAACTCCTCTGCAACTTCCAACAGCCCCGAACTGAGTAAGCTGCTCTTTGTGAGCCTATTAGTTCTAATTATCCTAAGCTAATCACAATGAGCAAGTCATAACCTGTCAAAAAACCCTGCCAAAATAACTGCACATAACACTGGACTTCTTGTGAGGAAACAGGATGTACCCAAGCACCAGTGCAAAGCTCTCCTCCACATTTACTGCATGGGAGGCACAGCTACCACATCACACAGCTCAGTTCACTGACACAACATCTTGCTACACCAAAACCAAAACACGAGAAAAACTAGAAACCAAATTCTGCACTACAATTTACCTGCTTGTTTTGGTTTGGTTTATTTTTTGCAGGCCATCACAGTACCAAACCCCCTCCTTCACATCCTAATTACAAGAACAAGCAAGTCAACTTTGGAAAACTGCTACTTCCGAACCAACGTGCTGGTACCATCAGCAGCTGGAATTCACTTGCAGGGATCAAAGCACTTCTCCACTGTTAAAATTAGAATTTCTGACTGGTGAATGCAAGGCATCACCTGGCCATCGTTTCCATGAGGAACACATGCTTTCCAAACTTTACATGGCAAAACTGATTAAAAGCATATCAATCTGGCATAAAGCAGATTGGTAAATCTACCTGTATGCAATACACAGGTAGATATATCCAGGTATCAGAGCACACACTGCCAAAGGCACGGAAGGAAATATTCAACATTACCTGTAAGAGCAAAAATTAAATGCTGTCTTTCAGGTTTGTTGGACCCCATGCTGCATTGATCCTATCACCTGTATACCCATTCTTCAGCATCTTTAACTAGTGAGACTTAAAGATCCAAGTAATGTTCCTACTGACTCCCACCAGTGCCAGGAACAACAAGGAATTTTAGTCCACCTGCAGATGGATTTCCTTCCTCAAACTAACATAAGTATACATTGTAAATAATCACTGATCATGTTTCAATTATATTTCTTACACAACTTGAGAATTACTGTTTTCCAGATCTGGGGAACAGTAGAGGGAAGAAGAGGAAGACTTTGAAGAAATATAATTTCAGTCCCACATTATATTTTATGTCCCGGTAAGCCAGGGCTCCACATGTAACACGGATACACCTCAGGAGATCATAAAAACCATCAAGTGCAACACTTGCAAAGAACCAGAAGAGCCAGTGTCTGATGCCACGATTAAGCATTTAGAATACAAAAAACCCTGGACACCTCAAATACCCCACTGTACCACTACAGCTCACTGACACCTGCAACAAGAGAAGGCAAGATGCCTTTCCTCAGTGATCTGCACCAGGAAAAACATCCTACTGCAATGCCAGACAGTGATGCCAGAATGTTTAGTATTACATTACTGGGAAAGAAAGCTAAATCACAATAAACCCCTGTTCAAAACACTGAGAGAGAACAGAGATGATTCCACTCAGAAAAGCAGGTGAAACTTTGACAGCCCTGAATGTGCAACCAGGAACTCAGTGGAGACAAAGCAGAAGCAAAACTGGATCCTCTGCTATGGCTGCCAACCAAACTGCATATCCACTGACATGGTGGAAAACTTGCCTAAAAATAAGGTGCTGGGGTTTGCTGGGGGGGGTTTTTTGTTTGTTTGTAGTTCCAAGCACGTGTTTGTGCACTGAAGGGTACAGCTACCCATTCCACAGAAAATTCAGGAGGTCTCAATTTCCATGCACTTCAAGACAATGCCACCTCCACCTCAAACACCTCGACACAACCAGCTTTACAGAAAGACTAAATACACTTGACATGACATCTACTGTGACCACAGATGATGTCCTGCTAGAATCTATATTGCCTTTTTTTTTTTTTTGGCACAAATTATTTTTCTATAACCTTGTGTGAAAAGAATTTACTGCCTATCCTGTAAAACCACGGACACACCTCAGTGTGCTGGTGACCATCCCATTCCAGCACTTTCATGCTGATGTCACTCCATTCCTACTCCAACTCCAGGCAGGCACAGCACCTTGCCATTTCAGGCACAGTCCAATTCTGATCTTCTTTTCACTTGCAGAAAGGCCTCATATGGCAGCCTGCCAAGTCCTCCTCTCTCTGCCCCACCTGATTAAATTCTGGGTGGACCCCAGGAAAGATCCTCCTTTCCCTTCACCTCTGCAAGGACTATCAGCACCCCCATGCCCTTCTGCTGGGAACACCACCACCTCCAGTCATCAACAGGTTTTCCTGCATTTTCTGTCTCTTTAATACAACCAATGATTATGTCAAAAAACTAAAAATAGGTTTGGGGGGGAGGGTGTGTAGGTTTGGATACCAATTTGTGAAAGATTCAAACCGAATTATCCCCCAAGTCTGAAAAAAAATGTGAAATTCTCTGACTTTTTTTCCGCAAGAGGAGACATATTCTGGGGTTTTCACCCAACTGAAACAGGCAACCCTTTCCCAAACTCAAAGAGGCAACACACCTCTGTTCCATGACAAATGTGAGCGTAGGAGCTGCTGGTGTTTGATCTCTTCACAAATGCTGGTGTAGAAATGGCAGACAGGAACACTCCTCTGCCACAGCACCGGGATTCACAGAGAATCACTGCCCTGCAGGTACAATTTACATAAGCCCTGGGGACTGCCTCAGACTAAGGCACAACATGCACACGGAGTGAACAATTATTTAACAGTTTCTCTACTGCCTGGGTCTCATTTCTGTGAGGAAGATGTCTTGAGACAAGAGAAATATGCACAGCACAACCAGAGCCAGCAGAGCTCTCAGCGTGCTGCCCCTGGAGACATGAACCCACAGCAGACTGGGAACCAGAGCTCTCCTCTCCTCCCTCCTCCAGGAGGAAGGAGCAGTTGTCAGTGAGACAGGTCTAAGCTCACACCAGGACTGCAAGGGCACAAATGAGACCAAAGCCTGCAGATTCCTCTGTGCCAAGAGCCACACAATTAGCGTCCTGCTATTAAAAAGTGAAACCAAACACAAAGCCACACACCACGTCCTGGAACAGTCAGACTCCAACTAAACTAAATTAAACAGGCACGGTATGGTAATCACAAAATGCCAAACCAACCTAATATTGATGAAAAAACACACTGAAAATTTGTAGCGACACTAAACATTCACCTCCTAATGTCCAGGCTGAGGAAATGCTATATAGCACTAACCACAGGCCAATCACCTAAACCTCTAAAGAAAACTTATTAATGAAATAAAATTACTCCAGCTGGCTGCACACAGTAGAATGATTCAAACTGTCTATATGGACTTTCTCAAAAACATCTTTTAACAAGTAGCTCTAGAAACTCAAACACCAACCAAGTCGTCTCTCTTATGTTTCCACTGTTGGCCTGGGACTAACACGGACTAAGTGACTTGCCCTACCAGACACGTTTAAACAGACAAGGCGGTTTCATCTTTACCTCTCGCTGAAAAAACTTCCAAGCTATTTCTAACATGCCTACAGCCTGTTCTCCTCAGACTCATGACACAGCCAGACTTCTGCAATCCACACAGGCAGCCCACGCACTTGAGGAAACCTGCCTGCACAGAAAGATCAGTAGACAACAGCATAGTGGAAATTTCCTCTCCTTTGCTATTCAACCGGCAGAGTAGCTGCGAGCTCTTATTTCCATCTGAATGGAGGGGAACTCCTGTCAGAGCTCGGGCCCTCTCCTGATAGACAGGAGACACTGGCACGGCAGAGAAAGCACAGCCCGCTGAAAGCTCCTCCTCGCTATTTCAACATTAGCATTCATTGAGACTGTGTCAAGGCCAAGGATGTATTGGCCTGTTCCTTTACACCACGCTGAGATTCTTGTTGGTTTTGTAAGCACAACGATTTAAGTATCCCGACTACATCCAAGTTTTGGGAGGAGACGCAGCATTTTCTGAAGTCAGTAAATATGTCCCATGAGGGCTGAAGAAACATCCTAATATTAAGCATTTGTACAACGCTTTAATATGAGAAAACACACTCGGAAAATATAAATATTTTTACTGGAAGCAACGAGATTATGATAACATGCTTTCCAGCTCAGAGGAAAGCAATGGGATGACTACCTGAAAATAGGAAAACAAACACTGTCCTCACAGGCTTTACTGGAGAGCCTTCCTTTGAAAGCTTCCTTTAAGAAAATAAAAGGCCCAGAAGCCCCACGCTGGAACAAATTTAGCACGATGACGCACGACGACAGACAGCGCTCACTCTGGAATCGGGGCTCACGAACTTTTTTGGGGGTTTGGGGTTTTTTTTCGTGCTCCCCCTCCTCGCGCCACAGCCAGCAGCACAAAGGCGATGGGCGCCCATTCATTGCGGATTGCCCGCGCCGCTGGAGCGGGGGGGGCGCTGGAAGGGCCGGAGCTGCCCCGGCACGCGCGGGCTGCGGGGGCCACACGGCGGGCGGGGCCGGCCCGCACCTCGCGGCCCGAGGCCCGTCACGGCCGCACCGCGGCGGTCCCCGGGGCGGCCCGGCCGGGGGAGGAGCCCGCGGGCCCGCAGCGGTGCCGGGGGGCGGTGAGCGGGCCCGGGGGGCTCTCCGGGATGGCTCCTTCCCTCCCGTCCCTCCCCTCCCTCCCCTGCCGCCCCCTCCCCGCTGTCACGGACCGCGCTATTTTTAGCGCGCGGTTGTGGCGGCCGCCGAGCGCGTGCGCCGCCTCACCTGGCGCGCGCCGCCCCCGCATCCCCCCGCGCCCCCGCGGGGACCCTCCCGCACCCCGCCCCGCACACCCCCCCGCGCTCCCACCGCTTCCCCGCCGCCCCCCTCGGCTCGGCGAGCGCCGCGCCCCGCCCTTGTGCCCCTCAGGGCGGCAGCGCTCACCCCAGCTCTTGGCCGTGCGCCCCAGGAACTCGCCGCTGCTGGGGTTGTAGATGAACTGCCGCCACTCGGCCATGCTCTGGCGGAACGGCTTCTTGGTCTCCTTGGCCATGGCGAGGCGAGCGGCGGCCGCGTCGCGCACCCTGCGGAGGAGGCTGCCGGCAGAGAGAGCCGCAGCCCGCCCGCTCCGAGCGCTGAGTGAGCGCGGCCGCGGCGCCCGGCGGGACAGCGGGCGGGGGCGGCGCGCGGGGCCCGGGCCCGCCCCTCAGGCCTGGCCCCGCCCCCGCGCCGGGCGGGACCCGCCGCGCGCCGCCCTCGGCCAATCCGCGCCCGCCGCGCGCGCGCGCGCGCGCCCCCCGGCGGTTCGCGCCGCCCGCTGCGGCCGCACGCGGCCCTGCCTCGCGCCGGCCCTGAGGGGAGCGGGGGGGGGGGGGAGAAGGGGGTGCAGGACGGGGGGGCTGCGGTTCCCGCTGCCCACCGGGACACGGGTAATCCCCATCCCTGCCATCCTGCACCATCCCTGCCATCCTGCACCATCCCCCAACGCCGGCATAAAAAAAAGAACACAAAACACGTCAGGATGCTCTAGAAGGGCAATTGGTAACACGACTTGTGGAGCGCAAGGCGTCAAAAGGCCGCTCGCTGACGCCTCCCTAAAGTCCGAATCGGAAGAGCTCACAGGCGCATTCCCCATCCCCGGCGGGCAGCACAGGGACACACTCCCTTTGCTCCCTGGCACGGGTCAGGAGCGAAAGCCCTGAAATCCTCCTTGGCCAGGCCCCAGCGCAGCAGGGCCAGCCCCTGCACAGCCCCAGCCCCGAGGGGGAGCTCGCATGGATCCTCAACCAGCATCAGTGATGCAGTACTTGGAGACTTTGCAAAACTGAAGTGTAACAGCAAAGTTCCTACATCAGAGCAGTCCTTAAAATAGTCAATAAGCCAGAGAGAAAACCCGAGTGAAAAAGCTATGCCAGACTACATCTTAAAATGTAAGAGAAACCATATAAGAGATACCTTAAACAAGAGGAGTAATTAATGAAAAAAATATATAGCCAGCATGGTTAGTTTTAATCTTTATGATGCTTGCCCTATAATTCATGCCAGAAAGCAGTAAAGTATAAAAGAGAATAAACCTCTTTGCCTCCCGCCTGTCTGATTCCAATAGCCTCTTCTGTTACAGTACATCATCCAAATCATTCCATTTGCTGTAAAACAACAGCAGAAAATAGCTATCCCTCACTAATTACGCTGTGTCACACTGATCAGATTCCATTTCAGGCCAAAAATAAGCTCTCTCCATTTTTATTTTTCTTCTAAATGTCACCAAGCAAAAGACTGACTGTCATTCCATTCCCGCAACTGCTTTGCTGAATTATTTTTCCCAGGTGATTCAAATAGGTATCCTACACTCCTAGGGAATAATATGTCAGCAAAATGTACCTATAGCCATGGTTTGGAATGGGGCACCAAACTGATTCAATGACATTAAAGTTTGCCGGATGCAAAGGCTGGGGGAGTTAATACAGATTTAAAAAATCAGATTGACTCGAAGGAAAAACCAAGCCCTACATTATGCAATGAAATGTCAACATCTATATATATTTATATTAAAAAATAAAGAAATAAAGAAAATGTAAAGCAATGTATTAGAGGAACTAGTATTACCCAGCAACCACTGAAGATTTTTGGTCTGCACAAGAGAGTGGATTACTTTGAGTAGGTACTTAAATATAGGAAAGAAATCTTGATAGTTTGACCTTTTCAACCTCGCTGGCAAAGGCAATGGTCTCCATTTGCTGGAAACTGGAGCTAGACAAACCCAATGTTGACATTTCCTGACTGCGAGGGCAATTAAATATTTAAATAGTTTATATCGGGAGAGATACTGGGTACACATTTGCTTGCACTTTAAAAACAAGATTAGATACACTTTCCACAGCTTTTAACTCAGCTTTGGAAGAAATCCAATGGTGTGTGTCAGGTGGTTACTGAAATATTTGAGTTGGTTCCACAGAGAGAAAGGAGTGAGTGGCGCTGGTGGTTCTGAATGTGGGTGTCTGACCAGGGAAAAGTTTGGGCTCACCTTACAGACCATCCAGCACTAGGAATGCTCCTCAGTTCACAATTTCCTGCTTCTCTGGAGAGGCTGCTTTACCTGCATGGCAGATCTTTGGGTAATTGGTAGGACCAGCTGCATTGGTGCTTCCCAAAGCACAACAGGGAGAAAGCCACCTTGAGTCACTCGCAAGAAAATAAGGGATGATGAGGATAAAAATGTAAACCATTTAACACAAAAATAAATCCAAACTTTGAAAATTTTAACTGCCCAAACATACATGCTAAGTCCTTTTAAAAAATTGTCATGCAGAACTCTGGGCAAAAATAAAACATGATAGGAAGCAAGATTGCAGTGGTTCACAGTACAGAAACTCTACAGAGGGCAGTTCCTCAGCCCAAGTTAATTTTTTCTTGTGTTGCTAAGGGGAATTTCACTCTGGCCCATGGGAGAATTCCTGAAGACTAGAAAGCCACCCCCTTCTTTTATAGTTTGGGTCTAGGGTGGACCACAGCGTGACACAACTTTGGCACCACTTGGATAGCTCCCTGGGCTGCTGGAACCTCCACAGGGCCTGCCCAGTCTCGTCTCAAAGCAGCTTTTGAATTGCAAGAGGCGTTTGCATCAGGCTCAAATCTGCTCCTTTATCTTCAGCTACGTTTGAGGCTGAAATTAGAAGATCCAGGATAAGCTCAGGAAGGACCAGCTTCAGAAATACTACAACTGAGAAATACTTTCTACTTCACTGTACAAAATAGCAAGAAACATAAGACGTGCATTTTCATGAGGAAAAAAAAAAATTACAAAAGACTTCCCACTAAAAATGAAAAAGAAAATGTGTGTCATTGTGAGAGTAGAAAGACTACAGAAACAGTTCTTGTGTTTGGGAGTTTGCCAATGCATCAGAAAGGGCTGGTGAAAATGCATTCATTGTGCAGAGCCCCCTCACTCCTGAAAAAACCCCTTTATTCCCAGAGACAGGATTCTGCTCTCACATATAGCACCATAACTCCTGGGAAGGCAATGGGAGCTGACTTGCATTACACAGAGCAGACTTTTGCCCAGATATTCAGCATTTGTTTACAGTAGGAACAAGAGCCTCTAACTATTGTTGAAAACTATTTCACTGCTTATTTTTAATACAAAGGGTTCAAAGCGAGGAAAGCTCAATTTGTAGGGATTTCATAACTGTCAGGGTTTCCATCCATTTTATAACACATGCAGTCAGAGTTCAGTTTCAGGGTTTTGTTTTCATGGACAAGTAAAAAAAGCTTCTTAGTTAGAGCTGGTTTGAGAGGAGTATATAAAAATGAGGTGTCTGCCTTAATTGCTAACCATTTTTCTCTCCTCTTGAGCTAATACTTTGGAAACAGCCACAAGCAGATACTGGTAAGGTCTGTCTGTGAGGGGTCAGTGGAGTACAGGTGTGATGCAGAACAAAGCAGCTGGGCAAGACAGCTGGCATGAGCTGATGGGTATCTCTGGGAAGGGAGCAGAAAGGGCAGGAGCAAATGGGAACCCGTTAGGAAGAGGGCTAAAGAGGGAAAGTGAAGCCCAGGAAAGACAGGGTGAGAGGAGTTTGGGGCTGAAAATTAAGTGTAATGGTGAAACATTAATTATCAAGCACTGCTGAAAGAGGATGGTCCCTCCTCTCTCTGCTCCACTGTCCCTTCCCACCCCAACTGGGATTTTTAGCACTGGGGTTCATTTTACCCCAGACTGACCTGATTTAGGGAGCTGAAGTGAAAGAAAAGGATCTCTACAAGTTTAGTTCCCTGACTCAGCTCCCAGGGGAGCCCAGGACAGGCAGCAGGAGGGATGGGATGGACAACCCCTTTCAGTAGCAGCCCACAATTAGATTGGCAGAACCACATCCTGAGTTCAGCGGGGGACTCGGGCAGCGGGCCAGGGAGAAAGGCAGCACTGGCTAAGTCAGGAGACTGAGCCTGAAATGAAGAGTGTACAAAGACAAACAAACTGTTGAAAAATTGATGTTGGAGGGAATGAAAGGCCTAGAGAAGGGAGGTCAGGTTTGGAAGGAGGAAGAGGGTGGAAATCAATGGCAGGAGTCTCTGTCCTTGCTGGAGCGTTACGTTCTGCCCTTGAAGACATTTAAGAAAACACTAAATCTCACTATTCCTCTACCATCACATTTTAGGATGCCAATTGTGAGCTCATGTGCACATCATTGCCTTCTATTAGCACAGAAGATAACTCCTCACTCTTATCAGTAATCAGTGCATGCAGCAGGGAAAAGTCTTCTGCAGCCCTCTAATCCCACTGATAAAAGAAGGGGTATCACACTGACATGACAGTCCCATCATAGTACTGACATCTCTCTAGCTTGTTAAAAAATAGCAAGAGGAAAATGTAATTAAACAACAAAGACGAAGGAACACCAGTTAATTAGAAAAGTCCTGGAAAAGAAACCAGCTTTTAAAGGTTGGTTAGTACACGACTAAAGGCAAGCAAGAAAGACTCGATAAAATCTTTTCCTCTAAAAGGGATACCTACAAAACCAAAAAGCTTTGGAACACAAATTTTAATTTAAATTTTTCTTTTCTTTATCTGGTGTGTCTGTTAAGATACCTGTCACATGAAAGTATTCATTTTTTTGTTAAGTTTTCCTTCTGCCTCTCCATTTTCCCACTGATGTAAATTCAGTCTATACAGTGCAGCAGTTTGTGCAGATGACTCTGAAATACAATAGGTTGCCCCTTAATTTACTTAAATGCTACTGAGAAACTGTCCCACAATGGGAACTGGTATTTTCAGTTTTCCCAGTCCAACTTTCTTTCCCCAGTTGAGTCCCTAATTCCCTTTGTGATCTCGAACAAATCATTTGATTTAATTGCCCCCCTATCAAGCCAGCTGGATCACTGGAGTAAAAAGCAGCTCCTCACTGCAAACCAAAGGCTGAGCCTGAACTGTGCCCTCTCCAGCCCCCAGCCACGAGGGACAGTAACACATCTGCCCCTGGGACCCCTGTGAGGGAGTCCAGCATTCCAAATGTGTTTCAAAATCTGCAAGATGGGCCCGAGTTTGGTCTTGGAAGATATTCCTGCTAATCCAGTAATGAACGTGCTGGTTTCCCATGGAATAAAGAATCCTAAATATTTAGAAGCATATTATTATAGTGTTTTCAAAAGAGTCACTATTTCTTAAAACATATTAATTTATGTGTTCGCTTCAAACAGACTGGATCTCCACTGTTATGTTTTTTAAAACTCTGGTGGCTTACTTAATGAATGCTTGTGACTCACAAGGCCTATTATTAGTCCTTCTGAGCATACATTAGCTGAAAAAAAATTAGAGCAAGCCAGCTTTTATGTCCTGTTTAGCAGAAAGTTCACAGTATTATATAAACCATTGAAATGGAGCTCCCCTTTCACTGGTAAAACATGTTGTGTTCTACTCATTTGGGATATGCTGCCTTTTACTTCCTAACCCAAAGAGAGCGTGAACACACCCCCCCCTCAGTGATGGGGGCATCAAACTGAAGTGATAAAAATATCTCATATTTAATGGTGTATGGGAACAGCTCTTACCCAGTGTATTTATCTGAGGTTATTTACTCAGGCTTTGTGAGTATTTCTGTCCCCCCCTGAGAGCTGGAGTTGTTAAAAAGCTCCCCACCTTCCCTCTCTCCTCAGCCACAAATGATGCTGCAGATGCTCAGCATTTTCCCCATTAAGTCCTACATCCATCTGTTCCCGATAAATTCATTTGCAGGGAGCATCCCTGCAGTCAGTACAGCTGTGGAATGGCCACACAGAGCCACAAGGTTACAGATTGAGATAATGCCCACTTTTTATGCTAGGCAGTCAATCTGTTTATTTACATGATTTTGAAAAGAGGAAGTTGAAAAAAGAAGAACTTTTGAAAATGGAAAATGACAGTCAGCGTTTTCTTTCTAGTCTGAATGTGTGGGAATTCCACCATTACTCTATTTTTGGTCTGACTTAGTTACAGCATTTTATAAAGATTATACTGCCTCCTTAGAGCAAACTATTAAATCATTTTAAACAAAGTTATAAACTCTCAGCAATTCATTTTGGTTGATTTTTAACTATCTGCGGTTTCAAAAGAGCAGACTACACTTTGTAGTCTATAACATAGTTTTATAAATAAATATTAGAGGAACAATATAAAAGAATCAGAGCTACATAGGATTCATATGCCCATTTCTTTTGATTCTACAGGCTCCTGCACGTTTAATTGCCAATAAATGCTATCAGATTTCCCCCAAAGGGCCACCAATAAAGGTTTTAAATTCACTTTAAAATGTATTTTCCAATTTCCCTCACATTTAAACAAGCAGAATCAACAGGCCTCCCTTTCCATTGCTTCCTCATCATAATAAAATCAAAAAATGTTTCTTCTGCCTCCTACTGCCAGATGCAGTCCTTTGAAAGGAAACTGCACTCAAACCAGAACATTTAGCTGATCTCTATATACTACAAGATGATGGCAAAATACAAGTTTTTTAATACACAGTGGCTGGGGAAGGTTTTTTTCAGATTCATACTGCAGATAAAACCACCACAAATCCACACCTGAGTGCTCACATAACAAGCCAAACTGCTGTATCTTCTCCGTAGACTTCCCATACACAAATGGAGTGTTTTGAAGAGAAGAAATAGGATCCAGTTCACTGAAAAACTGCAAGAAAACCCTGTCAAAATGGGGTCTGTCATAATCACAGAGCCTATGAGGAAATAAAACCTTGAACTACAAACAAATCCTGAGTATTAAAACATAGCCTGAAATGTTCTACAATTTTTAAATGCAGTTCTCTGCTGCTGTAATTGTAATGGGCACTTTGTGCTCTAATACCATCAATCTTCATTTTTTATTTATTTGCTAAATTGTTTGCTGTCAGAAGACAGACAAGACAATTTACAATAAAAGCCCATCTGCACAGATTTGTGCCAACAGAATTGCACATGGATTGGAACCCAGAGATCCATTTGTTAACAAATCGGGGGCCACAAAAACGGATTTTCCAAAATATAATTCCACGAGTAAAACCCAAGCACTCACAGCCATCCTAAGGAGCACATCTGGCTGTGCTTTCTGCAGCAGAAAAATAAGAGTAAATGGCATTTAAAGCACTCAGGTGGCTGCAGAGAAATTGGTCATTTGTGCAGACTGCAGGCAGTGAATTCACTCTCTTAACACAATGTGTGCTCTGGAGCTGTTTCTCAAATCCATTACACATGGCCCCAAACAGTGTCCAAATAAATAAATCTGGAAATCCAAAGTATTCTGTCACCAGAGCTTATGCCTGTTGCTCAAATCAGAATAGAGGGACCACGTTTTTTCCTCCCATACACTTAAAAATATTTCTTCTTTAAGAGTTTTCCCTGCTCTAAAAAGGGTTAATGTTAAACAAAAAGTACATAAAAATGCTGCTGCCTGAACTGGAAGCAGCAGAATAGCCAGAAAAATCCTTAGGGTATCACTTAGAATTCCAGATAAGCATCTGTGACCACAGAGACTCTTGATAAAAAAAAAAAAAAAAAAAAAAAGTACTTTAATTGAGTTCTTCTGAGCACATACACTCTGCTCTCAAGCTGTTTAAGTGCCTCCTTGTGTCTCCCTCCCCACTGCTTTGCTTCTTCAGCGAAATGGAAGCCCTTTCAGTTGACAAAACCATTTCTGTTTTCACTAGGGACAGAAAACTACACAAATAACTGTGCTGTCCTTAAATTGTGTGCTGAGCAGCTGAGAAATGGGCAGGTGAACCACCCCTCTGGGGGTGGATACAGACACTCACTGCAGTTGGATTTGTATGCACCAATAAAGTTGGAAGTTGCAGTTCTTGCCTGGTAGTTGAAGGCTTCATAAGTGTTCTCACCTAGAAAATAAGTTAGTTTCTTCTAAACAGCCCAAATATTTTCATATCATCTAGGGTGTCAAGGTCTGAAACGTTATTACCTCATTCTCTTGTGAGAGAAGCATTAATTGTTAATGCCATTTAAAAGCATTAATTGCAGTCTGCTAGCTGAAAAAAGGAAAAAAACAAATTAATAGAGGGTTTTCACTTGATTTACTATAAGTTAGAAAGTATTTCCAAGGGGAAAAAAAAAAAAAAAGATTCAGGCAGCACATCCTCTCTTGCTATTGAAAAAAAAAAAAAAAAAGAAAAAGAAAAAAGACAAAAGTCATTGTTCCTTTAAAATAATAGCTTTTACAGAATGGGTCTATTTTTTTCCTTACCGGAAGATTGCAGGAACGAAACACAATTAATGCATTTGCTGCCACTCCTGATTAAAGTGAAGATTTAAGGTCCTGCATATCCTGTCTTAACTGGATTTTAAAATGTCTCCTTCTCAGATAAAGTCAAGATCGTGGTCATTTCCTAACAACAGTTTACAGTCTGGAGCAGTGACTGTTCCATGGGTCTCAGAATAACAAATCATCCCTGTGCCCATCCAGACACAGCCTGGGAGATGGTTGCTAATACAGCTCACTAATTACAATTCCCTCCCCCTCAAAACCAGTAATTTCCATTATTGTTTCAATTTGTAATTTTCCAAGTAGAAGCTTTCCCTCTAATTTAGTTCTAAACTAAGGACTGAGTAGATACCTGTAGCTGATCAATGCCTGAATTAAAGAATTAATTAGCCTTCCATGACTCTGATTGGGACCCAAGGCTGAAGGGGTGCCCAGGATTTATCCTTTTTACTCCATGGCAGATAAATGCATCACACATGTCTGCTCTGGGCCTGTTGGCATAAGAAAACTAAAAACCTTCTGGTATGGTACCCATGGGCAACCTTTGACTTCAGACCTTGCCATCTCCATCATCACCTTCTTCTCACTGGAAAAAGATCAGCAAAATATCTCAGAGCTCGTGCTCCACATGGTGCTCAGAGCCTGCTCTGGAATCACTCACACCAATACCCAGGACATGGTGGAACTGCAGTTCTGAGGCCACTTTTCACAGCTGATGCATTCAGTTCACTCCAAATGAGCTCAGTTTCCTAAATTTGGTAAATCTCACCATTTAAAAAAAAAAAAAACAAACAACAACCCACCAGAATATATGGAATCCTGAAAATCAGGGTCATATTTTATTCAATAGCAAAAGCAGTTCAATGTTTTCTGTGCAGTAAGAGAGCAACATTCACACACCAGCAACTTCCCTGTACTTGGAGAACAAAGCAAAATTTGGGTAGGGCTCACCTGGGGTCACCCCCTGCCTGGAACGGGGTGTGTTTCCTGGGACACATCAAACTGTGACAGTGAACTGGTCCCCACACTGACTGGAGCACACTCAGATCAGCACTGCTGTTCTGCACAGCCTCCTCCTGCCCTGCCCTCGCTTTTCCAGACAGAAGGGAGCTGTTTAAGGTGAGGAAACTGCTGGCAGCAAAATAAACCAGCTTGGCAAGAGAGCAGGGTTCAATCTCTTGGCAAGAAATCAAAGTTTCCTTCCTTTCTTTGTTTGAAACACTTGATCCACTCTTCTCTGTGCAAGGCAAATTCTGAAGAGATCATCCACTCCTTTATTCCTTTCCCTGCCTGGAATGGGGTAATGGGGAGCCTTTAGAAGGACCAAACATTAGAGTACATCCTCAGTTCTCTGGGAGTACATCCTGGATTAGGGTTATGAATTCATGAATTACAGGATTTGTCACCACGTTTTCATTCACATCAATGAGGATGTCATGTTTGGATTTAGTATTGACACAGGAAGATGGGGAGAGGAGCAAAAACATGAACTGCAGAAATGGGAAAATCACCTGGAGCACAGAATTTAGGGAAAACTGTATCTGACCATTAATCCATTGCTTGATTTAATGGAGTAGAATTCTCATTATGGGATGTCTTATGCTAGGATAATAGCATGAGAAACTACTGATTGTTAGATTGTATCAGACAGTACATCGTTACTGGATTATTTTAAGGAGGGTACAAAGTATCCTTACAATCTGATTTCTTCCCCTGTACTCGATGAGAAGATGCCACTGAGCAACACAGCTATAGAACACACTGCCCACACTCCTTCCAAAAGTCCTGAGAATGTTGCTGCTCTTACTATTTATTAAATAAAACCAGGTGTGAGTATTGATATATAACTACAGAATCACTGCACAGACCCTCAGAGAGCTCCTTTGCAGTCTGACACCTCACACTTGAGATGTTTCATGCAGGAGTGCTCTGGCAGCTGCTTAGTTTGGTGCTGGGTTCCAGATTCCAGCACCAGCATTTCTCACTTGCACTAAGCAAGCGTGGGAAACCAGAAGTTTACATATTTGGACATGCTGTGGCCAGCACAGCTTAGCTCTAATAATCAAATATCCAGAATCAGGTCTTTGCCTTCACTCTGGGCAGCAAGATATGGAGATCAGTCTCTTCAAACCTCACTTAATATTAGGATGAGTATTTATTATTATGTGGATGCTGATTAAATTAGCCTGCACCAGTGGTACATTTGATTTACAGATGTGCAGTGATTGTACTAAGGAACTGATGTGAGTTAAAATATCTCCTCTTTGCTTAAGAAAATATTCCCTAAATTATAGCCTAATTTTCATCTTTTTGGACATCAGTGAATTGCTGGTGTCTCATTATCTTCTCAAGGTAGCTCTGTTTTTACCAACTCCATCACAGTTTTGGGGCCAAAAAGAGCCTCCTATCTGATTGCAGAATTGCATTAATGTATCAAGTCCTAATGGGGAACAGCACAGAAGTCAGTCTGGAGGAAGGAAGGAAACATACCTTGGAAAGAATAAAACCAAAAAACTCCTGTATTCATCAGAGAAAACTTCTTTGTGTTTTCAAATCAGCTTTGTAGTTCTTGCACAATTAGGACAGATTAAAACAGATTTACAAGCCAGATACCACATTTGAGATTACAATTCTGCCAATGGTCCTGTCCAACCTCAACAGAGTTTCCTCCTGTTGTTCACGACATCCTGTTGGTGTTATGTTTTGGGAACAGAATCAAAACTCTTTGGGGCTATGTTTGTAAATCAGGCACCTCCCTCCAGCTATTGCAGACAAACAGGCCAAATGGGTAACTGGTACTAGTGGTTCCTTATGATCATGATGTTATTGTTACTGGTAATGATAAAAGAGATCCATACTTCTTACCATGAATGGAACTCCTTCAGACAAGGAAGGGCACAACCAGGAATGGTTCAGGGGCCTCCCTCTGGTCCTGCTGCTGATGTTTTCTCACTGGTTCCACTCTGATCGTTCCTGCCTGCCAAGAACCAGCTGTGCTGTCCCTGGATCCAGAGGATCCCAGCAGTGGGACCCCCCTGACTCCGTCCATCAGGCAATGGGGCTTCTCTTGCTTTGCTTCCCTACTCCCAAAGCCACTTCTTGCTTACATGCTGGTGATGTCACAACAACCACTGTGGTGATATGCTCTACTCTACATCTTCTGAGAAGTCCAGGCTATGGGAAAAACCTCTCTCCTTGCAGTGCCATCAGCACACTCGCACAGAGCGAGCTGTAACCGAGCCCTGCAGAGCAGCAATGCAATTAAAACAAACCTTTCCCCGCTGCCCAGGTGGTGCTCAGTGGGAACAGCACACACTGCTGGGGGAATGCTTGTGGACAGGGCTGATTACCAAAGCCGTTCTCACTTGCAGCAGCCCTCTCACTCCAGCCATCCACAGTCCCGAGACGCGTCTGGCACATGGAGTGCTGCAGAGAAAACAGCACGGAGCACCCCTGACAATAGCTGTTTGCTCAAACAGTTACTCCACCATTGTTAACTCAGCTACAAGTTGTGACAAGCCATGTATCCACAGTCATCCCTCTGGCATTCTTTATAAAAACACGGCTCAGGGAAACATTCCCCGTGAGGAACTCCCATCCTAAGGGGGTTGTTCAGCCTCGCTGGGTCTTTCCACTCTGTAAAATGTAACTGTCAGGACAACTTGGGTGGATTGCACAGGCCAACGTGTAGGTTTGGTAAAAAACAACTGAGAAAGCACATGTCAGAATTCATTAGCTGTGTTTAACTTCACTAATGCTTGTGTACAGAAGAAAAATGAAAATCTTCTTTCTTTTTAAGTCATTCTACCAAACACACATATTGGTGTACATTAACCAGAAAACAAAACACTTGGAAGAGCTGGCCTGCTAACAAAGCTCAGACATTGAAAAGCATGGATAAAGTGCATAAACAGGATGAAATAACTACTAAACCAGACTGTGCTTGCACTTGGTCAACAGGACAGGGAGGAATCAACCACTGCAGCTGCCACCAAGGTGTCAGAGGGAAAGGAATAGACCTAAGATATCCAGAAGCCCTTCCAAGGAGACTCATGGGGTTTTTTTTTTGCCATGCTTGTCCCCCCAAAAGCCTTTCAGCACTTGGAGTGGCTCTGCCTGCAGTGGTGCTGACAGTTACTGTTACGGCACCTTCTGTCTGTCCAAGCTACAGAAGGAACATTAGGTTTCCCTTCAGGAGGTGACAGAAGAGGGGACACAGCTGGGGTCACATACAAGGAAATGAACTTCAGAGAATGGTGCTACCTACAGACACCCCCAGGCACGTTTTCCCACGGATGAAGGTGCTTGTGTTCCCAGAGACATCCCCTGTGACATCCAAGTGACATCCCCTGTGACATCCAAGTGACATCCCCTGTGACATCCAAGTGACATCCCCTCTGTTCTCGCTCCTCTTCTTCTCCAGGCAAGAGATGCCCCAAAGATTTCCACTCCCCTGTGAACACTATTTATTCACTTCTGCAAAGGCAGAGGGCTAAGTGGTAAGAATTTTACACCAGCTCTGCTCAGGTTCAGGCAGTTACATCAGTGAAATTCAGAGAAACACCCAACAATTTCCTAAGAGACCTTCATTTTTTGGGTCTGTTTTTTTTAAAAATGAAATACTGGATTGAGAGTTGTTTGCTGGAATAATGCAGTGCCTCATTATAAAGAGTCATATAGGGAAAAAATACGATGCATAATTAAAATACTTTTTTACAATTAACTACAGCATAAAGGAATTTAAATATTTTAGTATTAAAAACTAATAATAAAAAGATAAAAATTATTGTCATAAAATCAAAGAAGCAATTTGTATTTTTTAAGGTCAATAACATGAACATACTTATTCTAATCACAGATGTGGATATTCAAATGAGAAAAACGTTACATATCTATAATTAAATGCTGTAACAGCACTATTATAAGCATGTAATTTCTAAAAACCATGCTGATATTAAAAGTCCATAAAACCATTCATCACTTTATAAGTACAACTGCACATTTACAGGCATCTGCTCCAACTGGAGATCTCATCTTACTTCTGCTTTGCACGTGCTTGTGGTTGGAGAAGTAACTTCCTCAAGGATTGTGTTTGCTGAGATGCTCTTAACTGACTGCAAAGTTGCCTTCCCTGGTGCAGATGCTGCTCCATAGCCTGGAATGTGCCCCCTGCAGGTTCCAATCACTAAACCTGTCTCGTGTTGGAATACAAAAGTGAGACACCACAAAGCTGGCAAAGCAGGAAAAAGAGAGGAGAAGAAAAAAAAAAAAATCGCAGTTTCAAATGATGTAATTTTTCTTTTGCCACAAGAACTCAACTCACAACCACAAGGTTATTTTTTCCCCCCACAGATTCATCCCTCTTTTTCTACCATAAACATCCAGTGACTGAATCATTGCTTTTGTCTTGGGCCCTGACCTGGCAACACTTGCACACACATTCAAGTTTACTCACGTGAGCAGCACCTCTGCTTGCAGTGGGACAGGTCACTGAACATGTAAATCTTTTGGGATTGCTGGCTTTGTTTTGTTAAGATGAGGCAGGTTGTTAAATAACTTTGCTCCTGAGAGTTTACCAAGGAACTCTACAGTGGCAGGAAGATGAAAAAAACCCAAGGATTTCAAAGATTCCTTAAAAAGAAGTGGAAATTAGTTTTTAAAGGCTCACTGAAAATTCTAACAGGACTACAGAAATCATCTCTGCCCTGCCCCCTCTCCATAGTGCAAAAAGAAGTTGTCCACGTTGAGAAGGAGAACTTTAAAAAATTAAAATATTTCAAACTAACACATTCTTCTCTGTCATCTGCTGTGCCAAACTGTGCATTATCAGACTTCTGATGGGCTACTTTGGATGATTAATGAGACACTTACCATTATGGTACCTCAGAGTACCTCCAGGTCTCTCCTAGCTGTAATAAAGTGTGGGGGGGTGATTTTTGTGTGTTTCCTTTCAACTTCCTCTGCTTTCCACAATCTTTCAGGATCACCCTTCTCAATTAACAGACCAAGTCAGAATTCAGTTTATATTGTTTTAAACTACCTGATAGAAAGTCTCTGCTCAAAAGGCAGACAATTATATGCTCATAATTAATGAACAGAATTATTCATTAATCCTAAGTAGCACTGTTTTTCACCATTTTCATTTGAAAATTAAGTATAGAAAGCACTGGAAAAGCAAATTTGAGAGGAAAAAAAGAACACTTACTTTTTTTTGCTTAGAACAACACAATGTATTACCAATGTATTGCTTAGCTGTGACTGAATCACTTGAAGTGTTTAAAACCAAGGAGTTTTTGTTTAGTGCAATGTCTGGGATGAGCTGATGGATTATAAATAAACACTAAAGCCATGCCCAGGACAGACCTGACTATGGAAGACATCACATCTACTGGTTTTCCTCTTCTAAAAGAGATGTGAGGTTCAATCCCAAAGCCTCTGTAACGGGAGTCTTTGAGGTCAGGAGGGGTTTCCATGTGGAAAATACAGAACAGGGCATCAGCAACCTCCAGGAGTCCAAGGAACGGAGCAGCTTCAACTTCCACTGCAGTCAATGGCAGTTGTGGCTGGCTGGACGACACAAGCAGCATGCAGGATCAGTTTAAAAGCTGTGCTGCCTACTTTCTTACCACAGAAGATCAGCAGGAGGCCTCTCGTGAGTGACACACTTCGCCAGGACATTCACAGAAATCCTTCCAACTAATTCAATTTACGTTGTCATTGAATTGAAAAATAAAAACATGTCAAAATCTGCATGAGAATCAATAAACATCTGAAGATAGTTTCAACTTGCAGACATAACCTTTCCACCATTACAGCACTTAACAGTATAATAATGCATTTACTGAATTAAAACCTATATTGCACTGAAATAAATGTCTTGTAAAAAGCCAATAACATATTGCTTTGGTCTATCTGTAGCTTAATTTATCACTAATATACAGAAGAATTATCAGGAAACCTGATAAAAGTTTAAAGTTGTCAAAGAGGATGTGTACTTACAAATATGTTTGGTATTATCACTTAAAAGAATACACTTAATAATAATAAATAAATGCTTTATTCCATTAGATTTGGTGCAATCTTATCTTCACTTCATTAAAATCAACTTTGAAAATAGTTCTTATTTCCTAATGATAGAGCTTTCTTTATATTTTATGACAATCTGAACATATTACAATCAAATCATCCAAAAACTAACAGGACTTAGGAAAACAACAGACAGACTGGCTAACCAAGAGGATTCCAAGTTTGACATGGTACATGAGCTCCACTGTCTAACTGAGGATATTACTCGAAAATTAGAAAATCCTTCCTGAAAACTGTAGATCGAGGGAATGTTGGTAGAAATAACAAGCAAAGAGAAAGCAAACCAACAAATCACTGCATTCAAAACGGTAACCAGTCATTCTGAAAAGCTGCTGCCTCCTCACTCTCTCATTGCTTTTTGTATTTCGGAATTTCTACTCTAAGTTTCTTGGAGAAATAACGGTTCTTCATTGGATACATCTCCCGTAGCACAAAAACACCATCTCCTTTGTCAGAACAGAGGGGAATAACCCAGTCTACAGAGCTCATCGTCCTACACAGCCTGCCAATGTCCCATCACCTTGCTTGGCTCTGCCCAAACAGCTGCACTGAGGTTCTGAACGGCGTCAGAGCACGGGCAGTTCGCAGGTGGGTTCTACTCTTTTTGGGGACGATATTTACAACAACAAACAGACTCCTGACTTGGCTTCCCCCCCGTTGGCGTAACCGCCCGACTCCACCCTGTTGGGATCGTTGAGTTCGTCGAACAGTCCCGTCTCGATGATCTCCTCCTGCCAGGGGATGGGGACGGCCCCCGTCGCGAACCTCTTGAAGAACTTCTTGTCTTTGTCGTCGAACTCGATGCCTCGCACCTCAGAGAAGTCAGCAATGTCTCCGATATCTTTGGCATAGACGACTGACGGGTCTGGCACGAAGGGAGGGTCGACGAGGTTTGCCTCTAGCCTGTGGAAATTGATGGTTTTGAAGAAATTGTGTTTTCTTGGGTCGTCGTCGGCATTTCTGCAACGAAGCAGAAGGTGGTTAATGGGGGGGATGTTTTGCTCCCAGAGGGGTGCTGGTGTGTCTGTGTTTTACACATGCCAGGAGTTTAAAATCAGGAGATGGATGCATGCAATGTAACACAATTCCTCTTTCCCTCGCCGAAGAACCTCGCGTTGCAAAATGTAAGCAAAGCTGGGAAGCAGAAAACATTCTGATCCCATTACTCACCGCTCCACCTCCCAGGGTAAACCAGGCTGGGCACGGTGCCAGGCAGGAGCTGCAGAGCTGCTTCTGGGACACCCCCATCCTAAGGTGCATTTCCACACAACAGGGTGAGGGGCACTCCGGGATTTACTGGCCAACAGTGGCACTTCAACAACTGGCTCTGTGTTAACCAGGATAAGAATATCTGTCCTCTAATCTTGGATAATAATATCCATTAAACTCTAGATTGGGTTAATATATCTGGAGACTGATAAATCTGAGCAACCACAGGAAACTGGGGACAGATGACATTTCTGGGTTTATCTCAATTCAAAGCAGCTACTCATTTACATCATAAAACTCAGTTATGTCACTCAAATAAACACTCCTGCTTTTAGTGACTCTGTTCATTCAAAATAAATACTCTTATAAATGAACAAAGATTTTTTTTTTAGGCAAGAGACTCACAAATTATGACATTAACCAAAGTATGTGTGCCACTGTTACAAACACAATCCTTCATCAATATTGTAAATACCTAATAATAAAACCAAAAAAGGACTAAATAATTGTAAATGCATAAGTTAAATACATCTTATGAACAACATCTGCAGACCTCAGGGAGAACTTCAGCTGTAAGAAAAACACTGAATTTTTTTCACTGGAGATCCACAGAGAGACTTGTAGGATGTGGTGATGTTAAGAACCATCTGAGCCTCAAATGTGTCTCACTAAAGAATGACCAAAGATCACAGCTTCTGAACTGTGCCTGTAGTGTCAAGGTGTGCAAAGCCTGAGTTTGGAATTCTAAAGGAAGGAGGAGCAGAGAGGAGCACTGTATTTTGCATTCTTTTTATTTAATGTATTTATGAATGCAGCACTCTTGAAAAGAGGAAAACCAAATTTGTCTGGGTTTTGCCCTCAGAAAATGGCAGTTCCTAACACGTTGCTTTTTGCTTTTCCCGCCTCCTTACAAAACCATACTGAGCAAAGTGGAAGCTCTCACGTATTTCTAGACAACGTTCTATGAACAAAATATAATGCAAACATTTGGCAAGTCTTTTTATCTCTGCAAGTGTGCAGAAGCACCACACAGAAGCAGAAGATTTGTGTGACTGTGGAAAAAATCTTCCTTTTTTAAGGCCTCATTAATTTTCCCTCAGAACAGCTTGTCCAGCTTGCTGCTCCTGCCTGTTCCTCCCTTGCTGCTGTCCAGGCATGGCCAGGATGGAACCACCAGCTGCTCTTTTCAGCCCCCCTGCTGTATTTTCAACCCCAAAGAGGTATATGAACACAATTATACAGATTCTTCTGCATATATATATATATAGTGCTGCAAAATCATCTCCTAACTTCCCCAGCTGATGATATCGAGCACCTGAGCAGCCTGCCATGGCTTATTTACACATTCACTGGGAGCCTGAAGTGCATTAGAGCTGCTGTTGGCATTAACTCATGTCCTGGCACACTCGTGGGCCAAGAGCACTGACATTCCACTGGCCAGGTGCACTCACAGAAATTCCTCCTTATTTCGCTTTTCCTTTCTGTGACACAAACCCAAAAGCACCAGGAGCTGGTGGAGGCTCCAAAATGGATGGCTGCAGTGTTTCTCTCCTCCTGAAACCATAAAAAGTTACAAAATGGAAAGCTACATGAATGCCATCTGCTGGAACTGAGGCATCTTCCAAGTAGCTGGAGGTGAACTTAAGCTCTTCCTCTCTGAACTGCCTTTTTATGTAACTTTACCAGGAAGAGCAAACCAACTCACACGAAGTTGGGCAATTCTGCATTCCTCTTCCATTAAAAAAAAAAAAAAAAAAAAAAAAAAAAAAAAAAAAAAAAAAAATCACTTTGGGATTTGAGATGTCAGTGCCAAAAAGCTTGAGTGGAGAAAAGGGGTTCCATCTTCCCTGGTGAAATGGAACCTTCAAGAGAGGAGTGTTTTAAAAGGTCAGGTGTACAAAGTAAAGCTGTCTTTGAGCAGCTTTAACTTATGCAACAGGCACTTCTGTAGATAACCCAAGCTCTTGTTGTCCTTAGAAGAATTACAGTACTAATCTCCACAAAAGGATGAGCTGTCCTGAATAGTACTGCCCTGTTTAAGAGGTACATGCAGGCTTTTATTGTCCACCCTGCCCAGGAAGGGAATACATCCCATTGCTTTCCTTCTCTAATTATGGCCTGTAAGAGTAAGGATATCTTAAACAGCAGAAAATTAAAAATAACACGTGCAATTACCTTTCTGTGTCCATTGCTCCCCTTGCTGAGAAGGAATGGAACAAGAAGCAGAGGGTGATGGTAAATGACTCCCTTGGCACAGGGGATGAGGTTACAGGAAGTGAATCATTTGTTGCTGGTTTTGCTTCAGTCTTGCTGAATGAACTTGACCAAGTCACTCAGAATCTCTCAGTTCATTTTCTCCTACACTGAAATTTGTTCACGTCATGAAATGCTGTAAAAGTCTGAATGTCTGCAAGTGTGCTGACCTGTGAGTTAGAACACTAAATGTTTTTGTGTTAAATTTACTTTTAAAGTAAGCTTTTAAAACATCCTCAAATAATACAGATTTTGTATCAAACATACTCTGTGTGCTGTTGAAAATAACTTTTTTCTGCTGCCTTGCATAGTTGTTGGGAAAATTCCTTAGGCACAAAGAGCAGCTGTCTTCACTTAGCACTAGAATATTAAAGATAAGTGTATTAATATTATCTTTTATTAGAGTAAACTCTTTCAGATGAATGTTTGCCTTTTGAAGCATTTTGAAAAACTGGTCCACATTGTTACGAAATATAAATTTAGAATTCTATGCATTTTCATTAAGATCCTTTGTCTGTTCCACCATTAGACTGGAAAAGCACCTGATACATATATTTGTATTCATAGCTGACTCAAATTGCAGGGCACTCTAAAGATAGGTACTATCAGTTTCCTAATAATTTTTTACATATTTATTATATTGCAAATGTAAATCCGCGATCTGCCTCCTTGCAAATGCACTAAATAATTTACATACCTACACACCCTCACACCTCAGAGGCATCAGAGACAGACAAGTCACACATTACAGTGTTTAGCTTTGCAGTTTTTTTCTTATTGAACAGTTCCTTGACATTTCCAAGTCAGGGACACATCCATCAGTCTCCACCAACCCAAAGCCACCTGCAAAGTCCTCAGAAACATTTTGCTTTACAGGCATTTGTGCCAATTTTTTTTTTTTTCCTCCTTTTTCTCCCTGGGATGAGTCAGGAAGACCAGAATCTGTCTGAGAGATTTTTAAAGCAGCTGAGCAAAGCAGAGGGGTTAAGGTCTGTTCAGCAAGGAGCCAATGACGCAGCCCTGCAAGTCAGATATCTGCAGGGAAGAGAATCCACATTGCAGATTTGGATTTGTGCCCACACCATTCCAGTAAGTGATCCAGCCTAAGACTGTGCACTCAGTCTGCACCAGCACAGATGCAGGTTTCTACTTGACTATCATTTACCTTTAGGAGAGAATGTGCAGGAGAAAGGGGCTGCCCCCTTCTCCCCAAGACTATACAGAGTCTAACACAGAAAATAACTTTCCATATTATCAGCAAAACTTTCCACCTCTCTCTTCCTAGAAATGAAAGGGAAAAGTCAGTACTGTGCAGAAAATGAAGGTGTAACCCATTGTGTGTAATGTGTAAAATGATGATGTTGTTTGCAGCTTTAATCAGCATTTCCCCGAGTCTGACAAGGCATACCTGCTTCCTAAACGGTCCTCCTTCTTCTTGGCCAAAAACAGCCGGCAGATGTCTTTGGCTTCTTCTGTAAAGCCAGCATGTTCAAATTTCACCTCATCTTCCAGAGTTCTCCTTTTCACCTCATCCTTATTGACCTTCTCCTTGAAATCCTTGAAGGGTGTTCTCCCAGCAATCATCTCGTAAATGGAGCAGCCCATAGCGAACCAGTCCACGGGGTAGCTGTAGTCCTCCTCCTTCAGGATTTCGGGAGCCATGTAGCCATTCGTGCCGGCCTGTGGCAAACACACAGACAGATTTACCTCACAGTGGCACTGATGGAATGCACACAGCCAAACAGACCAGTCTATAATTCTCCCAAAATATCAGTAATGCTACCGATAGATTTTGTATCTAGAAACGCTGCAGAATTGACTTCTTTTAATCTGGAAAGTGTGATGTGTAACTGCTTTAGCATATGGGCTGTATCTGCCTTTGAACATCTTGGCATATGGGAAAATATGCTTTTAAAAAGTGAAATGTCTGTGCAATTTCCACCTAAAAGTGGTTTATTTTTAAATTCACGTCCATCTTGCTTTCCTCTTCCATATTATTTTTTTTCTGTTGAAGATAGCGTTGTTAGCTTTGTCCTGCAAACACAAGTAGCAATCAATTTGAAAAGATTTAAAAAAAAAAAAGACAAAAATCAGGCAAAACAATCCCTGATTCCACCTCACTCAGTGGTTATAACTGGTCCAACACAGGGGTTTGCTGCCAGTGAGAAAACTCTCCTTGGACTGGTAACTGAGCTGCCTGAGGAAGTTCTCACCCACCTCCCTCTTGGGGTCTAGATGGAAGTTCTACCATCAGGGGCCAAGAAAAACTCCTAAAACCATTGTAAGAAAGCAAACCTATACATTATAAATCATAAATGACACTCATTGGGGTGAAAGACGAGTTTGTATTTCCTGACTGGAACCAGCTGGCAGAATAAAGACCGTGCAGTGATTGCTCTGGGAGGGGAATCTGGGAAGGGAATCTGGGAAGGGAATCTGCCTCCTTCCTTCCCAGCCTGGCACATCCCCCTGGGGGACAGGCTGCAGTGTCCAAAATAGCTCGTGCTGCCTGTGTCCCTGGGCAGCTGATTCACCTGGGAGGGAGCTGAGGAGATCAGGCTCTCCATGTGCTCTCTGCTGCTCCGACACAGGGCTGAGGACGTGAGACTGCCATCGTCCAGCCTTCCCTCAGCTGACCCAGCACTCGCTGCTGCTCCTCATTTTGGATTTACCCCACACAGCCAGCACTGGCAGCTATGCCAGAAGCTGCCTGAACCTCTCTTATCTGTTTTAATACTGGGACTGACATGTTACTAGTATCACAATTAAAAAATTGTGATTTTGTTCGTGCAAAATCCCACTAAAGGTTGTTGGAGACTGTCATTATTACAGCTACCAGCAGTGATTGAGATTCATCCCAAAGCAAAACAGTTACAAAAAGGTAACTTAAACTTGAGCTCATTTGGGCAAATTATGCTTATAAAAAGCACAGCTCAACAGATAAATTTTATTTTATGGTGTTGGTCCATTTTTTGCAAATACAGGGACAATATTTCCAGGTCACACCTCCCTATAAACTTTAGCTTGTGCCACTACACATCATGACATGGACTCTACTGTAAACAACGTGTGCAGGAGGGAACACCTTAGCATCAATCAAAACATAAGCTTAATGGACAGAAAATTAAACCCAGTTTGTTTTTCCTCTTTGTACTTTTTTTTTACTTTTAGGGATACAGAGCAAAATCCTCCATTTTACTGAAAACCAGAAATGAGATGAGTAAAACAAAAATATCAGCCAGGTTGAAAGCAAAAGAGAAGGTTTTTAAAATAAAACTGGTGCCTCTCTCACTAAAGCCACAGAAGTTTAGGCACTGCAGCAGCTGACATCATTCCCCAGGCAATTTATACTGCTTACACTGAATTTCTCTGTGTAAAAGTTAATATTGAGAGATACCCTGCCAGGATTACATCTTTAGGTATGATTCCTGCCCTATTCAGAAAAGGGGACAAGTGCCCAAACACAGACCACAGACTCCAGATCCCTCTGGCACCAGAAGAACCTGGAAGGTGGAGAAGAGGCTGAAAGCAGTGGAGGAGTTCTGGTACAAAAGGATGCACACAGAGCTCCCTGTGGATTGGTGAACACAGCTCTGAAGAGGCTGCTGCAATATTTTATTTTTTTTTTTCCTCCTTCTGGGAAGCAATAAACACTCTTATTTTTACTGGGGTGAAGCTGGGGCACTAATGCCCTGAAGAATTGATGAGTCATATTATCATCAAAATGTGCCCTGACAGCACAGCAGGGTCCTTCTGATAAGACATTACTTTGCTGCAAGTTAGCATCATCATCCAGGACCTGGATACAACTGACATGGAAAAGGCAGAAATCTGGAATGTTACCCAAACCTGGATCTGAAAACAAATCTCTCCCAGTCCTGAAGCTTTCCCACTGTTCACAATGAAGGGACAGGCTGAGAAGCAGGAATCTAAACCTGATCTCATAACCCCTGAGACTCTAACCCCACTAAAACACTACTATTTTATAGCAGAAACAAACACATCTCCCAAGGAGTCAGCAGTGGTGCTGAAGAGATAAGAAATGCAAAACAAGGAGGGGGAAGAAATCCAGAAATCTCTGCTATCTTTATCAAAACACGTATTTGAAGAAAGGAAGAGAACAGCATCAATTTTAGTCTTTTCCACCTATTTCTACATAAGTGTAACTTCAAAAAATCCTTTGGGAAGAAAAATGCTGAAGCCACAGGCATTTGCTGTATTAGGGAAGGCAAAAAAGGAAATATTCAGCCTCTGGAACAGGAAGAATCTTCCAAATGAAGATTTAATTCTGCTTTAAGAGGAGACAGCATTAGAGGAAAGCTAAAACCCAACATCCCCACACTCATCATTATGGAGAACAAGATGTCCAGGATTAGATCATCTTCCAAGGAAAAGAGATCCTGTGGCAACAGGAAAGCCTCAGTGATTCAGGAGGTGAAACAGCTTTGTGAAGGGAGTTTTTAAACTGTACCAGCTCACTGGCAGTGAGATTTGAGCAGTAAAATATGGTGTATTAGGTGGGAAACTTATCCACTGATTCCCAGAGAGAAGTCATTAAAGTAATGAGGTAAATTACTCTTATCAGGCCAAGGAATAAATAAATACATATCTACTGAAATGCAAAAAGGAAAAAAAAAAAAAAAAAAGGCAGAAAAAAAAGGAATTAAAAGTTACCAGAAAAGATAAACGCATTATTTTTGAGAAGGGGTCTCTTTCCCATGGACTGGTACCGAGTATTTAATTCAGTTAGAATTACCTAACCATGTCTCAGAATGGATAACTCTGAGTATGGGATATTGGTATGTCTATCACACAAAAAATCACCAGGTTTGAATGATTCTACAGGTGTTCTAATTCAATGTTATATATCAGTAAATTCAGAAGCTGTATATTAACTGAAACCCACTTTTTCATACTAGGCCTTATTTTATATGGATAAATGTCACTCTTTTAATGGAAGCAGAAAAAATAAAAACCCCCACACTCAATTCCTTTGTTGTCAACTCTACCCAACTAGGATGTCCATTGGGTTATGGCTGAGACTGAGACCAGGCACATTATTTTCTTTTTCCTGTAGAATTCCTGGTGAGAAAAAGAACCATTTGAACACGTGTTGACTGCTCAAGTGATCTTACAGAGATAAACACACGAAGAAGACAAGGAATGTTACATTATCCCAACTTTTTACAGGAGGCACACAACTTTTGGAAGCATACTCAGTATAACACTTGCTATTTTTTGCTTGCTCTCCATTTAATACTGTCTTTTGTGATGATGAGCAGGGTGCCTTACTCGCACATGCCGTTTGAAATACAGAAATAGTCATTACATTTCAGTCAATTAAATTTTAATTGACTTGCTTTCGAAAAGGGTTCACAAATCTCCTTCCCCCTTTATTTCACTACCTCAAGAACAACACAAAACACAATTTTTCAATAATCCTCTAAAAAGCAATGACCAAATGTTGCCCTTGGATACATTAGTGAAGTTCTGTTGAGTGGAATTGCTGCTTTCAGTGTGGTTTGACAGGGCAGAGCAGAAATGACTCATCTGACAGTATACCAATGTTTCTGCTGTGAGATGTGACCCTGCATACATTTTTAAAAGGTCACATAATTATGATCTTTTAGCAATCCAAGATGTGATCCTGTGAAACCTCAAGTGCACTGAGTTCCCAGTGCAGTCAGCGGGTTCTGGGCACTCCCAGCTGCGAGCAGAGCGATGCCCACAGTGCCCACACCCACTGCCACATCCTCCCATCCTCCCTCCCTGCTGTCCCTCCACCACCACCCTGATCCACCTTCCAGCAGATGCAGGGCCAGAAACACAACTCTCTGGAGCTTTCAGCAGCACAGACACAGGCAAATGAGGAGCGAAGGGGTTTAGAGCTCTCTACCTTTTCCCACAGATCCCTGCAAAACAAACTCGATTGATATCACAAACCAAACAGCAAAGCGAATCAGAACGTCCATCTTTTGTTTGCCATGGCACAAGAACTGTTGAAGAGAGGAAAAAAAACAAGCTGAGTTTAGCTCCATCAGCTGTTTCCTGGGGCTCGGTCCTTCCTTCCTCCAAGGGGTGCCACTGCCTGCTTTGTTCTCTGGTCCAGCTGTTCCTCCACTCCTCCAGCAGTGGCCTCAACAGACCCTGCAGGAATGCAGGAACACAGCACACGGCTCTGCTCCCTGCACACAGCCCACCAGGCCCTGGATGTGGAGAACAAACACTCATCTGCCTCTGTCGCTCACTTCACCATCCTAATTCCTCTCCCAAGAGCCACTGTGAGGAGGAAGGAGCGTCATTTAAACGAGTCCCACAGAACTGCAGTCACTCCTCAGTGTTCACACAGCAACAAGAAACGTGCTGATCAAATTAACAGGCAACTATCCTTCAGAACAAGATAAAAAAATCAAATTAAATAGGATAAAAAGTATTCTGGAAAGTCTCACAGAACAAAGATTTTGACCTATTTTTAACGCTTAGCCAAGGGAAGGACCTTCCTTTGGGCTGGTGCATCATAAACTGATGGGCTGCTGAGTCTGAAGAACACAAGGAACCATTCAGGATACCAGGAGGAGATCATGAGAAAGGCTGTACAGGAGCTTAGAAGCCACTGAATCCCACGTGCTTACACAAATTCCAAGATCAAACTTTTTTTTCTTTTCACATAGGAACATGATTTTCGTAGGGAAAGCTGCCTGCTTTAAAAAAACCACACACAGAAACAGGCATAGGTACAGCATGGTTAGCATGTTTTTCAGTTTAGATTCACACACTGGGCACCAATTTTAACTCTGGATTCCAGAGCATCTCCCCGATTTCTTCTGTGTGATCTCAACGTAAATCTTTGCCTCAGATCCCTCCTGGAGGTAGAACCTGCTGACATTCCCACCCTGGGGAAGTGTCATCAGGAGAAACACACATTCATAGACAGGGAAGCAATCAGACATTATAGGGATGGAGCATTTTGGACAAGCAGAACACCCGGTACAGACTCAAACCCACACAATCAGAATTCCAGAACTGTAAGGGTTCTCTAGTCTTCCTCTAACATGATTTTCCCTTGAATTTCCTTTTAAATTTCTCCTGACCATTTCCAATCTAGAATGTGGGCGTAACAGTACTTCAGAGATGTTTATGGTTTCATTATTTAATGACCCCAGAATAGTCCATAAATACTGTTAATCTGGGAGAAAAAAACGGATGGATAGGGAAGTCTGTAAGAACCTGGTGTGTACACTGAGACTCCTCTAACACCTTCCTGGACTCCAACTACTGGCAGTTTAAGGGCTTCCAGAGACAGAAATGGTTTCTCTCAACAAAGTTGTTTTACATCAATTGTCCACTCTGCCCCTGAAGCAGATAAATTCTTAGACACTACAGGACCTTTTGCAGGAGAGTCCTGTGTTGAGAACCACCCACCTGCCACCTTTCACTAGTGGATTTTAACCCAAACCCACAGTTTTCACCTCCATGTGTCTGTAATTCCAGCATTTTTTCTTCAAAAAATGAAGTAATTATATGTTTGTTAACTGAAACTACCCATGACAGTAAGTGGGATGTCACGTGCTCCAGTAAGAACAGAAGTATTCACCATCTCCCAGCTTACTGTTCATGCAGAGCTGCTTCTGCTCAAAGCTGGCAAATCAGAAGTTCAAAGAATGACACTGTCAGCCAACTGCTGCATTTCTTATCCAGTGCAACAAAAACATCTTTAATGATGGTGAGTCAACAAGTGGCACACTAGATGATTTACCAGAGATCATTTCAGAATGTACACTATTTTTATAGAAAATGCTACAGCATTTCTTGTGAGATTAAACTGATCAAGAACAATGTTAAAAGTCACAAAAAGACACCTGATGCTACATCATGAAGGGCTCCACTGTCTTTCCCAGCCAGAAAAGGTGTTGCATGAGTGGCATGCCACGTGTAGGAAAAGCATTCACGGGCCACACTGCATTCTCAACATTTAGATGACTACAGGATCCTTCCTGCCACCTCCAAAACTGCAGGAGGCAGAACGGTCCCACAAAATCATTTTTGCTCCCTTCACTTGCATAATCACAGCATTTACAGAATTTAGGTTGGAAGACATCCTAAGACCATCAAACCCAACCATTCCCCAGCACTGCCCAGCCCACCACTGAACCCTGTCCCCAAGAGCCACATCCACACGTCCTTCCAAGACCTTTAGAGGTGGAACGGTGATTCCACCACTTCCCTGGGCAGCCTCCTCCAACACTTGGCAATCCTTTGGGCTCATGTTCAGCCAGATGTTGGCTGAAAACTCCCTTTTCCCCCTGGGCAGCTTTGCAGCTGTTCCTCCCCCAGCACTGCAGGGGGTTGGACCCAAGGGCACTTCACCTCACTGAACCCTTTACACCCGGCCTGGGCCCATCGCTCCAGCCTGGCCTGTCCCTCTGCTGAGCCTTCCTCCCCTCCAGCAGATCCACACTCCACCCAACCTGCTGTCCTCTGGGAACTTGCTAAGGGTGCACTCAATCCCTTCACCCAGACCACTGATGGACAGATGGAACAGGGCTGGCCCCAGGAGCGAGCTCTGGAGAGCCCTGCTGGTGACTGCCCCAGCTGTAATTCCTCCCACTCCCACTCCCTGGGCCCAGTGGGATGTACTTCCACCCACTCCCACTCCCTGGGCCCAGTGGGATGTACTTCCACCCACTCCCACTCCCTGGGCCCAGTGGGATGTAATTCCTCCCACTCCCACTCCCTGGGCCCAGTGGGATGTACTTCCACCCACTCCCACTCCCTGGGCCCAGTGGGATGTACTTCCACCCACTCCCACTCCCTGGGCCCAGTGGGATGTACTTCCACCCACTCCCACTCCCTGGGCCCAGTGGGATGTAATTCCACCCACTCCCACTCCCTGGGCCCAGCCAGCCAGCCAGTTTTTAACCCAGGGAACAGCACACCCATCCCAGCCAGGAGCAGCCGGCTTCTCCAGGAGAATGCTGCGGGAAACTGGGACTAAGAACTTCCCACAGCCCAGGCAGGCACATCCCCAGCCTTCCCCTCATCCACAGAGCGGGTGACCCTGTCTCAGAAGGACATCAGGATGGCCAGGCAGGACCTGCCATTCCCAACCCTGTGCTGGCTGTGTGGTGTGTGCTGCGTGACAGCCCTCAAGCAGATCTGCTCTGTGACCTTCTCTAGCACCAAGGTCAGGCTGACAGGCCTGCAGCTCCCTGGATGCTCCTTCTGGCCCTTCCTGTGGATGGCCATCACAATTGCTCGTGTCCAGCCAGAATGAGTCCTCATTTTGAGTCCAGGGACCTCCCTGGTTTGCCAGGACGACTGGTAAATGATGGGAAGTGGCGTGGTGAGCACTTCTGCCAGCTCCCAGCTGGCCCCACAGACCTGTGTGGGTACAGCTACCTTCTGCAAAGTGTGTGTTTCAGAGATTAAAAAAAAACCATCATGGTGATGCAGTTCAAAACAACTGTGACTGTCAACATTTTTAAGAACAAAGTTCTGCTAGCAAAAACACCAACCTTGCATGTCACCCTTAAAAAATTCATAAGCAGAACGGTGGGTTTGAAACTGCAAAACAGCAGCTCTAATTCTGAACAAAGGAGCTGTCATCTTTCAAAGTGCAAAGGAAGAGCAAATTTGTACAGAATCTTATCCAATAAGAATGCCACGTGATCATGGACAGAGGTCAACTGCAGAATAGCTTGCTGAGTTATTTTTTATTTCTCAAGTCTAAACCCTCCTCTCGCTTCTCAACTGCCTTGAAATTAAACTGCAAGTTTCAGGAACATCTAAATAGATTTTCTTCTGTTTTCCTAAGAAATAGAATCTTATAATAAACAAACATACAGGAGGGCAAAAGGACGTTTTGAGTAAGATTTTAACCAAAACATGTTTTTCCTATAAAAATATTATGATGTCCTTCAAATATATAAAACATAGCACAGGAAAACTGTGAAGAAGCCTGAAACCTCTGAAGATGTGAATGCACTTTTATAAATACCACAAAAATATGTTTGTGTTATTTTTTGCAGTTATTATGTCAATATTTAAGCTCTCTGGCTCAAAAGCCCTTCACAATTTACACGCCACAGTGGCCTTGCACAAAAGCCATACCCAGAGAGGGCAGAAAGTTCCTCCCGAAATAAATGGCAAATGCACGCTGATTTCTGGAAAAATGGAATTGGGTCCTCTGTATTTCAGTGTGAAGAGGATGTGAGGGCACTACACAGAAGAACAAACTGACTTTTCTCACAGCCATTCTCAGGTTTAATTAAGGCCTCATTAAGAAGTATTCCTTTTTTGGATAAGGACAGGAACGTTTGACTCCCACACAAGAAGTGAGTTGTGAGTAGTACAAGAACAAGTTGCAGAGACTTCAAGAAAAAGGGGAAAGGTCAAACTGTTCAAGTGGAGAAACCTGGGATGGAGGCTCCTCATTTCTGTCATATATAAAATAAACTAGTTCAAGAGTCAATCAGGTACATAACCAGCCAAAACATTTGGGCTATAAAAAGCCCCTTTGCAGGCTCTGGTTCCTCCTGGTTCTCTGTTTGTTATGTAAGACAGAGAACATCAACATTTCCAAAGGCATCATTTTAGATGATACAAGCCACTTCTGTGCACAGAACGACCCACACAGCAGATGAGATGCTACAGGCACATTTGTGTGAGATCATGGGATTTCTTAAAATCCTGAATAATTGTATTACCACTGGGAAAGAGCTCCTGTTTGCAGTGGGGTCAGGGGGAGCTCTGAGTAAGTGTGAATATACACATTTCTGGGCAGATTGCACAGGCACATGTATGTGTCGTGAGAAGATCTCATCTAATCCATGTCTGATGAAGAAAAAATGCATTGTAAATAGCTTTCAATTAACTTCTACTTGCTTTTATTCCCAACACTGTTGTTATTCAAACTTGTGTGGAGTGGTTTTTTTTTTGGTGACTTCTCCATTCCAAAGCCAGTCAGCACTTCACAAAGACAAATCAGCACATGTAGTGAAATTAAAGTTTTCTAAATTCTCCCATTATTACTGTCCCAATTACTTACACCTGCCTATATATGCTCACAGTGACATTCACATGGAAAGTTGGATGTTTCCACTAGATGCTTCAGCAACTGAGAAGAACTCATTTCTAGATCTTTGCAAGGAGCACTGGTTCTGAAATATTAATATTTATAATAACTGCAGGCAATTGGTACAGAGCACACAACTATTTTTCAAAAGGAGGATATGTAATGCCAGTCCTTAAAGAGTACCAAGGCTGCTACCTCAATTACATAAGTATTAAATCACCAGTTGCACAATGCCTTTTCTGCACCATAAACACACCCCACTTTTAAAAAGACCACATTGAAGTCACCCATCGAAAAGTCAAAAAACCCTTTCTACCCCCAAAGAAAATGTGTTTGGTGAACAGTATATAAATGTTTTCATAGACACCTTCCCTGAAAACTCAGAAAATGTCTAAAAGGGGAACTCATTAACCAGCTCATTACTTGTGCCATGTGACAACCTAATCACCTAATGAGCTTTAGAAAAGGGATTAATGGATCTTCCAGGTGATGTGTGGGTGATGTGCATTTATTCATAACTGAGGGGCTGGGAATTTTTTTTTTATGCTTTGAAGGTATCAGAAATTTCATCATTAATAGCTTGTACACCCATGAAAGGAGTACAAAACTTTTAGAATTCATCAAAACTGTATTTTTTGCAATTTCTAATGAAATGAATACACAGATAAATCCATGTATTACATTCTATGGATCAATAGTGATATCCCTCAATTAGTGACTGAAAACTGTAAGCCTTAAATTGTCAGTGCAGACCATCATCCAAAATCCAGAAACAGCTCTATGATGTCAGGCCCTTCACTCAGACACCACCACAACACAGGTTTGGCCTGCAAGGAATGTATTTTCTGCTTGGGCTTATAAAAAATGCCCTTATAAAACAGTGTCCACAAAATGGTGAACTGATCAGATTTCATTTGATAAACCTGTCTTGGAGCCACATGTCCTTTTGGGTGAAAAAACCCAAATCTATATAAATCACTTTTTTTAAAAAGCATGCTGTGATGTAAATTCTCTGCTGGTTTTAAGTCACAACAGAAGTGTGAACAAAAATTGCTTTAACAGCACCATTTTTATTTTATTGCAGGGGTAGCTGGTGAAGCTTAATGCAAACTTTGGAAATCTGTTCTTTGGTCTTCCTGTGTATGACATTAGTATAAATAATAACAATATCTGACCCTCACACAGTGTTTTTTAGGAGGAGCTTTCAGAGGATTCAAGGATGATCAGTTTACAGAAATGCAAAATGATACTGGGAATTATTACTGATTTAACTCACTCATAGTTATGATCCAGAAAATGAAAAAAACTCCTTCTTTTTCTTTCTTCTTATTTCAATGTTCTGAATTGATAAAACTGCCTTTAACAGAAATTCCTGTGCCTCATTACAGTCATGCAGTACACCACTGATAGCAGCTTTTGCCCCAATAAAAGCACACAAACAGCAGTGAATTGAGCTTCTAAAACCCGTGGACAACAGAAGAAGAGTCATTTACAGCTTGATGACTGTCACAGGTGAGGAACAACCACCTTGACCAGTATTGCTTTGACATTCAACCCCAATACCCACAGAAGTGGTCACACATTGTTAAACACACACTTTCATTCTGGATTTTTAACTCTGCCAAACCCCACATGTTTACAAGTGAAAAAACCTGCCCTTCAACAACATTTTATTTTTTCTGCCCATGGTGACTGCCTGGATCTGGAACTTGCACAGCGATGAGTTTATAGCTTTGGGTTCACTGATCAAAATGCAACCTTCACAAACAAAACAACATTCCCATTTCATGCAAGTCCTACTTAAAAACCTGCCTTAGCTTCCAGAGAAACTGCATTTTTGTATCCAAAACACTACACAGTCCCATTTTATAATTATTTACTGTCTGTACATACAGCAGTTTCCATCTTTTCCTTCAGTGAGAACTAAAACCAGTCATAATACAAACTTCCTAAATCGCCAGGAAAAGAAAATTTCCTTCAAAATGACCGTATTTATCGACATCAAAAAACATGCACTTCAAGTGTGGGGCCAAAGGCCACTAGAAGGTCCCCCCCTCTACTGAATTCCTTGTGTGAAAGACGTGGGGAGTTTAACACAAGTTAGACCAGGTTATTCTAATGTTGCTGCTGTTTCTTCATATTCTTAGTGTGTTTCAGACACATTCTCTCATTATTTTTCTCTTTAAGCTCCCGATGCCTTGAGAGAAATTGGCCTTTTTCAGAGTTAAGTTCCCTACAAATTTCTTGTTGAAACCTCCTGACGTTACTACAGACCCAGGAGAGTTTGGGATGACCACAGGCACAGCTAAGGGCTGCACAAGCAAATTTACACAACAAAATCATCCAGCTTTTTCTCCCTACACATGCAGACAAACTTTCAGATGTGCTAACTTTATCAGGAATTAATCTGTGGGGAGGAGGGAGGTTGGCAGTGGTTTATTGTGTAGCACCACGAACATCTGCTGTGCAATCACTTAAAAGTAAAGACACTGTATTCTTCCAGGAGCAAAAGTGGAATGCAAGGAGTCATTTGTTTGACTGCTGCTCATTAAACAAGTCACTGGTTCAATCCCTGACTTTGCAGGGTTGCTCAAGGCACAAGGCATCTGCCCCCCTAAAATGGTTGGTTCAAGAGCTTAAGAGAAAACAACAGGTCAAGTTGATTCTGCTCTTTCTGGGCAAAGTAAGTTATTTTACTACATACAGCATTTAGACAGTCAATTAACCAAATCTTCTTACAACCTCTCAGAATGAAATGACTGCATAAGGTCCTTAGCAAAGAATAAATTGCAGGGAATTAAGCCCTGGACTCATCAGGCACTAGAATAGAACAGCTTCCCTTCCCACGTTCAGTGAATTTGTACTCACCCTCTGAGTTATGGGTTTTCCCTCTTTGACTTGCACTGCCAATCCAAGATCAGACAGTCTGCAATTCCCATTATCATCCAGGAGGACATTTTCTGGTTTCATGTCCCGGTACACGATGTTGATGGAATGGAGGTGCAGAATCCCACAGGTGATCTGAGCCGAGTAATAAATGATCCTCTTCATTTCCAAACCCCGTTCTCCCACGTTGTAGATGTGATACTTCAGATCCCCTCCATTCATGAGGCTCATGACGAGACACAGGTGGGTTTTGCTCTCATAGGCATAAGCCAGGGTGACTATGAAAGGGCTGTTGACCTTCTCCAGGATCTCTTTCTCCAGCAGTGCCATCTTCTCTCCGTTTTTCTTTTTCAATCTTTTTTTATCCAGTTTCTTGCAGGCATACATCTTGCCAGTGTTTTTCACCTGGATGGCACAGACCTAGAGAAGATGCATATGGGAAGGCAATGAAGGAATCTGACATGGGGACTGGAATATCAAGGGTAGTAACAGGCAGAAACTGGGGAAGCATTGATGCCTGTTAGTGGCTGCTGATGCTAACTTCCATGGCAGAGTGAATTAGCAGAGAAAATAAGGGAAAAAAACACCAGTACAATCTGTTCTGCTCTGAAACTGTATATGGTTGACCTGGTGCAAAGTTCTTGAGGACACCATTAGCAGACATGTATTAGGAAAAGGAACAAGGACAAGAACAAAATTGTGTAACCAAGACAATAAGCAGCATATACAGATTGCATCTGTACAGTTAAACCCTCTCAAAAAAGGTGGTCTCAGTCACACTGTAATTTGGGAACAGGGCATGCTATTCCCTACACTGCAGCTGGGAATTACATGGGAGTGTGTGAGCTAGCAAGGCTACAATGGTGCCAAGGAGCAGATTAATACTTATGTACATGGACAGTCATGCAAGGTTTAGTAAAGAAGCCTGGTTTTTTACTAGCACAGACACAGAATGTAGAAACTTTAAAGCAGCTCTTCACTAACCCCATCACAGCACAAATAACCCAGCCCAATTCCTGGAAAACGGGCAATGTGAAGGGGCAGTTCTGCAAATCTTTACACAATTTCTTAATCTGCTGCTCTCTGCAAACCCACCTGCTGGTCTTGAAAGGGGAGGGATGACTCACATCCTTAAAAGTGCAGCTCTTACCTCTCCAAAGCCACCTTTGCCCAGCACTCGGAACTCATAGAAGTATTTCTCAGTTACCGGCTGCTTCTCAAAAACTTTCCATTGGATGAATTTGTCATAGAAGGGGCTCGTCTGGAAATCCTGGAAGGGCTTGCCTTTAAGGAAGAGTTTGGTTTCATCCCTGGCCAGCTGAATGACATTCTCATAGTCTTTTGCAGTAGCTGCCTGGCACTTGCTGACCAAGTCAGAGCTCATGAAAGACAGATAGTTCTTGGAGCCTTCCTTAAGAAAATTGGTGACCATATTCTCCATGGTACTGCCCTTGATGTTGTCCTCTGCCAGCTCCCAGTTTGACACCTCATCCAGGAAGTCCCTAGCTACCAAATACTCTGGCACCGTCTCCAAGAAATCTCGGAAGAATTTCTTGCCGATGGGCTGCTGCTCACAGATGCTGTCGTAATCAGCCACGATGGACTCCCTCTCCTCCTTGCACTGGTCAAGTTTGGGCAGGGAAAGGCTCTTTCGTCTCTTTTGCATCTCCTTGGTGTCTGCCTCCCCGCTCTTCCTGGCCTGCAGGTAGGCCGTGTTGGCGATCAGGTTGTCGAGCCCCCCCATGTCACACATCTTGGCGAGCTCTGGGGTGGCAGAGCCCGGTTTCACACCAAAGGAGGAACTGGCCCAAGCGCTGTGCCGGAGCTGCCCTGCACTGCTCCCTGCCCTGGTGCGGTGAGGGCTGCTGAAAAACACCAGAGACCAACTGCTTTTGCATTAAATACCTCTCAAGGATTTTCACTAAGTACCTTTAGATATATGCACCATTTGTGGAAAGTGACTGGTAAGAGGTTTCTCTGTAAGGAGCTTTGAGTTTGCTATGTATAGCTGAGGGATGACATCCTGGGCAAACCTTCCCACCGGCAGCACCAAGTGCACGTGGGTCAGCTGGTGTTTTTCAGAATGGGCCCTGACAACGCTTACATGCACTGAGATTGCCCCCGCTCGCACTGTTCTGGCTGCTGGGAACATGCTGAGATTCCTCCTGCAGTACCTGCTCTCTCCAAGCCAGGAACGCTTTGGCCACAGTCAGGACAGCCCTGGATCTCCCTCACTCGACACAGAACTCCACCACAGCCACAGTTCCACATGCTGGGATCTGATTTTATGAAAAGCTTTTAGCACAGATCTGCCATGCCTGAAGCAGAAGCTGACACAGATGAACGTGAGGTGTTGAGCTTTAAATCACCACACAATTTGAGCCTCCACACTTCCAAAACTCAGGTTATACTCAATGCCACCGACATACTCTCCCACCGACAGCTCATGCCAGCCCGGATGCCTGGCATTGCTCTGTCTGAGCAGATTAGGTGCAGGCTAAGAACTAAAAATAGCGATCCCTACATACGAAACAACGTCCACTTCTGACTTCATCTCCTACCCACAGAAAAAGCAAAACCACTTCACACCACCAGCCAAATCTTGCCAAAACACTCCCATATTTTGGCCTCAGTTTATTTTCTCTGTTGAGCTTTGTGACAGAAAAGTGTCGGGACGAGAAGATGGTAACTGCATATAGCTGAGGTGACATCAACAAAGGGACAAAGCTGATTATAATCAAGTGAAGGCAAATTCCACTTGACTTCACTTGCTGGCTGCCTACCAGGAGGCTTTTTTTTTCCCCCTCAAAAGAATAAACATTATGTGTGGCACTTACTAGGCTAAGCCCCCTTCTGCTGTGGGGTCAGGTGATCTGGCTGTTAAAACTTTCTTTAATCGTAAGGAAGGCATTATGGGAACAAGAAAAGAAGTTTCCTGATTCCTCCAGTAGCACTGGGGTCAAGCTGTACTCTAGAGGCCAAGGTCAAGTTTCTTCCCTGCTCTTAGAGAAAGCTGAGGAGCTGAATCACAAAAATTGAAACCAAGACTAACAACAGGCACCTTTCAGACTCCCGACAGTAAGTGCTAAGCCCTTCTTGGCTGCTTTTGGCCACTCTGCTACCACGCAGGATTTTATTTTCACAAGCATGAATCCTGTCTTGACATAAACCTCCCAGCTAACCAAAGTGCCTGCAGGTGTTTTGCAGGTTGGGAGGGCCCTCCATTGCAGGCTGCTGTGTGTGCACGTTAACAGGGGTGCTCTGGGGCACAGCAGCTGAGAGCCTGCCCAGTTGTGCCAGGTGAGAGCAGGCAGGGCCAGGGGCTGCTTACATAAAGGGCTGAACGGTGCCGTGTGGGCAACGCCCAAAATAGCCACGGCAAGCAATGGGGGATTCTCTGCTGGCTTTCCTGCAGCAACACATTCCTGTAAGATCCTGGGCAGAGAAAAGAAAGAAAGGAGGTAACAAAGCTTTCATTTCAGGTCCTAAAATTGAGCAGGGTCAGAAGGTCTAAGAGCAGCAGTACAAATGGCTGGGGGGTGGGGTCCTGAGGCTGAGCTTACACCAGCTATTGACATATTCATGTCTAGGCAAATCAAGAGAATACCCAATGTTTATGGAACCTGGGTAAGGCAAACATTTACAGCTTCAAAAACCATTCTACTCTGATAAGCAGACTCTTTCCTACCTTCTATGGAACGTGAACTTTCGCTACAAGAACACAATTTCATGAAAAGCAAAATCAAACAATATGATCATTCAACTCATATTCATTACTCCAGGCACTTCAGAGACAAAGTTCTCGTTAGATGTGCTTGCTGACTTATCCAAATCACTATTTATTAAATTTATTAAATCACTGGAAAAAGAGGAGCTCAGCATTAATCTATTAATTGATAAAAGCTGTTTAAGATAGCATTACCTACTCATAAAACAGTACGTTTGGGTGAGAAGCAAAACTGATTTATTTTGCAGGCACAGGCATGTGGACAATGACAGAACTGAAAATGGGGACTTACTCAGACCTATGCTAATGGAATATCAGGATATGATTTGGAAAAGAACATTTCTCTGGTGCAAAGCTTGTAGAAAGGGTGGGACCTAAGCTCATCCTAAATCACAGACAAAATATGCAGGACTTAAAATTCATTACCTTATGTTCTAGACAAACCTCAACTGCTGCTCAGCAAGATACTTCAGATACACATCAGATCAGCTGCTTTGATTTCAACAGCAACTTCCCTAATACCTCATTGGTGTCAATACCCCTTGGACCCAACCCTTTGGGATGATGGCACAGGATGGGACACAGCAGAACGGTGACACAGAGGATTCTTTTGATCTCAGTGTGTAACGAGACAAAAGCTGTACTTAAAAAATTTAAAACATCTTAAACTCAAGATTACAATAAGTAATAAAGAAAACCACCGTAAACTCTGCATAAATGTTTGATGACACAAAGATTGCCACTGGAACTACTTTATACCGTGAAGATAAAGCTCTTTAAATGTACTTAAACAGAACCAGATAGAAGCACATCTGCTGAGAAACACATGAAACATTTAAGGTGATCATTCTGAAGTAAACAATGCATATAATATTGCTTCAATGTCACCCATGTTTATTAACCATTTTATTAATCCAGTAATTCTACCTCTCCATTACACTTATTAAAAACACTCCACAGCATATGTTCAGATTAATAGTAATTCCTTTAGATATTTAGGGAAAAGACGAAGTCAGAGGCAAGCACTTAAATATTTGTAAGAGAAAGATCACAATTCAGATAAAAAAGAAGATATACTGAGGATTTCCATAAAAATGCAACAATGCTTCCAAAACGCTGTAATCAGTAAAAAGATAATAAAGAAATTTCTAGCAACTGAATTTTCATGAAACCACAACTAAGCATTTTTCCCCATAAATTTAGTTAGTGCTTGTTTTCCTTGGGATATTTAAATGATCCACTTTGTTTGCTTCCTATATTAGTGAGCTAACCAGCAAGATTGTCTACACCTCTAGTTAACTGATATCAAATCCATGCCTTTGTACCAAATCTCTCTGGATTAAAAATGCAAGTCTCCATGACCATTAACAGAAACACAAATAAAAAATTACTGATGTGGTTAAATTTTAATATTAGGGTGTAGAAATTATGTACAGATTAGAACAGCAGCAGCCTTAGAGACACAACAAAAGAAAACCTGAATTAGAAATGTTTAATGAAGTGTGATGGAAAAAGCACGTTGTAAATGTTTTAAACAGTCTTCATTTCAGATTAAAACCCAAAATAGTTCCTAAAAAACACACCGACTGTGTTTTTGTGTACAATACTACTTAGAAAACATTTTCTTGACAGTAAACTATGCAGTGTATCAGACTTACAGGTAAGGTCACCCTTTCAATGAATTAATTTATCTACGAAAAAACATCAAATTAGGTATAATCTGCACCGCCACACTTCTGTGCTGTGATAAAGGCAACACTTGAACTGTAGCAGATCCATTTTAACACAGTGTCTGTCCTTTCAGTGGTGGGACAGTTGCAGTAGGGCTGACCACTGCCTCCTCCTATAGCCAAGAGCACAAACCCCTCGCAGCAGACAAACTAAAGAGTGACGCGGTGATTGACACGTTCCGTTCCTTTGCATCAGACACACACTGTTTCAACGAGTCCAACAGCCAGAAAACCTCCAGGTTTTATTTGCCTATTCTCTGGACTACCCAGTCCTGCTGGCACAGGGGACAGCGGTTATTCTGTTTCACCCACAGGGACATGCAGCAGTTGTGGAAGGAATGATTGCATTCTCCCCAAACCACTGAAAGAGAACAGAGAACACGTTCCAGTCACACTCAGCTGTTCCATCAACACCTGCAGCGAGGTCCAAATGAGATTATCAAATATTTACAGCCACTGGAAGCTTCAGAGACAAAACAGGTCCTCACTAATTTATCCCCTGGAACTGAAGTATTATTGATCATCCTGAAGATAATCATTCTCTGTCATCAAAAACCAACAGTGGATTGAGTTGGGGACAATATACTTCAAGACACAAAGCACAACGGCACGGAAAGGTCTTCCACTGGTTCAAAAGTTGTCTTGAAGGTTTAAAGCAAACTCTCTGAAACAAGTTTGCACTGTTTCCAAATCGAGCACGTCACAATTACGATTGTCTTTTGCATCCACTGGCACTGAAAGTATGTTTCTGCTTAAGTAGAATTACAGCAAACTCAAGTGATTGCACTTCTTAAAAAGCAAAGTGAACAAACAAGCCATGCCTCCATTATGTCTGAATTAAGAGTGGGAAAAACACCCCTTTGCAACCCAGATGTGCATTTATTTTGGAACACAGGATTTTTATTGCTGTTACCATTGTGACTTCCACCTGGCATCTCAGAAGAAAAAGTAGCTTTTCCCACCCACTTCAGAAATGCACATTAGGATCTCCTCACATATGCTCACAGGGAAACTTAAACCTCCCAGTTGTGTAGGTATTGACAGTAAAATTTGAAGCTGTTTTGTTTTACAGCACAACTGACACGAAAACTGATTTTATTGGGGCTCAAAAATAAAGCATAAAGTATCAGTAATGTAAAAAGATGACACAACGTAGAATGAAACACCAGCTTACTTCTGAGCATTAATAAAATCAGTATTCCCTCCAAACTTTCACATGCACCATACTGAGAGAAGCTTCAATTGAAAAACAAGCGAATGAAATCACTACATACCAACACAATCTTCTTGTTTGTTTTCAGCTTGACATCTAAGACAGGCATCTAAAAGTAAACAAGAACAAGACTCAATTTGATTCTCAGGATTCCATCTTAAGAATAGGTTTGTCAGAGGAAAATATAAACCCTAAAACAAATTTATAGAGGTAAAAATCACAAGTTTTGGTTTCTGGTTCAGCCCTTTAACATTAAATAGTCCCTCCTGAATTCTAAAACTGGGAAAACGACAATGAAATAAATATCTGAAAGAGATCAGAAGAACTATAAACTGTCCAACAAGTTTTGTTTATTTTCCATTGCTTTGGTATTTTCATAACTTTTGCTGAAAAAAAGCCTTCTCCATTTTGTAGATACAACAACCAGCAGATTTGTGCCAAGGCACTCAGGCATATTAAGAGCAGAGCAAGCACAAAGCCAAACCTTAATTACAGGACTTTGTTTTTCAGATGTCAGCATCTCCTTTTAAGGAAATCATTCACAATTTTGAATTTTTAGGCTGCACATCTCTCACCACAACTCCCACCTCCTATTACTTTTTATAGTAGTTTTCTTTAACAAGTACCTGCATGTAAAATTCACAAGAATTACACATACATGAAAATATAGTGGCAAATTTGAGAATATAAATTAACAAATAAACACGGGGCAATACCTAATTAAAAATATTTATCATCTTTATGCACTCTGGTCTGTGGCTCTGCCAGATAGGGCCAGCACTTGTGTTTTAGATTCCTCTGCCCAGACATTCCCCCTCTCCTCAGGTAACACAGAACAAAGAAGACAGAGCTCTGAAACAATTGCCCTTTCTCACTGAGATAAAAGCCAAACAGTTTCCTGTTGCCTGTTCCTGTAATTTATATTTCCACAGCAGGTAAGAGCCAAGGTGCAGGGAAGATTCTGCCAGATTGCTTCAGCTTGTGCCCTGGTCCCTGGGAGCACCCTGGGAGCAAGCTGGGGGTCACAGTCCTATCTAGCCCTGACTTGTATTTTTAGACAGAGAAGCAGCACAGAGCTGAGGGCAGAAATCACTGCCACCACTCCAAAGGAAGCTGTTCCTTTCTTACACCATAACCCCAAGGGTGTGTCCAAAGGGGTAAGGAGAGCTAAGTCAGTGCTGCTGCAGCCCTGCCCTCCCCAGGGCATCTTTGCTCTTTCCCTCATGCACTTTACCACCACACCGGTTCAAGGAGTTAAACTGAGGAAAACTGAGCCAGCTACCACCCCCTTCCCTCGACTCCTGCAGAGGTCAAACAAGCCAACTCTCAGTGAGTGCCAGGTCAGGCTGGCAGTGCCCCCAGCCCCAGGTTACTGCCCACGCAGGGGCTCTCCAGGAGCCCGGCCGGGGCTGGCAGGGTCAGCGTGGAACTGCCAGACTGGAGTCAGGAACGATCAGGTTTCACCTTCTAACAATGCGGTTTGTTCTCAAAAAATTTTTCTGCTAGTTTCTGCCCAAATTTTTCTGCTAGTTTAGGAATAAAAGTACTCCCCTGGCCTAGTTCTGAAAAAATATAACCTTTTAATTTTTTTTTTTAACTTTTACAATAGCTCTGGGAAAGATTTTGTTCATCTAAGACTTCTTTTATAGTGTCCCGTAACAGGCTAGCTGTAATGGGGATAAATAATTTTTTTAAGTTAAGGCTTACATGGCAAATAAAGCCAATTTAATTTTTCCAGGGTGGTCTCTGTTTACCATATAAAAGCAAATAATCTAACATGTTTATGTTCAAAGGTGAATCTCCCACCACTTCAGTCCGTGCTGCATCTTTTTTCCTCTAGTACACCCTTTTGCCTCTTGTTCCACAGAAGTTTCTCAGTAAAAACATACATGAGAAATCACAGCATTGCACGTTTAGTCTCATTTCTATTAAACTAAATCCTGACTGGATTTGCAGTACCATGGTTCCTGGACCCAAAAAAGCAAGGTGCTCTGGAGGGAATCTCGGGTCATTTGTTCTGCCAAACTGTACCAAGCCCGACTATGAGGACAATTATACTTAGGATGACTCAGCATAATAGCAAAAATCAGATTCACAAATACAGCCGAGGAAAAATTTAAACAATTTTCGAAGAACCAGTATAAATATCGTATTTGCAAGAGACGTCAGAAAAAAACAGTAGTGTTTTGTCAAACATGAGGCCGCTTTGAAAGAGAGTCTCTGGATTTCAAAACCAGATAAATTAACCCTTTACTTTTCAATGGATCTCTCAGTACATTCACGTGTGTTAAACACCACCAGAAATCAGGAGGCTTGCGGAGTAGCGTCAAAACACTCCGGATTAAAAGATCTGAAATTTATGCCTACATCCGCAACCGCTTCTTAAAAAAAAAAAAGAAAAAATTTAAGAAAGCCAAACCAAAGCCAAGCAAACACCATGAGCACACGCAGCGCTCAGCTCAGCTCGGCTGTAACTCGGTGTTTGCCGGCGGACCCTCAGCACAGCCCTCAGCGAGGCCGGCCCTGCCCGGGACGGGCCCTGCCCAGCCCTGCCGAGGGACGGGCGGCCCGGCCGGGCCCGGGGCTGTCGCTGCTGCTCCCACAGCGCCGGAGGGGCCGCGGGGCCGGTCTGGCCCCCGGAGAGCAGCGGCCCGGCCCCCGCGGGGCCCTCCTCCTCCTCCTCCTCCTCCTCCTGCTGCTGCTGTGGGGAAGGCGCGGGGGAGGAAGCGGAGGCGGGAGGATCAGCCCCCCCTCCCTCCGGAAACCGCGTCCCAGCGCTGCGCCCGCCGGGCCGGGGAGCGGGCACGGCCCAGCACGGCCTGAGGACAGCCCGGGCACGGCCCAGCACGGCCTGAGCACGGCCCAGTCCGGCCTAAGAACAGCCCGGGCACGGCCCAGCTCGGCCTAAGGACAGCCCGGACACGGCCCAGCACGGCCCAGCACACCCCCGCCCCGCGGCCATGGCGGCCCGCCCGCCGCTCACCCATGACCTGCACCCGGCAAATGGCGCAGGTGTCGCACTCCACGTCCCAGCTCCACATGGCCACCGCGTTCCACTTCTTCAGCGAGAACATCTTGTCGGGGCCGCCCGCCTTGGAGCCCGCGGAGCCCGGCAGCGAGTGGGGGGCGCCGGGCTCGTCCCCGTCCTCCACATCGGCCATGGCAGAGGGGCGGGGACGCGGCGGCCGCGCGGGGCGGCAGCGCCACCCCCCGGCGGGAGCGGGAACGGCAGGGCCGGGAGCGGGAATGGCGGCCCGGGAGGCGTGAGGGGACACCGAGAGGGGACACGGAGAGGGGACACGGAGAGGGGACACCGAGAGGGGACACGGAGAGGGGACACCGAGAGGGGACACCGAGAGGGGACACCGAGAGGGGACACCGAGAGGGGACACCGAGAGGGGACACCGAGAGGGGACACCGAGAGGGGACACCGAGAGGGGACACCGAGAGGGGACACCGAGAGGGGACACCGAGAGGGGACACGGAGAGGGGACACCGACCGTGAAGGTGTTCAAGGAAAAGCCTGGACGTGACACTCGCTGCCGTGGTCTGGTTGGACTTGATCATCCCAGAGTTCTCACCTCCAACCGAATCGATCCTGTGAGTCTGTCTTGGATTCCTCTCCAAGTCCGCTGTCTCTGGTTACACAGTAGCAATCCTTCATGGAAACCGGTCGATTTAAATACACCTACTTCGAAATGTCGGCCCAGGACGCTCTGAATTCACTGGTCAATTTATCAGCTTGAGTTTGTGAGGAGACAAAAGAAATCAGCAGAAAAACAGGTGACTTGTGAAGCACTAGAGAGCTAAAAATTTTGAGGGGAATTTCAAAGTGGCTTGATAGCGTTAAAAAGCAAAGTATCTACATATACAACTACATACGCCTTTAAAAGTGGAGCTTCTAAGTGTACATAAGAACAAAGCCAAACAATATACATCATTAGTTTAAAAGATGATAGAAATTCATATTTGATTACTAATCTTTATCCCCCCCACAAAATACAAAGTTGACTTTTCCAATACAGTGCCCTGTCTCTTTAACCCTACTTAAAGTTTGTTAAATACTCTTGACTTCCTGTAAAAATTAAAATTTAAAGATACAATACTCTATCTGAAGTCAGAAGAAACAAATTAATGGAAGGTGTAAGAACTGAAGTTCACCTTTTTTCCCTCCTTTCTCAAGACTTGGCAGTATTTGATCTACAAAAAAATTCTATGGCACTGCCAAACAAACCAGCTCCATTCAGAGCACCTGACTGTGCCCAACAAATCATTTGCCTGGCAGCTTTAGAAACATATGCAGCACTTACATTTTATGTAGTCTGGGATATTTCCATGGAGGTAGATCCCAAACCATTTCCATACCACCCCATCACTCCCCTCCCACTGTGGTTTCTGATCAGCTCACTGTAGGTTATCAGGTCTCTGATCACCCTGCAGAAATCTCAGGATGTCCACATTGTTTTGGGTGGTTGGGCCGAACTCTGCTCATCATTTTGCAAAGCTAAATTACTCCAATCACACTTACATTGTTGGCTGAGGCAAGATCTGAAATGTCAACTGGGTCCCACTTGCACAGTAGGAAAAAAAAAAATCAGTTGATTCTCTATTCCTTAACCCACTATCAGAAAATAAAGTCATACCAAGCAGTTCTTATCCTCACTGTTCTGCTCTAGACCACTCCAGTCCTGTGGACTGTGGGGCTAAGCTTCAAAAACTACCACTTAAAAACTGCTACTCCAATGTCTGTGCTCAGCAGAAACACTGCCAGGTTGAGTTTTTAAAACATTAACCTGTTGTTTGTGCCACAGCGGGGTTCTGTACGATGGCAAAGGCACAGGAATAATGACTGCAAAAATACACAGTAAATAAGGTACAGCATAAAAAATGGGATATTTTAAAAGGAAAGGAACAGCAGAGACAGAAGTTGCATTTGTTAATCCCCTTTCACCATTCCAAATCTAATTCCATCCAAATATGTAGTTCTGCTTGTAACAGAAATATTATGTCTCTCTCTGTAAATCAGCTCTCAGATGATAACAATATTGTTATATGTAAATACAAAGGCAAATTTTGAAATTCATTTGAGGAAAGGCAGTTTTGGATAACACGAATGGCACCATCTGTAATCAAGCCCCAACTTTCTTTACACTGAGGAGCTTGAGAATCTTTATTTGTAGAACTCTTCATACTCAAAATTATAACCATTCCTAGCTTCAGTGACACTGAATATAATTAAAATTCACACTGGTTTGATGTTCTAAAGGTAAAATAATTTCTTGCTTGCCTGATGTGGCAGAGTGCAAGTTAAGTGTATCAATCTCACAGTGAAGGATTGCTGGCATGGAAGAGCACACGGTGCATCCAACCAGCTTTGCAAGTGCTGTAGAGTAACGGAGTGTGAATAGAAATAAATCCATTTCATATGTAATCAACATGTTTTTAAGCCAAGGAAGATTTTCTGCAAGACTAGAGTGCACTTATATAGTTTTAAAACAATTTTTTTATGTTTCAACAGGACACCTGGCAGATGCCAAACTGACATTCATGAGGGATGTTCTCTCAGACCATTCTGAGCAGCTGTGGTGCAAGTTAGAGCACAGCTTCACCTCAGTGGCAGGTAATTGGTGATACAGTAAAAAATAAAAATTATATTGATCTTACAGATTTGATATTTCTACATTTATCACCTATCAGTTCAGAAGAATTTATAATTTCCTTGAACAATCATTCAATTCAACAATCTTTTGCTCTTACCTCGGCTGATTCACACTTCTCTCAATCCATGCTGTTCTTTACTAACTCCATTATTTTAACTCATCATTCTTTTCTATTTTTATAAACCACTGTGACACTCCTGAATTTGAATTACTGGGACTAGGTGTAACACAGGTAAGTTTAAATTTAAAACTGCTTTTATAAAACTTGAAAAGAAAATGTATACGTACATTGTACTTTTAAACCTTTTGCATGAATGCTTAAAATTTGAATGTATGTGTTCCTAAAGTAAAAAGAAAATTAAAAAAACCCTGAAACTTAAGCACATTTAACTTCTGCTATGTCAAATGTCAACTGCCACTTTTTCTTAAAAAAAAAAAACAAAAACGCAACAAACCAAACCAAACCAAACAAAAAACCACCTGAGTTTTGGTTTTGTGGTTTTTTCAGTTTTATCTTTTAAATTTACACAATTTGCCTTGTCATCTCTAGGGGGTTTTTTAGCAGGGATTACATGGAAACTACTGCAATTCGCTTCAGCTTTAAAAGCAAACTATGACACAGGTTAAAATTACGTTTGGATGCTGTCAAAATGGAATGTCACACACTTTGCAAATTCAAATATAAACCATTCTTACATTAGGAGTGAAAGCAGAGCAAATATGATACAGGCACCTTTAACTTAAGTAGTAGTTTCCCAACTACTCATTATTTTCTTGGCTATTTGATCACTTAAAGAGCTGTACAAACATTTTGAAGCCATTTGGAGCAATAGTTCCAGAATTCCCTACAGGCACACGTGACATCAAGGAGGTTGCAGTGGGAGAGTGGCACAAACCATGACAGCTTTTTCAGGGAGTTTTCTCGATGCAGTCACTGAACTGTAAATAAAAAAACATTATTGCAGACTGGGCATTTTCTCCCCTCACGTTACTGGAAACATTCCAAATGGAGTATCTAAATATGAGAACTTGAACCAAGGTCCTTTCAGCCCTTCAAGTGATTGTTCAGCAAGATTTAAAGCTGCTCAGCCAATTCTGTGCTGGAGAATGGGAAAAAAAAAGACAACTTATGAATGGAGACATTCCTGACAGTAGGTATCCAAATCTGAAATATCCAAATCTGTTTGCTATTGCACAATTTATAACCAAGTGATTTACAGTAATGATTTCACTGGAAGAATGCAGTGCAATTCATCAAGGACTGATTCCAGGTTCTGATTGTCCCCATGTCAGAAAATACCCAAAGCTCCAGGTGTTTGACACCCAACTTCCATCAGTGCCGTAACAGTGTTCTTTCCTTACCCCTGCTCCCATTTCAGATGAACACACAGATGCATCCTCATCTTGGAAGAACACTTTCACTCTCTCTACACCTTTCTAAATGCTGAATACTGCACAGACAGTGGTTTGAAAGCATGTACAACGTCTTTCACAGATTTTCATCAATCTTTTGAGAACGGAGATGTCTGGAAATAACCTGATTTTGTTTTTGGTTTTGGGGTTTTTTTGCTTTCTTCTTCCTTCTTACAACTTTTTGAATTTTTTTTGTCGGTTTTTATTTTTCTTTTCCCAGTTTGTTTACTCCAAACCACAGAACTGAGAATTATTTTGATTAAAAACAAACCTGTTGTGACAGTGTCAGTTTTATGATAATGCAAAGAACAGTTATGTAAGTAAGTGTGTATCTTGGCCAACTGATGCATGTGCTGCACTGTATTAGCCCACTTACTGTTTGTTCTGTCAATAATCTAACATATATCAAAACACTGAGGGACTGTGGCCATTTACCTGCCAAAGACAATAATTTAAGCACAGTTCTCTGCCAAAACTCTCTGTTCAGCTCTAGATGATCCACGATTCTCTGTGCCACTCTACCAAGAGGAAAGTGCCACCCAGGACTGCCAATGGCCAGCAGGGAGCTGAAACCACACCAAGGAATCAGGGAAACAAAATCACAGAGCCCTTAAAGCAAACTGAATTGTCTGATTGCATTCAAAAGGCCACAGAAGTTATGTTTCTGACATCAGTGTGAATATTTACATTCTCTTTTTTTGGTGAAATTGTTAGCTAGACTTCATTTACAGCTACCACAGCATTGGCAACAGTAATTATGCTAAAATAATGATGAACTCAAACACTTTTAAATCTTGATCATACTTCATATGATCTTCCACAGAATTGTAAGATTTATATATACAGACCAATTTTGTTATTTTCCATAAACATTAATTAATGAAAAGAATGCTTTAAAAACATTTCAGCAAGGTTTTCTAATTGCTTTACTTAAAAAAAAAAAACAATCCAAAATAGTCTTACAAAGCACATGAATTTCCTGAACTGCAGCCACTGCATCTTTTTAAACCTCACTTACAAACAAATGCTTTTTTACAAACAATACTGAATCTGTCCTTATCACACTATTCAAGGTTGCAAACCTGGTAGTTTAAAATACACACAGATGATCAGAAATCAAAGAAGTCTTGGAAAGCATCTCTCCTATATTATTCATAGAATCTTATAAAAAATGCCATAAGCATGGGAGGGCACAGCAGGTGGCAAAAAAGTGTCCAGATTACCAAAAAACAACCAAAATCAGACTGATAAAAGCAAACACTGTTTTTTCCACATGTGATGTATTTAAAATATTTCAGACAAATTCTGGAGCTGGTGCTGGTTCCCAGGACAAACCAGTAAACAATCCTGCACATAACCCCCTGTTCCCTCAGCCCCCAGGTAAATTATAACATTTTGAACAGCCAGGGCTCACAATCAACACACAGCACTTCTCAGCTTTGTTGGGCTTTATTTCTGAGTTATTCTCAAGCGATGTTACAAAACATTTTAATGTCTCGATACGAAAATAAAATTTAAATAAAAATACATTCAACAATACATCATCATCATCATCATAAAAATTAAAACTTTTACAAGCCTAACAGAACTAATTACTGAATAACATCACCGTTCTAGACTAATCAAAATGAAGGCAACTTTTATTATTAATCATCCTACTTGTACCTAATTAAATTCTAGAACATCTACTGAATTTTAAATCATTATGAGAAATCAAATCTTAATGTTCACAAATATTCAATGGCCTTTGTTTTTTATTTCAATATTCCAGTACCAAAGCAAAAAAAAAAAAAAAAGTGCATATTAAAAAAACCCAACGTTGTAAGAGTATACAACTCCATTTTTCATAAATTTGACTTGGAAAACAACAAGAAATGGTTCCAAGGAACAGACAATTTGCCACAGGGTTAATCCATATCTGATAAAACCTGACACTCAACCACATTGAACTTTGTTTCATGGCAGCTTTTGATTAATGGCAATTCATCTTTACCTTCACCTTGGCAAAAACAATTCCTTGGCCTTACTGTACTCTCCCCCAGTTTTAACAGCTGGCAAATTAAAGTCCCTTCAAACACTCAAACAATCCCATCTGTAAAAAAGGAAAAGGCAAAAGCAGCTGATGAAATGATTGTGCTGTGGCAGACACTACTGCTGAACCCTGGATATTCTGAACCAGTTTGGTGTTTTACCAGGTTCCATTCATTCCAAGAGAGCTTTCAATCCTGTCTTGCCACCTGGCTGCTGTTCCAGAAAGCCTCCCTACAACAATATAAATTTATTATGGTCATTTAAGCAGCTTTACTGCTTCAAGCATTGTGGATTTCTATCCTAAGGTACATTTCTAAATTATCTGGCCAAATCATGATTGGAAAAACAAAGCAAAACCAAAAACTAAAAAAAAAAAAAAACCAAACAAAAAACACCCAGCAAAACAACAAAAGACCCCACAGAAAACAGTCCAAAAATAAAAGTACCACATATAACTTTTATTAAAAATAATATTCCAAGGAGTACCGTTGTATTTAATACTGATGAAGCAAAGTTGCCACAGTAATATCTTTGCTTCTTCCTGGTTATATACACGAATGTTTTCTCAGCATCAGCCTGACTTCTCAGATGAAGTGAGCAAAAATGGATCTTACCCAAGTCAGGAATGCCAGTTCAAAATTGGGTTAAGTGGCAAATACGAACCCACATAACTAAAGATACAAAAATATTCACTGAAGCATTGCTTAAAGACAAAACAATGTTGATCATTCAACTGATCATAACAAGCAGATACTACAAAGTATCTAAAAATAATCTGGGGTAGTCCAGATATCTAAAGTGCTTTGAGTGATTATAATAGAGATTATTTATTAGATTTGTAGTCAAAAGTTGAGCTGGACACGGTTACTGCTTCTTATAAAAACAAGAAATAAAATCCTCCACAGGATGATGTTAATTGATCAGTACTTAACCACAACCTGTTCACATTTAAATTTTTCCGTAGGCAAACCTATTTTAAAAAAAGAATGTTGCTACCCTGCATCTCTTTTTCGATTAAGAAAAAATATGTACCTTCAAAAATGCCAAAGAAAATACAGTGGTCCAATGTCACTCCATATATTCCTCACCCCAAATGTAAACAAGAGGTACAACTGAAGTTCCCTGATTTCTTCTTTAGTACCTAATGACACAACTAACACTGGTATCTGCTGCCCAGATTATCTGCAGCACGCTGCAAGGGTTTGTAAAAACTTCACCTGTAGATAAATCAAGTCCTGACAACACCTAATACAAGTTAAAAAAAAAAAAAAAAGTCAAATGTATGGAATGTGAAGCTTCTGATCTTTTCCTTGTCATGAAATCTTGGGATCCTCATCAGCAGGGCAGGCACTCACGGTCAATTCATGCAGTGTGTGTTGAGAGGTGTCCTCCAACCAACAAATGCAGTGTGGAATTTCCTCCACTGAAAAGCTTATTTGTTTGGAGAGTTCCTTCCAATGAGACAATATTGGCAAAAACAACATTGAGATTTATTCACACCTGTCACTCCAAGAACCTGGAAACTTCAAGTTCTTCAGCAAAAATGAGAATAAACCTTAAAGACCAGATTTCCAAGAAGGTATTTTTCTATTAAATATTAAATAGATTGTCAACACAACTAGCATTTACGTTCATTCTTAAATACTTTGCAAAAATGCTGATAATGAATTAAAAAAAACCAAAAAATGTAAAAAAAAAAAAAAAAAAAAAAAAAAAAACCACACCAAAATGCTCTAAAACATTTCCAGGTTGTTTTTTTTTTTTCATCCAAGTGTGCCACAGTTCGTTAGGAAACTTTTCCAACAATTGGATTTTCTCTGCAAAAAAAAATAAAACATTATATGATAATATTTCCAAGGTTAATATTTTCTTTCTAGTTCTCATCATACAATTTTAATGTATTAAAAAAAAATAAAATTCTACCATTAATTGTGAAATTCCACGATTTGCAAAAACCTCATTTACTTTCACAGAAGACCTCTAAATCAAAATCAATTTTTTTCCAAACAACCTGGGTCAAACACTAACCTAAACCAACCAGATTGAGATTTGAATTTTGGGTTTGTTGTTGGTTTGTTTTTTTTTTTTTTTTTCCTCCTGGTGAATCAATCCTTGTTGATGCAAAGAAGAAATCAGAAAACTTGCTATACTGTTCCACAGACATAAACCAGGACTGAAGAGAATCAAGGAATGTGCTCTGGAACAACAAAGCACCCCAAAGAACAGGTGTTGTTTTTTATTTTAACTTCCCCAGAAATTGTGTTTATCACTGAATATGACAAGAGAAATACAACCAGTAAACACCCTGCCTGAAAGAGATGATTCTGCAGGGTAATTTTCACAGCTTCACATCACCTGATAGTTCAACTGCTTCTTATCCAAAATTTTGGAAAAAACAATAAATAAATGAGAAGGTAGGAATACAGTCAGGAATAAATTCTGGGTGCCCTTCAGGTGTTGAGCTGCAAGGAAACAGTCACTGCACCCACTCAGAGGAATCTCAACAGGAGTGCAGATGAATCCCACACCACAAGAACCTGTACCTTCCAACTGCTACAAAGCTGCACTACCACAAATGATGCACCTGATTTTCTCCCTGTGTTGTCCAATTCTCTACCTTTATATTCATCATCTCTACCCCAACAATCCTAACCTCCTTCTGTGATTTTTTTTTTTTTTCCCAAAATACACATTTACCTGTGTCAGATTTCCACGAGATACTTACTCACTACCGTATTTAGCACTGGAGGATCTCTTCTTCTGGTACTTCTCATGGGACTCACTCAGCTTTTCCACCACATCTATTATCTGCTGAAGTGTGTGGAAAGTTGCCACGGAGTCTTCGATGGTGAAGTTGGAGTAATCGTCGGGCTCTTTCCGTGGACCTTGGTAGACCGCTATGCTGCCACAGGCCTCTGGAAAACCCCCCACAGCCACCCCGTTAGAACTTACCCACCAGCAAACACATCCCGCTCTCACACAAATGGCAATTCCAGCTCTTCACATGAACACGAGTCCAAAACGCTTCCCTGCAGCTCAGCCACGTCAACAGAGCTCCCCACAACGCCAGGAAAACAGCAAAGACACAAGGACAGCCTGCTACAGCTGCAGTGTCTGTGCTCAGGCTATCAGAGGTGTTACACACATGGAAATTCAATTAACACCTCACACCCACTGTACAGAACTGACTGAAGAACGTCAGACCCCAGTGCACTGAGAAGACAGGAACACAATCTCTTTCTCTCTGTTATTTTCAGGTAAATTGTTAAGACAAAATGATGTTAGAGGCCTAAAGAATTGGAGCTGAATAACATCAGAATAATTGTTCTGAATTATCATTTGAGTACCTTCCAGCTTCTGTAGTTTAGACCTGTTGATAGTGAAAAGTGAGTAAATTCTTTCTGTCTCTCTGTCTCCATCAATCTCAATTTGTGTATCAGCAGGAACATCTCTAAAAGGTGAACAAAGAGACAGGTAGTCAATATAGAGAATTCTTGAAAGCAAGTAAAAACCAATTCTCTTTCACTATACACAGCCTTTTAATATACTTATCACTCCCACACAGCTTCACAAAACAGTCTGTAATTTATGCAACCCATCCAGTTAAGGATAAATTCGTTTCAAAAAGAGATCAAAGCATTTCTTTGTTTTCTGAAATCAGCAGCTGACAGAAAGGCATTAGAGCATTATGCAAGATGCCATTCATTTTTCTGACATATCTACCCAATGGAGAAAAACCCAAACGATGTATCAGAATCCACATCCAAGGTTATTTAGCTGATTTCCTTAACACACAGTTTTAAGAAATGTGAGCTTCAAATAAAAAATGTGAGGTTCAAAAATATCAGAATCTACATCCAAGGTTATTTAGCTGATTTTCTTAACACAATGTTTTAAAAAATGTGAGGTTCAAATAAAAAATGTGAGGTTCAAATAAAAAAAGTGAGGTTCAAAAATATCAGAATCTACATCCAAGGTTATTTAGCTGATTTTCTTAACACAATGTTTTAAAAAATGTGAGGTTCAAATAAAAAAGTGGCTGCACAAAACAAAGCTGATAGAGAGAGGAGACTTGCAGGCAGAACTCTCTGCAGCAAGGTATTTTAACTATTTCATACACATGATCCTACTCCTGCATTCAGCCTGGCATCTGAATTAAATCTGCTATTCTGCAGAAGAAATCCACCACTGGAATTTGTGATTTACACACTGAACTGATCACCATTTCACAGAGCAGCTGACAAAGTAATTAACTTACTGAAATCCAGTATCTTTGCCTTCCCAAGGCCCGTTTTCAGCACTCAGCTGCTGAAGTGCCCAGGGACAGCCTGGCTCTCACCTCCCCAAGCCGTGTGGTGAATCCCCCGTCCCCACAGCCCCCAGCGCTGTCCCCGAGCCACTCACGCGGTGCAGCGAGCGCAGCCCACGCTGCTCTCCACGGTGGCCTTGCAGCACAGCCAGCTCCCGTTCAGGAACGCTGAGGGGTGGTAGAAGCTCAGCCTCTTCTGGTTGCACCTCGTGACCCTGCACAGAGCCTCGATCCACTCGCTGGCTTCCACACAGTTATTGGCCTGGATATAGAGCGGCTTCTCCCCATGAAGGACCTGGAACATCTGGAGGAGAAACACAACGTGACCCTGCTCGGTGAAAACATCCACTTATTGAGAAAGAGATTTCAAAGCTCAGGCAATTCCATAACGTCAAACTGAGACAGAAAGCCAGACAAGGGAGAAGGGCAGACATTTCACCCCTTTCAACTACACAGACCTACCTAGGAGAAAAACCCCACCCAAACAGCTCCCTGTGTTCCACCCACACCACCTCCTCCTCCAAACAGGAGTTCCTAAAGAATTAGGACATTTTCTATCCTCTTCATTTACCTATCTTTGAGTGTGACCCCAGACTTCACAGAGCACGACCTTTATCCTCCCTATCCCAAGAGCAACCGAGGATTCCCACAAGTCTCTCCTTTTAAGCTGTGCTTTGATCAACTTTTATCACTGGCTCAGAACTTTGGATTGAAATAACAGAAATAACGGACATGTTACAGGACCAGAAGGAGGCTGTGAGCACAGACAACCGTGTGAGCTGATGAAGGGCATGAAGGGAGTTCTCACTGAAAGCAATAAATACAAGTTTGGGAATAAAACATATCCAGTAGAATATAATGGAATTAAAAGTGCTCTGTAATAAGGTCCTGTAGTTTCAACCTTCATTCCAGAAATTTGGCAAGAAGCCAGAATCAGTCAGAACAGCTGGTGCAGATTTCTGTATTTCCAGGTTAACCATGTTCAGAGTCCTTGGAGATCCTGCACAGCTTCTTACTCTGGATCCATTCAAAAGACTTTGTGTTGAAGTGCTTGGTAATGGGGTTTCATTAACTCTGTAAGCTAATTATGATCTTTTACTTCAGTAACACATCAAGAATTACACATAAATTATCTTTTGACCCACATTTTTCTTGTTGAAGGAGCTCTCGTCGAGTTTCTCCACTGCAAGGATGTTTTTGATTGGAATAGTGAAAATTGGTTCTTTATCTGTAAAAAATTGTAAACAGAAGAGTGAAGCCATCTGTAAGAACTGTTTTAGAACTGACACTGCAGTTCAAACTCTCAAAACATGCATTTTTATTATTGAGAAAATAGACATGAATCAGAGAGAAGCATTTATTACGCAAGGCAAAGGGAACTGAAATACATCACAGGTATTTCAGGAAAAGAAAATGATGATGCCTTTTTAAAAACACAAATTAGATGCAAACACCTAGAAAACACTGAAAAATCAAACTATTAGTAAAATAACCATAATCACCTTGCTGTTTGTGGTATGTGAATTCTCTGCTGGTTAAACAGAACCACCGCTTCTTGAAATTCTTTTTCCCGATCCGAGTCCTCCCCTGAGCTCTTTTGTACATTTCTCTGTCAAGGCACAGTCAAATGAAATGCAATCATTGGTCTTCTGAGGAGTTTTCAAAACCATTTACTGAGACAACATCAAGATCTAATTGATTACTTTTTCCCCCTAAAAGTTATTTCCCAAAGTTAATTACTGTTTTCCCAAAAGATGTGCTAGCAAAGTTTACAGCTGTTCTTTTAAACCAATTCTGCAAAACAATAATGCCTTAAATTGCAGATATCAGAATTCCAACAGTCTCTTACACATTTTAATAAGCTTTAACCTGACACTGGTATTGATGAAGACACAGGAAGGTCAATTCTGTCACACAGTGCAGATTGCAGATGTTCTTACCCTTCTTTGAGATGCACTGGCTCGCTCAGACCACTTGGCTCTTTACTCTCAGTAGAGGAAACATCATCTAGGAACTTAATGAAAAAAAAAATACAGGGAATATATTCAGAAACACAGGAAAAACCAAAAGCTGCCTTGAAAACATAGAGGTACAGTTTGTCCTCGAACACAGCAATTACTTTGTGCAGATGAACACAGATGGCAGGGACTGCAACAAGGGATGTCCATGAGCCACACAAACTTCTTTAATTGGTTCCTGAACAACAGAGCCAATCAAGTCTGGTTCAAAAAAAGTGTATTTTTTAAACCAAATTAGCTTAATTTGCTTTGTATAACTGTGACTGTCCTGACTTTGCTGTGTTATTTCTTCAGGTGTTCATACTCTGAAAGGGACCACAACTTTTCTGTTGCTGTCCAACAGAAAAATGAACAATAACACAACCTTCTAATAATGAAAGCTGCTCAAACACACCAACCACTGAAAAACAGAGTTGAAAGGTACCTTTTTAACAGATTCAGTAAATTTCTCTTCTTGAAATGTTTTGAAAAACTCACACATAAACGTCTCCTTGAAACTTGACTGAAAGAAAAGGTATAAAGAAAAGGTATATTGGTATAAATAAACCTGCACAGGATGTTCAGCATGTCAAGGAAATCAGAAAGAATTTTAGCAGCCTTACAAGTTTGCTTTTGGTCAAACTTCCCCAACTGCCCAAAGTCTGGATGGCTTTGGATATTAGAGTTAATGTTCGAGAAGTCTGTGCATCCTAAAACAAAGAAACAAGGTTCAGAAGTCACATTTTTTTTTCACAATTTTAGGTAAAATTGAAAATGAAAAAAAATTTCACAAAAATTACTGTATTACACAATGTAGTATATCTGACACATTTTCATTCCTTTCCTTTGCCCCAAGAGAAAAAAAATGCATCTGAAGTATTATATAGTTTATAAACTAATGCATACTGCTTCATATTTTCCTCACTATCACTAGAATTTAATATTAGCACTTGGAAAAATATTTTTACCTACAAAACACCTCAAACCCCTCAAATCCTGTAACCATTACTACACATCCAACAATCAACAATAAACATTAGGAACTATTGCTGGACAAATGGTATCAATTTTCATAACACAAAATGAATCTAAAACGTTGTCTTTAAGGCTTTTTCTTAATTTGTTTGCTACCTCATTGCTTGCATTTTAGTACAGGATCATAAACCCAGTCCCCTGCTGTTCCCTTCAAATGTTTGACCCTCAGGTGTTAAAATACTCCAATTTTTTTTTTACTAAAACTGGATAACCAAAGGAATTAATTTGAGTAAGTATATTGTTTTTCTTTTGAAAGCAAAGCACGCATTAAGTAGATAAAATAAGCTAATAAAGATAACCTCAGAAGCAGATGTCATATATGTTCAGTATTTCATGTGAAAATACAGGTTTTTTTAATCTCCACATTCCCGTCTTTGAACATTTTTTGTTACATGTATCTATTTCACAACCAAAAATGGAAAATCTGGCAACCCATTGCAACCAGAGGAGTCCAGAATAAATACACCCATCAATTATTATCATCTGCAACCTCTGCTTAAGCCACAAATGGAAATAAATATAAATATAAATATAAAAGTGACGTGGATATTTAAGTTCCCTGGTGGAAGGAACTGATGCAGTTGAGGCTTAGACCTCCAAGAACCCTCAGTCACGTTGCTATTTTAAGCAAGAAGCACATGCCTAAAAAAGGCACAGCATCTTCATTATTAACAGCTCTGCCACATCATTTCAGGACACCCCAGAACGGCTGAGAAATCTGATGCTTGAAGAACTGTAAATAACTTATTTCCTTCAGAAACTGAACCCAGAGACATCCAGTCACCTCATCTCCCACTCACACCCACTGAGAGCAACTCAGGCCTTCCCACATCACTCCGAGGGCGTGAATTAAACAGAACAAAGCTCCACGGAACTTACGGGGTGGTGAGGTCGTAAATGAAAAGTATGAGGTGAGACTACGGCTACAGCAAAGAAACGGAGAAACACAAAGCTGCTCACTGCAGAGTACTGCACATGAGGGTCATCTGCAGAGAAAAACCATGAAATGTAACATGCACTGAACTCAACAGGAAACCAGGAAGACAGTTCACATAAAAACCCTGGAGGGGGTAACACCAGAGGAGACATTTACATTTCAAAATAGAGGAGGAAAAATCGATGACGTGCGTGAAATGGGAAGGTGATGGTGGCAAGAAATGTTCTGCTTAAATGGAGGGTTTATTTCTCCGGGAAGTTGTGTTCCCAAACAGCTGGCTCCACTGCCAGCAGTGATGAGATGGCTGCAAGCATTTACACCCACAGTGTTCATGAGGTGTGGCTGTATGCTGAGAGCAGATTAAAACACTGCAGCAGGTGCCTCCAAACGCTGGGGCTGCTGGATTTACCACCCTTGCAAAGCTCCTCACACATCAACTCAAACACATCAGTGCTTCATGACAAACAGTCACATAGGAGCAAGTTTAATTCCAGTTCTGAACTGCTTCATAAAACCACGGTATTCTATAACTTTGATAGTGTAAGTGAGGATTTCTCATTTAATATTATGAGTATATTTACACTTTTATATTGGGAAATAGAGTGGGATCACATTCTTACTGTAATGACCACTTGAGTCTGATCTGGGAAGTCAGCTGTTCTAAAAAAGACTGACTAAACCAGAGCAACTACGGCTTCAGTCTCAGTGACAAACATGAATCAGAGAAATCTTCCACATTATGAGAAGCATAATATTCACCTGGAGCTTATTACATGACACTTCAGATTTTAACTGACTCAAGTGGAAGAGTATCTCAGACCTACCACATTATTCCTACACTAAAACTACTCTGAAAGAATAAAGTTGTTCTACTATGGGTCATGTTTACAAACCCATTCAATATTTTTTTATTATCCCCCTCCTCCAAACTACCCATAAGTAGTACAGCAGCAGTAGGAAAGCTGACTGCAGAAAATTAGGGATGTGCTGGTCACACTTAGCAGAGTGGCAGATCATGTAAAGATACAAATGGGGAATTCATTTTCAGGTGCACATCTTGCTTTTCTGGAAGCAATAAACAGGACAGCTCCTACAAATTTGACACATCTCTCAAACAAATCACTTCCTGTACCATTCTTCTATTCTATTCAATTAGTACTATTCTATTATTATTCTTCTTCTACCTCACACTTTTTTTGGTAACTTTTCATTTGCTGCTCTTTTGCAATTTCTGACCCCCTCCATTTCTGTGTCCTGCTGAGTGACCACAAAGCTTCACCACAACTCCCAGACAAACAAACAAATGCCTGACTGGCAAAGTGAGAGGTTCAGGGCCCAGCTTTAGGCAAGGCAAGGATTTCATCCCCACTGCAGAAGAGAAGTTTCCCTCTGAACACCACTTCCAAAAGTATTTTAGAGGACACTTACTTGGAAATCTTTTGGCAGCCAGATGCCTCAAGGAATAAAAAACATCACACATGAGGGTGGGACAACTGATGCTGGACTGCACGATTTCCCGGAACACTTTGTCCACGTAATAACGGAGATTGTCCTGCAGGAGTGAGCACAGGCACTGCCTCAGACCAGCAACAGGCACATTCTGTGTTAGAACACTGCACTTATTTTCTTTCCAAACACCGCCTGACTACTTAATTCTGAATTTTAGCACAGTGCATAATTAAAAAGTCTCATAATGTTTATATGGCATTACTAGTGTTAAAAGGTAATTCACTTACAATAAAGTATATAATCACTGTCTGGCAATACACAACCATATATCAATATCTGCTTTGTAATTTGACAACAAAGAAGGAACACTTTACATGTATACCATGTAAATATTAACTTGCTGCAGCAACTAAAAATTGAACATCATCATCGTCTAATAACAGGCAAGCAGCAAGCAAAACTTCAATAAAAAATGCTAAAGCAGTTCTAATTAGGCACATCATAATCTAGATGCTGAGCACAGAACATCAGGAATCAAAACACCCGAAAAAACTGGTAAGAAAGACTAATCTTCTTTAGTTTCTCCATCCCATCCTGTTTTCCACTGGACTTTTCCATTGCTGCCTTCATAAAGAGGGATAAGGAAATACAGTTTACTCTGAAATCAGAGAATTACACTGCTACTGTAAGTTACTCACTTTCCATCACAAAGAGCTGCTTTTAAAATGCTTTTCTTTCAGATTTTGAGAAAATTCAAAGTAGTAAAAATCAATTAGGAAACTCACCATGTTGCTTTCTACATTATCCCCTTCTTTCAGTTTGATGGGATCTATTTCACAGGGCTTAGGAGACTCACAGATCTGGAACAAACCAACAAAACAAAACTAGAGGAGTTCAACTTTGCAGACAGAGAGCACAGAAATGCACCCATTTCAAACCAGACTCTGTCCTAGGTTTAGGAAACCTCTAAATAGGGCCTAACTATCCACAGCAGCATGAAATGATCATCCTCACCTTTGTGTCTTTTTTAATGGATCAATTATCTACATGAAACAACTGTCTCTGATTTTTTTTTGAAGCATCTGGAATAATAAAAAGCAGCTCCTCCCACTAAACTGAACCTATTATTGCTCAATTTACCTTTCCTCTGGAATCCCCTCCCCTGAGTGACTCCCACCACAGACAGAGCTGGAAGCAGGATGTTTATCAGAAAGGCAGGATAGCCCCGAGGGCTGAGTGTCCTGACAAGAGTTCTGGTAGGATAACTTACCTCATCAATAACAGGCTTCAAAGTAACCTTCAGGTAGTGCTTCCCCACTATTTTCATCATTTCATCTACACACCGAGTTGCTAATGAGTTGCCTCTGAAGATTGTGTTTGCTTCTCTGCAAAGAAAAGAATGGATTTTACTTCAACAGGGATAAAAATAAGAAGTTCGGCTACAAAATTCAATTAACACTTCATCTCGCTGTTACATAATGTTTTTAAAAATATTTTTTCCTGTATTTCAGTCAGAAATCCCAGAACCTAGATCCTGAGCTTGCAATGGCAGGAACAGAAGAGAAGAAACAAGAATGTTATTACAGCTACTACCAAAGCCAGAAATGTAAATAAAACCCTAAGAAAAACCCGAAGACGTTTCAGACAGTGGAAGTTGCAGTGCAGTCTGGAATGTGATGAAGTACAATCAGAGAAAACTCCAAAATAATGGAAATTGTACCTCACTAAGGCCCAATTCCTCCTCCAGTAATCATGGTGAGAAAAATCTCAGAGCTGCAATAAGCACTGCTACACCACCCCAATACACTCAGCCACTTAAACCAAAACATATTTAATCCAGGGTTAGGCTTTTTACTCCTTAGAGCTCTTGAAGAAAACTGAGAGCCAGCTGTGCCAAGTATGTATTTCCAATCTGAGGGATTTAGTTTAGGCTTTGTCACAGTTCAGTTACAGTGGAATGTGTGCACTAAAATGCAGTTTAGAAAATGAATTTCTGTGAGTCACCTCCTTCCACAGAGTTCAGCTGCTTCACCTTATTTAAATCAAGAGCAAGCCAGCCTTGAACTGAACTGTCCTGTGCTGGCAGAATCCCTTCCACACCTCCCCTGGCCATGACCTGGCCCCTCAGTGGCTGCTCCTCAGGTCTCCTTCATGTCTGCCCTAACCACTGAACTGCAAATTCACAGCCCATACACCACCACTTGGGCATGTTCTTCATTACTGCAGAAAAACAGCAGCCCTCATTTAAGTCCCATATTAAAGAAACAGGATAAGATTCTCAGCAATTTAAAAAAAATGTTCCATTTAATTAGTTCCATCTAAGTTCATAAGTTCCAATCCAATGACCAGGAAAATTCAAAGAGTGGCTGAATTTTTTAAAATAAAAACTACATGCTCTTAGACAAAAGGTTACCAAATTGCACACAACCATTAACTCTGACCCCCAAATTCAAAGTGATGTTTTTATAAACCAGCATTAAAAGGTGGATGCCTTTAGCCAGTTTTACACAGTGAGAGACACAAAAAAAATCAACACTTTTACTTCTCAGTGTCGTGTCACGAAGCCCCCTGAAGAAAAATGTTAGAGGGCATGAAATGAATCAATCAGCACGAAATACATACTGGGTGTCCTTCAGATCCAGCTCTGCCACTGCAGCAACAAAGGGGACCAGCTTGTGGTGGTGCAGCAGGAGTCGCACGAGGGGCAGGACGGCGTCGTACTTGTCCCGACACACCTCGCTCAGGATGTAGGCAGCAGAGGCAGAAATGGGCTGGGAGAGCAGAGGATGAGACCATCAGTGGAGCAGTTCAATGTTTTTATGCATCTGACAAAGTGCAGGTCAGATCTAACGAGACCACACACACAGTTTGCTAACTGAAAGTTTCAATATTTGCTGTATAACGTGGCAATTCAAAGCTTCCGTTATGCAGTGACTTCATTGAAAATCGGCATTATCTACTCTAATTGACATTTAAGAATGGAATTCAGCAGGTCCTCATTCTCCTCCTCGTTCTCCCTAAAGGGTCAGAGTATGGCTCTGTCCCAAATCTAAGTAAGAGGCAGGAAGCAATTGCTCTGCTATAATGCCATGTATCTTTATAGGACTTTGAAAACTCTAATCAGGGGACATCAGAAGTTCCCACCCTTCTGAAGGGTCTGTTGTCACTGTACAGTTGGGAATTTCAATAAAAAACCGAAATTATTTCATTTAAGTAAGAAAGAGAGCTGCTGACTGCCAGTGCCTACACACTCAGCTCTTCCCGAATTCCATCGAAGCAGTGTTTGAACATGGGCCAGCAAAAACTTCAGTCACATCTGCCTCCTCTTGATTTATCCCCCTTCTCCTCTGCCAGTGCTTCACTGACACTGAAGGGATGAAAAGCTATAAAAGTCCTGAGAATATCAAGCCTGGTTACTCTGATTCCTGTCCCAGTGTTACACAAACCACCTTCCACACTTGCTCTTTGTCACCATGTGGAGAAACCCAGTCATGCTGATCAACACGCCGGGGAAGGCAGAAGCAATTCACAACTAGAATTAAAAACAACTTCTGAAGCAGATAATTTTTTTTTTAATTATCTGCCTCTTCAGTGCCAATAAGGGATCAATGTCCCTGGAAAACCTCTAAATGCAGGAAGCCAACAGCAGCCAGTGGAAAAACAGTGTTGAAAAGAGCAACTAACACAAGTATTTTATCTCCTCCAGCCACACAGCACAGGCCATTTCACTGCCTCTGCCAGCTCTTCTAAAACAAGAAGAAAATCCTGGTACTTTGCAGAAGTAAAAGCTCTACAAGCTGCTCATCTGGGTGTGACAGAAGTCATTACCTCAAAGGAACAAACCCAATTATCTGGACACGAGTAATTCACACTTGTATCTCACACAGGACTGCCCATTTCATTGTAAGTTTTCACTTGAAAGAAATTTTCCAAAAAGTACCTGAACATCTGAAGATTTTAGCAGCAAGTTCCTTAGGGAAGTGTAGTATTCAGATGGAAGTACACAGTCTTCAGTGTAACAGATGTTTAATCTGAGTGATCCCAAATCATCCGTTTTAGAAGACTTGTTTCCATTTTCTTTGGGTTGAAGTAAGTACCTGTGAGCAACAGGGCAATTCTAAACTATCAGATTCCCATCTCATTCATTTGACTAATTGTACAATAAAGTATCTCAATTATTTCAGTAGGCACACACTAAGTCTGAAAACTGCGAAAAAATGAGACAAAAGAAAAAATATTGAGCAGCACTTAATACATCTTTAGCACATACTGAAATTTCTACTTATTTTTTCCTCTCTTTCCAAACAGGAAAATAGGCTATACTTTTTTTTAGGCTAGCTGGAATAGCAGGAATAGTTTGAAATGACACTGGGCCATCTCATTTCACATCCAGGTTAAATTTAGGGTGGTGGACACTGCAAATGGAACAGCCAGGGTAAAGAATTTTAAATGGCCTAGTCTGAAACAAGGAAAAATACATAATATTAGCAGGCTGCATTCTTGAGAAATAGGATAAAGGAAAAAAGTGGGTGTTTTTCTGCTCTTAAAACAAAACACAGAAAACAAACCTCCACTGGCTTTTGCTGTAGTTCCACTCTGTTCCAACAGGAGGGGCAGCCCCACAAAAATGTTACCAGCTTTTAAGCATTGTCACAGAACAGCTTCAACATTCACCCCAGCAAACTGAAATCCTGCCTTCAGATATGCTTTTACAATCATGTGGGTTTGTGCCTCTACAGTCCAGAGATCAGACTGCTTTTTCTTTTCATTATCAGATGCAGTGCCCATGAAGGTGTGCAATAATAAAATAAAACTGATTTACCAGGAGAACCTCTACTCAACAGCACGACTCTTAGGCTTATTTTCCCAATATTTAGAAGTAGTGCTAATGCTTTATGTGCTGTGCTTCGGCCACGTTCAAAAACATATTATGCAAATTAGTAAGAGTATATAAAATTAGTTATTTTCAATCCCAGAACTGTTTTTGCTAAGCAGATCATAACTGGATGTGGGGATGTTGAGTGTAAGGTTATCAGCAGACACAACCCACTCTATCCACCAGTCCTTCCAGTGAACTGGGTGTGAGTCAGGCCAGTCCAAAAACCTCCCCAAACTCAACACACCGGTAATGAGCCCGTGCTGATGAATCTCTCTCTTTGCAGGTGGTTAACAGAGCAGTGTCATTATGTTAATGTGGCCACAGCTGTCGATCAGAGCACTGGCAGAACGAGTCTGTGTCTGCAACACACTGTGGAAAAACCAGCAACTCCCAGCACAAACGTTTGTTATCACAGGATCACAGGCACACACGAGAGTCTGAGCTCAGCTTGGACATTCAGGGCCTGAGGAGGGGACACAGAGCACCTTGAATTCCATCTCCCCACTGCCTTCCTGGGCATTTTCTGTGTGGACACACCAGGGCTCCCTCCAGGCTTCTTTCTGGAGAGGGAGGTTCACTAAAAGCAGGATATTCTGCACACTTTGAGGCACTCAGATCTCTTGCCCTCATCACTTCCTGCTGCTGAGCATTTGGGACAGCAAAGGGTGAGGGATGGGTTCCTGCTTGCAGGGAAGTCAGAAGGGAAATGCTGCTGTTACAAACTGAGCTCTTTCTTCCCTAAACTCCCCTCATGCCTTACCCTTCCAGCTTCTGTGCCTGCTTCCCTGAAATTATGTTGGGTCAGTGCCAGAAGATGCTTCTAGAACATCCCCAAGGAAGGAAAAAAAGCCATACTTTAAGGATTAAATAAACTCTTCATCAGTCGTTCTGAAAGTCCAGCTTAGAAATTTAATTGTGATTCAATTCTGAGAGACTCCAAGTTGGCAGGTTAGGCTGAAAAATCTGTACATCCAGCAAGCTGACCAAAAAATAGTTACACTCAGTCTTCCCCCTCAAACACAGCAATTATTCCATGACCTTGGGCAGAGGGGGGAAGAGAAGAGCCAAATGCACCCTCTGGCAAGGTGAACTTAGCAGGGAAACTCTAAAAACATGATTTACCCTGACTACAAAACAGCAAGACACAGTTTAATGAACAGGTAGAATAAACCATAGCCTTTGCAAGGGAAAATGTGCAAGACAAGCAAATTCACTTCTGAACCACCATTTCTCACCATGCTTGAAAGGAATCATTTCTTAACACCTTCACAGGAACTTTGATTTCTCCTAGAAAGACGTCTTGTACCAGATTCCCATTGTTCCACAGGTCAACCCTGCAAATAAGAACACAGTTTCATTTTCTTTTCCCCCAGAGAGAAATAATTTAACAATAACTGCCTTACAGCACTAATCCACATGCATGCAGGCAGCAAATGTTAGAGATCTCACTCCATTCTAAACAAATCAAGAAGAATCAAACAAGTGGCTTTGATTAACCCAGAAAGAACAGCTAAACAAACAGTGAAAGTTAGACTGGCAGACCTTGCATCAGTAAATTAAAGTGACACTGGCAATATGGACGGGTTCTGAGCAGCCTCCACCCCCAAAACTGTGCACATTTCTTCTGAGGCAATTCCAGTGAGCTTTTTAACCGTGTATTTACATCTCTGTCTGACTGCCAGACCCTGGCACACTGCAATGCCACACCAACACATGCTCTTGTCTGTCCAAGCAGCAGCTCCAACGCTCACAACCTCCAAAGGAACCACTCCAGACATGCACCTTGCCTTTGTTCTGTCACTTCTTACCTCTCTGACATTTCTGACAGACAGCAGGTGTTAGGAACAAAAACAAAACAAAAAAAAGAACAAAAACAAAAGACAACTATATTTGTTGGGGCATGACTGTTTTTTCTAAATATATTTATATCTATAAAGAAATACACAATTCTAATTAATGAAGCTAATGCACGTACTAAGTTAGTTCTATGATGGCTATTTAAAATTAACTGCTAAATTCTCCTGATGCCCAAACATGCTGGCCTTTGTGATTCAGCAGATGTGGTGCCTGGATGTGCAGGAGCACAGTTAAAGTGAGAATGGGGCTCAGCTGTCCTGACTACACTGAATTAGCACAGACAGAGCTGCTCTGAGGGCAGAGGAGCAGAAAAGGGACCAAACTTGGAGTATTTGCAAGTCTGATCAGTAATTCTCTGGAGCTACTCTAAGATAAAACATATTTATTGTCTCCATGATAAAATACTATGATTTATTAATGATTCTATGACAGCACTTTCTAATCCACGTGACTTACCTGACTTCCAGCTTCTCAATATCTTCTTCTTCGACCTGAAACTGGGACTTCTTGGTGTAACTGCTGGACCTGGTCACCTGCAGGGAAATTCCTCCTATTAACACATTTTTTTTCCTGATATTTTATTAATGTCAAAAATCAAAGAAAACCCTCTACCTCTAACACAGATAAATAATTACTGTTCCCTCTAAAAAGGAGCAAGCTCTGTTGACCAAACTGCCTTTTGCCAGCAAGCAGGTGAAAACTGGGGCAAGAAGGGTTCCTGAGGGCTGGCTGACATCTCAGGGAATCACAGGACAGATGGATCAGGAAAAACAACAGGGAGCAGGACATGATTCCTCTGGTTTTAGCACAAGCCCCAAGAAAGGACTGGGGTTAGTTCTGAAAGGTTTAAAGAAACAATAAATTAGAAGTCCATTCTTCTTGCCCCAGTTCTAACACACTGACTGCATTCTCCACTCCATCCAATCCATCAGAAGTCATAAAGTTATCAGGGTGCTTTGGAGCACATTCTTATCCTAACATCTTCCCTCCTAAGAAATGACACTCAGGGAACTGAGACACACACCAGATGTTGACACTCCACACAAAACACAGTAAATTAAACACATTTGAGGCACATGCAATAGTTGTGCTCCTTCCAACTCTCAGTGTAGCATGCTTAAATGAGAATAGAGTTATTACCACTAAGACAAATCAGATGAACATTTAAACTTATAATTTATTGCAGGATAACGTCTATAAAATTAAATCAACTCCTAAATAACAACAGTGTTAACTTCTTTAAAATAAACTTTTTTGGGAGTATAATCACTACATTACTTCATTAAAGATCTAAGTTGTCCGGATTTTTTGACTTGATCTTGAAAATATTTAACTAGGATTCCACAGGACAGGTGAAAGCTGTCTCAGAACTACTGATGGCAACAGGTAATTCCAGATAATGAATTACCTTCGCAGATGTGCTTGTGAAGAAGTCATTTTTCACACAGCAACTGAAGGGCAGTGCCATTGTCTGGCAGTCAGAAATTTAAGTGTCATGCACTTACATTTGAGAGCTTTCTGTGTTAGGTTATTAAAAATATTTGAGGGATTGCACAAAATAGATAAGACAGGGAGAACACCACACGAGAAGTTACCTCAAAGTAAAAGGTTTCGTTAAACTGCGGATTGCTGGTTTTCTTCTTGACTTTGGTCTTCTTTTGGTCATTCCTGTTCCAATATGGTAACATTTTTACCATAGACAACTTCAACACACAATTATAAAGACATTCTGCCGTCAAGAAGGGCCCCTTCATTTAAGTTAGAACATTTGTTTTTTATTTTAGAAAGAGAGGAAAAATCTTAAAATACAATTAATTCATCGTCACCATATAGTTTGAAGAGCTAAAATTTGAAATACTGTATCCAGTTAATTCTGCATCTATCCAGCTCAAAGTTTGCATTTAATTTCCCAAACAAATAAAACTTACACACATCAATTAAAATATACCAACAATTTCTAATGCATTTAAAATTTAAAATTCTTTAACTGAAAACTGCCTGCAGTTCTCAAGCTTTTCCCCATCTTGTTCTACTGCAACTTCAGTTTTCCCCCACCCTCTTCTGTTGGGGAAACAGCCACCACTTCTTTGCAGATAAAGGTTACCCAAGACTGGAGGATTTCTCTGAAAGCAATCACTGCCAGTGTCAGATTCTGAGCAGGACAGGGTCAAACAAAACAACTGCTCCCCACTTGCTTGGGGGTTGGGTTTGGGGTTTTTTTTTAATTTTACAAGTTTTATAGAAGAATACAAGGTGTTTTTTTTTTCATTTAGCAAAGGCCCATGATAGTATAAAAACGCTTTTTAAAAGGAACACAAATATACAATGTGGGGAAAAACAGATAAAGGGAGAAGAATGGATCAACTACCTGTTTTCAGGCATATAAATATTCCAGTCATGGCATGTGAGTCACACGTGCATGAGACTGGAAAATCCTAATCAGGAATTTCTGTCAGAATTGCACATATATTCCTATACAACAAGCCAAATATTCTGTGGGACCAACAATCTCCCACTTCCATCCACGTCACAGGACTCAAACAGTGAATATGTGTCAATCCTCCTTCTCTGGCAATCAGCCTCAAGCTTCCCCCAGGGATGACGGGCACAAAAAAAAAAACCCCAAACAGCCAAATCAAACCAAAAAGACCCTGTCAAAAAGAACCCCAAGGCAAACCTAAAAAAAAAAAATGTGATCATGTGTTACCAAGGAGGAAAAAAATGCCCCATGCAGGGCTTGCTCAGGGACAACCCTTCCACAGTCTTTAAAAGAGAGCAAGGTAAGCAATTAACTGCACCATCCCATATGGGAATTTTACAGGAATTAATAGGAAGCACAGTGCAGAAATCAAGAAACCTAAGAAAGAACGGAGTGCCAAGTGGTTCCTGAGCAGTGCAGGCCAATCAGACACACCAAACACCATCCCAGCCCTGAGGGGATGGTGGGGAAGGTGGAAGAACAGTGCCAGTAGAAGAGGGCATGTTTCAAGATTCTTCTGTTTTAAAGCTTTTGCTCAAAACCCACGACCTCCTTTTGCAATTCAAAAGTCACAGCATTTTAGGCTGATTAATTCTGCAATGTTACCTGGAAGGCCCCACAAGAGAGACTGTAGCATAAGGGTCACAGTTCTGTCCGTTTATAAGAGGCAACCCGTGGCACTCCTTTATACTGTGAGGAAAAGGAAACACCAGATCAGTGAAATAACCCCCAAACAGCCCTGTCTTTTTAAAAATTTTATTTAAGTCCTGCCTCATCACACACTGATACATCCATGGATCCAACATGATGTAAGTCCCTGGAGCAGATGGGAACTACAGCTCTCTGGATGGCAGTTCAAAGCAATATTCAAGTGTACAGTCAAAGTCACACTGAGGGGGCTCTGTGAGAACCAAAGTATTGGAACTGCTTTGAGAAAGCACTTGGAGAAAGATTCCAGTATCACAAAACCCTAAGTAAAATGAACTGCTGTATTAGGAGAAATTGCAGACTTGGTTAACTTTTCAATTTGATTTCTCAAAGCCCACAAGAAGTTATCTGGCCTCCTCCAATGGCAGCAGCTACATCCAGAGGGCATTTAAATGGATTCAAACGTTTTGGTTTGGATAAACCACATTCTGAGTTATGCTGAGAAATGCAAAGTCATACCCTGCAACATTATTTAGAATTAAGCATCCCCAACTATCAGTTTATAGTTCTGCCTCTACAGTTGAAATGGTGCTTAAGGCTCATTTTCAAATTCTTTCCACAATATGTTCAGGGCTAAATGGCCCTTTTAAAAATAGTTTTCTTCCATAATTCCTGGAGTAAGTGGTCAGGTGGTGTTTAACAGGCACACTGTTCACCCCTCCTGATGCAAAAGGGACAGGGGAGTTGGTAAATGATGCTCATGGGCACAGAAACACCTTCTCTGGAGCTTTTCTGAAGGCTTGCAACCTTCCTGAATCACCACAGCAGCAACCCAGAGCTGGCTCAGCAAGCTGCCCAACCTTCAGATGCTGCCCACATAGGAGCATTAACCAAAACCAGCTGGAACAACAAAAGCAAAGCAGAAGAGGTTGTGAATTGGTAGCACAAACCAGACATCTGGCCAAATGATGTTCTAATGGAACCTGCAGCACTCATTTACCAAGTCTGGAAACACTCAGAAGATTACAAAACTTAACAAAAAAAAAAACCCCAAAGGAGATCTGAATGTTGTATTCCTGATCTCTTTTAAATAATCTATCTAAAAAATAAATATTTCAGGAATTTAACTATATTAATGCAAGTAAGTTTCAGTTGTCAAAATTTGCCAGTTTGAATGAAATCCAAAAGCTAGGTAACTTAAAACCAGACTTCTCTGAGTTCATCTAAACAATTAAGTAAATGTTCCAATACTGTAATGTGATATCTATTTGTGCAGAGCAAGTTGAAGTCCCCTCACAGCAACAGCAGCTACACACACTTAAATAAACAATTTCTGTACTGTAGAAAAACGGTGCTGAAAGAGTAACAGGAGCTGCAAACTCAAGTGGGGAAACAACAGACACCAACACTCCTGTGCTGACTCAAAACTCCCCCCTCTCTGCAGTATGCACAATTATAAACCAGATGGTATTTTCACCCCCAAAAGTCCCTTTGTCTCAGCCAGTTCAGGGAACATTTAGTGCTGAACCACTGCACAATCATTTGTTATTTTTCTTCCAGTTATCAAGCACGTGACCCTCAGCATTTCAATAATTTTTGGATCACAATGAACCCCACAGTGATCTCAAACCCACCATTTAAAAGGGTTCCTGAAGCATCCAGTTGTTTCACGAGCGTTAATTGATTCCTCCTCCAACACACACGAGGCACAGAAGAGTGGAGACAAAATTAAACTGTCTAGACTCGTCAGTCATTTGGGGGATCTGATTTGAGGCAGTCAGGACTTGATTCTTTCAGACTAATGGGCATTCTGGGCACTGAACAGACCCTTCTGCAGCTCCTCGGGCTTTTCAGGTGAGACAATGAGTGTGCCTGTGAATGAGCCTCAACTTGAATCTCATTGGGAATTCACAGCAGATGGATCAGCCAAACTTATCTGAAGAGAACCGAACTGTTTTAACAAGAACATAATTTTTCTTCTTCCAGTCTGTGCCATGTTCACCAAGCTCCTGGATTTCTCCAGCAAACAGATGTAAGTCTGTTGGACTTTTGGTTACAGGTTGTTCTGCTCTCCCCAGGTCTTCTTATAGCTTGACCTCAACACACACAAACTAAAGAAGAGCTTGTTTGTGACTTCTTGCAAGCTGAAAAACATCACACTGACAACGACACAGCCTTGCAGCAGAACCAGAATCTCTGGATTCATCACAGGATCTGTCACTCTGAGCTGGTTTCATGCACAGTCAGTCCCCTGTGTGGGCAGCTCTGGCATTCCCCTTCCACCTCCTGCACAAGTGCCAGTTGTGCTGGCAGCGAGTGTGGCCTGCCCAGCTCACACAGCCCATCCTGGGCCAACCACCAGCTCCCAAGATTCACAAACCTTCCTCCTTCACACCTACCAGGCTCCAGAATTTGTTTCTGATTTATTTCAGCTCCTCCCCTTCCATCTCTCACTCCAGGCCAGCCCACATCCCCATCCCTTGGCTGCAGGTGCTGCCTGCAGTCTGCTTTGCACACAATATCGACAGCACAGCTGGCTCAGCCGAGCTGAACCCCCGGGGTTTTTATTTACTGACCCTACACAAAGCTGGTCAGGGTCTGAGCCGGCTGTCACTTTGGCAAGCTGAGCTAGCCTGGTGGGGCAGGAGCCCTCCCAAGCCACAAAGGCAGTGGCCAAGAGGGGCAGGAAGCATCAAATCAACTCAGCACCACCAAACCGGATCGTTGCTACCCAGGGACGGAGGACACGAGACCGAATCATTCCAGACACTTCCCAGCTGCTCAACAAACAGCCTCCAGTACACATGGCTGAAAATTCTGAGGATGGTTGAAGTGGCTCCATTAGAGCAGATTTAACAGCGATGGAGAAGGGCAATCTCACTGAGTTTTCCAGCTGGCAGATTCCACTGGAATGCTGCCTTTCCTCAAAGAGTCAGTGCTTGGAACTGCTGCCTCCTTACACAGGAAAACAGCCATCCAGAAACCCCATCAGAGGCAACAAAAACGTGACAAACACTTTGACCCATCAAAAAAAGAAGGAACACTAAATATACATTCCTATTCTGACAACAATAATAAATACAGTTCTAACAATGGCAAATACTTCAGCTTTGACAAATCATTTCATCTACCTAGGCTGGTGCAAGCAATTTTTATTCAAAAGGCATAAATGCATAGAGTTTGAAGAAGGAGACAGGAATTTAGAAGCCTTCTATTTTATATTTTTAAGTACTGTATCTTTATAGAAAGTCTAAGAAAACGGAAGGACTTTTGTTCTTTTCTCAAACCACGGATCAGTTCCAGTACAGTGTGAGATACACTTCAATTTACATTAATTCTTGCTTTACATCTCGCTAGTTTGTTGTGCAAGAGGAGTTTCACACAGGAAATGAGAGCCTTTCAGAAATAACTGGCATACATTTAGGTCACAGGATGAAAATAAGTCCTCACCAAACCTCCTCAGTGACTGAGGGACTCCACCTCCACCATCCCAATCAACCCAAGTTCTCCAAGGGCAAAAACTTCCCAGCTGCAACCATCAGGACCTGTACACCTCAAAAAAAATGGTTGGGTTCCCTAGAACAACTTGAGATGAGCAGATGAAGTACAAACAGGACAGTAACAAACTGACAGGTCAATTTAAGATAACACTGATTTAGAAAAGTGTGGGCAAAGAAGTCAAAATTTAGCTGTAATAAACCATTTCTGGGCTATCCAGTATTCACACTGTAAATACACAAAACCTTTTCTCACAGCTGAAGTGAGGAAATCAAGTACTACCACCCAAATGCCTAATTTGGCAAGAAACTGTTCAAAAATCACCTCTTTCAGCAGCAGCAAAACGTGCAAGCGACGGTCACGCAAAGTTGTTTTTACACTCCCAGAACCAGGACCTGCAACCTGCACTTCTGAGATGTGTTACTACTCATGCTCCTGTGGTTTTGAAAAAAAGAGCCCACACTGAGTCAGCAGGTAATCTCCTGCACTATCTTTTCCCCCTCCTCATTCACACATTAGAAAAGGAAACAATTACTGTAAGAGACAAAACAAGAGTTTAATTCACGGTTTCTGATCTTAATCTGCATGGAACTCAACTAAAGCAAGCTTGCAATTCATACAAACACTACATGCAGAATCAGGGCTTGGCCCATCTCAGTGACCTCTAAGACAGTCCTTCACCAAAGCACGATTAACTAACGCTTGCACGCCAAAAAAAGAGACTGGAATTGAGTTTTTAAATCAATCCTCACCATAAAACCCAATTAGATGACCAGCAAAAAAGGCTTCTTCCTTTTTAAATCACGTTTACATCCCTAGCCAGTTATTGCTTCGGTTCTGCCACCAGCAGAGAGGTGACACCATCAGAATCCCAGCCCTGGAATTACTCGCTTTTGTGTGTGCACTGAACACGATCTTTAATCTCCTGTTATGAAAGTTGGAGCTATAATTCTGCATCTGAACTTCATTAGCAACTTACCCACGCACAGAAGCCAGCACAGGTATCTAGAATTCTCTCATCCTACAAAAAAATTACCTGTGAAGGTTCAAGAGTTTCCCATTCTCACTGCATTGAGACACTATTAATTTGGATATGAAGCAAAACATACACAATCTTTTTCTTTCTTTGGTCAATACTGGAGTTTAGGCCAGATAAAGAAAAGTCAGGGACAGAAATACACACTTGTGCCCACTCCTTGGCTTTCTTTTACCTCCATCCCAGCTTCTACTTCCCATCTTTCAGCTTTGTTCAAGGAGTTCCTACTGCAGTGCCTTCTCAGGGGCTGTGACTGGTGAAACGCAGCAGTAAGTGCACCACTTCGAAATTATCATGGGAAATTAACAGAACAAGTAGATTTGTAAGGAGTTTAAATTTTCCACTGAATAATCCCACGTGTATTTTCTGTAAGTTCCTCACACTTTAAGACCAAATGGTCTCAAAAATGCCCTCACCCCCATTTCTGTAACACTACATTCAGAGAGAGATTTAGCTCTCATACTCTCATACGTGCAGGCAAAATATATTTACGTACAGGGTATTACTAATGCATCCAACTACTTCAAGGCTGTCAGCCTGGGGGGTAAAACACCAATAAACATTTTTAGTTTAAGGAACTGATGCATTTCACAACCTCAGACGAAGCCAAAAGCACTGATGTAACAGTGTCGAAGGCACAGTCCTCTCCCACGTGTCAGGGAGTGAGCACAGCAATCAAAAGAGAACCTTTTCATCAATTATCTCCGTCACAAAGAGATCCCAAGAGGGTGAGTAAACCACTTCCTGCTGCAATCTGCAACAGGAACTTTCTAAAGCAACTTTTCTTCGAGGCGTGAAAAACCCAAGCGCGTTCTTAAAAGAAATAAAAATATTTTAAACTTGAAAATGCATGAACATATAAAAAAATAAATTTCAAAAAGGACATCTAAGTTGGGAAAGTCATAAAGCTCCAGCCAGCTTTTGGTGGTGAACAGTCCATGGGGAAATAGCTGTTCTAATTCTCCTTCGTGCTGCAAATGGGAAAAAATAAAGAGCAGCAGGACTCCCAATGAACCAAGCTGGTACCCACTAGAAAAGCAGACACATTCCCAATTACCTTTAAGTTATAAAGATTCCTTGATGTACAGAATGTTTCCATTTTATCTGAATTATCAGCCTGCAGCAGCTGCTAAAGCATTACCAGCTTCACTGGCTTAGCTCTGTCACAGAACCAGCTTCCCTTTGCACACCAAAAAAATTCAAGAGAACAGCAGAGACCACTTGGTAGGGTCCTGAGCCAACTAAACTACTCCTCCTGGTTCAGATAGTTGACTAAAACTTCATAATGCAGATTACATGACCAGGATTACCAGTGCAGGGGTCTCCCCCTGCTCACTGAGGCTGATCTGAACACGACTGAACAAGTCACCACGAGCAGAAGACCACACACCATTTCCTGTCCTTGCAGTTTCACAACACAACCCACCCTTCCATCTCAATTCTCAGAGAAGAATAAAAAAAAACCCAAAAACTCAAATAAATCCAAGCTAATGAACAATGCTGGAAAGCAAAATTAAAGAATCTTACTACTTTTGAGTTTTTCATTTCCCCTTAGTCTTTATAACCCCCCTTTTCTTCCCATGGCCTAAATCCCACAACCTGTCTGAAGACAAGTGCAGACAAATCCTTTTTTTCTGAAGTGCAGTTAAGACTGGCTTGTTGTCCTGAACCTCCTGCTGAGACACAAGAGAACACTGTCCAAATTCCTGATCCCCACAGGTATTGCTTTGCACTGCTCTCTTCAGTGGAAGTCAATCTCTCACAGGCAAGTGACACAGAGGGCTGTCAGACTTTCAGAAATAAAGGATAGCATTGGTTTCCAGAAATCAGTATCCTCCAGCATGCCCTTAGAAGATAAACTTTTTAGGAGTGTCAAAACATTTTTGTGCAGCTATATTTGCATTAGCTTTGTAGCAATGAGTAAAAACAAACAGAATGCCCAGTACATGTAGGAATTTTGGCCAACTGTAACCTGGATATTCAGATCCAAAGCCATCATTTTGGATCATTGTCAAACAAAGCTCTAAAAGTAACAATAGAGGATTTACTATTGTCCAGTATTTCTCATTCTTCGCTTTTGCTTTAACACCGGGAAGAATTTGTCTTTTTGAAATAAGATATACCAAAAATTAACTGTTTCTGTGTTGATGCTCTTTGACACACTAACATCTTTACACTTGGGAGTCAAAATTAGGTTTGGCAGTGAAAGCTGATGACGTTGTTGCTAAGAGGCTTTACTGAAATGTGACAATCATGCTGCTCCACAACCACAACTCCTGCACTTCGTTTTTCTGTTAACACTCCTTATCATGCTTAACCACAAGAAAACAATTGGGAAGCAAAATCAGGAGCGGATTTTCACATATCAACCCAAAATATTACTGCTGAAAAAGGAATTCCTGTTCCCAACACCAGCAGCTCAGTGCTCTCAGTGACAGCAGCACTGCATCTTTTGGCTCTCAGCTGCACTGGACATTCCCAGCTTTCTCACCAGACCCAATTCCACTGGAATTACAAGACACTAATCCTAACAATCCTAATAAAAGCCAGTGCTTTGGCAGCAACAGAGATGAGCAGGTGTGAAAAGCTCCTGCAGGAGTTCCCTAAGCACACACCCCTTCCCTCACAAGGCAGGCTCCAGGGAAACTCATACAGAAATAATATTGGTACAGGTTGTGCAGACACACAGGACCAGGAGAGAAAAACCATATAATGTTCTAACAAACAAACAAATATTAAAGAATTAATGTATTTTCTTACTGTACTACTAGCTGCTGGCACACAGATCCATTATCTGTTATCAGTTCATTCAGTTTTAATTCAAGGTGAACTTTTCCCTGGAAAATAAAAAAACAAGAGAGAAACACAGATAGTTTTAAAAGCTCTTCTTTTAAAAGCAGGAATTAGAACAGTAATATAGTTTACAGATAGAAGTTATTTAATGTATTTCTAATATAACCACTTTAAAAAAATACCTCACCCAAAGCACATATCCTGCACGTAGGGTATGATGGATGCACTTGAACTTTGAGATAATGATACAGGGAAACATTACTTCCAACTGCAGACAGCACAGGAATTGGTCAACCCTCCACAAATTTAACACACACAAGTATTTCTTCAGCATGAGGAAGTATCGAGTGTCTCTCTCAGCTGTTTTGTCCTAACCATGGGATGAGCAATCCTTGCACAGACAGTGGATTTATGAACATTTCAGGAGAAGATTCTAAAAGTACCTTGGGCTCTGAAGGCAGCTGAGTACATTTAGAACAGCAGAATATTGGGCAGTGGCAATAACCAGCAGCATTTATTATCCAGCTGTGAAATCCTGTCCATCACACCAGACTGAAAATCATCTGCAAATCTACTGCGCATCCCACTGCAGCTTCCAACTGTCTCATGAAGGCTGCTGATTACTCAGGGAACAGCAAACACAGCCCAAGGGGAGGAAAAGGTGGCAAATCCAGCTCCCTCATTTTCTTTCTCTGATATGGCAGGATGTATTAAGAAAAAATGAACCATAAATGATGGCACATCATGGACTGACTTCAGAACCCTCCTCTCCCATCTCAATACAAGGCTCCAAAAACTTCAAATCACGATATGCAACTTCCCTGGGATGACCAAACTTTGGGACCTAACCTCGCTCCAAACAGCTACTGCCTGGAAAATACCTGTGACTCCTGTCAGTGCCTGGCTGTTCGTGCTGGCTTCCACATCCAAAACAATCAGACATTGACAGGATCTCTCCTCTAACAGTGTTCTCCTGAGTACTCCCAGAATTTGGCTATTTCCTAAATGGAGCATCAGATGATACCAATCTGTCCACAGTCCAAATTCCCAGGGAAGGGATTCAGGAGGTGATTTCCAAGCGTGGCAAAGGAAGCAAGTCCTAATCTGCACTACAGCTTTGCTGTCCAGCACTAAAATGGAAGTAAAACCCTGGGCTGACCTTGCACACATTTCTGCAGCAGTTCTGTTTTGACACAGGACCGAAATGTTGTTGTTGTTGTAAATCCCCCGGGGCAAAGGCTGCGTTTCCCTCTCTGCACGTCACAGGGGAGGAGAAGGGAAGCTCCTTTTACAAGGTGGTTTTAGAAACGTAACTGTTTTGGGACGCCTGCCAAGGGTTTTGCAAACTGCTGCTACACGGATTGGAACACAGGTACATCGACAAAGTATTTGTCAAGCAGAGAAACTCCATGAGCAAAAGAGATTTACAGGATAAAAACAGGATACTGAAGCATTACAAGGTGAAGTTTTTGAATGACAAATGAAAAAAACATCAGCAATATTATTGTAATAGCTGACTTAATTAGTTTTAGGAAACAGATCCTGTGAATGTCCTAAACATCTTGCTTTTGCTTTTAAAAACAAGAACCACAAACAGTGTTCTGCACTGAACAGCAGCAGTAAAACAGCACCTCCCTGCTCCTGCAAACTACCTGTGGATGATGTTTGTTCAAAACCCAGCACCACGAGGAACGCTGGAACGTGGCCCTAAGGAAGAGTTTCCCCAGCAAGTTTTGGGTACGTTTCTGTTTTGTTTGCTGAGAGCAGCGTGAGGGTTTCCTGAAGTGGCTGATCTGCAGATCTGCATCAGAACTTCTGACACAACACCCTCCTGGGTTTGAAAGGTGACTGCACAGATGGGGTTCAGCTCAGAGCAGAGCAATCAGCCATTCTTACACAACAAACACACAGAGCCCTTCCTGGGAATGCACCTTTCATCTGCAGATCCAGGGCTGCTCAGAGCCAGGTAGGTACCATTTGAACTTCACAAATGGACTAACAATCCATTTTCAGACACTGACCAGAGGAAGATGGAGTTCACTACTTCAGTAATTATAAATCCTATCAATTTTAAGAAAGAGAACTACCTTGAAAAACCTTAGAAGTGCGTGAAAGACTTTGATCTTATCAATGTGTTTTGCAAGTACAGATCAGATCTCTATAAAAGTTTCTTGAATTACAAAGATCAAGGACATGTTTAACCACATGACCCCATTCCAAACCAGATAAATTAAGATTTTATAAATAAAAAAAGGGAGCAGAGCAGATGCCTTCTGAAATCTAAGTAATTTTTACATATTTTCAGGGGCTGGGGAGAGGCTACTCTCCTCCCATACAAACTTGAAAGGAAACCCCTATAATCCTTCTTTCATTACAAACTGATATTAACTCAAGCATACAGTGTTTTTACTCTGCTGAACTTTTAATCACCTCCACTTCAGATCATCTGTGATCCAGAACAGAAGACAACTGGTCTGCAGCTTCTGCATTAGGACTGAACTGTGAGACTCTAGACAAGTCCTAAATTTATTACAAGCAAGGTGGTTTTAGAAAATGGCCAGTGTGTGTTTATTTTTCCACTGCCCCAATTTATTTTGTAGCAAGCAGCAAGTTTAATTAAAAAGTTTTTAATTTTTATGACAGAAAAAAACCAAAACAAACAGCAGCCATGACAATGTGTAGGTCAAAGCAGAAACTGCCTTTCAATTTATATCTGGAAAGTACTCTCTGATTACATGGAAGAATGGGAAAACTTGCAGCTGGACTAGATGATTTGTAGGTCTCTTCCACATGAACTCCTCTATTCCATTCTGTCCTTACTGAACAAGCACTGATTTTCAATAAATAAGAGAAAGGGGTATTCAGACATTTAGAAAATCTGTCTTCATGTAAAGGAACCGTGTGCCCTCCTATCTACAGCTGCAGGCTAAACTTACAGCTCAGAGATGATTAATCCTGGAAAATAATGAGAATTGTGTGCACATTCACTTCCTGTAGAAGTGGACAGGGTTCTCCCTACCCAGAGGGACTTTGGGGTTATTAGAAAATATAAACACTGACAAGCCTTAAGACTTTTGCCCTCAGGCAAATCTGAAAAAAGCTCTTAAAATCTAACAGTTTATCACAGCAACAAGGCTAAGAGATTCTCAAGAATACTATTTTGTTCCTGAAACCAAAAAGAGAACTGCTACAACTTCCAGAGCCGTCCCATTTTCACCTATTAGTGGGACAAGCCTGTCCCAAGAATTTGAACCACGGACCAAAATACAGCTCTGAAGTGCCAAGTTGTTGGATACTGAATGCAAGAAGTATTTCAAGATAAGATAACTGGGCACAGTAAAAGCACCTCCAGGTTTCAGAGACCAACCATTTCACATCATCAGTCACTGCTTCAGTTCACAGCAAAAATGACAAAAGAAGAAATCATTCAGGAGTTTCGTGAATCATTCACCACTCTCAAGAGCAGGGCTCCTCTTGCAAGCATTTTAGACACCAAAATACTGTTGGGACCCTTCCCAAACAGTTGCTTTTAAGCACCATTAGGGACAACACAGCCAGCTTAGGAGTGTAAAACATGCATTATTCCCTAACCAAACAGAGACACAACTGTCTCAGGAGAACCAGACAGATGCTAAGCCCAATCCACCACAACTCCACACAAACCTCTACCATCACATGCCCTTATCTGTATTTAATTTCCAAAATGCAGTTTAATAGTTACCTGGACCTCTGAGTTGGAATCAACAGGCTGAAGCATAAACCAGTTCTCTTTGCCCGTGTAGTTGCATAAATCTTCTTTTTTGATTGACACCTTTCCTGAGGGAGGGAGAGAGAAGCATAAACATCACTTTCATCTAAATAAAGAAAATATTTATAGAGGTTTGAAGTTTGACCTTTTCCAAACTTTCTTTTAATGCCTTTTTTTTAAGCTTATGATGTGATATAAAAACCCATGGAAACAAGGAATATCATGGATAAGTAAAGCAGAAAAGTATTTTATATAAAGACTGATGACGTTAATTACCATTTGTTATCTTGAACCTCACTAATAAGAAGATGAGGTAAAATAAAGAACACACTTGAGGCTGGAAATAACAAAAGATTTGAGAGAACAGGAACGGTGTTGAAGGATGTTTGAACAGGAAACTGAAGTAGATGCCTTTTACTTTTCTGACTGCTATTTGGAAAGCTGTTATTATACCAAATTATCTGGCATCCTGGTGCAAATTATTTCCTTCCTCAATTCAAATAATGGGAAAGCTTCTTCCAGGGCAGCTTTATAGCAACTGTATCCAAACATCAGCTGCAATAAAGACATTATACAATAAGGGAGAAAAAAAAAATCCACCTCCTGTAATTTTTCACCCAAGCTACATTAGTTGCTGCAAAATGCTTTGTAAGTCACTAAGTTACAGGTTGCACTGACAGAGAAAAAATTATCTATAAATAGTTTTAAGGCTTATTCCACAATTAATTCTTTAAAGGTCTACCAGTAGCAACAATTACTCAAATTTCCAGTGAAGCAGAAGTAGAGAAGAAACAAGTATAAATAAAAAAAAAAAGTACCGAGACCATAACAAGACTATAAAATGTCCTATTAGCCTAAAAAAATAAACATATTTTAGTATAACATTACAAAGCAAAGAAACAAAATCCCGCTTTTCAAAATGTAAAGAAGCATTTAAGTGCACTATACACAGTGTTCTGAAAAATGCATCCCCAATAACTGCATCCCCAAATCCCACAGCTGATGCTACTGGAGATGCCCGGGTGCTGTGCAGGACACAGACAGGACACACTCACCTATCCGCAGGTCTTTCTGTAAAACGCTTTTATCGTAGATGTAGAAGGACAACCACTGGAATGTTCTCGGGATCTCAAAGTAAAACTCCTCCCCAAAGTAAGGGCTGGAAAGGAAGACTGGGAGTTACAAGAGAAGAGCACTTTAGGCCGTTTATCTCGAATGAGCACATCAAACTGCTGTGTTTCTGCTGCTGCCCCAGCCTGCAGCACTACACCCACCTGCCAGAGCCATTCACAACCATTTCATCACAACACACAGGAACACTGCAGTGCTGCAGAGCCTGGGGTATGCACGAGAAGGGCAGAAATGAGGGCACACACAGAGAAAGTGGTGTCTTCTCTGCAACTTCTACTTTGTTTTGCTGTCCTGAAATTATTCCAGTGGGTTCTCTACCCATCCCAGATGACTTCCTGAGATACTCACATGTTAAACTACACTAAACCACAATTTATTTAATGACTGCAGTAGCTGACATTCACTTAGCTCAAACTTCCATGCCAGACTTGCTGCTCAAAGACTCACACTTGAGGAGGGAAGCTTTAAGCATTAGAAACTATAAAATAGAACAGTAAAATAGAGAATGTTAATCCCAAACACACAGGTTGTCCCTCATTCTGACAGTCACCACATCTGTGCATCCAGTGAATCAATCCAGTGTTTACAGTTCACCCCTCATGTCCCTCTACAGGACAGACTCTGGGTTCCTCTGTGTTCCACATCCCCCAAACAAAGTGTAGGTACCTTCACTCACGGGGTTTACACTCCCCCTACCCTTCAGGAGTGCTCATTGCTGCAATCACAGCCAGCAATCAGCTCACTATTTCAGGACTGAACCAAGCCACAGTGCTGCCTGTGTCACTGTAAGTGGTAAATTCTGAAAGTCAAGTGCACATACAAACAAAACTGCTATTTCAGAACAACTGAATTCTTTAAAAGCCTTAAAATAGTTTCGATTCCAAGGTAGTGACATCACCAGGGAAAGGTGTTCAGGTTCAGGAAACTGATTTTATTCAGAAAAGTACTGTGATAACAGTCAGACCACACCCAGAAACAAAGGTTGGGGTTTTATTTGTTTCCCAGTAAAGTAACATTCTGACACTCCTGTATTACTAAGCTAATACAGATATACTTATTTTTGGAACAAGCAGTTCACATTATTACCTGCTCAAAGGATATCAAGAAAAATAGGCCACTATCCCTGTTGTCTTCCCTCCAAAATCATCACAGAAAAAGAAAACAACACCCATTAAAAAAGTGAAAAAGAAAAGCTTAAAACTAACTTAAAAAAACCTTGAAAACTTTTGGGAAAAGAACACAGCAGAAAAATCTAGTAATGCAAATGTCTAGGACAGATGTTTTGAAACAAGAGCTTTAACTGCAAGAACTCATGATAAGGAATTTCACAAGTGAAAACATTCCTTTAGCTCAAATACAAACCTTTTCCCACAGGCTTCAGGATAGGCAAATCAGTATTAGCCTTCAGCTACACTGAGAAATAATTTAAGAGTTCTCAGTTGAAAAATTCACTTGCAGTTTTTCAGCTCCCCATTTTTTCACCCCTAATTAATAATTCCCATTTGCTTTGATTTCAAGGGCCGGGTTGTGCTCAGCACCCATGACTGAAGGTACAAATTCACGAGCATCACCTTCAGCAGCCCTAAACAGCCTCAGCTTCCTTATTACCACCACTGCTCACTGTAATTGTACTGACACAGTAACTCAGCTCAAAAAAGCCTCAGTGGCTGCAAGCAAGAGCAGGTCATCAGTATGGATAGAAACAGAGGGTAACACACAGTTTTATTCCTGTTGATGCATTTCCTTAGCTAAATTAACACCACTGCTTAATGGATCAGCTGTTGATTATTCTTTAGCAAAGTATGAGGCAGAGGGAGAGAATTTAAGGTAGAGAATACAAAGGATTAATAAAGAAATTCTTAGGTGAATACAGAACTGGCTGACTGGTACAATATAGGTTAAACCAAGGAGGAATAATTAAAATGGAGAAGTTACTCATCCTGTTCCTTGGGGATTCAGTCAGTTCAGTACTTTCATTTGTGACTTTGATGCAAGAACTTTAAAGAGCGTGAGGGATACAGAATTAGAAGATAGTGCTAATTCACAGGAAGCCCAGACTGCCATTCAGGAAGAACTGGATTACAGTAACACAGCAGATGAAATTCCGGTGTGTGACACACTGCTCTGCTCTGCCCTTCCCTGCTACATTAAACTGGCCCATCCGTGACAGAACTGACCAGTGTCCCCCCATCTGCCAGCTGATGAAAGCAGCAGTTACACCGACAAGGGGAGTCCTTTGTGCTAAAACCTTGTACAACCTTGCACTGCCACGAAGTTCAGTTGGAAAAAAAAAAAAGAAATTGAACTTAGTTTAAATTAAAAAAATAAAAGCACATAGATACCATAACTTCCCCCTCCCCCCAATTCCTCATATCTGACCACAGACATTTGAGGAGGCTCAGGGATGTTCTTTAAACTTTCCAAAGGAAAACAATCCTCTTTCTTCAGAACTCAGAAAAATCCCACACCATGTCAGGAAAGATTTCTTGAGTCATCAGCCAGAATATCCCTCTTTCACTTCAGCATTAATGCTTGTTTTTCTAACTTTGCAAAGTCATTTGTTTTCCATCTGCACTGTAACAACACTCCCAGTGCTAATGGAAGCTCGAATCTATCTGCACATTAAAAATAATACACTTCTTGATAGTTTCCAATCACTGCAGCCAAAACTCATTTTAATTCTGATGATAATTACTTCCACAGATGTTTAACCAGGGGATATTCAGAGACTAAAATTTAGATGAGAGCTTGTATAAATTTGCAACCTGTAATAGAGTGACAGACTGTGAATTATGTAAGAAAAAGAAAGCAAAGAATATAAAACAAAACAATGAAATTAAAAGTTGTATCTATGACTAAAATCATACTGCACTACACCTTACTGAGAAGAGATTTGTAAAGTTCTCAGAGTAATAAGAGGTTGGAACTTTCACCTCCTGCTCTGGACATTATTTTATTATCTCTACATTTATGTAGTAAAGTACTAACATCAACATTCTCATTTATCAAGTTTCAAACTTCAATATTATTATTAAAAAAAAAAAAAAGGATGAATCTGAGGTGTTTTATCAAATGTTTTACTATGCAACTAATCCTTCTTTTATTATCAGGTCATGCAAGTATATAAATTTAATAATTCTTAAACAGAACACAATAAAAATGTCTGCCAAAACATCATATTTAACAGGTGTTGTTTCTAAGCAGGCAGTAACTTTTAGGGTTTACATTACTAAAATATCAAAAATTGGACAGCAGAGTCTTTTTTTTTCAAAGATATGCTGGGTTGGGTGTTTTTTTTTGCTCATCAAACTACTGCCTATTTTAAGGGGAAATGTTTTCTCCTTTATCAGTACAGTCTCTTTAACGTTATTCTCTGAAGGATTACTCAGTTGAGTTTGTTTTGGTCGTCAAAATCTCAACTGCAGGCAGTAAAATTCTGAAAATTTTATGAATCTGAGCACAGCAATCACAGATCAGGAAAAAAAGCAAATGCCACATAAAGCATTTGCAAAGTATTAAAGTATTTGCTCCTGATTGCATAGATGTGACATTTGGCTTTCCATGCAGAAGCATAGGGAGGCTTTGAAATGATGTTTTGAGAAAGTAAAATTCCCTGTTTGAGTTTGCCATGTGAGCAGTGTGCTGCTCCTCACCTGCCAGAGACAGCACAAACAACAAACACCTACAACAAAACCCCTGGGAACGGGAATTAGGAAAACTTGCAAAAGTTGGAGCAGACTTTGTGGGTTTTAAGAGGAAGGTTTAATGTCACCTCCAGATGACTGAAGCTGTCACTCAGATATCCTGGACAATGCAGCTGCAGTGATGCTTCAGGTTTGAGGCATAAAATCACCTGCACCCCTTTGTTGGCAGCTTTGTTAGCATGGGGGTTTTTTTATCTGATTGTTTCCAAGGCTGTAAAACAGCAGCAGAATCCACAGGTCAGAGCTGCTCAGGCAGAGCAAACCCTTCTCTGTGGGTACTGGATCCAGTTCCCAGAAGGATTTCAGGAAAGAATGAGGGCTGTTCAGGGGGACATCCCACAGCACAAAAAACTCTCACACGTGGAAAAGTTCCGGTTCCTTCGTTCTAGAAACAGGTTTTACCAGAAAGACACCACCACCAGCAGAGCTCCACCAGCACAGTCCAACTGCACCTCACAAGTAGGAAATGAATTAGAGAGAAAGTACCAAGCAGATTGCTTTCCCTTGAAAACAAGCTGGCAAAAAAAGAATGTTATGATGCCCAGTGGGACAGAATAAAGTAACAGCATTTCAGCAGGCTCCATTTGAAAAGCACCATTCTACTCACAAGCCTCAATTCTGTCTTCTTTCAACCATTCCTAAGATTTACACATTGCTGTAACATCTGAGGAGCTGCCACAGGTCAGCTCTCATTTACAGAGGTACAAGCACATCCACATCTTGTTTTTATTCAGAACTCGGGCAGTCTTGCTCATCACATCCATTTAAAAACTGAGCTTACCTTAAAGATTTTTCAACTACTTGTGTACGAAAAACTTCTTCTTGGTCCAAGTTTATGGTACAGAAAAAGTCTCTCATTTTGTTGGGTACTAAGTGTTTGGCGTCATCTGTAAATAAATAAAATTACTGTAAATATTGAAGGGGGAAAACCTACAAAATATTAGGTACAATCATTTTACAGTGTCGATGCCTCCAAAATGAACGTTTCCATTCGCTCAGCACACGCATTTCCATATTAATTTTCGACTCCACAAGCTCCGGGAGGGCACAGCAATTGCCACATCCAGCTTCCCGTGGAAGGAGAGTGGGCAGGAAGAGACACCCAAGCACTGACTCACCAGCACCACTTCCTGCAGCACCTGCACTTTCCCTTCAGAGGTCTCATCTCAGGGCTTGACCCTGCTCAGCTTGCTAAATCCCAGCAGCCTGAGGTGATGTGGCATTAGGTCACAACACCCAGACATGATCTGCCTGAGCTCCTGCTCGCTTGGTGTTTTCTCTGCAAATACTCTGCCTGAAGGAAGCTGATTAATGAGAACTCACCCATCAAACCTTGATTTCATTTTCCACAGCGAGCAGAGGATTTTAAGTTGGCTGAACCTCTGAAAATATACCAGTCATGAGTACTGTTTTATTTTTTCCTAACTGTCTGGTCTAGTAGAAGGGGGAAATAATCACCTCCTGACTCATCGTAATGCAGATAAGAACAAGCAGAAAAGGAAGTTTCTAATGAGAAAGAAAGACTGTGAACTCGAGAACACGAGGATTTGCTGGGTGTTCAATCCAGCCCACTGCAGTAACAGAGCCCTTTCTGGAAATGGTTGCTTCTGAGCAGTCCCAGCTAAAACCAGTTCCCAGAGTTTAAACTGGAAAGCTCTTCTGAAATCTGACTGCCACAGACACCTCCATCGAGTTATGGCAACACTGGCCTTCAGCTAAACAGTTATTTCTTTCCTTCCCCTCTGAATGTTTTTGAGGGCAGCAAACAGACCCTTCTCAGCCTTTATTCTGCTATTACCTATTTATATAAGATATTAAAATGTAATAGAATGAAAACTACAATGTATTGAATTTTAATAACCTATCGTGTCTGAGTAACAAACGACCTTTCAGAAATCAGTTTGAAACTAGATTTGAAAGGTCACACATTTCTTTAAAAAAAAAAAAATGCAGATGCAGATATGAAGCACAGTGGAGTAAGCTGCATTGCTGTGCTGTTAAGATGTAAAATCAGAGTTCTGTTTTTTCTCTCCTCCACAGTTTTTTTTGTGTGTGTTAAATGGTTAATTTAAGTTAAATTATTACAGTCTTGAATGTTAAGTAATGTCCAGCATTGCAAGGGCCCCTCAGCTACATCAGAGTGTCAGTTCAACAGGAGCACAGACTGAACCTCAGGCAGGATCCTTTCCAAGCCAGGGGCACGGACACTGGTGGGAAGCACCAGCAGACACCTCAGGAACTCCCACAGTTCAAACTTGTGCTCTCAGAAGCACCAACGAGCTTTTCATCAACTGGGGTGTGGGAGAGGAGGAAGTATATGTGAAATTTTTAAACACTACACCTAATGTTGACAGACTGGCAGACAGTAACAGGACCTGGGTTTAATGCCATTAGACTCCAAAAAGGCATTAAATTCCAAGTTACCCTCAAGTGAGATATTGCAAAAGACCAGAGAGAAGCATCAGATTGAAAACTGCCTTAAAATTTGGTTGGTTATTTTGTTTGTTTGTTTTTTAAAGCTACTTTAGTAAAACATACGAAATACAAAAATCAAATAATGAAAGAGGCTGGTAAATCCCAGAGAACTCCTGACATCATAAGTTTGTAATTAATAAGCATGTGTCAGTTTTCCCTGATAAGAATCTTTATTTCTTGGTTAAAACTCTGTAACTTCACCATCCTATTTTGACATATAATATTTAAGACATAACGTTATTTAATCATCACTGTAAAGGCACCATACAGTGGACTTTGAATGGAAATCATAATTATTACAATTTCATGTTTTAAAGGAGTAAAAATCGAATATTTCTACGTAATTCACTATTTTTATGTCTACCACAGTTTTTCTACACAAGGAAACGGAATAAATACAAGTTTTGATTTCCTAATGAGATACAAACCCTTATTTTGCAGCCCAGGTGTCTGGCTTTAAGGCACAGACAAATTTAGTGAGGTTTTTTGGTAGGCAAGGGACGATTCTCAGTTCTGAGTTAAAAATACCCTCAGAGCACTTGTCAGGTGAAGTAAGGAGGATTTCACATCCCTTCAAACACCACACCTGTGACTGTGGGAGACTTTTCAGCCATGGGAATGGTCCAACTTTTCCAAGGGGCTTATTTGCTTTAAGAGAAAAAGGCTCAAGTCTTCAATTACACAAAGTTTTCCTTTTTCTGAGAAACTTAAGGCTATAATGGTTGCATCAAAATCAAGCACTGACAACATCAGATATCTGCCTGAATGTTTGGATTTTCAATATATATATAACACCCTCTGTCGAGGGAAAGTGTGCAATTAGTGTACATCTTCTAGATTTCTTTGTCCCTGCCAGAAGACATTAATGCACATAAACTCCAAAGCATTTCCTCACAGGATTAAATATTATATAGAACAATTAAATCCACTCCAGGAGTGCAGCACAATCCAAGATAACCAAGTCAGAAATAGAATGCATCCTGAATTTTGTCAAATGAGCTCTAGGAGACCACAGGGACATTTGCCAAGTGCTCCACTAGGACAGGTTTTCAGTAAACAATCCAAAAATCAAAGCAACTAAAAACACTTGCCCTCTTAAAAATGTACTGGTGAATGTCATAAATCAAAACAGAAGCTGATTTTACAGCTTAAAACACAACACTGTGAGATATGCCTGAAGCTGCAGACACCCAAGACCTTGGCAAAGCACTTTTGTCATTACCGTGACACAAAAAAATAGAGCCACCAATACAAAAAAGAGTTGTCATAAAGGAAAAACAGACTTTCAGTGGATTTTTAGTGATGTATAACATCACTAACTTTAGATTTTACTGCCTATTTGTGTCCTGCAAAACAGTATAAATAACAACTCCCTGCAGATGGTGTTTTCTATACGTGCAGAATTCCACAGAACTGACAACAGCTCCTTAAAAACTACCATGCTCTCTAAATAAACTCACATAAAATGTGTCAAAGTTTAGGCCCAGAAATGTATTCTACTTGTAAGAAATGAGTTCACACTGGGAACATCAGCTTTCCCAAGTGAGGTCTGCTGCTGCTAATCCCTTCAGATCAAGGGGGATTACATTGTTACATTTGTTTATTATTGTTCAGTCCGAGGGTTTTCCCCTACAAAACCCGGTATTAAAATACTAGCAAGAAGCGAAAATAAAAAGGTATTTGTTGTGCAAAGAGGCCAAAGGAGCATCTAAGCATTAGAGGGTTCCCAAGCTTCCACAGCATATTTAACTGGCCTATTTTTGAAAAGGTTTCTGTTTTGTTAGAAGAAACAAGTGGCTTCACAAAGTGCTTTTCACACTGTTTCAAGACACGTCTTTCATTGCAGCTGTTACTTCCACTCATTTTCCAAATGGTTCTTACAGGTTCACCTTTAGCAATCAACTTTTTATATATTCCCTGGGAAGCAAGTCATAGTCCTCTGTTTGCAAAGCCACCATACAACCAGACATTCAATCCATAACATAAATGGGATAATAAAACCATTTTCAGCGTCAGTCTCAAGACATTTTGTGTTCTGCCTTTTAATTCTTAGGGGAAAACTTATATCAAGTTGCTGTGAAAACACGATAATAAAAGACAGGAAAAATGGTGTCAAAAAATAAGTCAGCTTCAGTTATCTCCAGCAACCTACTTTTCATGTGTTTCCTAAGCAGGTCACAGCATTCCCAGGACTATGACCTGCCTCCTAGCACATGCATAAAAAATTGGTTGCTGAAGATAACTGAGGGCAGGCTAAGAAAGCTGGGGCTGCTCAGCCTGGAAAAGAGAAGGGAGGCCAGAGAGGGACACTTCCTCCAGAACTGCAGTGACAGGACAAGGAGTAATGGGTTCAAACCGAAAGAGAGGAGATTTAGGTCAAATATTTGGAGGAAATTCTTTACTGTGAGGGTGGCGAGGCACTGGAACAGGCTGCCCAGAGAAGCTGGGGATGTCCCATCCCTGGAGACGTTCAAGGCCAGGCTGGATGGGGCTCTAGTGAAAGGTGTCTCTGACCATGGCAGGAGGGCTGAAACCAGATAATCTTTAAGGTCCCTTCCAACTCAAACCACTCTAAGAATTCATGCCTTAACCCCAAACCTAACAGTATTCTTTTTTTTGAAAGGCGATCTGCCGTATTATTTCTGTGCTAATTGCTCTCGGTAAGTGTGTGCTCAGCCCCGCACACCCAGCAGGGTTGTATCGCTCACACACCACAGTGAGAGCAGCTCCAGCTCAGGCCCTCTGCTGTTTCCACGGCTCAGTCTATTTACTGAAGACACACTCAACCCTTCGCCGCATGACGGTATTTAAGTAAACACGACTCCACTCTTCCACCAAACCTAATCCTCTGACACGTTTTCACAACCGGTTCTCAACCCCAGCGCCGTGCCCGAGTGTCACCCCGCGTTGCTTCATTCTCGAAAAAGCCGATGGGCCGCGTGAGAAAGGAAACGAACGGGCCTCGTCCGAGCGGGATGGATGTGCTCCCATAGCCGAGGAAGCCGCCGCACATCCTGCCTCTCCCCTGGCTTTGCAGCCGCTCCCCCTCAGCTCGGCCCCGGTTCCCCCGCGACCCCCGTGCCGGACCCGCACCCGGCGCTTCCGAACCCCCAAAATAAAGACACCGGCCCCTCTCTCTCCGCCCCCCTCCGCTCGCACGCACGAGGCACGGGAGCACGGCTGACCGCTTCCAGAACAGCCCTCCACCACCAACTTCCTGCACATCGCGCTCGTTTCGCAATTTCTGCCTCACAAACAGCCGCCGGTGCCCGAGGTCCGGCCGGGAGGGGGGCATTTCTGCTCGCCCGCTGGCTCAGGGGAACCCTCGCTGCAGCGGATGCTGCCCAGCCCCCGCGGGCCTCCAGCGGCCCCGCCGCATCCATCCATCCATCCATGCATGCATCCATGCATCCATCCATGCATGGATCCTTAGATACATCCATCCATGCACACCCCCAGCCCGCTCTCCCGGCCCCGGCCCCGCGCTACCCGGCCCGGCCCGCACGTGCCGCCGCTCCCGCCACAAAGCCCCTTGGCGGGGCCGCCACAGCGAGGCCCGACCCCGACCCAAACCCCGCACCGGCCTCGACTCCGCACCGGCCCCGGGCCCCTCCGCGCCCTCCCGCCCCCGCCCCGCCGCCTCCAGGGCCGCCGCGCCACAGCCCGCCCGCCCGCCCGGCCGCGCACAGGGAGCGGGGGAGCCGGGGCAGGAGCGAGCAGCAGAGCGCGGCGGCCGCGGGCGGACAGGCGGGAGGACGGCCCCGCCACCGCGCCGCACTTACAGATCTTCCCCCGCAGGTTCTGCAGCACCCGCACCTCATCGCCGCCATCCCCGGCCGCCATCGCGCCCGCCTGCGCACTCAGCGCCCTGAGGGAGCGGCCAGGCCCCGCCCCCGGCCACGCCCAGCCCCCGGCCCCGCCCAGCCCCGCTGGGTGTGAGGCGATGGCGGCCGCGGCGCTCCGCCAGCACCTCTGCCGGCACTCAGGGCCAGGGGACGTGGCCTTAGGGTGCTCCCCGAGGGGTTTAAGTTGGACACTAGGAAGGATTTCTTCACAGGAAAGGGTGATCAGACTCCCAGGGAGGTGGTGGAGTCACCGTTTCTGGAGGTTTCTAAGGAAAGACTGGACGTGGCAGTCTCTTCTGTGAGTCTCTCCTACACTCACTGGTTCGCGTGTGCCTGTTCGGCTGTGTGGGAAATGTCATGAAACAAGTGTGGAATGCCCGTCTGTCAGCGTTGCTTCATCAGCGGGTGTGTCAGCCCCACAGACTGCCACGGGCAATGCCTCCCTCAGGAGCTCCAGGGGCTGCAGCTGCTCACCTTCACATCACATTTCATAGCAGTGTTTCTTGAAGATGCAGATCCTAACGTGAAACTCTGGGATCTGGCTCACACTTGGACTTGGCCCCAGTCCTGCATTGGTGGTGGGTGCCTGTCCTGGGCCCGCATAATCCACCCAGCCACAGGTGCCACATCAGTGCCACATCAGTGCCACATCAGTGCCACATCAGTGCCACATCAGTGCCACATCAGTGCCACATCAGTGCCACATCAGTGCCACCGAGGGTCGGGCTGAGGGCACAGCAGCTGCCAGGCCTTCAGGTAGAGCCTGGTGAAAGCCTTTAGTGACTGACATACCCTAAAACACAGGTAGTTCAGCAGGCTAAAACTGTTTCAGAACGCAGCAGAGGACTAGGATTCCTCACTTTGCACCTAAAAATCTCTCTTCATTCTGTCCTTCTGTTAAAGGGAGGTTTGCAGGCCCCCATCTGTCACACATCTCTTCACTGAAGTCCCCTGCTGCGCTGCTCTGACCACTCTTCATTTCTCCTGCACAAATCTTGCTGGTACTACCATGATAACAGCACTGAGCCACAGAATCTGACAGGCACTGCTGCACCTCAGTTCTTGGTGGCTTTTCCCGTGTCCAGCTTCTCACCTGCTGCTCCCTCAGCAGGGCTGATGTCCCCTCCTCATCCCCTCACTCCACACGGTGCTTGGGGAAGGACAGATGTGTTTAAAGGTGACAGTGGTGGGGAATGAACTGCTTCATCAAACCACTCAGAGCCATGCTTGTGTGCATGCAAAACCTAAACCTGAACAAAGGCACGGGTTTGCATAAGCTGAATTTTAACCTGTTGGAAATGAGAGGTTCCTCTGCAGTACAAATTGAGGAGCTGATTACCCACAGTTGGCTGTCTAGGCTGGCTGCCCTGCCTGGCTGGTGAACTGAGGCTAACCCGGGCACAGACAGAGCTTTGATGTGAGAAAGGAGCAGGGCAGCGCTCAGAGAACGGACATGTGTGCTTGAACTGTGTGTTGCCTCGTTTTCAAAGTTAGATTGTGGCCTCCATACCCTCTCAAAAGTTATGACTACAGGTGGGGTTTAATGCTTTAACTCAATATCTGCTCTCTTTGAAGCTTTCTTTGTCACGCTATCTCATTTCACAGAAGACAGCAGAATGAATGATTGAGTGCATTTGTTCTGATTTTGTCATAACTGAGGGCTGACTAACATTTTGTTTAGATGCAAAAACTTTAGGATGATCCACTTGCCTTTTTAATTAGCATTTGAAACACAAGTGGCATGCTTCCAGGGATTTTTTTTTTGGTTACACATCTCTCCTGAGAACCATCCCAAAACAACCTGCATAATTTAGCTCAAATTGAATGTTTACTGCAGGTTACAGACGAGTGACACCTAGCTGAAGGGGGAAGTACTTTGAATATGCATAATCTTTTATTTTGTATGTATCTTTGTATTTTCATATGCAACTCAGTATTTGCATTTTGGACTACGTTTCTTCCCAGCAGTTCCAAAAAATCTGGCGTACAGCGTGTAAAATGCACAACCCAGACTACAAAGGTTACCATCAGAAGTGAAAAGAATTTTTCAAGTTTCAGGTCCTCATGAACACTCTGAAGATGCTGGAAAGTGATAAACACAGCTCACCTGTCTTCCAAGTCCTCTGGGACACTGAGCAGGTAGATTGTGTTCTGCTGAGCACTGTGTTCATCCTAAAGGGTGCCAGGAGATTCCATCACTTCCCTTGAGCTCTGGCATGATCTCAATTTGCTGCTTTGGCCTTAATGAAGGGATGCTTGGTGGCTGTGTTGCTTAACCTTCTAAGGAAATAACCATTAGAAGATGCGTATCTGAGGATCTTACAGATTATATTGGTATTAAAACTATTTAAAAAATGGAGAGACTTACAGGAAAATAGGAATATGTTGTTTTAATTAAGCAAAAACAGAGTTATAATCACTCTTTCTAAAAATAAAATTAGACTCTTTATCAATCCTTAACATCTGCATTTAATATTTTCTTCTAAACAAAAATACAGATGTGATTATGTAGCAAATTACAGTCTTTGACAACGTATAGTATTTACCTTCTCTTACACGTACTTGAATTCTAATTTGGTCATTAATACTCAATTAATTACTGCAACGTGTTACTTGTAGTAAAAGTGCCACAATTGAACTATAAACATGACATTGCCATCTTAAAACTGCTTTGCTATAAACTGTAGAGAATATACAGAGTTACAAAGTCGTTGTGTTTTTATCAAAATATACAAACCCCCCCCAAACCTAACACGAGCTAACAATATTTTTCTCATGAACTATACAGTTATATAAAATATTTGTAAAATTATCTTTGTATTTATAAATATTCTACCTTATTTGCTTTGGTCTATATTTATCACCATACGAGTCCACTCAGAAGATATCTTTGTGTACTTCCTTTGAAGCATCATTATACTTTCCTGTGGTTTATTATTCTGTCATCCTTATTTAAATGGAACCAAAGCTGCCATGAAGCCAAAATTTCTCAAGGGGTTCATGGCATTCACCAGTGATAGAATAAGTAAGTGGACTATATTATTACTTCAGTCAATACTGTATTATCGTTTCAATTGTAATTTTATTGTACCCAAGCTATAATTTCTCTTAAAATATTCAAGAAGACGAAGTTAAGTAACAAACTGTGAACCATCACACAGAATGGAGCTGAGGAGCACTAACCCTTGTCCTGGCTTAATTTTGTAACACTTCACAGGGATAAACATCCATGAGCCACTGGAAATGCAGGTACAGAACAACAGACCCCTGTCCTACAAAATGCAACTCGCAGACAAACACCTGCTTTGACTCCTTTTGAACACCTCAGGTAAAGTTCATCACATTTCCACGAAGCAGTGTTGATTGGAATATTTTGGGGGTGTTTTTCAGAAGTCCATTCAGGGACAGCTGAAGGTTAAAAGTTGCATTTAAGGCATGGAAACCACAGGGAACCCCACAAACTGCCCCTGTCCCTGTTCATACACAAGGACTGCCTCAGGGATATGTATGAAAGCAAGAATCTTATTTACCTACTCCTCTCAAAATCAAAGTATTTCTGGGGAGTTGCTCTGCTGTTTGTGTCCAGGCATTATTCCAGGATGAGGAAGAAAAACTCTGTCTGCATCTCCTCTTCTGCTGAGAAGAAAGACATTTCTAAAAGACAGGAGCTGCAGACCCACCAGGAGGTGGACATTTCTATACAGGATTTCTTTAAGCTAGGCTGTTTCAGGACAACAATTTTCCCAAGACCAATGCACCTGAATAGCTGACCAGGCCACTGACGTGGGGATTTATGCAGTTTGGAAGACTGGCTATGATGAGTTCTACTGAATCTTTATTAAATGCCTCAGAGACATCATAAACCTGGAATACTTTCCACACGAGCACTCAGACCTAACAGTTATTATGGTAACTACAAAACTGAATATGGAAAGGAAAAGAGCAGTTTAAACTCCTGACTATGTTTTGTAAATGCTGAGTTACAGAAAAGCACGGCAGGACTCGGCTGTACTTCGGTACACCCGAGCCCATGAACACTTCCCACCTTCACTGTAGAATACACTAGATTACAGTTATGTCCTTTATAAACACGTTACTTTTTGTTTTTTTTTTAAAAAAATGCAATATATAGTTTCTGCAGCAAAAAATCTTTCTACAGAATACACCATGAACCTATTTATTTCTTTTGCCTAGAATGATTCTGACTCAAAACCAGCACTGTGAAATAGTTCAGTGACCAGTTACCTGCAATGTTAAGTAGAAGGGTTTTGGTTGGTCTTCTTTTTTTTTTTTTTCCTTTCTCTCTCTCTATCCAAGAGTCTATTGTGGCAAAAGTATTTTGGGTGTTTGACATTAAATTTGTATTATTGCAAATATTCGTTTTTCTGTCATTTTTTCATTCTTTTGCAAATACTGACACACGTTTAGATGAAGAAACTTGATCTTAGTAAATGATACTAATCTGAGTGGAGATTTCCCCATTTAATGCATCTCTATCTTCTCCAATATACAGTTCTGGGTTCTGATTCTCTTTTGCACAGCTGTCACTCAGAGTACAACCTCTGGCGTTACACTTTGTGCATTTTTCACTTGGCTTCCTTCCGAGCCAAGGAAACGCGGGCTTTCCAAAAGTGTAGTGCTTTCACTGCAAAACTGTTCTTTTCTCTCTTGTGGACCTGGGCTTTTGAACAGATGTTTCTTCTGGTGCATTCCCAGAGCAGCTGCTGTCTTGCAGATTTTGGGGCACTGGAAGCAAGCATATCCCTTCCCGTTGTGCTCACGGACGTGCCTCTGCTCGTGGTTCCTTTTGGTAGAGAGGTACAAGAAGCTCTGGAAGCAGAACTGGCAGTGGTAGCGTTTTTCTCCAGTATGAATTCTCTCGTGTATTTTGAGGGTTTCATTTAAAGTGAACGCCTTGTTACAGTACTGGCAGACAAAATCTTTGACACCCAGGTGAATGCGTTCGTGTTTCTGGAGATTTCCAGGAACTGAGAAACATTTCCCACAGGTTTTGCAAGTGTAGGGCTTCTCCCCAGTGTGACACCTCATGTGCATTTTTAAAGTGGATGGACTCTGAAAGTGTTTTTGGCATAACTCACAAATGTAAGGCTTTGAAGTAGCTACGTGCCAGTGCACGTGCTCTTGACCTTCTGCTGTGGAAGATGGGTCTCTTTCACAGAGCTCACAGTGAAGATTGGGCATTTCTGCGTTGTCTTCCTGGCTGGTGGCCTTTTCCTCAGGAGCGTTCCTGAGTGCATACTCTCGACTGCCTGTGTTGTGGCTTTCCACAACGGTGCTCTTGCTGCCGTGCTTTTTCCTCCATTTGGTCTTTTTCATTTTCCTTAGCTGTTTGGATTTCTTTTTTGGTTTGTAATTATAGTAGGGTCTCCAGGGTTTATCACTGGAGTCCTGGTCGCTCACATCATCACACATTTCCGTCAGCTCCAGGCATTCCGAGCTGTACAGTCTGGACGGGCTCTTTTCTTTCGCCTCCATTTCTGGTTCCTCAGTTAGATTGTCCTGCTTGGGCTCGTGTTTAGATTTTCGGCCCCTTTTACAAAACAGCTTGGATCCTAAAATGTGTCTTTTTACAATAGCTTCATTGCCGATTTTTACAGTTATCTGACACAGGGGTGCGACGTTGCTGTCGGCAGACGTGCCGGGCAAGGCAGGCTTTGCAATGTACGTTTCAGTTTTACTCGATTCCTGGACAGCATTTATTGTTTTGCTTGATGAGCCTCCAGATCCTGTGACGTGCTGGGTATCCTCAGCTGCTTCTGCTCTGCTGTACAGCAGTGTTTTCTTTTTATCCTTAATAGTTTTGGATTTTGTAACGCACTTCCCGTAACTCTCTGGCCCACACTTACTGTCATCGCTTACGGACTGACTGGGTAGATTACTCGGAGATTCGGTCTTACTGCTTTCTGTGGAAGTGACTGTTTTACTGTGCATGATCACTGACGAAACTCTGCTACTGTGCATTATAACAGAGGGTGCAGAACTGCTGTAACTGATGACAGAGGTTGAATTTTCGTTCACATTAGTCAAAGACACGACCGAGGAATCGCACTCCTGAGAACCAGAGTCACTCGCAGCAGTGGAAACTCTTTTCTCAGCCGTGAAAAAGTCCCTTTGCAGGTCAGAATTCAAGATACCCACTCCCCAAGAGGAAGAATTCTGAGTATTCGTGGAAGGTGCTGTATCATTACGTGAAGATGTATCCAAGGCCAGAGTTCTGTTGTTTGCTATGATGGTATGCTGAAAATTCAGCGGTGGGAGCTCAGAGCTCAGAGAAGTGGGAATGAAGCAGTTAGCAGCAGTAGTTTCGTTGGCCTGGGCAGTCGTTTGGACATTTTCATACGAAGAATTTCGGTAGGACTTGTAAGGCATTCGCCTGCATTTCATGGGCAGGAGCCTGTACAGTTTGTACGGGTACATGCTGGGCTTTAAACCTCCGTTGGCCGTCTTTTTGTTCACCGAGAGGCGATGGTCGATGGCGTGGAAGGACTTCTGGTGATTTTTCAGAATGTAGTAAGTCATGAAGGTCTCCAGACAGAAGATGCACTGGTAGCGCCTCTCCCCGGTGTGCCAGATCTCGTGCCTGGTGCGGTACTCGGCCAGCGCGAACACTTTGTTGCAGTAGTGGCAGGGGTACGTCCTCCTCCACGAGTGCACGTTGGCGTGTCTGCGGAGGCTGGACAGGGTGACGTAGCTGCGCTTGCAAACCACGCAGGTGTACAGTATCTGCCCATCCACCACCTTCACCAGATGGTCTGTCTCGGGCAAGGCGCAGTTTGCGTTAGGACGCTCAGCCACGCTGTTTTCAGACAGCAGAGGCTCTGTGTTTGCATAGGAGCTGCCATTCCTTCCCTCTGCAGCAGTGTAGTTATCAGCAAAGTTTTGTTCTTTTCCGCCGTGAACCGATAGGCTGCTTGATCTCACACAGACTTGTTCATGACTTTCCAGAATATTCCGGTTTGCAAATTCTTTGCTGCAGTATTTGCACGTGAAGGTTTCCTGACGCTCTGAGTGGAGCTGAAGGTGAGCGGTGAGCGACGCCCTGTCGCTGAATGATTTTGCACAACAGGTACAACTGTAAACAGGTGGAACAACGGCTGTCTCGGATGCAGAAACATTAGCAGAAGTGTTTTCCTCCTCTCTGGATGAATGGAAATCTCCTCCTTTACTCTGAGGTTTTGGAAAGGCAGTAATTGTCTGATCAGTACCTGCTTCGTGCTGGGCTTCTGCAGTGGTCACTGTACAGGCTGGTGCTTTTGGCACGGCCAAACCCGTACCCTGGGGCTTGAAGGCTGGCTTGGAAGCACCACCTGCTTGTTTTCCCTGCTGAATGACCGGGGTTGGCTGGTGATGCTCATAGCGCTCCTCACCCCCCTGGTACGAAGGGCTGCTGTCCTGCTCCACAAACGGGGCTCCCTGGGAAGTGTCTCCCCCAGAAGAAACTGCATAGGAGTGCTCAGCCAAGGTGCTGGCTGGCTCAGCATCTTTGCAAACATCGCTTCTGTCCAGGCTGATGTTGGGAGCTTGGATGGTGTCAGACACCTTCTTAAAGCTGGCCCTCAAATCAAGTGGAGAAAACAAACTGTTCTCTGTCTCAAAAATTGAGAACGCGTTTGTAATTCGTGGTCCATTGGTCACAGCGGAGTCTTCGTGTCTCTTCTCGTGTTTCTCCTCTTTGACATTCCCTTTCTCGTTAACACAGTAGGTGTAGGGGCAGGGGGAACTTGAAAAATTTACATCTGTCAAGTCTTCCAGAAATGATATCCCCAGCTTTTTCCCTGCAGCTGCAAGGTCCGTTACAGTCTCCTGCCTCTTAACAACTACGGTGGAGCTGTAGATGTAATTCAGGATTTCTGTGAACACTTCAGCTTTGAGATCATCCAACTCCAGCACGTGACCCGAAATGCAGATAGTACGGCTCCAAAAAATGTTTTTGAAGTAAAGGCTTGAAGCTGCCAGCACATTACTGTGGGCTTTGAATTTGGTATCCTCCACAATGATGGTGACATCACAGAGAATGCCCCGGATGCGCTGCTCGTTTAAAATGGAAAGCACAGTGTCACTGTGGAAGTCGTCCTTGAGATCCTTTGAATGGGACATGACTGTCATCTACAAGAAAAAAAAATATATATTTAGAAGGCATTTTTTTTAGTTACAGAGTAAAGTTATAGTTTTATGTAATTTTTTTAAATTTATTAGCTTTTAAATTTGAAGCATGAGTAAATCTTGTCGTACTGTTTCAGGTTTAAGTCATTTTATGTTCACTGCAGGAAAGGTGTGTGCAGATGAAGGAGGCAGGAGCACTGGTGGCTCCCCAGCAGGAGGCAGAGGAAAAAATTTGAGAGTAAAGCAAGCAGAGAAGAACAAGTTTTTCTTCAGTTATAGTTTAGATTTAGCATTCACACTTTGTAATTTCATAGTGTACTCTTAATTTCTAGCAAATAATAAGATTTAATTGCAATAGTAAATACCACTAAATTACTGCCAATATATAATAATGAGATTTAATGATTACCAAAAAAATGTTATTAGCCAGGCTGTTATTGTATGAATATACTGGTTTATTCCATTGAGAAAAAACATGCAAAATAAAAATGAAAAATAGACTGGGAAAAATGGATTAATTGGACAACTGAATATTTAATTTTGACAACTGAATTTTTAATCTGTTTAAAATCTCTGTCTTAACCAGATGATTCTTCTGTTTTGTTCAAATTCAGATCTGTATCACATAAGGAGGTTTGTTCCTTTCTTCCCCATCTCTGTGTTGTGTTTTCAGTTACTGCTGCCCATTTCTGACTTCAGGTCATGAAGAAACAGTTGTTCTACTGGCATTTATAAATCACTATAGTAAAAAAAATAAATAACAGCTATTAAAGATCTTTTTCTTTCAAACTGTGGAATCAAAATGCACCTTAGAGCAAATTACCAACTGCAGGTATTTTGTAAGGCAGGTTAGAATAACACAATGCTGGAGGTCTAAGTTAGGAATTACCTCATCTCTATCAGGAAGGTGTTGTCTGTGCAGATGGTCAGAGCTTCCAAAACAGTACAATCTTCAAGGCAGAGAATTCAGAACAAACAAAATTGTGACTCACAAAAATACCTCTAATCCTTACACATGCCACCAGATGTCAAGAAATGTTCATCAGTGTAACAGTGATAGAAATGGATATGAATATTTGGATTGTCTGGACACTCACAGTAGCTGTAAATATAGATGCATTGTTTTGTGCCTTTTAAACTTAAAATCATAATTGGTGATGGGTTTGTTTATGACACTTATTTTGCTTAAAATAAGAGATATTTACTCATTTGGCCTAGAATGCACAATGCTTACATATGGTTATCTGCTTTGGTTCAGCCTCTAAAATCCCAGATATAATTGCAGATATTTCTGGCATATCGAGCCTTCTACAGAAAGCACACTGACAAATATTTCCTTCAGCAAGCAGCCACTGTCCCATAATTGAATCTTTTTTCTCATTGACAATGTCTGAGATTGCATCTGACTGGCTCATGTGATGTGGTATCAGAAACCAACTGTCAGACATCAAAAACATCTCACAACAGGAGCTCCTGATAGGGTTATTTCCTGAGTATAAGAAATAAATGATGTCAACTGTACCTCCCAGTGAACTGCCCCACAGGAACTTGCCTGGTTTTTTTCTGTTTCTTTACTGGAGACAGCTGGTTGGAGTTCAAAGACACATCATCTGACAGACTGTTTGCTAAGTGTCTCAGCCTGCTACTGCTCTGAGAGGCATCCAAACACGAGTGGGTTCAGTGCAAGTCTTACTGTTCAACTTGTTATTTAAAGATTTATCCTCCTCAGGATCAAAAAGTGAATATTTTAAATTTCTAGTTGCATGTCTATAGATTGGCAGTTTTTGTAGTCCTGGATATTTTGGTCTGCTCAGTAAAATACCAAACTAGACTTCTTGTGTCAGCATGGTAAAAAATATCATTTGCTACTTGGTAACCTAATTTTTTTTCTTTTTTCTTTTTTTTCTGTGTGCTAAACCATATGCCATATATCTCCCTGGAAAGCTATAAAAAAAAAATCCAGAGAAAATTGGTTTTCAGAGCCAATACTTTTTGCTTCTCCATCTCCACCTACGCATTCCCCACATAGCCCATTTATTCCTGTCTGTGATGATTCTTTCCTGGCTTCTATTTTACCTGTCTCGCTTCTTGTATTTGCAGAAAATGTGTCTGAAATGCTATCAAAATCAGAACACCCTTCCTAGCACACACATAAATGGAATATTTTAGGAATGTTTCACGTTCCATTTGCAGTTCATTCTGTAAAATGAAAACCTGCTCTTCTGTTTCCAAGGGAGCACTACCAAGACCCAAATCCACAGAGATCAAACTTTGCAGGTGTATTACTGTTAAATATGTTTGATTAAAACATGGGAAAGTCAATTTGGAACATAACTGTTCTCCTGTATGGTTTTTATTGTAGAATTATTGAAGGAATTCTAGTATTATCTATAAATGCTGCCCAAAATGTGTGTAAATACCACTTGACCTAGTGAAAGGCATCAAAACCCTTCAGCCAACTGAGCCATCCTTTTTTGACACAAATATGGTTGTTATTTTGACACTTTTCACTCTCAATCCAGACATAAATAATTTCTTAGGAATCTTAACAGTGCCTCTGTAGTATAACCTATTGGTCTTTGGTACAGCTATGGATAAGTTTAGGTTATGAACAGCAGAATTTTTGCTTGGGAATTACGGGTTCTATTTGCAGATTTTCTGCAAAAACAGCAACAGACTTAATCTGCCATTATGAGTTGTTGAATCACTTTGAGAAATAAGATTTAAATATTCATCTAAAACATAAGTGTAATGGTCAGCAGGCTGATTAAATTACAATGGTACCTTTTCTGACATCAACAGAATATCACTGCAGGACAATAAGTGAAAAAAGTAATATTAAAAGCTAACGTGAAGATCAGAGATTGATGCATCCAAACACAAATTTGACTGCCTATGCCTCACAGATGGCACTGCTAATTATAAATACCAAATCAGCCAGCTCTACATGAACAATGCCGAAACAAGAAGCTACTGGTAATTTTTATATTAATATTACTTCAAAATCAACAAAGGGGTCACAATAAGTTTCACTAGCCAATAAATAGCAAATACGGGTTTTTTTACTACTGAAGAGAAGTGTTGCAATCTAGGAATATTCTTTTAACTTCTGCTAAACTTTTGAAATCCACTACCAGGCAAGTGTCCCCCACTACATATGACAAGAGATTCTTTTATTCCACTTCAGTCAGCTAAATTTGAAACACAGGCTAGTGGCATAACTAAAAAAAACCCCAAAACATTAAGGGCACTTGCTACTACCCAGTCAAAATAAAACCCAGCCAGATAACTGATGAACTGTTTTCTCATTCCTTAGATTCCTACTGGGATTTTGAAGATGCCAGTATTTTCTGCTGCTTACCAACATGGCACTGTGGAAATAGGTTCACTCCATAATTTCCTCATGTTCAGCCTCCCCCCACTCCGTTAACCTACTCTGCAGGGTCTCTGCTTGCAGGCTGCTTCCCCAGCTCAGAAGGGACATTCCCTGTATCTGACTCTCCTAAAGGATGCCATTTTCTTCTAGAGCTGAAATAGGGGTACCAATGAACAAAAAACCCCAAAATAAACACAAACACCCCCCATATCCCCCAGCTCTGACCCCTGCTCACCTGGAATCCTGCTGTCCCACCATCCCTGTTAGGATCACTGCCCAGCTTTTTATGGGATCACTTCACCAGCCCCCCCTGGGCAGTAGGGCTGCCCCGTCAGGGTCCCTGCAGCCTCCTCACAACCCCAGGCACGCAGGGCCGCGTTAATGATGTCTGAGGATGTTTGTTAATGATGCCTGAGGATGTTAATGATGTCTGAGGATGTTAATGACGTCCAACGCCGTCCAACAGCTCGCAGGACTATGCAGGACAGCGCGCCACTCATGGAGCTACGCCTCATTTCTACAAGTGCATTTAGAGCTTTACTCTTTTAGACTCTCGCTGCTCACGTCCCTCCCTGTTACCATCGAACACTTACTTACCTGGTCTGTTTGTTAAAGCCTCATAAGCATTATAGACTTGAAATGTTTTTTTTTTTCAGCCTGGCGCTTTCCTCTTATCAGCTGGGCGGAGGAGGGGTGCTGGAATTTAGCCTAAGAATGGGATGTCAGGGTTAAGAGCCCTCTGAAGCCACGCGACGAGCCCTAAGCTCAGAGCTGAGACTCCTTCCCACTATTGGCATCCTCACCTCGTTCTCTCGCTCCCTCCTTTAACGTTTCCCACCAACTTTTCCCACCGCACGGAAACAACCTGCAGGGCCTGGGCTTGGAACGCCACAGCGAGCAGGGGGTGTGTGCGCTGTCACTGCCCCGGCCCCAGAGCAGAGCCCCAGCCCACCCTGGGCCCGCTCCGAGCGGGGTCTGTGTGCGCTGTCACTGCCCCGGCCCCAGAGCCCACCCTGGGCCCGCTCCTCGGGGGTCCCTCCCTCCCTGCCTGCCGGGCCGGGCCGGGCCGGGGCCGGGGGCGCGGGCGGTGCCGGCGGTGCCCGCGGGGAGGCGCTGCCCCCGCGCCGTGCCGGCCGCGGCCCCTGGCGGGCAGCGCGGTGCGGGATAGCCCCTCTGGAGCCGCAGGGACGCGGCCGCTCCATCGCCTCCTGACCCCGCAGCCAGGCTCGGGCTCGGGCTCGGGGCGCGGCGGCCCCGCTGTGTCCGTGCCCCTGAGAGCGGCGCGGCCCGCGCGGGCCCCGCTGATGGCGGAGCGCTGAGCCCGCGCCGCCCCTCCCGCGGAGCCGCGTACTGACCTGCCGCCGCTCGGTGCCTGCCGGCGCCGCGCTCCGCCCGCGCACAGAGCCGCTCCCGGGCCCCGGGGCAGCGGGCCATTAACGCCGTGTCCGCGGGCTCCCCGCGGGCGGGCGGCGGGCTCGGGCCGGGCCCAGGGCCGCGGGGCCGGGCGGGCGGCGGGCGGACGGCGCGGCCGCCATTTTGCTGTGGCGATGCCGGCGCGGGGCTCGCCCGAGGAGTGCCGGGCAGGGCCGGGCCCCGCTCCCTCCGCCGGCACCGCCGGGCCCGGCCCTGGCCCTGCTCCGCAATCCTGGCCCTGCTCCGCAATCCTGACCCTGCCGGTAGCGCGGTGCTGGGCCTGCCTGCCCGCCAGGCACGGGCTGTGAGCTCAGCAGGACGAGGAAAGGCGGCAGTGCCAGTCCCCAGCCCCGGCTCCGCCGCCATCAGGGCAGCCCCGCGCCCATCTCGGAGTCACCGCGACACCTAACACGGCACTCCAGGGCCTCGCTGGCCTTCCAGGCCTGCTCCCAGGGAGAAGGAGAACGCACAGAGCTATTCATTTCCAGAAATGCTGTCTCCTACCACTTCTCTCCAGAAAGCTGAGATGAAACACTTCCTTGAAAAAAATCTGAAATAAATTACATTTGGTTACTGCAGTATAGTCACATATACCCTTTTCCTTATCTGATTATATTAATTATATATATTTTTTTTAAGCATCTATAGAAAAATAGCACAAGGCAACTTATATTAAATACTATTCTCACTAATTAGGGTTTCTTCATATCTTTTACTGCCTCAGGAAACAAGCACAACACTCTTAGTGCCTCTTAAGCACTAACAAATGCTCCTGTAGATAAAGGAGGCCACAGCTTGATTTCATTTGGCCTAATGCTCCCATACATTTGGTTCAGTCATCCCAGATATTTTCTCTCTCAGCCTCTCACTTTAAATACTCAGCAAAACCCGTTTTCTCAGGACCTGGAATCATGAAGCTTAGAGAAAAACTGGGCTTCGACACAGGTGAAAAACATTATTAGAAAAATAAACAATTTTTGTCTTAAAAATTGCTTGAAAATACTAATTTTGTCCAAAGCTAACCTGTGCTTATTTTACAAGCTGTTGTGTACAAGGCTTCGTTGGACAGTAGCTCTGTTTTAAAATCTTAAACCTATGCATTAGAAGCACTGAATAATAGGAAATGATTCATTTTAGAGAAAAACAAAATCCAGAGCATGAACTATTTTGTCATTGTCATACCTCATGGGCCTGGAAGTCAGAGCTTTGCTAGAGCCTCTTCATGAGAAGTGCTGCTGATCATCTCAGGAAACTATTTAATAGCAGCATAACAAAACATAAGGAGGGGAGGTCTTTTCCCCCCCGTCATTCTGTCTTGGAGCTAAGCAATGCTTTCCTGGTTCTCTAAAAGATTGGGTAAGAAATTTGGTCATGTCAGGAAACTCACATAATTTCAGTGACTTATCTGTACACACCTCTGCTCTCACTACTTTAAATTCACCTACTGAAGCAATGAGCATGGTTTTAGCTTAGGACTCTCTGCTACCAAAAAACTGTTTCTGTAATCTCACGGCAAACTGAGTCAGGAGATGACCAGTAGTTGATTGCCAAAGCAAAGCGTGTCCCAAAGTTTTCCCAACCGCCTTTTTTATTCCAACTTGCATGACAGAGAAGCAAAGTTTCACACTCCCAGTGTAGGCTGCTTTTAATCTTGGACTTTGCCTCCTGCTTATTTGCTGTTGTTCCTTTATTACTGATTTAGATAAGTATATATATAACAATATGTATTTACAAAGATTTCTGACACAAGTGCCACAAGAAGTATTTGTGACAAGTGTGTTGTCAGTAACAATAGGATAAAATGGATTAAATTAAACCTGTTGTAATCCTTTAAAAGAAAGAAATGCATTACTGAACAAAGCATCTTTTTTGATTACATGAAACAAATTTAAGGAAGATTAGGTTATTCATTCCCCCATAATCTTAATTAAAATTATTTTAAATTGTTCTGAGAAATCAGATACATAACCATCATTTGTATAGCTGATACCTCCAACTTAAGACACATCAATGTACTTGTACTTGACACTGGATGCTCTGGCAGTCTTAATATCTATAGACAAAATAAAAGATTTAGAGCAAACTTGACTATTTTTCTTTCTCTTCTTTCTTTTTTTGTTGATTTTTTTTTTTAAACGGGGTGGGTTTTTTTAAGGCAACTTCAGCTTATCCACTAAAAAAAGAATTTTCTGTGACTAATACTGTAATTGTAGGAACTAATTTCCATATATATATATTTATATATATATATATAACTTGAGCTACTGGAATTCACAGTCCCATCACCTCCTTGTGTATTAAAAGTATTCTTCAAAATAACAATTTTTTTCTAAGGCTGTCTTGGCCTCACACAGAATTTTACATTGTCATTATAATGTTTCACATAAAACCAACTGCATTCCAAGTAAATGGAGCTGCTGGTGCTGCAGTCAGCCCTGTGTGAATGGATTACAGTGATATCTGTGAGATGAGATTCATGTGCAATCCTGATTCCAGGGTGTAAGCCACAATATAAATTATATATTTTAAAAATAGCAATCTTGCTAGTGTGTATGTACCAGTTCCTGTTAAACATAGGAATGATTGCATATAAACCTCACACAAAGATTGTGCTCCTTTTCAGTGATGTCCGAGTAGTTTAGCAGTGGATTATCTGCAATACAGTAAAATTGCAAGGTAGAGAGAAAATTGTCAGAGCTTCCTTAAAATGTATCAAACAGTTCCAAGGTTACTGAAATGGTGGTGTTTGGATGCTTTGCTGAAGTCTGATAATCTCACTTCTGCAACCGGTGGCACGTGGCATTTCTGTCCTTAAGAGTATTTCAGACTGCCTGGGAAAAAAATGTTCCCATGTTCCTCAAGCAGCTTCAGCTCTTGAGCAACAGCAGGAAACAACAAATACATAGCATTACTCAGGCTTGTAAATTCATCCTAAGCAGCAGGAGTTTGGCCAGGATGGGAGGCATTTCACTCCCAAGTGGGGTAGAGGAAAGCCCCAGCAGCCCAAAGTGCCTTCAGCTCCCCTCTGTGTTACGTGAACAAGGAAATGAGTTCCTCTGTGCAACCCTCCTCCTTTCCTCGAGCATCAGGTGGAGGGAGAAGGCAGAGGGAGCACAGTTACAGTGCCTGCAGCAGCCACCTGCTCCTCCAGGTCTGGTGGAGAGGAGAGAAACCTGGCACAACTCATGTGGCTCTGTAACTCCCTGAGCTGTGCACGTGCATCAAAGCCAGTCCTTCTCCAGAGTGTGCTGCCTTTATAAAATGTAGGCATGGCCTAATCTGAGTCCCATTAATACTGAACAGAACACATACAAGCACTTCCTAAAGGTGCAACTACATCTTTTTCATCAATCTAAAAAAAGAAAATGAAGCAACAGCAATCACTGCCATAAATCCAAATTCTTCTTATGCACAAAATACAAGAGCTCATGTTGTGCTGCTGCTAAGAATCAGCTGACTTTACATCTTGCTATCTCTGAACAATCTTAGTATTATTTTCCATTGAAGTCTTTCATTTTTTCGGTGCTGCTGACAAGCCATTTTCTCGCCGCCCACACTTGCGGGGCATATCAGAGTCCTCAGCTAGCACAGATCGATTGCGAGCACCGAGCTGTGTTTACAGACACAGCCACAACAACAGACATTTCTCTGTTGTTGACTGCTGTCAAATGGAGTGATTTATATGTTTGAATAGCTTTAAACAAAAGGAGCAAGTGAAACATTTATTATTTGTTCATTCAGAGCAATTACTATGTGGGGTTTTTTTGCCTATTTGGATATCAGAACGATAAAAGTATCGAGCTTTTGAACTCAGTTGAACTCAGCCATTTTGAAAACCAGGATGGTTTTTCAAGCTGTTAACTGGCCACCATTGCTCTCCAGTATCCTTAAAATACTGCAAAATGGTTTTGGTTTTGCTGTCAACGTTGGTGAGCCAAAGCCAATGCACAGGTGATGGGTGATGGCTCTCGCTCCAAATCGTCACTTTGTGTGGCCAATATTGTGACAACTTACTGGACACACAATAACTGTGGATGCAACTGGCAGCAAGAGGAAAGTCCATGCTGCTTGCTCTGCCACCAGTGGGAACTGCTCAGCTCTGAGCTCAGCTCAGATGGGGAGCAACAAATAATATTAATAATAATTTAAAAAAAACCCAAACAAACCCACAGACCAACCAAACAACACTTGGCTTCTCTCTCTCTCCGTAAGAATTTCCCAAACTCTTCCTCGCTCAAAAGCCTTAATGGTATTGTGGCATGTGATGGTGTCTAATCACATTGTTTGTGGTTCAGGATCATGAAAAGATTCATGTGACAGTATCTGGAATTATTACTAGATTCTAGTATTGATTCTCAACTGCTGAGAATTATGGAAATGTTGGGCATTGTCAGGATAATCTTCATTTCCTAAATCTAATTGTTATGTGTGAAGTCTTCTCTCCTACTGCACACTCCAAAAAAAGTAAATGGGAATCTTTCCATTGATTTCAAGGCAGATTTAAATAGGTTACTGGTCACATAAGCAACTTCTCAGATTACGCACACTGAATTTAAAGCCAGGGTTTGCAGATTCCCATTTTCCCTGTCTTTTTAATTAATAGGATTTTAGACTAATTTCCTAAAAATATGTAATTTTGGGGTAGCCCAAAGGGTTGTATACGCTTTTCCTTCCATATATAAATTAAAACTTTAAGAAGAAAGGCCAAAAATAACCTGTACATAAACTTGCTGAAGTCAGTACACAAATTTGTCAGAACTGACCTTATTTAATCCAGGACTGTAAACCAAAACAGTACTATCCAAACACTTGCACAGAAAGTGTGAGTGCTGCCTAAATGCCACATCCAAATATTATTCCAAAAGTCTGTGAACAGCTGTCATTTCGACTTCCTCAGCTTTTTCTCCACCCCTGCCTTTTCCTGTTGTTGACTGGTAGGAGACAGCAGTTGGGTCTTATCTCTCTGCCTGGGTAGGTTGCACAGAAGGAGAGTGCTGCAAGCAACACCAGCTTCATTTTTATTCGGTGGCTTTAGTTTGTCTCTCTGTAAAACAATATGATCATGCTGGCTTCTGAATGCTGGCACAAGATCCAGATTCAGAATGCCTGAGCATTTCTGTGAGAATGCAAACCAGCCATCGCTTCCAGCCATGTTTTGTTGCTGAAGGCAGTGCTCTGAGGGGTCAGGATCCTGGGAAAAGGTTTCAATTCACAGACCGAGCCCACCACGCCAATGCCGTCCAGACATCGCCAGTCCAATTTAAAGGGCAATAGTAAAAAAAAAAAAAACAAAAAAACCACAAGAGATATTTCCATTGAAAACATGGGGATGTCCAGTTAAAACCTTTGAGTGTTGGGAATCCACACTGGGCCATGCCCACAAATCTTTTTATATGGTGATTCTCGAGATGCATGCATTATTGCGAGCGCATGGTATGTAAATGCATGGGGCTGCTTAATAAGCATTCACTGACACACATCTGCAGCTTTGCTAATGTACCTTTTATTCATATGTGGTTGTCAAGGAAACAGGTTATGGCCCAGTATTCTATCTAAAATGTACTGAGCAAGTGTTCCATGATAATTTACTTAAAATAGGTGCAACTTAGGTTTGGCAGCTCATTGCTTCGGTAAGTGCAGGTGACCTGAATTTATCTAATTTTAGCATTTCCATGATTAATTTAAACCACCATTTTATTGTCTCTGAAAATCTGTTACCATTTTCTATGTCCCACAACACCGTGTATTAAAAGTAAACTTAAATAGAGAAAACAGTTTGAGATATTCTAGGAATCAAAGAGGTTTTTTGGCTTGTGGGCTTTTTGTGTGTTTTTTTGGGTTTTTTTTGACTTGGCTCCTTATCATACCTTCTGCCTGGTAACCTTAATTACTTATTTCGACTCAGAGATACCACAGTGTGAAGGGCTGTGATGCAACGAAGCATTCCCTGCAGAAATTTGTGCAAACAGTGCCACTGAAATCAATGGAACTTCTCCCTTTCTGTAACGCAAATTGTACAAAGGGCCGCATTAAAAATTAATGACTGAATCAGGATTTCACTGATTCTTCCACTCAATACATATGTATTTTAAATTTAAAGCACAGATATCAGACACATTCATGCTAACCAAGGCTATTGTTGGACATTACAAGGAGAGAAAAAAGGAGACTGCTGAAATTTGAAAAAGCCGTGCAAAATGCGAACCGTTATTTTGAAATGTGCTGGTTATTTATCGCACTGAATCCACAGAGTGCTCTTTCCAGCTCATGGATCAAGAGGTTTTTTTACCATCCCTGATTGCAGTCACATAGAAAGGTGTAGATTCCATGAACTATACCCAGCCTGACCAACAGAACAGTGTCAGGATGGGCACTGGCACCGGGGGTTCTGCCTTTCCTGGGCCACACAGGTTTGCAATGAGCACTCGCCACCGGGATCCTGAGGTGACATCCTGGCATGCTCTGAGGTTTCCTTCCCTCCCAATCTGTTTGTACACATCACTGGTGGCTCTAACAACCTGTTTCAAAGATCTGTTCTGCCTGGTTTTGTTTGCCCAACCTCTGTGGCAATAGAAATCCAGCAGGAGCTGGAAAAATCCGACAATATCGACATGAGAATAGAGCAGTGTGGTACCACGGCGAGAACAACTCTTAAATTGCTACAATAAATTACAACTTCACAGAAAAAAACTTATGTAATGCAGTGGTTATAGTGTTAAATATTTTATCTCTAACTCTATGTGATATCACCCCATAAACTTACCCACCTAAAATCAGGTTGTCCTTCTGTTAGAGCCTTTTAAAAGTGGTATTGACAGGTATTTTCGGCAAAATCATCTCAGTGATTTTTGTGAACTCTGTGGCTACTGTGTGTCAGCCTGCAAAGGGAAAAATCCAAATGTAATACTGAGTTACTGGACAAGTACTAATTTCCTCATACATTATGTAATCCATCAGAATTTTCCCCAGAGTGCTGTAGGACTCCAAACCTGTATCTGTGAGGCTCAGAACGCACCAGCAATAAAACAGTACCATTAACCAAACTTCTGCTGCATTGGTTTATTAGGGTTTAACCTGGGTAGTGCAAACTGGACATAAGGATTCATAAGAAGTTCTAGATAGAAACGTAAGGACGTTTTCAAGTTTAAAATCGTAATTTCAAAAGATGTTTCCTTTCTTCTCTTTCTATTCCACCACTTTTGGTCTCTCTTACTGAAGGTATCATCAGGGTATCTGTGATAATGACATTTCTAAGCAGTTCTTATTCTCTGGAATAAACTTCCCCTGTCTCTCTGCTTAAATGATTATTCATCCTCGCCAAACACCCAGATTTTGTTGTTATGTATCAAACACCCTAAAAAGGTTTTCCTGTAATAGTATAAAAATCATTCAGAGCAGGGGTTTGTTTCGAAGATCCTAACCAAAATTAAATTGTTCCATAGGGCAATTGCAAAACCAAACAGATAAGGCCTTGTGACTCAGCTGACAGACATTTACACAGCAGCAATGAGAGAGCAGCAATTCAGAACACAGAGATCCATCTCCCATTTACAAATACACCAGATACAAATGACATTGCACAGGAAATACGGGACCCATTATATTGGCTTTTAAAGGTAAGAAAGGGAGCTAATTTTTTGTTGTTGTTGGTTTAGCCAAGTACATTTTAGTTCATGTTAATTTGAGTGAGAGTTCTGTAGCTCAAATCTGCCCATCACAAAGGCCAGAATGAAATAAAATTGTGTTAAGCCATTATTATTACCTCAACTGCCAATAAAGGCATATTCATAAGTGACCAAAATATGAGGATTGGAAGCTTAAACACCTCATTTGGAGGAATCAAACAGTAAAAGTTCTTACTAAAGATAAAGGATCCCCAAGTTTGGTAATAATAGAATTCAAGTACAGTATTATACATAATAAAGCCCTTTTAATACTTAATAAAGCAATTTATGTGATAAAAGACAACAGACACTAGATGCCTCGAAAGGGTTAATTGGTACCTGGTCATTACCACCAGGATCTGTCTGATAGTCTGAGAAATATTATCTGAACCCACTGAAACTGCAGTTTCAAATCAAAATGAAGTTCAGAGGCAGAAGTAACCTTAAGCAGAAATGCCACTGAAAGTAGAATAGTGTCTGAGTGAATAGTTTTTGAGTTTGATTTCATTTTTACTCATGCTTTGTACAGATTTTCTGTTTGGCATAAATGGAATTTGCGTGTTTAAAAGAAGAAATTTCATTTATGAAAAGGGAGGCTCAATAATCAACTGAAAAATAAAACTGAAAATGAAATAAACTACAACAAAATATACCCCCCAAAAAAACCAACAAGCCCCACTAACAGGAACATCTGCAGGCTGTGCTGGAGGTGGGAATAACTGCACCTGCTCCTCCATGCCCTGCTCGGACCCCGTAGCCAAAGGGAATAAAATGGATGAAGTTTACAGGTGTCTTGTGGCACCTCTGGCCACAGCATTGTGACACTGCAGCAGCTGGATGTAAATACCTCTGAACTACGGGCAGTCAAACTGCAAACAGCTTGCTAATTGCCAGGACCCCTCCTTAATAAAGAAATCAGTTCCTTTAGCTGGAAGAAATTACTGTTCAGGGGCTGCCAGTGAGTTTTTCCGAACCTATGAAAGCACTTGAGTTCAGTCATATTAATTACGAGAGGACTTGCACCCCTTCACAAAGAGCAAATTGGCAAATGGGTTTAAAACAACCACAGGGAAGGGTGCTCATGGAACTGAGCTACTTCTAAAAAAATGCCCTGAGTGGCTCTGCTTGAACACAAAGACATAATAGAAACAGTTGATTGCTAAGTGCTCCATCTCTTCTGAAGATAAATATCAGTGGTGATAAATAAACTGCTCTGACATATCGTTTGCTCAGCAATTTCCTTTAAAAATAACCACACAAAAATAAACAAAGAAACTCGCTTTCTTGCCACGTGTAATGGCGCGCTCCACATTAACGTTTTGGGCAGGAGAATAAGCAGCAGAAGCAGGCTACTGCAGATAAATCAGAGTGCAAAACATGCAAACTTTAATATGCCACTTGAGAGATGCTGTCTGCTGCGTTTTCAGTTCTGCTGCTTTAGGTGGAACAGAGGAATATTGCACCGGGGGAACTAATCTTACAATTACAAATCAAATGGTTTTATCGTCATTATTAAGCATTTGCCTGTTACAACAGATGACAAGTCATATTCCTGAACAGTTATACTCTGTTTGTTTGGAATGCATTGAGCTGATATATTTAGAAATAAATGGGAATTAATTTGATATTGCTGATACTGTCAAGGCTGTTATTAATAATTGGCTGTGCTTCTAAATGCGTCCTCTGTGCTCGCTTCCAATGCTGGGTCCTCATGCACACAAAATATACTTAGTCATTTTAAAGTCAAGGGCACGAAAGGAAAATGGCTTCCCTGCTGCAAAAGTCTCCTTGCAGTGGTGAGAATTTCTCAAGTCACGTACAAAAGGGATCGGCACGGAGAGCCACGACGTTATGAGCTCACTGGAGACATTTAGAAACATCTGATTCTGCACAGGCAGTTACCCCTGCTACACGTATTATTGAACTGATACTGTAAAAAAATAATAGCTAAAAATAGAAATAAAGAATTTTAACTCTCGAATTTTGCAAAATCTGTAAGGTCTGCAAATTAGCGCAGACCACAAGTGAGCTTATTCTCGGCAGGTTTGGGTGAGGTCTGACAGGGGTTCTTTGCTGTATGCTTAAAAACTGTTCTGGTCCTGCCCTTCAGTATTTAAAGAAAGCTTTATTAGCATTACTGTGGCTGAATTCAGAAGAGGTGAAAGAAGGTTTAAAGATACTTCTGATTCTCTGAATTTCTCAGCTGCTAAATATTTCAGTAATATTTTTATACTCGTGATAATGAAACTATCGCTTTATGCACACACAGAACAAACCTTGACCTACATGCAAGACGAGGCTAAATTAAAAAAAGAAACCAGGGTACGTTTCTGGGAATAAGCACTGCAAACCAGGAATAAAACAGGTTTTTGTGTGCACAGCTTTACAAACATGGCATGGTTTAGGAACTGAGAGACACATGGAAACATAAGATGAGATCAGTTCTGGGTTAGAACTACGAGGAAACAACCATTTCCATTTGCATTGTGATATTGCTGCTAAAGGGAATAACATCTTTCTACATCTCTACCATTGAACCTTTTAAAAGGATTTGGTTGCCAAGGAAACTGGTTCTGGCCCAGTATTAATCTGAAACAAACATATTACAAAAGTTGGGGTAAGTAATGCAGTACTCATAATTATTTTTATTCCTAATGCTCAAATTCAGATTTTTGTACTTAAGGCTGCTAAGTTTTTATTTCATAATCTTTTTTGTGTGAAGTAAAACACAGTGAACTGATACTCAGTTTTAAGCTGACAGGGCCATCTATATCAATCTTTCTCTTTAAAGTCCTTCTACTTTTAAATAAAAAGAAATACTGCAGTTTTATGTTTGTAGCTAATACTGAAAATATAAGCATTAAAACATGCTAATCTTTATTTAAATTTCGCACAAAACACAAAACCGCTTACGACAGAATTGAAATATTTTTCATTTTTCTAATCCATCTCAATTTTTATTTCTGCATTTTTAGCTTCAAGCTTAGTAATGCTTATAGTCAGCTTTAAAATGCAATGGAATCAATAGGGTTTTCAAAAATTCTTTTGTTGCATAAGCGTTGCCACGCCCTTGGTACATATGATTATTTTAACAGACATGATTGCTCCACTTTCACAACAGATTCTAAAAAAAACAGATACCAGTAACTGCCATGCCAATATGTGAAGCCAACAATTTAATGCAGGTTGTTTTCATTAACAGTTATGCACATTTTTAAACTGGAAGCCACATTCCAAAGCCCATTTCATGTTCTTGCAACACTGAGCAAGAAAAGAGTAAAACATGCAAATCTCAACCTACCTGCACGCACCACTCAGAGCAGTGTTAGCATGGCAGTGCACCCAGCCATTTTTGTGGGAAGCGATGGAGAGGAGTTCTATTCTTGGTCTTCTTGATAATTTTTTCGAAGCAGTCGTCAAAATTCAGATGGGAAGCAGCTTGAATAGACCGTGAATCGGGAGAACCGAGTTTATCAACAGGGGAAAAGCAGGAGTGGGGAAAAAAAAAAAAACACACCACGTCCTCATCCAAGGTTTTCCGAAACTGCAACACAAGGTTGGCTGGTTGGTGTTTTTTTTTTTTTTTTTTTTTCCTCCTCCTCAGAGGGTTCAAAGCTTGAAGCTGACCACTGCAAAGGCCACTTGTCACATTTACTGAAAATCAACCTATTGATATCACAGCTGAAAATATAAACTCGACAACCAAAGCCCATTGCACAACGTGGACTGCGTAAGAGTTAAAAATAGACCCGACGTGCCTCCTACCTGCATAATAAATATGTAAGTTTCAAGTGCTTTAATTCGATATTCACATTAATTAACAATACAATATACATTATTTAAACTACAGTAAACGCAAGAAGAAAAAGGGTGACACCATCTGGAAGCACAGTTTGCTTTTTTTTTTTTTTCTTCCCCCCTTTCCAAGGGCTAATAACGTAGTTTGAATGTGATGACAAGCTAACAGCTCACCACATTGCAAATGAAAAAAAAGAATTCTTAAGGTGATGCTCAAATATCTAAGGCTGTAATGAAGCACAAACCACTCTTCGCTACTGCATGACATGGCACACAGACCATTTACATACTCACATTTGAGATACCAGGCACAGTATAATGAATTCAATACACAGCATGCACACAGCACAAGCAACATTAATCCTGCCTGCCATTTTAGGCTTGCAGGAGTGAGATACATACTGCAGCACAGCTCTGGGAAGGGAGGAGGCAAGGGACAGCTCACCTTAAATGCAGTATCTGATTAATGTTGTAAGTGACATTGCGTATCAGCTACACAGTCTTGGTTCAACTGGGTGGGAGGGAACAAAGAAAATTGTCATCAACTGGTGATGCAAGATGAGCTCCAGTCGCTAACACTGTTAGCAAACTCCAAATTCTACTGTGATACAGTAGCAGGCATTTCAAACTCTTATCAAAATCTGCTTGTGCAATGGCTGAGTCGCCTGCCGAGGAAAACAAAACAGTCTTCTTGCTTATTGGAGAAGCGCTGCGGCGACTACAGGAACATCCTCTCGATGCAGAAAGGTTTCACGTCGCACACATTAAATCCTGGATGCATTTGCTGTGCTTTCTCAATTTTTTAAGTCCCTGAATTAAAAAAAATAAAAAGCCAAGGATAGCAAAAAAGAATAGAGCTAAAAGCCTAATGTTCAGGCAAATAAAGCATTTCTTTTTCTTTCCTTTCGGTTTTCTGTCTTTTACAGTCCATCAAAATCCTGAGCAGTATTGACAAACCACACGAGCACCGGGTCTGACTGCATGATCAGCTGTCTGTGTCTACGCTACACCCTGTTAACCACAAGCAGTGTTAGAGCTAAATATATCTGCAATGCAGAAACGGTAGGTGCTATGTGGCGTACAGTCCTGATCCGTTTGAAGATATCTTGCCATCCTCAGATACAACAAATAAAAGAAAATTTGGTGCTGATCTCTGCCAAGCACGCTATCTGTCAGACTTACAGGACATAAAAGCTATCCTAAGTACACTGACCTAGATAGCACTAAGAAGACTTAAGCAGCGTACAGGCAATACTCACTGTCAGAGCAAGGAAAGCGAAACAAGGATTGTCTAATCAAACTGAAAGCAACAACTCACTACCACAGCCTGAATCCCGAAATGCTGCCTACTGTATATGCACATCTCATGTTATTGGAAGATGCAAAGCTCCTTTGTGTTTTGTTTCTTTTTTTTTTTTTTTTTTCCCTCAGAGGCTTTTCTTAGCTACGGTCGCACAATGGCATTCTGACATCATGGAGGTCAATGCAGATACCAAAGTGCTGCCGTCTCTGAGGAGGAAAAAAAAAATAATTTGGAAACGTAAAACCCGCCGAAATAATAATAATAATTAAAAATTTCCCATCGCCTACTTAACGGCTCTGTGTTACCTTCTGAGATTAATGGCTGCTGCATACGTTAAATTGGTATCACCCTCTGCAGAGGCTGCGGGAGCAATTGTGGGAATCAGATTTTTGTAAGTGTCAAAAAAAGGCTTATTTCCTGGAAAACTTAAAAACACGATAAAATATTTTGCACGTGTAATGAAAGATAGGCAAAGAGAAAAAGCATTAAAACCAGCTGATCTGATTTTTTTTTTTTTAAAACGCCTCATTAGCAAAAACGGTTCTGTTGTCATTGTCACTGCGTCTCCAAAGGGAGAACGAGAGAACCATGCTGCAATTTACTATAAACTGAATTACTTTCCCAGAAGGCTAAACCATCAGGTGAGGTAAAAACAGACCATAAGATCTACCTGTTCAGAGAGCAGAATCCCCCCAGTATGGCAGTGACTTCTCTCAGCTCCCTCTCCCTCCACCTGCCAATACCGCAGGCTGATACCCAGCACAAGAGCAGAACTGCGAAGATTAACGTGTTGGCTCTGAAAATGTTTCACTGAGAGAATTCTTTAGGTAAACCATATTTACCATACGTACAAGAGAACATAAATGGTTTCTGGCCAAGTGTGGAAATAAACAGCTCCTCCTTGGGAGGCCAGATTTGCCCGGAGAAGCGCTGTCTTTCGTTCCACCTGCCAACATGGCTGAGAAAGAAAGCAGCCAAATTTTCATGCATGTATTCATTCTTTCCCTAGGAACCTGTGTACCTTTTGATTTACTTTTTTTTCCTCTAAAAGAGCACCGCTTTTTACAAGTGAAGGCTAATAACAAATATTGTGTTAAATCAGAAAATGGTGCACGGCAAAACCTGGGCTGCTGCACGTACGTATTCTTTTCTTGTAAAAATCAGACAAGCTGATTTTGCTTCCCCCCACGCACACTTCTTTCCTTTTTAATGATTAAGTAGGTATCTGTTCAATTTAGAGGCTTTGCTTCGGGAAGTTATTTGGCATTTTGTTCTCTTTCATTTTAAAGGCTGGGAATGAGATGATCCTAACAGTCAGTGCTTTAAAATATTCAGAATCCCCTTCCATAAATAGCACATCTGTCACAGAAAGGGAACCCAGCCAACAGAAAGGCAGATCAGACCAGCAAAAACAACTGCTATTGCAATGCATGATTACAAACTAAGGTAGGATTTTTAGCAAGCCTTTATTTGTATTTTTGTTTGTTTTGAGCTTTTTTTACATTAGGAGCTGTCTGATTATATCCATGCCACCATATATCAGCTTTAAATTAAGAGTATTAAATATGGCTTCATTTTGAGGTTTATTTCGTGTTCATCTCTTAGTCAAATGTGCACTGTCACATTAGTCATGCCCTGTTTAAAACCACGGTGAAAGCTCCTATAGATTTCCAGAAGGGAAGATTTGGGCTGTATTAGCAGTTTGTTAAAGTATGATATTATTATTATTTCAGAAGCCAGTGATAGCTTTGTCAGTGATTTTCAGAGGACTGATTTCAGGGGAGTCTCTCCACAAAGATGCTCCTGCATTCCTGAGGTCAGCATTCTCAGTCACCCTGACGAGCACTGCTCTGGGACAGACACAGCAAGGTGTTTTGGGCTGGGTGATTTAGGAAACATTAAAAGCCTGCTGGCAGTGGACACAGCAGAGGAACAAACACTTCACATTGAACAGGGGAGTGAGTCTGTTGAAATCTTTAGGCATAATTCTTGCTTTTAGATCCTTCTACAGCTTCACAACACGTGCCACGGGAAATAAATTCAAAAAGTTGCATTTGTAAGTTGCACAAATTAGGCCCAATTTTTCAAGGTAGAGATATATTCATATTTTATGTAATTTCTCACTCAGCAACCTGGATTGAAGCTCTAACGTGATTTGTGCCAAAACTGTTACAGTCCCAAGGCACTGGCTTTCTTGAGTCCTGACTTCAGAATTCCCTGTCTCTGCTGGGCCAGGAGTGTCTCTGCCCCTGCTGTGAGCTTGTGTCAGTTCTTTATTCAATCAGCTTAAAGCCAGGCTATTTTCAAGTGTCCTCACTGGATCTCACAGGCCATTTGTGCTGCAGCCTTTCCCACTTTCAAGCATCCTGCTTGTAAACATGCTTTATTTATCATCACTCAAGAGCAACAACATCTTATCTCTCCTCACATACCATAGCTTATCCAAACTGGGGAGGAGTGAAGGCTTTCCAGCATCACTTGATACTGCAGCATCCTCCTTGTGGTGCATGGTTTCTTAGAGGGAAAGTCCTAGTCCTCCACATCAATCATTTGGCTACAGGAGATGGGGGGTGGAAAGAAAGACTCACATAAAGTCCCTTAAACCTCTACTGGTTTTTGTCTCAAAGTATTGCCACACCTTGTCTTCCTGAGGAGGAAATACAAAGGGGGGTCAGGCTGGCTGGGAGCTCTGCCAAGCACCAACCTTGTAGCAGTGAATATCTGGATGAAGATCAGGAGGCTTTGAGGAAAAAAAAGTGACAAACACAGTTTTATACAGACCAGCTCACTTCTGTCTTTGTTCAACACATGTCTGGAGCAAGGGAATGATCTGTCCCTCTAGCTATAGGGTGTGAGAGATGTGCTTAGCAGTAATGAACATGCTTAATAAATGAATGAACAAACAGACAGACACTTGGGTTTGGTCAAACTTGGGAATCCAGGGTGGGTGTTTCTAAAAGGCACACCAGAACCAGCTCCAGCCTGTCAGCAAACCTGCTCTTGGAACGACTTTTTCAGCCTCTGAACTTTGCTGCAATCAATTCTATTTGTCTCTGTGTTCTGCTACTGCCATTGCAAAAAACCACATTGTTGATGAATACTCAGTTTGAAATGGAGAGTTATTTTGGAAAAGAGAGAACCCACAGCCTTTATCATGAACTAAAATTCTCTGCCCTAACACATTCAGGAAGGCATCCATATATCCAGGCATTCAGCCTACTCATTGACTTCCTGCTCAAATGCCTCCTGCCCAAAATCCTACTGCTACATCCTACATCATTTAGGAGCTAAAAGTACTAAAGCTCCATTTTGGGCTGCAGAAAATAAGGGGAGGGAAGTGAAAAAAAGGACTCCTGATAGAACCCCCACCATTTGCCTTTCTAGAGCCAAAGTAAAGCACATTTGTACCTGACCCAGCCAGCATGCCCTGGATTTCCATCTGTGTACACAGACTGACTCAGCTGAGTGCTGACAGTTTTCCCAGACTTCCCCACCATTCCTTCTGTGTCTCTGTAGGACTGCACAAAGGCTTCCATTATTTGCCTGGACAGAAAACAATTGCTGTTAGTTATCCCTGGAGTGATTTACACACCTTCGTTTTTAATTGTCACACTCCCATAAACAGGCCACCAAAAATAGTGTGTAAACTGTCTGAGAGGCAAGTTTAGACTCCTGCTGTTCCTGGGAGATGGGGATGTTTGTCAGCACTGCTGAATGAAAAGCAGAGCAGCGTTTAAAGGCAATTCCTTTTATAAAAGGCAGAATAAAATACAGAAACTCTACAAAAACAGCAAGTATCTGAATATTCTGAAATGTATTCTGAGATACTCCATTGTATTGATGTGTTGTGAACGTGCATTATGGAAAAGCCTCGACTTCAGGATCACAGACAAGCCACGTACTAAGATATATTTTGTATATTTTTTTGGTGAAATGCTTCTAACAGCCACTTACAGTCTAGTACCCTATGCTGTAAAATCTGTAAGGATTAGAACACCTGGGATTCACTGTAAAAAATAGCAAAGAGAATTTCTGTAAAAACTGTAACACCATCCATAGAATCTGAAGAAAGTAATCCCTTTCTAGCTGTTTGTGCTCACCTTTACAGGCTGTATTTTTGTATTTCCTCTGTAACATGACACTCGAGGTAGTTAGCAATAATAAGTGGTTTTGCCTTGCTTTTTCTCTGAATAGGGCTTTAATTACTGATAAGTGTAGACTCTCCATCTAATTCCACTTCCTAAGGCCCTATTTGCTTTCTATACTGCTGCCAGGTATTGTGACAAAGGTTTCAAATTGCTGTCTCTTATCACTCCAGGCTAATTCACATGATTAGTGATTTTAGGTTTTATCAATTTTCCTTTGTTCTTATCAGTTTTATTTTTTCTCTGTTAAATGACACAACTTGCTCGATGCCTATACCTGCACTTTTCCTGTGCTTGCCTTGTGTTGATCAGCACATCCACGTTCATATTCATCTATTTCTTCTCTTCCAGTTTTGTGGGGCAAACTTTTCTTTTAGAGAGCAGCGGACTCGAAGATTTGATATGGAAAGAAGCTTCACTGAGTCCCATAAAATCCTGTAGAGGTATTACAGACATTTAAGCTGAATCATTCTTAGTAATACCAGGGAGTGGACAAGAAGGGCAATTAAGAATTAGGTTAGAAAAAAGCGGGTTGGAAAAAAAAAGTTGTTTTTCAAAGTAGTCAACACAAAATCTATTCAGCCATTTTACATTTTCAAATCAAAAATTTCCTTTTATAAACACATGATTAAAGTTAATTCTGAAACATATGACTTTTAGAAGCTGTGAACATGATCTCTCTCAATTATTGCCTTTTTTTTTCCCCCATAAAGCTTTAATTGGGGCTGTCCAGCTATTTTGAAGAACAGGCAGGATGAGAATAACACACATTTCTCATCATAAAAAATAGTAAGAAATCAATTTTGAATAGTACAAGTACCACAACAAGCAGGGCTAAGAAGCTGAAGTATGTCAGCAGAAGAGAAAATGTTTTGAGAGTCCCAAGAAAACTGTTTAGCATTTGATAAAACAAAATGTCACATAACAGGACAGAGGAATCTCACTTTCTAAAACCCGTGTGTGTAGATGACTGTCTCACAGCTCCAAACAGCCTAACCAAAGTAGAACCAATGCAACCAAAAATCCAGTTCAGATTTACACACTCAAGCTCAGCTGTTCGTGGTGCTGTTAAATTTGGGCTGTTCTTTGAGGGCTGTAGATCTGCTCAGACCATTGCCCCCAACAATGTGGGCTGTAGATCTGCTCAAACCATTGCCCCCAACAATGTGGGCTGTAGATCTGCTCAGACCATTGCCCCCAACAATGTGGGCTGTAGATCTGCTCAAACCATTGCCCCCAACAAGTCCAGTTGTGGAGCTCGTTCCTTCATTTTTCCATCTGCTCCTGACAAGTGGGAGAGGAGTTCTGAGCCTTCCCATCTGTCATCCTGGTATGTGCAGCCAAAACCCAAGAGCATCAGCTCTGAGCCCCAGACTGAGATTTGTGTCCTGCCAGTCCCTCACCCTGCCATCATTTCCACTGCTGGGACTGTTTCTCTTCCCCACCACAGGTACCTCATTTTAAGGAAGTTGCACAAATCACAGCTCTCTGCAGTCTGAACTGGTTCAGCTGGAGCTGAGGGCAGTGTGAGTGAGGCCCTGTTTAAAAGGCTTTCAGTCCTAAATCACTTACAACATGACATCATTTCTATCTGCACAAATTCCACGGCTCTTCCGTGTTCCAAAACTGTTCTGATGGTTTGAATGAATCAGGGAGATAAAGGGACACACGAACAGAAAGTTGTAGCCCATTAAGTCCTTGGGATTTCAATGAAATTTAGGAGCTGGTGAGCATTGGTAGTGCTTTGTTGGGAGTGCAGCAGTACAAAAGGCTCTATTAACAATAATAATACACTTTTACAGCGTGTTTTATCCAACAGTCTCAGAGATCATTACAAACATTAATTGAGCCTAACTATAGCCTGCAATGAATTAGCATTATTATGCTAATTTTATGGATGGAAAGAGAAAAAGGCAGAGAGGTTAAATGATTCACTCAGGAACCCAGAACCACGTGCACAAGTGGGTTATCCCAACCAAGAACTGCTGACAGACAAATGCAAGTGAGATGTCAGACACAAACATTCTAAAAGGCTTCCAAAACCATGACATAATTGCTCTGAGGAAGTGCTCACCAGCAAGGAAACAGTGTTGCTGTGGGCTTACAGCAGGTGAACTTCTTTCATTTATTCATTCTTTCATTTTGAAATTCTCTCTGGACCTTTGCAAGACCATTCATAAGCACAGAGAATTTCTTCCCAGTTATGTTGGTTTACTCAGATGCACACCTAAAAGTGGGAGGATATTTTAAATAACGGCCATGAGGCTTGAATCAGTCATCAATTACGACTTCCAAGAAGAGGACATCATGACTGCATCTGCTTTTCTTTAAAGCATCAAACTGGATACAGAAAAGAGGACAAAACAGTTAAAATAATAAGTTTTCTCTCCAAGTACCATTCCAGTCTCCTTCAATATTTTCAGCTCTTAAAAAAACAAACAAACAAACCAAACATTTAAAAGCCGTTTTGCACTCCTTTCCTTATTGAATATCCTGGAAAACACTTAATCTGGCACTCATTAATCTTAGTCTGATTTGTATGGCTCACAACAAGAGGTGCATCTTTACCAAGCATCAGGAACCCTATTCCAGACAAAAATAATCTTTAGTCTTTCTTCCACCCTTTGTACCATTCACCACTTGCTCCTTGCTTACACTGACTCTTTCATGTGCCTTCTTGGTTTTACTACCCTTTAGGCTGCTTTTGCAATCATTCCTAATATGCCCATGATATTTGGTAAATTCTGGAACTTCGTAAGTTTCTGGAATACCACGATCTTTATGCAAATGTATCTTGTTAGTCCCAAAACAAATACTTTTAATTAAGTCCTCAGTAATGGCAAAAGAAAGCAAACGTTCTCTTATGAATATCCAACAATGAGTAACAAGTAATTAGTGAAATGTATTTTTCCTTTACAACATACTGAACAAATTCTTGATTATTTCCATTTTCTCCATTAATCTTCTTAAAGGTTTCTTACCTGCTGATGTTGAAGATGCCTTTTATTTGCTGGGCAGTTCTGGCTTTATCAGTTTCTATGAAAACTTTCCCTTCTTCCTCATTAAATAAAAGTTAAATTAGCATAACATAAGAGCTGGACACTACAGACATAAGCAAACCCAGACTAATTAACTGCAGTGCAAGCTTATTCTCTATTCCCAGCTAACCCCCCGTTTTCCCTGTTAGCAACATGGGCAACAGTGAGAGCTTTCTTATGGAGATTTCACTCAGTGCCTTCAGAATTTCCTCAGTTAACATTTCTGACCACTGCTGGTTCAGGTGTAACAGTCATGATGTTACTTCCATGCTGGTTCTGACAGAAGAGGACATTTGGAAAGAACAATCAAAATGCTGGGCAGTAGAAAACCCCCAAAAACCTGATCAGTATTAAACAAGCTCATCTTCTAACAACTGAGTGGGCAGAGCCAGGCACAGCACACTTTGGTTTTGACTCCTCGTTCACTGTGAACTGAAAGTAAACCCCGTGACCAGCACCTTTGGGTCTGGATAAATATTTTTGCTGCTGTGTTTAAGAAAGGCCTGAACAACCACAGCTCCATCTGCACTGCCAGTGGCAGGATGTAACTGCAGCAGCACCTTCCTGCCTGAGCTGCTTTGGGCAGTGACACAAAGGAAGACACATCATCATTGCTCACCTCAGCCTAGGCCAGTCCCAGGAATTCCCAAGATCCCAGACAGACCCCTCACCTCACTGATCTTCCAGACTTGCACAAACCCTTGAGGCTGAAGCTGTGTCAGCCACTCTTCTCAACACAACTTGCTTGTTCCCTCCTCAGGTACAGGGGTCAATCAGTTCTTCCAAGAATTAACTGCCTGACTTTTCTTTGTTCTGGTTCACTGCCTTGCTGCACAAACACTTGTGCTGGCACAAGGATGAGGGATTGGCACAAATCCCCATGGTGTGGCTCCCTCTTTTGGGAGGCAGCTCCTGGAAGAACTAACACCACCCTCACTGCTCCTGCTCTCTCTTATCACAGTTTGGTAATTAGTTTAAACTGGTAGAAATAGGCACAGCTGAACTTAAGCAGAGCCTCTGGGCCCATGGGTGGGGTGTGGGGGAGGCAAATAAAGTTTTATTAGTGCCATCAGGGCATTGACAGTCCTACCCTTTCTTCTTTCTGGTGTCCTGTTCCTCCCACCCTCCCTCAGCCTTAGTGCTGGGAGGCTGCATGAGGAGTCACACCAGCCAAGTGCAAAAAGTAACTGTCTTTTGGTAAGGTTATTTCTGGTTGTCTGGGTGAGCTTATTCATCTCCCCACACCGCTGTATGAACACGAGAACTGGGGCTGTGAGGCCAGCTGGAACAGGTGGCTCGGGGTGGACAATCAGTAGATGGTGGCAGATGTGGCAGTGAGGGCCAAGTGGTGTCTGTGCCACTTGTGAAACCGCACTCAGAGTCTCTGGAATGGTACAGATATGGAATTTCACTCTGCAATTACCTCCTAATTTAAGAGCAGGTGTGTTAGTGTAAGTGTCACCGCTCACAAACATCATTATAGAATGGGTTCTGTAAGGTAATTTTTTAATTTATGTAGCTCTACTGATGATCTACATGCAGCTGGACTAGATGGTCGTTGTGGGTCCCTCCCAACTAAAATACTCTATTCTACACACACAGCTGTGGGTGTTCTTGTATTTGCCTAAAAGTGCTCACTGTCTCCACGAGCAGTCTGGAGAAGAAACATTAAAATAGAGGAGAACCAGTCACAAGGAAGAAGAAAGGCAAAAGGAAACAATGTTTTTTGGTTTTGTTTTTTTTTTTTTTTTTTAAATCAGAGCTTGTTTTTTCTTTCCACCCTCCCTGTAATAACCCAGCAATGGAATGCAAATTAACATTCATGGGTTTTTTAAACAATAGCCTTTGTGTTCTGAACCACACTGACAAAGCAGAACAATCCAAGCAAAACACGATCACAAAGTCTTTTGCCAGCAATGTGCTAGCCAGTTTTGTTGCAGACATCTAAAGCTGCGAGGGAATCTGTTTTGGAAAGTAATAAAATAAGTGTAGCTCCTTTTTGCTCAGCTGAACATCTATTTAATTTTTTTCTCAAGCTGAATTTCAAACTCTTACATCACTGCAAATTCCATTAAGTCAGCATGGTGTCCTAGGCTCTAGGCCCAGGAAGCCAGGCTGAACATAGACCGGTAAAACCAGAACTCAATTTCCAGGATTTTTGTTAAAAATGAAGCAAAAACCAACCTGCTCCGTTGTCAGAGACCTGACTACTGACTGTGCTTGCCAATACAGAGAACAGGATGTATCAACAAAACCCACTGCCTTTTTTTTTGGTTTGAAGACACCGAGAGAGAATACTTGTGATGTACAGGATGCCAGCTTTACTTCCAAGGGGAAACACCAAAAGTTAAAAATACCTGTAAAAGCATGCTTTCTCCTGAGAAATCCAAAATTTGAAAAACTAATTCCAGGATTGCAGTTACTGCTGGCAGATGTCTGCTCCTGTGGAAAAGAACTTACCTGCTGCTCTGTTAAACTGCTGTGTAGCCTCTATTTAGACCAAATCACTGATTCCAATCCAAATGTGGAAAATAGAGAGATTGTCCCAGAGAGGAGGACAGAAAAATACCAGTAGGATGTCAGATACATCACAGTCCACTGTGGTCCAGGAGAGCTCAAAGTGCCTCCCTTAGGACCATTGTTCATAGGATATCAGGTGAGTTGTGCTTTACTCATAGTAATTTTCCAGCCTGGCTGCAATCAGGGTCAGCAGTTTCCTTTGAAAGCTTGATAACAAAAATGTTGTTCCACTCAAGCTGTTATTTAAGCAAGAAAAGTTAAGTTTCCAAGGCTGCTCATTACAAACCAGGAGCTTGTTAGCCATCATAAGTTCCTGGGAAGCTCAAGAGGACCTTAGTCCAGGGGCTGTTCATCAAGCATTTCTGAGATCAGAGGGTGGCCCAAGAGGGGGGGAGGATGCACTGCCACACAAGGCAAGCTTGGAGATGTGCTCCAAGGTGTGTCTGTCCACATCCTCTGAAATGATAACCATCAGCAGCTGGCAGCACTCTGAAATCCTCTGTGTAAATCAGAGAAGGTATCCTCTGCATTAACACTGGGGAGTATGTGAATATCAGAACCAGCAGTAGGAATCACGAGCCAGTGAGGGGTAAAGGATCACCACAAGGGTGATCTCTCTTCTCCACAGCACGTGGTTCTCAGCCATCTCTAGGCTGTGGTTACTCACTGTGGGTAAGCAGGTTGGCTGCTGCTGCTGCTGCAAAAGGGATCAGTGCAGCTGGACAAGGGCAGAGGAAGAGCAGGGACAAAACAGCATATTGTGCATTATGCATTTAGAGCATGAAAACACAGTAAAGCAAAAGCAGCAATTTTAGAACTCTCACAAGGGATAAAGGGGAAAAAGTCAGAAATTATTAACATGAGTTCTTGCCTACTTGGCAAGGATTCCACTGGCATTGCCTCTTAATTTCAAAAGGAGGAGCTCTATTGGAAAAAAAGGATTTGATGATTCTGGAATGTTCAGCATCTTGTTAAATATACCACGCTGAGTGTATTTGTTTGAAAAGGTCTGTGGTTGCCTTAGCCTGTGATCTTTAATCACCTTCCTATGATTAAACTGCATCAAATCTGGTATTATCTAAACGTTTATCAACTGGAATTTAACTGCAAACTCTGCCTTTCAAAGGAACCGACATTAGCCTGGTTATAACAGCTACAATAAATCTACATTAATGATCTACTCCCAGGGCTGGAACCCCAAAGAAGCCACAGAAAGGGAAAACTGAGAACTGCTTCCTGGTATACAGGACCTAAGACTCTGCCAGGGGAAGAAGTGCCTGTGAACAAGACACTCAGAAGAGAGACACCCTCCATCACTCAACTTGTGTTACCAAAATTCTGTAGAGATGACAGTTTCCACCAGTGTTCAGGTTTCAGTTTGCAGTTATTCTAAATCTGGGCCTGTACTTGCAGTGCAGTTAAGTGATACTCAGACCAATTCATGCTTGTTACTCCAGCCTTCACACGACAGCACTTTTTTCCATCTGTCAGCTCGGACTTTCCCCACCTCCCTGTAGCAGGACTCTGCTCATTTTCTCTCTGCTCCCCTGCTTCAACACTGTGCATAGCAGGGTGAAATTTGAAAAGCAGCAGGATTTCAATTACAACGGGAAAAAAAAATATTAATTAAAAGCCACATATTCGTTGTTTTATTTTCTAATCTGTTAATGAATGTTTAGCTTCCATCGCTAATATGGACCCTATGGCATCATATAGTTTGTTCTCATATTTTTACACAGCATTCAGTGATGCTGAAATGTGTCCATCTCTCCACAGCCTGTGTTCAGTAGGTGTCAATGCACTCCTCAGAGTTCCACTGGCAAAGTGGAGCTCGTAATCAGCTGGCTTTGGTATTTTTGGTCCCTGTGCAAACTGTGCTATACTTGTGACAGCATTAATCTAAAATAAAGGCCAAGCTGCAAACAGCTTATCTGCTGCCTGATCACACAACAGGCTGGCAAGTGGTGGTTGGGCTCCTACTTCCTCCTTGTTCTTGTACTTCAGTGGGGGATCTCACTGGCTCATCAAAACTCACTGCCAAACAAGCAGCCTTTTTCTCCTCCTTTTGCATCTGCAAAAGTAAGACCACATACACAGGGCCACCACTTCCAAATTTAAATGCCACAAGTTAAGCATGTGGATATGTAGTGGTTGATACAGGAATGCAGCAGTTACTGAAACTTTATACTGAAGTACAGTGCAACTTTTTTTCCCCTCATCACAGCATCACAGGGACAGGATTTGGGATCCTGTTACTAGGAAGAGTATTAGCATTTATGTGAAAATAATTTTAAGCTTCAGAGATATATATCAACACATGCTTTACCCTGGAAGGTTAAAAGTCAAGTGAACACCAGACTCACTTCCCTTTTATAATAATTTAACCACTTACTGTTCATTCATTTTATGAATGGGTCTCTTGGGGTTGACAATGCTGGAAAAATTTTCAACAAAAAGGGAGCCTGGTTTTTCAGATTTCTCTGTCTAGGTAGCTTGTCTAAAAATAAAACCTCAAAGATTTAATTAGCTTTACCTTGCTCCAAAAGGCATCCTCTAGACTTTCCAGGGCATACAGTGAATGTGGGGAAGCAAGAGGTAAAACAATACTCATGTCCTTCCCTGAAGTGCATCACTTCCAGAGGTCCTAAAAGAGCAATGTATCAGCATTGTTAGGTCAAGAACTCATTGCTTTAAATAAATAAACAAAATGATTTTGTGTTCCTATTTTTTGACGTATTTCAGAATTCAACTGTAAAAGGGGAAAAAAAATCACCAAAAAAAAAAAAAAAAGGTAGCTCGCTAAAGTCTTAATAAAACTTAATTGCTCTAAATGTAATGAGTAAGGACAACATAGTGTGCCTATTTTCAGATATTAAAAGCAGTTCCGAAATTTGGTTCTGCAGGTTGGTTTTGCATTTGGAAAGGCTGTCACTGGAACTTACTCTACTGCTGTTATTTTCCTATCTAGCAATAGTTACCTTCAGGTGGATTCCATCATATTCTCTATAATCATCATTTTTACTACAGCCCAGTGAATGAAAGGAGGTTTTCATTTCTTTTGGAATAAATCCTGCTTTCGATCTCCTCTGGCAAACCTGCAGCGTTCCCAGATGGCAGCTCATACTTTGTCTCTGCCAGATCTTGTTTCATAGTAAGATTCATAGTGGGGTCATAATAATAAGGATCTGAAAATTGTTAAAGGAGTCCAACAGTACAACTTCCTTTAAGTTCCAGCCAGCATCATAAAAACCCTTTGGGCAGGACAGCCAAGGCTTTCTGCTTTATTTTACAGTGCTGGCGGTCATCATTTTTAGAAGGTGGAAGAGTTAGAGTTTGACATGCAGGATCAGTCACTCAATAAACTAAACAGTGTCGATAGAGTTTGCCATGTGGTGAGTAAGTGCCTGCTGAAAAACTGGGTTTGCAGCTCTTTGTTTCTCTGATCATAAACCACAGGTTTAAAACATAGTGCAAAGAAGAAAAGAAGAAAAGCTGTAAACCAGTGTTTTCAGGGTGTCTTCCAACAGCCTGTTATCAGAAGTAGCAGAAGATGCAAATTCGGTTGCAGTCCGTGAATAATAATAGTTTTCCTAGCCTTTTTATTTGACTAATTTAAATGGCCATCATGTTTTTCTTCTCTGCAGAAGAGGCAGTAGCTAATTACAGTGATGATTATAAGAACTACAATTAAAACAATTCCAGCTGTTCTGACAAAAGTGGCTCCAGGCAAGGTTGGCCACGAGGTTCTATTTTGAATGTATCTTGAAGTCAGTCTTTTATAATAGCTTTGGGTTTAGTTGTAATCCAAGCCCAGATGATGACTTGGTGTTCCACTGGGTGCACCGGTGGTAAATACTGCAATGACCAGCATATACAGCAAGGTACTGGTGAAATGCCATCAAAGTTAAAGTTCTTCTGCCTCTTGCTCCTCGTACTCCAAAGATTACCCAGATCACTCCACTGTCAGCCATAGGCTCACTACTGACAAGCAGGTTTCCAGGCTGCTTCTGAGAGTGCAGCTGTAAATTAAGCACTTTATTAGCAATTGTTAGCCATAGGATTTATGTATTGCAGACTAGGCATTTTAAAAGGAGAGTGTTAACCACAGAACTCCTGTGTTTTAGTAAGGTTGGAAGTTCTCAAGGGCAAGTTTATAATTTCTTGTGAAGATTCCTTACAGGCAAGAATTTTGATAACATGGAAACCGTTGCTTGCACCTGTGGGGAGACTGATAAAAGAGAGAAAGAAGACAAAACAGCTGAGACAAGAGTGGATTTAGGCCTTGAACCAGGGCCAGAAGGCAGGAAACTGCACCAGAACCAAGGAGTCAAGAGAAGCACAAGCAATTCGAGAGGGGCGTAGCGTGGGGGAGAGTGGGGTGGGACAGATGAGGTAATCCTTGAATCTGGAGTTAGAAAGTGGGATAAATTTATGAAACCCGTGTGATTCGGGGTGCATCCTTTGGGATTTTTTTCCAAAGCACCTGGAGCTGCAATAAAGGTGTGTGCTTTTTGGCTTTCTGTACCCAAAACGAGTCGAGGGAGTTCATTCTCTGACTTTTTGGCATCAAGGGCACAGTGGCCTCATTCTTTTTACAGCTCACACCAGCCTGTGCTTGGTTTTGAGGGAACAATGAGCCATAACACAGGCCCTGCATGTAGTTTCTGACTTGACAAAGTGGCATAGCAAGATTTTCCATAATTCACCTGCAGTTATCTTCTTCAAGAATCCTTCTGAACACAGACAGACACGTTATGGGGCAGAGTCAGTGTCTCCTTCCTGACCCTGCACAGCTCAAAAAGTGACACACAGCCTCCACAGACACGTGGCCTGTGGGCACTTGGAGAAGAGAGAAGCATTTAAAACATTAACACACGCTGCAAAAAGTCTGGGGGAAAACACAGAGTGTGGGAAGTTTATTTTGGTGATTGTATCAGGTCAGACATGGCATATGTACCAGCTTCTCCCAAAGAAGAGAAACACTGAGGCTGTTCTTTTATTGAAGCCAAGGGGAAGGCAGTGGCCAGTGACTGCAGCTTCCCTCCCAGGGGGCTGAGTCACTGCTTCCTGTCACCCTGTTAGCACTGAGGCATCACTTCAGTCCCAGCTCCAGAGCTTCAAACTGCTCCACACAGCACAGCTGCTGCTTTGACTGCAGCTTCAGTTCAGCACTGGCAATGCTGGTGGCTGGAGCTATTTCTAAAAGGCACTGCGCTGTCACAAATCAGCCTCCTGGTCTAATCTGTTTAGCAAATGGCACATTCAGCTCCTTCATCCATAAATATATATATGTGTGTGTGTATATATATGTATTTATATATTTATATATATATGTATACAGCAGGCACTCAACCTTCCATTTGTTGTGTAGAACAATGAACTCGTTGCAAGTATGCACTAAATAAGCAGAAAACTGCTCTTGTTTTTGTTAGGTTACTCAGAATACACGTGGTAGAATTAAACCACTGACCCCTGTGGTTGTCAGGAGCCCTAGAAAGTCAGCTTTCTATGTGCATAAATAAGGAATGCTGAGCTTAGTCATTCATCTATCAGTTGGTCATTTCCTATGGATGGGCAAAAGAAAACAGTGGTTAAAGGGTCTTCTCTGCAGTTCAGATCTGTGTGCTGGTTTAGATACCTTGCAGGCATGGGGCCTGTTTACCCACAACACACAGAAATCTTCATCTCCCAGATTTTCCAGTATTGCAAACGCTTAAAGAATGTTAACACTGATAGGAAATGAAATCTGTCTGTGCATCAGCATTGTTTATACATAAAGTTAAAGCTTCATTTTAAAAGCACCACAGATGTCATTTGGAGTTTTTAATTAGACTATCTATAAAAGTAAAACTCTTTCATTTTGGGACTTATGCAAAATAACAAAGTAGGCCTGAGATGGAAGTGTGGGCATTGATGCTGAATGCTTTCCAGCTTGTGTTGCAGTTTTATTCACACTCATGAAAAGGAATGTTTTTAGCTATAGATAAAGTGTTTAGAAGACAGGACACATTCAAAAGTATTTTGGTTCTGTACCAATGATCTATTTTCAAATTTAAGGAACATCATTTGGAGAAGGTTCACAATACAGATGGAGTATAGGAATTTGGTGAACTTAAATTATGAGAATGATGAACTAAATAAAAGTCAGAAGTAGGAAAATTGTGTAAGTTTGAACTTACTGAGGCAATATTTAAAGGCATATATGACTCAAATCTTAGGGAGCAGACTGACTGAAGAATATTAAGAGTAATTTTCAAATATATCTTGCAGAGTTTAAGCATAAAAGTGTCTCTCTCAGAAATAGTTTTTCTTTCTTCTGAGATAAACAATCTGGGGCATTCCCACTCTTTTGATGTTTAGGCTGCTGGGTGTAGTTTCATTCTTTGAGTGTAACACAAACTGCAGTCTTAAATTCATCCCTTTATTGAGAGGAATTTTATGTAGGGAATATCCAGACTTCTAGTTGGAAAACATGAACTCAAAAAAAAGATATCCATTTCAACAGTACACTCATGCCTACCAGCACCTGATAATTTAAGGATAATAACTTGACTGTATATTCTAAAAAGTTAACCTACCTTGTATTTTGTCTCTGTTGAACCTGGAGTAGTTCATGCATCTGTTTCCTTCTCTGTGTTGCTAAAATACTGCTCCTTGTAAAAGAAGAAGCAAAAGAAGCAAGAGAAATTAAAGAGAAGCTAAAAGAGAAAAGTCACTTTAAAACCAAAATGTCTACGATGCCATTACTTATTTAGAATGTGAGTCCTTCTTCAGGCATTTACAATTTTTTTATGCCACCAGACTCAAAAAAGTAATAGCAAGAGATACAAATATTGTAATAAATAACCTCATAGCTATTGTAGATTTAATGTGGCCTAAAATTGTAGAGAAACAAAGTAACAAAACTCAGATCCTCTTACTTATAATGTAATTCTCCTAATTAATTAGTTGTGTTAAGGAGAATACCTTTTAATAGCCTAAGACATATTGTGTGCAATTTGGCTGCTCTGATTCACAGAAAAGGGAACATACACCATCAATGTTTTTTTTCATTGTTATTTGGAGAGGACAATCGATCACTCTGTCAATATTCTTCGGGTTCCCAATACGTTTTTTAGCATTCCCCTCTAAAAACCTCATAAAAATCTTTCTTCCACCAGCTAGAATAGTAAAAAAGAAAAAAAAAAAAAGAGCTTTTTATATCTTTCTTATGCCGTGAATTATATAAACTATTTAATTGCATGTAGTTCACCTCACCTGTCCCTTCAGCCAACTTAAACAGCACAAAGATAAGACTTCAAAGCTGTTTCAAACTTTTCTAAGGAATGTCTAAAAAGATTTTAGAAATAAATCCTCTTTCCTAGTGGAATATTAAAAATAATATGAGAAGGAATAGGGAATAGAACAGCCCATGGTAAATAGATTAACTGATTCTTAACAAGGTCTATGCTCAGTAAGGTAAGTTCAGCTAAGCAAGATGAAAGGGGTGATTGAGCTCTACATCATTCTCACTGCTTATGACTCAGTTCAGCACCTGAGACTGAATTACTGGTGTTTTTATGGAGTCCTGTGGCCTTCCATTTGTCCAGGGAGGTTCAAGAGAGGTTCAGTGGCAGCTGCAGGCAGGGGTGTCTGCACCAGGAACGACAAGGGCACTGGGTAAAGCCTGGCTACCATCTTCTCTGACTTGTCCTTGAGAGCTCCTCCTTTGCTGTGACCACCACAGACCTGCAGGCAGAGTTTCAGAATTTCCCCTGGCTGCTTCTTCATGCTGAGGATCTGACCCACATGACTACAACAACAACAGCTTTGGGCTTTTTTTTTTTTTCTTTTTTAATATAATTGTACGGAATTGGGGTAATAAAATATTCTGGTGGATGGAACAGATAGAACGTGTCTGAGAAGCCATATTATTGCTATCTCTGAGAAAAAAACCCCCATGGACAGTGCCAGCAGAGAGGATGGGGGCCCTGCATGTGTCAGGTGATTGTCCAACCGTAGACTCTCGGGGTACCAGCACTACACACCGGGCTCTCTGCGTGGCAAAGGCTGCAAAACCGGCAAGGAGAGTTGCAGCAACACACAGCCATCTTCCAGCTAACACCCTGCAAACATCAGCTTCCAAATGGTGCGTGAGCCACGAGAGCGACATGAGCAGGTGACAGGAGTACGTGCTGAGGGATTGAGTGGGGCTCTGCAGAGCACAGCACGTTTGGGGTGCGCTGTAATTGGGGTTTGGTGGGTGCGCAGCACAATCAGGAAGTGCAATTTGCACCTCCTTGCACCAGAAACGGAATGAGTCAGATCCTTAAAGCCTCAAATTTAGCTGTGCTTCTGCCTCCTCATTGTTCTGACTAATACAATGATTTCATGCCCGGCTCAGTATGGTCTCTAGGTTAGAGCACAGCCCGGCTCGTGCTGCCCTCAGAGCCCCAAGACTCCCCCAGATTTCAGCCGAGCAGCTGCAGGCCACCCCAGCTCACTGCAGGCAAAACTGTTAGCTGCACTAAGAAAGATGTAAATCAAATTACATTTATCGGTGCAACACACTGCACTGCTATCAAAGCGTCACAAGTCATTAGCATCTCGATTTTCAGGTGTCGAATTTGAAACATCTTAAATAGGCCAGGAGTTCAGAAGGAACAAAGCAGATGGACATAAGACTTCTAAAATATTTAAAAAATAGTAACTCATCATACCTCTCAAAACAAGAGACCTAAAATAGGCAGCAAGTTTAAATGCAAATCCAGCTCTGTAAATATATGAAAAAAAAAAAAAATCCAGAAAAATTCTCAGTATGGTTTTGGGTCCAGATGTGCAATTGCAGGATCAGGGTCATATGTGTTCACTTGGTCCTGGGTTGTGGGCAATAATGAGACTTGTGTCTTTCATGAGACTCTCTATGTATCTACTGGCAATTTTCATAGTGTACATATTTACATAATCCAGGCTTCTCTCCAATTTATTTAATTATTTATTATAACTAAAGTATTTCAAAACCCATTTTTTATCAGCGTGTAGGAGGTTTTTTCCTTCTGTTTCTAAATGAACTTTAACAAATGGCACATAACACTGAGGGTGAAATAGTTAAAATAATGTAACGTTTGAAAGATGTAGTAACAGTTTTCTTTTGCTGTGCTCTCCCACTGAAATGATGGCTTGGCAATGGGTTGGTGACTGTTCTTCTTTCTGATCTTCTGTAAGCCAAAACCTCGGCCTGACAAGTGATATTGTGAGAACAGATATCTAAAACTGCCTGGAGCTCTCTCTGGCAGAATCAGGCCAAGGGCCTTGATGGTGACTCTGCAAAAGGCAACAAGGGCTTGCAGTTGGCTACCGACAGAGTGAGCTTAGATGCGGTTCTGTAAAGCTGCTGGAACTATGGAAAATGAAGACCTCATCACTTAGTGGTCTTCCTAGTTAGTCCACAATATTTTTTCTCAAAAGGTGAGGATCAAGTCAGTGGTGAAACCCAGCAGCTTCGCCACCTCTCCAGAACTGCAGGGAGAAGGAGCAGGGTCATTTAACTTTGACACAAAGGTCAGGCTTTGCGTGTGCTCGCTGTACTGCGTTCTGTGCTCTCAGAATAGCACAGCTGACAGCGAGGATCCCTCCTTTCTAACAGATGTCAGGTGTATTTCAATAAACATCGAAACCATGGATAGTTTTCTGAGCCTGACGTGAACACCAGAGATTCTAAGGTTTCCTGCGAGCAACTTGTAACCTCCTGAGAGGTCCTGATTTTTGGCCTATCAAGCAGTACCCACTTTTTGGGTCAGAGTCACCAAAATGGGGGCAGAGGACGAGCTCATTATTTCTGTCGTGTCAGCAGTCTGTTCCCAGTGTGTGTCTTGGCTCCTCTGTGACGTACAGGGCATTGTTTGTGAAACAATGTCATGTTTTAATGATTTGCAAAGTACTATGAGTCGTGCATACTAAAGATACTCCACAAGCATTAACAGCTGCCATTCAGTGCAGCAAAGTTTTATAGAATTCCAAGGATACAGACTAATTATGTGTTCAGCCATAATCCCCCCATTTCCTATAGTGGCCTTACTTAAATTGCCCATCAAAACTTCAATAAATTGGCATCAGCGTAAGAGAAATTAATACAGGATTTAAAATGCATTTTTAATCTAATTTGCTACATCCGAAGTAGCAACATTTTCGGTTGGATTTTTGACCAAATAAATACTAACGAACCAAACATTTCAGCATTCCCAGAACCTGCAGGGTGTCCGGCCCCAGCCCGACCCGCTGTCACTGCGCTGGTGTCGCTGCCGTCACTGCCGACGCGCAGCGCCCGAAGCGCCGGCCCGGTGTGCCGTGTCACAGCCGCACCGGGCGGTCCCCACGGACCTGCTGCCCGTGTCGGGCACGAAAAGCGGCCGGAGGAGCTCCCGGTGCCGGTCCCGGTGCCGGTCCCGCATGGCGGGGACACGGCCGGGCCGCGGCACCGCCCGGGGCAGCCCCTCAGGCGGCCGCTGCGCCATGGCGCCCCCTGGCGGGGCGGGCGGGGCCCACACGGAGCCCCCGCTGGCTCCGCGCCATGAGGGGCCTCGGGGGGGACACCGACCCCGCTCTGGGACTGAGGGGACACCGACCCCACACCGGGACTGAGGGGACACCGACCCCGCTCCGGGATGGAGGGGACACCGACCCCACACCGGGACTGAGGGGACACCGACCGGGATTGAGGGGACACCGACCCCGCTCCGGGACGGAGGGGACACCGACCGGGATTGAGGGGACACCGACCCCGCTCCGGGACTGAGGGGACACCGACCCCGCTCCGGGATTGAGGGGACACCGACCGGGATTGAGGGGACACCGACCCCGCTCCGGGACGGAGGGGACACCGACCGGGATTGAGGGGACACCGACCCCGCTCCGGGACTGAGGGGACACCGACCCCGCTCCGGGATTGAGGGGACACCGACCGGGATTGAGGGGACACCGACCCCGCTCCGGGATTGAGGGGACACCGACCCCGCTCCGGGATGGAGGGGACACCGACCCCGCTCCGGGACTGAGGGGACACCGACCCCGCTCCGGGACTGAGGGGACACCGACCCCGCTCCGGGATGGAGGGGACACCGACCCCGCTCCGGGACTGAGGGGACACCGACCGGGATTGAGGGGACACCGACCCCGCTCCGGGACTGAGGGGACACCGACCGGGATTGAGGGGACACCGACCCCGCTCCGGGACTGAGGGGACACCGACCCCGCTCCGGGACTGAGGGGACACCGACCCCGCTCCGGGATGGAGGGGACACCGACCCCGCTCCGGGACTGAGGGGACACCGACCCCGCTCCGGGACTGAGGGGACACCGATCCCGCACCGGGATTGAGGGGACACCGACCGGGATTGAGGGGACACCGACCCCGCTCCGGGACTGAGGGGACACCGATCCCGCACCGGGATTGAGGGGACACCGACCGGGATTGAGGAGACACCGACCCCGCTCTGGGATCGGAGGCAGCCAGAGGCGCTGGAACATTATTATTATTTTTAGAGACGGTAAAATGTTGTGGTGACTGCTCCTTCCAGGAAGCCTCATTAATACTAATTATAGCTCCTCATTACAGTCGCATTGCATTTCTGTTAAGAAATGCATCGAAAGGTACAAACAGGCGGAACTGTGGGGTCAGTAATGAAATGAGCTGAATAAAGCACGTGCCTTCTTGAAGAAAATCTTGAGAAGAAGGTCTGCAATACTCAACCTTAGAGACGGAATTATTCCGAGGCTGAAATAACCATCATCCCAGTGTGAGGAACACATTAATTGGGTGAAAAACCATTTCAAATCACAAACAAAAAGTACTTCTAAAATGATAACTTACAGAAGTTAACAACCATTTCCTTCCTTAACGTGCAATAAAGTTGTATTAAAATCACATTTGCATGCCCTATTAATGCAACCCCACAGATGACCAACTGGTTTAAATGAGAGGACATTTATGAGTTTGTGTTTTCCATCCAGTCTGTTTGGTGCCACCTCCAGCATGTGCCAGGGCCTCCTGCAGCACCGGCCACTGGAGCCCCAGAGTCCATTTTGCAACCAGGGCGAAGTGAAGAGCTTGAATGAACGCCCCGGGAGCCCACGCCCTTGCTCTTCCTCAAATAACAATGTTTATTACATTCTTATTGCACTGAATGGAAAGGAATGAGCATTTGGGAAAACACAACCCACGGCTGCAGGCTGGCGTGTGGGATGACATTATGGCATTATCCTGTCCAGCAATCTATTAGTTCTCTCCATCTGATAATACAGTGAGTGGACAAATGTCCCTTTCACGCTTTGCTCCTCTGCTTTTTGTTCTCTGTCACCCTCCCTAAAACAACACAAACTAACCGAGCCTTAAACATTTTGCCAGATTCCCGAGCCTGGGATGCATTTATGCCAGCCTATCTCTTTCAGGATGAAAGTGCGGAGCAGCTGGGTGGCCACACAAACACTGTCTCACACATCCCTCTGTCCCCTCGTTACCTCTCTTCCTCATGCTGGAGGAGAATTTTAAGTGCAGATAGAAGGCCCTGCTGGCATTTCCACCATCTCTCCTGTATCATCTCTCAGCGCGCTATTTCACCCCCCTCTCCAAGTTTCTGTGCTTCTTAAAGCAATTACAATTCGACTGACTCATTGCACCACAGTCCTGTGGAGTCACTGCTCCGTGCAAGGAAATAAAAGCTCTGCCACCTACTCAGAGATCTCCTTTCTGCTGGTTCTTGAGTGAGACAGTGGCAACCCAGAATTGTCGCCCAACACTTCTTGTCAGGCAGCTTTGTTACCCTTTAGTGACCCGGTAAGAACAACAAACACACAAATTCCAGTGAAACTGAACTGAAATGCTCACAGTGACACGCTCGGTGCAAGGCAGTGACTTTGCAGGTGGGAAAGTGCCTCTCCCAAAAGTTGAAGACTCTCAAGTTACCTGCATGTGCCTACAGATCCCCTTGGACTGACAGCTTCCCCACCTACCTGTGTGAAGTGTTGTGTGGCAACAGGGAAGGGAAAGAAAAAAAGAAAAAAAAAACCAACACAAGATAAAAAAATATGCTAAAAAGAAGCTCAGCAACAGAATTAGAAACCAAACTTGCCCCTGGTAAACAGCAATAGGAATCCAGCCAAGAAACGATGATCTTGGTATATTTTGGAAACCAGAAGTGGAGTAATTATGGGCATATCTTGTTTAATCAGTGTACATAAGAAGTATTTTCTACTCCCCTAATTATTGACTTAGTCCTGTAAATCTTTACTTACATAAGCAGTTTGTGCTCCCAGTGAATACTAAATGCTTGGAAGATGTTTATGATGTTCTTTAAAAATTTGTTTATTAGGAGACTGAAACAAAGCAGTAGATTGCAGCATCTCATTATAAAAAGAAGATACACATTGCATCCAAATATTGTGGCACTCCTTTTAAGGTGAACACCACAAATACTGAAAGCACTTTGGGCTAAAATAAAAAGTTTATAATTTAAGTACTTCATTTTTAAACTGAGGATCAATCTGGCAAATACCAAGCAAGCTCCTCCTGTGTTAAACATTAAGCATATTGTATTTTACTTTTGAGATTAGGAGTTATTTTTAGTGTTAACTTCCAGGCCTATATTGTTTTTTTTAGAAAGTGTCTCAATATCTGTAAATAGTTACATGTATAAATATTTTACAATCCATAGAATCACTTTAAAAACAGCACACTTGCAGAAAAATATTAATATGCAAACATAAAACATTACAATGCTATTCGTATAGCATTTATGTTATGCAGTAAACACAAATTACAATATAGTCTCCTTCAGAAAAGCTTTCAACCTCTGACAACATTATTTGATGGTTTACGTATGGAAAAATGGAAAGAAAACTGTTTTATTATCCTCCACTAGAGGGAGAGAGAGCAGCTCTTGTTGCTAGGCAGATTCTGAAAAGAGCTTCATTCTGCACCACTTAAAGCAATGAGATCAAATTTGGGGAAAAAAAAAAAAAACCTGAAGCAATTTAGTCTGTTATATTACCAAATATGAGGTGATTTCTGAAATATTACAGCCCTGAAATCTAAAATTTCATTGCTGACAGGTTACTTTCTGTAATTATCACTACACCATGGTGATTTCTTTAGACGTGGATGTTAACATATTTATAAAAAAATTCTAAAATAAATAGCAAAAGTAACAGAGATTGAAAAGCAGTTACTAATTTGATAATGGAACAAATGACCTATACTGTACTTTTTCATTCTGTATTGGATGTGAAACATTCCTACAGGTACTGCACCATTTTCGCTGGCATACAATCTGAACTGTTCCTTTCTCTTAGAACTCAGTGCAGACAGGAGGAGAAGGAATGCTGGGAGGGGTTCATATGTAGATTAGCGTAGTAATAATCTACCACTGAAAGTTGGTGGATGCAGCTGACCTTGAAAAGTTGCCCATATTTCTTTATACAGTGAGATAAGGACAAACTAAGCACAAGGCAACAGCTGTTTAGTTTGTGCCCTTACACATTTCAAAGGAAGGCCTCTGTTTACAGCTCAAGAACAAGAACTTAACAGGGAAACGTAACCCAGGCCTTAATGGAATGTCTGAATCTCATTTTGAAGTTTACAAAATACTCACAAATCAAAAAAAAAACATAAAATATACTCCTATTTTTCACTCCTGTCTATATTTATTAAAATTTTCTAAGGCACCTGAGGCAATTTAATAATACATTCCATTTCCCTATCTCTGTTTAGTGAAAACTGTAGCTATTGACAATACGAGTGTTACACAGAGACCGAAAAAACCCCAACAAAACAAGCAAGTGACATCGGAACTGTTAGTGAGAGGGAAGGAATGACTCTGTTTTGGACACATAATGGCAGCTTTTGTACAGATAGTTCTGGCTGAGCTCTCCCAGGGATCTCTGTTGCAGAATCTCTGGGGTTTGTTGGCCTAATGCAGATCAGTCACAGCCCAGCCCTCCAAACAGCCCGTGCAGCTTTGTGGGGTGCAAGAGCAGGAGAACACTGGGAACACCCTGGCAGCTTCAGCCAATCTGCAGATACCTGGGTCAAGCACTGATGGAGGCGACCTTCTGAGATCTGAGCCACTGATCACACCATGAAGTTTAGCTGTGAACTGAGGAAGTTACCTGCTCTAGCTCTGGACATATTTACAGCTCTTGATCCAGGGGAGGACAGAGTACGTGTCTCCTCCTGTCTCTAAGCACTGTTTACTTGCTCTGTTCTCATGAATCATAACGTCACTGCAGTTCTGGTGTTTAAAAAATACCCTTTCTGAAAATGTATTGCTTTGGGATTTTATACAAATCAAGTTACTAAAATGTTGATATTAGGATTTCATAAAAGCATTTCTATTTCATGCACTGCTTATAAAGAATGTAATAGTTTGGCAGTGGTGCTACAGGGAAACAAAAAGGAAAATCACAGTTCAAATCCATCTCAGATGAACTCCAAGTTTACAAGAACAAACACTGTTTTAGATCATATTTTCAAAATGTTTACAGATCAGGAGATGGTTTTGACCTAAATGCCTGTCAAGATGAGCATGAAGAAAACTACAGAACAAAGCTACATTTAAAACTTTATGCTTAATCTGCAGTAAACCCAAATTTATTGACTTGGACAAGACATGCAAAACATTTACTTCGGACCCACTGGAATAAAATATTCCAAGAGTGAAAATTTAGAAAGCTACTGCACACAGATTACTACTGTGATTTGAATGGCACAGGGTGCAGGACCCAGCCTTGGTACCACTGAAATAAATAATTTCTATTAAGTAGCTCAGTGCTAGCCTGACCTCGCTGGAATCTGCAGTTACTGTGGTGTATTTGCAACAGGTGCCACCCGTGACCAAGCCATGCCGTTGTCACTGAACGCTCTGGGATCTCTTACATGCACAAGTCTGACCTGGAGGAAGTGACTGCAGTGGGCTGTGAGTCACAGCAGAGGCCCCCGAGTTCTCCCTCCTCGCAGGGTACTTCAGATGTTCAGCCAACTGCCACCACACCCTTCTGCTCACACGTTTTAAACCAGAAAGGCGAGATATCACCATGTGCAAAACGTGCCAGTGTTACAGCAGCACTTAGGACTAAGAGAGTGCTCTCTGATAGTATAGTTTGTTTTACCTCAATATGGAACTGGGATTGCTAACACACATACAAAGCTGAAATTAAATAGCACACCAAGAAAGGACTGCTTTGTCACCTTGTCCTTGGTTTTGCGAGCAAGTATCATTCCTCCTGTGCTTTGACTTTCTGAATCAGGGAAATAACTATAAGGACTTGCAGAACATTCATTTTCCTATGGATGTCCTCATCTACAACATGGTTGCTGCTGCTGCTGCCACTGAAGAACCTAAAGGTATGTGGGTGGTGGCACTCCAGATCAGGAGCAGAAGCCACTGTACATATTCCTACCTACCCCATGCACCCTGCCAGCTCAGTGTCCTGTTCCCCTTCACTGTCCCAGTTCATTCATACTGCACTTCTTGTGGCAGGAAGAGCCTGTTCCCAATCTTCCATGTGAGGCAATATTCAGTTTTGCTGGGGGAACTTCTAATGTGAATCTCATCAAGGCACTGATGAAATAGCCTGTGAGGCAGCACTGGTAACCCCTGCAGCATCCTCCTCTGATAAGAATCGTAGTTTTATCCTTTCAGTACACTCCAGGAAACTCTTACATCTCTCACAGAGGGTGTTTTACCAAGTTTAATGACTTTAAACTGAAAGAGAGTAGCTTTAGATTAGATATTATTAAGAATATCTTCACTGTGAGCGTGGTGAGACACTGGCACAGGCTGCCCAGAGAAGCTGTGGCTGCCCCATCCCTGGAAGTGTCCAGGACCAGGCTGGATGGGACTTTGAGGAACCTGCTTCAGTGGAAGGTGTTCCTAACCACAGCAGGTTTGAAAGGACCTGATCTGTTGGTCCCTTCCAACAAAAACCAGTCTGTGATTCTGCAGTGTCCCCCTGAAGGATCCAAGCAAATCGAGCAGGACTTTCTGATCTCCTCCATATCTGTAGCTGCTATAAAGCAGCTGTGGAGAGAAAAGATAAGTAGTTGTTCTCCAAATGCAATTCTCCATAGCAGCAATGATAAAAATGTTGCTTTTTCTTCTATTTTTGAATTCCATTCCCATGGTCTATCCTCAGTCTTGAAGACAGCAAATAGTTCATTCTTTCCCATTTGAGTAAGACTGCAGCTATCATGGGAGTAGGCGGGGGAGTCACTGAAAATGTTCCTACTCGCTTGGGGTATTGTTTGAGAATGTGAATCCACCAAAGATACCGAGGATTCTCCTCAGACAGGCAGTGAGAAAACAGGAAAACATGCATTATTTCTGTATGGCAGTCTGCAGTTACCAAAATGAAGAGAACATACAAGCTTTCAGGGTGTCCTAAGAAAGCTGTGCTACTGTGCAGTCTCTAGGGCAAATTACAGTATTAAGTTTGTTTTCCTTGTTTTCCTTTTCTCCTTTTTACCCCAGGCAGGACCAATGTTACATGCCCTTGCAAATACACAGAACTCTTCAGTAACCCAAAGAGGCCTCTGGAAGAAAGAGGAGGCAAAATCTATAAATACTATAAATTATCTTTCCTTTCAGCAATAATTGTAAAAGAAAGAACTGACCAGGTTATTTGATGATACTTTGCACTGGTTAAAAGAGAAGGATGTTTTTTTCTGTTCTGTATCTTGATGCTGCAGCAACCAGGCTGTATTTCAAACCTGTACTCCCTCATCAATCTCTGCAGCACCACCATTTCATGGGAAGCAGGTTGGCCACTTGATGAGAGCTTTAGGGAGCAGAGTAATCAGCACTGCAGCAGAAGTAGAGGAAAAATGGTGGGAAGTTAAATAGCACTTTATTTGTTCATCAATACACATTTGCAGAGGGCTGAATGGTCTGTAAGCTCTGCAGCACATTTACCCTTTTGAGCAACAGGGATTAAGCAAGTGGTTACAGCCCAGGGTGAGGCAAAGCTGAAGAGTATGGTCTGGATGAACTCACTGCTAGATGGGTAAAACTGGATGGATTGCTGGGCTTGAAGAGGAGGAATCAAGGGGTTGATGTTTAGTTGGTGACCAGTACAAACAAAAGAGTCTGGAGTCAATCCTGGTGTCAGTAACTTGGATTTTCAGACAGTATTAACTTAGAGGGGGTGGTTTTCAAACCAAGCAGCAGAGGTTGAGTTGAGAGGCCTTTGAGAAACTTAAAAGCCGGGTCAGCAGAAACCTCATGAAGTTTAACGAGGAGTTGGGCAGTGCCAGGCACCAGTGCAGGCTCAGAGCAGCAGCTGGAAAGCATGTGGCTGTCACAGGGGACACTCAGCTGGACATGAGCCAACAGGGTGTTTTCACTGTGAATAAAGTGAACCATATACTGAGCTACACTGGGAAGGGAGCATGGACAGCAGATGAATAGAAATTATTATTCCTTTTTATTTAGTGCTAATTAGGACACACCTGGGATAATGTGTCCTGTTCAGGGCTCCCCACTTCAAGAAGGATTTCAAGAAACAGTAGAGGGACATGCAGGGGGCTGATGAGATGGTAAATGGCTTACAGCCTGTGAAGATATGTTGAAGAAGCTGGGCTTGGTTTGCCCGGCAAAGAAGAAAATAAGGGGAGATCTGATAACGACCTAAAACTACCCGGAGGGGAGCAGCAAAGATCATTGAGCTGGACTCGTGCCAGCAACAGTGAAAGGCAAAACAAGGAGCAAAGGTCTGAAGCCAGGTCCATGGGGTTGTGACTGGATCCATGTGAGTGTGCAGGGGTGGTGCTGCACAGAACAGGCTGCCTGGAAAGGCTGCCCAGGCTTTCCCAGCCAGGTTGGGCAAACCATGGCTGACCTCAAACACCACAGGTCACAGTCCTGCTCCCAGGGGACGGCTTGGACAGGGTGGAGCCCTGAGACCCCTTCCAAACACCACTTCAATGACTACGCCACCAAAGTGCCCCCTGGATAACAAACAAAATTGAGTTATCAATTCCTCCTACTCCTGCCTTCCTCCCTCTCTCCCTCAATTCCTCTCTGCTTTTAAGTTACATTATGACATCTAATTACCATTATGTTTAAGGGACTAGTAAAACACCCTTCCTTTTCAGCTGGGGTTACTCTGCTTGCAGTCCAAGCATTTTATACAGTTATGATTTCTACGGCACCAGAGTCTGTCAGACTTGGTTTACCTCTTATTTTACTGCATCAGGCACCTTATTCATCCTTGCCAAAAGCTGCAGAATTGTCTTTCCCATTCTCACAAAACATACTTTTTCCTCACTGAACATAATTTGTACCCTTGCTGCTAGACCTGCACAACTTAATGGTTAAAATTCAAGTAGGTCCTTATTTACTCACCTTCCCAGGAGACAACATAAATGCAGGCTTATAGCCCAGAGCCACAGTGACACATGAGGCAGAACTGCTGAAGCACTATGACACAGCTAAGTGAATTCTCCCTCACATCAAACCTCTGTTGGCACAAGGATTTAGGCACCCAGGCGGCATCTCAGGTACTGGGGGCAACGTGGGGTTAACAGCCAGTCAAATCTCTTTCTGTGGCAGGTTAATAAAGGATGTTAGCATGTTAGATAATTCACAAATGCAAATACACGTGTCTCAAACTCGAGTAATAACATCAGTCAAGAAGCAGCAAATTTCAAGTCCCTAGCTTTATACCTTTTAAGAAACCAGACTCCAGACAAAAAGCTAATGCCAAAGCTGCATTCTGGGATACAAATGCCCATCCAGTGTTGGGCAGGGTACTTCTGTAAAACACAAAGGAACCAAGGAATAGGTGTACTTCAGAATGACACACATGTGCAATGCGGTGTCATAGCTTGGAAAATGGCAAATCTAGTTTTCTTTGTGAAGCAGAAATAAAGTCTCTGACAGTCATCCAGTTGTTTATTGTGGGAAAGGATTATTTTTTGAAGACTACAATGCAAAGTAGTGTAAGTTTTATGTAAAGATTGAAGCCATAGCAACAGCCCATAGTGTGCCAAACACTTGAATCTAACCCACATAGAAGTGTTTCATAATGATATATTTGATAGACTAAACACACAATGGAGCAGCATATTTTTTAAATTAAAAAAATAGCTGAGATTTTCATGTGTAAACATCACATAGACCAGAGTGTCAAATAAAAATGTAGAAAAAAAATATAAAAAGCCCCAAACACGTATTTTAACCCCTCTAAAACCAATCCTAACATATTCTGTACCACCATGTCTTGCACATAGACAGCATTAATAACACCATTAAAACATTCCTGTTGGCCTCTCCTCATTTTGTTTTCTCTCAAAGTACTTCTTACATATTCTTGAACAGTTTTCATTTATACTGCTCTGTGCACTGCTAGGACATAAAGACTCTCTGATGATGAAAGTTTTGTGTAGTGGCATAAAATCACTTTAGCCTGGGTATATTCACTGCAAACAGTCAAAGCAATGAACTGCAGAATGTGTATATCACTAGATTATTCAGAAAGATACAGCCGAGCTGTGAATACTGGTCTGAAAAAATAATGTATTTCCACAGCTCTTCTCCTAAGGGAGGAATCTTTCTGAAACTTATTGCACTAATAAGGTACCACACAGTGAAACTTCAAAGCTTCATTCCTAGGGTGGTTTGGCTGCATAAATTCAACCGAGAAGTAAACCTAATTCGACGGCCGTTAAAATCTTGATCCTGATTGCTTTTTTTGGACTATATCCTCTCACTCTTTGGGATGTGAATTTCCGGCGATAACCTGTGCAGCAATAAACTTCATTCAGCCACAAGAGTGTGCATGTGAGAGGACTGCAAATCTGCTCCGCCAAACCAGAATCAGCCGGTATCGCAGGAATGAAAGAGCGTGGAGATTTGAAATTGCAGGGAATGGAGACGAGGCGGTGCAGAAGACGAGCCGCCCGGGGGGCAGGGGGCCCCAGCCCGGTGCCGCACTCCAATGGAAAATAAGCCCCGGGGCGGCGAGCAGGGGCGAGGCTGAGCGGGGCCGGCCAGGTGGACAGCGCGGCAGCTCTCGGGGCTCGGGCTGGGCGGACAGCGGGGCTCGGCGCCGTGGCGGGCAGGGACGGCGGAGCCCGGCGCGGTGAGTACCTCGGGAGGAGCCGGGAGCCCCGCACCGGCACCGGCACCGGCAGGGACCGCGGAACAGCCGCGCCGCCTGCGGCAAAGGCGCGCCGGGCTGGGCTGGGTTGGGTTGGGTTGGGCTGGGCTGGGCTGGGCTGTCCCGGCACGGTGCAGCACGGACAGGGACGCGGGGCTGCCCGGGGGCTGCGGGGACCCCTCGGAGCCTTGGCGAGCCGGGAATGCCGCAGCCGCAGCGGGGTAACTCGCGGTCATCCTTTGTGCTCGGCGGGCGGGCGGGGCCGCCCTCCCAACCCGCCCCCGCCGCAGCCCCGCGGGCCGGGCCGGGCCGGGCCCCCGCCCTGCGCTGTCCCCCGAGCAGCCCCGGCGGGGTTTCGTGCGGGGGAACCGCGCTGGAGTGCCGCGGGAAGGCTCAGCGTACGGAGCTCCCAAATCTGTTATATCGGGGCGAAAAGTGCATCCCCCGTCTCCGGGCTGCTGCACAAATCGGAGGTGCGCGCCTAGTGAAAGCTGCCCGTTCCCTTGGGAGAAGAGTGTTTCAGTGCCTGAGCCAATCCGCAGTCCCCGGGGACGTGGCACCACGCGTGTGTCGCACCGGGGCAGGGCAGCACCGAGGCATCGCCCGGGGAGGTCTGAGCAGGGCTTAGGAAGCAGCCCCCGGGGAGGGGCAGCACCCCCAGTCTGGAAATGGAACCGCCGCCCACTTTGTGCAAACTTGCGACCCTGGCAATCAGCCTTTTGAACGTTTAATGTCCCCGAGTTTGTGTTCCCTGCTGGACACGCTCTCCTGCCACCGTGGCTCTGATGGGCGCGAGTGGACAGTGTCCACATCTCCAGTGAAGCTGCTGACCACTGAAACGCTCGGCATGTTGGCTAGGTGAGGTCAGACTGCCAACACATATGAACGCCAAAATAAACGATGTTTTTAACAATGTTTTTTCTGTATGCCTTCAGCAGACAAATAATTACGTGTGGCACGCCTATTGGGAATATTGCAAAGCAAAACTCCTTAGTATTAACAATGCATTTGTGAGTTATCCATTGGAAGTGCCTTTAAAGTACGGTTTTATGCTATAACTTTTAACACAGGGACAGTCAATGCTAGAAGAGGTTGCCCAAGTGTATGTTAATTACTCATCATATGGACTTTATATCAAGATCAGATGTTCTTCAATGATCTAGTTCAACTACAGGCTAGAGAGCCATCGCTCCACTGATAGTACAGGAAACTTGGGTGTTTTGCTGCTAACTCTGGTCTTATTACAGCACCTGCATTTGTCCCTGAAATAGCTCATGAGTCAGATTTTCAAAAAAGCTCAGCATCTTTGCAGGCACTACTATTTGGGCCATTTTTCTAAGAGCTCTGCATGCTTTGTGTGCATACAATCCTAAAAGCTTTTCTGAAAAAAAAAAAAAATCTAGGTCTTCTCTAGCTGACCAAACAGGAATCCAGATTCTCCTGCCTTTAAATGCAATTCCCTGTGAGTGGCTGTATTCAAACACTGTTACTGTGAATGAGTCTTCACTGCCCTGCTTATTGGGGAAACTGGCCTGGCTCTCTAGGATTTCAGAATTACAAAGACTCCCTTGGGCTCCTCTGCCTTTCCTGAGGCTGTTTTTGGCTGTGTTTTGGTGTGGGAAGAAGGCTGAGGACAGGTAAGTGCATTTCTCCTGGGCACAACAGGCCATGGGGCGATGAGGCAGTAATGGGAAGGTGATCCAGGCATCCAGTCCTTGCTTTATCCAGAGTCTGAGTCTGTGCAGTTACTGGAGATGACTTGCCTGCTTTTGAGTGTATTCACTCTGAAACTGTGACATTAGCTAAGAGTGAAACAGTAATAATAAGCAAGAATCCAGTTCAAAGGGAAAATATATGCATTTTCTGCAGATTTGTGGAGGTTGATGCAAGCATGACATTAACTTGCACATACTCAATGTAAGCCCATTGTGTCAGCAAGACTGCAAAGATGAGTGCCATATCTTTGTAGCTCAATGTCAATTATTTTTGCTTCAAATAATTTAAAATACGTAAAAGATGTGACAATTTCCTGCCCAAAGAAGAACATTTTTGTCTCCAGTATCAGGATTCAGGTGTGCACGAACCCAGTCAAAAGCATAAAAGAGAAAAGGTGAGGCCTCACATTTAATCCCAATTCTGAATCTTCAGTTACATAATTTTGTCTTCCATTACCTAAGATGTACTGTAACATCCATCATACATTTTCATTAATCTTAGGCAGAGCATGTGCAACAGCTTGTGATTCCCCTTCATTCTGCTGTTTCTCATGCTTTCCCATTAGCATGATTATTCACTGTGTTTATTGCCCTTATGCAGTTAGTCTTCTCTCTGTGAGTGGGCTGAATCCTGCACAAGCAGTCCTATAAACTACAGCAATAGGGGATCTGGCTCCAAGTGCATTATTAGGAAAGAGCTGAGATGGCACCTTTAAGACCTACCCTTTGTAGAGGAAGGATGAACTATGATTGTAACTAAGGCTATCTCAGGCTGTTGTCTTTATCATCAAAAAAACCAGTCTGCACCCCACAGGGCTCTGCCTTGCTCCCCTGCTCCCCTTCCTGCCTCAAACACCCTGCAGGACCTCTGGAAAGAGCTCTAAGCACCATCCCCATTCTTCCTCTTTCTCAGTTTGGAAAGAAAAATCCTGGAAGGCCTTTCAGTATCTGTTTCCACTGGCAGCCAGGTGTGGACTCATCAACTGATCCCAGTTCATCTGTCCATGCAGTGTTAAATGTACACAAGTTCTTATTCTTCCTCCCTGTCACCAATACCTGCCATGGCCAAATTATGGCCAGGGAAAACTCAGTCACTAAAGAGTATTTGTCTGTAAAAATGTGAGGCCAGCATTGCAGCATATTTTAACTCCAGCTCACTGTATGAGGCAAATCAGGGTGCTCTTGGGGGAACCTTCATGTCCAACTGCCCTTAGGTACACATCAGTACCTGCAGTGCCAGGATAGGTGGCACTGGACTTACCCAACAGCCAGGCTGGGGGGGTTGCAGGTGTTCACTGTTGGGAGAAACAGCTTTGCCCAGTCAGCTCTGATCCCATCTGTGTATCAGCGTGCAATTCGCCAGGGCCATCTCTCTGTGTTCATCTGGCAATCAGAAAAAAAAGTAAAATAGTTTGGAAAGGTAGTGAGAGAAGCAAAATGTACTCATGTATTTAAAGACAGATTTTCATGTGGTACAGAATCTGAGTTAGTTCATTCACTGCCTGTTTGCAGCAGTGAGGAGCTAGCCCAGAAACACATCTGAGGGTTCACAGAATATATAAGGAGCTTTCTTAAACAATTTTTGATAACTTTCTTCTCTGTGTCAACTGTCATGAAGCTGATGTTTCTTTTTTATTTCTCTGGAGAAGGAAAGACAAAAAATTCCCATCTCTGGTAAATGGTACTGTTACATTTCTAGTCTCCATGGAAACCTACGTGGTGCTCCACAGTTGGCTAATATTTCAATCTGTTGCAGCAGAAATCAGATGGAGGGAAGGCTGGGTTCTGCACCTTGCATGTTAATCGATTAAAAACGGTCTTGAAATTATTTTCACATTCTGTTGCAGTCTTTGTTTAGAGTAACAACAGAATAAACTGAAGTAATCAAATTAAGCTAAGTATGGCTTGATCCTGTGTCCACCTGTGCACGTAACTCTGCCTCTCGGTTTGACTCTGATAGGCACTGACATCCATTTGGAGGAATTCTTTGGGTTTGGTAGGATTATAAGGATTAATACTATGGAAACTGAAAGCATAATAGCAAACTGCTGGTCACGTTGACTCTGTTAAAAAGCTCACCAGAGAGGTGGTGACAATCCCCTTGTTGTGATTTATGTAAGCAAAGCGTTTTGAAAATCAACAACCCTAATTCTTTATCTTTTGCTGTCTTCGTTCTTGTTCTGCCACTGCTAAGGAAGAAATATATCTGAAAACTGGTTTCCTCTGAAAAGATGGGGTAACTTCATCCACTTGCCTCTTGAGGATTTAATTTCTTTACTCGGAGCTTTATGGACTTGAACACAAAGGCACAAAGTCTTACTGGGACAGCAGAAGGTGACACAGTGAAGAAAAATACAGAGAGGGACCAGTCTTTTTTGTGACCACAGTCAACCCATGAAGAGTGAGTGCTCTCAGCCACCTAAAAGTAAGTAGAATCTATAGTCATGGGAATAATGCAGCCTACTCTTAGCCTGTAAATACTCCTGCACAGACAGCCGTGATAATAAGGTACACAAAGAAATAAATTAATTGGACAATTTTCTAAGCATTTTACATTTGAACAATGAAATCACAATATTAACTTTAGAACCGCACTGAATAAAAGCGGTGAAATACGATAGGGATTTGTGGTATTCACCGTAGCCAAAATACAAAGTCTGCTCTTTTTTGTGTGTTCTGTAGGTATTTACTGCATTTGTTTCAGAATACCGTGGAGAAAATGTATGCTAGTCGAGAGGATATTGGGTATGATTTTGGAGACGACTCAAAAGTTGGAAGTAAGCCAGTTAAGCCCAATCCAAACATCGACGGAGGATGGGCTTGGATGATTGTCTTTTCCTCTTTCCTGGTGCACATCCTTATCATGGGTGCCCAAATGGCCCTCGGAGTGCTCAACATGGAGTGGCTTGAGGAGTTTAATCAGAGCCGTGGCTTAACAGCGTGGGTCAGCTCGCTCAGCATGGGCATTACGCTGATTGTAGGTACGTTCAGCTGCACTCACTTCAAAGCTACGTGGATTTTTAGAATATTTTTGCCATTCATCCCCACAGTATTTCCTTAGTTTCCCATTTTATTAGCAGAGCTGACAAAGTTGCCTTTTTTAAGTCACTGGGAGAAATGTTACAATTCAGATGGAGAGAGGGAACAACAGGGAGGATGGTAGGGATGCCAGCCCAGGAGACAGCATGAGCAGGAAAGGAACCCTGGGACTTCAAGGTCTCACTACAATTAAGGAAACAGATTATCTGTGAAGTTTGTGGTGCTCCCTGTGCTCTATTTAGGAGGAGAAAACATTGAATTCACACAGTTTATATTTCAGTTTGGCAGCTGAATTAAAAGTTACTTTTTAAGTTGTGGTTGGATCAACCCAAAATAATATCTGGAGGATTTGGTTGCATATATATGTATATGCACACCTATGGCTCCCTAAATGAAGGCTGAAAAAGCCGTGTTTAGATCTGCCTAAAATATCCCACTGAAAACAAAATTAAATGTTTACTTTCTAGTTACTTATGAAAAAGGCCTGCACTCACACAGCATCAGCATTGGGAACAGCAGTTTCAGTGTTTTTCTCTGGTTTAACTGTCTGTCCTTCATGGGGCAACTTTGATTGTCTTTAATACAGTCTTGCAGTATTTGATCAGTTGGTCATATTTTCCTTTCCACGATTTTAAGCAGTAATATGGAAAACGAACTGAATAGCACAAGCTGCCTGATGTTTTTCATGTTTTTTAACAGGTCCTTTTATTGGTCTGTTCATCAGCATGTGTGGGTGTCGCCTGACAGCTATAATTGGAGGGCTGCTGAATGCCCTGGGTTGGATCCTGAGTGCCTATGCCTCCAGTGTGCACTACCTCTTCCTCACCTTTGGAGTGACAGCTGGTAAGGGCTGCACTGACCTTTGAGAAAGTTCTTTTGATTGCTTTTCATTCCTTTGAAGGTTATCTGGCTGAGTCAAGAGGGAAGTTTTAGACTGGAAAGTTATTCCAGCTCTTCTTTCACAGGCTTGACAGCCTTTTATCTTTTTAGAAAACGTAATTATTTACTCAGTGGATTGGGCTTTCATCAGTTTCACCCAAGTGAATATATTAGAGGAGATTTTTAATTGGAAGAACTAGTGTAACCCAAACTCTACCAAATGAAATTTAAAGATGTTAAAACACTGTTGAATTATATATCTAGCTAACTCCTCTCTTTGTCACAGGAAGGAACAGCGAATGTTTTCTCCAGGAGTTGCTCCACATTAATAAAATACTGGCCTATGATAACTATCAACTCTATCCCAGCCTCAATTAGGATAATTCATGATGCTGGATTTCACACCTAAGTTCTAATAAAGGATATTCAGATTGTATCAGAAATCATGTTTAGCAACTAATATTGCTACATTTTTTACAACCAAAATGACCAAAGTAATATTTTGTCATTTTAACTGAAATTAGATGTCTAGAAAACCTTTTGACTTGTAAGAGCCTGATCCAAGTATGAAAAGGCATTTTTCTTCAAAATCAACAGATCCTTAGTGCCTGAATGGTCATGTTCTAGCAATACTGTGTCTTGTGAAAAAATTGAGTTACTTTAAGTAAGTTATGTAGAATAGCCCGGTATTATCTGCATAAAGCATTACTTCACTTTATTTATTGTTTATTTCTGGAAAAAGATACTGTTAATAGATACGAAACAGAAATGTCAAAGTTTACCCAGGAAGAAATACAAAGTTTGGGCTTTAATTATCATCTGAGCAACACTGAGCAATCAAGGGGCTTTGAAACATTACTCACTCCACAGATGACATGGCCAGTTATGTTTGCAAATGAAGCACACTGTCTGTGTTATATATGACAGATGGAAACGTTATGAAAAAAAGGAATTGTTTGTAATAATAATAATTGCTTCAGTACCCCACATTCTCTTAAACTGTCCTTTCATAGAATTTCGTAGAAAGCTACAGAATTTCTAAACAGAAATTTTGATTTAGCCTTCTGGAGAAATACTGAAACTAGCAAGGGTCATTGTACTGACTCTTTATACCACCATACCATAGACTTCAGTAATGCTGTAAATTCCTGAACAAAGAACGATGGCCATAGGCAGGGGTTTGCCTTTTTCAGAATTTCTGTTTCCATATATACTGAATATAACTGAGCAGGCAGGAATCTGCACACTTTTTCCCTCAGCCCTTGCTGCTTTTCAGGAAGAGCGCACACAAAGTGACAAAGATCATATGGAAAAAAATCAGAGGCAAACTTTTATGTGAGGTGCAGAAATGAAGTGCTATTGCAGGAGTAGTTCAGACCAGACAAACAGTGCCTCAGATGTTCCTTCCAGCTCCAGGAGAGCTCCGTTCCCCATCCCCTGACTCACCATCCCCTGACTCACCATTCCCGGGCTCCCCATCCCCTCACTCATGGTTTCCTCATTCCCCCCTCGCCTCAGTCCCTGCCCACTCACTTCTATCCCCTTGCTCACCATCTCCTCATTCCCGTCCGCCTCAGGGAAGTCTCTGCCATGTTCCCATGGCTGCTGTTCCCTTACAGTGGCCACTTTGTGCTGCCATCCCTTCTGGGCCCCCATGCCGTGTGCTTACTCATGGCTCCTGCCCCCTCACAGGATGTCCCCATGACCCGGACCGTGTCTCCCTGTCCACCCTGCCGCCTCAGCCCCTTCTGGGATGGTTACCTCAGGGTGGTTCCCCTTCCACAGCTCCTCACAGCTCTGGCCGACAGCTCCAGCCCCGCTCTGTGGGCTCTCCTCCCCTCAGCAGCACTGTGGGGGCACAGGAGCCTTCTCCCCTCAGCAGCACCGTGGGGCACAGGAGCCTTCTCCCCTCAGCAGCCCTGTGGGGCACAGGAACCTTCTCCCCTCAGCAGCCCTGTGGGGGCACAGGAGCCTTCTCGCCTCAGCAGCCCTGTGGGGGCACAGGAGCCTTCTCCCCTCAGCAGCACCGTGGGGCACAGGAGCCTTCTCCCCTCAGCAGCCCTGTGGGGCACAGGAACCTTCTCCCCTCAGCAGCCCTGTGGGGGCACAGGAGCCTTCTCCCCTCACTCATCCTGGGGCCGCTGGCACAGGCAGTCCCTGTGGGCTGGGGACTGTCCCCAAGGCCCTGCATGGCACAGGCAGTCCCTGTGGGCAGGGGACTGTCCCCAAGGCCCTGCATGGCACAGGCAGTCCCTGTGGGCAGGGGACTGTCCCCAAGGCCCTGCATGGCCGGGGGCAGAGCGGAGCTGACCCTGACAAATCCCTGAGGCAAAGGCACGGAGAGGCCTGTGGCCCGGTGCATACCTGTGGGGCAGGTACCCGAGGCCTTCACTTTGTAATCAGACTGTCTCTTGCTACGTAGCCCACAGAATGAAAAGGTAACACCATTTTAAAATGTTGTATTCTTGGGGAAACACGGTGAGCACCGGTGCAAGCAGAGCTGATTCCTCGCCCCAGCCCGAGGGGCAGGAGATGTCCAGGCCAGCCCGAGGGACAGGAGATGTCCAGGCCAGCCCATGCAGGAGATGTCCAGGCCAGCCCATGCAGGAGATGTCCAGGCCAGCCCATGCAGGAGATGTCCAGGCCAGCCCGAGGGGCAGGAGATGTCCAGGCCAGCCCGAGGGACAGGAGATGTCCAGGCCAGCCCATGCAGGAGATGTCCAGGCCAGCCCATGCAGGAGATGTCCAGGCCAGCCCATGCAGGAGATGTCCAGGCCAGCCTGAGGGGCAGGAGATGTCCAGGCCAGCCCATGCAGGAGATGTCCAGGCCAGCCCGAGGGGCAGGAGATGTCCAGGCCAGCCCGAGGGACAGGAGATGTCCAGGCCAGCCCATGCAGGAGATGTCCAGGCCAGCCCATGCAGGAGATGTCCAGGCCAGCCCATGCAGGAGATGTCCAGGCCAGCCCATGCAGGAGATGTCCAGGCCAGCCCATGCAGGAGATGTCCAGGCCAGCCTGAGGGGCAGGAGATGTCCAGACCAGCCCGAGGGGCAGGAGATGTCCGGGGGGGCAAAGAGGCCTCCCTGAACACTGTGGATGGTGAGGGGCGTTTGTGCAAAATAAAAAACCTGGTTGTGTATTTGCCTAGCAAAGAAATAAATACTTGTAATAGGCGAAATGGGTCAGGTCTGGTCATGGGCACTGCTGTGATGCTGAAGGGATTTTTTTCAGGCTTTGCAGGAATCACTGCTCTTTCTCCCACCTAACTGTAGCTAGATCATGCTGTAGCTGCTTGCAACTATGTTATCACCTATTTAGGAAAACCTTTAAGCCCCAAAACACTCTTCTGAATTATGATCACAGTGAATTAGGAAGCATCTTCTTCATACAACTGTTCCAGTGCAAATTCCTCTCTGAGGAATAGGCTGTGAGAAAAAAATGGGGAACTGTCTTCTTTAATGATGAGTTTGTGCAGTTGTCAACACTTTCTGCTTGAAATATATACCATGAATACCTTGGTAGCTGCTGTGTGGCCTTCCCTGGACTTCCTTGGAGTGCCCAAACAGAACCAGCCTGGAAGCCAGCCGAGGTCCCATCACCATGCTCAGCCCCAGTGCTGACTCCTCAAACACATACCATGGTCACTGTGGCACCACAGTTACAGAGCAAGGACAAAAACTCAGAGTGAATCTTCACTGCTGGCGAACTGGGGGGAAAGCAGCGGGATGTGCTCACTGAGCAGTTGGGGTCACTGATACAATCAGGTGCAGGTATTACCAATGCAGGACAGGGTGTGTCTCTGTTTGTCCTCACATTAACTGTCCCTCATTGGTTGTGGGACGTTTTTGCCTTCCCAGCAGTGTCATGCTGAACTGAGGTAAAGGTTTTATCTTCCACGTGTTTTATTTTTTTCCAGCAGTTAAATATCTGGCCTTTATTCTCACTGGAATGAGTATTGCAAATTTTGGAAAACACTACACAAGACAGAAATGAGAGCTAACATCAGAACTGAATATTATTGGTTTTACCAGTATGCTCACCTAAAAGCTAGGAATAAAACTGATCTGTTTTTCACTGCCTTTTACATCGTTGGAAAAAAAGCTCAAATATATTTAGGTTTTTTTTTTTTTAATTATTTTCCTAGGCATTGGAAGTGGCATGGTTTATCTGCCCGCAGTGGTCATGGTGGGGCAGTATTTTCAGAAGAGAAGAGCACTTGCACAAGGGCTCAGCACCACAGGAACAGGATTTGGAGCTTTCTTAATGACTGCCTTACTGAAGTACCTCTGCACTGAATTTGGGTGGAGAAATGCCATGTTCATCCAGGGTGCCATCTCTCTGAACCTCTGTGTCTGCGGGGCGCTCATGAGACCACTGTCTCCCAAAGACCTGGGCGAAAAATCCGCTGGGAGAAGTGACAGTGAGGATAACCGAGCGAAAGCTCTGTCCCATTCTGCAGAGACTATAAAATCCAACGGAGTCCTCGGTGATGAACCAGAGAAAAAAGAAGAGGCGACAACTGAGGAAGCGCTTGAGAGCGTTCAGCACACGGAACCCGCAGGCAGCTCTGGGAGCGGCAGGAACATGTACGGACTGCGCGTGCTGAAGACACTGAGCCAGCTGACACTCACGGTCAGAAAGGGCTTTGCACTCTGGTACTCCAGCTACTTTGGAGCTGCATCGCTGTTTACCAACAGAGTATTTGTGGCCTTTATCATCTGGGCTTTGTTCGCCTACAGCAGCTTTGTCATTCCCTTCATTCACCTTCCAGAAATAGTCAAGCAGTACAACTTATCCAGGCAGGACAATGTATTCCCTTTGACGTCCATTATAGCCATTGTTCATATTTTTGGGAAAGTGATCCTTGGAATCATCTCAGATCTCCCGTGCATCAGCACATGGAATGTCTTCCTCATGGCTAACTTCACCCTGGTCACCTGCATTCTTACTTTGCCACTAATGCAAACATATGTCGGCCTGGCTGTGGTTTGTGCTCTAATAGGATTTTCCAGTGGCTATTTTTCTCTGATGCCTGTTGTGACTGAAGATTTAGTTGGGACTAAACACCTCGCAAATGCCTATGGCATCATCATTTGTGCCAATGGAATATCTGCATTGTTTGGACCACCCTTTGCAGGTAAAAAGTTCAAATTGCTAAACAACAGATGTTTGTATAACTGTATGACTCGTTTTATCATTAAACTTTCCTATGAGCATGTGCAGTTAACAGAATCACAGCTGCTCCAGAATGGACTATAACACCCAGCTTTAAATTGTACAAACTCACAGATCACATCTTCTGGGTCCCAGCTCACTGTTCACACCTTGCAAACTCCAGTTCTTGGAAATAACCCCAGACCTATTACAATCTGTGCTTTCAAGGGTATGTTTCCTTAAAATAGTGGCATGCACTTTTTTTTTTCAATTAGAAGGGTGTAACCTATTTCTATGTGTTTTATGAGTATTTGCACTATACATACCCATTCCTCCACCACATGAAAAAATGATGATTAGTTCCCAGGGCAGGCAGAGGTTTGTACCACAGTACTGCCCCCAAGGACTCTGGGGTGTGTTTGGGTGTCACCACTCTGAGCTGCCAGCGGATGTGTTGATTTAACTAACTTTGCTTTGCCTTCCTTCAGCCAGAAATACTTACTTTGGGGACTGCAGTGCTCATAACCTCTTTACTGCCATCCCCACTCACTCAGGTTTAAACAGACATTCATTCTGAATTTTCTTGTAGAAAGAGAGGAAAGGGGAAAGGGGAGAGAGCTGTGGGTCCTGATTGTCAGTCCTGTCCCAGACTACAGCTCTCTTTTACAGGGATGCTGGCCAGAAGAAGGCAGAAAGAAACCTTGCAGGTTTCCACCAGTAGGGTGGAAGAACCGATTGGTTTGGGATTCCAAAATGTCTGTTTTAAATTCACACCCGTGACAACTTGTTTGAAAACTTTTTGTGTCCGCAAAACATCTGCGGATTTGACTGAAATGTCAGGAGAGAAATGTGAAGTATTTGTTTGTATTTTCCCAGGCAGTGTGTACCTTGTTGTCAGGCTTTGTAACAAACGTGTTTTGTGCTTATTTTCCAGGTTGGATCTACGACATCACACAAAAATACGATTTTTCTTTTTACATAGCTGGCTTGCTGTACATGGTGGGAATAATATTTTTACTTACACAACCTTGTATTCAAAAGAAACAACCGAGACAAAAATCTACAGAAGAAGCACAAGTATAGAACAAATTCCAGAAGTTTTTTTTTACAGAACTTTTTTGTTTTCATGTTTTTATTGTGTGATAGTATGAAGATGTTTTTCTTCTGAAAGCAACCACATTGAGCTGTACTTAAGTGAAAAGCAAACGTGCTCCATAATGCTAATAAATTATAAGAACCATGCTTTTAAAATTAGTTAAGATCTCTTACTTTAGAAGTACCAAGTGCAATGATTAAAAGCACACTGCTAGTCTTTTAATATCAGCACAATGCTCGTAGCCTTTACCCTTGCTTCTCTTTCAATTTTTCACCACTAAGCACTGGTGAAAATCCATTGACTGCAGTGCAGTTACTCCTGATTTACACGAGTCCTACGAGAGAATTTGGTCAGGACATGAGTGATTTATAAAGGTCCCTCCTCCTGTGTGTTCAGTCTGATAAAAGATTAGTTACAGAGTCTAAGAAAATGATTGTATTTCTTGCCTGGCTAGTCAAGTACTGTTGAAATGCTAGTCTAATAATTCCATTAATTCATTGTATTAAAATTACTATTTCTGTGATACAAAACTGAAGAAAAGTTCTTATATTTTTTCTGAAGTGACTCATTTTAACTCGATGATCCTTAGGTGTCCCTTCCAGCTCAGAATATTTTGTGATTCTGTGATTTTACTTCAAGGATTTTTAATTTTATTTTTTTAAACTATCAACTGCATAACAAAGTAGCCATCCTCAATACACAGGCTGCATTATAAATGCTGTGACACTTAATGCACCTGAAGTAAAAAAATCATAAATGCAGAAATGGGAAATATATGGAAAATATTCCTGTGACTGGAAAATCCAGAAACAGTCTGGGGTCTGTGGCACTTTTACCTAATTAGAGGTACTGCAGAACTTCTGAACATTGCCATTGACTCCTTCCCTGGGAAAGAACTCCACTACAGCACACTAAATTCTGTTACAATTAATTTAATAACAAAATCTGTTACATCTTGAGCAGCTGTGTTGCTGCTCATAATGAACACCATAAACTGAATAAGACTGGTCACGTTTGAGAAGTTTATTCACTGGAAAATGAGATGCTACAGAGCATTGAAGAGCTAAAGAACATTTGAAATATCCAAATAAATTTTCTTACCGTTAAGCGCCTGGTAACCAATGCAGAAGGTGTTGTAAGGTGGGACAGGACATAATTGTCAGCTCTGAGAGGTGAATCTGACATTAATTTTCCTATCAAATAAAAGCCACTGGATGATTTTATCCTCTTAGCTTTATGAAAGTGTTTTGCATGACAAATCAGGCTCTTAGTATAACACTGATACGTGCTGCAGGAATTCCTTAAAAAACCAACTGATACTATTCAATTCTGCTGAAGAACTGTTAGGACACAGCTGAGTATGCAACACTGTCAATATTCTGACCCTTTATCGCTGCAGGGTTGGCTGAGAAAATTTTCTGAACCACTCTGTGTATTGTTCTGTACTGCAGTTCACCAGCTCCTTGCTGTTGCTCCTCTGCAACTGTTGGCAAGGACATGCTTTAAAATAGAGCACTGGAATGAGCCAAGTTAAAAAAAAAAATAAAAACTTTAAGAAAACTCTGAACTACTTTAAGATTTAGATCAGTTCAATCATGTAGTAGTTATGTCTGGCCTTTTTAAAAGTCACATAAAACAACTGAGGTGGCACCGAACACACAGTCAGTAACTTCTTAAAATCAGCTTTTTTGCTGGAGAAAATGTTCACATAAACTTTCACATCAGTTCTTTGTTACAGGTTTAATGTCTTCTTGTGAATGCTGCTGATAGCTTATTTTAACCGAGCTATCTTTTATCTGTGAAATATATATATCGAAGTGATGATTTCCCTTATTTTCCTTTTTTTTTTCTTTTTGAAAAATATGTACCCTTCATACATAGATCTCCACTTTGTCTTTTGTCAAAAGTAACTTTATTTGCGTATTACAGTAATAAATAATATGCTGTTCACCTGTGATACCTGCATTATATCTTTCTATGGGTGTCTTTACTGGGCCGTATGTTGGGAATAAACTTACATTACCCAAAAATACACTTTCTGTTCATTTATTTATTTAGGACAGTGTTTTATCCACATAATGAAATTTGTATTTGTCATTATCCTAAAAAGAGTCACAAAGAAAAAAGGATATATATGTGTTTCTTCTAAGATCAGTGATCACCAAATGCTTCCAGAATATTGGTATATAGTTGTAAAGCAAAATATTCCTCATCTAAGTGAACAAATATCTTTCAAGTATTAAAGCACTGCTTTATAAAGGCACAGAATGATATCAAAGGCCTTTCTGCCACACTAAAGGCAGCTGTAATGCTGAACTCTCTCATACACCTGCTCTGAAATCAACCAAGCTGCGTTAAGTTGATGCCAAAAGACTCGTCAGGATGCAGAAATCACATCAGAAATACAAATCTGCTTTCAAGGAGGTAAGAGAAGCCTCGGGGCTCACAACAGAAATGCAATTTCAGGAGACTTTCAGAAGTACTGTAAGGATTAGGCCTGTTTGTCAGGAGATGCTTCTCTCTTTCAGAATGACTCCATAAAGAAATCAGATAGAAATATTATAAAGAGGAAGAAAAAATGATGCGATTTGTTAGATAACAGAACCATCACAAAAAAATTAGGAAGATACTCTGTGTCATGATGTATTATCTACCCACAGTAAGTAATACAAGAACACAGCACCACTGATTTTCCCCCGAACATTCCCCTTTTCTAGGGGTGCGATTGCAGGGACCTGTCTTTACTTCCAAACAGACTGTTTGATTAAAAACACACAAATATAAAATTCGGGGAGCAGAGCTCTGTCCCGTTCCCGGGGCCCCGCGCCCTCTGGCGGCCCAAGGGCCCCGCAGCACCGGCAATTCTGGAACAGCCTCGTCCCAAAAACCACCGAAACGAGTCCCCACCCTGCCCTTGTGCCGGCACAACAGCTGGAAACCTGGACACGGTCTTTTATAACGCCACGGAGAGCAGCATTCCAGCCTGCACCGGAATCAGCTTGGAAATGAAAACTCATGTTATTCGGGCAGATTTTTAATTCCCTAAAAATACTTCTGAAATGAGAGAGTGGCATTACTAGTTCTAGTAGGTTGTTCCACTCTGCCAAAATCTTATCTCTGTTATTATGCAACTTAATTCTTTCCAGGATTTCCTTAAATTCCAAAATATCCAAGGCTTTATGGTAATGAAAAGTTTACTGCCCTGCACAGTACCCGCTCCATTCAGTCTGCAAATGACAGATGAATTCCAAATATACTAATAAATAATTTCCTGACCTCTCTTCTATCCACTCTCTTCCTCTCCTTTGGTTGTTTTTATTCCCTTCCTCTCAGTTGTTTCCCGGTCACGATATCAACTGTTTTATCTGCAAACTGAAATAAAGCCCAGAACTCAGCAAGCTTATCTTATCTACCCCCATCTGGCCTTCACCTCTAAATTAATGACATGCTCTATTTTCCTGTCTCACCGTGTCCTCCTGTGCTTTCTTCACACCATCTCCTATTTCTTGTGCTCACTTGAACTCCTTCTGTTTTCATTAACTGCTCAACCCATGACTTGACAGGCTTCATTCTAGGCTCCTACAGCACCCCTGGGGATAAGAAGTTATTTTTCTCTTTAAAACATTTCTCTTCCTGTTTTTCAGAAGCTGAAATCTTTTTCTCCCCCTACTGGAGTTATTGCAGCAGCCTTTTGTCAGGCTCTGACTGGGATAGAAAACACAGTTTTGAGGTGCTCAGAGCCACAAAAATCAGCTTCCTAGATCATAGCTCTGAACACATTATCTTTCCATCCCAATTTCCTGACCCTGCACAGAGCAGGAAGCTGGAACAGATGACCTCTCAAAGGCCTTTCCAAGATGACTGTTCTCTTTTGCACCAGCAGATTGCCCCTCGTTCTCCTGCAGTGTCCAGGCTACCCTTCCAACTCCTTACCCCTCACTCAGCACAGCTCTGAGCTCCAGGCAGCCAACAGTGGTAATTTCTGTTATCCACCCTCTAAAGTTCAAATTCAACATGTTCATCCTATTTCCCATACTTTCCTGAGAGCTGGAAGGAGCTTCCTAGCAAGCAAGCATCAAGCCATCTCTATCTCCTCCTGTGTTCCTTACAGTTTCTTGCTGTGAAGTCTAAAAAAAACCCACAAAACATGAAAAAAAAATAGAAAAAAATCTCTTTTGTCAAAGATATAAATGTAAGGAATGGCAGTGACTTTTTGTTTACTATTAAGTTTAACACAAGGGGATCCCAGGCTGTGGCTGAAGTTTCTAAACATTACAATAATATGAATTGTAACACAAAGCCAAGGTTTTACATTTCCAATGCTTAATCCTGGCAGCAGTGCATAACAGCCAGCCACGGGTGGCAATGGAATTATCTGCATCGTTGTGTTTATTAGAAAACAAAAGTTTGCAGGGTAATCACTGTCTCTCTAAGATCTGGCTTTTACTGCACCCACTCAGTTTGATTCATTTATTGTCTCAATAAAGAGACAATCCTTACTTTACTTATTAAGTAAAGCAGACAGATTGATGATTGTTAAACCAATGAGATGAATCAAAACCAAGGTGCTGCACAGCAAAGCTAATAATGCTTTTTTAAATTTTATTTTTCTTTTTTTTTTTTTTTTTAATTTTTACTCTTTCAGATCTGTGTGAAACTTTGAGAAAGTCTGGCAATATCCTCCATCTCCAGAAAGGAAATGATGTACAGGAGCAGTGGGACAGGAAGCCGTTGCAGGAAGTCATAGTTCTCTTGGCACAGATTCCAGAACTTTGGCACCAAACAGTACAGGGAAAAAAAATGAAACCAAACCCAAGTGACAACAGACTTGTAAAAGCCTAAAATTTCTTATCAATAATCTCAAGTAATTCATATACATCTTTAAAAAACCCCAAAACCAACAGTCAGCTTTTTTTTTTTTTTTTTTTTTTTTAATGTTTTCTATATAAAATAACATTTAACATGAATGTCCAGATTAATTTTTGGACCCACTTTTCTACATATATGTATAGATTTTTTTACATAAAGACTACTATTTACTCATTCCTTTAATACACCAAATTCTCTTTTTGTAGGTCTTCTACCTAGTGAGCTACTCCCCATCCTGCAGTCACACAGTCAATTATTGCTGCTTCGGGGTCCAACTTGGAACTTGGTCTTTTGTGTTTAACACTATTTCTTCAGATCACTTATCTATGTTATCAAATTGCTGTAATCAAATTATTAGTTCATTATAAAACAGAATCCTGAATGCAATTTGCTACACTTCTAATGAAGATTTTGATTTCCTAAGATCCAACAAAATGAATGCAGCCATCTAGATTAGTATGGGGCTTTTTTATTCCTTTTCATACACAATCAAAGCAGAATTACTATTTTTTTATATTGGGAAATTTCTTCTAATACATCCAAAGCAGTGCCTTTTTATTGCTTTGGGGACTGTTTGTTTGTTTGTTGGTTTGGTTTGGTTTGGTTTTAACTCACTAGAATCTCTCTTCTCATGTACATTAGAGTGATAAAAGGAGGGAAACAGAATCATGGAAGTTGAACCTAAACTAATTATTTGGATGCAGCCCTTTTCCTTCCAAAGTATTTTGTAAGGTTAATTACAAAATTCAAGCTTAGGTGACTACATTTGAAAGAGCTTTTGCAGATTACCTGATTTCACTGCTAAGATGATAAGACACTTTTCTGCTGTTTTCCCCCCAAGTATTCCCGAGGTAGCTGTGGAGAATGAAGCTCTTGCCTTAATTTCCTTCAAGTTTTGGGTAGGTGGCCCAATATTATGCAAGCTTTCATTTCCCTGCTGCAAGTGCAGTTTGCTGTCAGCTCTCCTTTGCTTTTTTGCTTCCCAAACATCTCAGTTCTATATGGTTGGTAATTTTCCTCAAATTCCTTATGCAAGTACAAAATGATCTCCACAGTCAACTAAAAATGGTCAGGCTGATTAATTCAGGCTGATATGTAAGGAGGATCCAAATCTTCACATACCAGGAATGATGGTGATGTTTACACTCTGCATCTATCTCATGGGGAAGATTAAGGAGGCTACCACGTGAATATTTGAGTTTTTCTTTAAAATCATTTATTTCTAGCAATAATAATGTGATCTGTGTTGGCTGTTTTAAAATATATTTAGCTGTGTTTATTTTGCTTTATTAATGTCTCTGCAGCCAAAGTGAAAATCTGCTGAACTTCAAGTTTCTATGAAAATTTCATCCTGTGAGTGCTGGAGACTATTTGATGACTTGTACTGTTTGTTCACTCATCCAGAAATATAAGTAGACCCTCTCTTCTCTTGCTTGACCCTTATCATCAATTTATTTTCCATCACTGCAAAACCACAGATAAAACCTTGCTGTACCCTCATTTCAAATCAAACATGCATGTTTAGCTGTATGATAGTTACTATAAATTTACTAGAATAGTAATGTTAATTGTTTAGCACCTTTCTTTTAAAAAAAACCCCATGAAAACAGATAAAATCTTAGGAATGAAAACTAGGGGGTAACAAGAGGAAATACCAACACTTAAAGGAAAACATTTTGGTGGCTGGGGTATGTACCAAATATTTAGCAGCAAACCAGGGATATGATGAGGAGATTTTTCTTTGAACTCTCATTTGGCAAAAAAATCAGTAAGGATAGCTAGAATATTATTCCAGTACATATATATATATATATATATATATATATATATATAATATAAATGTAAAATATAAATTTAAAATTCCTGTATATATATTTGTGGAGAATTAAGAGAAAAAAATATGATATTTTGTGACTACTTAGGAGCAGCAAAACTCCTCTTGACAGGAGGTGAGGAGGTGTAAAAACATCTGATTGTGTGGAACAGCAAGAGCTACGGACAGAAATAGTGTCAGGATAACAATACAATTTCTCACAAACATAGTAATTTATTCTTGTGATACTTCTATTTATATTAGCCCTTTTCTGAAAACAAAACACTTTCATCTTATATTATAATTTAATAAAAAATAGAGGGGAAAGCCCCAAATTTTGAGACGATTTTAGAAGGAAGAAATGATTAAATGTTAGAAAAGAGTGGCAACTGTGGCTTTCAATACTTCCTATGGGATAGGGAACCCCTGAACCACCAGTAATACTTTGGGGTTTTTTTTGTAACCTACTGAAAACACACAGAGGAATAGTGGAAAACTGCATGTTAACAATCATGTAATCATTTGAATCACTGTGCCCAGGTAATGTAAACCAGATGTTTTATTGTGACATCATATCAATATCAAATGCTGCAGGAAAACCTTACACTATAAGCAGTGGAAAAAAACCCAAAACCACTAAAATCCTTCTCACTAACGTATATTCCCATGTCAAATCTACTTTTGTGAGGTAAATAAAAAAATCACCAGCGGTAAACAAAAAAATATAGAAGATTACTTCTTTGAAAGCTCAAGTTTATAAAAATGGATGTTAAATTTTGCCACAGATTAAGATGTAATAGAACTCTGCTTCAACTAACAGAGCAATGATGAACATCCACTGCAAAACCCCAGAGTGTTTAAAGATGCCCTGAGCCAGAGCCACATCCAACAGGCAGTGCCTTTGCTGCTGGTTCAGGATACATTCATTCCCCTCCCAGCCAAAGCAGGCAGTAATAACTGCAATTAAAGATTGGTTTTGTGATGGACTGTGAGTGCTAACAGAGCCTTTTTCCGTGGAGAGGGCACACACCCAGTGAGCTGAGCTGAGAAGGTGTGGTGTGTCCATCCATGGAACACCAGCAGTGGCCACCAGCAGCCTCCCAACCCCACTGCCCCAGGGAGTGTTGTTATGGCTTCCAAATCACTTGGTATCCATCAGCTGCAGAAGTTGTACAGGGGCTCAGAAACACAAATCCAGCAAACACAAACCTAAACATAGAAGTGCAGATTACGCTAAATCAGCAGGGCTAAAAATCTCCGGGTTGTGCCGTAGGAAGTGTTAGATTTTAATAAGCAAAGCATAGGGAACATGTTGGTCTGATCCGAGACCATAAATGAAAATACAGTCAATTTATTCCTGAAAAGAGAGATATAATTTTACCCTCTTCCCTACCACCGTACCACTTTCCCAAGATTCATATATTTCTTGGGAAAGCAGACCTCCTCCACCCAGGAGTAAATAACCATGGAATCCGAGGATCATCAAGGCTGGAAGAGACACCTCAAGATCATCCTGTCCAACCATCAGCTCAGCACCACCATAACCACCCCTAAACCATCGTGCCAGTGTCACATCCAGACACCTCTTGAACACTCCCAGAGTCAGTGACTCCAGCACCTCCCTGGGAAACTTACTCAGAAAAGATGATGATTCAATAAGATGATATCAACCAAAACTGTGGAGGAGAAAAACAGGACTTGTGGAAGAAGAGAAAGAAAAAAAGCAGAAGAAATGAGTATCAAGTTCCATGAGATAAATACTCAGATTCAGGTGTCAGATTGTGAAAATATTACAACAAATATTAAAACAAAGTTATTATAAGAGATCAGATCATGGTTACTTTACCAGCAGCCCTAAAAGGTGCTTCAAAGGACAATAAACATCCCATAATGCACCTAGAACAAGTGTGAAATGGTTTTACATACAAGGAAAACCTTCCCAACCCCTGCATGCAAATTGTTTGTACACACACTTAAAGACATCTCAACTGGCAAAACTAGAAACATTCTGATTTTGGTTTTCATTTAGTCACAGACACAATTAAACCACATAATCGAATGCCTGATAAGCAGAAATACCCATTCAGCTGCTCAGGCATTCCAAACTGGCAGTGTTAGAAGTTAAACTGTGATTTTAACATTCTGTTAAAATCAACATTAATAGGACAGTTCAAAGCTCAGCACTTAAACCTGCCTGAAAACTCTGGAAAAGGCGCTCCAGAAGTTCATGTTCAACTCCCATTTTCAGAGACAGAAGAAGAAAATCTGCATCACAAAGCACGCAACTGAGACCAAAAATGACTGTGAATAGTAAATCAGGTAGCTGTGAGAGGCTGGCGAATAAGTGGCCCTGACTGTCAGTAATTTTCCCAGAGTTCTTTTAAAACACTACCTGTGTGCTCAAAAAGCGTGCCAGCTTTTAATACTTGTTTTTTGTTGCTGGCACAGCTGGGTCCACAGGAGAGGGAAGTCAGAGTCACATTTCCCCCTTCGCGCTCCAAGCCACGAGTAAGATTCACTTGGTGTTGTAGACAAGGTGAAAAGCACATATATTCTAGTTTTACTGATTTAATATGGTTTATTTCCTTCCATTTCCCTGAGAAAAGTGAGGGGTTTACACTGTCATACCTATAGGTGGATTCCTGATCCAGTGAGCGATACAACTGACAAATGAGATGTGAACACACCCACACACACACGAGTGTGTAAAAAACACACTCTCTGCTTCATTTTTTCTACTGGTATGTTGAAAAGGAAAACTGAAAGCAAGCCTCGAGTTAACTGTCAACACTCACAAAGAACACAGAGTTAAATTTACCATTACAAATCAGATCTGCCAACGGTATTTACGTCTCTCAACGTCAAATTTAACTTCAGATCTCTCTGGTATTTCAGGGATAAAATGTAGATTTTAAAGCTGAGAATTGAGTATTTTTAACTCCCAATGAGTTGCATTCACTTTCACCACTAATTTTCAGATTAAAGCTCAGATTCCAGATGATCTGCTAAGACATCACTCATTTCTGTATTTTTAAGTCTTTCTTTCATCTTGTTAATATCCCATCTACAGCAACAGCAAACAAGTTTGAATAAAGGCTTAACATCTACATTTGAATGCCAAATATAGCCAGCTAAAATTTATCATTTTGATGGCTACTGTGGCTAATATATCATTATAGGGGGCAATCAGAATGCTAAATCATATTTCTGATTGCACACACACAGAATGGTTTCGATTACCGCTCAGACATATCTGCAACACTCTGTGCAATACACTTATTATGTGAATAAATGAAAAAAAAATCCTACTCTGTTACATAAGTTCCTCCTGTTTTACAATACACACACAATCTTTATTCCTTTGCAGCGAAACAGTTGCCTCTCAGAAGGCAAAAAAAATATTCACCCAATCTGCATTTTCGAATGTCACAGAAATAAATGACCCCACTGAAATATTTGATCACAGCAGAATCAACATTTCTGTAATGTGCATGCACAACACAGATTATTACCATGTTGCTAAAATAACACCATTTAATACACATTATAGGCTTTCTCTGGGCCTTTTCATGTTATGTTGGAAGTGACATTTATTAAAAAAAAACCATGAAAAAACCCCCCAAACCTCCCATTTCTCAACATGAAAATGCCAAGTGTTACTGAAAAAGAAAATAGTCCTACCTGCCCCCAAAACCACTTGCCAAAAATGATTAACAACTGTTGCTTTCTAACTTTTGAACAGTGTTCTACAGATTAAATCCATGAGGTTGTACAGAAAATGAACTACACACAATTTTAGAAGTCTAATTGCTAAAAAAGCAGAACTGTGTTGCACCACAGATTGCAAAGCGTAAATTAAATACATGAATCAATACTTTTCAGTAGGGGATATACAGTACAACAAAACAAAGTGTATACAGACAGCAGATACTCAAATTCTGCACTGGGGTGAGCAAGACAAACTTTTCACAGCAAGTACTCCATGTGTTGTTAGTTTAGTATTTTGTGAGTGTATTTATCTACAATGTCACTTCAGGTATATGTAAGTGCACAAGAACATATTAATCCAAACACTGGAGTGGGCAGATGTGTCTATGACTCTTAAATAAGATATTTATCGTTATACAATCCAACAAACTGTAAAATGAAACACTAAGTCAATACTCTACAAATTGAACACCCCTGTGCATTACAACAGATGTTTTAATGTGGCTGTAAAAATTTACTTTCTTGGAGTATTGTGTGCAAATACAAATTCCACAGTCTTTTAACAGTAATTTTAAAAAACCTACAGCAACACATATTTCCATAATTTTACCTCCTCTTAATTGTTAGAGCAGGAAGCAAACTGCAGTGGAACTATCTGCCAAAATGGAAAGATCAGGCCAACATGCAGAGGCCCAGGAAAAGCCAAATATTCAAGTAATTTTGTGGAACACCGCTGTGATTTTTCTAAACATTATTCTTTGATTTACAGGGGAACAAACTGTCAATAGCACTATTCCAGTAAAAAACTTCCTTATGTACAAATACCCAGGACAATCTGCAGTTACCTCCATGATTTCTTCACACGTGGTTATTTCGAATAAAAATAAGGCAGAGATTTTGTAGTACCTATATTATTTGCATAGATTAAAAAGATGAGGAATGGAAAGTGTTGTAAATGCATCCTGGTTACCATGGACACATTCCATTCTCGATGTTATTTGGAGGTGCAAGTGTTAAAGCAATTCACTGCCACGTTGCTGATTCCACTGGCATTTCTTCATGAAAAAAGAAGAGGAAAGGATGAGCAAAAACCAAATTTAAACAGCAGCAACCACACAAGGCTTCAGGTAAAAAGTCATAGGAAATTTTTAAACAAATAAACCAACCAAATTATTTAAGTGAAAATCAGCAAAAAATGAACTCTGTAGTAAGTACCTACTGCCGAAATTAATCTGGACTGTAAACTAGCAGAAGCATCGTTACTATTTACATAGTATGAGAAAATAATATTTGAAATTTGTCATATGGTGAGACATCTGTTAAGGATGCTGGACTCAACCTTGCCTTAATTTAATCTATTTTGGAAGTTCTATGAGTAAAGACAAGTGTCACAGGACAGACTGATGTTGTCTGAGGAGGAACCTCTGGGGGAAGGTCAAGACAGAGGGTGTGAATTGTGAAGCTTTCTACACAAGGAACACACAAGGAACTTCCTCCTTCCCCAATACACATGTTTAGGATTTCAATCTTGACTCAGCTGCAGAAACTCAAAATGTAATTCCTCGGATTACAGGTTATATGGAGATTACTTTCTCCTGAAATTGTTCTGCTTTAAAGAGCTAAGCATTCACTGGAGAAGGAAGGTGACTCCAGAACCTAGAAAATAGTGTTGTTGAGACTCTGATCTAGAGGCAAACATTTTCCTCTGTCCCAGGTGAATGGCCCAAATCCCCAGGCTTTGTTTTCACCCCTGGATTTGTCACTGCAGTCCAAGCTCACATTTCCCTGTGCAGTGAAGGGGCCATTGTGTCTTTTAGTGGAAAAAAAAGTCATGTTCTCTATTAGTCTTGGTGATTTATCTCTAAATCCCTTCTCCCAGACTATTTTATCTCATATTCTAATAATTTTCCATAGATTAAAAAAAATAAATCTCTGCTTTTGGCTGGATTTTGTAGAGTGGAAGAGACCACAAAAGTTTGATTTTAAAATTAGAGTATTCAAACGCTTCTGTCCTCATTTCATCTCATTCTCTCTGGCACAATATTGTTGCATTTTTACTACAATTTCAAATGAATCTATTGGTTTTAAAACAATCCATTTTCATGTACCTTGGTATAGAAATTGTCCATTTCACCCTCACATAAATCTATACAAAATGAAAGTGGAATAAATGCCAGCATATTGAAATCTCTTAAAGGAGATAACTATAAAACAGATGTTTCTAAAGGCATGATCTGTATACCTAAATATTTTTGAGTTAATTGGTTGCTTGAGGCCAGTATCTGCTGACCTGTTGCCTAAGAATTTGTAAACCTGGGCTCAACTTCCACGCCATGAAATCAGATGCCTTCGCTAGACAGATATTTTAAATTCTGAAATTAATTATCACAGTGAACACAACCAGCTTCGCTGCTTCCTTCATCCTTCCAGTCCCTGCCAGTGTAGATGCAATTTTCTTTAGGAAAAAGCACCCCTCCTGGCACAGGTTTTTCTACTCTTACTCTAACACAGTCACAGCTAATTGAGACATGGACACTACAGAGCTGGTTTTTTACTTTATAGCAAAGTTTTTCACAGAGTTTCAGCTACAGCCACATTGCAGCTTTGACTGTGTAAGGAATAAAGGAAAACTTGAGTTGGACAACACAAACCCTTAGGCTCAGACTAAAGCTGTGCTCGTTTTTGCAAGCAAATGAAGCTTTAGCTTCTTGGTCGCTTCAAAAAAGGGAAAGTGGGTACCTTAAAATTTCACTCACTTTTCACCCAAAAGAGGCAACTGTGTATTGTGTGGAAGGTGTGGAATCAGGCAGCACTGACAGTGAGAGTATTTGGGAAAGAACTAAAGTAAAATGTTAAATGACTGCAGGCAGTGCTGACACCGAGGGCTGCTTTGATCCCTTGGGATAAGCTGTGGCACAGCAGTAACACACATGGGCGATTGTTTCATGTGAGGCTACAATGGCAGATTGTGATTAACTTAAAAGCAAGAATGCAGATCTTGGGGAACTGAAGAATCTGTTAAGTCTCCTTTTTCCAAAACCAGTTATGTTCTTGGTAAGGAAAATACTTGACTGGCCAAAGGAGATTATTTTGAGAATCTTGATGGGGTTAATATGCAAGAATGTGAACACTGGGAAATGCAACCTGGCAGAAGGGACTACACTGGTTTTGGGGGGGAGGGTGGTGGTGTGTACCTTGAAACTGCTGACAGGTTTTGACCTGTTTCCTTGGAAAAGAAGGTAAAATGGTTGCAGTTCATTTATTAAGCCTTCATTTATTAGGGCTCCCAGAAGTCTCTGAAGGACAACTTTATAAGAGTAAGCACAAAAAATGAAACACATCTGAGTGCAAGAGTCCACCAAACTGAAATGAAACTAAAGCCATGCCCTGGTCTCATTCCTTATTTCAGGCATGTACAAGATGAAATCAAATAGGTACTAGTTGCTGCCTGCTATGTCTGTGAAATTGGAAGCATTTTGTTCTTCTGGCAATTTATTACCTTTCTTTTCAAATTTAAGGTAGGGCTTTCAATGTCCTAATTCATTTGACAATTGATACGAAAGTCTATGTTTGCATTTGCTACAGTACAGGAAATTATACAAATTACTTTTTTGTCTATACTGATAGGATTACATCTCTAGAGGACAATAGTTTCCTTCTGATGTGCTCTCATGAGAAGAAAAGTTAGGTCTCTGGCATTTATAAAACATAGTCCATTTTTCATCCTTCTAAGGGATGTCCCTTCCAGATATGCCACAGAGGCTGAAGTGTAAAACCTATAAAGCTTTGCTAAATAAACTGTTCTCCAAGAAAAAAACCCCATTCTCTCAAACCAGCCTGTACTTGAAAGTTTGTAGGGCCACAATAGTCATCATGCAAACCCTCCCTTCTCCATGTCTGCTTTGGGTTTGGAGAAAAAAAAATTACTATTAATACACAGCAAGAGGTTAAAACAATTTAGTTAGCAAGCAAAAACACAAGAGGGAACTGCAGCAGAGTACAACTGTAAAGAAAGAAAGACAACTTCCTGGGGTCAAGGCAAACTGTTCTGTGAGTTGCTTTTAACAAATATTTCAAGTGTATGAAGAAGAAAAGAAATGCCTCAATTCCAAAATTTCGTATGTAGCAACTATGAAGTTGCTAATTTTCCCCCCACTTCACTGACACTCTGAAGCATCAACCCACTTAAGGGATTAGCTCTGTGTGCATGACTACCAAAAGCTTCCACTTAAAGCATCTGAAAAACATATTAGTAAAATACAGGAGGAAGATGGAATAAAAGCTTGGAAAAAAATAATTGTCTGTTCCTCTGGGGAATGCAGCAGTTATGTTGGAGCACAAAATCTGCTGCCTTGCCACGGTCTCCTCCCTTTTCTCAGTTACATACCTGGTTTCTTCCTATTTTAATACCTTTCCTCATTGGTTTTGCTCGACTTTGCAGGTGGGAGAGGGAATAAATAAAAAGTCAGGAAAACAAGGAAAAAAAAAAGCAGTTCAAGCTGTTTCTCACAGCTGCCAAGAGCACAGGTGCTTTGGGAGGTAACATCTACCTTTCCACAGCCTCGTGCACAGATCAGAGAGACACAATGCAGAAGGGAGGGGATGTGCTGAGGGGGAAGCAACGCTATCAGAGGGAATAAAATATTACTCTTGAGGATCAGAGTCTTCAATTATGAGCATGATACTTGCCATTTATTAATGTGATTAAACAGGCAGGCCTAGATAAGACCGCCACAAAGAGATTATTCCACTACTTAACGGAACAAAGGATGCAAGCCAAGTGCAAGGCCTAACATTCCTTTTTAGATGGATAACACACTGACAGGTTTCACTTAAAACCATTTCTTTTAGTTTTGTCCTCCTTAATTCAGTTTCAAGGTCTTGTTACAATTCCAGGTCTAGTCTGTGCTTTAAATTTCTTCTGCTTTGTTTTTTTTTTGGGTGGTCTTTTTTCATTTGGTTGGTTAGGTTTTTTGTGGATTTCTTTTGGTGTGTGTTTTTTTCCTCTTTCTTAGAGTAAAAAAACCCAAACAACAGAACAGAACAGTCAGACTCCCCACTATGTGAATAAGAAGTCCTCAGGTGCAGCAGTGCATAGTAATTTTTAGGGACTCTGCACCTCTTTTAGCAGGGTATGTACATATAACTGGCAATCCTTTTTATTACAGTGAAGTCTTAGTTCAATCATCCCACTGCTCCCTTCTTGGATACTTCTTACCATCCTGATTTGTACACATCTGCAACCAATCTAATGTAATATCTGCTGGAAACTGTTTTCCTGTACTCTTCTGTGGGCATCTCTTTCAGCACTGACACCCCTCACTCTAAATTGGGAGCAACACCTATTGCAGTGGCCCCTAAAATCTCACATTTTTTAAGAACAGACTAACACTATCAGTGTGTTTTTCAAGTTGCCTTTCTGTCCATTTACAGCTTTAATTCCAGCTCAGACTAGAAGACAGGAACACTAAAGAATCCCTCCCATTGTGCAGGCATTCTGATATTCTTGATTCCTGCCCACGTTTCCAGGTTGCAGAAAAAGCTGTGTTAACAAGTGTGGCCCTTTTTCTCAAGCAGTCCTCAGCACTACAGGTAGCCTACTCTTTGGAAAGTTGGTTGATTTTTTTTTCCTGTTTCTTCAAACACTAGGTTTTTTTCCAGTCCATTTTTAATCACTTATTTTACATGAAAATTAATATTTGTTACCTTGAGGTTTCAGTCTCGTTGTAAACTGCAGAGGAGGGAGCAGTTGCACAACTCAGCTGTAGCACCACCTTAGTGAATGCTGAAATCTATCCTTCCATTATCATTTGTCATGATAATTTGATGTGCACATGTATTAAAACATACATTGCCTTTTCTGTCACAAGTCTCTGCTTGCTTTTTTGCTGCTTTCCAGCTACACAGCTCCCCTTGCCTGCAATGCCCATCTGTTGTCACTCCTTTCACTCTATTGTTCACCATCATCCTATTATGTTATTTAGAACTCTGGCTTCAGACACTCTCTTAGGCTTCTGTTTCTACAGTATTACTTTGCCTTTTCAACAAATCATTTTGATCATTTTACTGTGCACTAGTGTTTGTTCTTCTAGTTCCCACCCTCCTCCAGATAATTTGTGTAATTTAGGTTTCAGCCAACAAATGACATTTCCACTGGTTGCACCCAGTGCACAATTTTAATCTTATTTAGTGAAGTCCATCCAAAAGCTGCAGGCACTTTTACTTTGGTTTAATTTAGGCCGATTTCAGTTTCACACAAATTGATTCAGTTTATACTCAATTAAAATCAAGCAAATCTTTACAATAAGAATCCACAGAGGAGTTTAGACCAGCAAGTTTGTTTAAAAACCCAGTTTTTAAATTGCACTAATGCATCTTCAGATAAAACCTTTCATAGCCTTGCCCACACTGAGATCTTTTTCCAGCTTTGCCTTCTAGCTTTCTTGCCTTCTTCCCTTGAACACTTTACTGAGTGCACTTAATTGACTTTTGGTAAATGAACAAAGTATAAATATATGGTATGCCTAGTCAAGTAAACATTCCTGAAAGTTCTTCATCATGAATGCTACTGTGTAAATGGAAAATGAAATAAGGTAAATTGCTCTTGGTTAATAAAGGCAACAGAAAAGAAGAAATAACTGTTTTCCTAACTTGAGGCAGAAAAAAGGAAAACAAGACAACAGATAAGAACACAAACTTACCTGTGGAACACAAAAGTAGAATTATTCCCGAAGAACCCCAAGAGAGAGAACAACATGGATAAGGATGTACTACCCAAAGTAAGGCAAGTGAAAAACATAACTAAATCCTTCTCTGGAGGAAGCACTGACAATAATGAACATGAGAGCAGCACTTTGGTAGAGCAGGAAATGTTGATTTAATGAAGCAGAAGGTCGTTGTGATTGCTTACCTTGAGAAACTGTCGCTCCTCCGTGACCTGGAAATCATCACTGGCAGGCAGGACCAGATCAAGCACAACAGTTTTGAAGAAAGCCACAAACATTAAAACCATGCATAAAACTTAAAATGGGAGCTTAAACTTTGCAATTCTGCATGATACTGCTGTCTGTGTATGAAAGACTAGTTATAAGGAGACAAAACCCAGCTGAGACAGAAATAAAAAATACATCTCTAGGCCACCAGTGATACAGAAAAACCAGAGTTTTTTAAAAAACCACAGCAAACAATGGTAACAGAGAATTAACTAAGATTACTGTATCATCTTTAACATACCTTAATTGAAATTGATACAAGAACATTTCAATGCATCTTCAAAGGACAGCTCAACTTCTTCAGAAAGAATTTTATGAGCCCACACAACAGTACAGAATTATCATAGGCTCACAAACAACTGAACTTACAAGTAATAACTAGTTAAGGACTCAGCATCAGTTATATTTCGAATTTCAAATCATAAATGAATGTTTCACAGAGGTAAGCATTTAGTAACGTTTGTGAGGAAAGAAAAACCCCAAACAACCACCCCTCAGAAAAGAGAGAACTGAGTCTTCTGGAGAGGAAAAAGCCCACCACTTACACTGCTGTATTGATGCTTCTGGAGAGAAATCGTGATGCACCAATAGGGACAGCCCTGGAATGCCAGCACTACTGGGGCAACACACCAGAAATCACATTTCAGCTGTTAAAAGCACAGATTTTCCTATGCCAGTTGGGTTCTTGTGCTGGATTCCATCTTCAATTTGCAGCATGACCGAAGAATTCCCAGCTCTTCCCCAGAACCTTACGGGTAAGACCTCGCAGCTGCCTCCATCCCGAGGTGGGATCATGGGAGAAGGGAGAGGTGCTGTGAGGCACCCAAACCATCACACACCATCACACACCATCACACACCATCACAGCGTTGCTGAACCAAATACTGCAGCTTTGCACAGAAATACCTGACAGCAGGATTCCTGTTTTTCCAGTACAGCATTAGTTCCCCAGAGAAACTGTCTCCATTTTCCCAGCAGCTCTGCTGTTTACTTGGATGTCTGAATTAGAGACAGCAAAAAAGGCAAAGGAGATTTCCCTCTGTATTTTAGGATTAACAAACATTCTGCTGATAATAATTGCTTAATACTGTGTGATACTGTGTTTGACTGTTTTGGAAATACACTTTTTAAGCATAATAGAGCATTTCCTGAGCTGGGACAAAATGGCTTCCTTCTGAGCTCATCAAACTATGCTTGAGAGGTTTCTAATTTAAGACAACAACAACAACAAGTTCCTAATTTTATGCAATAAAGTCCTCCATACAAATATAATAAAAATACAATTTTTTTAAGCTTGCTCTAGAAGAAGTTGTGTGCTGTTTTTGTTTGTTAAGAACACAAAATCTCGCTTAGAAAAGCCAGAGAAGAGACTTAAATAGAATTGGTCCAGATAGGCAGTAATTGGTATGGCATCCTTGAGGTTTCACATGCAAATAAAATAGTAGAATTTTGAAAAAGGTTCATCTCCCACAGATCTTTACTTAAAAGAGGACATCTTTCAAAAAAATTGTTTTGTATAATGTGAAATTAATTTCAGCTCAATTACTATTATAACATCTGTTAATTCCCCCCTCCAATCCATCTGGCTTAAGCACTTCAAATGGCATCTCCTGTCAATCAAATAGGTTCCATGTCAAATGTCATCATTAAGACTTAAAAACAAGGCCAGCATTCAATAGTTAACTTTATAATACCTTTTTTTTCCAAATGGAGGAGCTATCCTTGCAGGTTTAATAAAACCTGAAGGTACTCACAACTGAAAATCAACCAGCCCATGATCATTACAGTGATCACTTATTAATATGTCTCCTAAAATTGAAATTTTATTGAAAATGATAACGTGTGGGGTTTTTATGTTTGGTTGGTTAGTTTTTGTTTGGGTTTTATTGCTGTGTTTGGTTTTTTTTAATTTAGTATTTAGAGGGATCAGACATAGAATTGAGTTGTTTATTGAGAAAGGATTTTTTAAAAAATATTTTTAAAGATTTAAGTGCTGTAGGTTCAGAATTTTCACTTAAAACTAAAAAGCCAGAAAAACGACTTTATTTTTTCAATTAAAACAATTAATTATGAGGGCCTTTGAAGAAAATACTATAGTTCTCAGTATCCAAAGTAACATGCTGTGTTCAGAATGTATTGATTTAATCAGAAACTGATTGAAGATGTAGAGGCGAACACCAAACAATGGGAGCAGTGAGGGGTAAAGAACAAGAACATCCATCAGAACTGTTTGCCTGGTTACTTGCAGTGTTTGCCATCTACATGTCCTGTATGTATCTGCTAGAGAATGCAGTTGCTGAGCTCTCCCCAAAGACACAATTGTGCAGTTGCACGTTTGACAAAGCTGAGCCACCCTGACCGTTGTCCAGGCGGATCATCAGATGGAACATTGCACGCAGTGACGGTGGATGGGACTCCTGCCTCTGACAGGGAAGTGGCTCCACGTTCTACTAACATGACAAAATCCTCTGATTAGTGCAGCATTCATTAAATGGTGACAGATGCTGGTATTAATTACATGTTGAGTGGATCATTTTCCCATTACGTTTCTTTTGTTATCAGCCTCATCATTCTAGTTATCAGCCTGCCCCATAAGCAGATTAAGCACCAGACTTTTTTGGGGGGAGGTGGGGGATGTGTGTCTATAGTCCTGGTTTGACCAAAATGAGTGACCCATCTTTTCTACTCTACCCCACCATCTGGATTCCTCTCACTGCACTTTTCAAAACCTGGACATATCATCTGTTAGAAAATTTACAAGAAATTTTATTTTGCAGGGTTATTTGTGTGGCTCTCTCAAGCCATCTTACATTTAATGTTGGAGGCCTTATGATTTATCACTTGCTTTGTACAAACCGATAACATCTATTGTTGTTTGTGATAAACCCTGCCAAGTTATAACTGGCATATCAAATATTAATTTGGCATTTCAAGAGTGAAAAACACGTACAGTGAAAGATAATGGAAAGGCATACGTGACACAAATTGCCATCCCCCATGTCAATCTTGAGAAAACAAAAATCCCATTCCATGTACAATTATACACACTCACAGAAAACAAAAACTATTCACTGTTCCCAAGAATTCCAACAGGATTCCGAGTACACACGTTATGGCCAAGCATGTTTTTCTATTTAGTGTGTTTATCCTGACATGTACACCAACTTCTCCTTCACGACAACTCAGAGCAGTCCTGGAGGGGGAAAAAGAAAACAAACAAACAAAAATGAAAATTGCAAAGTACAAATGGCAAAGTCATTAATTTGGAAATAATTTCTGCCACAAACCAGAGGGTTATAAATTGAAAGTTGACAGAGGAGGAAGACATTGGAATAATAACTAATCAAAGGATGATCGTGAGTCATTAATGTGATTTTGGTAGAGAAAGTGAAATACAATCCTAAAATTTAAATCACGCAGGGTTTTCCAGAAGACATGGGGAAGTCACAATGCCTTTGCACACAGCACTTGTTCCAATGGGAAGTTCTAATGGGAAGAACTGCAGTGAAAAAGATCCTGGGAGTGACCAGGAATCAGAATCCGTTTCACAAATGGAAACTGAAAAAACAAAACAAACCTATCAAGAGGGCATATTTATTAAATATATACAATACTGTATATATACAGAATCCATGTTGAACTTCCTATGGTTGGTGATTGCCCAGCCCTCTCATTTGTCGAGGTCTCTGCAGTGCTACCGAAGGAGTCAACAGCTCCTCCCAGTTTTGTGGCATCTTCACACTTGCTCAGTATCCCCTCCATCCTTTGTCCAAGTCGTTTCTGAAGATGTTGATTCCCAAGATGGAGCTCTGAAGAACCACACAGTTATGCACACACCTACACAGCATTGTTACCTACACACAAGATATCCTAACAGAAGCAGCTGTAAATGAGTCTGCATAACTGCCTTTCTAACCATCAGAGAAGTGAGAGTCTGGAGCAGTTGTTCTGTGTGGAAAAGCCTCGCTACCTTTGGAACACATCAAATCCCACTTATGCTATGAAGATCTATTATGTGGCTGAATGAAACAGCAGGCACTGGGACTTGATGACCCGGAGTCATCTCTTTGAGTCCTATATTTCTGCAGTGGAACTGGCAGATGCCCACACAGGGGAAATATGTGCAATAGTTCCTCTGCATTTGTAAGATTATGATTGCTGACTTGAAACAGCTGCTTAAAAAAAAATTATTTTCACTGATGGCTCCTAAGATCTCTCCTTTTACACAATCCAGCTGGTTGAGCTGTATTCCACCAATGCATCTGCACCTCTATGGTCTCCTTTTGGAAGAGTTATTTAGAATGACTTACTTCTTACTTCTCCTTACTCTTTCTCCTTGAAGTAGCCCATGCACAAACTAGTGTGCCCCTGTGGTGTCCCATTCTAGGTTCTCTGTCTGTCTGCCTTGTCCCCCTTTTTTGGCTATTGTCCTATACTTAGCTTCAGAAAACTTATTAGCATGGACTTTACTCTCAGAGTAGAGTTTATGTTCATTTACAGTACTTCCTGTTAATCTATTTTTAGTTATACAGCAGGTTGGGCCTACCATAGTGACTTGAGGCAGGCACAGCAGACTTCCAAAATGCCTTCTGGAGAACATCCCCAACCCAGCAGGTTGCATGAGAGAATTGATAGAATTCCCTTGAATGGGGGGAAAAAGCTAAACAAAAGCCACAGACACTTCACATGACTCATCTGAACACAAAGTCTGCTGCCATGGACTAGTTGTTACCCCTCTGATACGGCCTCTCTGCCCAACTTGCCCTAAGCCACTCTTAAGACATTCTGTATTTGTACAGGATTTCTGGTTCTGTGACAGTTTGACTTGATAGTCAGTTGATACCTGGAAATCCTGGCAATGACCACAGGTACAAACACTCTGGAGCTGTGTAACACACACCCAGTAAATTGATAACTTCATCCTGAAGGAGATGAATTTCCTGCTCACATAAAGCCCAAGTAGACCATTCAAGAAACGTGGAAGCCTTCATCCAAATCCAGTATGCAGCCACAAACTCCTTTTGTGTTTTTAAAGAAAGATGGGTTTTTCAAATAATCCAAACCAGTTCTTTTTCAATGGCACCAGCTTCCTGGTAATGCTTTGTACAATAAACATTCGCAGAACAGTTTTAACTTCCTTACACTGACAGTTGTGTTAACTGCCTGCTTTGCTTTCAGGATATATTTGGGCAGCTCAAAACCCAAGAATAGATATCTGAAGTGTTTGACAGGAAACAGATACGAGAACCAAAACACTGAAGACTGTAATAATAATAATAATAAGGAACATCTTATTTTTATTAGCTGAGAGTGAAAATGACTGGTAAATACTCAATTACAGATCCCATGAACAAGCAGGGCACTGATAGGATTCCCATGGGGTCAACTGGACAGGCCCATTACAAGACTTCAGCTATTCAAAAGCATATTTTTCCCAGTTATTGTGCAGCAATTCTTCCCTGAAATAAAATATGTTTATTATTTTGGTTTACTTTACGAAAACCAAAAACTTCCTCCTAGTTTCAAGAAACGTTGGTGTTTGTTTATTTTTTTTGTTCTGGTGAGATATTTTAAAAACTTTCTCAGAAAAATTTTTGAAATTTTACAGCTTTTAAATCAGTATGTCCAGCCACAGACAAGCATTTGTGTTCATCTCTCATGCATATAAAGTCAACTAAGTAAAACCTTACACCAAAATTATGGAATATTTGCGGTTTTATTTCATAACCTTATAGACTCATAACGACATTTGTTAAATCCCTTTTTTTACTGTTCAACATTCCTCATTGATGATTCCTATTAGATTTTTCTGAAAAATATTCATAGAGAACATTTTGTAGCATATTAAAAAAAAAAAAAAGTTCAAAAAACTCTTCCAGGATATTTAGCATTGCTTTTCTCCCTGTTTGGAAAACCAGTTACATACACAGGCGTTAGGCAGGACACACAAACGTCTTCAGGTACCATGTGGAAAATATACACAGCCTTCCCATTCCCAGATGTGCAATTTAATTTTATATTCCTGGAATGACAGATTAGACTATTGTTTACCCCCCACCTTAAGTCTAGTTATTCTGAGAGTGCAGCCAGATTTATCTCAGGAGAAATATTGTGAGTTTACTTAAGGATTTGTTACTTATTCACTTTAAATGTTAGGACCTTATTTATTTGGGAGGCGTTTCTGAGTGTGGACTTAGGTCTGTTTTAAGGCTACAAAATCATGGAAGATACTTCTTCGCAAGATATTCCTTGCTATTATTTTGAAGGATTTTTATTTCCCCCTTTCCTCTGGTCGTCACCCAGAGCCCCTTCCCAGGTAGAAGGAATCTCCCACATACAGAGGCTCCTCGTCTAGACATACTTTCTAGACATATTTTCACCAAGGATTGGAAATAACCCTTTTTGTACCCAGCCCTTTCCTGCTGCCCCGCTACTCACCCACACGGCATCCCCTGCTCCGGGCTCGGCGTCCCCAGCCCTCAGGAGGCCCGGCCAGCAGCCCTTCCTGGGGGCGCCTCCCCGCTCGCTTCCCGGCGTTAACAGGCGCCCCCCGTCCTGCCCCGGCACTGAGGAGCTCCTTGCTCAAGGACGAGCCCTCGCTAAAGCGCTGCTGCCTCAGGGGCCGGGGACAGGCCCCGCCGCCTTCCTTCTGTGCCGGGCGGGGAGGGAGCGGGAGCTCCGCGCGGCTCCGCCGCCATTTTGGACGCCGGCGGGCGGTCCCCATGGCAACCAGGAAGGGGCGGACATCGCGCGGGGTCACGGCGGGCCCGGCCCTCTCTTAAAGGAGCAGCCCCGGCGGCGCCGCCGTGCCGGGCAGGGTCCGAGCCCGCCGCCGGTGCCAGCGCAGACCCGCGGCCCGGCCGCGCCCCGCCCGCCCCGAGGGCGGACATTCTCGCGAACCCGGGGTGACGACCCCGGCGGAGGGATACCGGCCGCCCGCAGCGGCCCCGCCGAGCGCACCGAGCGGGCCCGGGGCCGGGCCGCGGCGGGGGCTACGCGGGGGGCGGCAGCCGGGGCAGGGGCCGCCCGCCGGCCCGGGGGGCGTGCGGGCCCCGGCGGGGCCCCGGCGCCGGGAGAAAGTAGTCCCGGGGCCTCCCCCTCGCGCCGCTGGAAGGGGTTCGGCGGCGGAGGCGGCGGACGAGGCGCCGCTCGGTGCTGCGGCTTCAGCTGATAATTGAAGGGAAGCGAGGCGGCTGCTGCCGGGAGGAGCGAGGCACGGAGCGTCTGCGGAGGCCGCACCGGGACAAACTAGGTACCCGGGGCCCCGCCGCTCGCTCGGGGGGCGCCGCGGGGGCGGGCGCGGGGCGGCGGGGCGCTCGCTGGGCCCCTCGACAGCCTCCGGGCAGGGCCTGTTGTGTCATCGCCGGCATTAGTCGAGCTGCCCTTCCTGGCGGCCCGGGGCAGGGGGAGGGGAGCGGCGCCATCCCGGAGCATTGTTGCAGAGGAGGGGGGGCGAGGGGGAGCTGGGAACGACACGGCGCCGCGCTGGTGAGTGTGTGTGGGGTGGCCCGGAGGGGGGCAGTGGGGCCCTCGCCGCCGAGGAAAGGGGTGGAAATGCAGCTGACAAAATGGCCAGGCAGTGCCCGGGCCCGCTGCGGGGACAGCCCTCGCCCCTCGGCTGTGCCGGGCCGCCCCTCCGCGGGCCCTGCGTGGCTGCCGATACAAAAGGGCAGTGTCAGTGTTGACACTGCCGTGCCGATTTCGATGCCCTTCCCCGTCTTCCTTCCCCCACTCCGCTGGGCCCCCTTTCCCCCAATGGCCCTTTCTTTCCTCCACTCCCACCCCCCACCTCCTTTTTATTTTTTTCCCCTAAAGGAGCTATCGAGTATCTTAAAGGAAAAAACCCAGCAATTCCTCTTTCTTTCCTCCCTGCCCGGCTCGATAAAAATGCCAAATAATCGGCCGACGTCCATATTTCCCAAGGTTTTTTTTTGGGGGGGAGGAAGAAGGTGGGCATTGAACAGAGGCACCCGTGGGGTCGGAGCCCCAGGGCTGGCTGCCCACGGGAGGTAGGGGGGTTTATTTTCGCAGCCAAATGTCCTAGCCGATGTTTTTCTTGTTTTCAGCCGAGAAGCAAGTTGCCTGCTCCTCGGCGTTTGCTTGCATAATGCGTCGTACTTGGAGGCTGATCAAACGCTGGGTTCTGCCTTTCCTGCCTGGCTCTTCCTCCTTCCCCGGGGGGCTGGGCAGGGGGGCAGCTTTTGGGGTGCTGGTGGCACACGGAGGGGAGGGGATGGTCCCGGCGGTGCCCCCGGGCTCGGGGGCTGGCAGAGGATCCGAGGCCGGGGCTCTCGACAGCCCTGCAGGCCCGTCTTCCTGTGTCCAACTTTTTTATTGTTCCCCCTTCCCCTTCCCGAGCGCTCTCCGGGCTCTCCGGGGCTCCGCACGGCTCGGCCGGCCCCGAGCCCGGACGGGCGGCCGGAAAATGAAGAGGGGGGAAAGAATGGAAAGTTATGTCAAGGGCTCTGAGGGAAAAACATCGGCGTATCGAACAAAGGTCCTGCCTGTGTTGGGGAGAGAGGCCTGCGTGTGAGGCCTGATTGTGTCGCATTTACACACGGGGAAGAAATGAGTGCTTGGTACTGGCCTAAATTTATTCTGTGAGTCTGGCGTGCAACTTAAGAACGTTTTTTAGAGAGCGTGCAGTTTGTTTTGGGAGTGTTTTTATAACGTGTAGCAATCCAGTAATAATTTTTATTTGAAATACTTTTTTTCTCCCCCAAAAGACTGTTGAGTTGTTTTTTTTTTTATTATTTTTTTTTTATTTCCTGCCTTGTTCAGCAGAAATAATATTGATGCAGAGCTTCTAACACTGTAATGCAAAACTTTGCTCAAACAGGGTAACTTTCACAGCTAATGTATTGTGTGTATTCTGAATATTGAGCTTCCTGGTGCTTTAAAGGCTGTCAGAAAGAGGAGTTTAGTGGTTGCCACCTGATAAATCTGAATTACATCTACGATAATGAGAAAGAAGAGGAATCCTGAACACTTAAATTAATTTTGCAGGATTTTCTTAGGGGAGCTGCCACTGTGGGTGTACTTTTGTAAGACTTTAAAAGCCAGTAAGCATTGCTGTGATTACTTCCGTTTGTCTCTTGTATAGTCTATTCTTTGCAGCTCTTTCTCTTTTCTCCCATTCCCAAGACTAGAGTTCTAATTGAACAGTGCTGCTTTTTTCCCTTTTTTTTTTTAATTTCTGTGATTTATTAAGTTTTTCATCAAACTAAAAGTTTTTGAACATTTTATTTCACATAAATATATAAAAATGTGCATAATGGGCATGAAAGCAGTACTTGAAAAATGCCTGTATAGCTTTCTATTGTTTGGTAGCCTATTTAATAAATATTGATAGGAATCAAATGTGTTAATGCAAATATTGGTATTTCAGTTTTTGCAGCTGATATCAATAGTATGTTTAAGTTTAAAAACCGTTTTGCTGAGTAAATTCTGTAAATAATACTTCAGGTTTTCAGAAGTTTTATGTTTTTAACTGGTAATAGTTTCTATATTTGTAAAATGCAGTTGATTGTGAATGGCTCAGTTCTGCATATACACTGGTTTTGGTCTTAAACTGAAAAAGTATTTTTAGTTTTTATTGTTTGGTGTATTCTATTGTGTTAGAAATATAGGTAGTCAGGGTTTTTTTTTCCCCATTCCTAGGGTCTTTCTGCAAAAAGTGTGAGCAGTAAACTTGAATTAACAGCATTTAAGTCTTCAGTCTCCAGATGGTTCCATAGGTTCCTAAACATGTCTTATCTGTTAGTAGAAAATTTGTAGGTCACCCACAGTGTGACATTCCTACTTATTAATACAGCAGATCTACTTCAGTAGGAGGGCTGACCTGTTGAGTAAGAGCTTGTGAAAATGGAGTCTTTTGATGTCTTGCAAAAGTTCAGCAGGCCAGAGTGACCATTAGGGAAACAACCTGCATCTTCCCAGTAAATGAGTTATCAGAACTGGCATTCCCAATCAGGAATCATGCACAAATTCATTTTTTTGAATTTTCTTTGTTATATGGGGTTTTAACTGTTTGTTTTCAAAACCAGAATGTAAATATTACAGAAAAAACATTGTGCTTATAACATCATTCCTGATTTTGAGGCCTACAGCTGCAGGCAACAAAGACACTGTTTTTTCTGCAGCAGGGTAGCAGAAACATAATGCATTTGGCTTTAGTGCCATGAGTGGAGACATGAGGAGTTTTTGTGGGGGTCCTTCAGCACTGATAAGTACAGGTATTTACTCCATGACAGTCCAGATACATAACCTGACTAAATTCCTTTTGTTTTTAAGCAACGAAGCTGCAGGATAAGTAGGAAAGTTACTGTTTGGCTAAACTACATGTTTGTACTTAATTTGCAGCGTAAGTGAATCTCAGAACTCTCTGTGTTCATCTTACATTTATAGGCCATGCTATATTTTCCAACAAGCTCATTAGTAAGCAGCCTGTAGAACACTCCTGATGGTGAGTCTGTCTTTTGTCACACTGAAGCTGAATTATTGTGGCACAGTATAATCAGATCCCAAAGTTGTACACCATGGTGTGCTACTGCATTGTCAAAAACATCACCCATCTCCTGCTGGCCTGCTGGATGATCATTGTCCTGTTCATCACCTGGCAAATTAGTGACCCTCCTGTAAAGCACTTTGGGGACTCTTAACACTCTTCACCAAGCTGTCACTGCCCCTTCATTACTGACCCTGAAGACAGGAGGACATCTGTGTTGGTTTGGCTTATTTATTTATTAATTTATTTTTATTTTAAGAGCAACAGTTTGCCTTTGGGTCAGTAGGTTTATTTTTCTGAAGAAGTAATACTTATTTGGAATTTACTCTTCATATTTTAATCCATGTAGTATCATAACAGATTTATGGCAGTATATGAAGCAACCTCTTCCTGATTGTTTTCATAGCTCAGTTTTAGCTTAGGGTGTGAGGTTGGTAGCAGCAAAACAAAGCCACATTAACTCTTTTTTCCTCCTGATGTATTTTTGTCCCCAATTTACATGAAATAAAGTGCTTTTCAAGGAGCAAAACTATTTTCAGGCTTCTCACTGGTGATCAGTAATGAAAAAAATGCTTGTATGTAGCTGCTTGTTTCAGGATGTCCTTTTTTTTTTTTTTTTTAACAAAATGCTGAATTTGTGCTTTAAAGTTAATCAATCTTCCATAAATCAAGGCATTCTAGCTACATGTCAAGTGTACAGTCTGTGTGACAGGCAGGGCTAAGCCAACTGGCTCCTCCACTGCCTGCTTTCAGATTCCAGCAGTGGTTGCTTTATTCAGAGTTGAGTTTTGAGGAGCAATTGTCCTCCTAATCCTGCCATCAAGTCAGTAGAATGTGCCTGTGTAAATATGCAGTCATGTTCTCCTGCAGTTGTGTCTGGCAGCGGGGTTGGAGCACTCAGAACCAACCTGTTTGCTCTCACTGGCCCTGACTGTTGCCAGTCTTGACTCATGAGTGTCCTCAGAGCAAATATGGCAGCAAACTGCCTTGTAAGAGCAGTAGAGAGTGGAAGGGAAGGCTTTTATATTGGAAAAATAGCAGAGTTAGGTGCATAATTAAATTTTATCATGGTGATCTAATAGTGGACTTCATATTGAAGAAGCAGTTGTCATGCATGAACAATGATGTTCAAGCCACAGTTGCTCCAGAAAATCCTCTCTTGTCAAGATTCACGGAGTAAGCCAGTTTGGAAAGGACCTTGGAAGTTACTTGGCCCTTTCCCATTTGACTTTATCTACCCTTGAATAAAGTTTGTCACTGATCACAACTGATAAAAAGAGCTCCATTTTCTTGAGTGAGAAAGAGGAAAAACCCAACAAACCTACAACCTGTGTGTGGAGAAGAGAGTGGAAGGATAATGCAGTGTGTAGTAATGCAGTGCTGGCTCATGGGGCAGGGGAGAAATCCCACTTTCGGAGTGTTTTCTGAATGCTCTGCTCTAATAGTGCCCACAATAAAGTGCACGTACTGAACTGCAAAGATCTGACCTTCATAAAAGGTATGAAAGGGTCTGAGTCACCTTCTGGAATGCAAACCTTGAGTTGTAGGGAGCAGTTCGGTATTTCAAAATGGAAGCTGAGGTCCCTGCGACTTGGTGAACAAGAAAGGTGTTTTGAGATCTGAAAGGCCAAGTTTATGTCATGTCAGAGCAACTTGGTACTGCCAACCTTTGTTCCAGTGCGTGGCATCCAAATAAATAAACTCACTGGAAAGGAGGGCAGAGCTTTGCTAGACTTTAGTAAAGATGGAAGTGAAAGAATACAGACATGTTATTTTTTGGTGTACGTATGTTTTTTGAGAACAAAGGTGTTAAAGTCTGAGAGGGCTGTCTATTCCTGAGATAGGCATTAAACTCAACACCAGCAATGTGCACCTCCCTTAGATTTGAAGCATGGCTGATAGCAATTATAATTAATGCAGAGCAGTAACTGTCTTTTTTTTTTTACTTTGATTTTTCAGGAGTAGTTATTAAAGGTAAAACTGTTAGGAAAAATAGGTCTGTGACAAACTTGTGCCCCAAGATCTAGTCTTAAGCTATCTTTGTTTTAGAAGGCAAGTATGGTGTTTTGTTTTCCCTCATCTTTTTCCATGTCTGACTTGTGTCTTACTTGCCTTACTTTGAGCGTGTTATGGTTTGTCTTATCAGCTCTGGGTGGGAGAAATTCTCTCTGTCCTGTGGGCTTTTCTGTGCTTGAAGTCTCTCCTGAACCTCTGCTCTAGTCCAAGACTGCTGAGATGGAAAAGTGGAAGTGCAGGTAAATAAACAAGGAAATAACAAATACACTCTTCTGTAGTATCTTCTGAGTTGAAAGGATGGGTTTTTTTTGTAGGAGCAGGAGCAACATGAATGAGTTGAGGCACCAAACCAGGAAAGATGGAAACAATGCATAGTGACACTGGTGGTGGTGGACTTCAGCATCCCCCCTGCCTGCCTCCCCCCAGTCCTAAAGAAGAGAAAAAGCACCCACCTGCATCCCTCCCATCTACCAAGGGACTCAAATGTCCTTGATACTGGTATAATTATTAGTTGCATTCCTTAACTCTTGGAGTTAGTGAGGAGAAGCTGCCTGTGTGGAATATGTGGTAGATGTGTGTTTTTGGACAAGGTAATATTGTAAGATGTGGTTAAATCCCTCATGTGTTAAGATGTGTCAAATCCCTTATGTAATTAGCTTATTCAGTGTAGAGAGTGTCGTGTCCTGGAAGGTGTGTGCAAGGTAACTGAATCTCCTGATCACAGGTGAGATGTGGCTGTGCATTTACAGAGAACTAATGAAGAAAGGAACTGAAGGTGCATATTAATTGGCTGTATGCTGAATATTAAATTGGAATTCTTCCTTAGAGAGTGAGAGTTTTCTTCCTCTTTCTGTTGAGGATATCCTTTGTTAGTAATCGAGTTACTGACTGGGAACTGTAACTTCTCCCTAAAACTTGACTTGTTTTGAGCTTTGCAGTTGCTTCAGGTGTGATGGCTTGATGAACTCATCCACTGTACAGGGTGAAGAGAAGGTAGGAAATCGCTCACTTGAACAAGAACATGCAGTTGTAATCAAACTGTGTGAATAAACCTGAGTGAACAGCACCTGAGAAGAAGCTGCATGCCTGGATAGGTAGGTTTGGGATCTTGGAGTTAAATAGCTGGAGAAAACACAATTTCAGCTAAATCTCAATTAATGGCAGTGATGGAAGCTGCATAACTTTGGCAAACTTTAAGCCAGGATTCCCAGTGTTAAAAATTGTGCTTTAGAGACCTTCTGCCTGTTGTATTTAGCTGATAACTTTCTACTATAAAAGACTACTAATAAAAATTACCAACTGCATTATACCATAAGATTGTGGATAAAAGAAGTTAGTTTCATTCCCCTCCTGAGTTACAAGAAACCTGGCAGAGGAACAAATCCATTTCTTTGCCAAAAATAAGATAACAAATATGCGTTCTTCAAATTTCTCGTGTGGCAGCTTTGAGTTGATACAGTTCTGCTGCATGTTTGTAGACTTGCAACTGAACACAGCCATGTTTTATCCTGGACTCTTGACAGCCCCTCAGGACTTTCATCAGCACTCTTTGGGTTTGGAAGAAGCATTTTAAGAGAAATGCTGCTGCACACCTCAATCATATAATTGCTTCGTGGAGTGAGTGGAAACTGAGCTCTCTTCAGAGTAACTGAAGAGGAAAGGTGAATTTTATGAAATTTAGTGTGTGAAGGAACAGCACCACTTAAATGCCTTCTATTAATGTTGAAATACTCAAGCACTGTGGTCATGCTTTTTTTTTTTTTTTAAAGCTGAGGGGTTCTTTACATACTGTCTAAAGTGAACTGGAGTTGGAACAGAGTGGGCACTGAAGATTCCCTGTGCTGTGTGCAGAAGAACTGAAGTAGGCTAGAACCTGAGAGCTGTGTATTTAGAAACTTGAAGTAAATAGAGATGTAGTGATGTTAATTTTTGAGCGTACACTTAATAATACAGTCACCTCTGAGACTCCACAGGCAAAGTCATCTTAATCTGTCACTTCCAAAATACAATGCAGTGGACACACTTGTTGTTATACCTCATGGCTTTTAGAGGCTGCTTGGAGTAAAGTGGATTCCCTGGGTGCTCCAGGCTTTTTCCTCTGTCACAGGCTTAGCCAAAAGGTGTCAAAACCGTGCTTGTCACTTAAATAAAGCAGATTCCTCTTGGTAACAGGTCAGTGGATAAACAATGTAGTTGTATCATCTAGTTTTTAAAACTCTTTGCTTTATGTACTGAGTGAAGTCTGAGATTCTTTCAGATTGAGATGTCACACTTGCACACTAACTGTGATTCCTGCTGGTAACACCTGTAGTGTCACAGAAACTCTTTGTCAACTCCCTCAACCTGTTCTCAGCAGCCTGATTGTTGCTTCTGTTTGTGGGATCTGTTTTGTTGTTGCAGTTTCACATCCACTCGAAGTTACTGGAAACCCTGTTAGATCTCACCTGTAGTATTAAGGCAATTAATTTTATTTGCATTTTAATGGTGTTGGAGCGTGTTAAAAACTTAATCAGAAGTAAGCCAAGTAGATTACCCTGCCTCATAAAATTGAGTAGTGTGTTTTGATCAAAGAGCTGTTCCTTTTCAATTAAGAAATGATTTCTTCCTTGGACTTGCAGATTTGCAGTATTGTTTTCCTTCACCAAAATGATGTGGTTTTATTTGGAAGATGTAGTTTTATTTGTAAAGTCAGCTCAGTAAGATGGCAAATCAAAACCAGATAGCAGATGATATTACTAATTGATCCAACAGCAGAGTTCAAAGAGTATTTTGACTTGATCTGTTCCGTAACCCATTCCGAAATATCAGTTGTCTTGACTGTTAGTAACTCAGTTACAGAATTTCTCAGTTGCACTTGGATATCACTGCTGTGTTTTTGTCTGCTGGTTCCACGTGGAGCTCCCTGCAGCAAATGGAGGAGCTGGTTTGGTTTCCAGAATCCATCAACTCGGGCACGTTCCCCCCTGCCCCCCCCGCCCCACACATGGGGCAGATATCAAACCCGAACATATGGGCACAGAGTGACACAGCAATTGAGGGATCAAGCTGGATAAACAACCTCTGCACAGACTAACCCTGTCCAAAAGTCTGGGATATGGTTTGTGGTTTTTTTATTTTTAAATCCTAGAACTCGCTGCTTACTGCAATAACTTGCTTTGTGGAGGGCTGTCTTCTGCCTCCCCTTCTCCTTCCCAGGACAAGCTGTGGGGACAAGTTTTCTTTCCTCACTCACAGCAGAGTTTCAGTGGTAGGTCCCATGGGACAAGAAGGACAAGGAGAACTTTGCAGATTGCAGAAAATGTAGGTTTGCTTCTTTGCAGAGTCTTCTCTGAGTTCTTGTACCTTCTGAGAAAGAATGGGTGCTGTGATGACGGGAATGGTGTTCTAGTTACTTCCTTAGCAAAGAGATCAAAGTGGGGGAACAAACTTTTTCTAGGAACTGAGCCTTTAAAGAGATTTTTCTGCCCAGTTGTCTCAGTCCTGAGCAACATCTCCCTGCCTTGAAGAACAACAGAACTTGCTACTTATCAGTTGTCTGTAAGGACAGTGAAGGCTCTCCAGGAGCTTAATAAGAGACCTTGTGATGTCAAAACTATCATTTGCTAATCTTGTTGATATATCACTTAGCTACTTTTTAGATATCTGAAAGTTAAATTTAAGTGCATGCCTTGGTTGTGTTTTCATACTTGCTTTTTTAATTCCCCATTCCTCCTGGGATATTCCTTCAGCATGTCATTTTCAAAATTTAAGGTCATCTAATTTCCAGCCTGAAAGTTTCTCATAACTCTTTGCCTGCTAACTGTATCAATACCCTTCTCTCTTTTTAAATTATTTTCTTCTCTTGATGTTTTACCCTTGGCACTTAAAAAAAAAAAAGGGATTTATAACCTTGCTGCCAGGCTAAATAATACAGGCTTTATTAGTTAACTCCCCTAAGAGCCCTCTTCTGTTTCTCAGTTGGAACTCATGTCTCTTGACCTAGACCAGCTGTGATGGGATAGAGTATTCCAGATAACCCCTTTTTTACAAAAGCACTGAGGATTCTTGGTTACTCTGTAATGGTGTGTGTGTACCTAAGCCTTGGTGCTTTTTCCACCCCTCACCTCTTCTATTCCTCTCCAGTGCCACTCTGGGAGGAACTGGAACAAGACTTCTGTCAACTGACCCAGGCTTGGCTGATAGCAACACTTTTGGGGTTCAGTTCTGAAGCATCTCCGTGTTGATTGGTGTTATTGCTTCATAGCATTGCTAGTGTCTCGTTGGAATAATTTACTCTTCCAGATTTTTGATGCATACTTACTGTTTTGGGAGAGGGAGAGAGGAGAAGAAAGGGAACTTCAGTAAGTTTTGCTAGTTTGGAAAAAAAGGGTAGTTTTGAGGGAGCAGGTCTGTTTAGATAACCATATCACCTGGCTAGGTAAGTGGAAATAAGCAAGGCTGTAACAATAATAAAGCTTTCATTTTATTTCATAGTTTCCTTTTGTGGGTAATAGTCCTCCACCATTACAAATTCTTTCTGTTAAACTCATACAATGATGCATTCTATTTGGATGTTACTTCACAGCAATTTGGATTTAACAAAACTGAAATAAAATAATGAATGACCTCTCTTCTGTGAGCCTGGAAATAGTAGCAAGTGTCCCAAGTTCTGCTGTCAAAAAAAACCCACTTTTTTGCTTCTGGAGTCTACTGATGTTATTACTGAACTGGGATTTCAAGATTTGATATCATTACAGGTTAAACGTTACTGGCTACCTTCAGGTGTTACAAATGTTTAAGCATCCATGGCTCACAGAGACACTCATTTCCAGTTGTTTTCCTCAGTGTTATGCCTTTGAACATTGAGAGTAGCTGTGATTATTTTAAGTCCTTCCATCTTTCAGATGTAGCTGTACTTTAGCCAAAAATATTCTTGCTCTAGTGTGTGTTTGCTGTAACCCAGCTTTGAAACCGGTGGGGTGGAAGCTGTAATTCTCCTCAAAAAGTTCTTATACTCTTTGCTAAACTCTGCCTCACTGAGAATGTCTTTTTACATCCCTTCAGATGTAAAATAGCATTTCTTGGCATTACTGACATAGGGAAGGAAGGCTGTCCTGTGAAAAGTACCTGAGAAAAAAGGTCTTTGTTTCTCTAGGAAAGGAGAGAAATACTCTGGAAATCCTGTCAGCACTAAGGGGATGTCTTTTTAAGTAGTGATTTGGTTTTATTTGTTTGTTTTTTAAAATGAAGGGACAATCCTACCTTATTGTATTTTTCTATCACTTTAGATTGAGGACCTTTAAATGCCCAACTTTAGCATAAAACGCCAGCTGAAGGCCAAGAGGAGGAGAAAAAATCAAGTGCAAAAATCTGTGTAAATTGTCATCCCCCTGCCTCGGGCTGTATTGTCACAAATGTTACAGCTGTGCCATCAGAGTTGCTTGCTCCCGTGGGGATCCCTGGTCGTGTCTCTCAGGGGAGGGCATTCTGAAGATGTTAACCTGGTGAACCAACTGAACCAGGGAATTCCAGGACCCAGAGCTTTGTGCCCACGGCCTCACTGATGCTGCTGGGAGATCACGGGGAGTGACGAGCAGAGGAGATGCAAATTGCTGCATTTCTTCTGATTCTCACCTAACTTGTGTGAGATGTTGCTGAGTCGGGGCTTGTAAGTCCCTATCTCTGCTTTCTGTGTTATCTGACTTGTTGAAAGGCCTCCTTCAGAGGGGTTTGGGCTTTCTCTTGACGATATCAAAAGCAGGAAGTGACTGGTGCAAGCCCAGACCTGTGGCAGCCAGAAGCAGAAACTTAAACCTATTGTAGAATATAGTGATTTAAATGTCTGACTTGAGTTTAGATATGTCCAAAATCAAGGTATTTTGTTACTAGTTAATAGTATTCTAGGTTATGGCAAGAAACTAGAGTTGCATCCACTCTGTGTGTGCGTGTGCTGCGTTGTTGGGAAGGTTGGTGGCTCAGCTTTGAGGTGGAAATAACTTGAAAATACCAATTTGGGATGGCTGTCATCTAAGCTGCTTTGTTCTTGTACTTGCATAGACTGGAGTAGTGTTTGTGGTGGGACAGGGAGGAGAAGCTGCTGCAATCTCAGGTTGCTTCAGCAGAATTTGACAAGTTTTACTTGTGACAATTTGTGATCGATATGTCAAGTTTTAAATTGTCTGTATCAACTTGTGCAGATGCAATCTATATATTTGGCCAACTCCTTAAGTTTTCTGTGCTGATTTTTAATATGAAAATGGTCTGCACAGGCATAAGAATGATGCTGCTGCTTGTGCTCTATTCCTGCACCCTCCAAGGTGTTTGTGGAAGAGAAGGGGTTTGAAATGATGACATGTTCAAAGGTAGGAACTTTGGATAAATATATGTACTAGTTAGAGACTGCCTTCTGCTTAATACACAAGACTTTCACTTAGGTTTGGATTAGAGGAATTAACTTTCTAATTTACCTACATGATCACACTCACTAGGATGTCTCCCAAGTACCTGGTACTCTTTGGAAAATAGAGTGGAGCTCAGCTGAGAAATGGCCTGGTGCAGACTGAGAGCTCTCATGTCTTCAAGGCTGGCCTGCTTGTTTTCTGTCCTTTGTCTCTGCTGTAACTTCAGTAGTAAGTTAAACCTCGAATGAAGATTATAAGGAAGTGTAATCACTACTGAGCTTAGGAGTTAAAAAAAAAACCAGGTGTGTTTGGCTCAGAGTGTCTGTCATACTCGAATATGTACAAAATGTTTATGTTGTCATTTTAATTAAAAAAGTGTCCATGATAAAGCACAGACTGCAGCACAACATCTGAAGTGTTTTTCTTAAAAATGAACAAGGTATGCCTGAAACTTTCAGGCTGTTATCATGCAGCTGTGCAATGTAATAAATATTGCCATGTTAGTCATATGCCTATGGCTTGTGCTGTCCTTGATATATGAAAAAAACAACACCAGACTGCTGGTTTGAAAATTCAGTGTTAGATGCTTTATACCCTCCCCTTTCTAACTAGTTAAAATAGACATTTCATAGAAAATAGTAGAAACTGTTTCTTAGTAGGTAACTGCAAGTTTGGTGAGCAGTGTTTTCAGCAACTTTCAGTCTGTGGAAGAAGTGTGTGTTGCACAGATCAGGCTGTTTTCAGATTGCAGGACACTGCATCCCAAAATTGTTCTGCCAGGAGAGCCTTCAAATACAAACACACAAATTTTGAAAAGCTTAGAAAAAAGAGTCAAAGTTAGTGCAATTAATTTAGCATCTTTGATAGTTAATGGGGGTTGGAGGTGCCAGGAGATAGCTGATGGGAGAAAAGATGTATTTCAAGACATGGGGAATTAGAGGTAGTAAAGATACTCGTATTAGTAAAACATTTCTTTGTGCATTACTCATGTGTGGGATGGGGGTGTGCATGCTCCTAGCTGAGTATCTTTAATTAACAAAGCAGATATAGGACTAAGAGAGGCTGCAACCTTTATGAAATACCTACATTTTATATTTGCTGTGATAACATAGTATGCTGAGGGGTGGGGAGGAAGACACTGCTCACTCCTGGGCCTACATGTATTTCCCCCTCTTTCTTTATGAGCCTGTCTACTTCTTATTCTTTTATCTTTCCTTGGAGTCACTCCATTCTCTGTATGTATTTTACTCCCATCTTGTAAAGAGAGTTATTCTGCCTTGCAGTGTGATGAAGGTGCCCTCTCCTGTTAAATATCCTTTTGTTTGTCTTCCTTGCTAGTGCATTTTATTAAATGGCTTATAATAAATAGTAAAGAGTATGATGTGGAGTAGTTCTGGATATTTTTTCAAGAAAAAAAAAACCAACCCACAAAAATAAACCAGTAAGACAAGAAATCTTGCACAGGAGTTAAGTGAGCTTCGCTTCCAATTCAGTGTCATATTAACACTGTGGGATTATTTTCGTGTTTGCAAAAATGTCTTTTAGGAGCGTAGCAAGATGGATGCATGGCTTGGCTCCAGCATCTTCTGTCACTGATGTGCACACAGAGTACTTGGGAGAAACCCTGCCTTCCTCTCCTCTTCCTTGCCCTGTTATCTTTCACTCCTAGACAGGGCCAGAAGTGGTGTGTTGTTTGGGGCAGTCAGTTGTAGGTTCACTGGTAAGGCACAGTTAAAACATTAGTGTGGGATGAAAGGTCACCTGTAGAGGAGATGACTCTTGAGTATTCTGATTGGGTCACAGCACAACTGCAAGAGCAAAGGCTTATCAAATCAGCCATTGTAATATCTAGCTCTTAAATAAGCATTTTGCTCAAGCTGTACGAAGCTTACAGCTCTGCTTATTCCAAATATGTTGGAGCTGTGGAGAAACTCTGTTCTTCTCCTGTGTGTTCTGTCATCAGTCTGTGAATCCTTACAGCACATCAGAGCAGCAGTTTGGCTGAAGGTTCCAAAAGACATTGAAGAGATTGAGGCAGCATTTCCTGGGTAATCGACTACTGACAAACCTGGCCATGCTATGACCCTAGAAAAAACACCTTATTAGTGTCAGCTTGTTAATCCAGTGAACTGTAGCTTATGGGCATAGTTACATTTGTTGCTTGTGCAAGGAAAGTGTGAGGGCAGCCTGGGAAAGATGAGGTGAAAATCATCAGTGAGGTAAAGCAGAAAAACGGCCTGGTGGTACTTGCACATCCGTGAAGGAAGAGAGGAATTTGTAGCAGACTTCTCTTGTCTGTGCCAGGATTCAGTGATGGTGAGTTCTTGTCTAGCTTGAAATTAAGACTAAGTCTGGCATCCTGCTAGAAAGCCCTTGAAAGAGCTCTAATGTAAGTTCAGCATCTTAACCTTCTGTATTCAGGTGCTTGGGATACTCATTTGCCTTTCCCATTCTCTGTAATTTCCATGTAGAGTGCCTTGTTCCCACAAACCTGTTTGATTTATTGAGTGCTGGAAAGATGTGGATGTGCAGAGTGGAGTAGACACTTGTCAGTAAAGTGTGCCATAAATAAATTGTTCCATTCTTTTATAAAGCTCTGCCTTTTAACAACTTTTCCCATGACTGTAAAAGTTTGAGCCTCCCCAAAATACAGTTGTGGAAGCCAATATTGTATGTTGTTCTGTGTAGTGAACATGAAAGAATAGCTCTGAGCACTGTAAAGTCATGATCCTATCAATGGTAGGATCAGCTTAAAGACAGCTTAATCCTGAGCATTTAACAGGTGTTTCTTGGGGTGTGCCTTCCTTTTGTTCAGCCTTACACACAACTTCTGTTTCTCTATGCAGATATCTGGTAGGTAGTTCAGTTCATGATTTCATACCCGGTAAATGTCTTTAATTGTGCCTGTGTCAGTGATTTGGTATGTGTGTTGGAGCTTGCTCCTAATGACGTCACTGTAAGGTCTAATGTAAATGCATACATTTATTTTGGTGGAGGAAAAGCTTCTATGGCACATCATTCCAAGATACCACTGCTTTGAGGGCTGCCCAGTGTAGAAAACTTCAATGAGTTTTAACCCCTTTGTTTGTTGTTGCACTATTCCTGTGACAGCCAAAGATCTGGATGCAGATGAGTGCTGAGGAAGCCGGAAACTTAACCTGTTTTAATTGGGTTTCTTCCTCAACAACTGCAATTACACCATTTCCCAGATGGTATCATGTGACGTAGGAATCTTGCTATGCATTAGGCCTGTGACCTTTTTTTGTGGAGCATTTGGATAGAAGTCTTTATTTGGGAGGATGGCAAAACCTGCTGAAGACAGTGCAGGAAAGGAGGCCTCAACATCAGCCTGAGTCAGTGCTAGGCATCAGTGAGTAGAAGAAACAAAGCAAAACTCCTTAAAGCCTCCTGATTTATCCAAAACCTGTCTAAATTATATTTTGAAGATGCAGAAACCTGAGACCCATTTTAGGTAAGTAGAGAACAGATGAGTACTCACCCTTCCACCTGCCCTTGGAAACATAAATTATTTTTTTGAAATTGTTTTTATTTTTGAAGTGTTTTTCCTTAAGACATTTTAGTATGAGTGAACAGGCTTCTCAACTTTTGATATTTCTATGTGTAGACTAGTTTAAAGCTGAAGCTGGATATTATCACAGAGAAGACCCAGTCTCCTCCCTCTTTACCTTGTTTTCAAGGTAGATCTACATAAGACTCTTAGACCTGTAATCTTGGCTTTATCTGTGGTGTACTTCTCTAATCTGCATGTACAAGTCAACAAAACAAGTCAACAAAAACAAGTTTTGTGTTTTTTCTTCCAGCACAAATTTCTGTGAGATCTAGTCTCTGATTTTTTTTCATTTTAGAGGCTAATAAAAGTTTTTTTTGTTTGTTTGGTTTTGACTCTCCCCTCCCAGTTGTCTGGAAGATTGCAGAGATTATCTCGTGTTAATTTAGACTGTGGGTGACCAAACTATGTTTTACTAGCCACTGAGCTCCCTGGGTCTCTCTGTAATTTAAGACAGCTTGGCAGAAGTTGCTGAGGAACTTGGCAGGGCTCAGGCAGCCTGCCATGCTGCAGCTTGGGGCTTGTATTGTCTAACAGGCTCTGCAGGTAGGACATGGCTTTGTACCATAGCACTGTTTGTCTTGTGCTGTTGCACTCGGTTTTGCTTGAGGGCTGTGTGTGGCAGATGCAGGTGAATGGCAGGCTGCAAATAAGGCACCATCTGGTCTGTGGCACTAGAACAGAGCAGAGGCTCGGTGGTGTGGCAGGAGGTGCTGCATTCAGGCTCGGGTGCTGAAGTAAATGGAGCTCAAAGGCAGCTGGGCATTAAGAATTGGGCAGGGCAGATTGGGAGTCAGGGATGATTTTGGGTACTTCTTGGTTTCCTTACATGACAATAATGAAATGAAGCTTCTAAATTGAAATTTGCACTCATTACTCAACTGTTTTTTTTTTTTTCCTTTTTTTCCCACTGGTAATAAATGTGCCCTGTCCCAAGTTTGCTACACCTGTTTACTTGGTCTTAGCTTGACCACCTGCCTTGTAACTTTTCTTCTCTGGCAGTGTCACTGATCTGTTCTTCAGAAAGCATTCTGTGCTTTCATTCATGTCTCAGAATGCAGAAGGTGAAAGTTTCTCATTCAAATTCATTCCTGTCTTCTGAAGAGCATCTTCTCCTTCATTCTAGCCAGGCAGTGTGGTTGTTTTTTTTTTTTTGTTTTTTTTTTTTTAATAATGTTAGTGAAAGGTTAACCCACCATACAGACACTGACTTCTGGCTTCTACTGAACAAGGAGAATGGATAAGCTGACAGTAAAGGTCAGATAAGATTTTACTTTTATGGTTTGTGATGGTTTTTATTGGGAGTCTGCGAGAAATGGGCTCACAATAATTCACTCTGGGTACAAACGGCAGAGTTTTGGTCAGAATTTGGCTGCTGGAAAATATGGTCCTTTTCATTGGAGAGATATGAATGCTTTTGTTTAATTTTAAAAAGGAAAAGAACTGTTATTTCCATTGCTGCTAACAAGCTGGAACCACACCTGTTTGAGTACCAGGCAGAATTGCATATTGAGACTCTTGTAGGGTAAACGTGGCTGTCTCTTCAGCTGAGTTGTCTCTGCCTGTCTTGCAGCTATCCTGGTCAGACTGTTCTTTTACTGAATATGAATTGATTCAGGAGTTTCTGGGTTCTTTATATTTTGATAATCTTTATATTTGTGCATAGAAAAAAAATTGAACTGCTGCAGAGTTGACTGAATTATGCAACAGAACTTAATGCATAGCTGACTGAAAACCAGCATGAAATAGAACACTGAATTCAGACTGAGAAGCTACAGGTGTTGTAAACATGAAAATATTTTCTTGAAGTGTTGAGTCCTGGCCCTCTACCACTGAGAGAGCCTTCTCTTCCTTCATTAATGAATTCAAGTCAAACCATACACTGCAGGAGAACTTATATGGAACTGGTTTGGGCATGTTACAGATGGTGACATGGAAGGGTAACAAACTTGGCTTATTTGGAGAAGAACAACTTAATTATTTGAATTGTTTTACAAGGGCAAATTCTTTGAAAGAAGTTTTCAATAAATGTTCAAAGATATTATTTTTATAATTAACTCCATTACTGATACACTCAAAACAAAGAGGAATAGTTGCTGTTGGCAGCACTTTTAAAACACAATGCAAAACTACAGAGAAGCAAGAGAAAAAATGAAATGCTTTCTGTTTTTCCCAGCTTCTCATTTGAATGAGGATCAAAGATCTGAATGACACTTGTGGTGTTTCATGAACCAAACAGTGACATAAATTGTAGTATTCCTGTTCTTGATGAACATAAGAGAAACAAAGCACTGAGGTGGCAGAACTGAAGGCTTTCACTATCCCAGTGTTAGGCAGCCCCTTAACCAGCTTGCAAGAGCTCAGTTAAGATCTAGTCCTGGTCCAGTTTCCCAGTGCATGAATGTGGTGATTCCTTTTCCTTCAGTGATGAAATGAAGCTGTGGATTCCTGTGTACCACGTGCTGGGAACACCAATTTTACAATCAGACCTGAGACACCTGAGCCTGCCCGTGTATCCTGTGCAAACATATCCAGAACAGAACGTGAGCGGGTTGTTTTGGTTCCTTTAAGCTATCAGATGAATGGGGATGTTATAACTTTTGCAAGTTCTTCTTTTTTCAAACTTTTGGCCCTCCAGACAATCCATAAGCATCTCTTGGTTACTGAACTGACAGGTTGCTGTACTTCTCTGTGATTTTGGGTAGTGTCCCATTTGCTGTTTCAGCTTGACTTTTCCATAGTCCAGGAGGATTCCCTGAGGTTCTGGCTGTGACATTTAGGCCTATCCACTGTTGTATTGCTAAGGGAATGATCGGTGTCAGTTCTTGGTAATCTTCATGGAACAAGTTTTAAGCTTCTTCTGGGCCACTGAAGACATCCCCAGTTTGTTTTTCCACACCAGGTCCTGTGAAAGTTTTCTGCAATCTCAGACTTCGAATTCAAGTGATCTCAAACCACCATGTCTTCTGCACAGGTGTCTTCCAGTCCTTTCCCCAGACAGAAGTCAGTAGGTAGGGATCTGCTTTTCTGGCTTGGGATCATGGCACGTGTGACCTGTTGGACCTCACAGTTCCCAACAACCTGGCCATTCCTCTAGCAAATAGTGTTTGCATCATTTCAGAGGCGTTTTCAGTGTGCTTATCTCCTGTGGGAACTTGTAAATCTTCAGTTTCAGGTGATGAATATTTGAACTTTCAGTTAGCAGAATAGTTCCCCTTGGTTCCAGCCATGAGATCACAAATGAAGATATTTTTGGCCCTTCCCCTTTCATGCCAGGCTTTCTCTTCCCAATCTTTGTGTCATTAGACACACGTAAACATAGATGCAGTTTAGAGACTCTAAGCCTCGTGGTTTCATCCTTTCAGGTTTGAAGCCACCTGTTTTACTGATTGTTGTGAAGGTGACCTTTGGCATCTCCACTCTCTTGGCTGGAAGGCTGGGCAAGATCTGGGCTTGTGAGAGACTGGCTAAGGGCAAGCTCATTTCTAATTCATCAGGGCCCAGAGGCTGCTTACTGATTTATTTTATTACTGTTTTTTTTTCCTTTTGAGTCTGTAGCTTGAGTGTATTTATGGCCTCCTGGTATTTGAGAAGTTTCCTTTCTTTAGTATGTGGGGTATTTTTGAAATGGTTAAGAAATGCTTCCACGTGAATGATTGTAGAGGAGCTGAATTAAAAAGAACTCTTCCACTGTAAATGAATCTTGGAAGAATGTTGTGCTGAAGCTTTTTTTTGTTGGCAATTTGGAAAAATCCCTGTATTAATAGCACATGTGTTGTCATATTTTACTCAGCGTAAAAAAGGACAAGTGAGCTAGTCCTAAATCTGTGGTATCTCCAGAGACTCCTGTGAAATTCGTAGCTTACATGCTGATTCTCCATACTGGCTCATCCTGGTGCAGGTTACTGGCCTGCACTCTGGAGGAGCTGAAGCGGCAGGAGCACTCTCAGAGCTGGGGGTTGTTCTGTCATCGGGGCTGGCAGGTGGCACCTCTCAGATTGAGAGGTCTCCAGCGTGGTCTGGGCTTGTACTTTCAGCAGCTGGTTGGACGATATGATCTCGAGAGATCCTTTCCAGCCAAGGTATTTTTAATCATTGTGACTTCAACTCTTGTACTGCAGTTGAGCCCTCCCTCAAAAAGGTCCCTGCTCTGACAGTTTGCCTCTCTGTGCTGTTAAACTCCACTTCTCTTCCCATCAATACTTTATTAATATCTTCAGAGAGGGGTGACAAAAGTGAGGCAGTTCTTTAGATCTGTAGAAATTCTATGCCTGAGGGGTAGAAATCAATTTCTTCACAACCAGAAGAAACCTCCTTGATACCTACTTGTCCATCTTGTTAGCAGTGAGGTAATGTCACAGTATTAGGAGGCTGTACAGGCTTGTTTGTCCTGAAGATTCTTCTGTATGTACTGAACTTGCTCTGGTGTTTGTGCATGCATTTGTGTGTGCTTTCCTGCAGCTGAGTACCCCAGGATCTGCATGAGTGCAGCTGCACCTTGCAGCTCAGTGGAGAACATAGCTTCCCCTTGTTTGTGCACAGAAAATTGCTGTCTGGAAGGAAAGGAGGCATGATGAGAATTTAGGAAATGTTGCAGAAAATTTTCCTAGGAAGTTTTCGGTATGTTGTTTTATCTACTCCCTAAATTCTTCCATGAACTACTTCTACAATTAGAAGGGATGAGAGTCTGCTGAATTGAAAATGCAAGCTTCTGCCTGCATGGAGCTTTTCATGAAATTTATGTTTCAAGGTGAGCACCTCACTGGAGAAAGAATTGAGCAGAGTGGATGACTGAGTTTGGAGAGTATAGCAAGGAAGAGTATTGTGTCAAAATCAGCTGCACATCACTGAGTTTAAAGCAACTTTCTGGCCTAAGAACTCAATTTAAGCTGGTGAAGTAGTTGAAGTAATTGAATGAGTACTTGCAAGTGCTTGCTTGTAAGGCAAGAAAATAGGTGTGTGTGTCGGCAGGTAAATAAGGAGAATCTTGTGAGCAGTGAGCAAAAATGAGGTGCAGCTGTGAGATCAGTTGAAAATGAGGTAATGTAGACCTAAAACAATTCAGCAGTCACTGAACTATAGGCAGTAGGTCCTTCAGTTTAGTTGCAATTAAAGTCTTAACTCTCGAAGGTGTTGTATGTTTGTATATTTAGAATGTTGTTTCTGTCTTGAGCGACTGGATTTACCACAGAAACAGCCGAACAAGGAAATTAATGTTGTCTACACTGAAGTAAATGAATACAAATCTGAAGTCTCAGACGTAATATTTTCTGATCTGTCCGCCAGACTCGGAGTTCTGGCTGGCAAGATGTGCAGCTTGCTGGAAGAAAATGTTCTGAACTTCCAAGGCACATAAACATCCTCCTGCCATGTCCTTCTCCCCCCTTTTTTTTGCCTAATACTGACCTCAGGGCAGGCAGTCTTCGCAGTTTTGAGGCCTTGGGTTGCTGCAGCAGCATTAAATAAGGCACAGGGTTTTTTGGGCTGAGGTATCAAGGAGAAAATGTGCTGACCAGTGTACTGAGCTCAGCCCCAAGCAGATAACAGGTATTATAATGGAGCATTGTGGGCAGAGGTGCTGGGCATGTCCTGAAATGTTCTGGAAACTGAAGTGAAAGAGCCTGAAAGGATTCTTGAGAAGAACTTAAAAATCCAAACAAATAAAACCCCCAAACAGACAGGTTTTAGGGCTCACACAGGTAGATTAGGAGGCTCTTGTGAAAGAGCTCAGTTCATTTTTTACAGGCATTGTTGCTGGTTTATCTTGTTACTCTGTTAGTGGCCCCAGAGCCTACTGGAGCTGTTCAGTTTTCCTCTCTTTTCCTCTCTGTAGCCTGTGTCACAGCTCCATTCCAGCTCCCAGTATCCTTCAGGGAGTGATCAGGGTGTTAAGTAAAAGCTCATCCAGGCTTGTTGTGGAGTTGCCTGTTTCTTCTGTTTGCTTCAAAAACATGGAAGAGTGTTACTCATTTCCTGTTGGCTTTCCCACTGGGATAAAGGCTCCTGACAAGTTAACAGGTAGTTTTTGTCTTGTGTTCCTGCAGAACCTCTCCAGGCAGTCTGTTGGCTGTCCATCAGCTGTAGTGTTTGCAAGAGGTATGTTAGGTCTGCAGGAATTAATTCGAGTTGCTTCCCTGTACAGTGACGAAGATGACTGTAAATAGTTATCACATAATGTTTGCTACAACCCAGGAACACTCTGCAGGATAAAAAGCATCGGATACCAGTGCTGTTCCACAGCTTCAGAAGATCTGTTGTGGGTTTATTTGAAATGCTGGCTTTTGGAATTCATCCTCACTCTTAAGAGTCTGCTTACAATGAGAGCATCTGTGGGCCAGTGCTTTGGCATCGTTACAGCTGGGAATATGGACAAGGAGACGTTAACTAAAGTGGTTTGTTTGCAGATAACTTCATGCTAGGAGAGAGCCTGAACTGAAAAATTCCAAAATCCCAAAGTTAGTCAACAGAAGCACAGAGATCTGATGTACAGTGGTAGCTTTTTCTCATTGATTGTGGGTGTGGGGAGGAACGTTCAGTGTAGCTAAGGAAATGATCTTAAAATCTGACAGGACTGCAGTGGCACATTTGGCTGATCTCTACTGGCTTGCACATTTCCTTTGAATTAAAGTGTGCAAAGATGGGAAAGAATAAGCCAAGTGCTTAGAGTGAGACTCACACGTGGAGGGACAAGTGTGAATGAGAGCAGTTCAGATTTAGGAACCTCAGGGCTCTCGTGGTTCCAGCATGTGGAAGACACAGTTGTGAAAACATCTCTGTTACTGGACTGACTGGGCACATGGTGTTGAGGGGCTTCAGATACTTGCAGTGAGACTTAAGTTAGTGTTTTGATGTTAAAGGTCACAGTTGAATCATGAAGCAGCATTATATTAAAAAGCAAACTGGGAGTCAGATGGTAACAAGTACACAATAAGAAATGCAGTCAAGTTGAATGGTTTCAATACAGAAAATAATTCTGGACATTATCTTGACTTGACAGATGCCTTACAGGGTAAAACAGCTGTCATTTCATTCTTCTACACAGCTGAAAATATCATGTGCATGACAGCACATTGTGCTGCATAACTTCTAAGCACAGTCTTGTTGAAGTGTCTGGCTGTGGTTTAACCCCAGCCAGCCACTCACTCACTCCTCCACCAGCAGGACTGGGGAGAGAATGGGAAGGGCAAAAGCCAGGAAAGTTGTGAGCTAAGATGAAGACAGTTTAGAAGGGAAAGAAAAAGCTGCTCGTGCAAGCAAAGCAAGACGAGGAATTCCTTCACCGCTTCCCAAGGGCAGGCAGGTGTTCAGCCATCTCCAGGAGAGCAGGGCCCCATGAAATGCAACAGTGACCATCACTCCAATATCCTCCCCTTCCTCCTTCCCTCCACTTTATCTCCTGAACATGATGCCATGTGGGCTGGAATATCCCTTTGGTGAGTTGGGATCACCTGTCCCGGCTCTGTCTCCTCCCAGCCTCCCTCCCAGCGTGGCGGTGTGAGCAGCAGAGAAGGCCTTGGCTCTGTGTAAGCACTGCTCATCAGGAACAGAAACACCTCTGTTATCAACCCTGTGTTCCACACAGATCCCAAACATGGTCCCAGCCTAGCCACTGGGTGGGAAAGCTTGTGGCTGAGCTGGCAGAGCTCTGGGTGAGCCCTGCTCCTTTCGGAAGGAAACCTGCTGGAATGCACACTGAGGTGGGACAGCAGTTCTGTGGACACCATTTTGTAGTAGGACAGGACTAAAAGTTTGACACTACAGAGTTCCAACCTCAGTTGACCTTTTACAGAAGGGGACACTACTCCTTTTAGAAAGCAGACAAAATGCACCTCCTTTCTCATAGTAAAGAAGATTTTTTTGTTTGTTTGAATACAAGGAAACAAAAAGAGAATGCACAACAATATTTGACAGTGCCTGTGATGGACTTCAGTGACACCCCCAGGTGGGGCTGGAACCTCGGTCACTTTTCAGCCTGGTTAATGCTGGGCTTTGTTCCTTGCCTTGGTGTTTACAGAGAATGCTGCCACTTACACTCCTCAGCTTGGCTAATATGGCTACCCCAGTAAACTGGCAGGATTTCCAGCTTATTCCAGCCCTTTTCTTTTTCACTGGGAATCTTTTTGTGCTCTAAAGTATAAGAAGTCGTAGACTAATGGTGCCATGTATTACTGCAAAGCTTTAAACCTTCCTGTCAGTGGGAATATTGGTTATGATGAAGGAGCTGGAAATAATTGTGAAGATGGGAAGCTCACCTTTGGAGGAGTGGGGTTTACAGCTTTCCTGGCTCTTAGTCATCAAGACTTCTAGCTCTAAGGTTCATCAAACTACTCTGTTTTGTGGGACTGTGTATTTTGTACTTTACTTATATTCTTTCAATTTACTTATATTCCTTCTATTCCTAAGCATAAGGTAAAAAACCCCAAACAACCAACCAATAAAAAACAACAGCAAAGGTAGAATTGACTTGTTTGTCAATCCTGCTTTCTGCTTTTGCTGTCTGCTGCTGTGTGGGACCTCACAGTGGAAAGAACATGAAAAACTTTAAAAAAAGACGATTTTTACTCTTGTGATATGGGGATTAGGATGGGGAGCAGTTCTTCTGCCTAACTTGTTCTTATTTGACTCTTGGAGCTTATTTAAAATATTTCTGGCATGCTAAGTGTGAGCTTTTCAGTTGTGTTATTACAGTGTAACAGGACTGAGTCTGAGCTAGCAGAACCCTGATCAATAATTTCTTGCACTGTGCAGGTGTCTTGATGATTTACATGTTCCTTTTAGTGTGATATGTGAGGTAATGGTTTGCATAATTCCAGTTCATGTGCCTGGGTTCTTCTGGCCTGCAGTAAAACTGCATCACTCAGGATTCCTTCTGACCCCCACCCCTTCTTTGTTCAGTTCTGTAGGCCCTTTCAGAGAAATAGGCAATTATAGTCAACTGTTCACTGGCTTTACTGACAGTGCCAGATCTGGAGAGTTATTTCATTGGAGACATTTCAGTTTGAATCCGCAGCTGACATGTTTTAAACTTTTCTCCTGGCAGACTTCTTGCTTGCTGTGCTATTGATATAATAGATACCAAATTGCCATGTAGACTGTTGTGTCCTTAAACAAGAACACACTTCTTATGGCTATTTTTTCACCTGCAAATAACCTTTTCTTACCAGATTCCACAAAATTAGAAACAGTAGAACTGGATTTGCTGGTTGTGGTCCTGTTGCTACGCTCTCTACCTGATAATACTGATTTAGCACAGCATACAGAAGTCACCTCTCTTCACTGAGGAATTAAGTGAGGCTTGTTCTTGAAATGCCTCTGTTTCTGAGGACTGCAGCTGGGTGTTATGTAGTTTCTCATAAGTAATTATTAAAGTATCTGTATATCTGTAGCAGTCACAAAGCAATTCCAAGAGCAGTAATACAAGGCCATCATATTGATTAGTTTTTAAAAATAATTGTGTGCACTCATTAGTCCTTCTGTCTCAAACACCTTTTCCCACCCATTAAGCTCTTGTGAGCAAGAACTTCTTGCTTATTTAGCTAGATCTCTTTTCATGAATTGTTAAATATCTTGCTTTATGTAAGCAAAAGTTGCATAAATCTGACTGGAGAAAGAAGCTGCTTTAAAGCATAGTAAAGTTATTTGTGTAATCTTGTGAATACCATTGCTTGTTCTTGAAACTGGCCTTCTCATCTCCCCCAATGAGAGCTAAAATACTTGAATACTGTTGCTCTCCATCAAGCATGGAGTTTTTCTGTAATGTTGATAAACACAGGTTCTCCTGATTTACATTTGCGTCGTCTCAACACAATTCCAGAAGCTGCCAGAAAAGAAGCATGTCATCATAGAGTCACTGAGGAGTTTGGGTTGGAAAGGACCTTTAAAGATCATCTAGTCCAAAAGGTTAACTGTATGCTATATATACCTGAAAGTGGTTGCTCTGTATGAAGGTTTTAAATGTTCTTGAGGAGAGTCTTGGTCCACATGTCTTTTAATTAAAAGTTGTTCAGGGGTTTTTGTCTTAAGTTTTTGCTTGAACAATAGCATTTGGCATTTGCCTCTGGAGGCAGGGCAGTGAGCCTTCATGCCACATGCCTTATGACTCTTTCTCTCTTGCCTTGCAGTGAATGATATTGTCTAGAAAGGGTATGTCCCTTCAGGAGAGAGGTGCCAATGTCCAACCGGCCTAATAACAATCCAGGGGGGTCACTGCGACGTTCACAGAGGAACACTGCCGGGGCCCAGCCACAAGACGACGCAGTAGGAGGAAGGTACGACTCTCATCTCTCTGGTTTTTTGGTGTTTGAAAGTAAAATCGCTGTGATTGAATGATGTTTTTACTGTGGGGGGTAGAACCACAGGTAACTCACTGTCATACATGTTCAGCCAGAACAGCAGTGGTAGATCTGTGGGGGGGAAAAAGTGGAGCTGAGCTTTATTCCATAAATCACAGGTAGTAACAAATTCCTTCCCTGATAACAAAAGTATGTGGAGGGGGGTGACAGGAAGAGTCTGTTACTGGAAATCTGTGTTCCTATTAAAGGAGACTGAGTAGCTGGTACCGCTCTGTTCCTCTTGCACTGCATATTAATCCTCTGCAGCTTTTGAATAATTCAAGAAATCAAGGTTTGCCATCCTTTAATGTGCCTGATCTAGTGAGCAAGTGGGCCAGGTTGTATTTGTTCTGCAAGTGCATTTGTTCTGCCTCTACAATGCAGAATAAAGATCCTTAAAACTTTCCTGTGGATGCTTGTTTAACTATTACCATGAGTGATGGATAATTGTTTTATTTGTTAAAATACTAGTCTAATGAAGAAGGTTATAGTATGATGGTAGGCAACATCTGTCTATATTCTACTCCCTCAGACATGTTATTGGTGCAGTTGTTTGAATATGTGTGCCTGTCCTGCCTGTGTTTCCTCCCAGCCTTCCAATTTCCTTGCCAGTGGGGCAGTATGGAAAGCAGAAAAGGCCTTGGCTCTGTGTAAGCACTGCTCAGCAATAACAAAAACATCACGGTATTATCAACCCTGTGTTCCACACAAACCCAAAACATAGCCCCACACTAGCCACTGGGAAGGAAATTACCTCTACCCCAGCTGAAACCATCACAGGCACAAAAGAATGTTTTTGTTTTAAAGCACTGGGCTATAAGATTTAAGGAAGATGAGGTGGGTGTCTTACTGGTGTAAAGTCTAACTGAGAACAAGCTGAACAGCTGTTGAACGGGTAGAGATGGCCAACTGTTCTTCTGAGGAACTTCTGGGAGAATAATTCAATCTGAAAAATGCAGCTTCACTCGCTCTAAACTAGTCCACTGTGCAAATGGACAAGCAGACTGATAAACACAAGGATTGTCTCCTGGACTAATGTGGCATAAAGAGGGGGAAGCTGCTGCCTTATGCTGCTGATTATTTTGTGAACTAGAATTGTTTTTCTTTTAACTGAGGCATATTGAGCCTTTCGTTCCCTTCTGTCCATTCTGTGCTGTCTCTGAATCTCAGTGGATGTTTAGGTTAGATATTGCCCTACCAACTCTTCCCTCATACAGTGAGCCTGACCTGGGGTGAATCAGCCTCTCCCTGGAATAAAGAATTAGAGGCAAGGGGTGGGGATTCCTCTTCAGATACCTACCACTAATACAGATTTTATGGCAGAATGCCAGGGAGAAACTGGACAGTGAGTCAGCCCAACTGAGGAATTTTAGGGGTAGCACTGTTCTCTTTCAAAAAAGTTACTCCTGCATTGTTTTGGTGCATTGTGATCTGTTACTTGTGCTGTCACACAAGGATTCAAGATGCAGTTGTCTCAAATGGCTGAACTTCCACCCCTCAACAAATCTGTGTCAGACATCCCTGAGCAAGAGTGTATTGCCCTCTTCAACTGTGTTGGGCCTTCCTAAGAGCCAAAGCTCCTTGCTGAAGAGGATGGGAGAAGCTTGGAATCTGAGTCTCTTTAGAACAAACATCCCCTGCCTTTCCATCTCTGAACAAGCATTTTGGGCTGGCACAGCATATAAAAAGGCCTGGATAAAGCATACTGGTTAATACAAAATTTATAATAATTAATCACCCTTCCCTGTCGTCAGTCTCTCCTCTTTGGGAAGCTGCTGGGCAGCAGTGGCCATGGCACAAGGACCAACGTCAGATCCATCTGTCAGGTCCTTGGAAACTTTGTCCATGGCATGGCAGGAGACAGGCTCTCAGATAACAGCTGCTTTTTTCCTGCCTGCCTGTCTCTAGACACAAACTCAGGGCTCATCCTTCACTGCATCTGCGTGCAGTGGGATAGTGTGTGCCAGTTCTGCTGCTCAGCAGTTTGTAGGAGGGTCTAGAGCTTACAGCTGGCTGTGTCATCATACCTTGCTGTGCTACAGTGACACACACTGCTTTGGCTGCTGCATTAAAAGAAATCTAAACAAAGTGCCAACATACCTTGTCTTATGTAGGGTTTTTTTTTGGGCTTCCTGACACACTGAATTTAATTCCAGCCTTTTTTGCCTTTGTCATCTGTAAATTGAAACTCTTCAGTTTCAGCTGTAAAATCTTCTAAAATAGAATAAACAAACTGTGGAAAGACCAGTTTCAATAATATGTTCATGTTGTGCAAATAGCTGTGAACTTGGGATGCATCTCTGGTAGTATTTTAGTTGGAGCTGGGAATGTTCTGTTGAACAAATCACTCATCCTCACCTGCTGTGCTTTGGCTAACATCAGGGAATGGTCTTGGAGCACTTGAACTGGAATCTTTTTGGATGAAACTTGACTGAAAGTTATGCTCTGTAAGAGTAGTTCGTGTATTCTGATCACTTGGGGTTTTAAACTGGTCTGCCAAGATAGTGGACATTGATCCTTAATGACAACGATCTTGCTTTACAGATTTCCTTCTGTTCTGTACAAACAGTATTAGATTTTATTCATCTGGTTTATTAGATCCACGTGCTTCTTAAAAAAAACCAAACAAAACAACAACAAACAACAGACCAATACACAGAGATGAAAAATGCCTAAACCTCACACAAAACAGAAAAACTACTCTTGCAGAGCAAATCAGAGAGCAATGGGAGTCTGTAGGGGGTTGTTGCTTCATGCCTAAAATTAGCCACAACGTTTGTAAGCAAAACTCAAGGGCCACACCTTCTGCAGTGTTGGAGGTTACTTCACTTTGGTCATAGATATGCAATCGTAGCCCTTCGAGCAAGGACAAGTTTTGATACTGTCTGAACTTGTGTACTTGATTGCACTTCTGCTTTGTATAAATAGCTTTCTAAATGGTGGAAACGCAACAGCTTTTTCTCGTAAGGCTTTTTGTGTGGCTGAGCTGCTTGCATTTTCAAAATACAAGTGAAGGGACCAAAACTTTTACAGATTTAAGCTCTTTTTTTTAAACTTTACTCATTGCACTTGCTGAGCAGCCACTGTCCACTTGCATAAAAACTTTGGAAATTCCAAGCTTGTCTATGATCTGTTCTAAAAGCAGAATCTCCCTCCTGCTGCACCTCACATTGACAGATTGGCTTCACCTGGAAGCACCAATGCAAACCCATTTTCCCCTAGGCTGGGCTTGTTTCATGTCACTGTAGCATCAATACTTGTAGTCAAAATGAGCAGGGAAAGCCTGTAATATTTTTCTGCTGGAGATTTACAGGCAGTTCCACACTCGGCTAAGGAACTTTGATAGGAGCTTTGAGTGTTTAATTTTTAGAGATGCATTTATTTAAAAGTATGGCCAGTGATACTTGGCTCACACACAGCATAGAAAGATAGAGTTTGTTTATTTCCAGTTTGTGCTGCAACAGTGACGTGTGTTTTTCTCTAAAGAAGAAAGGGTTGTGTGTTTGACAAGAGAGATCCAAACTGGTGAACTGGTGGAGTGTTGTTCTTCCCATGTACACACGTAACCAAACTGGCCTTGGTTTGAAGAACCTGGGTGGTTCTTCACTCTCTGTTGTCAGCAGTGATGCTGAAGTAACTTTTGTGCTTTGGATTGCTCTCAGCTCTTGTAGGTATTATAGTTCTTACTGGCTTTACTACCAGTTTGAAAAGTATTCAGTGTAATCCTCTTAATTTAGATTTACTGTTACGGTGGCACCTTCCCAGCTGCACCACCCTTGTCTGAAGTGTCTTTTCCAGCCCTTTCCCCTGCAGGATGTCTCTGCAGGTTTGTAAGGAAGCAGCAATGATCCTGAAGTTTCCCTTTGCAGCAGCAAACCCAAGAGGAGTGGGAAGCAGATGGCCTAATGGGAGCTTTGTTCCTAGGGGCAGGAGAAGGGGGTGGAAGGTACTCACTGGCACTTCCTTAACTGTGTATCTACATTGTTGCCCTGGGTGCTGAAGAATTGTGCCCTTGTGGCTCAGCTCCCAGTGCTGCTGTGCCATTCGCTGGCAATGGGAGCCATTTGGGAGTGGCATTGTGAGGCACACAATCAGATCTTCTCTGCAAGTGGTGCAGTTGAGTGTTCCTTTCAGTTGTGATCAATGTTGCACTATATTGGTATGGAGTGATGGAATTAGTCCCATATACTAGAACTTGTTGCTAATGCTGCAAGAATTATGAGTATTTTATTAGTGATATTAAGTGCCAGTGGTGCCTCTGTTTTAACCTGCATATGTTAGCCTTATGAAGTCTTTAGGAACAGCAGTATTTAAGTAGGATATCAATTTGACATAAACAACTGCTATGCTGTTGAGTTGTGTATGGAAGTAGGATACTTCATAAACAAATTGTAATGATTTTTAGAATGTAATATATACATGTTTGCTTGCATATGGGATTGAAGGCTAAATGATAAATGTGGTCCTTGTTGGCTGCAGGTAGGATGCTGTTATAAGCAGAGGAAATGGTTTTGTCAGTTATACTGCTGTTGTTCTGAACAGGACTGGTTTTGGACCAGTCTTGATAATATGTTAGACTGTTAAAAACTTCCCTGAGACCTGTGAAAAACTAAATTTAATATTTATGTTGGTGGGAGAGACAGGTGGAGTATTTCTGAGGAGAGCAAATAGGTGTTTTTCCGAAGCTTTCTCATCTGTGCTATTGCTTTTTTTATTTTTTTTTTTTAAATCTCCTTTTTAGCAGGAGTAAACGGGTTGTTAGTTTTTGCAGACAATGTTTGGAAGCGTTTAACAGCTCACACTCAGCTGCTGAGGAAAATGACTTAGATGAAACACTTTGTTTATTAACTAACTTCAGAAGGTACTTTTTTTTTTTTTAATATGCACAGAGTAACTCTTTGAGAACAGGTTCTGGTTGGTTCTTGATGATGGTTTTGCTCAGGGCTGACGTTTTCCACCATATTGTTTATATAACACAGGTTGCTAAGTGGTGGTTTGCTTGTCAACTTCTGGCTGTGTGTTTGTCTGAAGCTGAACGTGTTCCTGTGAATGACAGTGTGTGTCAGCAGACAGCTTTGCCCAGCTGAGGGAAGCCTTGGAGTGGTTTAATTTCACTGTCTTTAATTTAACTGTCTTAAAGATGGGGGCAGGTGGAAGGAAAACTAAGAACTCTACAAAACAACACCTGAAGGTGCAGCAAGAGCTCAGTCTTTCTGGACCTGCCCCTGAGAGTGGAAAAGGACAAACCCAAGCTGATCAATACTGACCTTATCATTTTTTGTCAGCCTCTCAAAATCCTTGTTGCTGGAGTGTTGGTTTAAATGATGATTGTTAATGAATGACACATTCATGGGAAAGACTGAAGAGCTTGTAATGGTAAGTTACAAGTGGAAGGCCTTGGATTGTGGACAAGAGTACAGGTAGTTTACAACCTTAAAAAGAATCAGCCTTCCAGCTGCCCATGGATCTGTCATGGCCCTTGATTCCTTGATTGTTCTCCAACCACTGCTCTTTGTGTCCAGCTTTACAGACTTTTTGTTATGCTTTTGTAAGTTTACTTTTTAAGGAGACCTTAAACAAGCTGTCACAACCTCAGTGTTAATTGGGACGATGATACTTGCTGGTTGGTGTATGGTTAAAGTTCTTTTACCTTAATCCTGCAGTCTCTCCAAGTTGTTTGGCTTCTTGCTATTGTATAAACCTTCGAGAAGGGGAATTAATGTCGTGTTCCTTTCAACTGACATGCTACTGCATGCACAGTTGTTGTTGTCTTGTGTACCTTTTCTTGGGAACACATGCAAGGTGAGTGATTGAACCCAGAGTGAGAAGTGAGAGCTCAGTAGGTCTTTAAAAATGAAATTAAAAAACTTCTCATCCTGTATGAAATCCCTGTTTGCTGCATTTGTGGAGTAACCTTTCTGCTCAGGGTTTTTACTGATAGTTTCATGGATAAACAAAAAGCAAATGCAAGGACTCTGCCTGAGATAACCTGATTGTAGCTTTATTGTGTGGTTGTAGCTTTATTAGTCCACGTAAATTGGATGTTGTTATGAAACTGTATTTGTAAAACTTGTAAGAATCTGAAGGGTTTAAAGGTGAGAGGGGAGGAGCCTGAAACGAGTGGAAACTCTTCAGTTCACGTGTTGCATTTATTGCTTTAGCAATATTTTAGTTGAAAAGATCTTCAGTTACTGTGGTCTGTGAAAGCAAAACAAAAATCTTTAAGGGAAAATAACCTTTTAAAATACACTTCAGAATAAGTGAACTCTGATCAGTTTAGCTTACATAAAAAATGAGATTCCTGCCAAGTGTAAATTATGTAATAACGTCTGTTACTCCCATAATAAAAACACTTCAAGGGGAAAATTAAATTTCACGCCTTAATCTTTTGTTGGGAAAAGGAAAATCCAAACACTAAGGATTGGGTGAAACATTCCCAAGTTTACCTTGATGAGAGGTTGCTATTGTGACCTAGAGATCTAACTATTTTGTGTCACTTGCTTTTGATAGTAAAAATTACTTCTTATGGTATAAAAAAATCAAAACAAATTACTTGAATATGAAGAAGATGCTGTTTATTTAATCTTTTCAGACTGTCATGCTTTTAGAAAGGTGAGCATGTGATTATCACCTGGGTGCTTGGACTTGGTACTACTTTTTGTGGAGGTCTAAGTTGGTGTTGTTGAAATCCTGAAGAGGACAGTGAGGCTTTCTGGTCAGTAGTAAAATTGGCTTTGCTTTTGCTGCTGGATTTCTAGCATTCGGTTGGAAAAAGCTGTTTAAAAGCTTGTGGAACTCTTGCTACTTCCACTTAGTGTGTTTGCCTAAATTTTGGGATGTTTGGGGTCATGGGTGGGAGCAGGACCCTTAAATTGGAAGTGAGTTCCTCCCCTTACCCCGTAGCATTCAGGTGTTTGCAGAGCTTGACTCAAAGGTGTAAATAGCTGAGGGATAATAACATAAAAACATATCATCAGGAGTTCTTCAGCTTTGAAACATGTTTTTCAGCATTAATACTAGACTAGTTTGAGGCTTCATAAAGGTGCTTGAGGATTCTCTGTAGGTATGAAAAGTGCAGTGGATTTTCCTGGTGGCAGCAGAGTCCAGAGTGTGTTCTGTCCAGGGAAGTGCAAGTGAGATGCCCCTGCCTCAGCAATTATTTATACTGCCCTGTCCTAAATGCTGATGAGCTCTTCTCTGAGCCTTGCAGGTGGTAATTCCGAGTGGCTTCGAAACTAAACATGGAATCTGTGAAGATGTAACTTAAGTCTGTAAATTTTACCCATGGTATGGCATTATCTTTGTCCTTCAGTCAGAGCTCAAACAATGAACTGTTCTTTGCATGCAGCTGAAGGCTGCTTGGAAGGCCTCTTGTAGATTATCTGTGTGAAACTCATTCCTGTCTGACATCCCAGGTTTCCTGTCTCATCTGCCTGCCTTCACTGGTACCATGTGTTCCTTCATTCCTCTTTTCTTCAGCTGCTACCACACAGCTCTCAATCCCCTGAACTGGTGGATATGCAGCCAGAAAATAACTGGTAGGGTTGAGCTTTCCTACCCAGTGGAACTGGCTGCATTTCTATTCTGAGCACTTGAATTATTTTTAAACTGAAGAACAAAGATGCAAACTCATAACTGTATAAAGACTTAATGCATGGAACCTTGAGGTAGATGAGTATATATCTATTTTTGAGATCTTTGACAGGTGCTCTAGTCATGTGCCTTGCTGTGCTAGCTTAATGCTTAAGTGAATAATTCAGTAATCTTGTAGATCAGAAAAATCTGAATTTATCTGCACAGCTCAGGAGTTAGATGATGTTTTATTCATTTAAAATGACTAAATGATTGTGTGCCTTACAAAACAGTTACTGGTAGTGATTTGCAACTGCAACAAGTGATTCTTTTGAAATGCTGCTTTAATATTGGGAGCTGATACGGAAAGGTTTGTAGCTGTAAATGAATATTTGTCAATGGCCCAAAAATAAACAATAATTCCACCTACAGGTCTGTATCTCTATCTTGGAATCCTGATAGCTTTCTGTTTTGACTTTCTGCTGACAGGTCACATTTAGGGCAGGCAAAACATAAGGCACATAGCCCTCCTGAGAGTAGAAAATCTATTTCAAAGACACCCAAAGTGCAGTCTAATACCACTTCTGAGCAGTCCAAGGGACACTTTTCTAAAAGGTAATTGCACTTCATATTCCTTTGTTAACCAGTGTTATCTGCACTTCACAGCTGTGTGTAATGTGTCGAGTTGTAGAGTTCTGATGCAACGTATGAGTAACAGATTTGAACTAATCGAGGTGTTGCATTCACTGGATTTATTTCAGTGTTTCAAATTCTGTTTCTGTTCTGTTTTTCTAATTCACCAACTAAGAGCATTCCATCAGTGATGGGGAGGAAACGATTTCTGCATAACTAGTCCTGGAATACTTGCAAGGTCTTCCTCCCATTCTCCTGCTTCATGGTGGGGGAAGATTGCCCAAGGAGTTTGGAGCAATGTGCAATGTGAATTGAAACATGCAATGATCTAAAGTATGCCTGTGTTCAGAGTAATCATCTCGGTATTGCTTGGTCTGCTCTTCATTTGCCTCTGCTGTTTACACTCTGGAACAGTTTCTATCGTGTAGAAGAGAACTTTGCCATTTCTGTGTGTGATTCACTACCTCAATTTCAAGATTGATGAGAAACTATCCTTTCATTAAGAGCCTTCCTTGAACTGGACTCCAGTTATGACTAGTTATGCATTACTGAACACTCCTTACTCTCTTGTGGAACTTACATTCTCAAACATCCAGATAACACCTTCATGGCTTGATTTTTGTTTGTTTGTTTTTTTTTAAATCAGTTTGATGTATCAATATACATAAAAAAGTAAAATTGATTCGGGTTATCTCATAATCTCCTCTTTAGAAGGCAGTGTGTACTGTGCTTTTATTTTGCAATTTGTTTAGTTTTTATGCTAGCAAATATGTGCAATATGATTGTTCTCACGTGAGCATGTCGTGGCTTTGTTTTTGTTCATTTCAGTGTTAACCTAATCAACACTTTCTTACGTGCAGTTGCCTTTATTAGAGAATAATGACATTTTTCATGCAAAACTGTTACAAGTGTGAGGTTTGCTGAGTCCAGCACTAATGCTGTTCCTGCTTGCTTCTACAGAGGCTGTAGTTCATCTGCTGTTTTAATACCACAACAAGAAGATCCAGAGAGAGTCAACACTTCAGAAAAGCAAAAAACGGGGCAAGTGCCTAAGAAAGACAATTCCCGAGGAGTTAAACGCAGTGCTAGTCCAGATTACAGGAGGACCAATTCTCCCAGCTCTGCTAAAAAACCCAAAGCACTTCAACACAGTGACACTTCCCCAGAAACCAACAAGCCCCACGCCAAGTCCAAGAGAAGACACTCAGACCAAGAACAGCCCAAGTCTACACAATTGCCATCAACAAGCAAGGCTCACACCAGAAAGGGTGGAGCTGCTGGGAGCTCCCGAAGTCAGAAAAGGAAAAGGACAGAGAATCTGTCTTGTATAAAGAGTGGGTCATCAGTTGAATCAACTGGCGCTGAAGAGAAGGCAGCAAAAGTCTCCAAGCTGGCTTCAAAATCGGTGACCTCAGCCAAAGCTGGGTGTAGCACCATCACTGATTCTTCTTCTTCAGCTTCCACCTCCTCCTCCTCTTCTGCTGTTGCCTCTGCTTCTTCTACTGCTCCTCAGGGTGCCAGAGTGAAACAGGGAAAGGACCAGAGCAAGGCCAGACGTTCCCGTTCCGCATCCAGCCCCAGCCCAAGGAGGAGTAGCAGGGACAAAGAACCCAGTAAAACAGGTGGCTCTTCAAAGTTTGACTGGGCCGCTCGATTCAGCCCCAAAGTCAGTCTGCCTAAAACAAAACTGTCCCTGCCAGGCTCTTCCAAGTCGGAGACATCAAAACCTGGACCTTCAGGACTGCAGGCTAAGCTAGCAAGTAAGTTGTACTTTTGTGGAGGAATAAGCACGTGTGTTTTAAAATCAAGTCTTCTAAACAAATACTTCTGTTTTCAAGCTTCTTGGGATCTTCCTGGTAACTTGTAGTGTGTTCTGCTGAGGTTTTTAAGTAAAGCTGTGATTGAAACAGTTGACAGCTAAAGCAGATGATTTTAGTGCAGTCAGCGTTCTGTAAACTGAAGTCGCTTCTCTGTCTTTCAAATTGATTTTAAAAATAAAATGTATGCAAAATAATTGAATGTTGTGATGGGGACATATACGTTATAAAACACTCTTGATTATATTTCTCTTGTCAGATTTTTTGTCCTCGTTTTCTTAAGCTTTCTATCCCAAAGTGGGAACGGTAACTGCTCGCAAACAAGCAGATCGTATGTGGTTTCTTCTTTCAAGCCTACCTTCCTAATTTTTCATTGTTGTGAGAATCTCTGTTGTTACTTTAAGAGCAGTCATCTTGCCAACCTGGTGTTCCTAGTGCTGGGGATGTTAGCCACTTTATCTTTGAGCTTCTCACAAAGGATATCTTCTTTCTGGTGCTGAATTTGAATAGCAGGTACCATTCTTGGACATGGTCTCTACCAAATACAGGCTGTTTCCAAGCAGAGCACCTGCTTGCTAGTACAGAGATATGTTTGTAGTTCTGCTGTCTTGAAAAATTATTATTTTTTTTTAAATGCATCATACTGAATTATTTACTTCCAGCACGTATTCTCTAAAATTTGATGTGAGAAGTTGGATTCCTGAGCTTGCTTGCATGAACCCCCCCAGCCTGTTGTGCCTGTCCCAGCTGGGGCACATCTGTGGGTAATGCTAATGCAGGAAATAGGTGGAATAAACAAAAGCAACTGGTTGTCTTCCTGTATAATCAACAGAGGTCAATTAAATCTAACAGGTATGTTTTGGATAACTTGCATGGCTGGAGGATTGATTCTGGAATGACCTAACCTAAGAAATGAAGAGTGGCACTGGGGAAGTGGAGAGGACTCAGTTGCTTTACAGCAAAGTTTGAGGTTTTTTTTCCTAGCTGCTCCATGGTTCAAGGATTTACTGGGTGATGAATTCCAGAATCAAAACTCTGAATTTGTGGAGTGAAGGGGAAGTGAGGAGGAGTCAGGCAACAATGGAAACACCAACCAGTTCTCAGTGAAGTCAGGCTACAGGCAGCTTTTTAGCCCTGAAAGAAGAGCAACAGGGATGAGAGAATTTACCTCCAGCAAGTGAACAACAGGAAGGTGAAGGCAGAGAGCAATTCATGTGATAAGTTACAAAACTTCAGCAAGGAGTAAGAAGGGGAAGGGGGGAAATAGCACAATGTAAGGAGGGGGGAGGTGTGTTCAGTAGCTTGAAAAACAGTGTTGAGAATATGAACCTAAACTGTCTCCACAAAGACTGTTCTGAGAAGGCCAGTTTGGCTCAACTTTCAGGTCATGGAAAAGCTAAAGCTCGCTCTTGGAAAAAGCTAAACTGCAGTTCAGCTAAAATGTTCAAGTGACAAAACCAAGTTGGTGTATAAAATGTAAAAAATGTCACTGCTAAGGGGCACAGAGCACAGGGAGAGATGTTTCTAGAAGCAGTGGAGGATCAGGTTATTTTATGTAGATAGCAACCTACTTTGAGGTAGGGGAAAAGTGCTAACAGGTGATATTAGGAAGCCTAAAATGTCTAATGCCTCTTTATTTTACCACAGATTACAGCAAAACTTATTCCAATAACTATAATTAATCATGCAATATCACTAAGAGCTCAACTTAGAAGTGTTAAACTATGATACTTTCAAATAGGCTTGGTCTTTCAAATAGTGCTCTCTGACAACAGGTTGAAATGATCTTGGAAGCAATAGTAAAGATTGTTAGCTTAGCCCTTTAAAAAAAAAAAGCTTGTGTGACACCTTCAAAATACTGGGACAAATTTGAAGTATTTTAACAAAATACACATTTTGGGTAATGCTGAGAAGTGTCATGAAAATATGAAGCCGATAAACCACCAGAGCTGGTTTTTAAGAAAGAAAGGGGGAAGTTCAAATTTATTTTCTGTAGCTGGCTGGCAGCCTTTGAGGATAAGGGAGCAGAAGTAGATGCACAAATATTAACACCCTAGAGCTTTCTGAAGCAGCCAGGCAGACAGTGATCTGGGTGAAATTGGGGTGTACACCTTCTGCCTGCAAACATGTCCTTGGAAGTCATAGTAATCCTGGAGAGAAACTGAAAGCTTAAACTCAGCAGGCTTGTAGGTGTAAATTATGAAACACGTGCTGGAAGAACTTTGAACCGGGGCTTGTAGAACTAGTGGGAGATAAAGAAAAAGCCAAACATTCTAGGATGAAAACTGGGAGGAGAGGGGGGATTATTCAGGCCACCATAAAGCCATGGAATGGTTTAGGTTGAAGGGATTTGGAGGTCAGTTCATTCCAACCCCTCTGCCACAGGCAGGGCCACCTTCCAGGCTGCTCCAAGCCCCATCCAGTCAGTGGTGACTGGAAATGCAAGGCTGTTCCCTCCTGGGTGCTGCAGTTCAGGAAGTGCAAGCAGTGTCATTAGATGTGGCCTCTGAAGGTAAAACAAGGAGAGCTGACCTGGCTGACTGTGCTGAAGAGAAGAATGAGGAGAAATGTGGTTGCCATCTTTGCAGGAGCTTTCCACGTGCTGGCAGGAGAATACCCTGAGGTTTCTTGTCCAGTCCTGGCTGGATAATTAATAGGTGTTAAATCCAGACAAGGTGCCTTTCAGGGTGTTAGCCACACAGCATTCTCTGTACCTGAGCAGTGAGATCACTGAATAACAGCTATACAATATGTTGGAATAATAAAAACAGGCCAGACTCAAGTTTTTCACATCTATTTGAGTAGCTGAATATTTTGTCATTGGCGGGAGGGGGGCAAAAGAGGAAGAAAACAAGGTTTCTCATTTTGCTCTTTTGATTATTTTCACATCCCTTTCAATCTGTGTATGTTGTAGGGGCTTTTTAAATGTTGCAAATTGGGTCATCTTACTGATTATGTAACAATATAAACCCAAGCTTAATTATGTTTCCATTATTAGGGAAATCTTTGCTGTCCTTTGTCTTGTGGCCTTTAAGCAGGAGGAAGCTGGAAACTGTGGCTGGGACAGTGCTGAGGGCAGGGTAACTTAGGGTGGCTGTGCCTGACTGAGGAAAATCTCTCCCCATTGCTGTCAGATTTGGGGGGCTGGAGGGATTATTGGGATACACTGAAAAACCACATGAACATAAACACAGTGTGAATGGTATAGAATTCCTGACTCTGAGGGATTTGACAGAGGTGAGGAGAAAAGAGTCTGAAATAGCTCTGACTGAGTTTATTTGGGATTTTGGGTGATGGTTGTTGGAGCCTTGGAGTTGTAGACTTGGGATTAAGGAAGTGATGGCTGGCTTGGAGATACTTGCTGTAATTGTGGTGATGGGCTGTGTGGGACCACAATCAGGAGCTGGGGGTGTCTGGGTTGGTCCTGAGGGAGTGGAATTTTAGAATGACAGGAGGCCACCTTACCTTCCACTGCCACAGCTCCTTCACCCCAGCTCAGTGAGGGAGGAGAGCACAGGAGCCAATCTGAAATCTAAACTTCCAATCCTAACCGGTAAATCTCTCCTGATTACCTTTCTGATCTGCAAGTAAAGGGTTTTCTGGGTGATGAACTGGGAAAGTTTGACTAACTTTGTTTTGACTCAAGTGATCACAGCACAGCTGCATTCAGAACCCGTTTCTCTCACACAGCAAAATATGCCTGTAAAAAAAGAGCTGATCAGGAAACACACTTAAATGTGAAGTTAGGATTTTTCTAGTTTGATTTCTGTTAGGCTGTGCTATTTCAGGTTTAGCCTGTTTGAGTCTGTTTTCCTTCTGACTCATAAACATGAGTGTTTGGCATGCAAATAGGATGAGGTCAGGGCACAAGCAATAAATACATGCCTTTAGTTCTGAACTTTCCTTCTGAAGTTTTGGCAGGTATTGAATATGAACTGCTTAAATGTAATTTTCGTTTATTGGAAGTCCATGTCTGTTCATAACTTGCTAAAACAGATCTGATGACTTCTCCTTGGCTCAGGGAATTGGATTAGAGAGCACCTGGGTAAACTTGACACCCCTAAATCCATGGGCCCTGGTGGGATGCACCTACAGGTGCTGAGGGAGCAGGCAGATGTTACTGCTGAGCCAGGCTCCATCCTCTCTGAAAGGTGCTGGAGAACAGCAGAGGTGCCTGAGGACTGGAGGAAAGCCAATGTCACTTCAGCCTTCAGTAAGGGCAAGAATGGGGACCCAGGAAAACTACAGGCTGGCCTCTCTCCCCTCTGTCCCTGGAGAGATGATGGAACAGCTCTTGCTGCGTGCCATCTCAAGGCACGTGAAGGAAAAGGTTATCATAGTGTCAACATGGATTCACCAAGGGGAAATAATGCTTGGCCAGTCTGATAATCTGTGATGGCTGGGTAGATGAGGGGAGAGCAGTGCACGTTGTCTGCATTGGCTTCAGCGAGGCTTTTGATGCCGTGTCCCGTAATATCCTCAGGTAGTGCAGGAAGAGCGGGTGGGGTGAGTGCCGGTGAACTGCACTGAGAACTGGCTGAATGGCAGAGTTCCCAGGGTGTGAGCAGCGACACCACGGCCAGTGGGAGGCCTGGAGCTCACAGCATTCCACAGGGGTCAGTGCAGGGCCCAGTCCTGCCCTGCTTGTTCATCAGTGACCTGGATGAAGTGGCAGAACGCACTCTCAGCACGTTTGAAGAAGATGCAGAAGAGGGAGCAGTGGCTGACAGGGCAGAAGGCTGTGGTGCCATTCAGTGAGACACCGAGAGCTGGATGGAGAGAAACCATCTGAAGGTCAGCAAAGGCAAGTGTAGGTTCCTGCACATGGGGAGGTGTAACCCCAGGCACCAGTGCGTGCTGGGGGCTGAGCTGCTGGAGAGCAGCTCCATGGAGCAGGAGCTGGGGGTCCTGGTGGACAACAAGCTGTCAGTGAGCTGGCAGTGTTGGCCCTTGTGGCCACGAAGGTCAGTGGTGTCCTGGGGTGCATCAGGAAGAGCATTGTCAGCAGGTCAGGAGAGGTGATCCTGCCCCTCTACTCTGCCTTCATGAGGACTTACTGGGAGTGCTGTGTCCAGTTCTGGGCTCCCCAGTTCAAGAAAGACAAGGAACTGCTGGAAAAGGTTCAGTGGAGGGCTATGAAGAGGATTAGAGGACTGAAGCATCTCATGAGGAAGGGCTGAGAGAGGTCTGTTTAGCCTGGAGAAAAGATGACTTATCAATGCATGGCTCTGTATAACACAGCAATAGTGCTGAATAAATAACTTCTGGAGATGAACATAAATCTGTTCCTCTGAAAGCCCTTGCTGTCTGTGCCAATGTGACTGGTGCTTTCCTTTATCAGGCACTCACAGGGCATCTTTGATCTCATTTCCCTTAATGCTGCTTGTGCCCTGTTTGCCACTGCAGGCTTGTAACTTTTAGCATCCCACAAGTCCCCTGGACACAGGACTGACTTCCAGTTGGGAGGCTGTGCTGGCCATCCCAAATTTTGACGACAATGCAAGTGAAAGGAGGAAGGTTTAGTCTGAAGAAAATAAGCCTTGAAGTTTTGGTATTGGGAAGACTCAAAAGAATTCTCCAAAGATGCAGGTGGCAAGATTGACTTAGAAGCCTTTGTAAACAATGAACTTTAGAGGTGTCTGCTCATCTGACCCTTGTCAAGCAAGCTCAGCTTGCCAAACTAAATACTAAAAACTAGAATACTAAACCAAGAAGAAAGTGTTTTAGGTGTGCACTTTGGACGTCTTGGGACTGATTTGGGGACAGTAGGACACGAGTGAGTGTGCCATACTGTTAAAAACCAGTGAGTTGTTGAGATAGCTCTGCTGCTCTGTGACACCTTTTGCCCTTAGCAGAAATCTTGTTTTGATCCATGAAGTCAATCTTAGGCCACTTGGAGTGGATGTGTGGTGTGTCACTGATGGGCTGTCACTAAGCTAATGAGAAGTTGATGTTGAGGTCTGACTGCTAAAAAATGACAACCCACATATTTGCAGTAACAAACGTTGTGCTAACATAAAGGGTGAAAAAGTGCATTTTTTTTCCAGTGAACTCTGGTGTAACAAGATGATTAATTTATTCTTCTAAATGCAAAGGAAAGGTACATTTCACTTAGAATTTCACCCTAGTGTTAAAGGTTTTGAGTAGCCTGCTTTTCCATTTGTTACATATGTTACACATGGAAAAGTCTAGCTCTGAACTCAGAGGGGTGAACATTTTCCCTGTGGAGCAGTACAGTCTATACCTAGTGCCAGTTAAAACATGCATTCTCTGGTGTAAAACACAGCCAGCTCTGGGGGAAGTTCTGCTGGATCTTTGGACTTTTACTGCTTGAGAAACTTGGCTGTGGCACGGGGTCTTGCTGCAGCTGCTTCAGATGATTTTTTTGTGTCTCTGTGACACTTGTCTTTCTGCTGTCACCCCCACAAGTGTCTCTCTATATGTATGTAGTGTTGGAGTCGTGTATTTCTGTTGGAGCTATTTCAACTTATTTTTGGTTTTAAAGCTTATGTATTAGGAAGGCCACTGCTTCTTGAACACTCGAAAAAGTTCCATATTTTGTCCTGTATGTACAGAGCATCTGAAAATTCAAGTGGCTGATAAGCCAAGTGTGTGGTAAATCATGAATATCAGGTTAACCTTCATCTGCAGGGAACTCACCTGCTCACAGCATTGTGTGCCTGGGTCAGATGCACTGCAGTGTGGGAAAGGACACACTGCTGACCACGTTAGGTTTGCCTTTTCTGATAAATATCGAGTCAGAAGCTGCAGGGTTATCACTACATCCCTCAGTACCACAGCTCTGCATTCCTGGAATGTTTTAGGATGAAGGAAATAGGCAGGAGCCACTTTGATAAGTACTGAACTCAAATACATTTTATATTTAAAGGGGTTTTATTTCTGCCTTGTTGCCAGTGGGGGGAGCAGTGATCCAACTTCCTCATCTCTTCAGAGTTCTTTACATCTGTTCTAGTAATAGTATGTCTGAATTTAATGTCATAAAGTTCCCTTTTATTTCATTGACTTATTGTAGAGGTAAGATGGGCACTTCAATGTCAAACTGGGCCTCATAAAGATTCTTAACTTTTACATTTCATTTATCAGATTTCTGCTTTGGAAGCTGCTGTGGGCTATTCCAGCCTGACAATAAGCTTGCTGACAATTGCCTGACAATAACGTTGTGTTGTGTGGGTTTTTTTGTGTGCTTAGGATTTCCCTGGTTCTGTGGTGGGATGTCATCAGAGCAATGGCTTTGTAACCTGGAGCAAATTAATATCAACTGGGTCATTTTCCACAGCATGAATACTTGAAAATGAAAAACTTGAACTCCCTTTCCAAAGCTTTGAGGATGTGCTTGATTATTTTCATCAAAGAAGGCCTCGTGACAGAGAGGGGCTGAAGTGGTGTAGTTGAAATAGGAACACAAATAACACACATTATAGGTCTCAGCACTGGCAGTGCTTGACTCCAGGAGGGGAGCATGGTTTTGATTTGATACAGTTATTTTAAAGCCAGACTAAAGTGAGTAAAACTGACTAAAAATTGAGATCACAACCACCACTGCCCTCCCTCCCCAAAATGTAATTTCTCTTTCTTTGTAAGACTGAAGCATCTTCTTGTGTTTGGACATCAACATGTGGAAATAATAAACTTGTGTCCCATAATCTGTTATCTGTCCAGCATAAGAAAGACTTAGAAGCTCTTTTGTAACTGTAATATGCATGTTAGGAGAAGGTGCCTACATAACAACTTGGAGTTTAGTGTTACTTAGCTTAAAATAATAAGTACAAGTAAATGCCTGAACCTTTCTTTTCCTGGTCTGTCAGTTCAGTCTGAAGGGACTAAAAGCTGATGGGGCTTCTTGTGGCTCTTATGTAGCAGCTGTTCTGCTTGGAGGCCTCCTGTCCAGGAAAGTGTCTGTGTAGAACTGCTGTGTGTTTAAAGACTGATTTACTTTCCACTCTTTCCTTATTGCACAGGTCTAAGGAAATCCACCAAGAAGCGCAGTGAATCCCCACCTGCTGAGCTCCCCAGTTTGCGGCGGAGCACACGCCAAAAGACCACGGGCTCCTGTGCTAGCACCAGGTAAAACTTCAGGAAGGAGTCCTGACTTCTGCAGTGAACTGAGATTGATGGCGTTTTCCTGAGTGAAAACTGGCCTTGTGTGTCTCTTACTTGTAAAAGCAGCTGTGGCTCTGATGGCTCTGTACGTCGGTGCCAGGGATAGCACAGAGGATTTGTCACCTGAGGGCTTCCAGAAGTCCCTCAGCTGGGGAGGTGGAGGGAAAGAAACACTCAAAGCTGGTATCACAAACTTAAGTAATCCTGTCCTTGGGGAGTTTTTGTTTAAAAAGATACTTAACGCAAAGAGTTGAGAGTGCTGAACTGTTGTTCATCATGACTAGTAAAATAGATGCTTGTTTTGAAAAACGAGGCTTCATGGTAGCACACAGGAGTCTGTTTTCATGGTGTGCCCTGCTAAAGCTGACTCAGCTTGTCAGCAGCTTCATCTGAACAATACTACATTTAAGTGCTTAGTCTGCTTCCTGATGCAGAGGAAAATTAGCCCTGAATTACTTATTTTAAACAGCTGGTAGATTAAGTGGGAGGCAAGAGTTAATGTGTCCTGTGGTGCAAAAAACTCCTGTAGTTGTATATATTCTGGAACTAGACCTAGGGAGCCTGAACAAGCTTTATTTTTGTTCTTATGCCTAGACTATGTTTCAGCAATAGTTTTTTTTTCCCCTCTTCCACACCATAAAAAAAACCCCACCTCTGAAGCCTCGATTCTGTCGTCAACTGAGGATTTCAATTTGACTTTTTACTTTAATTGATTCTTAAACAAATTATTAGTTTATGCAGTGCTGTGGTGGTGATCTACATAAATGTTACACAGTCCTGAGTAGAATTACACTAATGAACCTCTTGTCACAGTTCACAAGGTCTGAATTTTGTGTTTTGACCCCCCAGTCGGCGAGGCTCTGGCCTGGGCAAAAGAGGAGCAGCCGAAGCTCGCCGACAGGAGAAGATGGCTGATCCTGACAACAACCAGGATGGGGTGAACTCTTCAGCTGCACGAACAGATGAGCCTCCCCAGGGAGCTGCAGGTAAGAGGAAATGTCAGCTAAAACATTTTTAGCATAATAATAATGATGATATAGACTTCTTGGCATTTGAAAATAATTAAATGGCTCTGAGTAAGCTCATAAATAGTTCTGGAAGGTTTTTGAGTGAGAGGGATCTTCCCTTTTGCATTTGATTTCTTGGCTATCTGATACATGTGTCAGGCTTTTTTTAGTTTCCAAACTATATTCAATAAACCAGGCTTTAGTTTCCAAGCTTCTTCCTCTTTTAATAAAGGTAACTTCAGCTGATGCTTTGTGAATTATTACCCTCTGAAAAGATACCCAAAGGTTTAGGATACAGAAGGCATCGTGTACCTGTAAAGGCTCTGTTGAAATTACTCATAAATATTCTGCAGGTTTTCTGTTGAAGTTGCAACCATGTCTGTACTGGAGAAATTTGTAGCCAAGTTAAATACTATTACTTGCACAGTCCTATTAAATGGTAATTTTATCATCTGGTCCTAATCAGTAGTGAGTTCAAAGGTGCTTTCCAGTAATTATGCAGAATGGTAGAAAATGTTACATGTTCTATGCTTAAAGCCAGCTACATCAGTGCTGAAAGTTAAAATTAATGGAAACCTAAGTGCAGCATAGTACTCAATTAAGAAAATGATTAAGGACACAGGTAAATCTTTCTGAAATGTAATTTGTGAATCCAGCTGTACTTTTCCATTATATTGTGTTGATTTAGCCACTCTCCTCAGCTTTGGCAAAGTATTAGACCTGTAGACTGGTCTGCTTTGAAGTGGAAGTCATACAGAAGTTGGCTGGTGGCAGTGTTAGATGCAGAGCACGCTTTTGATGGCAGAGACTGTTTTCACGTGAATTTTGTAGCTTTAAAGGCACTGTAACTTGCATTAATCTCTATTTTGTTTCTTTTAGCTTCTAGTTCTGTTGCTGGAGCTGTAGGTATGACAACTTCTGGAGAAAGTGAGTCAGATGATTCTGAGATGGGAAGACTACAAGGTATAAAAGTTGTTAATAATTTACCTTCTTTGTTGTTTGCAGCCCATAAATAGCCATACCTACACAAGTTCTGTACCACATGTGGTGGGAAGGCTGTATTTTGTTTCGCTGTCTGCCAATGTGTTGCTTTGCTTCCAGTAATTCTGAAGTATGGAGTTGCAAGCCTGAATATACTAAAGATGTGCAAGAATTTGGAATTCATGTCTGGAGGGGGTGACATGTTCATTTACATGATGTATAATACACCACTACTGATGATTTTCCAGGAGGAGGTGGGGGTAGAGAACTGAAAACTCAGTCCTATTGAGGGTGTAAACTCAAATATCAAAATCTTAGCAAGCATGTTTTCAGTTCACAGGCCAGGTCAAGCCTACTGTACTCTGCCTGCTTCTGGATAACATTTTTTATTTTGTGCTTGTCATTGATACCCACGTTGCTATCAGCTTTGACCAAACAAAATCTGAATGTTCTTAAAACGCTTGCTTTTGTGCTTGGGCTCAAGGACTCTGGTCTCTCAAAACCTGAGAGCACAAACAGGTATAAACTCAGTTTGCATGTCCTGCAACTGGACTAATGATTTTGCTGCTACATTGCAGGGAGTCCTGAGATTATGATCTCCCTTGCAAATAAATGAGGGGTTTTGGTTAATCTGGATATTTTAATGTGAAGTCAGTGCTGTGTCACTACGAGTTCACTTGCTTATAGTTCTCAGATAGCACAGGCATGCATTAGGACACAGAGCTAAATTGGTTGTCACTATTAATGATTATTTTATTGATCAGCAGTAGACATGATTACTACAATAAAATGCAGAATCCCCCAATTAGTTTAGTTTAAGTGGCACTACTGTGAAGTGTTTAAAATCAATAAAAAAAGCAACCTGCTAACACCTAGCAGAGTTCTCCCCTTTCCTGCTCATCAGCAGACAAAGCTGGGAACCTGTTTCTCAGTGTCATTTTTTTCAGATTAGTAGTGCCATGCAGTTTCTGAAAATGTGAAGATAAACTTAACCTATTTTATGTAGTTTGAGTTCAGATTTGAAATTCCAGCCTGGTCTATCTGCTGTTGTGTCTCCTGACTTAGAACAGTTCAGCAGACCAGATTTCCTCTGTGAAATGGGTAACTGGAAACTCAGTGGGTGACTTCTTAGAGGGCCTCAGTGCTCTGATACACACAGAAATTAGTTACTTGTTCTCTAAAGGTCATCTTCTCGGGGTTTTTTTTGGAAATCAAGGTAGCTGCAGTCATCTAATCCTAATTCTTCTTTCTTAAAATATCGACATTCTCGTAATCTTAAATGATAACATCATGGAATTTAAGCTTTTAAAAAATATTCATAGAAGCTTTGACAATGGCTGTTATCCTCTGTTTGCTTTTAGCTCTATTAGAGGCTAGGGGTCTTCCTCCTCACCTGTTTGGCCCTCTTGGTCCTCGGATGTCGCAGCTCTTCCACAGGACAATTGGAAGTGGAGCTAGTAAGCAAAGTTTGTCTAATTTGACTTAATTCTTTCCACTTCCAGACTAGTAGAATCCAGCCACTAGTAAATCTAATATTTGTATTAGCTTCATAGTTTTAATATTTTACGTGTTGGAGACTTGTATGTCATGGTAGTGCTAGACCACTGGTCAAAAAGATTAATTTGCTTGTCTTTTAAGGAAGAGAAATCTGCTTTAGCCATATTTCTTTTCTTTTCTTTTTTTTTTGGGGGGCATCCTAATGTTCCATTCTAGGTGGGGAAGGGAGGGTTCTTGCCTTTTCACCCCTTCCTTATCTTTTTCTTTTTGCATGATGGGCTGCTTAACAAAAGACCTCTCCACCCCCCTTGGGTTTTTTGCTAGCTTTGAACAAGTGCTTAAGCTATCTTTAAAACTGCTAGGAGATGTCAGTTCTTAAGTTATGTTGGTTTTAATTTCAGAAGTGTCTTAGCTTTCAGAGAGAAACAATTCCCTTCAGATGGTGTGGCAGTGGTAACGTGGGTCCTTAGGCTTGTTCCCCCAGGTCTGCACTATGCAGTCAGTCCCAGTCTGTGTGGCTTCCCAGCAGAGCCAGAGGCAGCCTGTTCCACTGCATGCCAGCAAGAGGATGGGGTCTCCTGTGCTTTTGTTATCTGGGAGGGTGTGGAAAATGCCTTTGCTTTACAAAGGTGTGGGGTGGGTGGTTTGGGTTCTGGCACCTGCTGTAGGTTGGCAAGCTGGCTGTGCTGAGCAGTGTGGTGGACTCCCTGTGCTGACCAGTCTGCACTGGAAAGACAGCCAAGAGAGATTTTTTTTGTCTCCCTTTCCTATCCTACCTTTTTATGACAGGGAAAGGAAGTGAAACTACAAATACAGAGGAAAACAAACTTATCTCTGGTCTTCCACTCTGGCAGAAGTGTAGCATAACAGCTCCCTTGAGCACTTATGTTTTCTAATATCTTCTTCCCTAATTTTTTTTTTTTCCTGGACATGTAGGTTCTAAAGCCCAACAGCTTTTACAAGGTCTCCAAGCCACTGATGAAAGTCAGCAACTACAGGCAGTGATTGAGATGTGCCAGCTGTTGGTCATGGGGAATGAAGAAACATTAGGAGGATTTCCAGTCAAGAGCGTTGTACCAGCTTTGGTAAAGATTTAATCTCATGTTTCTATTGGAGGATATAACATTTCAGTCAATATCTTGCTTCATTTTTAAAATTTATATTATATTCACTTCCTTGTTTATCTATCACATTGTTTGTTTTGAGGGCAAGTTTTGCAAAATTTTGGTAGTTTTATTAATTCTTTAATAGCTCAAGATTAGGTGAGTTCTTTTGAAACTTATCAACACTCAAAGTCCCAAGTCAAGCTACAGCAGTGATTTGTACCCTTTTTGAGGATGATTCCTAGATAATTTTTTCTAATCTAACAATACTTTTTTTTTTAAAAAACAGATAACACTGCTGCAGATGGAGCACAACTTTGACATTGTAAGTCACTTGTAATATTTCAGAAACTTCTGAAATACAAAAATGTGTTACCTGAACTTAAACCCAAATATTTTATATTTCATAGATGAATCATGCATGCCGAGCCTTAACATACATGATGGAAGCACTTCCCAGATCATCTGCTGTAGTGGTAGATGCAATTCCTGTCTTCTTGGAAAAGGTAAAACGAAATCAAAACAGTGATAAAATCGAACAAAGGGATTTTAACTTTAAGAAATACCATTAAGATAACAGCTCCTTTTCACGGTTCACAAGATAACACACAGTGCCCAAGAGGCTTTTAAAACCACGTTTAATTTTTGTTCCCAACTTCTCTGAGTGGTGCAGTCTGACCCACTGAGAGTGTTTTGTCAGGTTGGTGTTGCAGACAGGCTGTGTCACTGAGCTGTTGTCTCCTGGTGGAGCTTCACACCCGAGGTAGCCTAAACCATCAGGCTTGGTTCCAGCTGGCTCCATCAGCACGTGTGTCCTAGCAGAGACTGTCTGTCCAAGTGGTGATGAAGGTGATTACTTCTACAGACTGGTCTAGAAATTGATCCACAAGGTTTTTTGTGTCCTTGCAGCTGCAGGTTATCCAGTGCATCGATGTGGCAGAGCAGGCACTGACAGCCCTGGAGATGTTGTCTCGCCGGCACAGCAAAGCCATCCTGCAGGCTGTAAGTACCAAACACTGCCCTCACCAGTGCCACAGCCTGGTGATCCTCGGGGAAGGTGAAATAAGAAAACAACTGTCTATGACTTCAGCAGCAAGTGGCAATGTTTGTTTTGTTGTAGGGTGGGCTGGCAGACTGTTTGCTGTACCTGGAGTTCTTCAGTATAAATGCCCAGAGGAACGCGCTCGCCATCGCTGCCAACTGCTGCCAGAGCATCACTCCTGATGAGTTTCACTTTGTGGCAGACTCTTTGCCACTGCTCACACAAAGGTTAACCCATCAGGTAAGGAGCTATTACAAAATAACAAGTATTAATCTCGATGTGAATGTAGTGTAGGGTTTCCTCCAGATACCTAGTTCTTTACTGTGTATTTTTGCCTTTGCAATGTGATAACTGTCCTGAAGTTTCTGTACTGTCCAATTGCAATATCCTGATGTGCATATGGGCCTTTTGTTCACTCTAAGCATGCTGGGTTTGTAGTCCTTGTAAGAACTCCAAGGACATCACAAAGAGGGACTCTAGAAGTATTACTGTACTACTTTTTCCTTAATAAGTGTCTTCCAAGGTTCTCTCTCACTTTTAACTCAGAACAGCTTCAGTTTCAATTTTTGTGTACTTTTTCACTGCTGTGTCTTTTTGGGAGGGCTTATGGCTTTTTAAAAAGAAAGTTCCTATTCTTGCACAATAGTTTGAAATAATCCTAAATCATGGGCCTTCTAAATACTACCTATCCTGCGAAGTTGCTGTGTTCATAAACGGGCACTTAAAATGACTGGTGCATCAAAAGAGGTTTCTGATGATCTACTTGGCTGGCAGGTTCCTATTAAAACGATGAAAAGTGAGAAATATTTTGTTTAACAAGTGAAACTTAATGGAAGCTTTCAGCCAATGGTTTTGTGTATTCTTGTGCAATTCTTAATTTTGCTAACATCATTTTCAGAGAAGTCTTTACTATCTTGCTATCTCTGCATTTGCTGTGCTAGTTGTGCTGCATGATATAAAAATCAGGCCTCGTGTATTCTGTAGAACAGTAGCCTTCACTCCTGCTTATTATCTATTAAATCTCCTGTTACTTGGCTTTGTAGCTCCTTTGCCTTTTGTTTCCTCCTTGCAGAATCCAGAAAGAATCTTATAGATCCATGTACTTAACTCTAAAGGTCCCTACTGGTGTTAGTGTTGCCAGTGTGGGGTGTTTCCCAGGGAACATGCAGGAGCACATTCACATCAGAGGTCAGTTTAGACTGTACCAATTAATTAAAGATTGAGAGCTATGATCTGTAAAGTGTGATTCAGCTGGCCTTTTTGGAGATAGTTTATGAATGCCTGGAAATGACAGGATGATCTAATGCAAGTTAACATATTTCAGTTCAAACAAATACCTTTTTTTTGTGTTTATAACAGGACAAAAAGTCTGTTGAAAGCACTTGTCTCTGTTTTGCACGGCTAGTGGACAACTTCCAGCATGAGGAGGTGAGGGTGTCGATGGGGGGGGGGGGTTTGTTTCCTTCTTTCCCCCCTCTGTTTCTCTTGAGGGCTTACCTTTCACAGACTAACATTTCCCATTGTGCTGTTCCCTCCTGAAGAACTTGCTGCAGCAGGTGGCTTCCAAGGACTTGTTAACAAACATCCAGCAGCTCTTGGTGGTGACACCTCCCATCCTGAGCTCAGGAATGTTCATCATGGTGGTGCGGATGTTCTCCCTGATGTGCTCCAACTGCCCTACCCTTGCAGTCCAGCTGATGAAGCAGAGTGAGTTCTTGCTCTTTCATATTCTAGGGGACCTGCTCAGTTTAATGCCTGCCATCAATATGGGCCTCTCAGGACTTGATTATGTAAATATTTTGTTCTTTCGGTTGTGTTCTCTCTCTTACTGTGCTTCCCCTGGGATAGAGTTCAGTTAAACTTGTTGAGAGCTTTTATCCAGAGGGTTTTTTCTGCCCTTTCCTATCTAGTTGTTGTCACTGCAGTGCTTGCCTAGTTCTGAGTCTGTATTAGCTGCACAAATTGCTCTCATTCCAACACAAATTTAGGAGTTCCTTTTATAGTCTACACAGTGTGGGGGAACCATGAGATTGAAGTACTTTTACTAAGGGAAAATATTACCAAAGTAGGAGCTGTATAACTGTCTTAGTTGTCACTTGTTGTCTTTGTTTCATCTCATAAATTTTGACTTGTCACTTGATCTGCCCTGTATGTTTTCCTGTTTTCTCCTGTGTGCTGTATATTGAGTGATGCTTTACCCCTAGAAGTCCATTAAGGATAAAAACCCCAACCCAAGAAAGCCACAAACCCCAGAGCTGAGAACAACCCCATTTCTTACAGTGTTCAAAGAGATGGCTTTGGTCTCCCTGTCTGCTGTCTCTTTGCTTTGGGCAGTAACTGTGTGGTGTCCAACAGGAAATGGAGTCCCTATTCTGATATAGGCAACCTCATGAATAATAATTTTTATAGATATTGCAGAAACTCTTCACTTCCTCCTTTGTGGAGCCTCAAATGGGAGTTGTCAAGAACAAATTGACCTTGTTCCACGCAGTCCTCAAGAACTTTATGAGCTTACTTCTCTTATCTGGTAAGTTTGGCAGTCCTGGTTGGTGTGTTGAAATCCCTAACTTAGCTAAAATGAAGGCAAACAGTTTTCAGCTTAGATGGACTTGATTGTATACTTGTAGTAAAATACTGTTTTAATGTTCTTTACAGTGAACTGATGCCTTGCCTGCCAAAAGAGGGAATCTTTGCTGTTGATACTATGCTAAAGAAAGGAAATGCACAAAATACAGATGGTGCAATATGGCAATGGCGAGATGACAGGGGTCTCTGGCATCCCTATAACAGGATTGATAGTCGAATAATAGAGGTAGTAACTCCACACCTTCGTGTGGTGATGCTTTTAAAATACGCGGGCGGTTGTCCAGGGAATCGAGTGCTTTCTTTACGTCTCTGAAAATCCCACTCTTGATCTTTCTGAGTAAGAAACACGAGTTTGCTCCGACATCCTGCTCTAGTATTGCACTATTTTGGTATTCTGTCGTCCCAAACCACTTAATTGCTTGATTATCACTGTTCTTACTGTATTTCTGTCAGTCCCTGCTTTTCCTACTGTGTTACCCCCTCCTCCCCCTTTCATGTAGTTTCTGTTTGTTAGGGATTTCTTAACTTTGAGCTCTTGCTTGGTTTTAGGCAGCTCATCAGGTTGGGGAGGATGAGATCAGCCTGTCCACCCTTGGGCGTGTCTACACCATTGACTTTAACTCTATGCAGCAAATAAACGAGGACACTGGAACAGCACGTGCCATTCAGCGAAAACCAAACCCTTTAGCCAATACAAACACCAGTAAGTACAGCTCAGAAACACCTGCTGCCTCTACCTTCTTGCTGTTATTTTGACTTCTGGTTCTTAAATTATATCTTTTCAATTTAAGAGCTGAATTAAATCAGATTTAACGGAAGAAAGCAGTCATCAGAGCAGAAGTGCAAAGAACTGATCGGTGATTTGTTGCCCACTTTCTCACAGGTGGACATTCAGAATTGAAGAAGGATGATGCTCGAGCACAATTAATGAAAGAGGACCCAGAACTGGCAAAATCCTTTATCAAAACCTTGTTTGGTGTTCTTTATGAAGTATATAGTTCTTCAGCTGGACCTGCTGTTAGACACAAGTGCCTTAGAGCAATTCTTAGGATAATTTATTTTGCTGATGCTGAACTTCTGAAGGATGTTCTGAAAAACCATGCTGTTTCAAGGTGGGTTCATTAACTCTCATGAATGAAATTAATTTTGAGCTTCAAACTAAAACTTGTGATTAATTTTTTTTGAATCATCTTTTTTTAGGGGAAAATGATACTTTTAAAGTCTCATGTATTTTCCAAAAGCTGAGGCTGCCGGCTCTGCAGGAATTTTTTTGCATCATAGATTTTGCAGTAATTGATGACAGTGGGCATTCTTACTAGAAACTTAAATTATTAGTGCCCATAGCCATAGGTAGTGCCTAATATACCCTTTACTAGTTTGGTTTTTTTTGATATCTAAAACTTACCATGTTTATGAAGGGAGGAAACTTTTTCTTTATGCCATGTTAAAACACAGTATTAGGTGGGAAAGAAGACTGTTTGTCCTTTTATTTATAGCTTTTACAAAAACTGTGTGAAATTTGTTTGCTTTCAATCTCCAGTGCTATATATCATCATCATCATCATCCTATATATATAGGCAAGGTGAATTGACTTGATTTGTAAAGAAAAACCCAGCAAAAAAAAAAAAGGACAAAGCTAATTCTAACAAATTATCTGTTTTAGTCATATTGCCTCCATGCTGTCGAGTCAAGACCTTAAGATAGTGGTTGGAGCCCTGCAGATGGCAGAGATCTTAATGCAAAAGTTACCTGACATTTTTAGTGTTTACTTCAGAAGAGAAGGTAAATCTTGCTTTCTTTTTTTTTTTTTTCCTCTTCACCTCTTTAGGTAGTATTTTAAAAATGTGTTTGTGTGGAATCCATACCCTTTACCCCTCCTCTCCAACCTCCTCAAGCTGTAAAAATTGAATATTGTTATTGTAAAGACAAATCTGTGCAAGCTGTCCTCATATTACTAGGGAGGAGCTGACCAAGACTCTGCAAGGGACAAACTTTGAGTTTTCAGAATCTGAAACAAGGGTTAACTGACCTGGGCTGAAGATGGCTCACTGAAATTATGTGGGAAGCCTTCCTGGAGAAAACTGATGATGAATCTTTGGCAGGAAGGGTGTGTTCTACTCCACTGGGGATCTCAGGCTTTCTTTAGCTACTGGCCATGCTGCTGTAATTTTGTATTTTTAAACTATGTTAGGTTAACTTTCTGGAGGAAAGGTTGAGCTGCTTTTAAAACTTTATATTGGTGGGTGGGGCGAGCCGGAGTCAAAACAGAGGTTCACGGAACACTCTTACATCTTCCAACACCCTCATCCAAACCAACCCCCTAAACAAAGCTCTCCTTCTGCCAAGGGGTGATGCACCAGGTGAAGAACTTGGCCGAGTCTGAGGCCCTGCTGACGAGCCCCCCCAAGGTGTGCACCAACGGCTCGGGCACGCTGGGCACCACCACGATCAGCACGGGCACGGCCACGGCCGCCGGCAACGCGGCTGCCGAGCTGGGCTCGCCCAGCCTGCAGCACAGCCGGGAGGACTCACTGGATCTGAGCCCCCAGGGGTAAGGGCACTGCCTGCAAAACTGCTTGGTTGGCTTGGGTTTGGGGGTTTGTTGTGGGTTTATTTGCCCTCTGTTTTTTTGGGGGTTTTTTTTTGGTTTGAAATCCAGGGCTGCCATGTTATTGTCTGCATTTTGCTGTGGTGTTTTCCTCTGAAGAACTGAAGTGGGGTGGTGTTGAAGCTTTCAGTGATTCTATGTTTAAAAGAAAAAAAAAAGAACTAGTGACATGATAGTTATGTTGTAATAATATGAAATAATTTGCTGTTTTGAGCCACAGCTGTAGTCTCATCTAACTACTGAGTACAGAGCAATTCTTTAAGAGCTGTGGTGCATGGCTCCTTTCTGCTGGAGACTGAAGAAAAAAAGAAATCATCCTTAAATTATTTTGTTGGAAGGCAACCAGTTTGAGCACTTGTAGAATTAAAATCTCTTGTAGGAATAAATTATTTTCATGTTACGCAGTTTGCCCTCATTTTAAAGGTCAAGTGTTTGTCACTTCAAACCAGAAGTGAAATATGTGAACTTTGTAAGTATAGGGGTTGGTGAGTAGAAACGCCACAAATTGTTTCAAAAGCGTTTTCTGGGCTTTAATAAGGGAGACAGGTCCCATGTCCAATGTCTCTTGGTGTTTATTCAGTAGAGGTTTGTAGATTTATTTTTTCCTTCTTTTAAAGGGCAGTTAAATAAATGAATAAACAGATGGTTACACAAATTAAAACCTGAAAATTGAGAGACCTCTGTTTAGTGTCACTTGTGCATTTGGCTGCTCATAATACAAGGGTGTCAGCAAGCAAACCCCCTTCTTTCTGAGAGTCCTCACTTTGTCCTGGCAATTCAAATTGTGTTCAGGCCCTTTCTCTCAGAATAAAGAGCATTCTCCATGTCAGGGGATAGAACCTGTTCTTTAGTTCCTGAGGAAGTAGCTGGCAGATGCATCTTAAAATAAGGGCTGGGTATGTGTGTGAGTATGATGGGTGGAAACATGTCTCTTTATTTTTAACTTTGTCCTGGACAGAAGACTCAGTGATGTTCTGAAGAGGAAAAGACTGCCAAAACGAGGGCCAAGGAGACCAAAATACTCTCCTCCAAGAGATGACGAGAAAGTAGACAATCAAGGTAAATCATTCTTAAAATGTGATACTTTATCTCCTTCTAAAGGAAATTTATAAGCTGCCCAAAGTGCTAGCTGTAAACAAACCTGTTGATTCTCTTTAATTTTGTCTTTGCTTCCTCCAGCTAAAAGCCCTACAACTACTCAATCTCCTAAATCTTCTTTCTTGGCAAGTTTAAATCCTAAAACGTGGGGAAGATTAAGCACACAGTCCAACAGTAATAACATTGAACCAGCACGAACAGCAGGAGTAAGTGGTCTTGCAAGGGCTGCTTCCAAGGATACCATTTCCAATAACAGGTAAAGTCAAAATACAGTGTAATATGATGGGAACTTTGAGCTGCTTATGATAAGCCATCGAGAAATTAAGGCAGAGAAAATAACCTCTTAGTAGTTTAAAGTAGCGTGGTGGAGTAAAATTGTAGAACTGAGAAAAATTATGCAAGAAATGATCTGTAGAGAAGAGATTTTCTTTGTTTGTTTGTTTGTGACTGCTGTTTAACATGGAGAAAAATCATACTCTGGCTGTATTTTTTGTAATAACTGGTGTATGCAAGTGCTGAGTGTGGCCAAATAAATGCCTTTTGTGCTCTTCTTTGCAGAGAAAAAATCAAGGGCTGGATTAAGGAGCAAGCCCATAAATTTGTAGAACATTATTTTAGCTCTGAAAACATGGATGGGAGCAATCCTGCACTAAATGTATTACAGAGACTTTGCACTGCAACTGAACAACTCAACCTCCAGGTTAGAAGTGACGAACTTCATTGGAGTGGGGAGACATTTCTAGACTTGACTTCTGACTCATTATGGCTTGGAGTCATTTTTTGGAGCAAGGATATGAGCTCTGACACACATCACTGATGATAAAAGAGCAGTATTAACAAGGGTATTTTGATTCCCAGCAATATGCCCCTTACATAGCAGTTTATTTCAAATTTAAAAGTTACAAAGTGAAGTGTTAGGGTTGACTTTATACCTAAAGAACAACCCAGTTTGTAGGAAGAACTTCTGGGGCGGGGGGAGATCAAGAGGGGAAGGGGCTTTTTGGGAAAATGAGAGAAGAAATACAGATTGGGGCAAATTAGTGAGTGTCTCAAGAAGTTGAGCCTGGCTTTTCAGACAGTTGTGATCGATAGGTGGTCTAAACATGTAACATCTGAAGTAGCTCAAGAGCTGAGCCATGTTCTGTGCTTTGATCTAAGCAATCATTTCAATACAAAACTCTCCTTCCTTTTCTCTCCCACATGGAAGTCATGTAAAATATATACCAGTCTGAGTTGTTTGGGTTTTTTTGGGACATTGTGTGTTTTGTGTGTATGTGTGGTGTTTTCTTTGTGTTTTATTTCTTTTTTGAGGGGGGGGAGGTGGTGGTGTTTGTTCCTTTGTTTTTTAAAACAAACCCCACCTGTTTGGAGCTCATCTCTACCTCACATGAGACATAAATGGGACCTTGCATTTCTCTGAAAATACAGAAAAAGCAGATGTTGCCTGTAATGTCTCCCCTTAAACAGAGAAGTTCTAATCCTCAGATTACTTGCTCTGTTCCTGCTTGTATGAAGTTATTATACACTCCAGGCTTTCCCCTTTCCCCTCTCCCTTTAGCAGAGCTCTTCCATGCAGTAGAAGAAAAACCAGTATTTTTTAAGCCCCTTATTGCCTGGTGGGTGGTAAAACAGTCCCTTGCTGTGTTTCAGGTGGATGGTGGAACAGAGTGCCTTGTAGAAATCCGTAGCATTGTCTCGGAGTCCGACGTCTCCTCATTTGAAATCCAGCATAGTGGGTTTGTTAAACAACTGCTGCTTTACTTGACATCTAAAAGTGAAAAAGATGCTGTAAGCAGGGATATCAGATTGAAAAGATTTCTTCATGTATTTTTTTCTTCTCCAGTAAGTTTGCTTGGTTTTTGGTTTGGAATTCTTAGTTGTCTCTCTCTCGGATTTTCTTTCTCGAGATGCCATCTGAGAGGGTTCAGTGTTGACCTTATTTTAAAGATGGAGTTCAGAAGGAATGTTTGGTTATGTCTAAACTGTATAGCACTCAACTTTCACATGGTTCTAAGTCTTGATAGGTCATGAACTTTTTTGAATACCCTGTAACTACACAAAATTCCACACAGCAGTGGAAAAAGTTCCAAAATGGCCAATTATCTGAGTCTTGAACAACCTACAAGTTGTTTCTGTCTCTTAAGAAGTTGATATGGAAAGAGTTTGGGTAGTAGTCTTACCACTTGTTCTCTTCAGTCCTAAATACTGCAAGAAACTAATGTCCTGTTTTTAAAGGAATAAATTTAAAGTGGAAGAGAGGCAGGTAGATAACTGCAACTTCCACAAAGCTTATTGCTCATGGCTAAGGGTGAATCCTTAAAATTTTTAGGGCTATTCAATTGAAACCAGGAGAGAAATGTATGTTCTTTGAAATAGGTCTGTCATAATCTTGTGATGTGTCATCTGGATACTGCTGCTGCTCTCAGTGAGAACAGTGATTCTGAATTTCCTTTTTTTAAAATAATCTGTGGTATAAATTACTTGAGATGGATTAATTGAAGCACATAATTAAAAGACTGGACTATATTTCAGCTTCCTGGAGAGGAGCCCCTTGGAAGATTAGAGCCATTAGAAAATGCACCTTTGTTGGCATTAGTCCATAAAATGAACAACTGCCTCAGTCAGATGGAACAGTTCCCTGTTAAAGTGCATGACTTCCCTAGTGGAAATGGAACAGGGAGCAGGTAAGGATTAATGCTCAGGTAACAGTTTTGTTGGAAGCTTTTTGTTTGCCAAAACTTGTTTGAAACAACACCAAATAATGCTCCAGACAGAAGTGATTCCACAGTTGGCTTTCTTAGTCAGTGGAAGATTGAATATTTAACCAAAGGTTTGCTTACCATCTTGAGATGTCTCTCACTTCGATTGGAGATGGATGTGTAACTTTAAATGCAGTCTCTAAATTTTAAGCTTGAAAAATTCCAAAGTCTTCCTTGTCCCCATGTAAAAAACACTGCAAAGAAACCACCTCTTTATTGTTGGGACACTGATTTTAGTCAGGTCATTCAACTGCAGAGAGTTTGTATTGCTATGCCAAACTTTGTAGGTTCTGTTCTCTAGAATGAGAATGGATTGAGTGGGAACTCTTGGCTGTCAAAATAGTTTAAAATAGCTGTGGACCTGCCCTGAGTTTTAAGATCAAGAATAAATTTGGAATGCAGCTTGTTAGTTGTGCTTTAAGTAACAAATTTAAGTGACTAAAGACCTATTTCTGCAATTTTTTATCTATGGTTTTCTTTGATATATCAAGACTAGCTTTCATTCACTGTATCACAGTTAGGAACTCTTTTAGTAGAAGTTGCAAAGAAGGTTTGCAAGTATTTTTTTGGTGCTGGCTGAAAGCTCAGTTTGATTATAGACATATTCTTATGGCTGTGTAGAAATTAGGAGAGGAGGAGCATTGAACATGAAGTTTTGAAAGGTATTTATAAGAATGCCAGAAGTCTTCTGTGTCTCAGGTAGTAAAATAATGTGAATTTTTTGTCACTAATGGTGACACAACATCCATTGCATTGGATGAATTGGAGCCTCACACTGTAGCATTAATCTGACTAACATTAAAATTCAGGTCCTTATTGAAAAAAAAATATAAATGAATACTTGCATCGTGGAAGGAAGGGCCAACTTCTGATCCTTCTTGCACTGCAGGTAAACACAGTTCTAAATCTCACGTGGCATCAGCTGACAATCTGAACAACTTCAGATGTCAAAGGTGGTCAGTGTGTAGGCCATGATGTAGTCAGACCTCAGGCTGGGCTTTCTCTTAATCTGTGTAGCTTCCAGATTTTGTCCAACTTGAATTCTGGTGTTCTTGTAGAAGAAAACTTTTAAAATCTTGTTTATCCAAACTGTACTAGGTTATTTTTGGAGAAATAGTCTGACAAATAATGAACTGAAGCAGTGAAATTGTAAATGCATGTATAAAACTATTTTAATGCAATTATTAGATTCTTTGTGTAGCAACTTTTTTCACAAATTATTTTGAGTTTTTCTCTTAACAGAGGATCCCAAGCTTTAAAATTCTTCAATACCCATCAATTAAAATGCCAACTGCAAAGACATCCAGACTGTGCTAATGTGAAACAGTGGAAAGGTGGACCTGTGAAGATCGATCCTCTGGCTTTGGTACAAGCCATTGAAAGATACCTTGTAGTTAGAGGTATTTATATATTACACAGTAATTTTTGTTTTGCTTCTTGAAATAGTTGCTGCTGTCAGTGTGGAGTTCATAAAAACCTGTGAGGGATTACCCTGAAGACAAATGGGAGGCACCTGTAAATAAATGTATCTTGCTCACAGGGAGGAGACTTTAGATTGTAGAAAATCTTCCCTTTTTCTGGGACAAATTGTTTCATGCTGTAAACAGTTCAGTCAAAATACTAACAGAAGTATAATCCACTTTACTGTCAGACTGGCTGTAGCTTGGCAGTTTGGATGCCAGATGTTGATGCTGAAATTTGTTCTGGCACTTCTGAATCTGACTGTTTTTAACTGATGCATTTTGGAACGATTTTAAGCAGTGGAATTTGTGAAACTATCAGAGCATTGTCACATTTCATGTTAAAAAAAAAGCTGCTGAGGAAGTCTCTCTTCTCTCTTGCCTCAGGCTATGGAAGAGTTAGAGAAGATGATGAAGATAGTGATGATGATGGGTCAGATGAAGAAATAGATGAATCTTTGGTGAGCTTTTGGCCTGGGAGCAAGGGGAGGGAGCATTGTGGGGAGAGGCTTAAACAAAAGCTGTGCAACAAGTTTCCTAACTTGTATGGGTTTTGTTTTGTTTGTTTGTTTTTTCAGGCTGCTCAATTCTTAAATTCAGGGAATGTGAGACACAGGCTGCAGTTTTACATTGGAGATCACTTGCTGCCATACAACATGACAGTCTATCAGGCAGTCAGGCAGTACAGTTTGCAGTCTGAGGAAGAGAGGGAGTCTACAGATGATGAAAGCAACCCGTTAGGAAGAGCTGGGATTTGGACAAAAACACACACCATTTGGTAAGTTGCCTGGAGAAATTAGGGAATGACTTCTCCAGTTTCCTAAATGTATATACATTGAGAAAATTGGAATACAGCCATCTTTCTTCTTTTTCTTTTCAAAACTGTGGAACTTTGAATTTCCTGATGTGCTTGGGATGCTTAAAACTTAGTAAGAATTCGTTGCTAGCTACTGATGTTCCTTCTAGCTTATGAACAGAGCTGATGAACAAGAAATGGGCTATCTCAGATGACATGTGCTAGATGGAGGGAAATCAGTGTCAGGTAACTAACCACAAGCAGTAGAGGATGTGTTTGCAGGCTACACATAATGGTCAGCTTCAAACTGGTGTTCTTAACCTGTTGCTGTGCAGGTGTAAGTGTTCTCTGGCCATACTCAGAGAGGATCATTGACCTACAGCTGTGCCTGACATTTCAGTGTTCACCAGTGTCTTCTTCTAATCACAAAGTGTGCTAAAGAAAAAAAGTAGCCCAAAAAAACCCCAACCACCACCCCCCAAACCCCAGTCACTTTGGGGGTTTGTCTGTACCTGCTGCTTCTCTCCTTCCAGTTCTCCCTCCTGACATACTTTGCTTCTGAGGGCCTCCCTCCAAAGGCTGGATCAAATCCAAGTGCAAGTGTTCTTGCCTTTCTGCTTTTAACTGTCATTCGAGTAGGATTCTGGTAATCAAAGAACTAACACTTTCATAAGTGCTTTCATTTCCATGTAAGCATTTCAAAACCAGATTTTTAAGTTGTGTTTATGTTTCAGGTACAAACCTGTGCGGGAGGACGAAGATGGTAATAAGGACTGTGTTGGTGGTAAAAGAGGAAGAGCACAAACTGCTCCCACAAAAACCTCCCCTAGGAATTCGAAAAAACACGATGAGTTGTGGCATGGTGAGTGTGTTGCCTTGCTAATGTATCAGCTTTCCTCCCCTTCCTTGCAGAGATTTCCCAGGAATGTTTGCAGACACCGTAGCGTTTCTTTTAAAGCAAGCCTAGTATAAGAATAGTAATTATATATTAATCTGTGTATTAAACTAAAAATAAGGTATTTACTGAGTTGTTTAACTAAACTGTTGTAACCAAGTGAATGCCATGACTAATACTACCCAGGCTCCTAATGATTAAATCTTGGGAAGACTGCTAATTGATCTGTTTTGCTAATGTGTTCTTTTTTTTCCCGCTAGATGGTGTGTGCCCTTCGGTATTAAATCCTCTGGAAATTTACCTCATATCTACTCCACCTGAAAATATAACATTTGAAGATCCTTCATTAGATGTTATTCTTCTTTTGAGAGTTTTACATGCTATCAGTCGATACTGGTATTACTTGTATGATGTGAGTAGAGCACTTTCTAAATCAGCTGCACCCTTAATACAGTTCTGCCCTCAAACCTTCAATAACCTTCTTCCCCCTCTTTGCTGGCCCCCACCATAACAGAATAATGCAAATTATTACTGTCATCTGCCTCTGCATGTTTCTCTAACTTCTGAAAAGATAAAGGCTGGAAATTCTTGTAATTGGCCATATTTTCTCTGTTGAACACACTTCTCATGCTTCTTCCTTCTTTAAGTTCGAAATCCAACATTACTCCTGAAAAGAAAATGAGCAGTAAAACTCTGCTCAGTCCCTCTTTCATGGCTTAGACTCTGGATGGCCAAAATGACAAATTTTTTTGTTTCCTGTGATGATAAGCAAGCCAGAAGCATTAAAGAAATCTCTTAATAAAGAGTACTTCTCTCAGCGTTTCTCTAACTAGAAATACATTGGTTTTATTTAACACAGAATGCAGTCTGCAAGGAGATAATTCCAACCTCAGAGTTCATCAACAGCAAACTGACAGCAAAAGCCAACAGGCAGCTCCAGGATCCTTTGGTCATTATGACAGGAAACATCCCCACTTGGCTGACAGAACTGGGGAAGACATGGTAGGGCTGATTTCTGTGGAGTATCTGTAATCAGAGTCCAGGGGGCCTCTTGGCTGGGCAGCATCACACATCACAAAAGTCTTGAGAGTGCCAGAGGAGGGTAAAATGTGGTCCCAGAAGCCTTGCCAAGTTACAGCAGTGACGCTCTGATGGATGTTTACACCTCTGTTGCAGAATTTAAACCACCAACTAAGGGATGGACTAGCTGCAAAGTTTGGACCACTTCTTACAGGAGTTTCTGAGGAAAGGAAAATATGTTTGTCACTATTGATAAAGTATTCAAAAACTTTATAAAGCTATATTCATAATACTTTTTAGTACCTTGATACAGAGTATAAGCTGTAAAGCTCTCTTGCACTGGAAAAATTGAGAAACCAGAATTGACATGATTGGATTTTTCCAGCATGTTAATTGCAGCAACACTGATGACATCTGATGGGAAATACATACTCTAGAGAATCTATTTGGCTTTTTATTTTTAAAATAAGATCTCTAAAATCCTTCATAAATGTTCCAGGTAATAGATGATGTGTAAATGCATATTCTTATACAAACATCTATAGCAGTATTTGTTCCATAAAATTGCCTTTTCATTTAAATGCCAGTGGAGAACTGCAGTTAACATACACATGCCTTTGAGAATAGTGGAAGTGATAAATTAAAATAAGAAGTTTTTCTGGTAACCTTTACAGATGATTTGAAATGTTTTTGCAAGTGGTGGAAAGTAGAATAGTGGTGCTGCTGTAAGCAGGTTCTGATGCCTTCCCACTGCCAAATACAGGAGCTGGAGCCACTTTCTTAAAATCTTCGCTCTGTTGGATTTACTAAACGTAAAACAGTCATGAACGGGGAATTTTATTTTCTGATGTAAACTGCCTAGCCAAGGCATTCAAGTATTTTGAGTTATTTTTCAAGAAGAGTTAGAATTTTTTTTTTGTGGCTCCTTCATTTATTGCATTTCTCTGGACAGTTGCTTGTAAGCATTGTAACTAAAACTAAAGTGTGTCCTGGAAGGCTTCCTTTGGAGGGAATTGTGTAGTGAAGCACTGATTGCAGGCACACTACGTTTATTTCTGTTTTGTTTTAAACTAAATGATAGTGATAGGAATACTTGGAACACAACTGACTGATCCATTGCTCCTTACAGCCCGTTTTTCTTTCCGTTTGACACCCGCCAAATGCTGTTTTATGTAACTGCTTTCGACCGTGACCGAGCCATGCAGAGACTGCTGGACACCAATCCCGAAATCAACCAGTCGGATTCTCAGGACAGCAGGGTGGCACCACGGCTGGACAGGAAAAAAGTAGGTACACCTTGTTTGACCTGGAATGGGTGATATTGCCTTTGGGAACGCAGTGGTGAGCAGGGTGTGGAGCTGGAGGTGTGGGGGAGGTGGTTGTCTGAGCTTTCAGAAAGCAGAGTGTGATTCCCGGCGTGATTCCCGGCACCGCCGCGAGGTGGCGGGAGGGGCCGTGGGATGGCCGGTGCTCCCTCAGCCAGGGAATCCCAGGATTCTTGGAGCTACACTCCACTAATGAATGCTGAGTTTTGGGAAAAACTAGCGGTATTTCCACATATTAGCTTGGAAACCTCTGCTTTGCTTGGTTTTTCAGCAGGATTCAAGCAGTGGGGTTTAGACTCTTAAGTGCTTTACCTGAACAAACAAAAATGTTGCCCTTGTACTTGGGGAAGGTAAAGCTCCTGTCACAGTGTAATGAGCTGTAATTATGGTAAATTGAGGTGGTCTTGGATGCCTGCCGTGAGTCTGGAGAGATGTTATCTTAAAATAAGATCTGCTGTACAATCTTGAATACCTGTGGGGGAAAAAAGACAAGAGGCACGAGAACCAAGTTAAATCAATACACCTTCCAACACGTAGGAATCCTGGTGGTGGTGGGTTTTCTGGTTGGGTTTCAGCATTTTTATTCTATTTTCCTCTCCCTGTAACAGTTTGAGGTATATAAGGTGTGACAGCACTTCTCTGTGTGTTCTAGTCCTGTTGCCAGATTCTTGGCAAGAGTAGTGCCTGTCAGTTATACTGTCACCATTGTAAGGCATTGGATTTTCATTTTATGTGGAACACAGTAATTCCAAACAGTTTTCATACAGAAACAAGAACTATTTTATCAAAGTGCAAGCTTATAAATTGTTGAACTGTGGAACTGTTGGTGTGGGGTGGGAAAACTTGCACAACTGACTTTTTTGCTGTTGTAACTGCCTGGGGAGCTGGGACTTACAGACACAATTTCACTGCTTCAAACTTCTTTGATGTGCAGCGCACTGTGAACAGAGATGAGCTGTTGAAACAGGCAGAATCTGTGATGCAGGATCTAGGCAGTTCAAGAGCCATGTTGGAAATCCAGTATGAGAATGAAGTAAGTAATATCCATGCAGTTTAATTTAACCCCTTTTTGCTGAAGATTAATGCAAAATGACTTGGTCAGACTCTTCTTCCTTCGCATTGCTGGTGCTACAGAATTTTGTCGATTAATTACCCCTAATCCACTTGGTTGTTATTTTTAGTTGCTAGGAGAAGCTCTGAATTTCATAATCAATCTCATTCTGCAGAGCACGTTTTTGTCTAATTCTAAGCAAACAGCTGTGTGCATTTCCTCTGTAACATGACAACTAGGTGGTTAATACTTTTATTCCACTGTCATTCCCTCTGACATGTGGTCTTTCCAAGCTGCCTCTGTTGTGTTGTGAATGTAGTTACATTCTCTCAGATGCTTTTTGCAACACAGTCATCTTTATAGCAAATAATGTACTGTATTTCTCAGACTAGGTAAAGATTTTGACATTCAAACTGATGTAATGGATTAATTTGTTTACTTGTTTCTCTCATTTCCCCTCTCCCCTCCCCCTCCTCCCCCTGAAGGTTGGCACAGGCCTTGGCCCCACATTAGAGTTCTATGCACTTGTATCTCAGGAACTACAGAGAGCAGACTTGGGCCTTTGGAGGGGAGAAGAGGTGACTTTAGCCAATCCAAAAGGTAATTGCTCTGCTGTCTAAACTACCAACATTGATTAATAGTGAATTGATTCTAAGCTGACTTCAGTTACGTAAAGGGCACCTCAGTTTGTGGTCTGGTAACACACCCAGTGATAGAGTGGGATGATCTTTGTTGGTTTTGGATTTGTTTGTTTCGTTTTGGTGGTGGTGGAGATGCTTTTATAAGAAGCTTTAGGTTATGGCTCTCTGATTGCCACTTTCAAACTTCAATCTGGAAGGAAACTAGAAGTGTATTTACTGAAGCACTTTCTTTTTCTTTTTTCCTTCCTCAACAGGAAGCCAGGAAGGTACCAAGTATATCCATAACCTTCAAGGCCTTTTTGCACTTCCTTTTGGTAGAACAGCCAAGCCAGCTCACATTGCAAAAGTTAAAATGAAGTTCCGCTTTCTGGGAAAACTGATGGCCAAGGCAATCATGGATTTCAGACTGGTAAGAATAAATATGAAATAGGATTCTGAAGGGGTCAAATTAAAACAGTAATTCAGAGTGTTGAGGAATGGAAGCATTAAGAGTTGAATGGTATTGCTTTCAGCTTTAGAATGAAGTGGTGGGGAGGAGGACAGGGATGCAGCTGAACTTTTGAGGGGGCAGAGGGTTGTATGTGTTGAAGATCTTCCCAGTGGCTTTGGAGCCCACAGTGTTAAAAAAGCAAAAGCCATTACCTGGCATGGGGTGCAGCCTCTCTCCAGTCCTCTTTCCAGATCGTTTTGGGCTTGTTGTTCTTCCAGCTGCGAGTTTGCTGATGGCTTTAATGTACATGCACTAAGCAGCCAGTTGTGTTTTCTCAGCTGTGAATTTCTGAGGCGAAAACAAATCGGTCACAGTGTTTTGGTGTGTGCTGGAGCTAGGAAATGGTAAATAGTATTCTAGGTCTAGTCAAGAATAAGATAACAAAAGATACACTTTTGGAAGATAGTTCAGTACTAAACAGCTGAGTGCTTTGGTTTCCAGGTGGACCTTCCTCTTGGACTTCCTTTTTATAAGTGGATGCTACGACAAGAAACTTCCTTGACATCGCATGACTTGTTCAGTATTGATCCAGTGGTAGCCAAATCAATTTACCACCTTGAAGATATTGTAAGACAAAAGAAAAGACTTGAACAGGATAAAACACAGGTGGGAAAGCAACCCTGAGAATGGAAGAGTGCAGCTGCACACATTTGGATTTTATGAAGTGGGAGTAATTCAGAGTTTATGATGGGGCTCAATACTGCTGATAATAGTGATGATGACTTTATTCTAATACAAAGTCGTTTTAATGTTATTGGATCAGTGGCTAGTAATTATAAAGCAGTCTTTTTGTAAAGCCTAGCATGAGAAATACATCCTAGGATTCTTTTGTGTGATTAAACCCGGTCTGAAAGTATCGAAAACTGCCAGATGTTTGCCTAACTTCTCTTTTGGTTCACTTTGAAAAGACTTACCAACTTAAATATCAAGGGGGAAAAAAAAAATCTATCCTTGATTCTTGAACTTTCAAAAGGTTTGGCTTTTTTATTGGTTTAGTCAAATTTTCAGATTTATAGAAGTGCCTTTTGTGTTGGGTTATTTTCCCCTCCTCCCCTGAAGAGGTGATTGCAGAACTGTGTAAACTGTCACAATGCATGAGCTTACAGGTTCTTTTCAGACACACAGAAAAGTCTTTTTCAAGGTTATCCACTTTTAGCTGAAAATAGTACAGTTCTCTGTGGCAGAATGGTGATGAAAGGTCTTTGGCATGCATGCTTTTTCTAGCATCCAGTGTTAATAGAAGGTAGCAGTTGATAACCTAATTTATACTCTTACTACATCTGCTTTGTTACCAGTGAAGTTATTGCAGGCTTGTGGGTCTTTGTTCCTCTTCACCTCACTGTCTCCCTCTCTCTCCTTTGTCACTGCTATAATTGCCCAACAAGAGTTTGAGAAACCTGAAACCTGGTGGATGAGAGCTGAAAACTGTCAGTATGCATGCCAGATATGAATGCTGTTAACTGTTCTAAGGAAAAAACATAATTAAGAGCTTAGCTTATTACACACTTCTTACCTTGCAGTAGTATTTTCTAGATACATAATAGGCAAGAAGTCCAAGTAATCTTAAAATTGCTAGGAAAAAAGTACTCCTATGGTCTCTCCAGTTTATCCATTGAGATGATTTGTTTGGTTTGTCTTGGTTTACTGTTCTATATGAAAACTACAGAAGGAAAGCAAGGAGTCCTGTGGCACTTTCAGTGGTAATATCCTTGTAGAAACATCTGTTTGACTTCTGGATGAGTTCATTTGAAGGAATTGTTGCTCACTGGTTTTCACTTCCCGTTTTTCAGACCAAAGAAAGTCTGCAGTATGCATTGGAGGCTCTGACCATGAATGGCTGCTCAGTGGAAGATCTGGGGCTGGACTTCACCCTGCCTGGGTTTCCCAACATAGAACTGAAGAAAGGGGGGAAAGACACACCGGTCACCATCCACAATTTGGAGGAGTATCTCAGAGTATGTAAAAGCAAACCTAGGGCTAAAGTTTTCTTTGTTTTTGCTCCCTGGTAGTTTGTTTCCATATGCATTTCAGTTCATTGTCACGAACCTGGCACTGCAGGAATTTTCCTGCTGATCATTTCTCCTCTGCACAAGTTTAATGACCACAGAAAAACTGTTTGAACCCTTGTCAGAGCACCTGACTTGAAAATGTCGTAGCACAAAAAATGAAGTCATAAGAAGTTTTTGTTGGACTCACATCAGCTGTGGACTTTCAGAACATTTTAACAAGTTCCCACGTCTGGGTTAGGAGAGTGAATTTGTTAGCAATAGTAATTTAGCATCTGCTACCCCATGGCCTTTGAGCTGTAATAATAGTGTAATTTTTTTGGACTTAGACTTAAGAAAACATCAGCTCAGTTGTGACTCAAAATTACAGTAGTAGTGTTTTGTCAAAAAAAAAAAAAGGCAACAAACAAAAAAACCTCTTAACCTCCCAAAACAAACAAATAAAACCTGTGAAATACAGACACGAGAAACCCCAAACCATAATAGGTAAGGAAAAGAAAAAGCATTGCCATAATAAGTTGACAGGACACCTGTGTATTAATTTATTCTTGTGTCAAAAGGGACATAAGGCAGAGAAAACCAGAAGGTTGATACTGCTGAAGAAAGGGAGGAAACTGTTCCTCCCTAAGAAAGTGCTGAAAGGAAGAGGTTAAAAACAGCCTGGAAAAGAGGTGAGGGAAGACAGGAACTGTGCAATACTATCCCTGAAATCCTGAGTGGGATGGAGGTAGGATCACTGTATTCCAGTTACTGAATAAGTCATTTCCTGAGAGGAGGGTTTGCTGCCCTTTCACTCTGATAATTGGAGTTTTAAAGCACTGATAAGAAACACATCTGATGTTCAATAAGGGTCATAAAAGCTCCTGTTTGTGAACTGAGAACTTTGCAAAGTTAATCCTTACAACTGAGTATTGAGCAGTTGCTGTTCATCCTACAGTTCAGAGTGGTTACCTGTCCACTTCTCATGTGTTTGTTTGTTGAAAGCAAATCCTTCTAGTCCAGAATCACTTACAGAATTAAATATATTCTGATAGAAAGCTGTTTCCAGGCAATACAAACTACCACAGTTTGTTAGAAACAGAATTAGCAGTCTCTATTTACTGAGCAAAATTTGTTTCTAGTCTGATTTTCATACAGTTTGCAGTCATTTTTTCTTCTAGGTAACTCATCTCAGGTGTCTGATACACTGAGAAAGGCTTGCAGACAGCTCAGATGTGCTGCAGTTGTCCTATTGCAGGCCTCTGGCACTGTAAAGGAAAAGCAGATTACTACAGGAAGCTTGTCCTCCTTTCTAAGCAACTTTTGGAACTATTTTCTTACAGGACACCTGTGCAGTTTTTCCTCCCCTGGCCCTTATAGAATTACACACTTGATTTGAAGGAAATAGAAAAGATTTCAGAGAGAACAAGTGTGCTCTCTATCACAAGTGTGATGAATTGCATTTTAGAAACAGTTGATTTATCAGCTGCCCTGCTCTTGAAAATTTTATTTCCATTAAAATTCTGGGTGTGGATTACCATTAAAAGTAGGCAGTAAAGGTAGAGTATCCTACTGTTGCTGTTCATGCCTCTCACCATCATGTCATTCTCCCCTCCACCTCCCTTTTTTCCCCAAAGGACAGTTCCCCCAGGAGCTGCCTTTATCAGAAAGTAGAACTACTTCAGCTACCAGGATAGTGAAAGACTTTATTCTCTATTTTTTTCTTTTCTTGTCCCCTTCTCCCCTGTACTACAAAGAAAGAGGCCAACTTACTGCTTCTAAATTTGGGAACACAAAGCTTCAGTAGTGCAGTGCATCTCACACAACTGACATTCAGCTCTTCTGTGGGAAAGCTCATCAACAGATCCTCATCAGCCTTTGTATTGGAGAGCTTTCTGGAACAAAGGACTCTTCAGTTATTGGGACAGGGTTAAATATTTGCTTCAGGAGTCCAGCAATATCCTTGAAGTGTTTATTCACATTCAGATGGAGGTTAACTTTAATCAGCACCACAGGTCAGAGCTATTAACACGCTTTAAAACCAGCAGCCCTGTGCTGACAACACATCTTCTACAACCAGCCTTTATTTTCTGCTGGAGTTGAGGGTGTATAAGGCAAGTGGAATCATCAAAAGCACTGACTGACAAAAGAATCACACTCAAAAAGCCTCCCGTGTATTCTTGTAATACTAAGCTACTTAATATATCAAACAGGGTAGAATGACTTTTTTAAAAACTATATATTAGAAAACTATATATGTTTCCATAGGGGAAAGTAATATAATTGCCAATGATTCCCTAAGGATTTCTGCTTCAGTTGCTGAATTTTGAGTGGTGTAGAGAGAGAACACCTGGGTTAGGCTTCTAAAAATAGTCCATTTGCAGGTTCATTCTAACCAGCTATTCTGAATTCTGGTTATTTGTTTCATTAAAAACAAAGGCAAACAAGTTGTTTCAATTGCACATGACTTTGATGTTTAGGGTAATCTGAGTTGTGAATTAAGGCAGAAGGAGGCAATGCTGTAGAGCAGCTCCACAAATCCCTGTCCAAACTGCTGGAACTCCAGGCAGTGGATGGGGAGACTTGGGGAGTTTTGCTCCTTGCAGCTGGACCCTTTGGTGATCATCCCACACTTCCTACCTTCACATTGACTGCTTTTTCCTGTGTGTTTTTTGTCTCTGCCTGCAGTTGGTTATATTCTGGGCACTAAATGAAGGTGTTGCCAGACAATTTGACTCCTTCAGAGATGGATTTGAATCGGTCTTCCCCCTCAGTCATCTTCAGTACTTCTACCCCGAGGAGGTTGGTGAATGTGGTTTTGCTGATGCTTTTATAACCTTCTCTATGTGTTTATGGGCAGTGTGAACCTGGCTGCAGGGCATCTGTGACAGCTGATGGCATCACATTCCTAATGCATGTTGGTCCAACTCAGTGTCCCTGGAATTCCATACTCAGATGTTCAAGATTTCTGTGTTCAGTGGTTCATTTATTTAATGCTTTTATGAGCAGCTCCATTTTCCTTGAAATGCTGTGTTTCCAGCTTTTCTGAGAAAAGTGCCTGAGTTTCTGTGTGCATGCTCTCTGTGTTGGCTGGGATGCTCTGATTGCTTGTCCTGCAGTACCTCTGAACAGCTGCCCACAGATGTGGATGCAACCTGGATGTTCCATGAAAACAATAAAAAAAAAATCAGCTCTTTAAGAAGAGATTGAGGTGAAGGGGTAAAGGATAAGGATAGTTTGTCTCGCCTTGTTCTCACCACCATCATAAAAATTTCCTTGTAAAATGCTTAGTCTTAAGTGGACTGAATTGAGTCACAGTTATAGTTGTCTGGGCTAGAAGAGAGAATGTTTTATTATTCTCCCTTTAAGGAGTCTTATTTGAAGACTGTACTTTGAGGGTTTTTTTTACCTTCATAAACTTACACCTTTAACTTTAGAACAAACATTAAAGCACGCTCTGAAACTGTGTTAGCCAAGCCTTTGTGGGACTCTCGTGTTCTTGGTGCTTTGCAATGTGAGAGTCTCCTGAAGCTGAGACCTGTAGCTGCTCTGGTGATTGTTCTTCATCATCTCTGCTGGTACAACTTTCAAAGGCACCACCACTTTTTCTTTTCCACAACAGATTTAAGGCAAGTAAAAATGGCAGATTATTCTGGTTTATCCAGTGTTTTACCCACTTTGGCCATTTTGTGGTATATGTGATGCTTTTCTGTCTTGTCATTGGCAGGGTTTGAACCTTGCTTCCCCTTGGAATTTTAAAATGCAGATGATGGTCTGTTGCTGACCTGCCAGTACAGCTGATCAGATTTAAGCCATAGGAACAGTTGGAGATAAAACTTTTCCCTGATGGAAAATACACATGGGATCCTGTGTTCTGTTGCAGGCAAAATAACTGAAGTGCAGAACTGCTGTCTGACAGATCCATTTCTGTCTAATGACTGTTCTGATCTCACATTTCTAAAACGCAAATGTAAAGACTCTCTTTTTCACGTTCCTCCAGATTCCTTTTTAAAAATTGTGAGATTTCATAAAGCCGTGGCATTTCTGATTCTCCAGTGTAAATTGCTTATTAGGACTGTCTCTGTTCTAAGAGATTCAGCATCTCATGTGGTGGTGGATTGTGTGTAAGGCAGATCCAGGAAATGAGGCAGTCACTGGGATGGTTATTGAATCCAAAGAGTATGGATGGATTGGTGTGGCAGAGCTGGTTTTGCACCGAGCCATCCCAGCAAGCAGAGCACTGTGGTGGTGTTGAGTTCTCATCCTGTCTCAGGTTCCAAAGGGGAACACTCATTCCTTGTCTCGTTTTCCAGTTGGAGCAGCTCCTGTGTGGCAGCAAAACAGACACTTGGGATGCCAAGACTCTGATGGAATGTTGCAGGCCTGACCACGGTTATACACATGACAGGTAACAGGGGAGGGTCTTGTTTAAAAAAACTCACAAAACCAGTAGAAAATACCTTTTAAATAACTTTGATCTGTTGTTATGCAAGCTGAAGGAATTACATAAAATTTATTTGAAAATATGGATACTGCACTGAATATGAATCTGATGCAGTTATTTTAATGACAAACAAATTAACATTTTCTTGGTTCTCTCCCCTCAGTCGAGCAGTGAAGTATCTCTTTGAAATCCTCAGTAGTTTTGACAGTGAGCAGCAAAGGCTGTTCCTTCAGTTTGTGACGGGGAGCCCCAGACTGCCTGTAGGAGGTAGGTTTTCCTTATTCCACATTGCTATATCTGGAATCACTATTAATAATCCAGTTCAGAGTAAGTGGATTGCTTCAGTGCAGGGAAAAATTATTAGAGGCTCATACTGGTTTGACATTTCTAATTTCAGAGGTGACTGCGTAGACTTGAGGTATAATTTTCATAACCTTTGTGTTAATCTCATGATACTTTATTCATTTGACTCTCCAGGTTTAATTTGTTACCAGAAAACCTGTCAGGGGGCAAAAGATAGTTCAAAATTTAAACAAAGCTATAAAAGCTCCTAATACTGTATTTCTTGGCTAGAGGTGCATTAAGGTATGTCAACAAAATGATGCATTGCTGGAAACAATCCCTTTCCTAGAAAGGAGACAATACTAGCAGAATGTTCATTTTATTCAATTTCTCCCCCTTTTGAATTCTAGAATTCAAATGAGAGGCAAGGAGGAAAACAGAGGGATTTGCTGTCTTGGCTAGGAACCATTGTAGAACACACATTTAACTGTATTCTCAGCTGAACACTTTGCAAGTCAAAACAGAATTTATGCATCTGTTCCATTACTTACATTCTTTGGGATTTGTGGGGGGAAGAGTTGATTTTTTTTTTAAAGTTTTTTTTTTGGGCTCTTTTATGGAGAGATAGTGCAGACCGGATTGAAGGTTAGGAGTGTAAAAACAGATAAGGTATTACAGTCATAGATAACTCCTCAGAATCTTAACACGTGTGTGAGGCCAACAAACTCTTATGAATATTATGGTTGGAATAGGGTTTTTACACATACAGACCACAATTAGAGTGGTTTCATCTTGCTTACTTCCTCTTTTTAAATTGATCTGGGAAATCTAATTTACAGAGAAGATTTCAGGTGTTTTTAGGTTGCTGCATGGCCTTACTGAGCCGTATCCCAAAGCTGTGAGCGTGGGGCTGAGCTCAGCTGTGCTGATGTGCTGCTGTCACTGCTGGGTGTCTGCAGGGTCAGCCGGGGCTCTGCCAGAGGAGCAGCTTGTTCTGACTGTGTTTCCTCACTGCCAGGTTTCCGGAGTCTGAACCCTCCGCTGACGATTGTACGCAAGACCTTTGAGTCCACGGAGAACCCGGATGATTTCCTGCCCTCAGTAATGACTTGTGTGAATTATCTCAAACTGCCGGACTATTCCACTATCGAGATCATGCGTGAAAAACTCTTGATAGCTGCGAGAGAAGGGCAGCAGTCATTCCATCTTTCCTGATCACAATGAAAAATGCAATGTCTGCCTGTTACAGCAAAAGAGAAAACTCATGATTCTTTTCTAAATATATCACCTGAGTCAAGGAAACGTGTTACGCCTTCTTGTTGTAGAAAAACGGCTTGCAGATTATAAACAAAGACACTTGGTTGATATTCATTAAAAGCCCCTATGGACTTAAAAGTGATCAGGCCCTAAAAGTTGTTGTGACGAGGTTTCTTTAGCAAGTTCTTGTTTAAATTATCATTTATTTGATGAGTGAAGTTTTTAACTTGCTTTGCTGTGTGAAATTTAAAAAGGGATGTTTTTCCAGGCTGGAACAATAAATGTCGCTGTGCAGTTTAATACTGGGCTGTGTGTATCCATCTAGCTAAGTCTGAAGTTTTTCCTCCAAAGACAACTTTTGTACATAAGTACAGAAATTAAAACACGACATGTATTTGACGAATCTAGTTTAGTAGACTAGTTCTGTGTACCCTCACCTGCCTCTGATTTGACCCATCCTCATGTATTGTCTGACGTGCAATTCACTTGGTTCTTTTTTTGTGTGCAACATCCAACAATTGTTATGTTTTTGGTTAGCGTGGGCATTGAAACTGCTCCACGCCTCTTTCTCTGATTAAGATAATTTAAATTTTACTGAAATCAAATATATATTGTCAATATAATTCAGCCTTTGTAACTAGGTAGAACCTTTCTTAGAGCTTAGTTTTACTGTAGTGGTAGGTTATAATGGTGACAGTCGTTACCAGTGGGCGCTCCAGAGCTGTTTACACAGTGATTCAGGCAGCAAAAGCCTCTTACTGGAGGCGAGGAAGAATTCTTTCTTTCATGTAGTTGAAGTCCAACAGCTTGGGCTGGCCAGTGTGTATTGTGGTAAGGCCAGAGCATTTCCAATTGATGTAAAGTTTTTTAAAAGACAAATTAGTTGTTCCATTCCCTGTTTGAGTAAAACAGTTTTCTTGTTCTTGATCTAAGTTCATGATTAATTTTGTAGTTTTTTTCTTCTTTTTTTTTTTCTTTTTTTTTTTTTTCTCTTTTCCTCCCTCCCTCCCCCCCCAGTGCTAGCTTGGAACAAGCAGTTCAGCCTTTGTCTTTTGACACAGATAAAGCACCTGTAAGCAATGCTCTGTCCAACTGTTTTATGTGCTGATTTCTCAAATCTGCAATAATTTACTTCATCAGGTTAATGTTTTTACCTGAATATAAATAAAAAAGTTTGCTTCACCTTTTTGTTCATAGTTTTGTACTGTATGCCTAAAGCTCAATTGTGTAAATTACTGTAATGCAAGTAAATCATCCTAAATCTACTTGGCTAACAACCTGCAACTTGTGGATGATTTACTACTAAAACAAGACCTTTTAAGACCTCCAACTCAGAGGGAAATTTTTTTTCCTTTCTATGGGTTCAAAAAAAAAACGGGCAATTTACAAATATTCCTGAGATGTACCTGCTACACAGCTAATCTCTACGAAAACGTGATAGTTAATGACTTTTATTCAACTTTGAGAAATCAAAATTCCTTTTCAGTGCTTAGACATTGTTAAACCCTGGCTAATCAGGTTAGTGTCTCCCCTTCAACTAACGAGCTTTCTTTTGTCTAGCAAGAAGAACTTGCACTTCCAGAACACGTTAACGGACGTTCTTCCGGGGAACATTCCCAGAATTTACATGTGCTTTGCTCATACCAGTGCCACTGAGATGTAACACAGAGCTGTCAGGAGCACGAGTAGAATGTGAAACCCTTGCACAAAGAACCTGATAACCGAACAGTTTTTGCTCCTGTTAAAGCTGACGGAGGCGCCTCACACTGTCCATGCAGTAACGGTGGCGCCCCGGGCGCCGTAGCTCTCCCTCAACTTCAAGGCAGTGTCTAAACGATGGACTGGTGTTGCAATTGTTCTGAGAACTTGATCAAACTGAGCACAAACAAAAGTGTTTATAGTGTGTGGATAGCAATTTGTTCATTTTCTAAGGTTCTATATTTTAAAAGAAAAAAAACAAAACTGACTTGTGTAAAAAAAAAAAAAAGAAAAAAGCTAATATTTTGTATTAAAATATCATGTGTATTGATATTTTTTTTTACCCATGTTGTCTCCCTCTAGAATCTGGCTGTCATCGACTTGGAAATTTTGAGGAGCTTTCAAATTTGATACATAGCCTTTGTGTAACTTTCAGTGGGAAAAGAAGTCGTTGGTTACCTATTTAAAAAGGAAGGAAGAGTACCTGTGGTGATGATTTTGGTTGTTCTGGCTGTCATTTTCAGCACAGAGGAAATGGATTTAGTTGGCCTGAAAAGTGAATGAAACCCTTCTGGTGACACTTTTTTTTTTTTTTTTCATACCAGGGGCAGCTTTTAGTGTCTTGGAAGAGCAAGTTAGTAAATGAAAAGGAAAAACTGAGGAGTCCCAGTTCTCATGGCTGCAGTACTTCCTACAAACAAATGTATTTAGGAGTAACTCAGACAAGTGGAGGGGTGGGGGAAGATGTGAGGGATTCCTCCTTTGCAGGAACTTTGGATTGAGGGCAGAGCTCACTAAAATCAATCCGTGTGTGCCAGCTGAGGGCTGTGTAGCTCTCAGAAGAACAACATCATCATCTGAGTACTGCACTGCTTTGTGGACCTTTCCAAGGTGTAATAAAGGGTACAATAAGAACTCTTTATCTTTTAAAATAGATTTTTTTTTTTTTTTTTAACATGGTAAGTTCAACTGGTTTCAGAGAACACCACCAGTTACTATTTTGGATGAGTTTCATGTCCCTCTAAATTAATAAAAGCAGCAAAAAATCATTCATGGACACAAGTGCCATCTGAGCACTTACAGCTGCTACTGAACTTGTGCAGTTATTTTATTTTTATTAAATGTGGGCTTTATACCAGAATCTGTTGTTTAGGAAATGCTTTAGTATCACACCTGCCATGAATTAGTTACAGTGCTGCTTCATATTCCGCAGGAAGGTGCACAGGAATTAATTCCAGCTATGTGTTAATCCCCCCATGCCATTGCCAGACTTACTTGGATGTCCGAGTTTCCACGTGCAGACAGACTGCTTGCAGAATTGAATTGCTCAGATCCTTTCCCCTCAACCACCTGTCTTGTTTTCTTGGATCTTCTTTCCCTTCCTGAGCTCTCCTCCAGTGAGCAGGTGGGTCCTAAGGGCAGGAACTGGTGAGATTCCACGTGTTTGCATCAGCTGGGCCCTGTCTTTTGGCCACTGCTGGAGATGGGTCTGTCCCTCCTGCTCTCAGCAACCTGACTGCACATGAGGAGTGCCAGTGCCTGTTCTCTGAGCAGGCTGAGCCTCTGCAGGGGCTTTCTGTACCTGGCATGAGGGATAATGCCTTGGTTTTAACATGAACGTGCCTCCCCCAGGCTCAATCTCTTTTCTGTAGCTAAAGCTCGTGGCAGAAGTGGAGAACAGTGAGAAGCTTTGCTGAAATGGATTAGAATAAAAAGTTTAGAAGGGGAGGCAAAATCCTGCTGATGGTTGAGCCTTTTCAGGGCTTGCCCTTTCTCGTATTTCCTTTGCTGGTCTTGTGATGGCATGAACTGGAAAACCTCTGTACTAAGTGATGTGCATGTTTGAGAAGCCCCTTCCATGGCTCTGCTGCCTGTGAATGAGAGCAAAGGGCTCCCAGAATGACTGATGGCTTTAGGGAAATGCCGTGTCCTGTGTCCTGGTGCTGAAGGGGGTGTGCAGGGATCAGGTGCTGAGCTGCTTTGGAGTGCAGGGAGGAGCAGATCTTGGGCCTCTTCCTTTGCTGTGTGTTCTGGGGAGTGGTGAAAGCGTGGACAGTAAATGGGAGAAGTAAGAGGGGAAATAGGCACGACACATGCAGTGTTTTCAAGGCACTAGGTTACAGTTTCTGATAGCTCAAGGACTAGTTTGGCAGCAGCTTCTGGAAACCTGGTTCAAAGAGGAAAAAAGAAAAACCCAACAAAATGCAGCAATAAGAAATCCCCAAACAAAACCCAAACCAACCTAGAAGGAGTAATAGGAGACATGAAAGCATCCCCCTCTCCTTCCACCAGCCTCCCCAGAGGTGGGAGGAATTCCTAACTCCTGGATTAGAATAAAATTAGGAATTCCTAACTGTGTGCAAGGAGGGCACTGAGCAGTTCAAGCTGTAAGCAGCATGTTGGGGTGAAGCAGCACCTGTGCTGTGGGTTGGGCTTTTATTTGGTGGTGTCTGTCCCTGTCCTGTTCCCCCTCCTGCTCCCCCCTTCGGTGTCAGGCTGTGACAATTGCCAAGACCCCCTCAAGGACAGAAGTAGATGAGCCTGGGGGGAAATGTGAGACAGCAACCACCCTGCCCTGCTGTCTGAGAGCAGGAGGAGGTGGAAGGAGGAGGGTTCTCACTGGAAAGGTAAGCTTGCACAGTGGATGTTCTCACACAATCTGTGTTCTTACATGCTGGAAGCCAAGGCAGGTTGATGCTGGGAGATGTTTCAGTGCAGTTATCCCATACCAACAGCTATTTCCCAAATTATTTTGCTCTTCCTTTAGCTGCTATCCAAGGTATTATAGGCTAAATATAGGCCTGCTCTGAGTGCAGCTCTGCTGTTCTTTGATTTCTTCCACGCACAAACCCCTGGCAGGTGATGCCAGTGGTGATCCAGAAATAGTTAGCCAGTATAGGAGGTGGCATTTTATTTCCCAGCCTCTTCTTCCAACCTTTTTTACAGATTGTTACTTCTGTGTATCAAAACTGTCAAGAAGACATTGGCTAAGCAGTGAAAATTTCCTATCTGATTATTTTTTCCCACAGTGTTTCCCATAGTTTGAGACCAGACTGGATAAATCTCTTTGTCTCACTAAAGCACGTTACAATTCTCAAACGAGCTGTGGTTAAAGTGATAATCAGAACTGTTTGCAGGCATTTACTGATGGCTGAGCATCAAACCAAGTTAAGATGCATCTTAGTCTTGCACTGTTTTGTGCTCCATCAGTCCCACCAGTTTAAATAAGTTCAGTGGAAGAAGTTTATATTCAGAGAGAAAGGTTTTCCAAATTTTCTGATAAAATAAATGGAAACGACAAGGGTCTTTGCAGCTGCAGATTATGAGCAGTCTCCACTTCAGAGAACTCTGGTTCAACTGGCTGAAAATTGCAGACCTTAATTACTTCTACTTTTCTTAAAGGGTTTCAATTTTCAAAAGTTTTTCTGGCATCTGATTCTGTTTTTAATATTGGGTGAATTGGCATACACCTGTGATCAGAAACTGTTCTGTTTCTCTGTTCACCTCTGCCCCAGCAGAGGTCATTTCCAATTTCTTGCAGAGTAAGGAGCCAACATTTGATATTGTTGTTGAAAGCTGGGGGAGGCCTGATTTGATGGAGATCTGCATGTCTGTGACAGCATAAACAGAAAAAGGAGTAGCAAGAAGTTACCAGGCAGTTGAAAATCAAGTAGGATTTCATTTTGTGTATCAGTTATTTGGTCAGAGCCATTTAGGGGCCCACCAACCAGTCTTTTTAAACCAAGTTTCACAGAAAAACGTTTGTGTTGAGAATGACAGTGGAAAAAAAAATAAATTATGGGGGTTAAAACTATGAAGACAGCACGTTATAGGAGGAATATGTGCTTTATGACCTAGCAGAGGGGACACTCACTCAGCAGGCATCTCCCTGTCCTCCAGCAGCAGGGATCTCTTCCCGAACTCTTCCAAAAGACACCAGCAATGCACAAGAGAAGTGGCTTTGGGTAGGCAGAGTGGACAGCTCGACAACTCCTTCACCCTGAAGGAATGTGGAAGCAGAGTTAGAATAAGGGGACAGGCAGTACAATGCCAACTTGATAAAGCTGGATGTTACTTTTTCTCATCCTTGTTGTTATTACTACATACATTATATATTACAATTACTGCCCCCATTCTTAGTTTCCTGGTTTTCTCCTTTCATAGCCTATTTTTCAGTAATCTTCCACTAAAACACATCTAACTGCACTCTTCTTACTAATGATTTAAAGGTTTTATCCTTCTGTGCTGCAGCAGACTATTTCTGACCAAATTCCAGTCCTGGTGTAATACCACTGATGTCCAGATGTTTCATATCTGTAAGTCCAAAATAAGGCTTTTAATCATTCTTCCAAGAGATTTACTTTTTTTTTTTTTTATTATGATTTTTTTAATACAACCATCCCCCATGTCAGCCTGGCCTCAAAAACAGATTCTTGCATCCCTGCTGGATCTGACTGTGCTGATGCTTTGTGCTGAGCAGGTCCTCTCCTCTCCATCATTCCATGGATATTTGGATCCATTACATAACTGGCATTTTTGTTTAGATTTTCTTTTTTTTTTACTAGTAAAGATAACTTTGCTTATTCCCTTTCAGGGGACAGATACACAGACAGTGGCTTGGCTTACGTCAATCATTTCTTCTCTCCATCTGTATTTCTCCACCACAATAAAGTTCTTGTCTTCCAGTGCTCCAAAAAAGAGCTGCTGTTCCCTCTCCTGTTTGTTTTCTCAGGTTGCCTCGGGCACTCTGGAATTAACCTTTCAAAAGCTTCTTTGCCACAGTATTTGCCTCAGAAATGATCATGAGAAATGACAATTGCCATTCAGGCTCATGGCTCGTTGTCATGGTTGGGGTTGTGCAGTTTTTCTGCAGTGCCTGACTCTGCCCTCTCTTGTGCTTTAATGGTGAGCAAAGGTAGGAAATGGGGTTTTTTTTTGGTCCTTTCTCTGCCCAGCATTAAACAGAACGTGGTTATAAGAACCAGTGTCTCAGAAGTATTATATGATCTGGAAATAAAAGCAAAAAAAAAATTACCAGCTGCCAGAGATTTACTTTTAAATCTTATGGGAGAAAATAAAAAAGGGAATCTAGCTATTAAACTTTGGTTGTTATCTAAGGGAAATGAACTTAATAGCAATAATTTGTAGCTTTTAAATAATTCTCAAGTGGAATTAGGCAATTCTGGTTAGTTAGTTGTCCATATAAACACTCTTATTAAAGATAATATGGCTTTTTCTGTTATTTCTTTCAGTAGTCCTACCTATTTGATTCTTAATCATGAAAATGCATCTCTTCACACCTGAATCAGTGTGAACAATATATGATACTATTGTAATAATGTCTTTTACACTGCACATGATGATCATATGGCTTCACAAGGCATTAAGCAGTCTAGGCTATATTTGCTTTGTGTTGCACAATATCAGCAGCACAGCTTTCCAAAGGCTGAATCTGCACCTCTCAGTCAGGTTTTAGAGTAAAATTAATCTCAGTGCACTGTAATCTTCTTACTTGGCCAAGGCTATTTATGAAATTTCCTGGTAAATTCAAGTCAAGCACTCCTCTCCAGAGGCTGCCTGATTTTTCCTTTGGCGGAGCACTTTGGTTTTCAAGTTCACAGTTTATGTATCTTTGTTTAAAGATGTTCAACGAACTTTGAAGTATCAGTAATTCAGTCCCTTTGGTTTTTAGAATTGCACTTTTTTTTTTTTCCCCTCAGGATTGATAATTGCTGAGGGAAGGGAGCAGTTTTTAAGTGATCAACACTTTGACATTTCCTTCTGCCAAACCAACCAATTTTTAAGTGATCAACACTTTGACATTTCCTTCTGCCAAACCAACCAGCCACCCTTGCCAAAAGCAAAAGCTGCATTTATAAAGGTACCAGCTAATTCAGAAGTGCCTGTCTGCCCGAGAGAGGTAATTTGTAACACTTGTATCAAAAGTGTGTGAATTAGATGTTGAGATAACTGGACAGATACCTTTGAGATAGCATGCCAAGCTTTTATGACTTAATTTCTCATTATTTGAGCAAAAATGGGGACTTCAATATGTGTGTCTCTACCCTGGGGAATTGTGTAAGCATATTCCTTGAGGTTGACAGACACACAAGCACTTTAAATCAAAACTATAAAAGAAAAAAAGCTGAAGGTGGGATGTAGATGAATGATTCTGCATTTTTCTATTTTGAATTATTGACTTGTTAAATTCTAGAAGAGTATGAATTAAGGCACAGATTGGGACTGCTTGTATTTTGTGTTTCCAAGTCCCAAAAGACATTTGGATTATGTGAGGAGAAATGGTGAAGATTCAGCTTTTACTGCCACAAAATATCCATGTGAGCTATAGCACGTTAGTCTTGATAAATATGGTGACCAAAAGATGTTCAGCTCCATCTAAAAGCATGTTAAAAAAAGGCATGAACTTAGTGTAGAATCATCTACAAAGTAAAAATTCTGTGTAAATCACTCTAATGGTTTGTAGCTCCTTAATCTTTGAGGAAAAAAAAAAAAAAGGTAAAACTGGAGCCAGTGGGTGACTGATGAAGCTAGAATAATTCAGATTAAAATTATGACTTCAAGTCTTGAGAAAAATATTTTTCTAGTCAGAACATAAAATAAATGAAAGGTTCTTTGTGTGGGAAACCACATGAAAATTGGCCCAAAGACATTCCTGGACTGTCCATAGTCTACTACTTATAAAGGCCTGTGAAAGAACATAGAAGATAAGAAAAGGGTGACATTTATCTATGAATTTTAATTCTAATGAGGGTGATGTTACCGAGTAGTAATAAATTGAAGAACTTGAAAAGAAATGAACACTTGAAAAAAAAGGTTTGAAAGAAAAATTTCATGAAAGAAAAAAACCAACACAAATTTCAGTTTTGTATTTGCTGGGAAATTTTGTGTTGAAATTAAAACAATAATAGGCAGTTTTTTATATATATTTTTTTTTTTTAACTGCTGGCTGCTCCTTGAGAATTACAAGTACTGCTCTTTTGTGTCTACAAACCAAACTAAAGCATAACCTTTTTTGTCCTGCTCAGGAAGAATAACAAATATTAATCTTTTAAACATCTAAGTAAATTACCTTGTGATTTTTTTGGGGGAAGTAAGGAGGTAGGGCAAGGTGACCATGGATATTTTATTTATCTTTCTCCTCTCCTCTATACAGCTTCTAATGTATAAGATTTTTCAGTTAATTCAAATATGGATGTCCTCTGCCATGTGCATCCTGAAATTCATAATTTCCTTACTGGATAAAAAAAATAACTTCACAAACCAGCAGGACTGGCACAACTTTCCTGGAATAAAGTCAGCAAACAAAAAGAAGAAAATATGTGAGCTTCAAACAGCTTAATAAAGGGGAGCAAAGTAACCCAAATGTAAATGCAAGAGCTGGAGAGAAAGCAGATAAATTGTTGCTCATTGTCAGGGAGCAGGGGGTCTGTGCCAGTCTGTGCTGAGGTGAAAGAAAAATAGCAATTATTCAGATACACATGAAAACAGAACAATGTTTTCCCCTTACCCACCTGCAACAGTGAATTATGTATTTTTAAATTTTTTTATCTCTGTTCAGACCCTTGAGAACTATTTCTTTTTCCTGTAGCCAAAAACTTCCCTCACAAAATCACAAATGTCAGCCAAGTTCCAACGTGAAACACCCAAGCATGTTTCTTCCAAGGTGTGTACTCTCATGAATTTTGTGGGCTACTTACATGCTTAAATGTGTACTCCAATATTTTGATAAATTGAAGTGTGGGTCATTCAAACAGTTATATTAATATTTTTTATTCCAGCACAGTCTATGTGCTTGGAAAAAAAGAAGTTAAATACGTGTAGCAAACATCTGAGATAAATGCACCTTAATCTGTTTGAAACACAATGTTAAACAAACAGTAATAGTTTCTGTGATTCCAGCAATGATTTTCAAAGGGATTTAGCTTAATTTTGGCTGTTATTCAAGGTGGGATTGGGAAGATGATGGGGATTTTTGGAAATTTGACTTCAGTTGCATGAATGGGACCCTTCTGAAGTTTCTCAAAGGACACCAAAATCCCAGTCCTTGTGGTAGTTTGAAATTTAAACTCCTGGGATGCTGCACAGCAGGCACAAGCTGGGGGAGAGATGAGGAAAATGTGGGTTCTGTGCTCTCCAAACCAGTACCACAGAGATGTGATTTCAGCCTGACCCAAAACAAGAAACAGAAAAGAATCCCAGTCCAGACACTGTTCAGAAAAGGCTCAACACAGTAACTTTCTCATCTAAAGCAACTCCTGTGGTAATAAGGAAAAATGTAACTAATAGTGGTTTTAAAGGAATTCATCAATATTTGAAAACATCATTGTTGTTATGGGAGATATTTAAAGCATGTAACTTTCTCTTAGGAAATCAGAGAGATTTTTGTTCCTCACTAAATATTTAATCAGAACAGATAAAAAAAAAAAAAAATCTCTGCAAAATCTCCTTCAAGCCACTGGAGGATGAGTACTTCCCCATCCAAATAAATAGTTAAACTGTAATGTAGCTTATCTAAGCCATACTAATAAGCTATTAGACTGGTAATACAATTCAAATCCTAGCAAGTGTAAATTGGGCAGACAGCTCGAATCCTTACTGAATACTAAGACTAGTAGTTTGTTCATGGAAAGCTGACTATAAAATTATTTAAACTATGCATATTGTAACAATATGCATAAAAAGGAGCAGCATTTCAAAAAATCACTAGCTAATTAGGTAAGCATAATATTTTCTGTTTTAAGATTAAGTATTTCCTTATGAAAATGGCAATTACAACGCAAACATTGCTTACATGTTCTGTAAAATGCCAAGGACACTGTGATATAGATCTGTACAGTCTGACTCAGAGTGCTGTGTTATGACCTGCTCTGTTGGCTCTGTTGGTTGACCAGTTTATTTTTAAAGCTGTTCTTTTCTGCAAATACCAGGCTGCTCCATGAACAGAATTCATTGCCTGGTCCAGCTGTCACTCTTGAAACCATCTTTTCCAGTACTTACCTAGGATGTCTCACTGCTACATAGCCTCAGCTTTAGGCCAGAATTATTGAAGCCTCTGGGGGTACCAGAACAACTGGAGAGCAGGGTCACTACATGGCCATCTGTTTAGGCCTCCTCTTTGTTGTGAAGGTTGGTCAGCAGGTCAACACAACCAGCACCAGCCAGAAGAGCTTGCACAGAAAGAAAGATGGGTCAGGTCAGAGAGTAGAACGTTTTGTTTTGTTTTGTTTTTTTTTTTTTTTTCCAGATTGTCTGGTTCTGATGATTTGTTCTGTAAGATGTTTAGAGAACCGGACGAAGCTTGTTATTACCAACTTGGACACCTTGTGTCGATGGGTGAAGTCTGAGGAGCCCGGAGAGGGACAAACATCGTCACTGAGCAGGAGGACAGGGAGAATTACAGCCCTGCTGCTTTAACATCACAGCAGCCCGGGATATACACAGGTTATTTCAGAGCACTTGAGAGATAACAAGGAGACAAGGAGCAGCCTCTGTGGGCTTTCTGAGAGCAAATCATTTGCGATGTGAAGGGGTGGGTTCGGAGGCGGTCCCTGCAGCGCTGGGGATGCGGCGGCAGCAGAGGGAGCCGGAGCGGCACCGAACGGGGCCGGGGGACGGAGGAGCAGCCACAGCTCCCGGGGACGGGCTGGGATGGGAGAGGAGGATGGAGGATGCGGAGACAGAGTATCGTGGCCAGGCTGCTGGAGATCCTGGTGAATTTTCGGTTCAATCAGCACCATCAGTTATCTCTGCTTGCGCTAGAGCTTCGGCCCTAAGTGAAGGGTGAAGGTTTGTGAAAATTGCTGCCAGCAATCCTCCTGTACCCTGCGATAGTTATGACAAATTTACTTTACAAATTTACTTTACAAATTTACTTTACAAATTTACTTCAAAGCAATAGAAGGCCGGAGAACGGGGGGTATCTGATTTACAGATCCTGTATCCGACTTCTAATATGAGTAAAAAAAAACCGGCCAGAAGCCTAGCAAAATACAAATCGATTTTTAAAAAAATCAGCCGTAGATAACCTCAGTTAAGAAAACACACGGCTTCTCTGCACTATGAGAAATGATAGGATTAATGCTTCTGCTTTTCGCCTGCCCCTGCTTTTGGTCCCCACAGAACTTTAAAGTAATTATCAGCGGATTACACTTGTGACACAGTAAATAAGCAGCAAACGGTGTAGCTGTCCTGACGAAGGAGCGTTTTTTCCAGGCTCGGTCTCAGGCGGGGCAGCGCTCGATCCCTCCGGGCGCCTCTGACCGTCGCTCGCAGCCGCCACACGAGCGGGAGGTTCATTTTACGGCGGGCGGTTCATGAACGCGCTGCTCCCGCTCTACCCGGCGTGCCGGGGGTGAGGCGCCGGTGCCCGTGCCCCGTGAGAGGCCGGGCGGGCCGGGGGCGATGGGGCTGGAGCTCATCCCGACCCCCCTGCCCTCAGCTCGGCCCCGTTCCCGGCCCCGTTCCTGGCCCCGCCGCGCTGAGGGAGGGAGGGAGGGAGGGAGCGGCGCCCCCTGGCGGCGGCGCGTGGCGCTGCAGGCGGCTCGGCCCCGCCCGGCCCGGCCCGGCCCCGCCCGCGCGTTGCCCGGGGAACGCGGGCCGGGAGCAGCCGGGCGGCCGCCGCCTCCCGCATCCCTCCTTCCAGCCCTCCTTCCCTCCCTCCCTCCCTCCCTGCCGGCTCCCGCAGCCGAGCGGCGCCCGCACCCGCGCGCCCCGCCGCCATGCCCCGCGCCGCCCCGCTCGTCCTGCTGCTGCTGCTGCTCGCCCTGGCCCAGCGCCGCGCCTGCCTCCCCGCGCCGGCCAGCGCCGCGCCCCCGGGCCGGGACCCCTGCCTGAGCCAGCCCTGCCGCAACAACGGCACCTGCTCGCCGCTGCCGCCGCCGCGCCGCCTGCAGCTCATCCTGCCCCAGCCCTCGGCCGGATACAGCTGCGCCTGCCCCCCGGGGGTCACCGGCGACTCCTGCCAGGTAAGGGGCGCGCCCAGCGCCGCTCGTCCTTGTGCCCGTCTCTGCCCTTGGGTGTCCCCGCGCTGTGCGGGCACACAGCGATTGTCTCGCCTCGCCTCGCCCCTGCCCCGTCCGCGGGCGGCTCTGCCCTCCCTGCCCCGCTCCGCACCCGCGGTGCCCTTCCCGCCGGTCCCGGTCCCTGCGGCCGCTCCTCCCGCCGGTTCCCTGAGCTGCCGCGGCCGCTCCCGGTGGCCCCGGCGCTCCCCGGGCTCCCTGAGGGGCTGCCGGCCCTGCGGGAAGCGCTCCCGAGCCGGGAGCCGCTCCGGGCATCCCAGGGAGCGGCAGCGTGCGAGGGGCTCGGCCGGGCTGAGCGGGGATGGGGCTGAGCCCAGCCGGTGCCTCCCGGGGTAATGCCAGCACTCCAGCCGCTCCTCGCAGTTTATTCAGCATTGACTCGCTGTGAGGTGAAAGGGATGGTCCTTGCAAGAGAATGCTGTACTGCATTGAGTGCTAATCCTTAAATCGCGTCTCCGGGGGGTCATTTTCACAGGTTAGGAAGGCTCGCTCCCGCGTTTCGGCTGCCTTTTGCATTGATTTTGAATTCTGAGAGGTCGGAATGCTCAGAGTAGGGATAGTGGTCTAAAATAACAGAGAGACAATAAGCAGTATCTTTCTAACGTTCTTGGTCATATTGGGATTTAATGTGATAACATAATTGAATGTAATTATTGCCACATGAAATTGTGATTTCCCCCCCCCACCCCCCAGCATTAAAGATGACAGTCTTTGATAACATGCTCAGAAATTCACAAAAACTTCATCTTCCCTCTCTCCAGATAAGGAAAAGCAGGTGCAGGGACCCAGGTTTGTTTCCTGCATGTGTAAATGCTGGGTTACTTTCTGTGAGCAGTGTACAAAAGGCTGGATGAATTGGCCACCATTGCTTTGTCAGTGCTCTGGCTTGTAAGTGTATCTGACAGAGAAGCAAATGATTTCAAGTCATTTCAGTCTGCTTTTTAGGCTTTATTTTATTGTTCTTTGGGCATGTAGTATCTGAAAATCATACTGCTGAATAGATGAAAGGGATAATGCGTTTACTGCAGACTTAATGTGTAGGTGAGTCTAAAAGTCATTGTAAAGTGGGAGCACGGAGTTCTGTGCTCGCCTTGAAACGCCTCAGCTGGTTAAATATAACAATGAAAGTGAAAATATTTACACTAATAAGATCCTGTAAAATCGGGGAGATGAAAGTGGATTAAGTAGATTTCTCTTTGGCTAATTTTAGGTCTTGTCTGCTTAAGAGTTTACTACGTTTCTATTGCTGCAAGGAGAGAAAGAGAGCGCTGTGTGTTTGCTTCTGCTTGTTGTGAGATCCACGACTGAAAGATTAATGACCCTTTTGAAGACCTAGTAAAATGTGACACTTGTGCCATCACACCTCCTGTGAAGTGTTGTGCCTGGGGAACTGGGTTTAATTGTTTTTTCTAATAAAAGAGATAGGCAATGTGTTCATAGCAGTTATGCTTTTTATTAACTAATAAGAGGAGGCTTACGGTGTTATACCTTTTGTTTCCTTTTTATAAAATACCAAGTAATGACCCTTGCAAGGAATGCTGATAAATAAATGCCACTTCTGGGTTCCAAGGCAGCAGTTGAAGTATGGATACCAGGTAGCCATGAAGTTAATACAGTTTTGAAATGTAACTTTAACTGAGGACCAGGCAGGGTTTTTTAAAGGCATAATAGAAACATAGTATATATTTTTGAGGTTTTGTTTATTTTGTCAAAATAGGGAATACATAAATATTGTACAAATGCTTTATTTCTCGGGTTGATCTGTCATTTGGATACCTAAGACCTTAACAGATACTTAATGGCTTAAACTCCTACAAAGAAAGGTATAAACAGTCATGTTTTCTGATTCGGTGACAATAAACAATCATAAGGATTTAAAAGTAACCATAGGGATTTTTTTCATGTATTCCTAAGAGTTATGGGAAAACTACTGACTTAATCAGGGGATCAATGGGATAGAACTAGACAGAGGTTTTTGTCTTAGTGCTGAAGTTGTTACTGAACAATCGAACTTGTGGAGGAGAATGCCAAGAGGGGGAAAAAAGAATCATAGAAAATGTTATGCTGAAATACTCAGATAAGGAAAATATGTTTGAGTTTTTGCAATTTGTGATGGAGCTGGATTTCTTTGGGAATCCCGCTTCTCTAAAAAGACAAAAATGCTTCCACATTACTTCCTGTACTGAAGGCCGTATTTCAGTAATTCTCTTCAGATGTGTTGAGATGTCAGAATGAAGACAAAATGTTCTGAATGTGCCCATGAGTCAACTGGGCACGGGGAAGCTGCTAATGCAGAAGGATTGCTGCGAGACTAACTTGGAGACTGCACATTAATTTTGCTCCTGAAGGTTCCACTCTGGCTTTGATGCATCTGTGTGTGCTGGTGCTGGCATGGGAAAGGAATAACACTGAGATACTTTTAAGTGAGATACTTTTAAAAGTCCAGAGCTCTCCTATCACCGAGTGACATATTTAACTTAGACAAGCCAATTCCATGATTTCTTCTTAAAACTGCTTTAGGAACTCATTATTTATTTAACAACAGAAATTGCAGGTTCTTTTAGTACATCCATCCCATGAATTATGCATGTCTGTATATCTCATATTATTTATGCTTAGGGTATACTTTGCTTTGCAAACTTGGGGCATGTTTTGTTATGGATTGTTTGGATTCACCCTGTGGGGCATTGCTCTGATTTACCTCAATTTCTGTTCAAGGTTGTGAATTTTTTCCTCCTTCCCTTTACCATACTTCTAGTCTCTGTAGAAAAGAAATAGAATTACTGTGTTGGAGTGTCTTAAACTTTGGCCTGAGCAAAGAAATCACATGTATTCCCAAGAGAATTGTACAAAAATTATAGTGAATTCAACTTCCTTTCTTCAGGAATTTGAAATTGGCCCCTTCTCAGCTTTACCCTGGGAGAATTTGATGAAATAAACTGAAATCAACTGAGTAACAGATATTAAAGTTACATGAACTTCATAATCTCTAAATTTTTATTTATATTCTAATTTAAAAAGCATTCTTTAACCTTCATTTCTAATAACTAGTGTAATGACTACTCTGTTATTTCTAATGATGTATGTAATCCAATAAAACTGTTTATCAGGAAAGTTTTATGTAAAAATTAAGTTGTGTTTGTGGCTTATGAGATAATTTTAGAGACATAAGATACAAAATAACTATTTGGGAAATGAAAAATTTCATGATCGACTTGGTAATTGGCTTAAAATACAGAAACTGAACTCAGCTGATTGCATTGAATTGCATGATGTTTATTTGATCCTGTGCTGGTGCTAATTTCATTAAAAGGCTATCACATGAAGAAATATTAAATTATTAATGTATTTTAGAATACTATCATACATGCTTTGTTTCAGTTCCTTTTCTTGTTTGTTTGTTTGTTTCTTTTTAATTTCAAATTTTTTTATTCTTTCTTTTGAGTGGTAATTTTCCCTAATTTTTTTCCTTTGCTGCTTTTTAGTTTGCTTTTTGTTATTTTATAGACAGAGTCAGTGATCAGAACTAGAAAAGAAGTATTGTCTGACCATACTTAACCCCAATTCTGACTTTGCAGTTCTCTTCTCCCCAGTCTGGTTGGTGATGACTGGATGTTTCACTCCTGAGCATGACGTTGGCACCGCTGATGCAATGGCATTTTTGAGGCAGTGTTCAAGCAATTCTTTTAGTGGCAAAGGGATCTCTTTGGTCTCGGGGAGGAGTGGAATTTTAGCAAGGTGTAGCCTGGGTTTAAAAAGGTCAGTGGAGGAACTGGTGTAGTGAAAACTGGACAGTAGGTTATATATTAAATTTTGGGTTTAGAATTAATTTTTTATTCTTGAAGTTATTTTTGATTTCTCCTCCTGAATTTCTGCCTGATTATGTTTTTCTTCATTTTTTAATTTTTTAATTTTTTTGTACTTTTGAAGGCTGGATCAATTTATTCTTGTCTTTGATCATAGTATTTGAATGTTTATAGACTACACTGCAGTGATTTCAGTTTTTTTTGCTCTGTGACCCCTGCTTTTATTGTTTTTATCCTGTGCTGTGTTTGTGTTGGTTTTTTTTTTTTTCCCTGAATTTATTTTTATTCTCAGTAGATTTCTGACAACGTGGTGTTTGGTGCTGAATGCAGAAACCCAGAGTTAGCAAACAGCTGCACGAAGAAGGGTTGTTGTTTCCTGCCTCTCTGCTCTAATCCTCCAGAGGCAGTGGTACAAATTCCACTGGCCAGGTTATTTCAGGTTGCACTGGGCAGTGCAGTGTAAGAGGACATCCTTTAATCTAACTGCTAAATCACCTTCATGGCAGTATCCTGATTAATTCCTCACATGATCCTGTTTCCTATTAAATGCTGACGTTGCTTCTGAAAGGTCTCTAATCCTTAAATTCCTAATGAGTTCTCTGGTATATCTAAAATGCTTTGCTTCATCCTGTGCTCATTAATGAAGGGTAAATACTTAGATTATGTGGCTGTTGTGATGCAAGAGTTTGGTGATGTGGTCACTCTGTTTGCTCTTTAATAGCAGTAACATGTATATTTAGCAGATGCCCTGCAGTTTTCTTAATTAATTAGCAAATGCTAGTCAGGTCATTACCTAGAGCAAACAATTTGATCCTGAAGAGTTCCATCATATAAATGAAAGTTTCAAGTGCTGGTTTTTAATAATTTTTTTTGGTGATTAAAGACCGCAAAGAGCTGGATCAGGTGTAAAATAACTGAATAATTGTAGGAGATAAGCTATGTTGAGATGATTCAACTTTTCTTAGGTTGGATTTTATTGCAGTTTATGTCCTTTGATCTAAGACAATCACTTTGAACAATATCTGCTAAAAACCAGCATTGTTTTCCTTTCCTTTGAAACACCTGACTTGATGTTGTAATTTGTATATTTTGTAGCTCGGGAAATCGTGTTTAGTGGAGCAAATTCCCAGAACTTCCTATAACTGGGGTTGTATGACTTGACTCAGTATTGCAGGAGGTGGAATTGCTCCCTTCCTTTTGAGGGCTCTCAGAAGATGCTGGACACATTGCCCTTCAGAGAAGGTCTTGTTTGAGATCAGTAACTTCAGAAGTGGCTTTTTGCTTGATCTTGGGGTCATGAGTCCAGAAATCTTAGATGATGATTAGCTAAAATTCCATTTTAATAGGCAGATATGGGTCTTTTGAAAACAGTGTGCACTTGACTGCAAACACAGGCTGGTGGTTGTTTTGGTTTTGGGGTGGATTTTTTGCTGCTCTCATATCTCACCCTGTTCCCGTTAAATATCAAGCCCCTGTGATATTTTGCATTACATGTGTGTTCCAATTAATTTGTCTTCCACGAACCATAAGTTGTAAGTGCAGTTTTCCAGCAATTTTGTAACAGGGGGAAACGCACATCAAGATAAACATTTATCAAACAATGTTTGCTTAATAAGAAAACTCTTTAATATGTTCTATTGGCTGAGTGTAATCTCTTACAAAGAAGCACTCTTGCATTCAAAAGCTGATTTGTGTGCTGCAAATATAACCTGTTTGAGTTCAGCAATACATGTCCCTGCCCTCTATTATTTTTCAAGTTCACCTTAGTTTGTTTTGCAGTTATACAGGCTGTAGTAAGTGTAACAATTGTACTGTATTTGGAGTATTATGTTCTGCTGTAAACCTGAAAAAAATGGTTGTAAACTCTACAGAAAGGCCTGGCAGTGATACATTGTGAGTAGGAATAGGAATATCAGGGATTGATGCTTGGAATTCTTAGTGCCTTGCTGAGTCACACTGGGCAAAAACTCTTATCACCTTCTTACTTGAATTTCTTCTCTATAAATTCACTTAATCCTGGGTATTCAAAAGGTTAATTTATGAATTTATGTGAATATATGAATATATATATGAAGGCTCTAAGAATGCTGAGTGAGAAACACTTTATAAGGAATCATAGTGTTGAAATACCAGATTCTGAATTACACATTGATAGTGGCCTATCAAGATATATTTAAATTGTAAGGAAAAAAACCTTCTTATTTAAAAAAAAATCATTAAAAAAAATCAACAATTTGGGCTATTTCTGTCTCTGGTAAATATTCAGGCTAACAGTTTACAGATTAATTTAGTTCCATAATGTTCTTTCCCACTGGAAGCAGGGCAATAGATCAATGATCAGTATTTCAAAGACTTCTGTAGCAAAGGTGTTTTGTGAACAAGGTGCTCTTGAGTGAGGTAAGAACAGGATTCAATTTGACTGCGAAAGTAGGATTGTTATACTGAGATAAGGTCACTGAATGTTAATGATTTTGAGAACTTCGCTGTACCTCAGGTATTAGTTACAACAGCAGCTGCATTGCCAGCCTGAGAAGAATTTTGGGTAGCTGTAGGGACAATAGCTGTAAAAAAAAAAAGGAACAAGATATGATTCCTTTTCTTTAGAACCAGACTTTTCTTCAGCCCAGCTTGCCCTTATCTCGTCCTTTGTGCCAGACCCAACAAAGCTGTTGTTGCAAACAAACAACAAGCAAAGTTGTTGTTGACAAATGAGCAAGAGAGGGAGCAGCTTCAGAACATGCATATTCTAAATAACCCCTGATTCTCTGGGAGGAAAACCCACACATTTTAGGGGGGTTGTGTGGTATAATCCTCTCTGAGCCTGAGTGCTCAAAGTGCAGTTTGAAGATGTGCAGGTGATGTCACGAGAGAACAGAAGCTGTTGTGGAATTCTGTTCCCTTCTGTGAATGAAGGGTACTTGGCCCCCTGAAGTCAAGTGCAGGTTACTTGAGTTACAAGATAGGGAGGGCAGAAATAGATACCACCCAGAGGAAGATTAGCAGATTGTAGATATGGGAAGATTTGAATAACCTGGGGTGGACTACTTGTTCACTTTGATACAAATGAGAAGAGCCTGAAGGTAATCTTGTGACGAGGACAGTCCTTTGAAAAATCAACACCAGTCAGACAGTTAAATTCTTCTGGGCATCAGCTGTTAATCAAATAACGTGGCTGAGGAAAATATACGAACAATTTTTTGTAATTTTCCAAACTTGGTAAATTGGTGTGATCTCCTTTTGAAGTATTTGTTATCCGTGTTTGTCAATAAGAACAGTCACTATCACCGTGAACTGCGTGACAATTCTTATGTTTCTTATTCAGCCCTAATGATTTGTGCTTTAAATTTGCAAATCTGCAAAAATTAATACAGATTTTATTTGTATATGTGTTTTAAAGGTTTATCAGATGTGTGGTTTCTTCTGCTAAAGAAACAGGCAAATTGTTTAATATCTTTTATCAAAATCAAACTAATGAATGAACCTCTGTCATGGCAAGCCAACCCAAATTTCTCGGGTCTCATACACACCTAGCGGTCTGTTAATAACTTGTATTGACTATATACTTGTATTTCTGTTGTAATCCAATATTCAGGCAAATTCAGCAGCTTTCAGGCAAACTGAAAGCTTAACAGAAGGAAGCAGGCCATAGAAAAGTCTAATAATTTATGAGATTAATGCCTTTTTTGTGTTGAGATTCCTAATTCCGCTGTCTGGTGGCGAGAGAGTTGTTTTCTGGCATTTATTGTTACTGTGTAATGCCAAAGTTGTGTTCTTGTGCAGAAGATCTGAGGAACTTTCACATCTGAGAACGTCTTTGAGTTGCAGTGAGTTGGGTTACGTGAGGTTTACTGACACAGGGAAGGGCTGTGAGATCAGCCACTTGATTAATTCTTTTTAAGGCTGCGGCTCGCTGTGTGCTGATGGCATACGTGACAGCCCAAGAAAATGGTGCTGAGTCCCCTGGGAAATTAACATGTTTAATTGAAGGAAGGACAGATTGACTTAATTTACATAACTGTAATAGACTCTGATGTTAAAATGTTTTCTATTTCCTCTTTAAAGTAATGGAAAGGTACCGGGTGGATGTTGTGGAAGTTCTTGATAATCTTTCTGAGGGTGTGTGGGGACCTGGCTTGTACAGAGCACGCTAAAAATGTGGAGCGTCTTTAGAGGGCTGCTTAGGACTCCACTGTGATATCACTTACAGGTGAAGTAAACTCACAGTCATTCCTTTGTCTATGAAAATAACAAATATAAATTTGGAACCGGTTATTTCGCTAATTTGAGCTTGGGTTTCTTGAAATATAGCCAAGAAATTCTCTAGGGTGAAAGAACGGAGGAGCAAGGTCAGCTGTGCCACTTCTCCCTGATTAAACAGCTTCCCCTGCAACACCCAACTTTAACTCTTTCTGCAGGTGAGGGGGAAGGGAAGGATTAACAGTTACAGTAATTCTGCCTTTTCACAAGGGCCTGCTTAAGAACAGCATGATTGATTTATCACTTACAGGTTTGCCCTCTGATTATCAAGTCCTGTAGCAGTAGCAAACCAGGCTATTGGCCCCAAACTTCTCTGTATTTGATTTAGGAACGTGGAGGATTTTCTGTCAGTGTAACATATTAGTGAGTGATTGAATTGTGTTTTATGTTTACATGAGACAATTGAAGGTTGCTCTGGAACGACAGCTGTGTTGGCAAACACAAGTGTAGCACCTTGGTTGATTTCTGCATGACAGAAATTCACTTTGTAATCGGTACAGCGGCATCTTCCGACTTGGGATTTCTAGTTTCTGAGGACATTTTCCTTTCCCAAAATATGCTTGCATCCAGTTCTATGCCATATTCTCAGTTTTTTTTAAGCTCCTTGCCCACAGTGGGAAAGTATAACCCACTTGGAGGTGGCCTTCAGTGCAAGCAGCTGCTGAGCTCTGAGAGCTGCTGCCTGGTGGAAGCTCTTCAAGCCTCTTGACAGTGAGAAGGACAGGGCTGAGCTGAGAGGTCTTGAAAGTTTTGAGCTACCCTGGCATTCTGATGGCTTTGAAATTCTCTTCTCTGACTTTGAGTGGGGCTGCAGCTCCGGCTTTCCCCGATCTTGGAGGAGAGCACTAGAGCTGCAGCAGGGAGAGAGAGCTCCCATCAGAAACACATCTGTGATTTGGCCTCTTCTGATCAGAGGTGCAGGCACAAAACTCATTTTCATCAATGAGCTGTCGTTTTCTGAGAACTCCTGTGTTCAGCCAGAGGTTTCTTCCAATTGTGGCGTCTAGTGGGAAAGGTTCCTGAGTGTTTAATGATTTAGATGTGAACTTTGCCATTACCTAATCTAATTTTGGAGGTAACTGTGAAACTTTGGAGTATCAGTCGTTGATCTGCATGGTTTATTTTTCTGCCTTTTTAAAATACCACAGGTGAGGTTCTCTGTTTTTCGAGGGAATCGTAAAGGTCTTTGGTTGATTGCTGATCAGGTTAAGCTGATGGAACTTGTATCCCTCATTTCAGAAGAATTTGCTTTCATTCTAAAGACAATCGTGTCAAACCCAGAGGAAACCAAAGGTAATGTAGGAATGAGCAAAAAGTAATTCGGTTGCAGTCACTGAATTGTGGAATGAGTAGAATAGTAAGTAATTTATACTTGCTTAAACCTCACGAAGTAAGTGGGATGAAGACAAATATGGAATATCATGTTGTGTGTTTGCACTTCTTTACTTACGACATGAAATACAGGCAGCATCGGGGAAAACAGAACAGAAGTTAAACTTTTGGGATTGATTTTGGGATTGAACAGAAGTTAAACTTCTGGGATTGAATGTTAAGTTTGTATAACACATAAGCTGAAATATTTACCACAGACATTCATAACAGAGTGAGGAAATCCAGATATTCTGGTTTAATCACAGAGCACTCGTATGTGTGCCGTGGAATTTTACAGTGACAGAAGCTTTGATTTAATGTGCAAAATGTGCTCTGACCAAGGGCAGTGTGCACTGCTGGGCTGGGAAGGAAGAACTGGGCTGGGGTCCTGCTCTGCCCCCCACATTTACAGCACTGCTGCTCCTGAACCACAAAGCTGCCCTTGCCTTTGACCTTCCCAGGGTTTGGAATGACTTTGGGGATACGAGCGAGATGAGTGACTGGATACATCAAAGGACCATTAGAAGGCAGTCTATTTGAAATGATTTTTATGTATCTTTTCCTGGTTTTCCTCTACCTTTATCAGAATAACATCTGTTCAAATCCCAGCTCGTTTGATGTTTAGGCATCTGTTCAATGCCTAAGATTTTTTTTTTTTTTGCTCTGTAGTTGCAGAAATGTAATTTCTGTAGCTTCTCTTGCTGTCTTTTAACTCTGAGTCACATAAATAAAGTTGGCTTCCACAAAGAGTTTTTATTTTCTTCTTAGACAAAGGGGATTTAGATGCTGAACAGGTCTGATAGCTTCTTTTCTTGCTTGACTTGTATTTCAATGGCATTGTGGGTTTTTCATTGCAGCACTGACAGCTCTTTGGGCCTGAGTGAAAGGACAGTTGGTTTGAATTTTCTGTCTCAGCGAGGTGAACTCACATCACATATCTCAGAGAATTGGACTGTTGGCCTTTTCTTCAGCCCCTGCCTGTGTTCCAGGTCTGAATAAATGCATTAATGATCTGCACAGTGTTCCAGGTGTCTTTAGCCCTCTCCCAGGTAGGAGAGGATGATGAGTTTCTCTAGTCCTATTATATGCTATATATACCCTATTGTATGGTGTGTATCATTGTTCATTTGGGTAACAGCAACCCAAATTATTTTGAGTCATCTGTATGGATTTCTGAGTTTTGCTTTGCTTCATCTTGCTGTGTAACACAGGAGCAGACATGGTTAGACATCTGGCACAGGATTTCACCAGGACAGAAATAATAATAAGTAGTAATTTTTGGCATCAAGGTATGAATCGGAATATACAAGAAGCAGATGATTTAGGGAAAAATAGTCAAATTTCATTGCTGATGACTTTCCAAATATAATAATGATATTTATTGTCCTTTCCTTTTTTTTTTTTTTCCCTGCTGCAAATCTGATTTGCATTTCCGTAGTGAATGCTGGGGAACTAACTACAGGGATCCAGTTTTCATTTACTGCTATTAGAAAAATTATGGACTTAATCATAAGTAAAATATTAGTGCTCAGCATTAGTAACCTCAGCAGTGACTTAACAGAAATATTTCCTAAATTTTCATTTCTGAAGAATTTACTAAAACCTGCTAAACACTTGACAAATTTACATTTCCCTGCTTTTGACTTGCTTCTTAACCCAGTCTTTTACTTGCTACTGTTAAGTAATATTGTCATTTCAGAATTGTATTTAGGTCTTTAATTATTTAGATCCTATTTCCTCTTTGGCCTTTAACCAATGTGGAGGTCACAAACCTTTTTGGTGAGGTCATTTTGCACAGCCATCTGCATCAACTTGGAAGTGTGAGTAGAGTGCATCTCTTCTTATTCCAGGTCAAATGAGAGGATTCTTCTAGAAAAGATGTTTCTCTAAAATTCCTTTCTGTGAGATATGTTGGGAGTCAGTCTTTATAATTCTTCCCTGCCCATAATTCTTAGGTTTATTGATCAGATCGAGTTTCTGAGGCACTAAGTCCTTCAGTGAGTTTTTCCAGCTGTAATTACAGTTTACAATTGTTCTACTGTTTCTGTTTTATTCTGGAAAGATATTTCTGGAGCAAGTAGATGGTTCCTACCAAGGTAGCTGAGAGTGGGAGTTGTACTTGAAAATCCCATGAAGCACAAAGGCATCACTGTGAATAGATTTGTTTTCAATATTTTACTGTAAAATTAAAAATGCTTTGTGGAAAATCAGATGACAAAAGAACTCTTACCAGTGCTGCAATTCATATTCTTGCTCTATTTCAGCTAAATAGCAACTTCCTTATTCTTCTACTTGTGATAACTCAGTGCAGCTTGAGTTATTATTTAATTTTATGTATTTAATTTTAATTTTCAGTGCTTTTGTTGTGTATTGCTATAGGGTGAGCTCTATGTTGGATTCTGTGTGAAGATAAAAGGTTTGATGTGACTCAGGATGAATGAAGGAAGAAAGAAATAAGAATGTGTTTGCAGGCATATTTAAATTCCTCATTAAAGGCTGTTTCCATTGCATTCAGCTGATTGTGGACTGGTTCAATAGACTGCAGTAGTGATTAATAGCTGCAAGACCACATTATTGGTCTGTTCATACAAAATAGTTCTGGCTACAAATAATTCATAGACAGAGGAAAATAATCCTGCCCCTGCACTCTTGCTCTTCCTTGTCTCCTGCCTTATCTGTTAACATTCTTTTTCTGATCTAAAAGTTTGGAAACTTGGCAATGCAAGGCTTGGCTTATAATCTGCCCCTAGAAATTTCCTCAAATTTTTCTTCAGCATCAAAAGTTTCTTTATCTCTCTAGTGTTGGAAAAAGGTATGCTCACATTCACACTTCACTTTGGAAATCTCTTGATCTTCTGAGAAAAATGTAGACCTTCAGACAACAAAATGGACCAGAACTTTTCATTTCAAATCTAACAATATGATGGCCTTTTAGAGCTCATGGGGTGCTCTTCAGAGCTGATAGGAAATGCAGTTTTTTGCCTGCTGATACCAATTTACTTCCATTATAGTCCATATCAGATTTATTCCTAGAAGTCTTTTAGTAAATTGTCCAGCAATCTTGGGGGTTTTGGCCCTATATTTAGTTGTACCAAGGTCTTAATTTGGTCTCCCTTTTAGTTTTCCCACTTTACCGTGTAAGAGGATGTTATTTTAGTGAATTGTTTATTTAGTTTGCCTTAATTTCTGTGGAGTGGTTCCATGTCCCTGGTGGTGTTCCCTTGTGTAACCTTCTGGAGCGCTCAGTGATGGTTAAAACTCTTATTGTAATGAAGCATTTCCCCTCTACAGTCACAAGAACACCAAATGCACTTTCTGTTTTTTACTTTATTGCAGGTTTTTGTTTGTGCACCTGTGGCAATACAAAGGTCTGCTTTCTTCTACTCATCTCCTCCTTTCCTTGTCCGTGTTTTTGGGAAGTTTGTACTTTCTTCTGCTGGTAGTCCCTTCCATTATCTGTTGTTGGGGAAACAGAATCTTGCACACGGAAGGAAGCTGCAGGGCAATGAGGAGGATCACGTGGAGTCACCTCCATTTGCCTGCGTGGAGCTGAGCTTTATTTAGAGTGGTTAATGCTGAGCAGGAGCTAACAAAGCTCCTGACTCCCTGCCAGCTCCGTGCACAATTACCCCGTCCCTGGAGTGTGGTGCTGAGGCACTGCAGCTGACGAGTAATGCAGCATCATGCCAGAATTAACCCTGCTGAGCCAGCTCCAATGTTTTCCCCATCTGTACTCTGCTTATTTTCCACCCTGAAAAATCTGCTAACGACTGAAAGCCGAATGTAGTCATCAAATTGTCCACATGAAATTCCTCTTAATTTGGATGAATATGAGCCAGTTCTAATTTTGTGCCTTAGGAGATTTCACAGAATGCTCTTTACTAATTACAGTAACCTCCAGATGCAGAAATCTTTTGCTGCTCATTGTTCCCTGGCTGCCAGGTCAGCTGCTATAAAGTTTGATGCACATCCAGCTTTTTCCCAGCTGATTGCCTACGAATTGCAAGTCAATATTTGAATGTCAGCATTGAAGTCAAGAAATTTTTCCTTGACAAATAATTCATGTATAAATAATGATTTATTTACAGATAATTTTGAAAATAAAAGTTAATATTTTTGTGCATTTCTTCCTGCCACTCTGGCTCCCATGCCATGGTTGACTTCTGTGGCTTGGTGTGCTGCAGAGCTTGAGCTTTCTCCAGGAGAATCTCCTTACAGGTCATGTGTGCATCATCTGAAAGAAGCCAGGCTTGATGCCTGACTGCTCCAGCAGCTTCATGGTTGGTAGATCACACACACAATGCCTCTGGAAAAGGTAGATCTTGTTCAAATTTCCATTTCTCCGCAGTTTAACTCACTGCAAGTGTCTTAGAAAAAGAATTTTGAATGAGCCTTGGAAGATACTGCATAGGTTCACAAAGCAGTTGTTTATTAAATAACGAATGGGAAATGCCTCAAAGCTTTCAACCAAAATATGCAAAACTTAGGAACCAAAATATGTGTATGTTAAGATGTAACTATTTTGATGAAGAAATTTGTATAGGTATAACTGGTTGACCTTGATAACAAAAGGTTTTGGGTCTGTTGTAAACTGTTTATATGGCTTGTAAAATTTAAATGATTTCTTTCATATTATATATAATTTCTGTAATAAAATTATTGTTGCATTACAGTGTAAAAGCACTGGATGATAAGCACTGTTCAGTTTATCTTGAACCAGAATTGAACTCTGATTATTAGGAATGCAGAATCATCTTATTCCTGTAAAAAGGATATTATTTTACCCACATTGGCATTTTACACCTATATGTAACTCTGAAAGCAAAAGTATTTTTTTTTTGGTGGGAAATAGATGCATATGACGATAAAAAGAGACAAAACCAATTTGATTTCTCCAAGGAAACACTCCTGCACTGGACACATAAATAATGGACACTGTATCTTCTTGTGCTGTCTTAACTGAATGGTTGAATGCTTAGTTGATTTTTTTTTTTTTTTAAGAATGAAATAAACTTTCTCAGTTGTAATCCATCTTTGGGAAGAATTGCTTATAAATGCTCTGGTTATAGAGCCATCCATAAAGGAACTGTTCTTGCAGTCTTAAAATAAGCTCCAAAAAAGCATGAGTTTCATGATGGTAGTGCAATAGTAGAAAAGTGATACCTTGTTTGTAAATTAAAGCCCAGGATCGTGGACACCTTGTATGTGCTTTGTTTTCTTCAGAAGACAAATGGGATGATTTCAAACTGCACTGAGTCCAGTTGAGAGTCAGTGCTTTATTCCAGTAGATTTCCTTGGCTTCTAAACCACTGGAAACTAATCAGCACCTCTGGGTCTTAATTGTTGCAGGCATTCACGCATTAACCAGTGCACAAGCAAAGCAATTAATTCACACTGTCAGTGGGAAGCCTGTTTGTGGAGTTTTGTTGTAAAATCTGGAGAGGAACTTAAAATAGTAAAACCTAATCATGGAGAAGATGTAATAGGAAGACTTTATTAATGTGGAACAATCCTGTAGGAAGAGCTATTCCCAAAAGGCACCCAGAGCTGTGGGCAGTGTCCTCTGCCCTTGGTCTGCTGCTGCTGCACAGCCACTGTCCCGGGGGACAGCGGATAAAAATACCCCACTGGCTGTCAGAATTCCAGGACTAACAAAAGATTTTGGCCCAGGAAGCGTTTTCATCTCTGTAGCACAAATTCTCGTCTTGTTGCAACGTCATCTGCATCTTTTCTTTCCGGCCTTCTGAAATATCCTCACGGCACTGCTTGTGTTTTACAGCTCTTGGGGATGTGCACAATCAGCAAAGCAAATTTATTGCTGCTTCTCATGTGAAAATCAAATGGGCAAAGGTTTGTCAAATTGGGAAATATGTGGTTAGACCTGGAGGTTTTCTAACTTATCTGTGAGTAAGAGGAAAAAAGTGTTTTTGCCAAGTCTCTTTAATTGTAAAAATGTAACAATAGAAGAAAACATTACTTTAGTTTTACAAATATGCGAATGATTGAGATTTCAACTGTTTAACCATTTAATCTTCAATCTGCCCATTTCAACAACAGGAATTTTTGGCATGTGCTTGACGCTGTGCAGAGAAAGTTGTTTTCAACCTTCCATTCAACCTGATCATCTCTTGCACTGAAGAAAGAGAGGGGGAATGAAAAAAGAAAGGGAGGGAGGTTCATTCAGACTTTGCTTACTGTGGTGTTACTGGTATTACCGTGGAAGCACTCGGGTTAGAGGAGGAAGAAATAGCAGTTTAAGAATTTACATTGGCAGCTAAAACTCAAACAATTAGAATGCCAAGCTGGCTGTCCGGCCTCCTTCTCACATCACCTCAATTCTGGGCTGCCATGAAGGGTGAGGTACTTTGCTGAATCTCACAATTTCAGGTAATAGTGGTATTTTCTGTTGAAAACCATCAACCATGCCAGATTACAGTGTCAATTGTCAGGAAAATAAGTTTTCTAGCTTGCACTTCTTTCATGAATGCTTAGTCTCGTCCAGATGCAGAGATGCCAGCAAAGTAGTTCTTTGATGGAATAAACCAAGCACGTATTTACTGGACACTTCTAAAAATATGAAATCTTTGGAAGTTTTATGACAGTTTTAAGTAAAAATTTTTTGCTTGAAAACTGCAGTGCCTAATGGCTCCTGTGCCTGAAGTTGTGTAGAGTTTTGCATGGTAAAAAAAGTAAATGAAATTGTCAGCAGCATGTGCAGTGACACAGTTTTGATTCCATTGCAATGTGGAATTTCTGGTGCATTTCAGGTGACACAGGTTTGTATGTAAGGAATTAAATCTAAAGGGTTGACATCTCTTGGGAACAGCATTATGTTAAAAACAGCAAACAGGATTTCTTTTTTTTTCCTGAATTACAGGAAAGCCAATTTTCTGATTTTGAAACCTGGTCTGAAGTTTTTTCTAGTTCTGAAATGTGTTCTTCTACCTTGATGTCTCTTTTCTTCTGTGCCAGTGTGGTGGAACAGTCTGGTGTCACTTCTGATATTTCCTACTTTGAATGATTTTGAAGGTTCTGCTTCTTCTATATCTAATATGGTGTTTAGGGGTAATTCCTCATTAGGCTCAGTTTATTTCTGGATTTGCTTATCCACCTTAATAATACTTCTACATCTTGTAACATTTTAGATAGAAAATAAAAAATATTAAGAGACACTCCTTGCTTAGTATTATATTAATGATGACACTTCCGATAATTCTAGAAGTGTATTATTTCACTCATCTCTCTCTGCCCTCTAAAGTAGACTCTCCTCCTTGTAAAAGATGCCTCAGTGTTATTGAGGTAGTAAAATTTGCGTTTTTTCTGCTTTTGTTTTGCAGTTCTGGATGGCTATCACTGCCTTGATTGCTTCAGGCTTTCAGTAATAATGTGTTGTTCTTTCATTTCTCTCTTTTTTTTCCCCCTGTTTTTTAATAGACAGGCGTGGCATTAAATTTTAATGTTCTTTAATAGACATGTTTGACAAGCCCAGAAGTTAATGAGGTAGTAACAAATGTTTTTAATAACTTTTTAACAAGGTATTTGAATGGGGTTTTCGATCTTGCAAGTTACATTAGACCTGACTTTAATATCATATTTTTAATTAAAAATGGAAGTTTAAGGAAGGTATGTTTGGGAGCTAGGGAACATTTTCTGCTATGGTGTTTTGTTTTGGTTTCATTAAAAAGTAAATGATCCTACACATAAGATTCAATAGATAATGAATTTTCAATTATGGGTTGTAATTTGAATAGAAATGGGGAATCTGGAATTGTGGAGAAATTGAATCCAAATATATCAAAGTCGGGACTCTGGTTCAGTAAAATGTAAGTAGTTATTACCCTTAATTATTCTGTAGTTAAAGGAAAGAAAAAGACCCACAGCCAAACAAAAAAACCTCCCTACTTTTTCTTACCAATCAGCTCGAGAACTTACATTGAAACTAAACTTTTGTCTGACCAAAACCTGCCTTTTAGGTGATTATTTTTTTCTTACCCAATATTTTAGTACCAGTGAGCATTGAAATCTGGATAATTTGGATGGCACACTTTTTTTTCTTACTCTGAAGGAAACAGTGAATATTTACTTTCCATAAAGTAGCAGCAGCTGGATAGATAAAATTGTCTGCTGTAGTGAAAAGGGAAATAATTTTATTATTAGGATGCAAACGAGAAAGTTTAGATTAATTTTTTTGTTCCTTGATTTTTACCACCATCATATGGATGACACGTGGGTTTACATTGATGGGAGAATTCAAATTTAGATCTATTGGAGAATTCATAAGAAAAAAATGTATAACAATTCTGATAATTTTTTTTTAGCTGGGCTTGACAGAGGGTGAAAACAAATAAACAGAAAGATATTTCTCAAAGAGTTTTGTTCTGTAAGCCACACTCTTCCAACCAGAAACTAACCCCACTTTCACCCAGGGATTTCTATGTTGTTGTGGATGCTTTTTCTCATTGTTCCACAACTGCTAAAACAACTTTTAAAGTCAAACAGTTTCGTTACTGTCCTTTATTGCAAACTTTTTTTGGGTTAAATGTTAAATAGTGTCCTGGTCCCAACTCAGATAAGTGTCACTGAAAAGACTCGTTTGGTTTAATGGATAAAACTTGTAAAACAGTAAACAGCTTATAAATAATGTAACAATACTGGACTGGTGAAAATTCAATTCCAAAAATTAATTTAATCAGTGTTACAGTGCCCAACAGTGCGGAATGTTTGAATAGGAGTCCCACAGAGTATTGGTGTTTCAGAAATTGGTGTTATTTTCTGAAAAACTTGAGTTCTACCAGGGGGAAAAAGTCAAGGAGAAGTTTCTGAAGCTGGGAAGCTCCTGAGCAGGGGCTGTTAAATGGAGTCTTGTCTTGTTCTTGCTCATCAAGCAGATCCTGTTAGGAAATGTGTGTCTCCAGTTACTCCTTCTATCAGGCTATCAGGATTTGATTTCTCCTGCATGTGTGGGATCGTGTGTCTGGGTCAATTAACTGAATGTCATAACAGTGGAAAAAACCACCCTTGCCCAGCGTTGGCTGGAGTTGTGGTAGTTACCTCATGTTAGTTAAAAGCAGTAAAAGGAGGGATTATTTTGTGAACTTTCAGCTCTCAAAAAGGGGAAATATATGTTTTTATATATAAGCACTTAATGTGGCAGAAAAACTTTTAGACTTCTGTTCTCCAACTTGCATTAATATTCATCTCTGTCTCCTTTGTTCAGTTGGCTGTTCAATCAAGAATTAAACAATGCTCAATCAGAACAGAGAAATAATTTAATTAGGTAAACTATTAGCTTTAAACTGCTTCGTCTCTTCTACATTTGATGCAGGCTGCAGAAATATTTAGTTAAAAAATAGGATTTTTTTTTTTATTATTATTTTTCCTCCTTGAGCCACTGATGGTTTTCCCCCCTGCAGATTTTTTTTTTTTTTTTTGGGGGTTATCTGAGGTAATTCTTGAGACATTTAAGCTCCAAATATAGAATGGCCACAGTAGAATTCCAGATGAAAGGTTTGAGCGTGTTCCTACATGTTTTATTTAACAGCTTCTCAATTTAGGGCCACAAGTTTTGGGTTCCAGCTGGTTAAATTTTCAGCAGCCTTTAAGGATGTAATATAACATAGGAAGTCATTGTGCTTCTACTGGTTCCTAAATGTTTTTGTAGCATCCAGACAGCAAGCCACAAATGAGGATCCTGCTGCACTTGTCTAAACATGGAAGGAAAGAAGGATTCTCGTGTGAAAGAGCTTCCCAATTTGTCACAAAGGAAAATGGATGGTGTGACATGGAGACCCAGCAGTGTTTGCTCCATGGTTGGTTTGTCGTGACAGTGCAGGAGAAAAAAGCAGTGTTAAAGGCTTGGTTAACATGACATGAGCAGGAAATATTTGTGGCTGTCTTTGGAAATTAATGGGAAAGCTGCCTGTCTGCAGCCTAATAATCCTCCTGCCCTATCTCCCCTCTCCATGTCTGCCTGCAGCAATAAAAGAGTGGGATTTGGAAGCAAAAGTTCTTTTTAGCAGGATTAGATGAAATTCTCGTAAAATGAGAATGGCCCAACTTTGCAGACACAATTTAAGTTGAAATAACTATTTGAAAACCTATTATAGGAGAGTCCCTGCACAAAGAATGTATTAGTTTAACAAAGTCTATTCCAGTGAACTTGGCATGGCTTCAGCAACCAGATTCCATGGGCACTGCAGGCATTCTGCTCACCCTGTCTCAGTGGGTCATGCTTGCTGCCTAAACATAGTTTTCTAGTTATAAAAGATTTTTTGTAAATGTCGTTTTTGGCTTTATTGTCCACATTTTGATTAAAACATGTTTTGAAAAATACAGAGCAAAGTAGCTGTCCCGTTGTAAATGTGCAGCCACCATTGTTTCCTTCAGTATCCTCAAATGAAACCTCACGAAAGGATCTGATGAAAACCTGTAGTAAAAATACCTGATGCTTTTTTTTTCTTCTACCTTCACAAAGCATAAAGGTGTGACTGCTTTGGCAAGTTAAGGCAATTCAGAGATACCTAAAGTTGTATGTGACATAAAATAATCACATTACACAGCCTTGGAATATGACCAGGCAGACTTCTTTCAACTGCAATAAGGTAAACTTTAAAAAAAACCCCAAACAACCAGAACACAGTAATTTTATTCTAATTTAAGAGATTGTATTATTAACTTAGTAACCTTAATATTTTACTGAGAAGTTTAGTAAACAGGCTGAGCTTTTAAATGGTCCTGAAAATAAGCTGCTTGCTAAAAAGGGCAAAGAGTTTGTGAGACTTTTTTTTAATGTTGCTTTTTTTGAGTGCTTTTATCTCATCTTTCTTACACACATCTTCAGTGAAAATAATCCCCATTGTGGATCATGGGAGCATCTTTGTTTTGGCCACTGTTCTTGAGCTAATGCAGGTGTTTTTGGGAAGTGCAGCACTACTCTCCCAACGTGAAACACACTTTTGCTGCTTTGGAGACAAGACAGAGATCAGTCAATATTGCCAGTGATTTTTGTTGCATTACTTGATGAGAGTGTGGTGAAACCAGAGACACCCAAAACGTGCCATGAACGCAAGGAAACGGGGGGAAAAAATGTAAATATTAAAATTTCTGACATATGATAGAGAAAATAAAACCTTTATTCAAATCCAAATAGAATTAGAGCAGTATGACTCCTGGAGTAGCAATCAATCTGCATGCTGTCAGGAAGGTGGGGAAATAAAGCCTAGCTGGTTGTAATGAAGTGAGCTTACAGCATCTGTCTTCTCACATCCATTTCCCCTGGCAGGCAAGAGATGAGGAGCCCTAAAAGAACTAATTCACCACCACTGCTTTTAATTGTGGAGCTGTAGTGTTTTCTGCTTTCCACGTGGGACCCAATGAACTGCAGCATGCAGATTGCAGTGCTGCTCATTAAATTTTAGGAATGTTCATTTCTTGTAAGGATATGCATTTATAATAAGCAGTTCCTGTTTATGATGTGAGACAGCGCTCTATATGAAATGATAAGGCAACATGTAAATGAATAGTTCATAACCTGGAAATAGAAAAATGTATTTGAGTGTCTTCTAAGGATGCCACAGCCTTGTAAGTAAAAGTAGTTGGGAACGTGTTTGTTGTTGAAATCAGTGGAGCTGGAGCACATCCCAAAAAGGCAGGCACATTTTTAGTTTAAAGGAAAAGGTGATGCTGCCATGTTCCAGTCCTGTGTGTTACAGTCCTGATAAAGTTCTTTCTGCATTACACTTAAATATTACCCTTTCATGTCTGCAGATGTATTTGGAGGCATTGACAGATAAATGTTCTGGTAAGTGCCTTTCTTTCAGAAAGGGGTGTGTTTCTGAGAATTACATATCCAGGTGCAAGAGGGGTACAGCTGGAACTACATTTGTTTATAAAGTATATTTACTATGTCCTATAATTGTTTTTTTAAGTGTGTGGATGCATCTGTTTGAAGGAACCAGGAAATACTTTTTTCCCATGTGGTTTTTATTTTTTATTTTTTTTATTTTTTTAAACACTCACTACAGTTATGAAAAATGCTTTGTGATTGCAGCAAAAGTAAGGAACAAACAGTTTGCTGGATCAAGTTAATGAGTTAGCTGAGGTTAATTGCTGCAATGTAAGATGCTGACAAAGTGGATTCTAGAAGGGTTTTAAAAAATATTTATGGTAATTATGAATTTCAGTGTGAGATGCAAAAACACCACCATGTTGTTTAAGCCTCCTTTTCTTCCTCAGGAACTTCAGAGTTGTTGTAGTCCACATTTCTGAGACGTTTCAAACCTTTAGAAACATTATTAGGGAAAAGTCACTTCTTGGTTGCAGAGAATAAAAATTACACTGCTTTATTAAAAATGAAATTTTTGAAAGGTGGTGTCCCTGGACCACTGTTTTACACCTGTAATTTACAAGAAGTAGCTGTATCTAGAACAATTTGTCCATGATTTTTTTATTAAAAATAAAAATTAACTACAGAACATATGAAACCATTGCTTCTACTTGACACACACAATTTGAACTGAATTATGCTCTTTTTTTTTTTCAGCCCACTTATCAAGCAGAACAGCTTTTAAGTGAGAAAATACAAAATAAAGCTGATCAAGTTAATCTCTTTTGATATCTTTTGGAGGCCCAAAAGCTTTCCTTTCAACTTTTTATGACAGCACACATGCAGATGACATTTGTATTACATGGTATAAGGCTATGAAACAAAATACATGTCGTGCCTGTTTGGGCTGAAATTTGATGTTTTTAGGTTGTTCCTGTCAGGACTGTTTTGTTCTGAAACACTGAATATGTTACAATATCCTTGAAGTAATTTTTTTGTTCTTTGACCCCCTTAAGCATAGATTATGGACAGGGCTAAGGCTTCTACCTGCAATGTGAGATAACAAAAATCCTGCTATTTTACTTCACCTGCAGATAAACCCGAGTGTTTTGCCATGGATGAGCTTTGTGATGGTTCTGAATGGAAATGCCTGTAATTGGAGATTTTATTGTCAGGTGCAGGAACAAGAAGGCTCACGTTTACAGACACTTGAAATGTTGGAGGTAAACTAAGAAATTCTGACAAATTCTTTACTGCTGTCCAAGCCCTGGAGGTTCATTAGAATGGCCAGTACTGGGAGTTCATCAAATTTGTAACTGCAAAGGTCAGTTCTGAGAGATAGTGAACAAACCTCTTAAAGCTAAAACAAAGAAACAAAAAAGATTAAAATAAGAACAGGACCACAAGTATTGATCCTTTTCTCTTTAACTCAGGTGAGCTTGGTTTGGAGAGGTTTCACCAGGAGTTCCTAAGTTACCTTAGGAAAGTCATCTTTGGGGTGGGGTGTAAGAGAACTCCTCGTGTTCAAGCTCTGTCATGATGGAGATAAAATGTAGGCAGTGACACCAGGTGACTGTGGCATCATAAACATTGAAGGTCAACATGTTTGATGCCTCTAAGAAAGTAGTGGCACAAGGTAGGGTACTCCAGGGTGCTCCAGATTTCAAGAGAATGAGAGAGGAGGACTGAACTGTTGTCTTCCCACTCTGCTTTCAGTTTATAAGGCGAGGGAAATGCTCACAGTAATTTTGTGTGCTCTCTGATTGAATTTAGTTTGTGTTGTGCTTCTCTTGTTCTGCTGGTCAGTGCTGGCCCATCTTGTCAGAGGATGTGTGATGTGGGAATATAAAATAATCCATCAGCTATTTTTAGGTGATATCTGTATATGCCCTTTCTAGAGTTCTAGGAATTCTATGGATTTTCCATGGCTACTCATGGATTTTTATATGGTGTATGAAGTATCCCCTCCTGTACTCACAATGTCGACAGAAGTTACTTTTTTTTTTTTTGTTCTCTCCTTTTTAAGCCCATGAAATGTGATGAATGGAGGTCTTGAATGACTGCCTGGACTTCAGGTGATTTTCCCACATTTGTATGGGCAGAAAGAGGTTAGGGGGCTAAAAGCATCAAGCTGAGATTTTTTGTTTTCCCCCCTAAATCCTCCTTATTTTTATATAATAGAACCTCACATTTTTACCAACCCCTGCTTTCAAAGCCCTGGTGAGGACAGCCCATTTTTGTCTTATTTCAAAAGAACACCTTTCTGCTTGACTTTAAAATGTCCAGGCTCTTGCTCCAGCTGTGGCTTCGGTTCAGCAATTACAGCCAGTTCTGGGTGCTGCAGGATCCTGATAATGAGACTTTGTCATTTTATATAGGTCACCACAAGGACCCAAGAAGAGAAATCAGATAAGAGGAAGCAATTGGAAAGAAAATGTGAAAATTTAGTAACCCAATCTTTCCACGGGGAGCTAATTGGGTAAAACTTTTAATCCAGAGGTTTGATTAGCAAAGCCTCCATTTTCATTTAAGGCATTATACTTTATGACCTTTCATTTCTGGATGGAAGACATTTTTTTGGTGAGGTTCAAAGATTCAAGCACTTTAAAATGCAGGAGTTCACTGTGCATGTCAGGGTTTTTTGCCTAGAATCCAGATAAAACAAGTGTTAGTGAATATTTAGCATTTTTGCAGGGGTAATCACTATGCAGATGATTGTCTCTCCCTCATTTTAAGCATCTTCTTGTTGACTTAGAGATGTAGGGTTTAACAGCCAGGAGATCCTGCAGTGTGGGACAAATCTCTGTAGAACCAGGGGTGGATTAGTATCATTAATTTGAAGAGTTTTCTTTCATCTTTGAGAAATTCCGAAATTCCTCCTTAAGAGAGGATCCAAACAAAATTCGGCAGATCGTTGGTAACATAACTGATGGTAGCACTAAAAGGCTTGGATTAAACTATGATTTAACATTAGATGAATGCAAAAAGAGATTTTGAACATAGTCCAGAAATTTAGCCTGGTGTAATTATAACTAGTTGACATACCGACAATGAGGGGAATTCTGATAAGATTGTGCTTATGTTAATAAAACTCCCAATTAAATGTTTGTCTTCATTCACTGACAACAAACCCATCAGAAAAATGTACCAGATTTCACCAAAGGGAATGATGGCAATGTGTGATGATGAATATCAATTTTGGGATGTAAATATGGGATGCACAGGCCCACTATCAAGTCTTTGCTTTGCTCATACCTGTAATTTAAGAATTAACCTCCAAAGCTTTGGATGACTTCTGGCTTACCCCTCTCAAAAAGTTAATGTATCTTCACAGGAAGTGGAACAAATTTTAAATTTACTTCTATTTATAAGGAAGCAAATATAAAAAAATTCTGTAATTTTCTGTGTCTTGAAAGATGCAGGGTCTCTGAGTGAAAAAAAAAAAAAAGGAGATTTGAAAGTAATTTAAACTGGAATATTTTTTGGGAACAGATAGAAAAAAACCCAAACCAAAACAAAGTTTTTTTTGCTTTATGTTCAAAGTTCTCTTAACCAGTGTGGAATTTGCTGCTGTTCCATCTGATCTCTAAGAAATACCCAGAAAATTTGGGCTGCGTTTTCTATAAAAGAAAATTATAAATATAAGCCTTGCATTCCAAGGAGCAAACTAAAATTGTGCCTCAGTGTTGCTACACACAGGCAAAATCTGTCAATGTGTAATAGTGGAGTTATAGAAAGTGCATAGAAAAGTACCCAAGGACATATGGTGAGAATTTACCTCTGAGTGGTAGAGGAGGAGCAGAGTGGGGAGCTCTTGGCTAAAATAGGAGCAGAGTTGGGGGCTGCGGTGGAATTGGTTTGAAATGAAGATTTTTGAACTCAGGAATGATTCACAGAAGCCTTTGCCTGAGAGTGGCACGTTCCCTAATTACCAATGACACGTGTTAATGCGTTCTGTTGATACCAGGGGATTGTGAAAGGGATAAATTCCTGTTCAGTTTAACAAGCACTGCAGTGAGATGTGAGGTTCTCCTGTCTGATCAAGGTGGGAAGGGAGCAAGGAGTGGAGCTGATGCAGTGAAAGATCAAGTGTGAGGCAGAAACATCTCATCCATTCTTGCCCCTGGAGCAGCAGAGAGACCATATCTGACCTATCTGCTGTGATTCACCACTTCTTTTTTAACCCCTTTTCTTGCATAAAGATAAAGACACATTTCTAAAACAGTTAAGCAGATTTCCACTGTAAGTCTACAAGAACCTTTATAGGATGGACTGACCCTAAATCACAGAAAGTTGGCCCATTTCTAACAGGTTCAGGCTGAGGGGATCTTTTTTGAATGATATGTATATAAAGAGGAGTTATTTTATTTTATATTTATAAAAGGAGAGGGGCTGTTGCACCGTGGATCTTACATAGGCTGTTTTTCTATAATTTAACTGTTCCTCTTTCAAATTTTGCTTTTCCTCTCACATTTTTTTTGTTTGTTTGTTCGTGTGTTTTTTGTTTTTTAACAACCTTAATTGTTGTCCTTCAGTTTATTTACTCCCAGCCCTTCCACCCCTAATGCAGCTTCACCATGGCCATGCACACTGTCTGGTGCTTGGCTTTTGGCTTGGGGGTAAATACTGATTGTAAGAAAAATAAAGGCTGATGGCCTGTTTGGTTCAGTTCTTCTCTGCAGAAATCAGGGAATCTGCAGTATTAAACAGTGTGCAAACTGATAGATTTTAAATGTCTGTGATTCTGAGGTTTACCAGGTGTGTTGACTTCTTCACATCAATTTTGGGAGGCTGTTACTGTGTTTAAAGACTGTGAGGTGTATTTATTAGCATTTCTTTCCCCAGCCTCAGGGCTGTTTGCATTGTTAGGTCATTTCTGTCCTGCCAGCTGCTGTGGGGTGGAACTTGTCACACTGTGACAAATTATGGAGAAAAGACTCGATGCTAAATCAAGAGAATTTCTGTCCTCTGGTTATTTGTGTGCTTGGATGTGAACAATGCAGGTGCCATGCATTCCTCCAGTTGCAGGTGTCAATATTTCTTAAAGAACAAGCTCTGCCACCTTGTCACACCATTAAGCACCTTGGTATACCACTTCCTTTGTCAATTAATAGCTTATTTTGTCTCAGGGCTTGATTGTTTTTTTACAGCTTTTAACTGGCAGCTTTAGTTCAATTTTCGTTCAATATAAAAATATTTGCTGCTAGTTGGATGGGGTTTGTAAACAAAACTGATACATTTTGCTAGGTGAGTTTGATATAGCTGGAAAATGCAGACAAGCTAATAATTGCATCTAATACAACCATTCAGAGGATAAATTGTATAGTTTGTGGGGTGTAATCCCATGTAATATGGAATAATATGCGCTTTTTTTGGCAACAGCTCTTTATGAGAAATAAAAATTACAAGAAGAAAAGGTTGAAGTATTCTTTGGGATTTAGAAGATTAGTGTGAAAAATGTTCAGTGCTCTGGATTTGCCGATCTGGGGTAGTAAATCTTGTCCATAGGAGGACCAGTGAGGATACAGAACGTGCCTACTGGGATGGAGATAAAAAGACAAATTTATTTTTGGAAATAATTCTATAATAAGCAGAGCAGATAAGTAGGTGAAACAGATGTGGTAGCTTTTATTCAAAAAAAAAAAAAAAAGGAAAAAAAAGGAAAAAAAAAAGAAAGAGAGAGAGAGAAAAAGAATGAAAACCCAACCCCAGTATAATTGTGCTTTGTTTTGCAAGATCATTGCAATTTGAAATCTAATAAGGGTGGGTGAGGAAGAGCCACAGTAAATCAGCAGGCATAATTTTCTTTAAATAAAAGAACAAGCACAGTTGCAGTAGGGTATATCCTAAACTGTGACTATAAGTCTAATTTCAGCACTCAAAGTGCATTTTTAGTTCCAAGCTGATTGTATTGTGGGACAAGAAAATCCAGCTAGTTACCAACATATGGAAAGTTATTTCTAAAGGAAACGGGGTAATTATTGTAGGCATTTTACCAGATGGTTTGTCATCTAGAAACCAGCATTACTTTGCTTTGTTTTTATTTTTCTGTCTTTGCAATCAAAGTGTGGGCAGAAGGAATGCGCCCTAAAGAAATGTAGGATGGGAGAGTGCCATGCTTCAATCTGCTGCTAATACCAGCCTTTCACTTTCCAAATATTTACCTGGCAGGTCTCTGAACATGTTTGTGGTGGGAAATGGCTTTGTTTTTTACGTGCTAGGTACCACAGCAAGGGGTTGCAGTCATTCATTTGTCATTGCTCCCTCCTTGCCTGACGAGGGAGGAGGCTTCAGTTGATACAGCCAATTTTTTTTAGTTGCATTTCAGACATAAATAACATTGACTGTGTTCCACATAAGAATAGAATCACAATGCAGGGAAATCATAATTCAGGCAGTCAGGAGGTTGTTCCTCTCCTTTTTATCACGATTCAAATCCTAGTTAAGGTCATAAATTAAAATGAAATTGCTCATTATTTTGTTCTTCCTTGACACTTTTGTGTGCAAGAAATTATTCCTGAATGTCTTCATCAAATATGCAGTCTGTTCCAGTAATGGATAATAGAAAAGTAACAGAAGTGTGACAAATCAAGCTGGAAATATATTGGCAAAACAATGTTTTCATCTTACCTTTCGGTCTCTCACTGTTTCCAAATTCAGTGCTAATCTACAAGACCAGGAAGATCCCTTAAAACTTCTCTGACTTGCAGGCTTCTCTTTCCCCTCTGAATCTGTTGAGGGCCAGAGTGACTGCCAGGACTGGCCTGGCATTTAACCTGAATGCACAGTCATTAAATTCCAGAAAAACTTTTGCGGGCAATAATTCATTCCTGGTGAGCTGTTTTTTGAACTTAAATATAAGTGAAGCCACTGGAGGAGGGACAACCTTGGGTAAAATTAAGTTCATAATTTGTTTATATTTTGTGTATATACCTGTGTTTTAAAGACATTTTTTTCTGGCTAATTATCTGTGCAGATGTTGACACTGTGATTGAAACAATTCATTTTACAGTGTGTTTTGTTTAAGCTTTCTGGTGGTCTGTCCCTTTGTTTCACTTGATGTGGCAGAAGCAGAGAGTGAAACAGGATTTATTCAGCAATGAGCAAAATGAGCAAAATTTATCTGGTTATCTGATTTAAATGGGAATTTAATGTTTCATTTACTCTTTTCTGTTGTTGCTGTCACAGGGAATCAGTGATTTGGCAAAGGGAGACTGTGAGAATGAAGTAACTTTTTATGTACTGTATCTCCCCATCCTTCAGGCTTTAAAAGTAATTTCAGTCCTATTTCACAAATAGAGACTTATTTCTTTCAGGGACTGAGACCATGAAGTTTTAGTGTGCATGTGGTTGTCTTTTGAGACCATAAAAGCTATTTTACTTCCCTCTCCTTTTTCCTTTTCCCTTTTCTTTTTCACTGAAATATGTGTGCATTTGCTCCTGGAAATCAAGGACATATTGAGAGAGGGTGCACGTGAGGAACAGTGATCCAAAACTGAACCAGATGAAGGAAGGTTGGGATAATGAGTTGTTTACTGCCAAGAGATATTGATCCTTCCAGATGAGCTTGTAATTAAGCAGCGGATCGTTTGAGCAGGGAGGGAAAATTGTATGGATTCACTAAACCAGCAGAGCAGATTCTGAGGTTGTAAAGGAGAGATGGGGTTTTTTTGGAGAGGAGAGTGGATGTTACAAGCCTAAATATCATGAGAAAGCTTTTGGGCTGGGTTGTAACCTGAGTATCCTAACGTTGCCTGCACAATGGGAAAGGAATTTTGTTCAGGTGTTGTTGGGTTTCCATCAGCTGCACTTCTTTGCTTTTGTTTTCACCAAGAAAATTGGGAGTATGTATAAAATCTCAGGGTCTGAGCTTTAACTGGCTTCGTTGTGAGAGGCAAACAATGAGCTAAAGAAGTGCACAATGAAATCACCATCGAAGATTTGTCACGGAATATGAGAGAGTTTCTCCCAAAACGGGTGTGTGGATTTTTGGATGGTGATGTTAGGAAGTTCATAGTGTTTGTGAATATCCATCAGAACTTCATGGAAGGCATCAGAGTTGTTGACAGATTAAATCCTAATACCTGTCAGGTTGGGTAACAGTGTTTTCTAGAATATTTACTGATTCTCCAGTTCTGAATCGTATTTTGACTTTGCAGCTGATACCTTTTACTCAAGGATGCAAATGCACATCAATGTCCATTGCTCACTGGAGGCTCAGTTCCAAGTTATGTTTGATCATCAACTGGGAAAAAAAAAATAGTAGGATGTAAAAATCTGCAGTCTTGAAGACTATAATTGGAGTAGATTTCCCATGATGGTACTCCAATTATGTTATATTTTAGCATTTACAGAGAACTTACAGGAAATTTGATCAAGAAGCAATAGTGGTATGATGGAGGATCTAAGCAGAAAGTTTTCTGGAAGTTGAGCAAGAGCCTGATTTTTACAGAGCAGGAGAGAGGACAGGGACTAGATCATTATCAGGTTGTTTCTGTTACAAAATGTAGGTCTCAGTAGTTCTAAAAATTCTTGCTACTGTATGCCCTGCAGTAGATGGATTTTTGTATTCCTCCTACATATTCACCTGGTATGTAAAAGTAATAATGGACATGTTATATGATATATGTGCATAAATAACATTTTTGGCTTTAACACTTTGGAATTTTAGCTATTTTTTCCTCTTTGTCTCTTTAGATTATCATTTCAGCAAGTAGTGCATTGTTATTCTAAGTATTTAGCAGCTGAATGCTTCAAGAATGCTTCTTTGGGAGGGGGGGTTAAGGATACAGAACCAGCTCTAGCGAGTATAGCTGACTTATTTTTTAAATGTCTGCATATTCTTGTGTAAAATACTTGTGTTCTGTCTGTCCTTACAATACAAATCTATTTTTGGGGGGTTAAAACTGTAGCACTAGCCATATTTCTTCCTGTATTTCATCTGTAACTCGGTGTCTTGTTGCTATTTGGAGAAGAATCTTGTCCCATGGTTAATCATCTGGAAATATTAGAAAATCAGACTGATTCTGTGTTTAGATGTTTTGATTAATTCATACTTCTTTCTCTTGTACTTTCAAAATATGTTTTTCTGTCCTGGTCAACTCCTCTGAGCTTCTTTTGTTCTTGCTCTAGACTCCCTCTGCCAGTATTTATTTCCTAACCTATTTCAATGTTGCCCCCCTTTCTACATTAAATAAGAAATTACTTGAAAAAAAGAAATTAATCCCCCCCCCTTATTTCCCAGAAATTTTTTTAAATTGAGTCTTTAATTAAAAAATAATTTCCATAAGGCGAAAGGCAAGTAAATTAATGGGCAGAGGTTTGCCAGGATTAATAGCTAATCACATCATGGGTTTTGAGTTGTTTTGACTTTCAGTGGAATCTTGAAGGAACATTGTAACTCTGAAAGGTCTCCTGCATATAAAGAAGCAAGACAAATGAAGAGAAAAAAATTTTCTTTTTACTCTCCATATTTTTCTTATCCTTTATTTCCTTCATTAAAACAATTTCTGAAGCAACAGCGAGAGGACAACGACTAATGACAAAATTTATGCCTCAATCAGGTTATGTTGTGTTTTACCATTCTGCAAATGTTAATAATCTGCTCTTTGCACTTTCTGTACTCCGAGGGAATGGCAGTTGTGTGGTGTCTGAAAATATCATGCAACCTGACAGCCTGAGACACGAGGGACAGGGCACTGCAGGGATTTAATGACCATTGTTTTGTCCATCACCAGAAGCTTCCTGCGAGGCATCCCCACAGCAGTGGTTTAAAATTATCACTTTTTTTTCCCCCCCATATTTTTTCCCATCTTTTTAAAAAAAGTTTGGTTTAGTATAAATGTGTTTGTTGAAGGTCAAGGACGAAATGTTGATGCCAGGTGTGTATGTATAATTTTCAATACCAGAAAAGTGACATTTTTTAGAAGCTGCCATCTCATCCCGTGATGTGAAGACGTGAATGTACAAATTGAATTTTCTGTTCAGTTGGATGGGCCCCCGGCGATATCCTGTTGTGCAAAATATCCTGTGATGTTCTGCTGTTTGTGGACTCTTCAAATGTTTCCTAAACCCCCATCTTTCAGTGCAATTACAACAGGAGAAGTAGCATTTTTAATATTGGGGCTAACACTTATCTCAGAGCGAAGCATTACGAGTGTCAGTGTACGAGTGTCTCACTAACACGTGTGACGTGGAGCAACGTGCTGGCTGATGACCCCAGAAATCACCTACAATTCTTTTACAGTACCAGGAAATACTCCCTTGAATTCCCCCATCTGCTTCAAAAGGAGATAAGGGCTTTGGCATGATAATCTGGAGGAAAATAATATCAATAAACACTTTTCCTTACCTCTGGAGTGCTCTCAGACACTCTTGTGTGTCTTGCCATCCATTATATCAAAAATTGATGCAGCAGAGTACCTTTCAAAAGCCCCAATGTTTGCAGCCAAAAATGAACCTTTTATCGTAAGAATTAATGGAAACTTGCAAAAAAATAAGAAGAAACTATTAATAATGCAAGCAGTGATTGGTAACAAGGTGTATGAAACAGCCTCTGAGTATCTGGACTTTTGTTGTTCACCTCTTTTTCAGACACACCTTGATAGAAGTCTCTGAAATCATGAGTGATATGAAGAAGAGAGCAACACATTTGCTAAATGTTGCAGGATGAGGGGTAGGGATATATAAGAAAATGACCCAATTTAAATCAGACAGATCATCTATGCTTTTGTTATTGCCATGAAGGTTTTTTTAAATGCAATGAAGGATTGCTGAGCTCAGAAAATCACAGATCTCATCTGTAGTATTAAACCATTAAGAGGCTGGGCCGAGAGACATAAATTAGTATTGGTGTTATTAGCTAAAATAGCAGATTTGAAGTCATTCAAAGATAGTCATAGTATATTTGGAGAAGTAAATAATATGGGAAATGAGCTGTGATGTCTGTGTCAGTGAGAGGAACTGTAGAATGGTGTTGTTTAAACAGTAGTTGTTCCTTGAGTTTACAGTGAACAGCAAATTGACAATGTGCACACAGTGTCGTTTGATGACAGATACAAGGGCTTTATATTATCTCAGAAATTCGTAGGAGAGCTTATTGAGGTCACACCCCTGCTTTCTACAGTGCTAGAGAAATGGGCTGTATGGTATTGGCTGATTTTGTAGATTCCAGTGTTTAGACCAACAGAAAGAGAGACTTGAGCAAAAGAAATTTATTCCCTGAAGGGACAGGGTCCTTTCATTGGTGCCCTTTCATCTAGAGGGGACACAAATCCTGTCATTTCTTTTAGGAACTGTTCATTAATATTGTAATGCATTTGATAACAGCTGGGGTCTTTAGGGCAGTTTTAAAATGATAGATAATGAGTTCATTGCTGGGCTAAAACTTGACTCATTTTATATTTCTGCATGTATTTTTCATGTTGAACAATGAGAATGCGTGACATCCTGGAGACACCGGAAAGATTTTTACAACAAACAAGTTTCTGCTTGATTATGTGATGTGACAGAAAAAAAAAAAAGTAGTAAACAAACAGAGAATTAATTCCCCTATTTGTAGTGACAGGCTCCCTGCAATTCACTTCAAGGGGTCTGAGATTGCATGCAACTGTCCCAGAGAGGTTGGCTCTACTCCAGATTTTTTATTTCCCTACACCTGGAGATTTTAGGGGTAGTTTCCTTTTTGAATTGTCCTGGCAGCAAAGCACAGTCCTCTGAGCTGAGGAAATTAAAAGTCTGTGTATATAATTAGAAGTTGTGAGACTGATTGAGTAGCTGAAATTAAAAGGAAATAATCAAAACCTGACATGAGAAAAATGGTGTTGGCACAGGCTGGGAAGGCAAAACCCTGAGCAGTTGTTACTGGATGGCACGGGGAAAACGATAATCCAGCCTATTTTAGTACCAATTCTAGAAGGTCTTTTGGACCACAAGATCAATATGGTTTAAAAAAAAATAACCCCAAAAAGGTTTTTTGTGCTGAGCGGGCAAAACTGCCATTTCAGATGAGGCTGAAAGAAGCTCTGCCTCTCACCACTGAAAATAATGACCTATTTTATGCATCTGGAGCTTGGTTTATTCTCGAGGCTCAGGCATTTGCTGCTGTTTTCATACCTTAACAGGTTACTGGTTGGGAGCTGCTGTGAAGTAGCTGAGTTCACTCCCCCTGTCGTAAAACATGAGATATAATGTTAATTTAAACTGCTGTCACAGGGATGGAGAGTGTGACAATGGGATGAGCGAGGGATGGTGTTTAAGCAAGGAGGAGCAGAGAAATTTTGGGCTTTTATCTCCGTCCTAACATTGTTCAAATATTTAATCCAATTACTTTTTTGCAGTAAAACGATACATTCTTCGGGGATTAGTAAGTGGATGTTGACTTGAAACTCTTTGGATATTCCTTTTTATGTGCAAGGCAGTGCTTTGTTATGAGATAAAGATGCTTTCAACCCTGTCTTAAAGTTAAAATTCACCTGTGACCAGAAAGCTGTTTGGTTCCTAATCCAGGAAGGAAGGCTGTGCTTGTCTGCTGTAATGAGAGAGCTGAAGGCAGATGCTTCACCCTGGCATCACTTCTCATTGATTCCCTTTAGGTGTCAGTTCTGCACAGTGTGTTGAAGTGTATGAATTAATTAAGTGTTTTTAGTTCTTGATGTAACCCCCCAGTAACTGTATAAAAATGTAGCTGGGTTTTGGAATTCTAATCCTGAGCTCAAACAAATACAATCGAGTCTATGTTAATATAGAAAGGAAAGAGTTTTTAAAATGCCCATCCTGGGGAGTAACATTGCCCAACACAGCAGACCAGAGAGAGTGTGCTGGGAGGATGCATTCATGTGGTCACTGTTATTTTCATCTTCCTTTCAGTATTTCTCCAACAGTTACAACTGTTTCTTTTGAAACTCCCCAGATTTTAAGGTTTTTTTTTTCATACTTGATTTGAAAATGTGACATCCGTGAGCTGCTGGTTATATCACATCTCCTAGAGACCCCATGGGTGTGGTTATCATTCTTTGCCTGTTTTCACAACCTCTTGTGGGTAAAAGGCTATGAGAGTAGCCACTTGTCACACATGCAGAGCTTTTCAGGATTTAAGGCAGTGTTGATGGTTCAGCTGCATAGTTTTATGCACAAGTCACTGTATTATTCAGTTCTTACAAGAACTGTGTGTCAGTTTGGCTGTGTCTCACCTAGAAAATATCTGAAGCCTCAGACTTATAAATCAAGAAATGCCATTGGCACTTGAACTAACGAAGCCTTTTTTTAGGTGAATTTGTGTCCTGAGGTTGATTGATGTTGATGGTAAAGGAAATGAGGACGCTGCTGAGCTTTGGGGGGGTGCTCTGTCTTGTGTGTGATCCAGTGTGAGCTTATGTGCACAGTCAGAACAATCACACAGGCCTGATCCTCTCTCTGGTCTGCTGTTTATGCAACAAAATTAAAATTTTAATTGTTTTTGAGATGTCTAGAAAGCTGTCAAATGTGGTTTGGTCAGTGGGGTCAATATTTGTAAGGGTGGACAGATAAAGTGTAAAACTTGGCATTATTGTGGAGGCTGTAACACAGTACTGCTTTTAAAACAGCTAAAGATTGAGAAGTTCAAGAACACCTTACTCTCAGTGGGTTAAATAATTTCTTTATTCGATTTTGAAAGTTCCAGTAGCAGATTGTTTGGGATTATTTTTTTTTCATAATGGTATTTGAACTGTATTCCTCCCTGGTCTAGTCCTGAGCCCACCATGGCTTAGAGTATTCATGGCAGAACTTTCAGATTTTGAAATATTATTATTAGCCTTTTATTAGACTGTGACCCATCTACTTAACTTCAAACTTCAGATCATGTAAATTTAAATTCATTACATTCAAATTAATACATCTTCTGCTTAAAAAAAAAAAAAAAAGAAAATCTTTTGCATGTAAGTTGGAACACTTGTTTGTGTGTTTTTGATGGAATTCTACTGATGTTTCTTAGGCCAATAATGAAATAATAGCATAAGATCTAAACAAACAAATGTGTTGTGCCACTGTAACAGATGCAATGCTCTGCCTTCAGAATTACCCCCTACTTTTGCCACCAGCATTGAGGGGGCCACTGGGGTTCCATCTGACAATTGTGCCAACCCTTACTGGGACTAAAATGAGATGATGCTGCCATAAAAAAATCTCAGTGCTGATCTTCACGTATCTATTGGTAATTAGGCAGTTGACGTATTTTCAGGATGGATATTCTGACTCCATTTTACTCCTTAAAAAGTGTCTTTGCTGAGTATGGGTGTTGCTGAAATCACAGTAAGTTGGCTTAGTTTGCCTACTTGGAGTGTGATTATAAATCCACTGTATTTAGGCAAACATGAAACAATTTGGGTGTCCTTTCACAACAGCAAAAAGGCAAATATGTATTAAAAAGAAAGGATTAAAATTTATCTGATGAGAAGAGCTGAGGAAAAATTGTAAGGTGCTTGTCAATAACTGTTCATGTACCTGCTGACATCTGACAGTTATGTGGTTAGTGAGAAGCAGATATTTTCCTTTTGCTGAGGGAAAGTGATCTCAATTTACTTGGCAGTTATTTCAGTGTGCCTGAGGATGGGTAGAGCAAAGCAGTTGGTGACTGGTAACTTATTACACAAGGGTAAATTAGCCACTGAAAATCCATCACGCTGTTCAAATTTTGCCTTGTTGTGTTTGCTGGTTTTTCAGATAGATTTGGGCAGCCATGCTTTGGCTTGCAATTAAACAGACAATTTCTTCAGGCCTTTTTTTTGCTGCTTCACTGAAGGAAAAAAAAAATGTTTTATATCCCTTTATTACATTCACTGGCAGTTTCATTACTGTGAATATTCAAAACTCGTGGAATGAGAATTGCAGCTTGGAAGGAATCCAAAATTCTCACTGTTAATGGTGTTTCAAAGAGTCGTATTCTGAATTATCTGATAAAGATTGCACTTTATTAGATTTATTGATGGCTTTCTTGATGGGTTGGGGCATTGAGTCAAACTGCTAAATGAAAACAGTAAATGTTTACTTCTAGAGAGAAGTTGCTTACATCGTATTTTCAGCATGACACAATTCTTGGCCTTAGCCTTCTAAATCTTGATTAATTCCAGTGCTGTCTTGCAGCTTGTAGTTAGCTCCTATTAACTGAAAAGGACATAGCTGCCATATTGATGTTTTATGTTATATATAAATATTTTGTCCTGCTTACACAGCAGAGTGTGTTTTGTTTGGTCACAGTTGGAAAATAAATATATTCTTCAACCTGCTTGTTTTCAAGTAAATATTGTTTTGAGGAAGAATACAGTGTCTAAAGATGCATTATTTTTCTGTCATCTATGGGTTAATTAGAAGAGGTGATGTAATTTGGGATTTAGTTGGCTGGATATTTTTCTAAATGCATCTGTTTGTTAGGGCAATGAAGTGTTTGAAAGAAACCTCAATTTCTTGATTATATTTATTTGTATTTTGGTGCTACTTGAGAGTTCCTATCTACATCTGTCTCTGAGCTTCCCATCATGAAAAAAAAAAAAAAATTGCTTTTTAACCAGACAACACAGGCAGTGTGAGAAGGGAAGTGTAATCTCCATTTTCCAGTTGGGAAAGAGGCAGAGAGAGAGTTCTGACTGTTCTCAGGTCACACAGGATGGCTCTGGGAGAGCCAGAAGTTGAACCCAGATATTTTGCTTGAGTCACAAGACAGTCTTTTCTCAAAACAGAAGAAAATGCATTTATTTGATGTACTCATATCAATGATTTTTCTGTGGGTACTTTTTGGAACTTCTGTTTGTTGGTTGGTTTTTTTTTCTTTTTTCTTCTATTTCAATTCCTCTTTTTTCCTTGCCTTTAATGTCCTAGTTTGCACTAATATTTAATGTGTGATAGAATGGGACTTACAGCTCCACTGTGGAAAAGATTGAAGGAGAATGAATTTAAATAATAGTTTGAACATAATTAAACCATTTTTTCAAAGAGATTGCATTTCTAGATAATCTTTATTGTCATTGCTACGTAAAAGATTTAAATCTGTTTCCATCTCTTTCATAAATTGATGCATATGCAAAAAATAGATGATATTTCAGATGTGCTTGTAAGGAAAAAAAAAACCCTTTTTCCCCCCTCTACTATATTAAAAGCAGATAATAGCTTATATTGTAAGTTTTAATTATCTTCTTTCTAAACTATTCAGAAGTTGGTATTTTTTGATGTCCCATGCATGTGTTGGGGTGTCTGATCCTGGTGATTTATGATGGATCTCGTGGGAATTGTCTGTCTATCGAGCCATTTCTTCAGCAATGTAGGTGCAAAACTTTTACTGATTGAAATTTCTCTTACGAGAAATACCAGAATACCAGAACACAGGAAGAAACCAGCTGTCTAAATCCCAACCAGCTACAGTCACTTTACATATTTGAGAACCACAATAATTTATCCCGTAGCTTGAAAGATTTCTCTCTTTAGAATTTTCTTTCTGTTTTTTGAAGCTCTCTGAAGGATCTTCCTGGGCTCTCTCCAGGTAGAACGAGTAGGGCCACTTTGAGGAGGTTCTGAATAAGCACCAAATGACAAATGGGTGCCACCACGAGTAGCACTGGCAGAAAGAACTCCCAGATTTAAATCCTGCAGGGTTTTATCTTAAACTGAAACCTTAGGAAACAATTGGACTGGCTGGCAAATGATCCACGTTTGTGATTCTTAAACCAGCCCAGTGTTCATACCATAGTCAGGCTGCCTTTGGAAAATTAACTGTGATCTGAAGGGCACCTTGGTATTCATCTGTCTCAGGATTCTATTGGAAAATTACTCCAAAGATTACAGCTGTCCAGGCATGGGGAATAGTTACTGCATGTAAATACATTTTATGCTCTTTAGCTTGGCTTTGTCAGCTGCGATGGCTGGCTGTGCCCATTTAGTCAACAAACACATTGTGAAAACAGAGAGACTGTTAAATGGAAAAACTGGGATGAAAACAAGTTAACTAAATACTAAATATCCTTTCTTAATCATGATAATTGGAATTTTGCACTTTAAAAAACCTGTGGATTGTTTTTAAGTAGTGATCATGCTGTATTTACTCATGGGCTTTATTGATATGTGTTACCTGCTTCCTCTTTTTCTCTGTTCAACAGTCTCTTAAAATCCTGTGAAGTTCACAAGGAATGGCTAAAAAAGGACTCTTTTGGTTGTGCACTTGCAATATGCTTGTGTTCAATTCTTACTTACGAGCCAAGGATAGTTATTTCTTTTTTTTTTTTTTTTTTGTGAGCTTCAATAATTTGTTGAAGGTTAAGGCTTGAAATTTTGCTCTCTTTAAATTTTGTTGCTGTTCACTGTGTCAAGGTGTTTCTCAGATCCCTTGGCCAACCATTGCTGCCACCATGGTGAGGACTAGAGGAACCACTGACACATAACAATCAACACAAATTAATCTATTGTATTTGCTTATCTCTTTTTAGCTTCTAATTTAACAGATAACTTATGCACAACAGACATTGATTTGTTTTGATGGGCTTATTGAAAGAGAACCGAGCTTTAGAATTGCCACCAAGAAAAGAGAATCATAGAATCCTGTGAAGGACTTCATAAAACTGAGTTCTGGGAAAATCTTTTTTTTTTTTTTTTTTTTTTTTAATTCTTCATCTAAATTTAACATTTTAAGTTATATTTTTCAGTGTGTGTCAGGGGCAGCACTAACAGGGCTTGTCATCAAGCACATCTATTTCCAGACAAACAAGCTCAAAACAGTTTACAGCAAATAGTGTGTCACACAGCATTTTGTATTATTTTACTGGTGAAGTGGATGGGTGCATTCACTAATGGGAAAAAGTGCCCTTTTGTGATTGTTTGAAATGTTCTTTTTACTTTCTTTTTTTCCTGGGTTTGCAAATAATAACCTTAACGTTTTAGGTGTGACAAGAGCAATTAAATTATTAACAAAAAGTGGGTTAATGTGAATTTGGCTTCGTTGTGAAAGCGTGAGTAAAGAGCTTATCCAACAATAGAATATCTGCGTGTCTTTGAAACTCAAATCTAGCCCAAGAAACTAGAATATGAAAAAACTGCTGCAAATAATTTTTGAGCTGGGCTTTGTTCACATGTCAACGTTTTTTATCTTCAATACTCTTAAAGGAAGAGGAAATTTCTGTGAATGTCTCTGGTCCTTGGCAGTGGAACAAGCTTGAAATGTAACTGCCAAGCCGTAGAACAGAACTGGTTTTGTTCCTTCCTGGAAATTGTTCTTTTCTGTCACTTCAATATTATTTCGTGGAGAAGAGGTCTAGAAATTGTTCTTGGAGAACTTATATATTCTGTGGCTTTGCAGGAGAAAGAGACTTTAAGGACATGAGCCCTTCTGATGATAAAAATACATATTTTTTTATACTTGATATATCAGCTATGTATGTAAAATTGCTCTGTAGTTGAGTTTAAATGAGGGAGAAGAGCCAGAGCTTGAACCTGGTGTCTGATGGATCACCTGATATGCCTAAATAACATTCTGAGCTGCAGCCAAACCCACCAGATGAATGAGCAGATCATACATGTTGGAGTGGCTTCCACCGCCTCTGACTCTTCTACATCAGTCAGTACAAAGTCTGACATTCGTCATTAACTGGCCCCAAAATTAACTTTCATCATAATTTTCCTCTGTTTACTGTTCAGAAGTGTTACAGAGTCCGGGGTGCACAAAAATTTCAGCCAAAGAAAGAATTCCAGCTGAGGTCAGTAATAGTACTGTTTTATATAAGAAAGTAATATTAGGATTTGCTATCCCTGACATGGGACCTTTGGACTGATGAAAAGGTAAAATTCCTAGTGTAGACAGACCCAATATGTGTTTTTATGACATTAATGATATATAAGGTTTATGTAATTCCTGTGATGATTAAAACAAATGTTTAATAATAAATGAGGGTGGTTCTTTAGCGAGAAATATTAACGAGAAACGTTGCTTATTCAGGGAAGGACTGGAATGTTGTACAGGAAAGAACTGTGCAACCTTCAGAACTGCAGTTCTTGGGCAAAATTTACATTTAAAGAGAGGAAATGTCTGATTCCAGTGATGGGTTATCCCTCTGGTGTGAAGACAAATCAAGGGAACTGCCTGACTGTCCTGGGCAAACGCTGACACCGAGCCAGCAGCGTGATTTACTTCTCTCTAAGGCAGACAATTCCAAACTATCAGCAAGGGTTAGGGTTAGTCCCAGGTGCTAAAATGAGGATGTGTCTGGAGGGAAGGGTTTGTCCTGACTGGACAAGCGTGGCTTATTTTTCTAGGAGATGAAACTCGAGGAGAGTTCATACCTGTATTCTATAAATACACTATGGATGTAAAGATCAGCACAGAAGAGGGAAGACATTTAACCTGGAAGTCAATGGTGTAAGAAACTGAGTACAAACTAGCTGTAGGTAAATTTAACCTAGAAATTAAAGGCATGCAAGGCTAGGGCAGGATATTTCCTCCATCACCCAGCTCAGTCTTGTCCTGTGCTACCACAAATGCTGTTTTAAGAACAGGCACATTTTTGCCCCCACTTTCTAACTCCTGAAAGTTTTCAGCACCAAAGTGACCTGTGTTTTGAAACTGCTGTCCATAAAATGAGGTGTGGGGAAGGGGCCTGGCTGTTTTACACTGGAAGCTGTGTCCATGGATAGGATTGTGTGATGTGGTTAACTCTGAGCACACAGAGCTGCTTCGTGACCTGGAGGTCTGTCTGAGTTCTGTGCCCCGTTCCTGTTTCTGTTAATCCCTTAAGTTTCAAGATATCTGTTGTTTCCCCTCAAGAGGTTACTCTCTTAAGGCTGTTTTTGAAAATTCCTGATAATGAACAGTGGCCAAGTTCTTATTTCATGCTCATTTCTTTGCTTGAATGTGGCAACAGTGAATTAGCACAAATGGTCTGAGGAAATTAGTTAATATAGATTGATTTGTATTCTCCTTTAATCCTTTGAATTTACCTCCTTGAAGATACATCAAAGATCAGCTCGGTTCATAAATATGTTCAGTAGGGCGAAAGAATCCCATTCTGTGGTATTTTTTTAAAACTCAGAAATAAATCCTTTCTAATCAGTAATTGACCTATATGATATGTTTTTTTTTTTTTTTTCCCAGTTTGTTTCGGATCCTTGTGCCAGCAACCCCTGTCACCATGGCAACTGCAGCGCTAGCAGCGATGGCTACCTCTGCCTGTGCAGTGAAGGCTACGAGGGAACAAACTGTGAGCACTCAATTCACAGCCTGCCAGGGTCTGGAGGGACAGAGGCCACGTCCCCACTGATGGGGCAGAGCAGCCCCATCTCACCCACCCCCCAACCTGACGTGGTTCTCCCTCGCTCCAGAGCCACCGTGACGTTACCCACGTGGCAGCCACGAGCGGGGCAGAAGGTGGTGGATCTGAAATGGGATGAAACAGAGGTGAGAGGAGTTCTGTTGAAATGAAAATGCACAAAAAAAACCCCCAAACAAACCCTTGAAAGTGTTATCGTTTTTGGGTTGTCGTTCTGCATCGTTTCATTGGTGTCTGCGTGAGAGGACTGAAGGGAAGATCTCTGCCCTGTGTTAATGAATATGCCAGTAAAATTAAACACAAAAAAACCATTTGACACATGCTACAAGTAATGGGCTTAAATTGGCCATTGTGTTGTATTAGGTGGTTCTTTGAAAGGGAATAATATTGTTTCTTACAGGCATTTATCTCTCCAAACACCAAATAAATTTAGGCAAAAATAAAGGCCAAGGCAATACCTTTAATGTATTTTTTTCTATTTGCAGTTATAATGATGTGTTGCTTTGAAAAATACAGATTCCTGCAATATTAAGCAAATACAGTTATTTCAGGATTAAAGTGGCAGTTATTATATTACACAGTGCACAACTCTGGAGATGCAGTGACAGTGGTGGAAACTTTTAAATAATTAAACTTTGAAATGTTTGTTACAAATAATCTCAAATTTAATACTACCTGGCAGAACTACAGCTGGAAAGCACACAGCATCCTTTGCTTTCTGCTGTGTTCTACACTGCATTTTAGCAATGCTGAAGTGTCTTGCATGGACTCCAGTATCTGCAAATGTTTAAAAAAAAGTATCAGACTTCACCTAGTTACTGTGAAAGTACTGACCAGCTTAGTACCAAGCACTGGGGGTAATGAAACTTGTTGGAGAAGAAATCTTTTAATTTCTGTAGGCAAAGAATTGAATCTTTGTAACATTTTTTCCTTTTGAGAAAGGCCTTGTGAAGTCATTTCAGTTTATTCAGGTAAAATAGGGAAAGTGTCCACTGTATCTCTTTTTTAAGTGTTTCAAGGAGTTTGATGCTCCTGAGGTGTTTTCACACAGTACCTGATGAGGAAGTGAACAGGAATGAGTTTACTCCTGGAAAAAGTGTGTTTTCCATCATCCTGTACTAGCCCAAACAAATTTATAGATGTTTGTACTGCAAAATCCATTTCAATCAATTTTTCAAAGTAGAATCAATGCATGTGAAATATATATTTGGTGTGTTATTACCCTCAGGTTATATCTGAGGTATAAGTATTTCTAGGGCTGTCTCCCATTTCAGTAGGAGTTCTGGTAGGCAGTGTCTGGAGCACAAAGCTTTATTTCTTGGAATTCCATCTCCCCTATCTGTTATTTTTCAGTAGAACATATGCCAGGCACCAAGAATGGAGTTTGGAGAGAGCACTGAAGCAGAAACAAACAATGATCTGCTCTTATTGCTCAGTCTAAATGCAGTCTCATCTCTGCATGGTGGCTCCATATGTCCTGATCAATTAAGGGCATGCTCTTCCCTGGACCACATTTCCCTGCTGTGTCTCCCTCAATCTGTGGTCTGGTATTGTATAAGTAACATTTCTGCCTGCTTTGCATTTTGGGTAGGTTCACTTCAGAATTTCAGTCAAGCAGATTGTTTGCAAGAGTGTATTTTAAAAGCTCAAGGTCCCCCTTCTGCTTGTCTTCTGTGTTCTTCCTGAGAAATACGTGTAGGTTATCAACTGCAATTGCACTATGAGCACTAAAATGGAAATTTCTTGTTGCCCTATTATGAAATTGCTTGGGTTGATATGTTTTTAATATATTGTGATGGGTCTTGTATTTTTCACAAGCTCTCCAGTGTGGCACAATGACCTTCTAGCCTTGTTCTTGGGAATTTGCAGTGAGAGAGATTATTATCTGAAACAAAGGGATTTCAGTTGCTGATTCAAGACTTTGTCTCTGATCTATATTAAACTGAAGAGAGTTGATTTGCCTGAAGGTTTGTGTTCCAAAGCCTCTTTGGTGGGGGCTTCAAAAGCAAAAAGTTAAGTGTTAATAAGGAAAATAATACCTTTCCTCATAGCTTTAAGTACTTTGCAAAGCTTGATCCTTTCTTGCTCTCTTAAAAGGAAAAAAATTAAAGTAGCTGTAGATTTCGTACTGCAGAAATGGACTGTTTTGATCTTTGTTGAGATTCAGAGGACAACAAAGGCTGATACTATTATGTTGCTGTTTATTTGGTTTTTTTAAATCTTCCAAGACAGCCCGTTCTCCAAATTATTCTATACCAGTACTGCAAGTCCTGAACTTTTGTTCTTCAGGTTCTTTTGTCTCAGAGAGAAATTTTGCCCGAACCTTTGCAACTGAGAGCTCTCAGTAACTCGCAGGGATGAAGTTTGCATGGAAGCTTTCCCAGGAAGTTTTGGCAACTCAAAATAGGAACACCAGAGAGAAGCAGAGTGTCTGGGAGATGCATGATGTGTGCTTACAGCTGGACAGGTTTTGTGCATGCCTTGATCCCAGGGATAAATTTAGCACTGTTTGCTTGGATGAACTGTCTCAGTGTTGTCTGGAGCAGTAGACAGCACACAGATCTGTTTGCTTACAGTTTGAGTTCTTAGAGGTCTTGATATAGGAAATTAATCTTTTCCTGCTATGCAGGTTGAGTAAAACCACAGATCCTAGACAAGAATGTTTTCTCTCAGTTGATTTCTTTGGTATAACACGAATTTGTCTTTGTGCTCAGCTATTGAAAGAGAACTCCTTTGCCTATTTGGGGCAATTTGCCTTATTCCTCTGGCAAGAGAGATCCAACTAAAAGTCCACATTTCTCCAGTTCAATCATCTTTTTGTAACAGTGTAGAAGAGCCAATATCTACAATATCTACTATATCAGCCAATAGTAGAAGAAAAAAGAAACCACCTCATTAATCCGACTCAATTAATGGATTTAGTGAAGGTTTTTGTGTACAAAATCAACTGTAAGAACAGTCCATCCTCTTATATAAGACTTTTCCATAGTAGATTTCCAACTCTTTTCAAAGGAAATCAGCAGTATTCTTCCCATTTTGCAGATGGAGTCACTGGAGCTCAGAACAGTGAAGTGATTTGCCAGGTGCACAGCCAGGAATTAGAATGCTGAGCACATGAGTCCCAGCCTAACCTTCTATTTATACTGCAGTTCTCTGCTCAGATTTAAGGGTTTGGAACTAGTGATTAGAGGCTACAATAAACTTCTAATTCCCCTTGCAGTGGGGACAGCATTTGTTTTTCGTGTGTCCTTATTCAGTAAATTATCAGCCTTTAAAAGGAGTATGGCTGAGTGGAAAGTCCTGAAGGGGAGTGCTTCTCCTCTGCAACAATGGAAGATGGTCAAGGAATAATTCTGCTTGAAACCTTTGAATCTTGACTGCTTTATGTGTTTCTAAATGTTTGTGCACTTTTTGACAAGGTATGATGTCGGTAGAGAAGAAGGAACGGAACAGAATCTGAACGGAAACATGGAAGAGAGATCCATTTGAGATTGCTAAATACAGAATAGAAACTCCATCTTTAGGAATGGCATCTTAGGAAAAGCTTTGTCATGGAAATGGGTGAAGGCTGGAGTATAAATGCTTGCCCTTTTCTTAACCTGTTTTTTTGACATTCCCTCTTATGATTGCTGGTAAAGTATTGGAACATGTATAATTCTGGTTTGACTTAGGACAGAACTTCTACCTGTATATAAAATTTGTTTTAGAAATCTCTATTATTTCTCTTGTGTTTTTAGAAAAAGATATCCCACAGACACATAAGGAGACAGATGGAAACAGATTTTGCTAGAATAATTTTAACTGTCTTCTAGGATAAATCTGTAACTTCACTCTCTACAATATTTATGGAATTTTCTCTACAAACACCATTCTGACAGACAACTTGATGTAAGCATCTCTGGATAAGTGATAGTCTTTATTATATTTATTTTCAAAGCAAAACCCTAAGTGTCTCTAAAAGCTCAATATGCTAAAATAAAACTTCTGTGAAGTTCACAAAGCATTAGTTTATTATGTCCCATTGCTAAATGATGTTTACTAGATGGTCATAAATACTAGCTTTCCTAAAATCAAAGTTCTTTAAGGACAGAAATACCCTTACAGGGAATTCTAGTGAGTGCAATTCCATCAAGATACCAAAGTCTGAAGCTACATTGGTGGGTGGGCTCAGGATTTTGGTCATCCAGAGATGTCTTTAAAAAAAAGTAGCTGGATTCTTAACTCCTCCTTCAGGAATCATCCTGCCTTGAAGTCTTTGGGAGTCTGAGGAGAAAAAAAACAACAAAAAGCCTGATGTGTTTACTGCCTTTCAGAGTTCTGTGCAGAAATATCTCTGGCTGATTTGACAGTCTTTGGTTGAAATGCACGTCCCAATTTACTCTCCAGTGACCTGAGCTCATGCACTGCATGTAAAGATCTGACTGTGTGAAATTTGTGCTTGATGAGCTTCTTCAGACAGTGTTTACCTTTATTATCTCCTTACCCTTTGGAATAACACGTGACTATTAATTGTGTCATTGGGTAAGATAACCTCCTGTGCCTGCTGGGGCATCTGCCTCTAACATTGACATCGGTAGTCCGGGACAGAAGTAGGAATTTTTAACGGTGATATCTGGAGGATTATTGTGCATCAAAATGCACTGGATCCTCGTGGTGGTGTGATTGCTGACTCTGCAAAGGGACTTTTGCTCAGATGAGCAAAGAAACAAACTGCCAGGTGAATGTGCAGCCTCCCTGACCTCCCATTTCAGCTCTGCAATAACTGGGAAGCCTTCATGTGATACTGGTTTTGGATACAGCCCATCAGCCTCCTCTTGGTGTTTTTCCAGAGAGGCACCGCTCCCACTCTGAACACTTTTGCTTTTCTCTCCCATTGGTGAGATATGTCAGAAATAAACCTTAATTTTCTTTTCATTCTGGTTTTCTTTCAAGCATCGTCCCATATGAATCTCTGGAGAGTAGGAACAAGTGCACCTGTATGGAGGTTAAGCTACAATACACTGGATTTTTAGAAGCAGTGATTTCTTATGCTACAGGGCAAGGGTACTGGAACTAATTTTTTTTTCCTATATTATTTTGTTCTGAATTGGATTTCTGTGCCAGAAGACATCCTGCTTCATTGCTTGGCTTCTTGATTGCAAGTAGATACGAATAGATCCCCCTTTTATGGTTCTAATACATTGACTTTTATTTTCCTACTTCTCTTTTAACTTTTTAATTATTTGCAGACAGCTGTTCAAGGTCTATAGTCAGCATATATAGATATATGTTTTCTTTCTTTCACATGGTATTTTTCCCTTGCATAAGGAAGACTGCCAAACATTAAATTTCTTCAAAAATTAGAGGTACTTCTTGCCACCCTTAGAGGGTTGGGAGAGAATAAATCCTGCAGGTCCTGTCCTATGTTCAGAAAAGCTGAATTGCACACTATGAAACTTGCTTTATTGAATTGAAAATGAATATGAAATCCCTTGGAAGAAGATTTGAAAGAAGCAGCATTTACAAGACCGTTCCTGATAATGCTTTTATCTTGACAGTTTCTGTGCCACTGAAGAACTGAAAGGTTCTCTTTCTTAATGAACAAGTCAGTCAGTTTTCATGGGACACCACCCCTTTTCTCAACTCATTTTCCTGCTCTTTCCATTAACATAATGTCTTTTCAAATATGTTTAAAGTTTTAAGCATAGGTTTTTTTCTCTTCTTCACTCTGAGTTTGTATCCTTCTCTTTTATTTAGTTCTAGAATGATGTGTGCATTCATGGATTCTATTTAATTCCAGACTAATTTGGCCCACTTTGGCTGTAAGAAGACCATGCAGATTTCTTTCTTACCTCATTAGGAGTTAAAAACAGAACAGCTTCTTGAGATGGAAAGATAAGAGAGAAAGAGAACATTCTCAGCTAACACAGGAAGGTTTCAATTAAAAATTGAAATTAAAAATTAAAAAAGGTGTAAATGTGTGCGTGAGTGTGCACACAGGTGCACACAGACCTAGTGGGGTAAGCTTTGGGGACATCTGAGTGAAATGAAACGCTCCTCTTGTGTGCTGGAGTGGGGTTTTGTGAAAGCTGTGGTGTCACTGAACTTACAGTGGCAATTTACAGCAAAGACTTAGTGGGCAGCTGGCTCGTTGGGGGAATTTTCACTCCCATCATCAGTGTAGGTGAGGTTGGAAGGGATCTCTGGACATTGTCTAATCCAAACTACTTGCTCAAATCAGGGTCAGCTGTAGCAGGTTGCTCAGAATTGTGTTCAGCTGAGCCTTAACTCAAAGGATGAGGAGTCCACAAGATACCTGGGCAGCCCCTTTCAGCGTTTGGAAGTATCTGTTTGATTCCAGAAATTATCTTTAGCACCTTGTTAATAGGGTGGTGAGGAATTTCTAAAGCTCCCATGAATTTGGCCATTCCACTTACAGACCACTTTGAGGGAAGTGTGGCACGTTTTACAAGCAGTAAAAGCCTTCTGCAGTTTTGTGAACTCAGGGGGTGGAGATGCAAAGAAATGCAAACGTGCTGGGGTGGCAGAATTTGCACCGTTCAGGATTAATCTGCCCACGTTGATAAGTTCTTGTAGAATGACAAATGTCTGCTCAGCTTTTCAAGAAAGGTACTATGAAATTTCATATACCTGTCTTCAAAGAACTAATTTCAAGTACTGAGAGGCTGCATAAATGTAGACTTAATGTCTGTGTGCTACTCTTCTTAGGCTCATTGAATTAAAGTCTAGTGCACTTATCAATGTAATAAAGGCACTCACTCATGTAAAAATATTGCCTTGGGATTTATGGATGTATTTCAGCACTTGTTGAATTAAGTGTATAGCTCATTATTCTGGGTTGTATGAGGCAGGAGAGTAGCTGTACCAAATTTCTTCAGGAAAGTTGTAACGTGGAAGAATACTCCTCTGCTCTCTTTTTTAGGTAGCACACCTGATTTTCTTTGCAGTCTCATCTGTACTAATGCTGTGGCCTGGTGAGGAAATGTCAGTGCTGCCTTGGGATTGTGGGAGGAACTCTGCTTCTCAAGATTTCACTCTTGCTTTCTCAAATGATGCTGCTCTTTCACCTCTGTAAAGTCTTAAAGCCTTCGAAGCAGAAATTTAATTTTTATATGTTATTTTTTAAAACCATAAAATCATTTAGAAGCAAAGTTATGTAAAGAGGAATTCTGTATTTGCCATCAACAATTTGATAATAATTTTAAACACTAAGTAAGGGAGTCAAGAACAGCTCTTGAATGTATTCTCTGTTGACACAGGAGCTTATCTTTGTAATCAGCTCCTAAACATTCTGCAGGCTCTGGCAGGTGCATGAAGATTTTGTTTTCTTTGGTGACTATTTTTTAAGTAACTGCATCACCTGTGTTACAGATATAAGTCTGTTCTCCAAGGAACTTTCTTGCTCTCTTAGAGTTTCTGTACTATTGAATGCTTCAGAGGAATTTTAGAAGAGTTTGATGTCACTGGAGTTACGTGTAAATTTTTTTTTTTAATATTGATTTTTATTTTTGGGAATGAAAATTACAGATTGGTGTCACCTTCTGAGTGTCCTTTATTCTTCTGATGTATTGGTTGTCTTTGACCTCATTCTTCAGTTGCTTAGTTTTGCAGAGAGCTCTGTTAACACATGAAAATGACAAACTTAAAAATCTTTATACAAACTTCTCACAGCTGTGGGAAAACTGTGCAATTTGTTTCTTAATTCAGGTGTCAAAGCTGTCATTTTTGCCTCCAAAATATTTGCCTGAAACAGGACACTGCTGGGCCCATTTCTTGTTCCTTATGAGAGCTGCTGCTTCTGCCTGTGTTTTTTTGTCTGATCCAAGGATCAGGGGTTTTAATAAATAAAAAAAAAAAAAACAAACAGAATTTTGGCTGTTGTAAAATCCTGGGTTTAGTGTCCTACTAGTTTAAATGATTACTTCATCAGATTCTTAGAGCTTGAAGTCAGAGCCAATTACAAATGGAGTTCCCAGATAAAGACATCAAACACTACAGATCTCTTAATAAAAAAGTCAAAATCCTGCATTTTGCCTTTCACTCTTCTGATTATCATTGCAGTATTTCCTATGTGTGCTTTTCCTGCTGATTAATCCGAAATTGATATGTTTGAAAGCTAAAGTTTTCTGCTCAGTATTTTGGTTTGTTTTTTCCATTTTCTCAAGGTCAAATCTCAGCTCTTATTATGGAGCCACTTTGTTCAGCTCTTGCTTCTATATTTTTATTTTTTATTTTTTTTAAATTTGAGTCTCAAAGAAATCAATACCTACGTCACAAACTTCTGACATTAAGCAGTAAGTTAAATGAAATGTATAAATTACAGTTTTCCCACTTGGGCTCCAAGATAATAGGTGCATGAAATTGTAAAACTATAGAAATCCTATAAAAGGACAGTATTTTTGGATGAGATAAGACTGTGTGAGAATAAAGATGTTGATTTTTTTTCTCCCCTCTGTTTAAGTAGGCACATAGATTCTCAAAGAAAATGGATGTTTAAATGGGGACATTTTTCCTGTTGGAGATTTAAAGAGATTTAATAATTATAATGGATGTTAGATAATTTTTTTTCAAATTTCACTTGAACAAATAGAATAAAATTGCATCTCACTTTATTTTCATAAACTACCTGTATTCATATTATTTGTTCCAGGGAATTCAGCAATGAATTCTGCGTGTTTGTCTTGCCTGAATCAAAATAAGCTCCTAAAAAATTATTACTTGCATTGTGTTCTGGACTTTTGTTGTTCATGTATTTACACGTGAATGTGGAGAATGTGAATTTAAATTTTATTTAAGCTTACAAATTGGATTCTGGCGGTTTCTTTGATGTAAAAATAATACATGGAAGGGTGTCAGGTTGCACTTTTTGCCTTTTCAGCAAGGTTGATGTGAAAAGCTTGCACACATTTTCTTGGTGACCGAAAATATAACGTGGCAAACTCTTCCTAGGAATTTGAAGATTAAATGGGTTTATTTGGTTCCTTTTTACAGTGTGATATTTCATAGGCAAGCTGATGAAGATACATGAAAACTAGCCCTTTAAAACTACTGCTGATGTTAATTTAAGTAACGAAAAGACTCAGTGATGCCACATAAAATATTATGTATTTGAAATAAATTTATCCTTGGAAACATTAATGATTCTCAAACCGCTTTTAGGAAATTACTCCTTTTGAAGATCTGACTAATTAATGAGTCTGTCTGTGTTGTGTGACATCTTTTATGGTGTCTTGATCTAGTTAATGAAGTGAGTGATTCCTGTGCCTGGTAGGCATCCCTAGATTTGGCAAACACTTCCTTTCACTCTCAACTGGGATCATCGTTTTTTTTCCATCTGAAAGCGTTGTTTGTCTGAGCAACTTTTACTTGCAAAGAGCAGCAATGGGCAAGTGGGAGAGTGTTTTTTAAAGGAAACATGTTTGGAAAAAACCCCCATATTTCAGTGTAGTAGAAAGATGATGTATTTGCTATTATAAATCCTCCTAGATCGCATACATCAGATAAATTGACATAATGACAATAATATTGACAATAAATGACACAATATTTCTTGGATATGGAAATTTTTATAGTTTTATTTATTATTTTAGAAGACCAAAAGCCCATTCATCTTTTTCTAAACATGTTCACGCTTATGTGCAGGAATTTTTTGTTAAAATAAAGACCTAAAAGGACGGTTGTGTAAATTTTCAGAACATTTGCTGGCAGCATAAAGGTTTTGGTGATTGTTTTAGTCCTTCCTGAGGATTTTTAAAAGATGAGTGCTGGTCTATTCTTATCATTTGTAAAAAAAAAAAAATTCTTTCATGTTTTCTTCGGTCAGATTTTCTCATTTAGTGCTGACTCAAGCTATTTTTATTTTCAGATAACCCCAGACGTGGCTTGTGGAAACGCCAGTTCCAACAGCTCTGCTGGAGGCCGGCTCATCTCCTTTGAAGTCCCCCAGAACACATCAATAAAGTAAGATCATTCCTTCTGTGGGACGGAATGCAAAAATGCTTTTCTGCTCATTTGACTGGGTGTTTTAGACAACAGTTTTTCAGACAGGCAGATCTGTCAGATGGGTAAAGGCTGTGAGGGAACTGCAGGCAGACTTTGCTTGGCATAATTTTCCCCAGGTATTTAATGTTTTAGGAGATGTAAGTGTGTAAGCTGTCTCTGGGCCATCAGAACGCAATAGAAATTAGGGCAGATGTGTTGATGGTGTCAGTTAGAAGAAGATGTGACATTTCCTTTCTACTGCACTCAGTGAACACTTTTTTTTACCCCCTTTAATCTCAATAGATGAACTTGCTGGTAGAAAGTGTTATCTTTGATTATATAAATGCAGGTGTTTTGTACATTTGCACTCGATTGCTGGGTTATTACTTTGGGTGTCATCATCATCTTCGTGTGTTTCCTACAAAACCACGTTCCTCAAAAATTTGAATTTATTCTAAGAGCTCTTCAAACTCTTGCTTTTTCCATCACATGCTTGGTTTGTAACTTTTAATTAACAGAACCTGACTTCCTAGAAAGATCTGATTCTGTCAGCTGGGATGAGGCATCTTCCTATTGGAAATCTTATTTTAAATAAAAATCTGCCAACGTAGCTCTCTGGCTCACAGCTTCACTGCAGTTTTAGGCTCGGGTTTTCCCAAAATAGCCTGCTTTTCTCACACTGTCGTCTTATCTTTCAGAACCCCAGGTTTCTGTTAAAAAAAGGCCACGCTGACAGGAAAAAACAAAGCTGTGGGAGCAGAGAAGCTGCAGACAGTTGGGAGCAGTAACTGTTAAACGTCCTACCCTGCCCATGGCACTTTGAATTGTGCTCATTCATGAGCCCCAGTCAGGAAGGGATCTGTGAGTGGGGAGGCTCTGCCTGGCTGGAATCTGAAAGCCAAACAAGTGGCTTTTCTTGGAATCAGGAGAACGCTGGCATTTGTGGATTCTAAAGCTCTGTTTAAAATGGAGGGAGCCCTTTTGAAAGGAGGCTGCAGAGTACACAGTCATTTTGGATCGTTTTTACTCTGTCTATATTTAGTAGTGTTTTTTTATCTGTATAGATTAGGTCAAGGAAACTATCTTTATTTCATTTTATTTCCTACATTAAAGGCCTAAGTAACATATTTGGTTCAATGGCTACTTAGGAAAATCATTTCAGTTTAATAAGTTTGTTTTGTTTTGATTGTCAGGTAGACCTAAACTGTGAAACTTATTTCTATCCTGTTCTAAAAGTGAGATAGTAAGCAGTGGGCTTGTCCTTAAAGAGGACCCAAAATACTGTAAAAATGTTTCTTATGTTGTCTAGTTGCAACATTTTTTTCAACTTGGGTCATGCATGATTACAAAACTTTGTTGTTCTGAAGTCAAATAAAAAATGACAAGGGATAAGCTGCCTTGTGTTTTGAGCAGGATTGAAATAATTTTATTACAGAAAATTATGGAACAGAACATCTCTAGGTATTTGGATGTGTGTTTTCAGCAAGAGGGAATTATCAGTTCTTAGCAGTTGGATGTAGTTGTGTTTGAATTTTTGGAGGATTGTTTAAACTCATTTGGCATTCCTTCAGGGGAAATTAATGCCCAAATATTTGGGAGCTTGCCAGAAACATGACAGGTTTTTGTTGTTTCTTTATTGGAGGTAAGCAGGAAAAAATATATCCTGAGAGGACCGAAATAATGGCATAGAGTCCAATGCTCCCTAATGGAGCTGAGAGTGCACATGGACAGTAAACCCTATATCCAATCTGTCAATAGTCAGGAAGACACCATGGATTCAGTGACCTTGGCAGCATTGCATGACTTATTTGATTGACAAGGAGAAACTGTCCTGACTCTTTGATCTGGTGTGCCAAACAAAGGGGGGTTTCTGCAAGGATCTGCCTCCCTGTATTGAGTGAATATTGGATGTTCCTCAGCAAACAAGAGCCCTGGATGTGCTTCAGCTGCAGAAAGTGATGGCACTGGAGGTGTAGAAGGGGGGAACTGCTCAAAAAGGCATAAATACAAAGAGTGAATAAGGATCCTTTACTATTACATGGTATTTTTGTAAAAGTCTTCTTGGACAGTAAGATGGTGAGCTTCGAGTGTTGGAGATTGGGACTCTGTATGATTGAATCTGCTATTACATATACTATTATGCAAATCTTACAGTTGAAGCATTTTTTAATTTTGTGGACTTGCTAAAAATCTTCAGGACTTTTCCCGATTCCATCCTTGCTAGATTTAACTTTTCCTTCTGTATTGATAAGCTTTTGTTCTAGGGTGATGCATTTCCTAAGAACACAAATTTCCCTGGGTGTAATATTCTCATTATTTCTTTCCTCAGAATAAGGCAAGATGCTACTGCTTCTCTCATTCTGCTGTGGAAAGTCACCAGCACTGGATTTAAGCAGTGTTCACTCATCGATGGCAGAAGTGTCACTCTGCTCCAGGCCCTGGGTGGACTTGTTCTTTCTGAAGAAATGCTGGCACTGGGAAACAACTACTTTATTGGTGAGTGACAGGATTTCTGTTCATCACCTGCAGGTGACAGCCAGTGGTTTACCCAGCTTTTAGAAGAATAAGAGTAATTCCTTTCATTTAAGTGCTGCTGAAAGATCCAGATGTGATACTGGGACCACGCTCTAGGCATGGGTTCATCCAAACCAGACAAGAGGAGCACAGAATTTGTGCACAGGTGGCACCATTCAGTTTAAAATGCAGATGGTCATTTTTGCCTGACACCTTCACATGATGCAAGAGGTTTTATGTGTTCTATTTTAATAACTGTAAAGCTTTTTGGTAAATGCTACAGTGTTTAACTGACTGCATGAGCTGTTCCTTTGTCAGCTACTGGGTCCTGGGGTACTTTTGGAAGAAGCTTAAGCCTGTACATGGTAAATTTGAAAAAAATACATTAGAAGATCAGATTTCCTATTATATTTTAACAATGCTTAATTGCACTGCTTTTTTATTTCCTAGTTTTGTCTCTGTGAATGTGAAACCTTAGAAATATCCTATTTGTTTCACTGGGCAATTAAATGTTAAGCATCTTTGTGGAAGGAGTGTAGTGAAAATAGGCTGATACATTCCTTTTTAAGTGTATGGGAAATAATACTGGTTTAATGCAATATTTATGCATAGATGCAATAGACTTAATTGAATTGAGATTTCTGGGCAGATGTTTTATTATACCAGTGACATGAAACCAAAGTCATTGTAATAACAGCATTTATTATTATCTGCTTGAAACACTGTATATCTTATAATGAACTATAAGCTGCCACAATTGTTATTCAATAACTTACCGTGCTAATAAATGTAAAATTAAAAACATTCTGCTGTAGAAACATTAGGACAAAATCCAAGTGTGTAGCTAATATAGAAACCCCCAAATGCAGCAGTAGTGCCTTGTTCTCTCCTTTTTGAGCTGTCACTTAGCAAAGACACTGCTGGAACACTCTTAGAATAATAATTTAATTACTGCCAGCAGTGGTTTCTTTTAGTGATGTTTATTTTCTTCAAAAGATTTAGATGCAAGATTTAGCTCATAAAAATAGATTATTTCACGCAGTACAAGTTTTCTGAGACCTCTTGTTTTACTTCCATGTGGCTTTTGATATTTTCTTTGGTCTTTCTTTTTAATTTCCTGATGATAGTGAGATTCTTTGTAGAGTTTTCCAGTGGCTGTAGTGTAATTTGATTTATGTAAAGAACGTGAATCATAAATGTGTTTGCATGAAGCAGCAGGGAGGCTCCAGTAGTACAGGGAGATGTTCATGAATAGGAGTGTCTGCTTAGTCAAGATGAGTGAGGTTATAGTGCATTTAAATTGTTATAAATCCTATTTATTTTAGCAAATGCATGGATTAGCTGTAGTGCTTTTGATAGAAAATGAACATTTCTTCTGCATATCTTTCAATCCTGAGGTGTTGCAACTCTGCACTATCAAATAGTCAAGTAAAGAGGTAACTCGAATGTTTTCCAGAGCAAATTATTTTGTATTGTCTTAATTTATTTATAGCTTTTCCCAGAATTATTTCTTTTATTAAAACACTTTAGGAAAAAAAAGGTTGAAATATTAAAGCAGTGAAGACACTGAAACATGAATTTGCTAGTTAAAGAAAGAGAAAACAGAATAGCCTCTGAATTTCCCTCTCAATTATATGGAAATATTCTGCTTACTTTCCATCATCAGTTTTTCTCCAGTGAAGTGTCTTGGGTGCAAAACCTAAAAGTAACTCAGTTATTTGTTGTGAAAAATGCTGAATATTATCTTAACTGAAAAATGCAATTCTGCCAAGACGTAGAGGAAAATTATTTAATCTTTACTTCAGATACAGTGCAGATGCATGGCAGTGGTCTGTGAAGTTGAGGTGCCTCCCAAGTCTTTAGATTTCAGTCATTTAGTTTTCAATAGGATCACATGAATAAATTTTTTCTGACAGACAGCTTTTGTTTATTGATATGCATGACAGGCTTATGCTAAGGTACAATAAATTAAACTGGATTATTATATATAAAACCCCAATAATATTGCATGTGGTTTTATTGATGCTATTTAAGACAGAGCAATAGGAGACCACAGATACTGTAGGATGCTGGAAACACAGAGACACACAGTCAGACTGTGGACCAGGACATCAACATATTTAATTTTTATAATTCCTCCCTCCTTCCCCCACTTTTTCTGTTTATTCAAATGAGTTTTTAAATGTTTCTTCTCTTGATCTGTGAATTCTGTACAATGGTGTTTTTTGTTTTCTTTTAAAAAATTTCTAATGAGAACTATAAAGAAAAATGGGAGAGGTCTGAGTGATGTTTTTTCCGTTTGATTTCCTTTTTTTTTTTTGGATGTGTCTTTTTGATCTACATCTTGAGTCACTTTTGAGTCACTCCTCACTGTGTTGCCTCCAAGTTTTTATTTTTAACTCAGCAAAGTACTTTAATTACCTCTCGCAAATCTTTCCGAACGAGTTATTTACGTCGAAGGTAAAACATTTCGGGAAATATTATTTGTTCTGTGTTACCTGGTGGTGACACGAGTTTGAAGCTGTTTAGATGGGATTGAAAAGGCACAGAAGTCAGCAGTGATTTGCTGATAATGTGGGCCAGGGCACAGTGTCTGGAGGTCGGGAAGGATGCTGTTCTGGCAGCTAAAAATAGACACCTCCAGCCCAGCCCAGAGACAGGACCTGCACTGGGTGAGAATGAAGGAGGGAATGCAGCACAACTGCAGGAAAAGGAGCACTCTGTGTCCTGGAATGGGATTTCTGAAATGGCTGCTGCAGCTGCAAAACGGTCCCTTGAAGTGCAGGAAAAGAACTGTGGTGCTGTGATTCTGCAGCCTGATTGTGTTGGTAAATTATGGCATTTACCCTGTTAAAACAAGCCCCAGTGGATGGCAAAGAGGACTTACTTGAAGACTGGCTTTTACCTCCTCTAACACGTTCTTTCCATGCTTTGCTCAGAGTATTTTTAAAGAGGTTTTTTGTAAGATTTGACACTATATATCAATCTTCTAAAATAATAATGTTTTATTGGGAAGTGTACTTATTAGCCAATGGGAAAAATAAAAAGACCAATATGGCTCGTGCTCTGAAGTGAAAACACCCCTAAAAGTATGGACTCACTCAGTAGTTTAGGTGGATTAGGGGGACAATGAAGCACATTCAGTATCCCAAGGTGGCTTTTAAATATCTGTACAGAAGAATATCTCTTCTGTGGAGTGCTAGGGATGGGTAGCAAGATTTGTCAAAGATACAGTTAGAAATTGAGGCAGGAGGGAATCGATATCTTTAAATAAGGGATCCCAATTCAGGGTTCAACATCTAAAACATTAATTCATGGCAAGTTTGCTTTTTACATCAGTAGAGCTATAGATTCCTACTATTTGTCCCAGTGTTCTTGGGAGTTCATGAATGATTCCTGCATAAACTATTTATCATATTTATAAGAAGTCATATATTGATGCTAGCAACAATGGTACTGGACCATTTGGAAATGAGTTAACTGCAAAACTTTATCTTGTTAGAGTCACACACCTGTTCCTCATTGCAATATATCTCGAGAAATTGAAATCAGATGAAATAGATTTTACGAGTTCTGAAAAAATAAGAGTTCCCTGATGCACTGTCAGTCTGTGCAGAAACCTTTCAGACTGGAGTTCTCATGAATTCTGATAGGTTCCAGCTCAGCATCTCTGTGGTGAGTTGAAAGTGCTGCTTGTTATATGTTTTGGGGAGAATTCTGATCCACTCAGCGTTGTGAACTTCTCCCTTTTCAGGGAATAATATACTGGATTTTGGAACATGGATATATTCTTCTATACAAGCTTGTTGCAAGCACATAAAATTTATTGTTTTGATTAAATATTAGCTCTCTTGAGAAAAATACTGCACTTAGATTTTTCTTCAAAATGTAAAAAAGGCCTTTCTGAAGGGCTTTGAGGGACATGGCTACTCTCTCATAAATATCCTGTAACTTTTTGCATGCATCTCTTCTATCCAGGCATGCAATCACACTCTGGTTGAAAATTGGAACATTAGTTTTGAGAACACAAATACTGAAAAAACCCAAAACCAACAAACACTAAAGAAGTATTTTAAAGCCTTTATTTTAACACTCGGATTTTAGCTGTTTTGCAGTGACTGTAAACCATCTGTTTCCTTTCCGAGTCAGTTATTTCATCCTGCTATTAAATTAATATACCTGTTCACTAAGGCAACAGTTCTGTGCTTCAGTTGTATCAAATGACACACCTGTGGCTGAGAGAATTCCAGTCAGTCTGCTCTAATTTCACACAGTTTCCAGTCTCCTTGGAAAGCTGCTATGGATACACCTGTGTGGCTGTACAGATAGCAGGTTATATTTAACAGTCCAGTTAACAGCTCATAAACAAAACCACCAGAGCTCCTTTTTTTTTTTTTTTTTCCAGTGAATTTGGAGATTGAGGAATCATTCACAGAACCGTAGACTATCCTGAGTTGGAAGGGACCCACCAGGATCAATGATCAAAATCCAGCTCCTGACCCCTCCCCAGGACCATCCCAAGGGTCACACCATGCCCTGGGGAGCCTGTTCAGTGCCCAAACACCCTCCTAATTTCCAACCCAAACCTCCCCTGACACAGCTTCACACCATTTCCCTCTTCATACCAATACAAAATTACATATTGTGTGATCATTTCTTAGTTTTAATTAGTGCTTATTTGGGGGGTTTGGGCATAATGTAGAGTGTGAAGCTGGCAGTGACGACTCTGCATGCAACCTATTTCCTTTCTTTCTCCTAACAACATTAAAAAATGAAATTATGTTTTCAGGTCTTTATCATGTCTGTTAAGGATGTTTTTCTGTTGAAAAAAAACCTGCTTCTCATCAGCTTTCATGATAAAATGCTGGAAAAAAATTGCTTTTCTGCCTTGGTGTGCCCACTGCTGAAGCTGCAATGGTGGGAGCTCTTTCAGAATTATTATTTTGCCTTCATTTCCCATAGGCAAGATGTTAAAAAGTTTATATATCTATAAATGTAAAAAAAAAAATGCTTGTAAGTAGCTTGAAACTACTTGCTTTCTGTCTCTGTGCTTTATTTAGTTCTTCCATGATGCTGCTTAAAAAGCAGCTTTCGTGAGATATTGGTACGTGAGCTTTTTAGCTGATTGTGTGCTTATAAAATCAGAGGAAGAAAGTTATAAGCAAAATTTCTATTTCTCAGATAAGACCTTGCAGATAATAAGGCAGAAGGTTTAACATTTATATGAATTAATATTTTTGGGGGATAAAAAATAAATCCTCCAGCACAGTATTTAAATTATAATGGTTATTTTCATCACAGCAAACAAAACACGATGTAGACCAGGGGTGAAATCTGGTTTTTGTCCAATATGCCCAGCATTTTAGATCAATACAACATAACCATCAGTTTTAAACTATACTTATCAGGTATTTCAGAAGTATTTCCTTAAATAAAATCGGTAGCTGTACAAATTCACTTGAAAAGGGATGCTCTAACATCTTTACACTGAGGTGAATACTGATGCCACTCAAATGCCAGCCCCTGTAAGCCAGCTTGCTTGAATTCCACAAAACTTTTTGAAGCTTTACTTGGAAAGAAAAACTAATGCTTGGCTTCTGAAACACAAGAGATTTGTTGCTTTTTAATAAATGTGTGAACAATATGGCTCTATGTCAGAAAGTATAATATTTTGCTGTCCAAAATGCTGTTCTGCCTTTCTAATGCAACCAAGTATTTTCTTTCCTATCTCTGCCCTGAAAATTTATTTGTTTTTTTGCTCCTCTGTGGTTATTTAATGAATTTCCTTGCAAGGCCTCATCATGCATTAACGAGTGGTCACCACTAGCATGACTGCAGTGATACTGAACAGACCAAATGAAACAGTGTAAAAAATATGGTGTGAAAAATAAAGAATCTAGAGCTATATTTTGAAATAAGTCAATCTTTTCTAGCTCCTTTGATCAGGATGTAGAATGGCAGATTAGGAGGCAAATTGTAACTGGGGCTTTGGGATGTTGTATTTTGTGTTGTTACCTGCCTTTAAAACACACATCGAAAGAAAGTAGTTTGCTGTGCCTTGAAATCGTTTTCACTCAAACAAAAAAATTAAACAGGCCAGTTTTATTCCATAACAGGAGATGTGTGAACTGAATGCAGCAAGAGCCACGTAATCAAGTTACTCTGGCTTTGCTGAGTGGCTCTGTGTCAGCAGAGCGTCTGTGTGAGCTCCCAGCCCGTGGCAGATGTGCAGTCATTTGACTTTAACTTCTTTCACCGTGGACCAAATTAACTCTCACTGCCCTGCACGTGCCCTGGTTGGAGTGCTCAGACTGGTTGGATATTAGAAAGTAGGCTGGATATTAGAAAGAAGTTCTTTCCAGAGAGAGTGATCAGGCATTGGAATGGGCTGCCCAGAGAGGTGGGGGATTCACCCTCCCTGGAGGTTTTTAAGACCAGGCTGGATGTGGCACTGAGTGCCATGATCTGGTGTAAATATGATATTTATAAATATGATGAAATAAATATCCTGTCCTCCATGATCAAGTTGAATGTACCTCATCCCCCATATTAGACTATTTATATTGTATTATCTTTTAAGCTAGCATTTAAATAATTTTTACTCTTTAGAGTAATCTTCAGTTGGGAAAGCATCAAAATTAATTTTTATTCACTGCTACTTCTAGCAAGTAACAGTGGGAAAATATTTTCCTAATCCATGTTTGGAGGTTCATCTGCTCACATTTGTAAAGCTTGGTGAAATGCCTTTTGTTTGTTTATTTAATTTTAAGATTTCTCCTTCTTCAAGTGTGACTTTTGTGACCATTCAAGACGTTTATGTTCGATTGTTTGCACTGTGGGATCTTGGACAGACTGCTTAACCCATGAAAAAAGGAGACCAATGCATAATGAATATTATGCAATGTACCAATGTGAGGACAATGAGGGGTAAATTTTAATAATGCTTGTAAAATGCCTTGAGATCTAACCTAACCCCTAACTGCTTCTGTGAGGTGTGGCATCAGAGGTTTTGGTGATCCACACTTAGCCCAAAATAGTTCACTGCCAGCTTGTCAGCATTGTTGAAATGCTGACAAATAAGCATACAAAGGGAAATTGCAGTAAAAGAAATCTTTTAGAAGACTGATCTTGTCACCCTTGGTCGGGCTCTCCCCAGTGTTTTGGGCTGTGAGCAGAGCCCTTGAAGCTGTGGCAGGGGGTCACAATCTCAGCTACTGTCACATCTCCTTCATAAGCTGGGTGAAAGTGGTTTTGTGAATGTGAGGGTACTCTTGCTAGCTAACTGTTTCATGGTTCTGCCATGGGTTTTGGTCCAGCAAAGCTATTAAGGTGGATAATTGTTTAAATAACAATGAAATTCATAAATTGCTGTTTGTTATGGAGGAAACGTAATGGAGCATGTGCTTGTTGGTTTTTCTGTGCTAAGTGAATTAAATTGGTTTGCTCAGCTTATAAATACATTTAAACTGCCAGTCCTGCAAAACTGAGCTCCAGCTTGAAAGTCAAGCTGTCTGCTGCTTCTTCCCAAAGTTTTGGTTATAGTTTTTTGACACCCAAATTTTGCTTTCTGTTACTCTGGTGTAACACTGTCATTGTCAACTTGCCTCTGGTGGAATTGCAGTGATGTTACTGAGAGTTTAACTTGACCAGCAACTTGCTTACCTTCAAGTGGTTATGCCTGAGAAGAAAGTTATATGTTTGATTTTAGGAGCCCAGACTGAGTTTTCAGTGTAAATAGCAAAGGAAGAAAGCGTATCTATTTTTAAACTGATTATTGTGACTATGATATCAGTTTGGAGAAGACAAAATAATGCAATCAGAAGGTTTTCGGTCACTTAACAACAACCAGAAAAAAATTCTTTAAATTGCTTTTTCATGTGAATTTTTGAAGAACAAAATAGTTGAAACAGGTCTTGAACTGATTCTCACTAAAATCTATATATACTTTCAAAAGTGATATCTCTGATAAAGCCCGGCAAGCATGCTGATCTAGATAGAATTTGGGAGAGCTGTACCACCTATAAATAGTGCTATTTGTGGACAAAATAGCAATCTCGTTCCTGCAGCTGTATTTTTGTGTCCCCAGATGCTGTGTTGCCTAGCAGCATCGTCAGAGAATGATCTCAGAGGTTCTGTACGGTGCTGATGGCACTGAAGTGCTGCATCAAAGACTGAGAATGGTATTGATTACCTGCTTCTCATTTCTGGTTTTCTGCTTATGTGTGATAATTATCCTGAGCAGACAAGGAAAGGATTCCTGACCCATTTTCCCAGTTCTGTGGAGCAGTGTTGGTGCCAGGGGAGAGGGTATTGAAAGGCCTTAATGACCCTGAATTTTAGGGTCATGGAAAAGGTGAGAAGTGTTTGTCCATTTGTAAATGAAAAGCAGGTCTCTACTACTTCAGCATGTAAAGACAAATTTTCAGAATCGATTGCATCATGAGAACATCTTGTTATGCTTTTTGATTTGTTAGTTTTCTGAAAGGAGTTGAACATGACTTCCATGAACAAGTGAGGGATTGAGCCTGCTCAGTTTTGCTCAATGAGTAACTATTTTAGGTTGTGATATGCAGTGCCATAAGAGAGGAAAATTGGTTTATATAGTTAAAATCAATTTACTACTTGATTCCTGGAATCAAAGGCACTGAAACTTGGTGATGATTATTATAGATTCCTGTTTTCATAGTAATTTTCATAGTCTTGAATGGAAGCCATATGACTCTTGGACAGTGTGAGTGTTATGGACATGAAATAATCTTTGGATAAAGCTTGGACATAAAACATTTTAGGAGAAAGTACTAGAATTCAGGTATCTCTTTTTCTTTTTTTTTTTTTTTCTTTTTCTGATAACTGTAATCAAGATATAGTTTTCTTTCTTTTCTAGGTTCCTTTCTTTGAAGTATTATGTCTGCAAAGTTCACTGACCACAAAACATTGAGCACATTGACCACTCTTGTTTAGCTTGCTGGATAATGTTTTCTCTTGTGATGTGATAGATATGGTCAAACAGAAAATTCCTCTTGACTCTTTTACACTTTAGGTTAATTCTGTGACTTTCCATCATCTGTGGGTGAACTGTCCTGCAGCTTCTGTCCTGGACCACTAAAGCTTATAAACTATGATTCAATATGCTCTGATGACAGCAGTGTTGTTTCTAGAAGCTGAAATCTGATCTGGAAGTGTTATAGCTTCATTGTGAAGCTCTAACATAAACTGAAGGTGTGGTGCAGGCACACCAAACACTGCTGCTGAAAGCCTGATAGTATCTGCTTTTCTTCAATTTGAATATATCTCAAGTTTCCCATTTTTCAAACAGTGAAGAGCTGACTGTACTGTGCACCTTATTCTGGACCCCTTTTTTGTTTTCCTCCCCATTTTGACTTGCCAGTGCCCTTGGTGCCAGGGCTGGATCCTGCACAGGGAAGCTGCAGGCACTTGGTGTCTTTAAGAACTTCACTTTTTTGCAAAATGTTGAAGTTGGCTACTGACCCCAAAAGCTTTTGGTGTGGGAAGGTGTTGAGAGAGAAAAAGAGAACAGATGGAAACTGATAGACATCCCACTGCTGTCTCATTTCCTTGGGAAACCAGGCTAAAAATAAGTTGGAAACTTGAGGGCTGGTACTGCATTGTGAGTGAGTGCCCAATCCCCTTGGCAGTCATTCTCACTCATCCAAGAAAACCTCTAGGTGGACTGAAAGACCTATATTTTTGCGAACTGGAACTTTAATGAAACTGAAATGATGATCTATTATTTCAGCCACAGGTGAATATCTGTTGGAATACTCCCATTCACTGTGTAGGATACAGAGAAATACATTTGAGCCAACAGCAAAAGGCAGATGTTTGTGAGTGTCAGAGCTTTGGGTGCACCCCAAGAGTTACTTAACCATTTGTAGGGCAGTGTTATGCCTTCCATTACCATTATGTGCAATGAGATAATGATCTTGGTGGTCTGTGAGCTTCAGTCTTCCTTAGTTTGGCTGTCCAACATGGCCCAGCTTGCTGAGCTCAGTCTGCTGTGCTTAGAAGGAGGGGGGTGTTCAGAAATGCAGCTTGTGAAGAAGCAAATCAGCCTGTGAATTCTAGAAATTTCAAGCAGTGGCAATCTGAATGGCATGATATGACCTGGCTGAAAGCACCTGGGCACAATGATGACACCTCTCATCTTTAGTTTTGACTTTCTTCCTTGTTTTTCGTTCTGAACTTTCTTGATGTGAGTGAAACAGGAGCATATGTATTTGGTGCTCCTGGACATAAGTAGATGAAACTACCAGGGAGGGATGAGCTGTGGTGTGTTTTACCACACACACTGCCAGTGAAATCCTGCAGGCCTTTCTCACACCATCAAATGTGTGTGCACAAAGCCTGAAAATGCCTCCTCTGCAATCTAAGTCACTATTCATGACACATTATGATTTATTAGACTTTAGAATTGTTTCCCTAACGTCGCTGTAAATAGCTCAACCCCGAATTCTGCAACTCAAAATGCTTTGATGTCATTATGTTTTAACTAGCTTTAGAAAACCAGCAAGGTTGAACTGAACAAAATTACCTTTTGATATCAACTGCTGTCGTGTTTTTCTCCAGACTGCAGATGAAGGCAGCTGTAAATACGCCTCTGAAATTATTCTCCTAGCTAGAAGTTAAAAATGGAACTTAAAACTCACTCTAGTTCAGTTGCTGATATGGGAATTGGGGAAGGAATTAATTGAAGTGCTGTGACCTGAGTTAAGCAGGTAGTTATATTTAGGTGGTCAGACAAGCTTCTCTTAACCTTAAAACCTAGAGATCTCAGAAAGTTGTGTGCAGCTTCTGTAGAGAGTGAAAATAAATATCCATGTTTGTATTTTTCTAGTATTTGGAAATCAGGTGAGATAATTGGAAATTACAGGAAGATATGTGGCATTCCAGTGAGAATAATGATTTTTTCAGTGGTTTGCCGAAGGGCTTTTGATACCAAAATAGTAACAAGATTCAAAGTACAAAGAAGGTTGATTTAATATTTCTTTAGGGAACTGTCCTGAAGAATATGTAACAATCTGCTTCAGACAAGCAAATGTGAACCCAAAGACATTTCCTAAATGCCACATTCTTCCAAGCATTCCCACAATTGCAGGACTGCCAGTGACAATTGCATTCAGTTGTTAAAGAAAATAATTCTGGCTGCATCTTTGAACAGATGGGTAAAAATGGGGTATGTATTGAGGCCAGGATAAATTGGCCAGCTCTGGAGAGGGCATCAGATTACAATAATCTTCACTAGCAAAAACAGACCATTAGACATTTGGAACCATACCCCAAACATCGTTATTTATTTATTTATTTTTTTAATCTGATCCTTTAAAACATTTAGCTAACTCCTAAAGGCTGCACTCAAGCTGGTGATGTCAGTGTTGGACATGAGATTTTCCTGTTTGGAGATGGGGTTCAGGGATCGTAGACAACTGATTGTTGAAAGAAGGCAGCATTTCCAAAAATGAGATCAAAAAATGAGAAGGACAAAGAATGGAAGTCTTCCATATGATTTTCTGTGGAATTTGCAGAATTAGTCATGCTCGACACTTCCGTGTGCAGGATGTAAGTAATGCTTAGCAGCTGTTCTGGAGGAAAATCCACTCGAAGTTCTAAGTGTTCCACAAAACTTTTGTTTATTCCTGTTCATAATAAATGTTTTTTTGTGCTACTTTTTTTTTCTGCTTGACTAAATGTCGTGCTGTTTCCAGCCTATAATGTAAGAAGATAGACTGCATCTTTGAAGCTCCTTAGAGGTTTAGGCTGTAAGTGGATTTTGGAATTTAAAGTGAAAAATGTTTGGAAAAAACCCATTCTATGTCATGCACTTCTTGCATCTATTTACTGTCATTCTTTTTAAAATTAAGGATATTTATATTAAAAAAAAACACATCAATTTTTTGCTTAGATTCTGTCTGTATTAACTTCTAAAGAAAAGAATAATCCTCCAGTGGTGCTGTGTCTGTAATAATTCCACCCAATTACAGGTGCTAGCCAGAGATTTATGAATTTCCCTCTTCCTTGTCCAATGTTCCCATTTTCATGTTGTGTTCATCTCCACCTGCTGTATCACCTTATAGAGAGATCAGATCAGACATTCAATAATACTTGCATTGCAAATACACAAAAAAATGCTATCAAGTTGTGTATGAATATTCTTGCAAACTTCATAAAAAATAGAGCCAAAGGGATCAGCATCTTTTACCAATGTGTGCTTTTGAGCTCTGAAGTAACTTTTATGAATTCATTTAAACACATTTCTCCACAAAATTTGATTGTAATGTTCCTTGCCATTAAAAACTTTAAATTTTATTTTTTTTTTTTTACTTATCAAAAAGATGGCAGGCGTAAGCATTTGATTATTTGAGACCTAAAAAATGATTGCAGGTTAGAGGTCTGGAATTATATCTATTTCACCATCCTGCCTTTCTTTTGTTAATCAGTATAATGAGCTTTGTCTCCCAACTGTGTTCTAATTTGTATTTACGTGCATTGAAGTCAGATGGGTGTGTATTAAGTGGGAGCAATGCCATTCTTGGTTGACAGTTTATTTTAAATCAATTGTATTTTTTTGCCTAGCTGTAGATCATTAAAATGTATCAGTGTGTTTCCTCATATAGTAAGAATATTTTCTTTTTTAAATTTTTTTTAAAGGTTTTTTGAACGATTCTGTCACCAAGTGCATCGTGGCTCTACGCTTGACCGTGGTAGTGAAAGTCAGTACCTGCCTGCCTGTGGGGAGCCACTCAGAGAACTTGCAGTGCTCGGGGAAAGGAAAATGCATCACCAAACCAGATGAGGTAAAGTGAATTTACTGAGACCTTCCTGTAGTGTGGCAATTCCACCATAATATAAACACTCCTCTGAGTGTGTTCATACCTAGGTGTTACCAGGTAACAACAATATTTTTATTTGCTATGTCTAGAAGTAAAGTGCTTGAAGTGAGGAAATGACAGACAGATGCAAAGTTTCTTCCCCTGCCCTGGCAGTAAAAAAAAATTATTCCCATCAGGTATAAGGTAATTTGTACTGCATCCTCCTGGCACTATAGGAGAATGTTTCTTTGTGAGAAAAGGACCACTTGGGATCTCCAATCTCCAGACCAGTGTGTCCCAGTTTAAGTCTTCCACCTTGTTTTGGTCTTTTTAATCTGATTGAATCTGGTGCTCATATCTACATATCTTAACAACTGGTCACTCAGAACACACTGATCAGTGCAATGGAATTATCTGAGAATAATTATGAGAAGAAACAGAACAGAGTAATTTGGTGTTGCTTGGGAGTTTTCCTGTACCTCTTTCTCTTTTGCATGATACTACACTGAGAGATGACAATGTCAGTGCCACTGGTCACTGTGGATTTTCTGTGGGATCCAGTAATGTGAGGAAATCAGAACCAGATCTGTTAAATTTGCATTCTGGGTTCTGCTTTTACGAAACCAGACTGGCCTTCAGTGATTGAGATCCTGTGTACTCTGTTACCTTCTATACATGCTATTTTTTATTTCATGGATTAAAAGTCACAGCACAAATATGCGCAGTTAATCTTTGGTTTCATTAATATTCATTTGGGAGATAAAAGCAATAGTAACTGTTGAGTAAATATTACCAGCTGTGAGCCCGCTCTGAGCACAGAAAATTTGGCATATTTAGTGAATTCACTCTTAGTTCATCTGCTGCCATTTTCTGATTTAAATTTTCAATAAGCGTGTTTGATAGAAAAATGGTGTTTTGAAGTGTAACAACAATAATTAAATTGCTACAGTAATCTATATATACAAGGCAGTGCTAACATCTGGAATAATTATCTGTTTTATTTCTCAAAAAATGAATTTTATGAAATGCTGGAGGTAATGTGTGAACGTAATTATTGCAAGATGTGTTTAGCAATAAGTGCTACTCTGCTATACCAGCTGGCTGGTATCCAAATAAATTATTTATTCAGATACAGTGTTCTGTTTCATAGTCCAGTTTAGTTTTTCTGCTATACAGTATTTATAGTTTTTATTTTATAAATTTGGCATCTTGAACTTCACTTATGTAAATAATATCATCAACTTTACTATATATAACATCATATCAAAATTTTGTCTTTTTCCATTTTTTTTTTGGTCAATTTGAGGGTTAAAGTCTTTGCTAAATAGCCTTACTTTGTATATTTTCATGTTGTTCGTCCGTTTTTATGACTAATTTTTTTCTCTTGTTGCATGTCATATGTCACAAAATAAAAATAAATTATTTCCTGTATCTATGCAGAAGAATTAATGCTTTTCTGTGTTAAGGAAGATGCATATATGCCCTTTAATAATTGTCCATGTGTTATAAATATTTAAGACATGGCAAGTAAAATAAAATTTTCTTTAAAAAGAAAGACAAATTGACTTCATGACAAGGACGAGGAGTAATTATTTCACTCAAAAAAAAAAAAAATCAATGTTTGTGTGTCCCTACTTGTAGCCTTGGCATTGAAAAATTCATGTATTAAAACTGGAAGAGTTAGTGAGAAATAAGCCCTGTCTTGTGCACGTGTGGTGTGCTGCTTTCCCTGGTAAATGAATAGAAAAATTTGGGACTGTTCCTATATTTCCACTTTTCCTTCTCTGAATCTCATAACAGGAAGTTCTATCCAGGCAGTTGAAGTCCATTTCTGGAGATTTGTCTGTCATTTAATGGCAGTCAGACATCTGCAATTAGCAGGATTCTCAATATCTCTAAATATAAAATATTAAATAAAATTTAATGTAAATACATTTGTACGAAGAAATCTAAATACCTTTTCTCTTCAAATATTTTTTTTTTTGAAATGCAATTTTTTCTATTTTCACATGTTACAAACTGCTCCTGAGTTTTCTAGAACTTGAACAAATGAGGAATGTCCCCAGTGATCCTCTCCAGTGCCATCAAACATGTGCCAGGTGGCCTGCTGGGCTGGGGTAGCTCCCTAAAACCTCAGATACAGTGACCAAAATGGACATAATTTATGTCCAAGGAGAATAAAAATGCCATGTTTTCTGTTTGTCCATGGTGTTTGTTTAGATCTGTGAGGTTTCTTTGCTTTTCAGCCTATCAGTTGCATAAGAGAATTTATTCTCAGCTGAGAAACTGATTCATGCCCAGCATAAGATAAAAATAGAAGGTGGGTATTTCATTAGGCAGGATGTTTTTGCCTTTGTTTAACTCAAATTCTGAGAGATATACCCTAAAATATCTCCATGATTTCCCTGATGGAGGAAACAACTGCCAAAATTACACGTTTGACATGTACAACCATTGTGTTGGTTTCCCAGGACGCAGTTCTTTTTTGCAGAACTTGAATTTTCTTGAAGTTCACAGCGAGTCCTTCGTGATCTGCTGTTAGTTTTATCCATAATTCATTCTGTTTTGCACAATCTACTCTTGCAGTATGCAAAGGAACTTTTTAGAAGGATGCATAAAAGACCTAATACCACGAACAATCTCAGAGCTCTGCTGGCTGTAGTCATTGCTTCCAGTGCCAAGAAGATTTATAGGGTTGTCTTTGGGGTTTTATGTACTTCATAGTTTTATTTCAAACCTAGTTTAATGTGGAAGAGTGCAGGAACACATCTGCTTAATGGGAAATGTGGATGTAATTAACAATCTGCAGTGGTATGAGCGCAGTGGCAAAGTGTTATCTACGGGGTGCATGCAACTGTAAACAAATGAACTGTGGTCCAACCTGGGAGCCTTGGACAGTCTTTACTCATTCCTTGCTGATACATAACTTGGCTTCTACTCAGCTAGATGCTTTTTATAGACTGTAGATATGAAAAGCAAAGTTTTAATGCAGAGTTTCTTTTTCAATTACTGTGGCTTTTGAAAGCAACATAAAATTCACCACTTTTAACAAAGTTCTGTGAGGTGATGCTGAGTCCAAGTGATGCCTTTTCCTTGCTTTGTATGAACTTTGTACCTGTTTTCCTGCTGTGCTTGCCATTTGTCCACAAGAGGGAAGCAGGAACGTGTCAAAAGTACAACGCTGGTCTTGGCATCATCACAATGTAAATACGACTTTCAGATTTGTATACTCAGCCTTACATCAGAGTAAGTTGTCCTCAAACCAGTTAGGTGTTAATGGAAGAGAAAAATCTTTGTATTAACCCAAAGGGGAGAGGTTTGTCTGGTGTGAATTTCTGACTTCATGGAGGATTTTGAAGTGAACTTTGCCCACCCATTCATTTTCAGTGCAACAACTTTATTTACAAGTGGGGATGAAGTTGTTTCTTTCATAGATTGCTCTGTTCCATAACTTCGGCTCTCCCATGTAAAATATGGAAGAGCTGGCTGTGGAAACATGAAATTTTATGGCTAGATTTAGAACCCATGAGATTTACACAAAAATAACTGCCCTCTGCTGGCACAGAGAAATCACATAATTGAAATGAATAGCAATGGTTTCCATGTCTTCTCTGAGGACCAGAAGCTTTGGGGTGGATGTATTTGATTATCATTTGTAAAAAAGCAAATTATAAGAAACCCTAATGGTCACCTGCCCTGCAGATGGACTTATTTTTCGAAGTCAAATATGCTCCTAAATACAAAGTATGTAATTATCAAACAGCAATGTTTTTCTCAAATATTACAGCAACTCACTGGGAGCTGTAATAAGTACTGAAAGTCTTTCTCAGCAAGCAAAAGAGTAGACATTAATTTTATTCTTGTCCTCTTAACAGTTTTTTCACTATAGTCAAAAAAATTACTTATTACTCTGCTTACTTAAAATAGGAAAAAATTACTATATTCCAGCTATATTTGTAATATGATACAGGTTACATAATAGCAGATTATTAAAAAAAATTATTTTATTGCCATCCAAAGTGATATATGATAGATTTGCTCTCTCTTAACCAAATAAAATACACAGATGAACTGTTTATTGATAGTAGATGGTTTTGGAGTTCTTAGTGACATTAATACTGGTGTTGTGACAGTGTGGAGCTGCTTCTTGACTTAGTTTTCCTCAAATATGCTACAGTGTGTTAGCTCTGCAGGGAAAAAGTAATGGTATCAGCTGGGGGGAGTGACAATAACACCTAATCCTCTCTATAGAATAACTTGTCAGCGTCTCAGAACTGCTATCTGTCATTAGACATTTCAGTCTGAAGTGTTACAATACTTTTCTCTTGCAGCTTTCAAACCCCATTTGGTTAACTGCTCTTTATGGTAAATTGATGCCTGTGAGAAACTCTGAGAGAGATATCAGTATTACCTGAGCTTTTCTTAACTTCCTATTTAATCAATATTGGTGAAGCAATGACTGGTTGTTGCATTGTTGAAATGTATTGATATTTACAGTGCTATAACAGGATGTTAGTGCTGCTTGTTTCTCCGTGGACAGTTCATATGAATTATTATCTTTAAAGTAAGTTCTGTCCTACGGGAGTATAATAATTTTGACTCTGTTTTGCTTGCCTGACTTTCTGTTGAACTGCAGCCTTGTTTGGAAACCTGTCATTTCTAATATGTGAGATATTCAGAGCTGTTTTGTGAAGAGGCTTGGGTAAATTCCAGAACATTTATAGACTGTACTTTTAGAGCACTTAGCAAGGACTTGCACTCCCGATAAATACCGTGCCCATCATTTTGAATTTTAGGGATGTATCATTTTGATCCTTGCATAACTCTACCAGTGAGGTATTTGTGAAGAAGACTGGAATCTGGGGTTTACTGAGTGAAGGTTTTATTTCTGTGAAGATGATTATTTTTTCCTTAAGCCACAGCTGTTTATTTGTATGAAGCAAACACGAGTAAAAAAATAGAAGCCCCCTCTCTTTTTGTTTCTGCTTCCATGCACATTCTGCACTTTGCATTACAATGGTGGTGCACGGGACAGCTGCCTTTGAAACGTGAGAGTGAGTGATGTTGCCATCTAGTGTTTCTTGAGCAAATTCAGATAGATATTAAATCTAAATCTATACTACAGATGAGAGAACTTGCCTTGCTTCCCTTCTCTGAACCTGCCTTGGCAATGTCAGTGACCTAAAGGTTTTTGAAATCTAATTTTAATTATTTTCTTACTGAAAAACATGTTCCATATCGTGCCCTCTGTAGGTATTTAAACCTTTAGCAAGTGCAGTGGTCTTGTTTTTATATTAAGCTGCAGGGTTTGGAAAAAAGGAATGAATACATTTGGAAGAAGACATATTTTACCAAAATTGAAGGGGGTGGTTACTGCTGAAGCACCACTGAAGTAACCCCCTGGGAGCCAGTCCTGCCCTTCCCTTAAAGGGTGCATATTTGTAGTAGGATTTTCTTTTTTTTGCAGTAAATCTGCACACTACTTATCCTGACAGTTATTTCAGCCTATAAATCCAGTTTCTGGAACGGAAGAAAAAATTTATAGTGATTTAGATATTATGGATCTGATCCCAGGCTCCTTGCCTGGATGAAGTGACCCGACACCATAAAAAATCTTAGCTGAAGAATTAGTGCAGGTTTGGTATTTGAGGTATCTATGGCAGCTGTTGTTGTTATGAACTGGAAAAAAACCCCAAACATCTACGTTCAGTAGGGTATGACATGAAACAAAACCTTCCAAAATATATCCTGTTTGTTTTTAGGCAACGTTTTTCTGTGAGTGTGAAGATGCTTATAAGGGTTCCCTGTGCGAAGAATTTGATGCTTGTCAGAGCCAGCCCTGTCAGAACAACGCCACCTGCACCGACGTGGCACAGAAACACGACAGGAACAACTTCACCTGCAGCTGCCTGCCCGGTGGGTTCTGTGTTACACCTCAAATGATGCACTTCTGCTTTCTCCACCTGAAAAACACCTTTAAAAGCATACATTTAAACCATAACCTAATGAATTAATTGCTTGTAACTAAAAGAACTTTATCTGTTAAGAAGATGAAAGCGAAATTTTGTTTACATCAGCTTTTGGCTAATCAATTTTTTTCCCAGTTTTTAGATTTTATGTAAAAACCAGCTGTTGAATAAACATGCTTTCATTGTAACTAGTAAACTCTTTCTGTATGGTGCACCAATCAAATGGGAGAAAATTCCACCCCCTCTCCCCTCCTGCCCATGGTGATTGCTCAGCACCTCTGATTTTCTAACCCTTGTGACATAATTGCTATGATATTCCTGAATCCTGTTGTCTTTCAGATGGACAAAACACGCCCTATAGATAGAACATATTTATTTTATAGATAGGACATATTTATTTTTGCAAATCTGTCATAAAATGTCACCTCTGATGAGTTTTCTGCCAGCTGCAATGGCAATCACAGGAAGTCAGATTCTTGTAGCAGGCTTAGGAGCAGCACAGTCATTTTTGCCTTTCTCTGCTGTGCTCTTTTGGATACCTGTGGAATTCCATGGCGATTTTTAACCTTCACAAACTCGGTAACGTTAAAAGATGCAAAAAAAATTGTAATGAGTTAAGCATATTCAATACTCTGGTGTTATGACTGACAAAAATAATCAGCTGAATGTGAGAACTTGAAGAGCTATGAAGCCTAAAGATGAAAGAAATCCATGGATATAGTCTTCTGTAATACTTCCTTGTTGGAGACCAATTGAAATTGCAGAAAATCACTGATTTTCCAGAGTGAGGCTGGAAAGTGCCCTCCAAGTGCTCCAACCTGGTGCAGAGGAGCTGCCTGATGAGCCCACAGTTCTGCCTTTTAACTTCATTATTTTTCTCCAGTTTAGGTGATTTTGTCGAATCATATGACATAAAACACACAACAGAGCTATTTCCTTCAGGTTTTGCACTGCAGAGAACAGGTTTATAACTCAGCTCTCTCCAGCATATAAAAGTGGAAGATTTCTGTAGTAGTGCTCTAGCAGCTCCAAATATAACAATCTGTGCTGACAGCTATTTTATGGTAATACCAGTAGGTTTGAACAGGTCTGGGTATTAACCTGCCCCCAAAAGACACATAAATTTAAATTTTGATTGCATTAAAAATAGTTCTTTTTAAAAAATAAGATTCCCCCCTCCCCCCTTATTGTTTGGTTTGGTTCCCCTTCTTTTACCTTTTTTTTCCCCTGCATCAGCAAAATCCTTGTCCAGATTTGTCCTCTTTTTCACCTTAGGGTCTTTGTCTTCTATACCCAATCCTAGCAATGTAATAACAGTGTCACCTGGTCATGGCTTACCAGTCTTCAGCACCAGATCATGAGTTAACTGTGCTTGTTAGGGAAGATATTTACAATTTTATGTAGGATTCCTTTAAAAAAAAAAATAAATCTTTGTGTAGCATTTAGTTCCTTCTTCAGTCATGCATTCAAGGTGGTTTCTTGGTGGTGAATAAAAATGACAAAAGGGAAATGTGTGGTGTTTGCTAAGGAATTTAAGTTTGGAGTGTATAATAATTAAGGCTGTATTTTTAAGTTTGTTCATTTTCTGGGGATGTCTCACAGACATCAGACATATGGAACAAAGCAGCCTTATGGTCAAATAGTACAGTACACACAATCTGTAGCTTGTGAACTTATAGAAGCTTATTTGGAGGAGTTTGCAACTGTGCTGAGCAGTTCTTCACAGCTCCCACTTAAAATAAACACTCTTTTTGAAGCCCAGAAGTAGGAGCAAATGACAGTCATTCAGCATATGCACAAATAATTTGTAGTGTCAAGTTCTGTTTAAAGATTATTGACTTGAGATTCTAGATGCATTTGAAAATCTTCCCAAAATTACTTATTTTTTTGGTTATGTGGATGCTGATGAGGATTGAGCACCTACCTCCATTATTATTAGTGCTGTCAGAATATTGCCCTAATTAAAATAAAGTTGATATAACCTCTAGATTTGTGCTACTTATTTATGTTTCTCCAGTGAAGAATACATTTTAATTAGAAGTCTCATTTTATAAAGAACTAGAGGACTGTCCTGAATTCTACTGCTTATGGTTAAAAAAAAAAATTGGTTAATTTTATTCAAGAACAGTAATGTTACTGTTTGGATGACTGGTAACACATTTCCTGGTAAACCCTCATTTTTACTCAGTTTTCTGAATAATGTGTGTGTTTTGCAGGTTACACTGGAGAGCTGTGCCAGTCAGAGATTGATCATTGCATCCAGCAGCCGTGCCAGAATGGAGGTACCTGCTCATCCAACATCCACGGATTCACCTGTCAATGCCCAGAAGGTAAAACAGCAAACACCTCTCTAGTACCTCACACAAACTGGTGTTTTGTGGTGTGCATTCAGTCTGAATTTCCAGTTAAATTGATGTGTGTATTTAAATATTTTTTAAATCTTGTCTTAGCCCATAATTGTAAGCAGAAAAAAACCATCCAGATGAGAAATGCTTTGGATGATCAGCAACAGGATATGACGTGTGGCAAGGGCTGAGTGTGTCAGTGTATGTGTGGTGCAGAAATGTTCTTTCATTCCACAATAAAAATCAGGCTCCAGCACTGTGAGAAAGGTGAATTTGAGGAGATTTAGGATGGGATCTGATTTTTATATTGTCCACTAAATGCGTGAGAAAAAGATGCCTCCCTTGTAGCATTTGCACATTTCTGTACATGGGCCAGCTGGCTAAAATATGTGTAAGAGTAATAACTCATAACTAAAGGAATTATTTCAGCCCCCCATTTTAATTCATACTTCTTCCAGTTCCTGTCATTGATTGTCACTGGTAAACTCTGTAAATATGACTGTGTGAAATGAGGACACCCCGGTGCTGGTGCGTGTGCTTTCGTAACACTGAGCTGACTGCAGTGACAGATGTCGAAATTGCGTATTAAAAAATTATCATGAGTGGAAGCTTTCAGTTATGGAGCCTTCCATTAGTTATTTATAATTAGGATTCGAGCTTTGAAATAATTGTATTTCTGTCCTTGCTTGATCTGTGGATGTTGTTTTTGTTCTGCCAGCACCTTATGGTTGCTCTAGGGGTCCAAGTCTTTGATAACAGCTCCAGTAATATCTGCTCGCTCAATAATGAAGATTATTTGTAATTTCTTTAGACTGATTCCTTGCTTTTCCTGAGTGTCATGCTTTAACACTTAACAGCTGTGTTGAAACACAGACACTGACATCTTGACAGCACTGCAGATCTTGCATTTGGTAGAATTTTGAAGATTGTTTCCGTTATAACTAGTAGCAGAATTCAGCCAGAAAAAATATTAGATGTTAGGCTTGGTGAAGAATTTGCTTGCATTTTCCTTAGGAAATCTGCTCAAGAGTCTTTAAGGATGCTGTGTAGGAAATGATCTTTCCAATAATAAACCTCAGGAAAAAAAGCTGTTGGGATTTCTGGTGGCTTTAGATCAGCCCTATTTGTTTCTGTGTGTGGTGTACCTGAGCTGGTCCTGATGAGCTGCCAGTGAATGTGCTGACCATGCCTTGACTTCTCTCCTACCATCATTTGTGACACTGGCCCTGTGCTGGGGTTACTGGGGGGCTGAGGAGCCCGGATGGCCACGTTGCCCATCCCGTGCTGTGGGGCTGTGGTTGGGATGCAGTGCCCTGCTCCCTGTGCTGCCAGATGGCATTCCTGCCCGGGGCACTGTGGGGGGCTGTGGCTGCTCTCCTGCTCAGGGAGCTGGTGCCAGTGGCAATTATCCCGTCAGGGGAGTGGGGAGGCTGCCAGCCCTGCTTGGCCCGCGGGCCCTGGCACTGCAGGCAGCCAGTGCTGCTCCTGTAAATGCCCCTGCCGGCTGTGCCAAGGGCCCCACGCTGTGCCCTGTGCCAGGGCAGACCTGCAGCACAGGGCAGGAAATCCTCCCTCCCCAGGCTGACTGATGGAGAGGTTCCTCCATGTGCCAGGGCTTGATGTGCAGCGTTCCCACTGGTAGCAGCTTTTTTTTTTTGTTGCTGCAGGAGAACCAAGTCACTCGTGTTCCTTGTCCCTGTTTGCTAGTGTTAGGCTCTCTCTCTGTGCTAAGCTGTTTGATTCCTCAGTCTTGTCACCTTTCTGCTCCTTTCTCTTCCACTGATCCATATTTGTGATTGAGAAGTTTCCAATTGTTTCTGCTGAATGCTCTGCTTTGAGTGGGCTTATTTTGGCAGTTATTGTACTATCTTAATGTTCACACTTTGCTCTTTTTCCTTCTGAGCACAGTGGTATCATTTTTTCTGTAGTCTGATCCTTTTGTTTGTTGGTGCTTCCATTCTTATTATTTGTTATATCCCTGTACCCCTTTTCTGCCTGGAATCTTGAGGTTTTCTATGGTTTCTGGGCTTTCCTTAAAGACATATTGTGATTTTTGACTCTTCCAGAGGAAAGAAAAAGCTGAAACTTAGCAACTTCAAGAAGTACCTCTCTGCTTCTAGGCTTTGGTGATAGACAAACATGTTTTTTGAGCCACCTTTCTGAAACTTTCCGTGCAGAGTTACCAGTTCTGATCTCCCAGTATAATTTCCAAAAGTTTTACTGAAATACACTTACAACTCTTGATGAAATCAGGTTTTGTGTATTGACCTGCATTATTTACTAACACAAGCCTTTGGAGGAGATAGAGTGTTTCAGGAATCCCTTTCTGGACTCTCCAGGATTCTTTCCCTTAGGAAGAAATGTATTATCTGCATGTTCTGGTGACGGTCCCTTGATCCTTCTTACTTCTTTTCAGGTGTTATCCTCTCCTAGAAGCATATTGTGAGAGCTTTTGTTTGGGTTTTGAAGAAAACTGGTAATTTTTGTAAATACAACAAAAGGATAGTTAATTGAAAATTGCAGGTGCAGCAACTTGCACATTTGCTATTTTTAGCACCTCTTCAAATTTTCCATTAAAAAACCCCCTACCAGCCCCCCAGTTCTCTAATTTAAGTTCTCCTGCCCTGCTGCTGTTCTCCTGCTGTGCTTAACAGTAATTGCTTGTTGAGAAAAGGCTTTTCTTTATGTGGTGCTCATTCAGCACTCTGCAGAAAGGGGGCCAAGGAGCTTATGTGTGTGGAAGAACTGCAGAGTGGAGATGTGACGTGGTCAGGCAGAGAAGGATAAGAAAATGTGGTGTCACAAAGGGAAAAGGAGAAGATGGCAGACAGAGGAATGAGATGGAAACAATGAGGAATGATCTGGAGATTGTGCATTTCTTTTACAAATGAGATCTGTGGTTTCTGAAAGAAGGATGTGATAGCTGACAGAAGGTGAGATCTGAGGCCCAGAAAAATCTGCTTATCTCAGATGTGAACAATTCAGGATTATTCTTTTGAAAATTTTGCTGCCTTAAAGATTCCTTTAGTAAAGAGAATTTTGTTCTGCTTGCAGATTCCATTTTCTGTGGGATTCATTGTAGGTTTTAATGTTCAAAATATATCATGTTACCTGAAGTTGTTGAGTCACACTTATTAAAGAGAAAATTGGCTTTTACACTCAAATTTATTGCTTAAGCAATACTAAGGACCAAAGAATTTGTTTAAAATTTTGACACTAGTTATTTGAAAAGGATATTTGGGATCTTGTTCTTACAGTGGGGTGGGGATCTTTGATTGGCTTCTGAAAAGTTTCACGTTAATAAACATACATTTAGCAAATATTACATTCCAGTGAGCATGCAAAAACATTTCTAGACATTCTAAAAACCTGCACATAGTAAACTTGTCGACCTGAATACGAATATTTGAAATTTATATTCAGAATGATTCCATAAATCCCCCAATTTTCTTGCCGTTCTTATAATGTATAACTTACTACTTTATTGACAGTAACATTAATACATTTTATTTGAGCTGATTTGTGCACTGATTATCAACTTACAAATTTGGTTGTTCCATTTTCTTTATGCCATTATGACATTTCAATATGTCACTGAGAAGTTAAATATATTTCCAAAGTACCCTGAAATGGAATTAAATATAGATGAAAAAATATTGGAAACATAAAAAAAACCCCCTGCTTGAAATAAGCAAATGTCATTACATTAAATTCACAGCCAAATGTTATTAAATTGATAAGCTTATGTAATTATCAAATTAATGCAAATCTTTGTTAAAAGTGGAAAAAACCCCACAAACTTGTATGGAAATTGCCTGATTGGGGGAAAATGTGTTACTTCCACACACAGATTTTGTAAAATTAGATAGAATGAAAGACTTGGTACTTGTGTATATATTTGTTTTATGCTTTTTAAACATTTGGAGAGCTGTTGTTAATTTTGCTCAGGAGATAATATTAAAATAAATTGGTAGTGGACTATGGTTTTGAACAAAGCCAGGGAAAAATGAGCAAAGTGCAGCTCAGTTCTGTTAAAAGAATAAACTTCCGTTGCGAGATGTTTCTCAAGTTGTGTTCCATGCAAGTTTAATGTCCTGATAATGAGTACAGATGAACTGCATCCAGCGTTACAGGAAGATATTAATCTTTGTTTAAAGTGGCATGAATTCAGCTGGCCAACCCCAGAAAATGGGCTTGGCTTCTTGGGCTGTTGCCACTTGCTGTGTGTGAGGTCACCTGCTCTGACAGAAGGGCAGAGATATTTTCATTCAGAGTAATGTAGTTTTGAAAAATGCTCCTCAGCAATAATGGATTTCAGAGCCATCCTCTAGGAGAAGACAGAGAGAGAGAAAATAATGCTTATGATTAAGAGTTTAACATACAGGTTACTTGAAATTAGCATCTTAGGATGGGTTTTATTTTACCATTGACAGTTTGATTTGACTTGCTGCAGGTAACTAACTGCTGGCAACACACTCAGCAAAAGTGTCCTGAAATACCTGCAGGTATTTCTGAAAATACTGGAAAGCAAGAAATTTATGAATGCTCTTATTACAGATCCTGTGGTTTAAAAAAAAAAAAGTTTGACGGGTGTGGAAGATGCGAAGTTGTGATTCATACGCGTTGATTTGCAATAGCAGCTAGAAAATGCACATTGTCACCATGAATTTTAATTGACTGGCAGAACAGAAGTTATTTTCCTGGGTTTAGAGCAGTTTTAAGTTTCAAGGTCTTCCCTTTTTTCTGTCCCTCATTGTTGACGTGAAAGCCTTTGCCTCTGGTACATCTTGCAGATGTGATTCCACCTTCTTTAGGTTTACATGGAATAAACCTATTTACTATCTGGATTCTGGGAAAGGGGGTCACACAGCTGATGTATATGGAAGATTTCCCAAGGTTATTGGTGATTAGAATGCAGAATTCTTCATATTGCCACAACAGAGTTTCATTTACCTGAAGAACATTTTGTTGTTAATTAAAATTTTTTATGGCGGTTTAGTTTCTGGTACTCTCTGCTAATCTAATGTTTTTACTTGGCACCTTCCCAAATTGCTCTTATTCTAAATAGACTTTTCCTTAATGCTTGAGTGGATTTAGCCTCAATTCATCTTTATCCATAAAGACTTAGCAAGGGTGATTTTCAATCAAAATCTCACTGCTAAATTTTAATGATTTCTTGATTCATCTGATGAGTATCTTTTTTCTCTTTATAGAATTCTGGTGAAATACCCTCAATTTCTATTTCCTCACAAGATAAATTTCTATAGGGAAAATAATAAATTATCTGTATTTCTTTTACTACTTATCCCTGTACTTCACATTAAAAGGCTTTGTAATCCCAAGAACTAGCAATTCACAGACTTAATTTTTCACATTTTTATAATGCTTGGAATTGGGTGTAACACAACATTCATACAAGTTAGTTTTTCTGCAGTCTGTATAAAAGTGTCTTCAGAAAATGCTGAACTTCCTTGACTTGCACCTGGCTCTTTTGCTTTCAATAGTAAAGTAATTAAAATCCCACCACGATAAGAAATCTGGCTTTTATGGGGAGCTTTTCTGCCTCTGAAAACATTTTCTGATCTACTTTCTATCACTGCCCTGGAGGTCTGTTGTGATTTATAAAGCATATCACCTGTCTTAATACTGTTCTTGACAACGAGCTGAATGGCCTGATCTGTGTAAGCACAAACGTGGTGTTATGGTTTTTATAATTATAAATATTTTCCAATATTCCCTGTCCCCTTTACATTCTGCATTATTCCTTTGGTATATTTTGTATTCAGATCTCTCAAATCACTAGTAGTGATTGCATTTCAGTCATGTCCCTGTTACACCAGCAATGACCTAAATGCAGGGTTTGGTTGAAGAGCAGTTCAGGGGATAATTATCTGCAGGTAAATAATACTGATATTTTTTTCCCCCAGCATTTGATTCTGTTTTCAATCAACACACCTCTGCATTTGATTTTTAAAGTTATTCCTTGCATTATTTATATTCAACAATTGCACTGGTATGGATTTAAATGCACATTCAGAAATGCCAAAATAATAGATACCCAGATTTGCTGCTCTGAGCATTTTCAGATATTTAACTCACACTAAAGATTTCAACTTCCAGAATCAACTAAACACATTTCACAGTGCAGTCAAAGATAGCACAAGGGCAACACGTTTTGGTGTATTTTAATCCTGCATATGTTCCTGAAGTGCTTTGTCACTTGAAACATTAGCCATCTGCCAGTGAGCTCCTCTTGGTGGGCAAGATTACTGCAAAGGTTGTAGTGAGGCAGCACTGATGTCTTTGGCTGACCTCAGATCTCCTTCATCCTCCTCAATCTGGTTTCAGAGTTAATATGGAGATTTCACTGGACTCATTGCCTGACCTCCTCCTGGTAATACCTAAAAGCCCTGGCAGGTTCTTTTCAATCTGACCAAGATTTTATGATAACTGGCTTTTTTTTAAATTTATCAGTGGAACATTGCTGGAATTAGATCCTTGATCTCGGGGTTTCTGTTCTTTGCAGTTTCTGATGCTTAGTTATCATTGACAGGAGGGACCTCTGATACAAGATTCCAGTATCTGGGGTTTTATCCCAGTGTCTGTTTTTAAGCTCTGTCTGTTCAGCAATGGTCAGCAGGTGGTCCTGACAAAGCCCATGAAGGAATCAGAGCTGTAGGATGGTGAAATCCTGCCTGGAGAGGGCAGAAGGGTCCTGCTTGTTCTTCTCCTGTGCCCTGCCAGACCTGCTTTTCTTTCCTGATCTGTTGCTGAGTTATGTGTGACTAAACTGTTAAAAGGTCAATTTGTACGTTGTTTCTTTTCTTTCTTTTTTTTTTTTTTTTTTAAACATTTTTAATTCCCCGTTTTTTTGTCGTTTTTTTGTTTTGTTTGTTTTTGTTAATTGGATAACTTTTCCCATGTTTTTCATTCCGTAGCTCTGATGTGATACTTATGGACATATGAGGGAAACATGACCTTTTAAGTCACTTGTCCAGGACCTAATATTTTGAAGATGCCCCTAAAATTCTGCTGCCAACAGTGGCCAAGGACATCCCAGTTTTGTCTGAAACTCACAAAGGAGTTGTGGCCTTTCCATATTTTCTTAGTTACAATAATCTAAGTCTTGTTAATTGTGGGAGTAGATCCCTGCAGTACTCTCTGTGTGGGTCACTCACCTTCCTTTAATATTCCATTGTAAGGTTAATAATTGTTCTACAATGTAAAATAATCCAGGGAACTGCAAGCCTGAAAAATGATGGGTCTGTACAAAAAAAAAAAAAATTAGAACTGAATGGAAAGATATTTTGATCTTTTATTTGGAAGGGTGCTTTTCTGACTTGCTTTTGGGTGCAATAACCATGCCTTGTGTTACAACACATATGGTGTGTGTGTATGTAGAGATAACTATAGTTAGTGTTCAAATATTATTCTTTATATCTGATTAAAAAAAGCTTCCTTGCAAGGATATGATGACTATTTTTTTGCCTGATTTTGCTTCAATAAATCACTGTCTCTCCTGCTAATGAGAAGATTGTTCTTATAAAAGTTGTTTAAATTAATGAAGCTTAAGTAAGCCCATGTTCTGTTTAAGAGGTTGTTCTAAGTAATGTGCATGTTAACAGATATGAAATAAGGGTCAGTTTTGGCTTTTCTTTCTTTGCCAGGCTAGTCAGCTCCTGATCTTTAGAAAATCTCTTCTGCTTTTCCAATCAGGTCCACTCAGAAGGCAGAAAAGCACTGTCAGTGTCAGCAAATATTTTTTTCAATTCACTGCCTTAAGCATATCATAGTATGATTTTACCTGAAGCATCTTAGTGGGCAAAATTAGAGTTTATTATTTAGGAAGCCTGTATTTTTGTAATTTTGTAATTTTCATAGAATTTTGTAATTTTCATAGAATTAAAAAAAAAAGGAAGATAGATATGTAAGTGGCTTACTTTTAGCATGATTTAGTTATTCAACTTGTATAATACCAAACTGCTTACTCATCAAAACCATTTATTTCTTGTAGGGTTTTTAGGAACCTCTTGCGAAGACAAAATAGACCCTTGTGCGTCATCTCCCTGCCAGAACAATGGGACCTGTTATGCAGACAGACTTGCCTTCTCCTGCAGTTGTAGTCCTGGATTTACAGGACCTACCTGTGCTCAGCTGATTGACTTCTGTGCCCTGAACCCGTGTGCACACGGCATTTGTCGCAGTGTTGGAACCAGCTACAGATGCCTCTGCATCCCTGGTTTGTACAAACAGTTACATGCTTTGTAAATTTTGCATTATTTTTATCTGTAGCTTTCATATATAGTTTTATATTATTTACTTTTTTTAATTTTTTTTTTTGGTCTCTAAAACACATTGAACAGCTGTTTTATCTGTTTGGAGTAATGATAGGAATCTACACATTACACATTCCGTTTGGAAAATCAAAAATTGCAGAGCGGGCACTGAAAACACCCACTGAGATCCATATGGCTTGGTTAATCACTACAGCTGTATTACAAAACCACAGCCTGCAGGGTAAATCTTTTTTAAGGTGAGGTATCTGTGCCACTGGAATGACAAAATCTGGTGCAGAGAATGGAAAATATGATGCTGTTCACTGGGGAGGGAGTAGAAACAAACAAGGTGGCTGAACAAAGGTAGAGAAGGAAAAAAATTGGTTACTCCAAAGGGTTTAGTCCTGCCATCCATGTTTCCAGAAATTGTCTCTCCTCAGAAGTTCTGGTGGTGCTGCTGAGGTGGGCACAGCAAGGAGGCTCAGCTGGGAATTGTTTGACAACTCAGCCTGGCAGTGAATGGTGTCTGGGGAGCATTTTGCCCAGCTCTAGGGTTTTTTTCCTTCATTGTACCAATCTAACAGAGAATTGGGGTTCTCATAACTCCCCTTATACATTTTAGAAATGATATTTATTAGCTGAAGTAGCAGTTGGAGTGAATGGTATCCTGTGCTACATCCACCTCTGCTTAAGGACTTGCTGAGTGAAACCCAATAATCTCTGTTATCATTTGAGTAATTTTGACACTTTTTTTTTTTTTTTTAGGGCTGTTCCTATAAAGCTATATGCTTGAAAACTGAAGACATTAAGGGGAAAACAAATTTTCAGTGTAAAAATGATTAGCTAAGGAGTGATACTGGATAGGTAGTAGGTCTATATATACATACAATGCTGTGACATGCTTGTTGTTCTGCCAAGTTCCTTTCAGAGAAATAACCTTCTCTCTGCTGCTCTTCCATGTCATGTGGGAAAACAGCCAAAATTCTCCATCCCTTCCTTCTCAGTTACAGGATGTGCAGGGATCCTGCCAATCTCATGTTTGTGTATATTTGTGAATATAGGAATTTTATAATGCAGCATTTTTCGAAGGCGTCAGAATTTAACTGCTGCTGAGAGACATTCAAGGGACCTTCAGAAGCTTTTTGGAGGTACTCACAAATGAGAGGAAGCCAGTGGAAATTTGTAGATGGATTTGACAGATTTATAGTGAAATTACATACTTCTTTATAAAGGAGAAAAATAAGAAAGTGAAATGTAGACCATACCAGAGTAGTGTTATCTTGTAATTAATTTGTTGACAGCTCTTGTGAATTTATACATACAAGATTATACGAATCTCACGTAAAAACCTTAATCATTGAAACATGTTAATGTATTTAACCACAACATCAACAAGAAAAAAAAGCAGTCTCTATTTTATGGACAGCATCACCCTCAATTCTTCTGCTTGCATGCTTGCAACTTTTCAGAAACCAGAGGGTGGGTAGATTTTTCTGGCAAGACAGGTCCAGGTGTTTGAGTGACCTCAAATGTTTTCAGCTCAAATATTTGTGGGGACAGTTTTCCATCTCAAGACAAGAATGGCATTGTGTAGTGCAGAAGTGTATTTCCTAATATGAGGTTTGTTTTAGGTATTTTGTGAAGATGATAAATCTTTCATTACAAATATTCAGTCTTCCTTTTTTAAATATTTAATTCCTTTGCTGTTTGTTTGCATAATAGAGGAATCCTTAGGGAAAAGGACAAGGACAAACTGTTGTTTTCCAATGGTACAAGCCATTGGGGTAGGGCCAAGAAACATCAGAGGGGGGAAAAACAAATGAGTTGAGGAGCTGCCTAATGCTGGACAACAAGGAAAATGATCAAAATGTATCAATATATCTGGATCTTTAAACAGTTTTTTTAATGTATGGCTGAAACCAGACCTGATTGTAAAAACCAGGCTGATGATGAGCATTTTTAAGATCCCCATTTCTGAGTATGGTCTGGTAAGTTGTGAAAAGAACTTCAGGATTCAAGTGCTTTGAATTGTAAAAATCAAAACACAGGAGGAGATACTCTACCTGTATAAGTGATGGGAAATTAAGTCAACAGAAACCCGGATTTCTGAAATAGTATAAAAAAAATATTTTTCTTTGGAATTTCTGTAGCACTGGGAGCTGTCCAGCACAAGTGCCCCTTCCCCACTCATCCACAGTAGGAAAAATGAGACATATCTCTTTCCAAGTAAACCAGGGAAGTTTTATAATGTTCTTTAGCACATTCTTTGCTTGTGGTTCAAACAATGAAAAGCTAATGAAATCTTCTTGGAGAAATGAAAAACTTTTTTTCTTAACTTTTTCACCTAAACCTGGTTAGAAGTTGATGGTTAGGTTCGTTCAAATTAATTCTGTGTCTCTCAGGACTTAAAGTAGTCTTAGACCTCCCATATTACAGGAACTTATTTAAATAATATTTGTGCATTTAAAAGTTAGCCAGATAAGAAGCTGTAGAGGTTGCATCCAGCACTTATTTAGTTGAACTCTTTTGTATTGCTCCATATTTGAAATTTTAAAAAAAAAGATGTTTTTTTATCCCAAGCATTTTATAGACTGCTGTAAACTTCACTTTTAAAACTAGCATTACTTGCTTCGTGTAGAGGTGGACCTAAAGACCAAATTAATTGAGCTTGTCATTAATCTCTCCATTTAAAAACTTGGGTAGCTTATTCCAGAAGAGGATTAAAAACTGCACCTAAGTGGTAGCAAGATAGGAATGGAAAGGATCATTTGTTTCCTTCTTTTATTCCTTTTCATTGTTAGGAACACACAGTTTTGGACTTTTTTTAAGTCTTAGCAGCAGGATTTGAACCAATTATCTGCAGGTGTTTTCCCCATGAGTTAAGGTGATAGTAGATAAATGGGAGTATACTTCATCATTTAGGAGACACACTTTCCTGGTAGTTTGCATAATTATTGTGTGTAAGGCAGAGAAGAGCAATTAAATTTGAGGATTCGTAGGTTGCAATTCTTTAAAAAAAATAACCCTTAAAGCAATGACCACAGATCATGGCCCACCACATTTTTGGTGTCTCTATCACACAGCAGTTTGCTGTGGTGGATGAGTCAAATCTCTTCTATATTAAGAATTTTGCCTGAAGAGACTTTGACAGTCTCTGTCACGTTACTTATGAAGTGGAGGAATGAAATTTGTGTGCAATTGAGTAGCATTATCAAGAGTTTAATAATAAAGATATTACCATACATTAGCAGGAAACAAATGGTCTCTGCCTGAACCACTGGCCTCTTTGAGCAGGAGTATTTCAGACATGTCCCTGAACTCCTATACATTATTTTTGTACATATATATATATATATATAAAAATACATATATTAAAGTTTATTAACTGACGTTTTTAGAACTCTCTTCTATGTTGGTTATTTGGTACATCTGAAACACATGGCTCTAAAAACTTTAGAACCTGCCACCTATATTTTTATGTTCAGCTCTAGGATGTTGTCTTCTTTTTTTTTTTTCTTTTTGTCCTTTCCCCCCCCCCCCTTTTTTTTTTTTTTCTCTATTAGGTATTTTAAAGAGGATATAATTTCCTGTTACAGAAGCAAAGTGTCACAGAGTTTTGCTTATATGTGTGACCTGAATGCCATCCTTCCTTTATGCACTGTTTCCACCAGCAGGAACAGTGGCAGTTGGGTTTTTCTTCTGTGTTATTTCTGCCTCAAAAATTAAACAGGAGAGGAATTTTAAACAGTTCCAATTACCCCAAGGTCTTTGCAAGTCTCCTTGCTTGGTAGGCAGTTTGGTTTCCATGTTTTTTTGGGCCAGGGTACAGATTTGAAGAATGATAAATGATAGTAGTTATGCTTGCATAGTTGCACAATTTACAGAACATACACAACCAGGAATTTCCTACTAATTATTTTTTGTGTGTTGGCTTTCATTGTGGGCATCATTATAAATAATCTCCATCATCTATTAGTTTGTATAGGAAAGTTAATTTATGTAACTTGACTTGGAGAGCAATCTAATACTTTTTAATGTCCTTATTTCCAGAATGGGAGAAAAAAATGTGTAAGTTATTTCGAAGTCGAACATAGTAGTTTTTCAAATGTCTGTTGAAGGACTCTGTGGAATTCCCAAGCCTATTCAATTATATCTACTTTGTATTGTGTGCATGACTTTTCAATTGCACATGAAACCTTACCTTTAAATCTTTAATGTATGCTTACACACCCCAGTTATAAATATTTATCATCTGACCCTTTACAGGTGACAAAGAAATACTCAGTGTTTGGACATAAGAGTCAAAGTTTGTGTCCTGTGTTTTCATGTTTACTTCATGTTAAAGAACTAATTTGGATAAAAATTCTTGTACTCATTAGTTGGATTTCTCATCTAGTACCTGTTTTGTGAAACCAGTGAGACCCCACTGTGTCTGTTCGTAGAATGTTTATTTAGTCCCTGCATCTCAAAGCAGTTTCTTCCTCCTCTTAAACCTTTTATCTTAGACCTTTTAACTCTTTATACTCAATTAATTTGATGCAGCTGCTGTTACAAATTTTAAATGCAAATATTTAATACATTATTTTTAGCACTGACAGGTCCAAAGTGGAGAAATCTATCTAGAAGTTGCATAACTTAATATTGGAGCAAAGTTTTGCCTTTGGGTTTCTTAGAGACACAGGGGTATAGATTTTGGTACTGCAAAACACATGTACAGACATTAACATCTGCCTTCTACTTTATATATATATATAAATATATAATATATATATATACATACTCATATATAGAACATTTGAAAAAAGAAAAGAGGGTTTCAGAAAAAATTCTACAAGGTGTGAAGAACGGTGGCAACTTCAGAAGTAGTACCACGGAGTATGTTTCCCTTGATTTTCTGCTCATGCAACTCAGGAGGTGTTTTTGGAACACTGGTTTATCTCAGTGCCTTTGCAGAGGCCAGTGCAACATTTGTCTGTAGCAATAGGAATTTTTTTTTTTCTCTGTGTCTTTTCCGTTCCCACATTTTGGAGCTGGGGCAGGGTATGCAAGCTCCAGCAGAAGTGACTTCAGGTGAATTCCAGTTCCTGACTGTCTTCCCAACCGAGCCCTTTATTGATTCTGTTTCCTCATCTTGTTTCCACTTCTACATCAAGACAACCTTCCGTGCAATCTGGTCGTGGCTGGTGACCATGCCTTCCTACCTTCCTGGTGAGCATGCCTTCCTACCTTCCTGGTGAGCATGCCTTCCTACCTTCCTGCCATCTGCAGCAATCTCCTATTTAATTGTTATTTGAGCTCAGATTCACACTGAACACATTTAGTTCCTGACTATGTAGCCTTCAACCCTCTGTTGGTGAACAGTGAACATACATATGGACTGATGTTGTTCCCTGCAAATCAGAGCAGCCAACACTGTACCCCATCAGGCCTTCCCATAAAGATGGGATTTTATGTCCTGCTCCCTTGATTTGGTGAAGTGTAAAGCATGGATAAGCCCAGGGAATCACTGTTGAGGAGCCAGTGTCTAAAAAGGCTCAAAGGCTTTCCACTTTTGTTCTTTATCGATTTATAAAAGCAGAAAAAGCTTCTGCCTCTCTCATTTTTTAACCTGCCAGTGCAGATTCTCTCAAAAGGTTCCTCTGCCGTATCTTTTGCTGTCAACTGCTCTCAAAGGCTTTGACAAAGCCCGTGGCTTCTGCTCATCAGCCTGATGATGACACAGCTTGCTGCTTCCTTTGCCATTTCCTCCTCCTGCAGTTTTTCACAGCCACGTGCAAAGGCAGTGCAGTTCAGCAGGCAGCTCTCTGAAGGCCACGCCAGAGAGCACCAGGAAAATAACCTGACCTCTTCAAGGCAGCCTCCCTGCTGCTTGAGAAAGAGGAAGAACTTGGGAACCGAGAGGAGAGATCTGTTTGTGCCTTTGGAAAGAGCAGTAGCAGGGGACGGTCATGTAGAGGGAAAAGAGGTAAGGTAGGGACATCTTTATTTTATTTTTTTTTCTAGGTTCCCTGTCCATTCCCCAGGCTCTGAAGAGAGCAAATCAGAGTGGGACCTTCATTGTTGAGTTCTGCTTGAGTTCATGAAGGGGATGTTATTGAAGGCTTTTCCGATTTCAAGTGACCTGGAAAAAAGAAGTTGCCCTTTTTGAAGCTGCACTGCCTAATGTATTTTTTTTTTCCTGTTCAGGACACAGTAGCTGGAAAGGTGTTTTTAATGTAGGAGTAGATTCTTTCTTTCTGAATATGTCCACAGAAATGTTACACACCCCAAAAGAGCTGTGTTTGACATTGGCTGTGAATATAAAAGCAGCAGAATTGTGATGTTTTTAGAAAGGGAGGAAGCGACTACCCCAGAATCCTTTATTATGAAGTTATTCATGAAAAATTTGCCTGTTTCAATCGAAATCCTTTGAAGAAAAGAAAGTATTTATGCAGTCTTTTTGAAGATGCATATCTGAGTTCAGTATGCTACACGGTTTATATATCAGCATAATTTAAAAGCAGTAATACAACGAGAAATCCTCATTATGAGCGATGCAGTCTCTCTTAGCCCCATGAGGAGAGGCAAGACCCTCCCTTGGGTGCCTGGACCAGCAGCAGAACTTCGTCCATCCCAGCAGCTCCAGCAGGAGGAAGCTGCTGGCCCCAGGGTGAGCACCACGAGGGTGGGATGGTGTGTGGGTGAGACCTGCCCTCTCGTGGGGAGAGAAAAACATCTTCCCCCTGCTGTGTGCGGTGTCTGACAGCGTGGGCTGCCTGCAGCCTGAGCAGGGGATACCATAGTTCATATTGATTTTGGAAACCAGGCAGGTATTCAGTCACAAATTCCCTTCGTCCTCTTTGAAAGGTGAGAAGTGGAAAACATTTTTTTTTTTTTTTTTTGAGAATGTTGAATTACATCGGTGTCAAACACTGGGAATTCCCATCTGTTTTTCTTTTAAGTTTTCTGATTTTGGTGATTTGTGTGTTGACTACAGATCTCACCACATGAGGATATTTCATAGAACCATGAGCTAGATAAACCTCATTGTAGGCTAGTAGGAAACCCCATAATGTTTAGCATAATTAATTCTGTGTTGCCTGGCTAACAGCTTTGGCAAAAATGGGTCTGAAATGTTTCTTAATAAGCTTACTAGTCAAATCTACTATTTCCTATGAAAGGACAATTTTGTGCACAATCACATGGATTACACTGTATATAAAATCTTTAGTAGTATTAACGTATCTTCATAAAATTTTTTTTGAATTATGGGGAATTGAAAAATGGGGAGGGCGAGAGGGAAGGCAAGAACTGCCTGGAGGTGTCATTTGTCCTATTTTCTATTATTCTGTGAGAATTCTGGGGAAAGAGTAGACCAAGAGGGCAGGTATGGATTGATGCTTAATGAAATGAGAATTTGCCCTTCTCCTTGGTTCTTCATGAGAGATCCCCTCATTTCACATCTCTGAGTTTTGCCACTAACTAAAGATTACCTGAAGAAGTAAAATCAGAATCTTACACTCGCTTTGTATTTTAGGCCTTTTACCTGGCATCTTTATTCATGGCCAGCCATTGTTAAAAACAAATAAAAAAATGCCCAGTCTATGTTGTTTTCAGCATCAGGCAAATGTTATAAAATAATAGTCCAGGAGGGAAAAGAGTGTGCAGTAACCACCACATACCAAGTGTCTGGCATTACTCTGTGGACAACCCTGTTGGCTACAATTTCAATTCTCACCTTTTCAGTGGATTTTTTTTTTAGTAGTGTATTAAATGCCTATACATTTACACATTATTTCTTCTATTGGAAAGCCCATTACCTTAAGAAAGAAGGAAAAAATTTAAAAAAAAAAAAAAAGGAGGAAAAAAGAAAGAAAGAAAAGTGATAAGAAATCAGAGAGGAAGCTTTTCCTAACAAAAGTAAAACCTGGATCTATGGAAGAGGAATTAAATAAGCTTCTTGGTATCAAAAATAGTGGTTTTCAAAATGACCTTCAAAATGACAAAAGTGATTCTTCGTATTTAATAGCAAGAAACAAATGTTATCAGGCAAACATATTTTAGCATTACAGGTAGTTTATTTCCTCTGTTACACTGCACTAATTAATGATGTCACTTAATATGAGTAGGTACTACTTTGACCTGATGCACTATGTCTGGAAAATAATTTCAATTTCTGTTGAAACTAATGATTGTAGGGCACACTAAGGAATGAAAAAAGTACTGTTTCAAGTGGATTAACTCCTTTTTCTTCCCTCATGACACAAATGACTCAGTGACTGTTAACAGGTAGCTTTTCTCTGCCTCTGCTTTCTTTATCTGCCTAATCAGGCTGTGATTCCTTCCTATGGCTTGGCAACCCTGTAAAAATGGAAATGCTTTACTCCTTCTACAGTGTTTTGACATTGTACAGCTTTAAAGTTTAAACATATTATCATTCTAACTACTGTTCTACAATTGTATCACCTCTCTGATGAGAAGTGGCTCTGATGCAAGGATCCAAGGTAGCTGGGAGAGAAGTCAATATTCCTGTATTGCTTTTTTATGATCAGAGTGTGGGTATTCATCTTGCTGCTCATGGTCTCTGCCTCCTTGCAGCCTCACTGTGGTTTGTCACAGGGGCTGGGGTTCTCTCAGAACACTGTGCTTCCAATATTTTTGTGGTAATTTTCACCCGGGGAGCAGATTCCTTTAAAATCATTGTCTGTCCGTGCAGCGTATTTAAATTAGCAAAGCATCTGCCCACAGCCCGTAGTTGCCTAACTGTAAATTTTTCCTGGGGAGCGTTTCATAGCTTGTTTTATTTCCCTTTACATGGGATTTAGGTTACCATGGCCTTTACTGTGAGGAGGAATACAATGAATGCCTTTCTGCACCCTGCCAGAACGGAGCCACCTGCAGAGACCTCGTCAACAGCTACGAGTGCGAGTGCCTGGCCGAGTACGAAGGTGGGATGGCTTTGCCTCTTGGCTTTTCAGTTGTTCTTTGCATCTTTTAGGGTAGGTTCTGTTACAAACAGGGATAGAGGAGATCCTTCATTGAGCAGAAATAAATCCCTCATGTAAAATTAACGGAAACAAACTTCGATTTAGATCCTGATCCCGTAGTCTTTATTTAAATGACTGGCTCGTATTTATCTCATCTGTGAGAGTGCATGTCCTTGTCTGGGGACAAATGACTTCTCTCTGTTCCTGGTAGGTGTAGCTTTTTTCTGCTGGTTTTTAAGATATGTTAGAAAGTGATGAGTTTTTAAAAGAAAACAGTCTTGTTCATCAGTTATTTTTAGGGGCTTTTACGTGGAGAGCTTTCCAAATTATTTTCTTGTTCATTTTCTCCAGTGAAGTGAGCTAAAACCAAAATAATAACAAAGGATTACTATTTAAAATAGATTAGCACAAAGAAGTAGAAATAAAAGTTTCATCTTGGTTGATCCTTTAAAAGACTAGAAAGCCCAGAGAGAGTAGTAGGTCTGTGATTGTTTTCCAATGTTAACTGCAGTTACTCTTAGATGTGTTCAAATGGAATTGGTCTTTGGCATTTCCTAAGTAATTTATTAAATAGATGAGAAAAGTATATGTTTGGCTGTAGAAAATCTTTTATCTTGCAGTAGATATCAGCTGTAAACACACATGTCACTGGTCTGTGACATCTCTCTGTGGAGGGCTGAAATGAGACTTCTTTTGTGTATTCTGTTTGGAATCATGCTGTGAGAACATTTTTAATGTAATTTTATATGATATTAGCATTTAAAAAATACATCTATTTTAAACAGAATGGCTATGTTTTAAGGAACATTGCTCTAGGATTTTCTCATTAAGCATATCAGTCCTTAGCTGTGTGGACAAGTAATGCTCACTTAACAGCTGCTTGAGGCCAAATATGTATTTCATGCTGCTGATTGCACTGCTCTTTGACAATAGATGCAGAATTCATCATTTCAGAGGCTTAGTGAGGAAATGACCCTCAGTTTTTTGTGACAGTTTGAGCAGCACTTAAACCACAATGTTATCACTTCATTTTCTGTTCTCGTCCAACCTGTCCATGCAGCTGAAATCACACAGCACTCTGTGCTTTAAATGAAAGCAGGGGACCTGCTCCTGTGAGCACTTTTTGTTGATTACTGAGCTTTCATCAAAATCATTCACTATCTAATTATTAGAAACATTCTCCTGATGCCAAAGCTGTACTGTGGTTTTTATACAAAATAAACAATACGAGTTTATGCTTCTATTGACCAGCACAGAATCAGAGAATCAGAGAAGCTTTTGGGTTGTGCATGCTTACACTTTGCAGGACTGTAAGCATTTAGAAACATGAATCACCTTCTAAAGTGAAAAATGTGTGTGTGAAGCATTCAGAACCCAACCCTGCTCTCCAGTTTGTTGAAATTCTTTTAGGAAGTATAAGAACGGGAAAACTTGAAGATAACTTAGGATTTTAGCTGAGTAGTCACTTTGTGGTCACTTTGGATTCATTCTAAAGCAAAGAATGATAATAAGAGTTATATTTAGACTTAAAACTTAAATTATTGGATAAATTTAAGCTGATATTTTAAGTAAAAGTTAATTTCACGGTAGTAGATGAATTATAAATGAAGTCCCAATAATCATTCATTATTCACATGTGTGTGTTTCAGTGCTGTCTGTGCACAGATTAGATCATCCATGTATTGATTTTTCTAGTTTTCTCTGAGCAGTAGATCCCAAGAAATTGATGCATGTAACAGTGGAGTCTCTCTGCCTTTCTGCTGAGTTTTGAGTTCTGCATGCCAGATGCAGCTTGCACTGTCTTCTGCAAGGCAAAGCTGCTGATTCACATAACCTACACTGAGCATGGAAGAATCAAGAAAGTGACATGAAGCAGAGCCACCCAATTATTCACTTTTAACTATCCATTTGAATAAATTAATTTCTTTTTATTGCCTTAGTTATATTCCTCATTTTTCCTGAAAAAGTTGAGAGGCATCAGAATGCATGTGTGTTTTATTGCATAAGTTATTTAATAAAATTCTTGCACAAGACAATTATTCTTTACGTTATATTGAAGAATATTAGGTAATTAAGTGATCAGATTATGCTTTATTATATTATTGGTTTTTCACAGGAATCCAGCAGTTCTTAGCAGAAATTGCCCCATCTCTATTAGCTCAAAGCCTCTGTGTGGGAAGGGCAGAGAGGAGGCATGTGTGTAAAAAGTTTAGGCATAAAATACATAAAGTTTAGCATAAAATACATGGCTTTAGTCTTATGACTTAGGGCAGGTTTGGAGACTGCACATTGATCCAGGTGAAATCACGTTATTGCACGTACTGATTTCATGCTGTTGGTTCTGGTCATGTTAATGGCAGTTACTGATTTTTCCTTTTCAGGAAGGCACTGTGAACTGTACAAAGATCCTTGTCTTAACATGAACTGTCAGAACGGTGGCACTTGTGACAGTGAAGGTCTAAATGCTACCTGTGTTTGTGCACCTGGATATGCAGGCAAGTGATTTGTGTTACACAGAACGTGTAGCTGTCAGTGTTCACCATGTCCAAAAGAAGCCAAATACCAACTGAGATTGTGTCTCTTCAAGAAACACTTTAATTTGGACGCTGCTGAATTGTAATCAGCCTAGTGAGAATGAAAAATGCTTGGTTTTACTTACAGCTGCTTTGAACTTTGTAGCAAAAAAAAGCCTGTTACTAAAGAGTCTTTACTGAGCTGACAGCTATTTAATGTGCCTTATGACCTTACTACTTGAGACTAGATTGTATTTTAAAAATATAATTTTGGAGACTTCCAGGTAAGCCAATATACTAATTGGACACTGTCGAAACTGGGAAATGTTTTAACATCGACCTTCGTTACTCTGTGCTCAAGAAACAACTCACTCCATTACCTTAATATGCAATTGCTAAAAGCCCTAAAGTGCTTTTTATGAATCAATTTACACTTCCAGAGTCCTGGTAAGAAGCCCATTTGATTCTTTGGCCTTGTATTTAGACCGACATGGTTGATGTAATCCAAATATCTGCTGCTAAGATAATTTACAACCTGATGCTCTGTTAATCATGTAAGGTAATATCTAATGTGATAGTAATAGATAGACCCATTCATAACTCTTTTATAGATATCAAATTGTGGGGTTTGATCTGTGCTAATTAAAGGGCATTCTTTGGGAAAGAATTAGCTTTCTATTGTACAGCATTTTGATGTTTTGAGAATTAAAGATGCTGCTGCACTGTAAGATGTTTTGCAAGAAGAGAGGAGTTCCATGGCTGACAATGAACTTGCTGTGTCAGGCACCTGCCTTATAGAACTGTGGTGTTTGTTGGGTTTTTTCCTATGTAAGGTGAAGAATGTGAAGTTGATGTGAATGACTGTGACAGCAACCCGTGCCACCACGGTGGAACTTGCATTGATCAGCCTGGTGGCTACACCTGCCACTGTCCTCATGGGTGGGTCGGTGCAAACTGCGAAATACGTAAGTTTTGTACTTCTCTGAAAATGTCTATGAATTATAAGTTATATTAAAGAAACTTATATTTGTCTCTGTCTGCACAAATACTCTGAATCACATGTAAATTATCAAAATCATGTTAAATTCATTTCGTTTTAGGCCATAACACTTCAGAAGGGGCTGAGAAAGTTAAAAAATTCTGTTTCTGGGCATCCTATTTTGAGAGGTGTTGGACTAGGCTGTCAGAGATGCTGTCTCACAGCTGGGCACTGAGCAGTTTGCCTTTTAATTGTGTTTATGCTTCAGAGCTTACTGTCATACTTTGGGTAGAGTGTACTTTCATGGCACTATAAGCACTGTCCTGACATATTTGTTTCAACTTCTGAGCACCTGCAGTTCTAGTGATGTTTCAGCAGAACAATTTTGAACTTGCTTACCTAAGGAAACTTGTTCTATGTAATTGTGCACTTACCAACTCTTCCAGGAAAAACTTTTCCAACCACAGGCCAGTTTGTGCCAAATTTGTTACAAAGGAGAAGGGCTCCAAACCAAAATATTTCCAAAGCATTTAGTAAGACTTAGAGAGGTTCCACTGGTGGGCCTAGGGAAGGAACAGCTTCAATGTGATCTTGTTTCTTAATTTAGAGAGAAGCTTCACTGTAGGTGCACCCTTATAGAGCAGTGGAGAGTCCATGAGAGGCAGAAAGAATGAACTGTGGAAGAGTTAAAATGGAAATTAGGCTTCATTAGTTCTGCTGCTCACAGAGCTGCTTCGTATTTCCCTGATGTCTTGTTCCTGGGCTAGAGATGTTGTCTTTACCAGGGAATTCAGCTGTGAGTTGAACTGCTTGAATGCTCCAGGCACTGTGGTCATATATCCCTTTGAGCCATTATACAGATATACAAGTTTGTTAGCACAGTTAATGGTGCAGGGATAGGTGATAGGTTAATAAAACACAAAGGCTGGAGTAAAAAATGTTTTCTATATCTCATTTACATGAGAACCATAGGAAGCTTCTATTTTTTACTTTCTGTTACTTAAAACTTTACTTAAACGTATTGATGGCTTTTAAAAATTGATTCGGTTCTTGATGTTCTTGATGTTAGTCCTCACTTTGAACGAGTAAATTCAGTTCCCGTGCTTTCTGTAGTAAGCAGAGACTGCAGCAGACCATTGCCAGCTGGCTCAGAGGTGGTGACAGCACTGCCTTTCTGTTGCCTCTGTAAATGGCACCCACACTTCCCTGTGTGCAGGGAGCCAGTGGGATGTGGGGAGCACAGTGCTGTGTGCTATCTGTGTGCCTTGTTACTGATGCTAAAAGGTGTTCAGATGACCTTTTCCTCACGAGGCTGTTGTTAGTGACACCTGAAATGTTCGTGTCCAAGCTGAGCAGCAAGGCCATGGAATTCTGCCTTTTCTACTGTCCAGCTCCTCAAATAATTCTGCTTCCCCCTGCTGAGGGTGCAAGTGCTTTTGTGTTGTGACTGTGACAGGAAACAGGGAATCACCTGAGTGTTCACTGGCATTAATAATACTGTGCAAGGCTGATTCTCAACCAGAAATCTTAGACCTTTTCTTTCCATCTCAATGTGGAGAGAATAAATCAGATCACATTTTTCATGGCAATTGTACTCAGCTGAAGAGTGAAATTACTGTGCTTTTTATCCAGCAAATGGTGATAGTTAATAGAGTGCATGTATGTAATAATAATAGAGGACATATAAAATCTTTTTATAGCCACAAAAAGATACATTTTGAGGAACAACTTAGTTTAAAATTTGAGGGTTCCCAATGTTTTTTTCAGTAAGGTGTAAACATGGACATGCAGCCTCTCCAACCAATGCAGTGGCTCCCACTCAAAGCTGTGGAAGCTTTCCTAAAGAACTTGGATTTTAACAGGTATATAAAGGATTATGCAGACAGATAGGGACTGAGTTTTGAGGAAATCACTTTGCAGAAAGAATTTAAAAGCATTTTGATCTGCAGATTTTTTTTTTTTTCTACAGATCTATGTAGCCATGGGAAGATCTTTGTAGTCACTGTCTTTCCCAGAGCTATGAATTGATTGAAAACCAATTGTAATCATACATAGAAAGGCCATATCCAGCTCTTTTATGAGCAGGTGCAGCACTTGTGATCTCACTAGAAGATTTCTCTGAGCTCTAAAATTTGAATTTATTAGTAAATCTACTTCTGTTCATCTTTCTAGTTCTCCTTATCATATTTATTGTCTCAGCAGTTTGAAGATAATAGCTAATAATGTGGTAGAAGTTAAGTTTAAACACCCTGTACTGACTTCCTTTGCACTGAACCATCCCTCTGACACCCAGAAAAAAGACCTGAAGTCAGGCTTGAGGCTTCTCAAAGTGGGGCACAAACTGGTGTTTGGGAGTTGTTCATTTTATCTTTTGTGATTATCTGTTACTAGCCATGCAGGAGGCTGTTGGTGCTTAGTATTTTTTTTGTAGAACCACCCTATTTACTATTAATAGTTCCACATTTTTTTCACCAGCTGGTTTAGCTGCTTAAAGTGTCTATCTCAACAGGATTTCAGGGTTATCTTCTTGTCAAACTGCTCTCCTTAATTTTCTAGTGTTGTACATACAACAAACTAGACAACGTGTGTGTTGCCTGGATGAACTGTGATATTTATTGTATCATCTTATGGTCCTTCCCTGTATTAGCAATTGAAATTAAATAGGACTAAATTGGTCTTAATTATAAAGAGGATAGTCTTCCTTTCACAACAAAATGCATTTGCCTAAAAAGTTAATGGAGCATTCCCTGTAAAAATGCTTACAAATGTCTCATATGAATTCTCTTATTCCTGCTGCTTATTTGTTTATATAATTACCTTTGCCATTTTTGTAATTATTAATGTAATTGCTGAGGGATGCCAAACCATGTGGTTACTTGAAAACTAACATTATGAAGAATTTCTACTACAGGCTGTGTGGTGTGCATTGAAACCTAATTCTTAATTCTATGAACATTAACATAACAACTGAAAATCCTCTGATTTTGAGCTGTCATATTTTCCTTTAATATTTTCTAATATACTGTTAATCTTCGTATTTTGAACTGGTGAGGGAAAAAGGAAGACATTTCCCTCATCTTTGTCATCCAGAGATGGAAGACACGGAATCTAAATCAGAGCTGTCTTGCCATAGATCTGAACACTTTAGATCTGAATTCGGCCCAGTCTGACAACCTGACAGAAGCCACTGGGTGTGACAAATGTGCTGCAGAACAGAAATAGAAACCCTTCCCAAACTTTGCACACAGCACAGCTGTATTCTCTCCCTCACATCCTGACTGGGCAAACTGCAGCAACAGCACTTTAGGAACATTTAATCACTGACTGATTCAGGCTGATCACAACTCTACTGATCTCTGAAGGAGATAACCCAAACGAGCAGCCAGCCCTTTAAGCCCAGCTCACATTTCTGGATAAAAAGTCTGAGCAGCCCAAGCTGAGAGGTGTTCTGGGACAGCCTTTATTGTTGTTACAAAGAGCAACCATTTCTCCATACCACTTGGGTGTGTTACAGCTTCAGACTTTCCCACTGCCTTCCTCTAAAATGGATTTTTTTTCCTGTCTTTATACATCCTCCTGTATTTCCACCCTCGATGGAGATTTTATCTGCAGATGCCACTAAACTGGTGCTTTCAGCTCAGGTGCTTGAATCAATTATCTGCCATCATCAACATCCTTGAGGGGTGGCTTCTGAGATTATCTTAACTGTCCCAAAGCATGCACAAGTCCAGAGCATTTTTGGTAGCCCTGTTCGCAGAGTGTTCGTGGTTAAGTACAGGGAGTTTCTAAACTAGAGCAAAGCAGAAGTACATTTGAAAAGGGAACAGTCACCTGCTAGAAATAACTTTTGCAGAGTGTCACATTTCTGTAGTCAGTCAGTAGGATTCAATTCTGTTCCTGGTTTGAAATAATTTATGAGTCCACAGGCTTAAAAGGCTGCCAGAAACGAACCCTGGAGGGAAGTACAGGTTAATTAGAAATACATTGACCCATGCTGGAGAAAAGCAGATCTGAGAACATAAGCAGCTGATAGAAAATCTGTTTGGCATTGATAGGCAATAGTTTGAGGATGAAGAATATTTATGGAGAAGATCTGGAATACATAAATACAAGAAGCCTCTTCCACATTGGCTTTGCTTTAAGGTCTGCTTTGAGGCTCTCAGGGAAATTATGCTTGAGAAAAGACTCTAGTGGGCTCACTATTGTGGAACCTTATGAAATACCCTTTTTATCCTTGAAATGCTGGTTTTGAAGTCTCTGCACCCTGGTGGAGAAAGGCATTAAAAAAGCCTGCATTTCAAATTAGAAACCAAGCATGTTTAATACAGGTTAAATAAATTATTTTAGTGGAAATCTTCACAATTAGAACAAACTGCACAGAGAATTGTTGGGTTACTAAAAGCTTTTGCATAAAACCAGCCTGCCTTTAGAGAGCCTAAAGTATAAAATAACATAATCTAAGCATAAATTTGTGACTTTCTTTGACTTGCATTATACAGGAGATGGATATGGAACTAGACAGGTGTTCCCACATGACCTTAAAATCTGCAAAAAAAGATGAGCGAAGGTTTAGGATAGTCCTGTTCAAATTTGTGGCATGTTAGGCATGGTGATGTACCAGTAACAGAGCCTGAGAAATTCCATATCCCCCCAACTTCAAAAGCCAGCAATATTGAAAATGAGCTGTCATAAACCAGTTCCATTCAGCAGGATGGATGTAAAATACTAATTAACGGTAAACTTTTATTTCTTCCTGGCAGATCTGCAGTGGAAATCTGGGCACATGGCAGAGAGCCTAACAAATATGCCTCGTCACTCCCTCTACATCATCATCGGGGCCCTGTGTGTGGCCTTTGTCCTGATGCTGATCATCCTGATCGTGGGGATCTGCCGCATCAGCCGCATCGAATACCAGGGCTCTTCCAGACCCGCCTATGAAGAATTTTACAACTGCAGGAGCATCGACAGTGAATTCAGCAGTGCAATTGCTTCTATCCGACATGCCAGGTTTGTTCTGGGGGTGGTGATTTGGTAGAAAGCTGTTGCAGTGTGTAATTTTGGTCCATGCATGGTGCATCTGACTGCTGCTGGTGGAGAATGAATGGGCAGCTTCACTGGGATCACTGGCATTGCTGGTAGCTCTTTTTTGATCCCTCTTCTGTTCTCATCTGAAGTGTGATCATACAGCAAAACTCCTTGAAAGAGATGGAGTTACTCTGGATTTATGTGGTGTAACTGGTGAAGTGGGTTCTCAGCCTGTCAGACCCTTTAACTGATACACACAAGCAACACGATCAGACAGCAAAGGCATGTTCAGTTTTGTGACTGATTTACCAGGTTATTTAGTGAGATTCTCTTCACCTCACTGATTTTTGTGCTCCTTTCTTACTTGCTTTCCTAGAGACAGAAATTTTTTAACTTTTAATTTTAACAGAGCACTTGCAAGACAGAGCATTGGGTGTCAGAATTATACAAAAGTAGAACTGGAAGGGATTTGAGAGCTGAAGTGTAAGCCATTGCACTGATATAGCATTAAATATACCTAGCTCCCTGCCAACAATTGTGTTTTAAAATCTCCAAAGGACTTGAATAGAGTTAAAAAAAGCTTTCCTAAAATCCAACCTGGATTTTCTTTGCTGTGAACTAGATTACTTCTTTCTTACTGCTCTTCAGGCTGCCATGAGGAAGAATTTATGACTGTTTGTATCACTTATACATCAGGTGATGTTTCCCCCACACCTTTTTTTTTTTTTTTTTTAAATAATAAAAAGCAAAAGAATTTTTTCTTCCCTGGATTTAACTAGCCCATTCTTCCAGTATCCCCTCCTGCATCATTTCAGCTTCTTCATTGTCTTCCTGGACACACTCACATTGTCTTTCTTGTTTTAATTTTGATGAGGGGGCCCCAAACACTAGAAGTAGTTCTCTGTGGGAAAGTTTATATGAACCAAATAAACTGAATAATCACCTCCTGCACCTTATTTATGGCATTCCTCTTCATACATCTGAAAAAGAAACTTGCTTGTTGGTTTGTTTGTTTTTTTTTTTTTTTTTTTTGATTTGCATTACAGTAATGACAGATTTTTCCTCTCCCCAAGATCCTCTGTGTCATTTTGCTTCCTGGTCAGTACTGTTTTGTCTGTGTTTGACATCTCTCTTAATAGGGTGGAACATCCATTTTTGTTGCTTCTTTTTCCCATTTCTTCAGTTTGTAAAGATCGCTTCAAATTCAAACACAGTGTTTGTTTGTTTGTGCTACCACTAAAATGCTCTTAAAAGAGCGGAGGGAGACACATTCCTGTGCATGTTGGTTGGTGATGGCTGGTAATTCATTTTCTGAATGCTCCAGTGCTGTTCCAGTGACAGCTAAATGGGTTAAATTGTACCACCACTGCAGTTGCCAGTTGCTGAAACAGATGAGATGTTCCCAGGGACTCAGTTAATCACATCACAGCTTTGGGCAGTAGCTCTTTAAAGTGCTCCAGCTTGGTTTGCAGTAAAACATTTGTTCATTGTCAAAATGCATCGGTCGGTAAATATTCTAAAAAGAAAGATGTGTGTAGTTATTTTAACACAGCGATAAAATCTTTGAAGTTTTCCTTGAAGGTCCCTTTGTCACTTAGTCTTGTCTTTCCTGGTAGAATCTCAGCATCTCCACACTGTACTCACCCTGGGAACTCCCTTACTGGGAGAGGACAGACTTTATCACCCATAAAAAGTTTTTTTTTTTTATTATTTGGCCTTCTGAAAGTCTACATTTATGTGCTACACATCTCCAAGGGTGGAGAGCAAGGGGCAAAATGATACTGTTCATCTTCCAAATTCAACACCTCCCTCTGCTCCTGCAGCAGGGCTGAATGAGTGTGCCAGTCCTCTCCAGTTACCAGTGGTTGAAGTTGTACTTTGCACTTCCCCAAGGGCTGGAATTCATCTTCTGACAAAGTGTCAAACACTTGGGGTTTTTTTAAACTGATTTCTTAAAGCAAATCTGACAGCTTTCTATCTAAGGGTCCCAAGGAAAAGTGTACCAGCAAGGCAGGCTCTTTACAGTCAGAATTTGTCTTGCTTTTTACAGTTTCACTGGCAGATAATGAAAATGATAAAAGATTTCCTGTAGGAAACCTTTCTAATCTTGGCAGCTGGGTTAGTTCAGGTCTTTATCGCTGCTGTCTAGATTACTGTGAGTGAAACTCTGCTTATTACTGAAGGCAAAAGTTTAAGAAAACTCCAAGTTATCATCATGGTAAAATAAACTTGGAAGAAGTTCTTAGACTGGGATAGATTCATGATTTTTTTTTTATTTTTATTATACAGTTAGAAATTACATTATTGTCAATAAATGGTTTCCCTATCTCGGAAAAGGTGTTTCTACCTCATGCAAATGAAAATGAATGTTTTCATTCTAAATAATTCTCTGTGTCTCTCAGAGAATGGATGTCCTATAAAAATCCAAGATAGAGCTGCCAAGTCAGATAATTCACAGAGGTTTAATGTGAAGATTGTTGCGTTTATTTTGGTTTCAGAAAGATATAAACCACTGCTTTGGTAAATTCAATCCAGGAAAAGGAACACAACTTTCATAGTTATTTTTGCATAAACTCCTAAATCTGCATATATAAATACCAAGATCTAAATTTTCAGAATTGCTGCATCTAAATAATCTACTTTCAAATAATAGACAAGTCAGCATTTTCTGGAAATAATTCCCTTCACAGTGAGATATCCAAACATATTAGTAATTTCAGAAAATGGAGACCTCAGGAAAAGTGAGTAAATTATTTTCTTTAAACGCGAGGTTTCTGTCAAAGTCAGTAGGTGTCCAGGGAGTGTGGATACCTGCTTCATATCTAATAATTTATTTTAAAATTATTTCTTCATCTTTTTCAGTATTTTTTTTTAATTTGGTAATTACTAATCCAGTACTTGCTGTAAGTAAGACCATTCCATACGCGAAGTAGATTTGCAGTCTCTGTCACACACGCACACACAGAGCTAACTGTGCCAAGAATTCCTACAAGGAATATATACTGTCCTCAGAATTGTCACAGAACCCTTGATCTCTCTCAAGCTACACAGAGGTTGCCCTTATTCAATGCTTTTCTAATTCTTATTTCATTTATTTTACTTTGTGATGATCCCTGTGCCACTGGAAAGTATCTCTGATGCACACGTTGGAACATCATCATCACCATGAATGGACACAGCAAATCTGAATGGAGAGGCTGTAGAACTTCCCTAGAGCTACTGCTACACTCTGTTTACTGATCCAAGCACATAATTGTTCTCCAGACACAGTATGGCCAATGTCAGAATGATTATCCATCTTGTTCCTCCAGGCTTTTTCCAGGCTCACTACTTACCAGGATTAAGATTTCCCCTCAAGGTGTACACCCTTTGCTAGGTGAATAATCTTATATTTGATTGCCCTGGAAGAAATCTTTATTCACTTGTTTGTGTGTGCATTCATTGTAAGCAGGTGACTGATTGATCCAGCACACTCTGGCAGGGACCTGCACCTTTTCACTTTTTATTACCCCTTGAATCGTTGCCTCTTGCGGATTGTGCTGGTAATTGTTTTACGTATTCTTTTATGCCGTCAATTAAATGACAGCGAAGCGTCCTTGTGCAGATGCACACCCACTGAATGAAGAGTTCCCATTTAACAATTCTGCCTTTAACATAAACCCCTGAGGTTTGTGTTGACTCTGTTTACTGTTGTGAGCAGGAACTGCCTTTGGAGCCACCTGATCAAAGCAGTGTGGTCAACCAGCTCGATGGCTCCATCGGGCCACAAACTACTTGCACATGTGCTGTGGTCTTTTCTCAGCCTCTTTTAATTAGGGGCACATGTCAACCCTGACCTGCACAAGAGGATAAATGTTCTACTACTTCACTGTGTGCAACGAGCCACGTGTTCTGTACCTGTCAGAAAGGGGAAAATTTGACTTACACTTCCGGAGAATGTTCATCATCATTTGTGTCTCTGCAAAGCTCTATTTCTTTTAAATCCTTGAAAATGATGCTGAAAAAGGGTGATTCAGAATTCAGTGCTGCCTCTGGTTTAGTAAGATGCCATTAACTTGATTCCTTCATTCAGTTCTTGAAATTTTTTTCTCATTTGCCGAAAATCAGGTTTCTCCACCGTGATGCTGATGAGAAAATGAGCTCTGTGTGTATTTATTAAAACAATCTATAGAAGAAGGCAGACATTCATGCATGGGAATGTATCTAGTTTGGCCTTATTGGCAGCTGAAGGACTTTGAAAAATGAAATGTTCACCATATATATCGTAATTCTTTCAGCCATTTCAGTTTTGTCAGCAATTCCAGATCACTGAAAACACTCGAGAATGAAATTGGAAGTCAGGAAGTTGCATAAACATCTTGGAAGAAAAGCCAGTTAATTTTGGTTTGGGCTAAATATTGTCCTGAAAATCTGAAGTTTTCAGGATTTTACCTCCCAGTGTGCACAGCTTAAATTAATATAGACCTTTTAGAGCACATAAATGGATAAAAATCCATAGTGGGGATGGCTGCATAAATAAGTCTCTCTCTTTCTGTGTTATTGTTTTCTCTGCATCAGGTCAATAATTAAGAATACTTGACTATTTTTTACCTCATCTTCCCTTGATTTTTTTTGTTTGTTTGTTTGGTTGGGGTTTTTTGTTATTCAAAAACAACATTGGTTGTCAGACCAGCTTGAAAATAAAATCCTGCCCTCTCATCTTCTTCAGTCTTCCCATATTCTGATACTGCAAAATTCCACAGCAGAGTTCCTGTAGCCTTTGCTTTGGAATCTGTTTCTTGTTTGCAAGAAGATTTCTAAAGTTTTTTGTAGTTGATACATGTATTTCAAGAATCATAGTTGAGATATTTAAACTTCTGTGCTTCTGGCGTGTTGCAATGCAATTTAGAGTTCATCTGAGGTCTCTGGCTTTGTTTCTGATCACATTCCATGACTTAGTCTGTTGTTGCCATGAACTCATTAACACTTCTGTTTGTCACCAGAAGTTTTCTTTTGTTTCCAGGTTTGGCAAGAAATCACGACCTGCAATGTATGATGCAACCCCCATTGCTTATGAAGATTACAGCCCAGATGATAAACCTTTGGTTACACTGATCAAGACAAAAGATTTGTAATCTAGTGTATCTTTTTTTGGATTATTTTTCAAAAGGATGGGCTACTAACCTAATTTAAATATTTTTAAGAAGACAGCATAAGTAATTTAAACCATTAGATGCTTCAGAATTTTCTGTAGAATATTTAAGAACCAATTTTCTGCAGCTTTTAGTTTGGAAAAATATTTTAAAACAGAATTTGTGAACTTCATGATTTACATTTTAATGTACCTTGAGCTCTATAAACTATAAGCTTATGATAGTGTGTGCTTTTTTCTTGGTAGACACTATTACTAAACCCAGATGAGTTTCTTGTGGTTGTTACAGAACAGAAAACAATAATTAACGAGGAGTTCTTTATGACATGTCAGTGCCAGCTTTCTCAGTAGAGGTAGGAAAAATGTGAAGCATAATATGATATATAATATATCCATTAATTAAAAAAGTCTAAAATGTTTGTGTTGTGAAAAAGAAACTAGTAAAAATTATTATTCCTAATCTGAATGAATTAGCTTTTGCCTTATTCCATGCATGGATAGATAACCTATTTCTCCATTATTTCCTGAAAGTTGCTAAAACATACTCTTGAGTTGATGTTTGACATTTTTGTAATAGTTATTCAGGCTAGGCCTTGTATAATAATTAAAGTGCCTCTTGAGGCAAAGTAAGGGCATGATCCTTTAAACATTGAAATCAATGAGAGAACTTCCATTGACTTCAGTGGGCATGGGATTGGATCCTACAATTGGACTGAATCTATATTTTTCTTTAAAGGTTAAAGTTTTTTATATTGTGAGTAAACTAAGCATATGGTTTAAGTTGTTTGTTTCCTAAAGGTTGTTGATGTACAGTATTGTTTCATGAAATATTGTGTATTTCTCATAGTGCTTCTTCTTTAGGATCAGTATGGGGTTTTTGTGGCTGTATTTGATTGCTTATGGGCGTCTTAAATTCTTGCTCATTTCAGAAAATCCTGAATAAACGTTAACCAGTGAAGATTGCAGCTGTTTCTTTGTTTTTCTTCATTTTAAAGTGAACTATTGTCTATACATTTGAAAGGACATGTGCTATAAATAATGCCAAAATGAGATATTCCAGCTCTTAATTTGAAAAGGGAAATACTGGTTTTGTTATCAACGTCATCTCTCAAAGGTGAGACAAATGGAGCTGCAGAGCAGAGGTGGTGGATGGTGAATGCCCAGGTTAGTAACACCACGTTGTGTTTGATTGCTGAAATGCCAAATGCTCCTCAGAAATCCAGGATACCTTTTCTGACATCCTGCATCTGCTGCCATGGGCTTTCAACAATGCTGGTCCAAGATAATTGCTAGAAAGAGACCTAAGTCTAAACTAGATTTGTTTTTCAGGCACAGTTTTCTATGACAGAGGTTGGACATTTTGTCCTGGTGGCTGTCAGAGTGTTTTCTGTTGGTGCAGGTTTTTGCTGCTGTTTTATCCTGTGTATTGTAATTTTTATTTTCTGTGACTTTTAGGAATGTTTTGAGAACCCTTTACAGAGAAGGGCCAAAAAACAAGTTATACCCTGTACCAGTTTTTGTAACTTGAGTGGAAAAGGGGCAAATACACTGATGTTGTAATTGATTTGTTAATTAGAGGAAAAGGATATACTCATTTTTCTGAGTTTTTGGCCTTTTTGGTCATAAAGTATTGGCTTGCAAATCTATACAAAGTAGGGAAATGAGCAACTCTGTTGTTCTAGGGAACATACATATTCATGGTCTATATTTTACAAGAGAGATGTTGCAATGAGCAGCAGCCTTTCTGCATACAAATCACACCTTGGGTAGTGATTCTTGACCAGCCTATATTTCTCTCAGTTGACTGACCTGAACCATAAGTAATTTGTGAGGAGCTTTTTTCCTGTCTGCTTGAAGCCTCTACCTTCTGTAAATCATCCTGTGCTTCCTGTGAATTGTACTTTGAAAATTACTTTGGTTCCTTCCGATTTATTTTATTGAACTCTGATGGCACGTTGTGTGCCTGAATCCATGCACTCCTGAGATAGTTGGGAAGCCTGCCCTCAAACCTGGAGGGAATAAACCCATCCTCTCTTTTTATCTCAGCTCTGAAGCTGCAAGAACAAGCTGGTTACTGTCTTTATATGCCAGATCCTGTCCCTCTGAGGATATACATGAATGCAGACAAAGAACACTGGTAATTTCATATCCTTTTTCCAAACCATGTGAGGATTGTTCTGTATAGAGAGCAAATATAGATTTATGCTTATTATAATTATTATTACCACCTGCTGTTAATATACTACACGTGGGTTGTTTGTTTGTTTGTTTGTTTGTTTGTTTTTTTGTAAATCATCCAGATGCAGAAAGGGGTGATTGTATGTGCTCTTCCCCTCAGCAATGGGCTAACAGCCTCCAGCTCCTCCTGCAGATGGGAACAGGACTCTGAGCTTGTCATTAACCTCCAGTACTCTCCCAGTTTGGTTATTTTCTCATCCTCTTCCATCTGGAAATAGGAGAACATCCCTGAATGTTTTCCCCCCAGCAACATGGACATCTATTCTCACATGATTCTTGGGTGGTGTGAGACTTGCCTTTACAGCTCAGAGTTGTGATAAGTGTGCTAACAGGAAAATTCCATAATTTACATGGATTCTGGATAGAGTCAGCCCAAAATGATGAAGACAGTGACCCTATCCATGTGGCTGGGCTAATTGCAGTATGACAGAAATACAAGGCCCAGGGGAACAGCTGAGCACAACAGTTAGAAAACACATGTTGACTCAAAACATACAAATCATCCCCATTAAAACCTGCAGATGTAAGCCTAACTTTAGCTGAGAGAAATTGGACCATTACCACAGATTCAGCCTCTGTTTGCATCTTTTCTCTAGGAGGTGCTTTGGGAAGTAAGAACTTCTGCTTCCTCCTTATCATGGAGGGTAGATGAAAGCCAGATTAATTCAGCAAAGGGTTTAGTCTCCCATGCTATTTCCTGCTATGAATAATTAAAATAATTAGTGTATTATCAAGAGCTAATGAGTTCATGTTCCAAACAAAGGAAATGGGAGCATCAGGACAGTCCAGTGTGTGTCCAGACCTTCTCTTCAAACCACTGAGGGAGATGTGTACTGGGTTATGACTGCCAGACACCTTTTATTTTATAAGAAAATACAAACAAAAATTTTTGTTTAAAGTATGTTTTATCTCTAGATGAGAGACATGGACCTCATCTCCTGTATCTCCTCCCTGCACGTTTGTCTTCCTTTCCCCAAGACTTTGGCTCAGCCTCTGCCAAAACACTGTGGTTGTGAGGGGTCAGCAGGGCTGGCATAAGGCAAATCTGACTCTGAGACACTTCCTTGTACATTTTAACCATCTCATCAGGGTGATGGGACCATCCAGGATCTAACACCTGAGCAACCAGAAAACTGCTGCTCCCCAAAAATGTTAGAGATTATTTACAAAGATGGGCAGGCTGTGATGTGCTCTCAGCTCCCACCAGCTCTCTCTCAGGCTGATGTCACTGCAGAGGCATCATTCAGAACATCATCTTTGCACCTCTTGACTCTTCCTGCTGTTTGCATTAGAGGTGATCCCTCTTGTGTAACTTCTGTGTTGCAGACCCCCCTCAGTGGGACCCAGCATCTGAATCCTTCGTATCCTTTTTTTTCCCCCCCCTCATATTTTGGAAGAGCTCCAAATAGGTGAAGGTGATCCCTTCTCACAGGACGTGGGTCACCCAGTAAAAACAAACAAAACTTCAAAGGGGTTATGCCACAGCTTCATCTGGGCTCAGCTGGCTTCATTTCTTCAACAGTGCAAAATGTATAACAAATATGACCTCCTTGCAAAAGTCAGATTTCTCTGTTATTATGAATTCCAGTTTCAAATCCTCCTTTTAAGAAGTTTATGATAAGATGATTATTGTAAATAAGCTTCCCCTTTAGCAAAGAATAAATCATCAAATAGGCTTTGTTTGGTGAGATCTTTGGCAAAGGAATGTAAATAAATAAGCTAACTGAATAAACTTCTTTATCTGATGTGCAGAGCAGAAAAGGCAGCAAAGTTAATCATTTAGGAAAATAAGCTAGTCTGCTGTGCTTTCTTCAATAACAGACCAGGAATAGTCTAAGGGAAAAAAAAAAATCTGCTCTATCTCATTGACCCTGGGCTTTTTGCTAGCATCCCACAGGCCAGAAGAGATCATGTTTATCACTCTGGAAGCAATGCTGTCTTCTCAAGGAGTTGTCCTTCAGTGTAAAATTTTGATTTGTTTCTTTTCCTGTCTACTTCCTGTCAGAGGTAGCTCCTTGCAACAGAACTGAGAGCTCTTATGAAGCCAGCTGGGACTTCTCTTCCATCTCCTGGGAGCAGTCCACACATGGACAACAATCTGAATCTGCAGTGTCTTAAACTTTGAATTCCATTCATGTTTCCATATGAGCAAGTCTGCATGTGCCTGTGCATTGATGTCAGTCCAGCACCGCCCAAGGAAGGCAGAGTGTGACTGTTCTGATCTTCACAGCAGTTCTTTATTGACTTGTGTGGGTTTGAAGTAATCTGAAGTAAATCTGCCTGGAGTCTGAGCCTATAAACCAGGGACAAGCTGCACAAGGTAACAAAAATACGTGTAGCTTCTGTGGAAAGAGAAAATAAATAGCCTAATGCAATTCATATTCTTTTGGCATGTAGGAGCTGCAACAGCAGTTACTTTGTCAGCAGAGTACTTTGTTCTCATCCTCAGTTGTAATGGTTGGATATGTGATCATTGCTGGAATGTATCTCATCATCCTTTGCTTTATCCCTTTGCTGGTGCAGTATCTTCTGCCTTGCCACTCTAGGGCATTGGCATCTTGAGGAGAAACTTAACCCTTGGCACCGTAGCTGAAGACAAGCAGAAAAACCAGCTGCAAATTGGCCAATGAAGATTTCCTGTGCGTGAAACTCTTTGGCCAGACAGAACAGGATGAACTTATGACACTCTCCTGACTCATCTGTCTAAGTCTTTGACAATTCAATCTCTTCTTCCCTTCTCACAAGGGCTTTGGTTGATGAAAGACTGCATCTGATGTTGCACCAGGACTGCAATGTCACAGCATGGCATTGCTCAACCAAGACTGCAGTAAGATCGTCAAATCCACCTTTGACCGAGCACCACCGTGTCAGCCACATATAATTGTATATTTTTTTGTGTGTCTTAAGCAGCCAAGCCTATAAAACCAAGAAAGAGAACCTCAGTTCTTACTCCATTTCACATGCACACTTAACCATCGTAAGCTTCACGAAAACACTTTGTTAATGAGTATGAGGACCATGAGGGCAATTTCGTGCATGACAAAGCTTCATCTACCCCAGCCACCTGCTGGAAGGTTGACTTTAACTTCTGGTTTGGAAAAAATAATGGCTCAAGTGTACAGTTTCTGTGGGGTCCTAGGAGCCAGCTTATTTTCTATAATGTGTCGAGACAGAGAGAACACAACAGGTTCCAGTTATTATTCCTTCTCCCTGAGAACAGTGCAACACATGGAGAGGTTACACAGAGAGCAGAAATCAGTATTAGCTGAATACTGTGTTTGTAGATCCCAGGGTATGGCACTGATATTTATTCTACAAAGCAGCCTGTGGTTGTTTGACTTGTTATATTGCATCTGTCATGTGAAGAAGGCAACCAGGCAATAAGTGTCATGACGAGAAATAATTTATTTCAAGGATTTCGTGCCTAAAATGTGCTGTCCATATTGTCTTATTTCTGGTCTGTACATGACACCAGTTCCTCCTGTTAATTTAATTTGAACATTTATTTTAGTTGTTTCCCCTTTGCATGGCATTTGCTAGAAAGGTCTGTCAAAATAAAACCGGCAAAATGTCATGTAAATAAGAACAGATCTGCCTTCGCATGTGCCTGCAATGCCATTCCACTCTCATCTTGCTGTGGATTTGAGCTGGAGATTGTTCTACATGTGATGACCAGTTATTTTTATCTCCAGCACTCAGCACACTGCTTCCTCTCTTCCCCTGTGCCCTGTGTTGTCCGTGTGCGATAAGGACAAAGACGGGAGGAGATTTTTAGAGCACAGAATCACGTGCAAAGTTTATCAGTTTTTCTCTGCCTTTCACTCGTTTCATTTCCACGGGGAGAATATTTTACAATCCCATGGAGATGCCTTAATCCCTGGTAGCTTTGAAGGGTTATTATACTTTAATACATGTGAGATTTAAAATAAGGTAGTAAGCTAGCAGTATTGGCAGAATGTGTCAGGTTTAAATCAAAAGTGTCTCACAGCTGATTTACTTAGTGATATATGTTGCTGAATTTTGAAAGGTTTCATTTGGAATAGATTATTGAATGCAACAGATTATTGAATGGCAAATATGGTGATGCTTTGATGATATTTTAAAGTTTCACAAAATAAACCACAAAATTGCTGTAAAAAATAGTTAATACCATCTAATTTTCCCTCACTGGAGTGGACTACTGTCTGTAGAGAAAACCAAAATTCCCAACAAAACCACTACCCCAGCCTGGCATTAGGGCTGGCACTACCCACGTTTTTTCAATTGTTTTTCAAGAAGCCCTAATTTTGCATAAGCAATATAGTCATCTTCTCTTTTCCCATCTGGCAGTACCTTTCAAGAAGGGCAGAGAAATAATATCAGACTTCCAATCAATAGTTAAACGTGCTCTTTATTCAAAAGCGAGCCAGCTTTGAGATTTCTGAGAATTCATTGTCTCTCTCTTTTTCACTTATGTGTTGTCTCCGATTTACATCCCTCATCTTCAAACTTCAGTGTCAAGGGTGATTTATGAGTGCAATTTTCTGTGTGATATTCTGCAGCAATAGCTGGCCAATCCCTTTCCTCGGTATGGGGATGCATTCTTTGTTACCCACCAAAGAGGAGGCACACAACCCTTAAACTTCTTTAAAAGGAAAATGCTTTTTGAAATAACAAATGCAAATCCCATCTCATAATAATTAATCTCATAATTACACATAGGTATGTTACTTGCACAGGAACTGCTCTATGTGGCATTGACATTTTATGTGACAGACCCATTGAGGGTCCCTTTGGCTGCCACAGGTCCAGCTATTTACCCATCTCTTCTTGCTTGTAGCTTGAAATAAGTTCCTGCAGGGCACTGAGCAAAGCGTGTGACTCCAGCTGCATTGCCGTGCTGGGGACTGCTCCAGGTTGAATTTAAGCATGAGCTCAATTAAGAACTTCTGAGCTTTGTTAACTTTATGTTGTGTATTTTTGCCTCTTCTAGGGCTGAAGACATTTTGCATGTTTATAGAGTTGCAAGACTTCATAAAATTTTCAGTGAAATGTTGATGGCATCACCTTCAGTGAGGGCTCTCTGCATTCACTCTGGCTCCCAAAGACTTAGGAAGGACTCAGGTCCCACTAAATTATTGTACACAAGAGGGTGATTCTTGTGCATTTCTGGATGATTTGTAAATCTCTATTTACAACCTGCACAGGTATTTGGTAGAAAATCAGTTCACATCCACCCAACAGCAGATGGGTTAAAAATCTTCTTGATAACCAGTGCAGTGCCCAGGTTGGGGACCAAGAAGGTGGCCCTTCCCAGCTGCTTCTCTGCCTTTTCTTAACTGGGACTCTGGTGAGTTGGAGCGTGGTTTCATCCCTGAACTCTGCTGTATTTTCTGTCTCATATTCTACAGTTGTAGCAAAAACCACTGCAGAGCAGAGAATGTGGGCTTCTGTGTCTCTTGTCCTACAGTAGTTTTGGTTTTCTGCACCTTTATGTGCCTGGATGTGCTCAGCCATTAGGATTTCATTGGTAGCAGTTGTTGTTTGTGGGGGACAGTGACTACATTAAACAAATGACACTGGTGCTGTTACACTCTCTGCCAGGAACATCTCAGCAGTGTAATTTGAAAATTATCTGGTTTTAGCCCTCAAACGATGTTTGAATTGCACAGTTGCTTCCAGGAGAATTGGGTTGCTGTAGCAGTGGCTCTTTACATTCCTGTGAGCAAGTGGGGGAAGGAGAAATATCTCCCAGATTGCCACATAGCTGAGCAGCCTCCTCAAGCCTATGAATAACCCCTGGGTGCGTGTCACTGAAATAGGAAGTGTGGCTTCCAGCAAACTTCCTATTTTAATGGATAAACTTGAGTAGCTGAAAATTGCGAAATCTAGACGACAGATTGCCAAACCTCCTCCTTGCTGTGGTGATGCTCTGCAAACAAAAATTTTGATTGGAGATTGTGAAAAGTCTCTTTTCTTGGAAAATGTTCCTAATCTGAGGGAATACCCAGTGCATATAAAATTGCCCAAAGTGTTATTTGTCACTCAGCATTTTTAATTCCTTTTTATAATTTCATTCTCTACAGTGCTCACTCTAAACCCAACTTCTTTATATAGACATAATTCTCCTCTTGTTTATGTTGTTAAAAATCAGATGTAATCTAAATTAAATTCATTGAATCCCATCTGTGCAACTCAGAAAAGTGTCATGGGCAGGAGCTGTGGAGATGCCATGGATTTAGCTTAGTGTCAAGCTGATGTAAGGGTCATTGTGATCTCTGTACAGATTTGTGGAGGTACATATTTCTGTTTAGCACAGACAAAGAGGTATTTAATAATCACCGGGGCAGTTGACAAATAAAGACAGTACAGTCAAAGGTGCACAGGGCTAACAGGGGTCTTAAAAGGTCTTGCTTCAAGTAACTCTGGACCCAGGAGAGAAAGGTGTAAGCATCTGGCACTTGTCATACCGAGAATGTTATGCCAGTCGTTTTCTGCTGCTTACAAGATTAATTGGTGCATTAAGAGCTGGACTTGAGCTTCTTTGGTTATGCTAATGCAAGATTTGCTGTTGGAGGCTCCCTGGGAAGTATCACTGTTCCTGCAAGGAGCGTCTGGCCAGCAGCTGTGTCACTGGTGACACTGGGGGAGCACTCACTCCCTGAACCTCGGCTTTCCCCCCCTTTCTCATCCGTGCTGCCTCTTTCCTCACAGCCCCATTTTCCTCCCTGTGCCCTGGATTGCTCCCCCTCACCTGGCACCCCAGCGGGAGGCTGGGTGACACCCAAAATCTCTCCCCGTGCCCTCCCCACTCCCCTGTGCCCCTGTCTCCCCCGGGGCTGCTGAGCGGCCGCATCCCCTCCCTCCTCCTGCTCCCTCCGAGCTCTTTTCTCCTGCCTCTGTGGCCCAGATTCAGATGGCCTGAATTCCCCGCAGCCCGGTTCTTCCTGCCGGCTGGCGAGAAGCCTGCGGGGCTCGGAGCCAGGGAAGGGGCCGCCTTCGCCCGGGGAGCCGGGGCCGCCGCAGCCCCCGCGGCGCGGCCGCTGCCAAAATCCACACGCCCGTCCCTTCTTCCCCGGTGCTGGTTAGGAAATAAAAGGCTATGGTCCGTGCTGGTCTGAGGGGGCAGGCAGCTCCAAAAGAGCGGCTCTGTGTTTGGTGGGAGGATGACGTGCCCGCTCCCCTCGCTCCCCCAGGGCTCCTGCCGGAGCGATGGAGGGGATGCCGGGCAGAGGTGATGGGAATACCAAGAGGAAAGCTTGCTTGCCCTTTTAGTGTCATATATTTTGTCCTTCACAGAAGCGGTGCGCCCTTTAAATCCGTGCAAGACCTCTGCAGTAACCTCCCTTCTGTTCGTGTTGACCTAATGTGGCTTCAGTGGTTTATTTTTACCGCTGCTGAGAGCAGGATCGGTACAGTGCCATCCTAAAGGAAGGAGAAGTGAGACCAAACATTTGCTTTTCTAAAGATGAGGCCAACAGGTGAGAAGAAAAAAGGGATGTCATATTAATATGGCAAAATAGGTCACTGTCTGTGTATTGCATGCTTTTATTTAGTCCAGCCACCTTCAAAATCCAAGTTACTTTTGGAAGAGCAAGAGAAGTAGCTGTCCTGGTACTCAGGGAAGGCGGTGGGGTAGTTATAGCTGAGGAGGGATCAGAAACACAACCTCTTCTGGCATTAAAGGTCATTAAAGAGACCTGGTCACTATGGGAACCTCAGCAAGAGCTTCTCAAGCAAATTGGAAATCAGGAATTCATTATCCCTGGCAAGCCCAGCCTGGATAGGTGGGAAAAGATGGTATATCTGAACCTGAATTTTATCTCCCTTGCCTGGGATACTTACTGCTGCCTCAATTTCACAAATCATTAACACCACATTGCTGCAGGTTAGAGCATCTCCTGATGCCATTTTAAATACCTGTGAAGGGGATGATGAGCCAGATGCACTGAGAGCAGGAGTGGCCTCAGCTGAACCACCTTTGGTGGAGCTGCACTCCCATGTCTGCACAATAATCTCAGTGCACCTAGACAGTCAGAATGAAAATGATTGCTTAAATAACATTAGGGATTATATGCTAAGCAAGTATGTAAGTAAATTTCTCTTTCAAATTACCAAAACACAACACTGAAAAGAAATCAAGGGCCTTTGGAGAAAAAGTGGTCTAATTTTGCCAGTATTTTAATGAAATCCCTACTGCTGAATTGCTGCCACTTTGACAGTGACTACATAAAAAACCTTCAATGTTAAAAAATGTGATAGCTGTCAAAGAAAACAATTTGATTTACTTGGATAGTATCTTTTGGGTTGCTTAGGCACTAAACACTTTTTCAGAAAGATACTGGAAAACTCACACCTTGTGTCTGGTGTCCTTCATCTGTGCAAGGAAGCTGCATTTGCTTTGAGTGATTTGACAAAGTGCTTAAGAATAACAAGCATATTTACATTTTGGAAGTATGCTATTAATTACAGAACTTTACAGAATTTTAAATTTGTTAGTTAGGTTAACTCTAACTCTACAAAAGCAAATCCAAGGTAAACTGAATTAGTAATAATAATAATAATAATAATAATAATAATAATAATAATAATAATAAAGATGTGGTTAATGACATCTGGATGCTTTTTAAACTTGCATAACCCAAAAGAGGATCTTGGAAACAGGACTTGTGAAGTCTGCAAAAATATTTGGGGAAGCAGCATTTAAATAACTGACTGACTCTCCTAGTCATGTTTCAGTGAGAAATAATAGTGCTCCTAAAGTTAAATGTAGCTTCTGAAGTGAAATAATTCTTTGGGATCAGCAACTGGATAAGTTTAGTTAATTAAAAATGTAATGTTAGAATTTAAAAAAAAAAAAAGGTTTTATTTGTTTTCAAATGCAGAGCAGCTATGTTGTATAAAGACCTTACATTAGGGGATGAGGTGCAAAAGGAAGACAAATTCAATAGCTAAAAGCCATTAGAAGAGACAAAATATCCTGGAGTCACTGGAAACACTTCAAATATACCATGTGAATAGAAGTGAAATTGGTCATCAAATTGCATCAAATATTCCCTTTTGAAATGCAAGATCTCCCCTGGCTCCACTATTTCTGTCCTATGAGCACTGGAGTGAAGGAGACTGAGAGGAGTGGGACCAACCTGTGTAATGGATTGCAGTCTTTGGAAAGAATTGTCTTATTATTAACTCATTCCGAGAAGAGAAACTCCACAATTTGGCCCAATAAAAGGAAAATTAGTAGAAAAAAACCCCTCCGTATCTTCTTACAAGCACATTCTGGAACACAGTACATCCTGGAAATAGGAATTCCCACTATTTATTTAAGCTAAAGCTAAAGATCTCCGACTGGCTTGCAGCAGGACTTACCTAATGCAGAACAGCTTAAATACCAAATAAAAAATGATGCTTGGATTAAAATATTAGAAAGTCTAGGTAAAAATTACCTCATCTCAGTGAGATTGTGACATGAAGTCACCCAAGTTTAATGGATCATTTCCTGAGCAGGGCTCTGGCTGGTGCCTGGCCAGCCCAGCAGCACCCGGCCCGGCTGGAAACAGAGTTTCCCACTGAGGGCTCGTGGGGCACGTCCAAAATGGCCAAAGCAGATGGATTTACTGAGGCAGCCCAAGTGATGCTCATGTACACCTGGAGACTAAACAAATATGAGCAGAAGGGCTTTGTAGCTCTCTTGTCCCCACGGTGCTGCTCGCTGCCTTGGGGAGGGGTGAGGCTTGGGGAAGGTGCTGGTGGGGCTCAGAGGCTCACAGATTGCTTTTTAATCAGCCAGTCTGATTTCAGAAGTTTGCAATTGAGCTGCTCCTCCTCACGTGTGAGCATATTCCTGCATATTCCTCTGCTACAACTGCAGCCTACAGCATTCATTTTCTCTTGTTTTCATCTCCTTTTGGAAATTAAGTGACTGGTTCTGCTCGTTTGTTCTCATAACATGCCACCCATTTTGCAGCAAATGCAGATTTCCGTCCTCAATTGTTTTAGTTTGTATAAAAGTCGTGTAAGCTAAGAGAGAGGCAGCCTCCAGCCGCAGGGTTGGTCTGGTCCTGCAGATCCTGAACTTTCTTTGTGTGCCCTGCTGCTGACAGCCTGGGCTGTGCCAGCTCCCAGCTGGTTGAGGCAACCGATGGTGGGTGGATTTACCCGTAAAAGAAGGATCAATGAAACTGCTCCAGAGCTCCCCTGAGGAAGAGTGAGGCTTTTAAAAAAAATGCCCTCGTGCAGGAGTGCAAGCACCAGTTAGAAGAAACCAGAGGGTGACAGGGACACAGTGTTTGGAAGAGCTCTGGTTGGCATCTCGGCCAAGAGCTGATACGGGGTTAGTGCTTTCCTTCCTGGAGAGAAGAGGGTGATGCATCAGCAAATGGAGCTGCAAGACCTGAATTGCTTTATTTAGGCCATCACTGCCAAGGGATGCACTGGTGGATTCTTTTCAGAAAGAGTTTAAAAGTTCATGTTCATTGAGGCCTCACTGATCACACGCAGCCTCACCCGGATCCTGCAAAGTCTCTCAGGGGGTTGGTGCTTGAGAGAGACTCTGTGGCAGAGCTGCCTTGCCAAAGGTCATGCTTTCTCTGCAGGTGAGCCTGATGCCTGATTTTTTGAGAAGATTCCCTTTAGTATTGCTTTGCTTTGCTGTTTAAAACACTGACACTCCAAGGATACCACATGTGCCCCTGGGGCTTGTGCACCCACAGCGGGTTGAAGCCTGGATTGCAGGCTGTGGTGTGTGGTGGTCGTTGCTTGGGACAGGCATGACAGAGGCTCCTCTGGGTTTTTAACTAATCCTCCCTCATCCAAGCATGAGATGCTGCCCAGGCAGCCCCAGGTCAGCAGGGAGGGCCAGGGACAGCTTTTGTACCTGGAAAAAGTGTTCTTTATTGTGGCTCAGGAACCGGCAGAGAGATAAACTTTTCTGGCATTTTTTGTCTCCACAGGGAAGAGCAATGCCCGCAAAACCTCTGCACAGCGTTTGTGTGTCCTTGTAAGTGCCGGGGCACAGATGGTTGTCCTGCTGGGGCTGTCGGTGCCCGACAGTGTGAAACAGCTGAGTGTGGCCTTGATGCTGGTGCGGTGCGGGCCCTTTGGAGAACCACCGCAGAACTGACCGGGCAGGGGGGATGCTCACCCGGTCAGTGGCTCCCTGCGCTCCACACCCCTCCGCTGCTACCAGCAACCCCGGCACGGGCAGGACCTCGCAGAGCCGGGCAGTGCCCTCTGTGCAGAGCAGGAGGAGAAAGTTTCCTCTGTGGCGAGGAGGGGGGTCCCCCATCCTCCCAGGAGGCTCACAGTGAGTGCTGGCGGGGATGCCGGCGAGGCGGTGTGGGACAGTCGGGGGTGGGCGCTGTGCCCGTCCCCGCGGCTCCGCCGGGATGCGGCGTCTTCCCCCTCCCCGGGCCGGCGTTCCCGGTGCCGGCGGGGCGGGGCCGCGGGCGGGGCCGCGGGCGGGGCGGGCGCGGGGGCCGCGCTCCCGCAGAGCCGCTTGCGGTGCCCGCTCGGCAGCGCCTCCCGCCGCCCGCACCATGTGGCAGCCGGCCACGGAGCGGCTGCAGGTACGCTGGGGGCCCGCGGGATGGGGATGGGGATGGGGAGGGAGCGGGGCTGGTGGGGCATCACCCCCGTACCGCGAGTTTGTTGCAACTTCTCCCCCCTCGCCTGCGCTGAGGGTGGGTGTGCGGGGGACGCGGGACACACAGACACACACCCGCACACACACACACACGGTGCGGGGTGGGGGGACGCTGCCCCTGCGGCATCCCGGGCGGGTCCGGCGCTCCCGGCGGGCTCCGGTGGCGGCTGCGGGGCTCGGGCTGCGGGGCTCGGGCTGCGGGGCTCGGGCTGCGGGGCTCGGCGGGGCTCGGCGGGGGACGCGCCGTTCGTTCGGGGGCTTCTCTCCCTGCCCCGCTCAATGGAGCGGCTCCCCGGGCTCCGCTGTGCGGGAGGGTCCCTCGGAGCGGGGCGCGGGGCACCCGAAATCCCGCGGGAGGAGTCCTTTGCCACCCGCGCATCCACAGGTCGGGGTGTCTCGGGGTCACGGGCGTGCCCCCGCACCGCACCCTCCGGCAGCGGGTCGGGCTCTGCGGTGCCGGTGTTCGTGTGCTTATTGCATGGTCCGGGGGGCAATCCGAGACACTCAGGGAGCGAGGGGAAATAAAACTCACTTTGTAGTTCCACTGCGTGGGTTTCATGTAGTTTGCCAGAGCAAGTGTTCAGTGAGAGGGAACGGGACATTTAAAATAAGAATCAATGAGCTTAGCAGATGACAAGAAAAGGTTATTACTGCTTTTACGATTCAAACTGAGAATTTACTTTGATGTCATCAAGCTGAAAATTCAGCGGTTTGATTGGAGTTGACAGTAGAGCCAAGCTGAGAGAGAGATCTGTGAGCTTTAGTCTGCACCACAGTAATGGGAATAATTCCTGTTATTAAGAAGCTGTACTTTTCTCTACAATAAGAAACTTGGTTTTTAGTGGATAGAAATGATGTACCACGTATGTAGTTGATGGATTCAAGGGTGAAACCATGCGAGAGTGTTATTATTTACTTGTTTCCCTGTCTTAGTCAGAAACCTCTCTGTGCTAGGCACAAGTGGCAAGATCACCTGTCTGAGGGTGTTAATGGTCTTAGGCAGGTTGTGGAGGTGGGAGTGTTCACTGGGGAGGTGGTGCTGCAGGGGTCAGAGCTCAGGTGAGGCTGCACCCAGCAGCTGGGGGCAAAGGAGGAGGTGAGGGAAGGGAAGGAGAAAGGAAAAGCCGAGGTTGGTAGTGTTGTGTTGGTCTGGACTGTATGGAATGGCTACACGTCCCCTTTGTGGAACTGGGAGGTGTTAAAATAACAAGATACTATTATCACAAATATCTGATACTGCCTACAGGAGCATGCAAGGCTAAGGACAGCTGACTGCCTGTGTTTTGCAGAGTGAGGTTCTGAGTGTGACCTTGTTTAGCCTTGTTTGGCTGTATCCCATGCACCATTAGGGGTCTTGCCTTAGGGAGTGGGTAAGAATGGCTGTGTGCTGAGGGGAACCAGGCTGCCTGGAGAGGGGGTGCTCTCTGGGCCTTTCACCTGTTACAGAACAACACAGGCCTGTAGTGAGGGCAGCCCGTGCTCCTCCCTGTTGCTGAAGGAGAGCCACAAGCACCAAAGCTTTCAGCAGTGGCCACTAACTTTGTCCAGCCTAATTTTGGTGTCCTCTAGCTGGAGGCTCCAGGCATCCTGAGCCTCCCAAAATGCTGAGTGCCTCTAAATTCAGTTCTTGCCAACAGGAGTTTCTTGGGAAGTGCATGAATTGCTGTAAATGCTCTAAAAAAACCCCAAACAAATGGGGAGGTTGTGTCTAAAATTGCAGAATTAAAGGATTCTTTGGACTTGTACCAGCTCTGGAGACTTGTACCAGCCTTGGAGAAGTTGCAACAATCCCATAATAATTCCGAATTCACACAAGGGGTTAAATAACAACATAGTGAATGGTATTTAAAATGAGTGCAGTGAGGGGAAGGATTCCCTGGCTGGGGATAGCCAGGATGAGATCCTGTATTTGAAAGCTGGATCCTAATCTATACGTGCATGAGCCAGAGTTACATGGGCAATATCCCCAACCCCTCTGAATGTTTTTTTTCTCCAAAAAAATGTTGAAGCCTGTTCCTTTCAAGCAGCCTCATCTCCCCTTTATGTGTTGTGAGTCACCAGCCTGGCCAGAGCCGCTTGCAGCGCTCCCTGACCCCCTGAGGAGATCTAGAGCCAGGCATAAATGCATTTTTTTCCCCCTTCTTTCTCCCCCTCAACATCTTAATTCAGTTTTAAGTGTCCTATGTTTCTCTCTTGTCCCAGGCTCCCTCTGTCCTGGCCCTGAGCTGCTATGAAACAAATGTTGGTGCCATGGGGGTGTTGAAGGGAGCTCTCTGCTTGTCCCTGGCATTACAAGTGCTCACCCTGCCCAACCAGCAAGTGTTGGGAGGGTGCTGGGCGTGGGATTTTGGTTGCAGCAGGGTGGTGTTTGGTCACTGGGTAGAGTAGATGACGTTTTATGGTCTCTATTAATATATTCTGGGATTAAGGGTTATGCCAAGTCACTGCTGTAGGGTATTTGAGGGATGTGTGATGGCAGATGGAGCCCTGTCTTTCATGTCAGGCTGATATATGGACACAGAAAGTGTGGTGCTGGCGCTGCTCTCTTGCTGTTCTAATGTGTGTGTGGTATGTGGCTTCATTTTGAGCCAGATGTATCTTGCATTGATATCCAGCTGTGGTGAAGTGCAGGTCTGTTGTTAGTCTGTGGTGCAGCTCTGTGCTGAGCAAATGGCAAAGAAAATATTTTCATCTTTCGGAATATTTCTTTTGGCCTGCTTCAGTAAGGGAAAGTATGAACTGACTCTGCAAGTGGATGCCTGTTGGTCGGGGTCAGTCCTGTGCTTGTTGCTGAGACGAGCTGTGGATGTTTAGCTGAAATGGCAGCGAGTGTTGCGGTGTGAAGGCTCCTGTCACGTCCTGACAAAAGAGTGCCAGGGTCATCTATTCTCACGGGTCTCCCTTCCCAGTCCCACACAGTGTACGGCAAGACTGCACGTTCCTGGTCTGTGGCCATTCATTAAAATCTGCTTTTGTTCCAAATGTGCTCCGTCCTGTCAAGTTTCATAGTTTGTGCTGAAGTTTTTGGCGTTGGCTGGATGGGTCCGATTCCAGTAGTGAGGTCAGCAGCGAAGCTCACGCATACGCAACAGGAGTGAAGTGTCATCAGCAGATGGGTTGCAAAATGCAGTGAGCTGGGGCCACAAGCTGGACTTGCCCCCACTGCTCTCATGGCCACTTGCTGCTGAAAGCTTCATATGCTACTAAAACGTGTCCCCGTTCCCAGGGCCTTGCTTTCTGGCTTTGCTGGAGTAAGCTGTGATCACTTATTTTTTAGGTTTGGGTTTTTTGTTTGTTTGGTTGGTTTGTTTGGGTTTTGTTTGTCTTTTTTGGTTTTCTGGTTTTTTTTCTTTGTTTATTTTTTTCTCAGCCTGTTCTGTACTTCCGTCTGATCCCTCTGATGGAAGCTTTTCCTGTTATCCTGCTGCTTAATGAAGAAGCCCCTTTGTTTCTGGATGTTATGTTGAATTGAATTAAATGGATTAGAAGAGTAAGCTAGAAAAAAGTAAACATCCAAGTTTCTGGAATCTTCTTGAAAATATAATACAGTGAAGGCTGCTTTTCACCCCCAGCAATGTTGAAGTTCCGTCCATTTCTCCAGAGTTAGTGGGACAGTCAGTTATGTGGGAAGTCACAGCTGGGATGTTGCAGGAATAGACCCCAGGGATCAGCGAGTCGCTGGTGTGGTAAGAAGACTGTGATTGTGCAGGTAATACAGGATTAGCTTTCACACTGAATGTATGGGCTGATTTGTGACCATGTTTGGGAGACTTTTCCCCTGCGATTTCTCTGGCGGCGTTCCTGGTTCGCGCTCGGTAAAACGTGGGTGGATGTACCGAACACGTGCGTGCCTTCCAGTCTCTGGTTCAGGTATTTAAGGGTTGTTCTCCCTGCAGGAAATGCTGGGACCCCAGCCCGGGGCTCACAGAACCTTCCTGGTATGGTTTTCATTGCCGGGTTTGCAGCAGACCTTATCAACGATTACAAGCAGCGTGCGCTGATTTGTGGCTTGGTGCTCGCGGCAGCGGCACTTGTTGAAACGATGCTGAAAATATTCCGAAATCTTGCTTTAAAATTATTTCCAAATGTACCCTCTGCGCCTGGTTCGGCAGCCCTCGGCAGCGCAGCTGGGATTTTGGAGCTGTTGGCCTCGCTGGTGCTCCCCTGAGGACTCTGAAGTGATTTTTGAAACCAAACAAGGTCTTCACACGGTTCCGTGTGCCTGCCTGAGAGATGGCTGCTGTTGGCTTTGAAACCTGCATTTTCCTGGCAGCTTGGTGCCAGACATTGTTTCTAGATAATAAATCCCAGTGGGTGCATAGTTTCCGAGGTCATGCTGTTTATAAGCCCTGTTTATAAGTTTCCCTGCTTCTCTTAACACGTGTGGGTAAAGAGGGATCATCATGTTCAGATGCATTTTCTCCTGGAGCAGAGGGGCTGCCCAGCCTCGTGCTGCATTGCCAGGTGTCCCTGAGCTGAGCCCAGGCCCACGAGCCCTCTTTTTAGAAGAGCTCCCACTTTTTTTCTGCAGGGGGTACAGGTGGTGGGCTCACATGAGCGGGGATGAGCTCAAGGGGCACAGACAGGCGTGCTGTATCACAGAGCTTTGGGGCTGGATATCTTTTGATGCAGTGGCTCCACAGGGATGTGCAAATAGCCAAGTGTTTACAGTAGGACTTCAGTGATTCTCTGTCTGCTCATCTGGAAATTGAATATTCTTCTTGAAACCCACAGTTTTGGGCTGTAGTGTATTCTCATATTGCTAGAATTTATTTCTTTTGTAGAGTTCCATGTCTCTTCTAGTGTGCTGTGAAATACTGTGCAGGAGAGCTGCGGGTGGGCAAGAGGAGATGAACTGAAGCAGGTGATGGAGGGCAGGAAGCTTCAGGTCCTCTACTGGGGCAAATTTGATTTCCTGAACCCCGAGGCTTAATTCTGCCATCGTGTAAATTGTGCAGCTCCCCTGAAGTCCATGAGAAATAAGTTTGTGTAAGGTTGCTTTACCATTGTCTCTGAGTTGCTGGTGTGATATACCCCCATGTAATTCAAATATAGCAGTAAACACACAGGGTTGGGATCATTGACCCAGTTGCTGAATTCATGTCTATTGTATTCATCTGCTACCTCTAGTATACACATCAAATATCAGGAGTATTAGAGAGTTCTTTCACTAAAGAAAAGTCAGCTCTGAGCAGACTTATACGTGTGTGATGGCTTTGAGGTGATCACAGCCACAGTGGTTTCATGACAAACGTTTGCATGTGTTCAGATGTGATGTGGCTTTAGGTGCTATTGGTGCTTTCAAAATCAGCTCCTCATCCTTTTCATTGCTCAGATGCGTACGTGTGTTAAAAAAATGCAGCATACAGTCAGTTGAAACCATAGTTTTCCAATTTTTAGAAGCATATGGGAAACCTTTTCAAACCAAACACAAGCAAGTTGTAAGCACACAAACAGCTGTCTGGGCAGGAACCAGTGCAAGACATGTATAGCAGCACTGATACTGCTACTGAACTCTGGTTCCATTAAATATTATGTCAGAAGGAAAAAGTGAAAAGCATTTGAAATTTAAGCCTGAGTCATGTGGATGCAAACGTCTGAAGTCTCACAGCCCAGTGTTTTGGCACTGTATGGCTTCAGGATATATTTCAAGGCATCAGAGTTTTTGCACTAGTTTGCTGCTGTGACTTTCCAGCAGTCAGGAATCTTTGAAACAAAGCCCCATGACTCCAGCAGGCTCATCTGGCACCACTTAGCTTGGGCAGTTCCTTTTTTCCTACATTATTTATTCTTTGTAGAAAATGAATGGCTCTGGAAAAATGTTAATTTTGGGAAGCATTTCTGTGACCGAAAGAAAATCAAAATCAGCGAGCGCCTTGTGGAAAGCCCCCCTGGGAAATGATCTTCAGGGCTCGTTCATAGTGTATTACTAGTTTGTGTTTATGGAACTGACAGCCTGTTTGATGACCAGGACAAAAAAATAAAGCAGTGATTTCCTTGAAGGAAGGCAAACTAAAGCATTCAGTCCAAGATGTTCGGCATTTTCACTGCCTGTTTCATATTTTCTGCATCCCTGGTGTCAGCCAGCAGGGCAGTCAGCAGTGGTGTGCCCTGAGCCTACAGGTGATAGTGTCAGTCTTCTGAGATGTTTCTCAATAAGTGCATCAGAACTCTTGGAAGATTTTAAATGTGGGTGATTGTGAAAGTGTCCTGACAAGACCTAATATAACTTTTCATGATTTGTTTTTCCTGCTGAAATACTGAAGATACGGAGTGGTAAATATAAATATGATGCGTAGAATCTTAAGGAAAAATAAAAATATTTGTATTGCTGGTATTTAATATTCTTTCAGTGATAGTGCTTCAACAAAATTATACACAGCTTCAGCATAAGAATAAGTTGGTCTCACTGCAATGACACCTTAGCAGTTTGGTGATGACTTCTGCAGTGTTGATCATTCTGAAGAACCTCCATACATGTTTTCATTGGGAACATTTAAATAAATGTCCCTCTCACAGCTTAATGGCTGGTTTTGCTTCCAGGCAACGTGAACAGCTACATTTCTAACCTGAGTTGCTGCTGATGAGTTTTACTGACTGAGCCATGCTGGGAGCAGGGTGCTGGTGGGTTTGGGATCTCTGTGCTACAGCACCAGAGCAGTCAATGTTCTTGCACCAAACCCCTTTGTGGCACTGGGCCTGTGTTATGACAAACAGTTTTCAAATGTCTCCTCCTGTGAAAACATTTCCTCCAGATATATTTGATGGGAACTGCCAAGAACACTGAGAGCAGAAAGTAAGTTAATTAAGTGTCCTGAAGCTCAAATTTGTGGCCACCTCCTTCTTCCCATGCCAGGCCCTGCTCTGTATTTGAGAGGTGGTTATTCCATATGTCTCCTGGGAAGCTTTCAGAATGATCCTGGAGTAAGTTTACAAGTATTCAGAGCCTCCATTTAGGGCCAGGCTGTTCCAGAGAGTGTTTTACCTGGTGGACTCTGCTCTTCTGAAAACTCCCCCACTCACTGAGTGCCTGTAGAGGAGCACTGATGTTCAGGTTGGTCCCACTGGTGAAGCAGCTGCTCCAAAGATCTTGCAGTGGAATCTGGTCCAAACTCCACTGAGGTCAGTACCAACCTTGAGCCTGATGACTGTAGGGCAGGGCAGCAATCCCATCCTGTGCTGTTACAGGAGATCCATGGGGTTTGTATTGCTCATTTAAAACGAGCTCATTTAACGAGCATTTGCTTCTTCTGGAGACTGTGTGCTGGGTGGAAGGCAGGCTAGGAGTTTGAAGCTTGTGGCTGATCAAGGGCATGGGACCTCCATGGTGATGGTGGCAACACCAAATACATTATCTGAGCCTGCAAGTTTCTAGCTCTCCATTCTGTCCCTGAGCCCTGGTGCTGAGAGACAGGAGGGATGGTTGGGTGCAGTGTTTCCTCTCTGATTGGCTTCAGGGGGGGCTCTCCAGGCTGGGGACCAGCTTTCCTGCTGTCAGGATTAATCTGTGCTTTCTGAGCTGATAACAGTAAGAGTGACCTGAAAATGGTATAGTTTGTTGGAGAGAGAGAAATCACTCTGCCTTCCAGTCATTCTGGTTAAAAAACAGGCCAAAAAAATTTCTGGTATTGTTCATCAAAACTGTCCCATCCAAATTAACATGCTGCACTTGGTTTCTAGTGTCATGGTAAAGAATTTTGTCCTTTGTTTTCTAGTATTTCCTCCTGCTGGGGAGAGGGACATGATGAGAAGAGTTGTGTTAAGGTGTACTGGTTCTTCTGCTTTCATCTTTAAGCTGGAGAGCACAAAGACAAGCAGTAAAAGTGTTAGAAAAAAAAATACACCAGACTTCAAAAACAGGGTTTTAATCCTTTTCCCCCCTTATTTGAGGCTATTTATTTAACAGAACCTTTCCCTCAATTTTAGGCTTTTCCATATGGAATTTATTATATTTTTTTCATTTTTTTTGACCAGAAAAATATCTTTTGGAACTTAAGCTGCAGCTCCCTGAGCTGCCTGGGTGTTGGGGCATAGCGTGGACCTGTGCCCCAGCTCACTGCACAGTGTGTGTCACCAGAAGACGGCAGCGAATTTCTTCCATCTTCCAGAAAATTGTCATCTGAAGCATTCTCCTCTTTTTCCCTAGTCCATGGGAATTTTCTGTGCCTGCCTATAAATTTGAATCAGAAAATGTAGAAGCTTGAATCCTGTCCCAGTGCTTTTAAGAGGGAGCCTGTGCAGCGCGGATCTGCACAGGCTTCAGTTTTCACAGCTGTGCTCTGCTGTTTGGATTAGAATTAGAGGGAAGGATATTCTGAAAATTTTACATCGGTCCTCTTGATAGTGGGGCTGAAAGGGCCTATTGAGCCTGGTACTGCTGGTTTGAGGAAACCCTGATAGCAAAGACAGCTCTGGTGCCTCCTGCTGAGATGAACTGCTGGGGAGATGTGCAGTGCTGGTGAAGAGTGATAGGTGCTTGTTTTTCTGGTAGATGACAAACAGCAAACCCACCAGTGATTTCTGAGACACTTAATGCTCAGTGATCCTCCAGACAAGGATTTTTTTTTTTTTCTTTTTTTTCCATCAGCAAAGCTGCCTATTGGAATATGTAGCTGGGGTGATGGGGGAAGCGGAGCCCTCTCTGCCACATTCATGTTGATGGAGCAGCATCAGTGGTGAAGTCTGCAGAAGGGATGTTGCTTTCTATGAGATTGGATAGTTGACTTTGATAAATGTGTGTTAAATCACTCAGGTTTAGGTGTGCAGCCTCATCTCCATGCACAGGGATATGCCTCTGAATTCATTAACTTTTATCTTGCCATTTGAGATGGCAGTGTAACTTTTCCGTGGTTCATAAGGAATGTTAGGAGGCATTTGTTTGTGAGTGACTTTTGTTTTGATCTGGTGTTCAGAGGCTCTTTTTTTCATTAAAGAGCCCGAAGCTTGGTACTGGGACGCGTAACATTTTCAAAGGGCAATGTTTTAATCTTGTAGCTCTAAAATGCAGAGTTGGTCTGGAAGGACAAGTTGCACAGTTTGAAAGGTTAGAGGAGCACGAGTAGGTTCTCATGTGGCCTCTTCCCACAGATCAGTGTTGCAATAATCAGTTCTTTCTTGTAGCTTTGAGGTCATGTGTGACTCCTTGCTGAGGCAAAGGGCAGCCTTTCTGGGCCTCATGGCCGGTCTGGGACCTGTCTAAATGAATGAGACCACTGCCTTTCATAATAAAGGGTGATGATAAGCCCTGGCACTTCTGAACAGTGAAAAATACTCACTAAAATTCTACTTATTCACTGCTTAAGTGTTCCTTTTGTGAAGCCTCTCCCCCCCATTCTGCTCACGTGTAAAATGCTGACGAGTTTCAGGCTGCAGAACAGGTGGAGCTCATCTCCCCTGATGTTTGAGGAGATGTTGAACTGCAAGTGTGAGCTGAGATGAGATCTTTACCTGTAAAGAGACAGCTGGAGCTCAGGGATCTCATCCTTGTGGCCAGACAAGCTCCCCCTGGTTTTCTGAGCCTGGGACTGCTCTCCAGCAGGTCAGAGCAGGGTCCCGCTCTGTGAGGCAGTGAGGTCTGTATAGATAAAGGTATTTTTACCAGAAAGAGAGAATCTAAGGAGGCTTTGGACTAAGTTGAGTGCTTTGTAGTGGTGTAGAGGTTTTGTGGGTAGAAGGAGCAGGTCATCAGCTGGGCACTCGAGAGGTCCATGAGTAGTCAGGTATGACCTGGGAGCCATATCTGCAGAATCCTTGCAGTGAAACAGCTCCCTTCTGGTTGGTTTAAATTACTTTCAGAGGGCATTTATATTAGTTTTTTTTCAGGTTAGTTTTTTTTAAATTTATTTATTTATTTATCAGAAGTTATTCAAGCCGCTTATTCATGATATTAGAAAAACTAGCCAGCTGCAGTGGGCAGCACTGACCAGGGAAGTGCCCTCAACTTGTTTAAGTTTACTTCCCTGGTTCTGGAAGTAACAGCCTGACCTTTCATTCCTGTTATAGTCTGAGGATGTTGTTTCGTGGATGTGGAGCTTTCCAAGATAAACGGAGTGAATGTGGTTTGGCATTTCTATCACTAATGTTGTATCAAGCTAGAGAGTTTCAGGAGCATTAATGTCTACAAGAGATGTCATTTTGTTCACCTGGGGATAAACTTTGCCCTTGTCTATATGTGGGTCTTGTTTTTGGTCCAAATTCAGATCTTGAGAACGTTGCTATAAATCTAAGTGGCAGTCCTGATGTCAGTGGAGTTCCCTTTTTACTCAGTCAGAGTTTCTTTTCCTCTGACTGAGAAGAAACTTCATGTGTTTTTAACAGACTAAATTTTACCTGATTTTTTTTTTTTTTTTTAATGAGTAGATACACGAGACAAGATTTAATGTCTAAGAGAGCTGAACTAAACTTTTCTGTATGACTCTTTTTGGAAAGAGTGTGTTACTGAAGTCATCCTGGCCTGGGCCCTAATGCTGTTTGGATAAGGGGCTGCTCTGTATCCGACAGAGGAACATCTGTGTCACGCAGCGAGTGCTCCGCCTGCTTGCTTTGGGCTGGGGGGAAAAAACGCTTTACAAAGTCTATTTCTGAGACCTTTTCTTATTTTCGTATTTTTTGTGAAAGCTTCACGTATTTGTTTCTTCAAAGGGTTTAAGATGCCCACTCTGCTTTTTATTTATTTATTTATTTTCTTTTTCAGCATTTCTCAGGAACAAACAAGTGTTTCTTAGCCAGCAGTCATCATTACAGAGTTGAAGTTAAAAAGCAGTCTGTCTCATCTTGGGAAAAAAAAAACAAACATTGTTCCCAACATTTTGTTATTTTCAAATCCATACATGTATGGAGAGTGCAGTCATATTCTTCCTCATTTTCCCAAAATCTATCTGGTGGTTTTTAATTTTTATTGGTTTTCTTTTCTTTTCTTTTTTTTTTTTTTTATAAACTGCTTTCTGGGAGGTTTTTAAATCTTGTCTCCACTGAGCTTTACAACTCAGTATAAATCTGCATAAAATCAGACTGGAACATTTTCTTTATTATGACCTAGTCCTTACACTGCTATACCATGTGTGACTTCCCATATTGAGAGTAAGGAAATGTTGTGTATTTGAGGAGTTGTAGTTAACAAAGTTAGTCACTGTCAATAATTGCAATAGTGCTGCAGGGCTGTCAGGGCAGGGCTGTTTTGGCTGTGCTACACAATTTCCACAAAAGTTAGTCTTTGTAGCATCCCACTTAGTGGGTCTAGTCAGGCAGCAGTGGTTTTATTTAAGACAGAGTTTTATTAAAGCCCTGTTGCTGGGAGTTTCTGCCTAAAGGACCCTTTGCAATGCCAATGGGCTTGACTGGCCAGGGAGGGGTCAAGGCTGCTGGGAGCACTGAGGGAATTGGTGACTGTTTTGCAACAGGGACCAACTGACGCAGCACAATTTGTGCATCTGTTGGAGGTGTGGAGGAGTGACTTTCAAGCATGTGATCAGGTCCTTAATGTGATCAGTTTTTCCACTCAGAAGAAGGTGATTGCAGTAGCAGCAATGCCAAGGTGACTGGATCCTGTATGGTGATGTTACCCTGGAGAATAGAGCGGGAGTGATGCTGCCTGCACCAGGGTAACACCACTGGCTTTGCCTGGGCGATTCACAACACTTGATGTTGCTGTTGAACTCTTTGGCCCTTCTAATCCCTCCTGAGTATGGCTACAAACAGGGTGCAGAGATGCTGAAGTCCAGACCTCCAGTGGGGCAGGGAGTTGAGCTGCCAGCACACACCATCGTGGAGAAACGGGATGTGATGTTGTGCTTTTAAAATCCTCACGCATGTGGCAGTTTGTACAGGTCCAGCCTTCAAACAAGGCTTTGGAAAAGAGTTTGGAAGCCTGCCTGAGCCTGCCATGCCACTCAGTGCCTGCCTTGGTAGATCTGACTGGGAGCTGGTGGGCTCCACGGTGAGAGTCTGTGTGGTGAATTGCTGCTGGGGCTGCTCGTCCCACGTGGTGCTTTTCCTGCACTCTGAGTACAGATCCAGAGCTTGCTTTAGGAAACACTTAGGGCTGCTCTGCTTTGTACACCTGGAGGTCAAAAGGGAATGTGGTTTTTCTAGCTAATCGTCGTCTCTTGCCAGCTAATTGTAAGTAAAATAAAGCGAAGAGAAAGCACGTGGAGTCTGGCCAGGCTTAGTAACGTCTGAACCAACCAGTCTGATGCGGTGTTATTTTTCTGACTTGATTTTACTGATCTTCTGTGGGAATTCGAAGTTTTATCCTGGAAATCTTAATTTTTACTGTGTAGTTGCTGTTCTCGGTGGTTTGTTTTGATTGCTTTTTTGTTTGTTTGTTTGTTTTTCTTTTTCCGAAAACTAGTGGGTCAATATAAGGAATTACTTTGAACAGTGGGTTTGAGATGATTAAAAGAAAAAAAAAAAGGTTGTTGCTACCAGCTCTTACATTATAGATACCCCATGGAAGTTAACAGTTTTCTGAGTTACTTTATGGACAAAGGCCGAATCCTCACCTGAGGAGCTGCTGAGTTACAGCAGGGAGCAAGATGATTTTGGTTTCAGATGTCTATGATTCAATTAATATCTTGTTAATCCTGTGTTAACGCTTAGCAGCATGTGGTTACTAGTATAAATATTTGTTCTTGGTATTTAGCTCCAGATATGTGGTAGGATTAATGCTAAATTGTTAACAGTTAGTACCCAGTTTAAGTAAAATCAGTTTTTCAGGTTGCTTTCCTTTGTGACTTTTTTTTTTTTTTTATTTTTTTTTTAAATTTGGCAAGACTATTCACAAACAGGGTTCAGATGGCCAGAGCCTCCAGAATCTCATTGTCTTAATTGAAAAACGTCACCCCTTGACATTAATAAATGATTTAGCTAGTACATGATTTAGTCACTGGGGAGAAATGGAATTGACTGTTACAACCATCCTTCACTTTTAGATGCTAATGACAAACTACAGCCCGCAGTTCTAAGAATTAATAGCTCTGGGTTCAGAACAATATTTTTGTATATTAGAACATCTCAATTCCATTAGATTTGATGACATTTTATTCTGGAATACCTTCACTTGCAAAAAACTGGAAGGTGCTCAAAGGACATCCTCTAATGTTTCTCTTCAACTTTTTTATGTCCTGCAGATGTGTTACCAGTGCTCTGCCTCTTCTTTTTTTTTTAAAAAAAAAGAATCACATTGTTTTATTTCGTTTGACCATTCCTGACTGGAGGAAATAAGTTGTTTAGACAATGTGTGGGGATTTAGCTGTGTAATGAACCACCACGGTAAACAAGTAATTAATTCTCATTGAAATGTAGACTGTGCCCTGTGCGTGGATTTTATGGCGTCTTCTGGAAAGGAAAATATTTTTCTGTCTAAAAAGCATTTCCTACCCAGTGACCGGCTGTAAAAGAAACAGCTTGAAAATGTTTCCTGGCCCAAGGAAAGGACTGATACATCCTTTCAGTTTGCCCTTGTGGTTAACATCACTGTGTGTTTTTCTAGCACTTTTCCTCAGTTTTATGTACCTAACGTTAATAAATATAGGTACAGAAATAACAGTCTGTCTGAGCCAACTGATTTGATCTTTTCATTTGCTGATGCTGAGGCTGGGGTTTTGCAAAGGATAATCTCAGGATTCGGGCTTGGCTTTGCTCCTGTTTGAAATCTCTGTTAAAATACTGACAACTCTGCTGGTGGATCAGGGGCCTCCGGATTCTGCCTTGTTTTTTTCCCCCTTTTTCTTTTTAAAGAACTAGATCAGTGGGCAAAATACAGCATTAGTGTGTTGAAGGGGACAAGTGGTAGGTCAGTGTGGCTGCCCTGTGCTCTGCACATGGTTGTACAAATGCAGGCTGGAATTCACCATGAGATGTGTTTCGGAGCACGGCCAGCGACAGATGGGTTTTGATGACCAGCTTTTGCCTTTAGAAACAAAAGTGTAGTGTTTATTTCGGCTTCTAAACCAGGTTAGGGAAGAGCTGTTAGCGGTACCAGGTGCTGTGCAGCTGTTGGTTTGCAGAGTGGGATGTTTTTGATGCTCTTACTGGTCAGCAAAGGAAAGCTGGGGTTGGAGATACTGGTATTTCCAGAAAATAGGCAATCAAAGGTGGCAAACGTGTCTGTCATCAGGATTTCTGCTCAGCCTCTCTGTTAATTCAGGTTTTTTGATGCTGGCTTCTGGCTTTGCCTGTTGCAGCTCTCCATGGGTCAGCATAATGGATCTGACACTGCGTGGGCAGAATTTCACTGGCATCAGTCCCTCTTAGCAGTCTGCCCTGCAAGCTCTCTGAGCTACCCATAACTCAGGAGGATGAAATTATTGCAGATTGTGAGGACCCTGTTCCCCCTGAGTTTTTCAGTATTACCATTTTCCACTCCTGCCATTTCCTGGCACTGCCCAGCAGAGCTGTGTGGTGCATGTTTCCTAACCAGGGGGTGGTGGCTCTGCTGCATGGACATTTCCTAAGGTGATGTGACACTAAGGTTTCAGTGTCATTTATTTGGCTGTTGTATCATACTGCAAATGACTGCTTAACTTGTCTGGTTTCCTGGCTGATTCCTGGCAGAGCTGTTTGCCTTCCTTCAAATCATGCATCACTTTAGCCTGACCCCCATGGTCTGGGATTTCTGCAGTGCCTCATTTTCTATAGACGTGATTTTCTGTCTTCAGTTGTTGGTACTTTTTTAAACTTGGCTTTTATCTGTTACGTCTAAAACTGTGATTGAGGTGCTCAGAAAACCTGGAGGCAAATGAGAAGATTCCTAAATTTTGAACTCTTTCACCCATGATGGTTTCCATGCTGATGGATATGCTACAACTTTGGGAGATCAGGGGGGAAAGCAAGAGCTGGTAGGGATGGTGAGCTCTGTGACAGCAAAAAGCCAGGTTAGAACACCCCAGTGATTTTTTGGTAGCTGTGTCCTCTGGCAAAAATAGGTTTGAAATGTTTTCAAAGGCTGGGTACAGAGTAAGACCCATAAACAGATCCTGCAAACATGCTCTCCTGAGTTGCAGAACAGCTCTCAGTAGTCAGACCGAAAGACCACAAGCGATTCGTGCTTGTAGATGTTCATACATGAGTGTACTGCCATGAAATTGTCACAAAACTGGAACTAAGGCAGGCTGAAATGGAAAAGCCATGCCAATAGAAATAATAAAAAAAGGAGGCACGTTCTTCCAGAGTGCTGCGGTGTAATTGCTATGAAAGTCTGCATTTATTTACAGTAACAAAGGTCTAATTTCTGCAAAACTTCAGCCATATGCATATTTTTACGTCCTGTGAGCAGCCTACAGGCCGGTGTTCTGTAAGTAAGGGACTGAGGCCTTGCTGAGTATTCAGCATTTCAATGCCCGTGTATCTTTTCCGGAATTGAAAACATCTTTTATTCCCCGGGCTGAGCTGGCAGCCTGCACAGAAGGCAGTCTGCTTTATGTTTATCAATCCAGGGAGAAGTCCAGCTCTTGTGAGCGTATTTCTCATCTGCCAAGAGCACCAACAGAAACTTAACTATCATCCACTCTCTCCCTTTTTTTTAAATTACTTAAATATGGCCATTCAGGGAGGCGTTTAATTCTTTAAATATGGCAATCAAGGCATTAGTGAATTAAGGGTAGAGGCTTTAACCTCATAAGATTTCCACAGCTCTGCTGGTGGCTGGCCATTGCTGATGGCTGGGTGCTGTGTGATGATCTGTCCTGGGAGGTGCTGTGGGAGCATCCTCCCTCCTGTGGACCAGCCCTGAGCAGGGAATCCCATCTTGCCATGCCCTCCATGCCCCTCAGTACAGGGGGATGCCACCTTCATGACAGACCCTTTTGAGGATTTACCAGTGGATCGTGTTTTTTGGGGGACAGCCTGATTTTAAACTGTTGCCCTGTGCTGAATATATGGATTATATTCAAAGAGAGCAAGAAGCCTGGTCCTGATGCATTCATTGAGCTATTCCATTCATTTTGATTAGTCTAATTTAAGTTGAGATGTAGGTATTTTGGGGCTTGGCTGAAACCCTCTGATCCAAGGCTGTAAGTAAACCCCTGGCAGTGAGAGAAAGCTGAAGGACTGCAGAAGGGTCTTTTCAGTGATTCCAGTGCCCATGTGTGGAGGAATAGGGATGTGTAAAAGGTTTCCCAAGTAGCTGAGGAAATCATAAAAGCCTGTAATGGTGTGTTTTACCGGCAGAGTTTCTTAGTTATTAGAGTTCTAGCTGGAAAATTTCTTGCATAAATTGTGGCAGCCCATTTCACTAAAGGAACACCAGGTTTATTACTGTATGAACTTGATAATTAGTTTGTAATCCGTGCATAGGCATTTCATCCTGGTGGTTTTCTTGCCGAGAATAATTTGCCTTTTATTTGTGCAGAGTGGTTTTTTTAGGGAAAACAGAACTCCCATTCATGATGGGCACAGCAAATGTAGTAAAACACTATCATAGCTGGGATTTGTTGTACGCTATGGATTTATGTCAAGAATGTTAATGATTTGTTTATGAATAAGTGAGCCTGTAGTATTGTGAAACAGTATCTGGCAGGGTTGCTGAATGGACATTTTGAGAGCAGAGGATTCTTGAATTGAGTAAGCTGTAAATATTTGTGTGTCTCAAACTGGTCATAAGTAAGCTTATGTATCTTAAACAGAAGTGTTTATTTAATGCATTATCATCATCTACAGTGCTCATCTGGCATGTATGTATGGGACACTTGATAACAAGCAAAGAGGTTGTTAAGTATTTTTTAAGGGCAGTTAATCTCCTTCTAGTGGGCTTTAGTTTAAAAATAAGATTTTCTTCCAGAAAGCAACACAAATCCTTAAGCAGAGCAGTGAGGTGTTTGCAGTCAGTGTGGATCAGGAAGGGATTGGTTTTGCAGTGTCTCACCTGGGGGTAGCACCTAGTTTAGCAAAGCCACTTGATTTTCGTGGTAAAAGTTATCACATGGCTGCCAGTATGCTATATAGTCCCAAATATACACCTTACTGATGGGAAGGGTTTACAGTTTTCTTATGATCCCTATTTTCTTGGAAGGACACCTCCCAACAAGTATGGAGGTGGTTCATTCCCATCTTACTCGAGGCCCAAGACCGACAGACATCTCCTGTGTGTTGGGGAGTATTTGTGGGAATTGAAACACAGTCCCTCAAAAAAATAATCTGGGGCCTAAACTGAACCTCATCCCAGGTGATTCCTTGCATTGCCTGTTAAAATTGGCGTGGTGAAGGTGTCAGATCTGATCACTGGTATCTCAAATCAACCAACCAACAATCGATGTCCAACAGCACAAACTGAGAGCTTCATCACTGTCCTTAGTCAAACTTTTCCTGCTAAAGTTTAAAAAACTCGATTGCAATATTTATCTTCTCTCCAGCCATTCTTACTGTAATGAGTTTTATAGCTGGTTCTATGGGTGCAAACGCTTAACCTGAAGGATGAATTATCACTGGAGTGGCATTTGTGCATTTTTAAATGTCGCTAAGCCTCTTGAAAAACTGCAGGTAGAAGATGACGCTGCAGCAAGAAGCTTTGCTGTGTGACTTGGTGCACCGTGGGCAGCTGAGCACGAAGTGGAGGGACTTCAGAGCTGGATTCAGAAGTGTCAGAGGCAGTTGGTGTTGTGCATCCAGGGTGATGTGTGGAGCGTGACTAAACTCGGCCTGATAAATTATGGCATGTCTTGAAATAGTGCCTTGTACTTTTTAATGAGCTGGGCTATCAGCTCTGCATCAGTGGATGGTTAAAATGAAGCAAGAATTGCTTTAGCATTAAAACTGTGCCTGGAGGACTTTCCTGAGAAATTGCTTGTGATTATTAAGTGAATATAATACAGTAAGACAACCTTGCTTCTTTGCTGTGCTTTTTTTTCATACTGAGTGAAGTTTTGTAAGTTGAAACGTGTACAGATGGAAAGTAATGTTTAAATGGGAATGGCTTTGGAATGTGTGCCGTGCTCTCTCCCTCTCCTTTTGAACGTGGATAGGGAAGAGAGGTAAGTCACAATTTATTGAGATACAACTTTTATAGAAGAATTGGATTTCCTCTAAATATGGGTTGATTGTGTGCCAAACAGAAAAGAGGCTGAAGCCAGAGCACTTCATATGCTGAACTGGAGAAGAGTGTTTTCCAAACTGAGTGGGCTAGGCCAAAATGAGCCGTATGTTGCTCGTTCCCTCTGCCGTGCATGCACACTTATGGCTAAATAAATAGAAAGATATCCACGCTCTGTGACAATTGATGATGAAACAGCTGTGGGAGATGGCTGGGCCAGCTGCTGCCCAACCTGCTGCAGGGCAGCAACACCCTGGGAGTGCTTCATGCAGCCTAGGGCAGGTGGCATGGGTTGCCCTAGGTAGCTCTGCCAAGTTATCACTTGTTATCACAAGTTATCACTGAGAGTTACCCCCATGGGCTGCATACCTTGTTCCTTCAACAGTATGCATGTTTCTGCCACTGTTTGCACAACTAACTCCTGTTTCTTTCCCAGAAGAAAGTCCACAAGCTGCATGTTACTCCAGTACAGCAGCAAACACTCAGGGAGGAAGGCAAAGAGGGAAACCCAGTGGAAGCTGATGAACTAATCTCTTCTCTAGATAGATGCTTGCACCCTTTTTCCACTCAGATGCATACTGCACCATTAAACACTATTAAATATTGGCAGCTTCACACTAAACTGCATTTGTGATTTGTCTGCTGTGTAATCAGAAAAGGCAATCCCAAATCTGCCTCAGGAATGGCTTTACTCTGCCAGGTTAGGAACATCAGTGATAGCCACCAGAGCCTTTTAATTTCTGACTCTAATGGTGATAAAACATGAAAGTGGAAGTGCTTATGTCATAGAGCATGAGTTGGAACTAATCACCTTCCTGCAGATGCTACAGGGAAAATGGATCATAGCACACAGCCCTGTTTCCTGTGCTGGCTGAAGCTGTTTCCCTTTTAATCTTGATACCTTTGTGTGTCTTTATATTACAGTAATGGAGTACTGTGTGGAATATCACGGTTTTCAGATTATTTTTAACCTGTATTTCCACAGGTTAAAAATTTCCACAAATGAATTCTTTTAAAAATTCTGTCTTTAAGCAGATGTCCTTGTCATACATTTTTTCCCTGTGCCACAGTCAAAACCCACGGCCATCCTGTGTGGATAACTACTGCATGCACTCCCCTGGCTGGAAAGAGAGAAAGTGTTGGTAGTTTGTGTTCCTGTTTCTGCAGGGAGTCACTGTAGCTCTTCAGCCTCTGATTTTCTCTGCTGTGCTGTGGCTGACACTGAGATGTACGTGATACCCAACCAGTGCTTGAAGACAAGGCAAAAGCAGAACTGGGAACACTCCAGTTATGGCACTTGTTCCCAGGAGGGAACTGGCTTTGTTGCATGATCAAAGGTCCCCTTCGCTCATCAGCTGCTGGGAATGGAGCAGACAGATGTTTATTTAGCTGATTGTCTTGTAAAACTGTAGAATTGGCTTGTGCAAATAGCTGTCCATGCAAAACTTGACTGTTGTTGTTTCAGGGGCTTTTCTAGTGTCATCTGAAACTCTGTTCCAGTCAGAGAACCTGGAATCCAAAACTGAAAAAAAAAGAAATCAAACAAGGATACCTTCTGCTACTAAATTCATCTAACACTAAAAATAGTATAGTTGGACTAAAGTTTGGTCTGTTGGAGGGGAACTAGTAGTGATTAATTGATGTGGAGTTAGTCTCTTCTGAAAATCTGACTTCAGTTAACAACTTGCCCAAGACTTTCCACTTTTGAGGTTATCTGTTTCAAGCTTTGCATCTGGACTGAAATGACTTTTTTTTTTTTTTTTTTTTAATGAAAATATTTTCATTGCGGTGGTCTCCCGAGTAACTTACCAACAGTGCAAACAGACTTCCCTTTAAATAATGGCAATGCTTGGAAAGCAGGAAAACAGCCCTCTGTCATCCAGCTCAGAGTTACCACTCAGCAAGAGAAACGTTCCTTTGGAGTGTTCTGCTCTGACCGCCCTTCCACTTCCCAAGTGGAGACCTGGAGGCAAAACATTGTTCTGTGCCCACATGGAACAGTTTGTGCTGAATGTTCGGGATTAGTTTTGTGAGGGGCAGTCTTCAGGATGTGAGCAGCTGAAAGGGGAGCTCTGCTGGGAGTGAGTGGTGGGAGGCAGGGGGCTGGGGAAGCTGTCACCGTGCTGTGCCCTGTTTGCTGTGTCCCTTCACTGATGGGTGCACTCCACTCTGGTTCCCTTCTGATGGTGCTCTGGCAGGGTAGTAGGTCTTGAGGATCCCAGCCATGGGCTGATATTCCTTTTAATTGCTTTCTGAATGATCCTTGTTTTCCAAAGGTAAAAAAAAAAAAAAAAAATGCAATAAATACCCAGAGCTAGTTACTTTTCCAAAAAGAATTTGTGGAAGAGACCGGAAAACTTGACAGATTACCTTGGAAAGTCTTCTGTTGATTCATCTTTCATTGCAGAATTGGGGCTGACCTGCACAGGAGTGACACTGGAGACTCATACTGAATCCCTGTATGCAGACATCCATCTGCCTCACATTTGCAGTTTATCTGGTTAACACTGCATCAGAAAATGTTCAGAATTGGGCTTTTTTTTCCTTTTCTTTTGGCCAGATCACCATCCTTGACATCACTTAATATGGCTTGGAGATGTTTTGAAAGAACTGTATGGCCATTATATATGCAAATACTTTAGATAAGCAGAGGTGAGAAGCCATTGGCAGGGCTACAGCATGAAGAATTTAGAGTATAAAAAAAAAGGAATTATAAGATTGATGACCTTTGTGCTTAGTGATCAGAATGCAAATAACAAGAGCTGCAAATCTGGGCAGAAAGGCATGCTATAAAAAGAATTATTGCAAGATTAAGCTGTGGAAGACACATTTTTGCATGGTAATATACTGAATTTATTTTGACAATTATTTATTGGTGGTGGTGGTGGTTTTGAAAATGGAATTTTTTAGCAGTCTTGGTACAATTATAGAGGACTGAATCTGTAAAGCTGCTCAAACATTTTCCATCGGGGTGAGTATTTTTTTTTCAGCCAAATACATGTCTTTTTTTTTTTTATTAAATGAAATATTTGTCTTGATACTTTTTCCCCCCCAGTGGAATGACTAATAGGTATTCACGGGATTTAGTACTTTAATATTTTATCAGAGGCCCCTGAATTCTTTCACTCCCTTCTCTTTCAGGGTAAATAATTTAGATTTCAGATGCATTAAGTTTGATAAAAGCCACCTTGTTAATGTCTCCTGTAGAATTACAGCTCTATGTGCTTAGAGGGTTGCTGGAATAACTGCATCAGTAATGCTTCTGAGTTAAATTGAACGGGGCAAATGAAGAAGGCAGTGGGGAAATGCTGGGCAGGCAGTTAATTTATTTTAATTTTGTTGGTTCTTTCACATCTGTTTAACTAGCTGCCTGACACAGGTACACAGGAGACCGTAAATGTGATGGGTATTCCGAACACTTCCCTCGTGTTATATTACAGGAATATTTATTAGATCTGCATCTAGAGAAGCTCAGGGCTTTAACAGCCCATGTCCTTTTCCCCTGGATCTTGATGTTCTGAATGATTTCATTTCCCCTAAGCCTGAAATATATTGCTTGCAATAATTGACAGGGTTTGCATGAACAAACATTTATTAATAATAACCCCCCCCCCTTCCAAACAACCCTCTCATCTACATTCCTTTTTCTTTCGCAACTTCATTTCTCAAAGTTGAGCCCAAACTTGAAGATACAAAACTGGCTAGTTTTTTTTTCAATGCAAAATTATTTAAGTTGTAAAGTGGCTGAGAATGCATGGTGTTTGTGGTGGTCAGCAGGCAATGGAGGAGGGAAGAAAGTTGAGACTGTACTGAGAATAAGGATGATCCTTGTTGTTGTTGTGTGGAATTCTTGATTCTCTAGCATTTTTATGTGTGGAAACTTGCAAGTGATTGCTGTGTTGATCAGCATTTGGAGCAGATTGGACCAAAGCAAGAGTATAATTGCTGGAAACAGAGAAAGTAGCTTTCCCAGTGTAAAGAGGTTGAACAACGTTCCTTGCACAGGTGAAGTCTTCCTGTTCTGCTGGTCTTGCTGGAACGGAACATTTGGAGAGTTTTGAACTCCTTTGTTTCCTTTAGTTAAACAATTTAATATTTCCATCATTCAGTGCACCTAATTTCGTTGTCAATGTTAAATTACAAGACTGAGATGGTATTGTAAGAAGTAGTGGCAATTCTTCATGTAGGTGCAGGTAGTAGCACATGGAAGAGCAGCAGGAAAGATGAGGATAGTTCTTCTGTTCCTGTCGAACTTCACATTGTACTGCCAGAGATTTCCCTGCAAGCAGGGTTGTTTTGTTCATGGCATGTGAGATTCCTGAAGGCTGGGATTTGGTTATGAATGAGCATGTGTTTCCAGAATGGAATGACTTGGAATGGGTTTGTTTAATCGATTGTGGATTCCTCCAGAGTGACGCTGCAGCGCCTGTGTGAGGAGTTAGCTCTTTTTAATTGGTCCCACATGTACTGGCAGATAGTATATTAACCATGCCTTGGGGGGATGAGGGCATCTGGTTGAATATCATAGTGCATATTTTATTTCTTTTCTGGAGGGATTTGCTTTTTATTCCTAGGGGTTTTTTTCCCCCTCTTTGTTCTAAGAGCTGTGGATATGTATGTATATGTATAATCACCAGCATTTTGGAACTTAATACTCAGCTGAGGGATTAGTTAAGCTTCTGCAAAATTATCTGAACTTTGCTGACAAGTAAAGAAGAAACTGAGGTTTTTAGAAGAAGATGGAGTTTCTGAGTATCTCTGGGTTTGAGCCCTTAAACTGCAAGAACTCAGAAGCTGAATCTCCCTCTTGACAATGGCTAAGGACTTGTCCTTTGATGACCTGAAAAATGGAAGCATCACAAAAGATTAATTACTTTTGGCAAAACCTTGAGGACACCATGCAGATTTGACCTTTATAACTGTAGGGTGAGGATATTGGAGGGCCATCCTACCTGTGAGTGTTGGCCCCAGCGAAGGGGAGCCCCATCCTCAGCCATTTTACTTGACTCCCTCTGAGCTGGAAAAAGCAGAGTAATTTTACATCTGGCTGTTTTGGCTCAGCTTAACCAGTTAAGGTAGCTGCAGCAGGAACAGGAATGTAAATGAGTCGGTTTGATTTTTCTTTTGTAAAGGTTCCTTGGTGCAAATCCTGTCAATTATCCAAATCTAAAGCTGTGCTGAATTAATGAGACACTTTGTAGGAAGGTATTTTTGATGGCTTTCTGTCGACTCCCTTATTTCTGATGGAGGCTCTCTGAGTCTGCGACTTTTATTCATGGCTTAAAGAAGTGGGAGGACCTGCTGTGTGAAGTTGCCCTGGGGATGGTGGTTATGCATTTACACTACAGTGGGACCCAATCTTGGTCCACGTTCTGCATCATCTGCTGAAAGGTTTGTATAGATATAAATCCTGGCAGAGTTTCCCCACGATAAATAATTTGCTAGTGGAAGCAGAAAGAAAAACTCTGTTCTTCACACCCTGCAAGGTTTGGGAGGATACACCTTCATGAAGGCTTTCTGAAAAGGTTGACTTGCTGAAGACTCAGGTCTGTTCATTTGGAAAGGGCTTTTGTTGTTCGTGGGAGATAGGAGGACCCCCTCTCAGAGACCCTCAGGAATGCCAGGGTTAAATCTTGGGGGTGGTTCTGACCTGGAAAAGAGAGTGATGTAAATTAGCATCAGAGGACTCAGTGATAAAATGGACAACCTTAGAGGAAGGAGTGGATTCTCATTATCTTGTAGCTGTAAATACAAATGTTTGTTTGGTTTATGTTTAAGCAACACATTTCACTCTTCTGTGAAGAATTTGTACCCTTGTTTCTCCACAGTATTAGACACACTAGCAAATAATCAGGGCAGATTCCCTGTTTGCAGCAGGTACCTTTGTCATCAAGTTCCTTTCCCTGCCTCAGAAAATAAGTCTTAGCAAGGCAAGAAAGAGGTCACTGAACTACATAACTGCTTACCAAGTTATTGATTTATTGCAAAAAATTAGGGAGAAGAGTGACAGAGTGAAATGCTGGTTTTGAAAAGGCTGTTTTGGGAGAATGCAGTGGCTGTCTGGCAGGTATTGTCTGAGATGGGCTTGCTCTGCCAGGCACAGAGTGAGGAGAAAGAACTTTTTAAAGCATCCTCTGACACAGAAATTATTGGAAAGCCTCCAAGAGCAAATTGAAAAAGCAACAGCCGCCTTCATGCTGCAGGATTCCATTGTTTTAATATTGGGCCAACTATACCAAATAATACATCTACTGGAAACTCATGTTAGGAGAAAAATATGTTGGAAAGCAGCTAAGGGGTCAGCTCAAAATCAAAGTGAATGAGCTTGACATATCTATGCTGCTGCGTGTTCTATTTTGTTCTTTCTCCTCTTGTCATCTCCTATTTCTTAATTTATTTCCACTCTTCCTCTTTTCTTAAAACCATTTGTCTTGTCTTGGACTCGTATGTTCACTGCCATTTGTCTGGAGAAATGCTGGGGCTGATAAATACCTCTGTTTGTACGGAGAAATTCTTGTATACCAGTGTGTTTGAAATTGAAATCTAGTTTAAAATTCCAGTCTTGCACACAGACATGGTGCTTTTAGGGAGGTACTTCTGGCTCTGGTCAGTCTGCTCTGGTGGTGAGATGATTAACAGCAGATAATGGGAATGATTTTACTTTGCCTCAGTGCCGTGCAATGGAGCTGCACTTCCCAGACTGGTTTTGTTTGCTGGATTTCTGCACGTTTTGAAGACCAAAACGTCATCAGGAATGGGGTGGAAGGAAAATGCAGACTCGTTACTGCAAGTGTAAATGTTATTTACAATAATTGCATTCAATAAAATACATAGTAAAGTTATGTTAATTGGGTTTGTTTGTCAGGAGAATTAGTTCAGTTGCGACAAAGTTATTAAAATTTGAGAATTAACAATTATTTCTGTGGCCAAAATCGCGGTAGCTGATGTCTTAGGAATGTCTTATTTTATTTTCATGATATGAGTGTCCTTGACTCCTTCCTACTCTGATGTGAATCTCTATAGTGAGACTTCAGGTTTTGAGCAATTCTGGCTCAACTGGAAACTCAGTCTCTGAATATCCTCTATATTTAGATTTGTTTAGGTCAGGATTTAGTTTGACAGAGTATAGAGAGATGTTAGGGGATCAGTCATGAAATTCTCATCTGGCTCTGAAGTTCCCCGCAGTTTGGAGGGTGTTTGTATCTGGGATTGTGTTTTGTTTGGGCAGCGATCCTGCTGATTGGAATCGCATAAGCTTGGCAATAGAACGAAGGCATCCAGCCAGAGCAAACCCAAAGTACACAGGGTCTGAGAACAAAACGTTTCACATGAATTAAATTGTGAGGAAACAGACATTCTTGAAACTTGTAAGAAAACAAGGCGGTGTGAGCCCTGTCACACAGGCAGCTGTGTGATCGAGGCTATCGATAGGGAGTGCAGGTCTTATTTATGAAATCTTGATAGTTGTGTATTTATGAGATCTGTCTTGGCACTGTAGGAAGAAGAATATTGCCTAAGGAACTGGTATTAGAGTAAGATGGAGTAACTCTCGGTGCTTGCATGCAAAGCATCTTTGCTGGAAGGTTTTTGACGCTCAGCTGATCTTGTGTTTCTCTGTACCTTGTCATGCTTTTCCATCTGCAGTCCTGTGTCCCCCTTCACTTCCATCTATCCATTGTTTCTGTATATTATAGGTTTTTCCACCAGAGCTTTGTGCTTGGCTGCCTTGTTACATTCAGTAGCAGCAGCAGAAGCAGGAGGGTCTCTGCCTGGCAGGAGCCAGCATTGCCTACAAAAACCTCTCCTGGTGCTTTCCTTTCCCCAGTCTCATGCCCTGCTCGCTTTGATGCCATCTTCTGCTTGCTGTCCTGTCATACAAATTACCCTGGCAAGACAGAAGTTTGTTTGTTGCTGGGGATTTTGTTTGGTGTGGCGTTACAGTGGTGTTTTTTTGTTTTGTTTTGATTTTGGTTTTTATTTTGTGTGTGTGTGTAGCAACATTTCCCAGGTGCTTTGTCCCAAGACGCTCGGGTGTGCCATGCCCTCAGCCCACTGGGTTGCACCACGTTGTGCCATGGGCCTGTCCAAGCTCCTCTTCTTCCAGAATGTGGCACAGGGTGTCTGTGGGCAAGTCTGCCTTACCACTTGTGCATTTTGCCATTTCTTTGTGAGGGAGAGATGTAAATTCAGACATAATTATCTGCTTTTTCCCATAGGCACCATCTATTACCTGATAGAGATTGAAAGGATTTGCTTTGATAGAGTGGCAAAACACAGGTCTTGAGATGCCAGATGAGAGATACTTTTCAAAACCAGATTTCTGGAGATGGATTGCTTTCAAGCAGATTACTTGGGCTGGATCTGCTTGAGTATAAAAAGTCATGACATGGTCTTGGGTTTGTGCATGCCAGTCAGTTTTGTGTTACAAAATAGGTTACTGATGGGATGATTTCTGACTTTATCATGATAAAGTGCTTCCATCCCCTCTGTAGTGGGTTTTATTGTAGTGCTCAGTACAAAGTTTATGTGAACTGCTCGTAAAGAATAAATAAATAAAGCACTGTGATGTGGGGAAGGGGAAAGCACTTAAATTGTATTAGCAGTATTTGTTTAACAAGAAATGGATCAGATGTGACATTTATCTGTACTGGACAGCATTTGCTTTAAATGAAAAAAAGCCTTAAAATGGATCAGTTTTCTTATGCATCAGAATTCTTCTTTTCTTGCTGAAAAGAGGAGGTTGGGTGGAGGCTTGGGGTTGGGTGATCCTCAGGTCACAGCTGTGCTCATGTCACTGAGGAGGCAACCACACTGCTAAAGGTCTCTATTTGTTGTCATCTCCTCTGACTCTGAGTGAGAGTGAAGCCTTGTATCTACAGCCTGGAAATAGGTTAAAAGGAACATTTGCCTTTTCTAAAATTCTCTTGCACTTGGTTGTGCCTTTCCCCTCCTAGGCTGCTTTGTCTTGCCATGGGACGCTGTTGAAAATTTTTGGTTTCACTCCAGAGCTAAATGTGTTTCAAAGGTAGAGAAGTACTTGGACTGAGGCAGTAAATTATAGAGGTTATTTTTGAATTTCCCTGGGACTGATCTTTTGCTGATGCACTAGTGTGTATTTCATCTGGGAATTCCTTTGTAGGTGCTGTAGAAGGTGGCGTTGCCCAGAGGATTGCTTCTCATTCTGGCAAATCCGTCGCTCAGAGTCTTTGAACTTTTAGAATAACTCTTTTTGAAGTTAACATCCTGTCATTTTCAGGTTTGAACTCAATCTGCATCTTTGGCAAAATTGGCCAAATACAGGTCATCTGGAAATGTGATGCCAGGTTATGCAAGTGTGTTAAGAGAGAATGGGGAATGAGAGCTGAGGTGCTGAAGACTTTCTTACATTCACCATGTTGCAACCCAGTTAGCCTGTAAAATGTGTTTATTTTGCTCATCTCCTGTGGCTGGATTACAGATTACAATGAATTACAGTCCCCTCCTTCTTGACATTTATTTTTATATTACAATCCAATATATAACCCTTTCTTAGATTTTTGAATTTGGGTCCTTGTTTTATTTCCATCATGAAAATGAAAAGATCCGCTAAACCCAGGCTTGCTCAGTGTTGTGAACAGCAGTGACTGTTTTGTCAGGACCTGAAGATGAGGGGCATTATTATTACAAATTTTAGTGCCTATTTTTCTCCTCTAAGTCACATTTCCTTGTATGTAATCACAGTTGTTTTTCACATTTGGGGTGAATTGTGGGAGTGACTGTATTTTTATGCTGACAAACTAAATCAAAACCCAAATGCTGGTAATTTTTAGTTCGAACAGCAACAGAAATTGTGCCTGAACTAAATATGTAGCACCTAAAATTTGCAAATTGAATGTTGTGAAATAGTTATTCTAGAGCTGATGTGTGACTGTTGAGCTGATAACAAAATATGTGTTGAAAACAATTTAGAATTTCTTGATTGTTATGTTTAATTAACTGGTAACTAAGAGAGTTAGTGATGGCAGGGGTTTCACTGAAATAGGGAGCACTTTGAAGGTCACCACAGAGAAAAGAGACAAGTACCTCTGTAGTGACAGTCTTAGCCTGGTATGAGTTTGGGCTACCAGTTATGCACCCTTCACTTTTCTTCTGCAGGGGGAAAGGATGACATTAAGATTGGTAAACTAAGCAAAATAAACTGATAGAACTTAAATTCTTGAATAAGCAAATCTAGGGTTCTGTATTAGGATAATTGCCCAATGTTATAGGGGGCTTTACTTAAATTTTGCTCTGAATGATTCAGTGTTCAGGAAGATACAATGATAATCACAGATCTGATCCTTTCTGTGGCATTTAAGGTACTTTTGTTTGTTCAAGGCATTTTAAAATGTATTGCTAATTTCTTATTGTGGTGTCGCTCCTTGCATTTCTTTCAAACATCAATAGCATCATTTAAATGGATAAAGAATTATATTGTTGTAGTCATGCCAGCTAAGAATATGTTTTTCTGATGGTTTTCAGTATAAGAGCCACCAAATGAACCTAGAGGTTCTGGCACATGAGATGTGAATGGTATAAGGTTCCCTGAACCTTTATTCCCTGAATTGCCAAAGTCACGCTTTTCAAGAATTTTGCCAGCTTAAAGCACTTTAAAGAAATATTCCAGGTTCACATCACAGAGAGCAAATGCCTCTTCTCAAAAAATAGACTGGCTACTGTTATAGGTCAGCTTTTGCCAACAGTTTCCGCAGGAGATGCCAGTTTGGAGTAGAAACCTAAGAAATGGGTTCAGCAAAGCACTTTATCCTGTTCTTGGCTTAGAGCACAGGAATAATCCCATTGACTCCCCACGTGTGCTCCACTGGGACTGCTCACACAGTGAAAGTTAGGCATGTGTTTCAATAACGTGCTTATTTGGGGGCTCACTGTGTGATGTCTCCTGGCAGAGATGTGATTTTCTTGTGGCAGACATCATATGACTTTTGTGCAGGGAGCACAGCGTTGTCTGCACCAGCCACGAGCTCCAAAGCAAGAGGTTATTTCTGTGTCCACCCCCAATCCATTCTGCACTTCTCTGGCAATTAATCATCTGTTTGCTGCCAATTGTGTTCTGGTGTTTTTGGCACCCAACCACTCCAGCTTGCTGCTCATGCAAGTGTTGAATTGCCTTTATAAGTCTTTTCCTTGTTTAAGGTTGTGTATGTGGTTGTTACAACCAGAAAAAAAAAAGGCAGATAATTGTAATAGTTTTCTTCATTTTGGTCAAATTGTGCTCTTTCTGTCAGTAGTCCCACTGAAGTTTATAGAAATGCCAGCAAAGGAGAACAACCATTTTGAAAGTCCAAGGGAAACTCAGAGGGGCTAGGTGGGGTTTTTTTCCTCTGTTATCTAATAGAAGCACCGTTCTTTATTTGAAAAGCTCTGTAAATGGATCATCTGTGGAAATGGAAATAGAGCTCTTTCAGCACTGAAGGGAGGGAGAAGTTAAATGCTAGGACAGATTATTCTTCCAATAATGGGACCAGCAAACCCAACACTGCAGTTGGTCATTGATGGTGCTCCTTCAACCTCAGCATCCCAGACCTTCACCTTGCTTTATACTTGACATGGCTGTTTGTCTGCTGTTTAGCCTTTGCAAAAACAACTTCACTGCAGAAGCCTAGGAAACTCCAAAAAAAAAAAAAAAAAAAAAAGGCTGTTAATCACAACTTAAAGGTAAAATAAAGTAGATTTTCTCAGTAAGCGTAGTAATCCTGGCTGTCAAAGAGCTCTGTTATCTTCAGAAACGTGTCAAAGAATACTCTTTAGTGTATAATCATCTTAAATAGAGGACTTTTTTGCTGGAGCTGTGTGAGGGAGAGTGAATGGGAAACATGTAATATGAGCCAGATGAAAAATAATATGAGTGGATTTCTTTGCTGGGATGAATTTCTTTGCTGGGATGAAAATGCTTGCACAAACACCACAGAGGCCCTGAAGTATTGCTGTTAACAGGCTGTAAGTTCATGTGTGAGATAGGTAAACAAGTACTATTTTCACAGATTGTTAGGGTTTATGCCTTGAACGTGCTTCTAAGAGTGTTTGAGGTGCTGTAGTTCCAGTATCATAACAATTATTAGACCTAAACACTGGTGAACTGAGGACTAAACTGTTTTAAAAGTGTATTAACAGGCTTCAGTTAGCTGATGGTATTTATGAATAAAGAAGGAAATTTGTTTTCAATGGAGTATTCATACCTGTAAAAATCCATAGAAAACCATCATAGTATCTAAATAGTTGATTTATCCCCTGTGTATAAATAAAATGTTTAAGAGGCACTCTCTTCATCTAAAGCACAGGGCTGAACAGCAAGGGCCTGTGCTGATTTTCTAGCTCTGGTAGAGACTTCTTGCATGGTTTTGGGAAATCACTTTTAGCATCTCTTTTTCTGCAAGGCAGACCTTGTAATGCTTGTCTGCCTTGCAGAGGGGAAGGAGAGGGTGAGAAAACAGATGACTGCAAAATAAATTAATCCCCCATCAAAAGTCAGAACAAATGGTTTAGTTTTGATGAAAATAATCTGGAGTCATTGCACATATATCTAATAAGTGCTGACTGATAAGAGTCGCATTCTGAAGCTTTGATAAATTCATATTTCATTAGGCAGTGCTGCAGTGTGTTACTAGGTGGGAGTACTTGATTGATTTGGTTCATATCTATGTGTTTCCCCCCTGAGATATTCAGGGCCAAGTGAAAATGTTCACCTTTTCACATGAAGGTCAGTACAAAGAAACATCTCAATGTTAAAACACTTCTCTGATTCCCTGATTCCTCAAAATTGATTTGGAAATCTTTCAAGGATTCACTTTCTTCACTCTGAGCAATTGCTGAGAAACTTAATTTGCTGACTTCACTATCCACTTGGATAGTTCTTCACCTCAGCCTGGGGAATCTGTTGTAGAAAGTGACGAGTTTTGAATGACATCTATTCATCAGTACTGTAGTGACATTTGCTTTGGAGGCTACAGGAACTATTGCTTGCAAAGGAAGAGAGTATAAAATTCACATGATAAAGGCAAACCAGTGAGGCATTTACCTCAGCTGGAATGGTAATGTCTACAAAGGTCAGTGGGATGAGATTTAAGTACAGAGGAAAGAGAACAAGAATGGATAAATCCATAGTTCTTTGAATGCTCTTTGATCCCCTGTCCTTCCCTCCCTGTGGACACTAGTAGATGAACTGGGTCATGAACAGTTTTGTAATATGCCTGTGAGTGATAAGAGATTGAATTTAGACCCTTTTTTGGAACATGTGTGGATTGTAATAAATCCTCTCATTTTGTGTGTGTGTATCTTTTTTAGTTAAAAGCAATATCCACATTGTTGACAGCAATAGTGAATGCTCTTAAGTGATAAAACTTGTTAACTCTCCCCATGAAAAGTTCCAAGGCATTGACATCAAATGAAAACACGCAGGCACGCCCAACTATTAACTCTCGTTTTTCTGCACCATAACTGGAGATAATTTCTTTTCTTTTTCTGTTTAGCACTTTCAGACCATGCTAAAGACTAAGTTGAATGTCCTAACTCTCCGTAAAGAGCCTCTCCCAACAGTGATCTTCCACGAACCAGAAGCCATTGAGCTGTGCACCACAACTCCCCTCATGAAGACCCGGACTCACACTGGATGCAAGGTACTCAGAAGTAGAAACTTAAGGAATGACAACACTGTGGAGGTGTCCCATGTATTTGTGAAAGCTCCACATTTCTGAATCTCAAAAGTAACTTCGAATTTCTGACCAGAAATTTTGGGTTTCAGGAGGAAAAGGTTTGGGTTGTGTGCTACGATGCAAATTGTGGAGGATTTCTAACAGCCTGTAATGAACATTGCTTGTTGTAAACACAGGCATTATTCTGCAAGAGCTACTGTTGCAGCTTAAAATTTGAGGCAATTATTTTCAGGGGGTGTGAGCATTTTTTTTTTTTTTTTAATTTTTATTTTTATTTTATTTTTTAAGTAAGATAAAAAAAAGAAGAAAGGGAGTGGGAGACTCAGGTCTTGATTTGTTAAGCAACAAGATGAATTTGCCCAGTTACATCAAAGCACAGCTTCTGAAAAAGCTACTCCTCTTTTTAAAAGTTTAATGGCTTAAGAGCTTCGAGTGTGTTCTTTTGTGGTGAGAAACTGCATAAAAATAGCAAACAATTCTGCTCTGTTTGCATCTTCTGTTGGAGCCTTTTTACTCGACAGCAGAGCTCGCCCAGCCTTGCAGAGGCATGGGGGGCCTTGGAGGCTGAGCTGGGGACCAGTTTGGCCTGTGCTGCCCATCAGGGCTTGGCAAATGATTCCCCTCCATCCAGCCTGGCTGTCAGTTGTTGGGATAGTTGTAGGCATATATTCTACTGAGATATGTATGGTAGCTCGTAGCATCTGCTCTTCTGTGGTGATGTCTTTTGTCCTTCATGTTGACACCTAATGAATTTTGAGAGAATATTAGCTATGATGATCGAAATGACTCACAAAGTATCTGGCTTTCACCCCTAGTGAGAGAGTTCAGACATAATAATGCTTTTTGAAATCAGTTTATCTTCGTGAATGTGTGTAGAATTTAAATGAACCTTTTTGCTTAACCCACAGTGCTTCGATTGGAAAAGATGAATTGCAGAGAGATGTTGAGAGCCTCAGTGAAGAGAAACTCATTCTATATTTAGATCCCTTTTATTTATTCATTTATTTTTCCTGCAGTGTAACATAGTAGTTGTGACTAGGGAACATCTGCTACCACAACACTCCCGTTTCCTCTCTTGCACTGTTTTGCCTTCTCCCCTCCCCCTGTAGCTTCTGTCGATGCTGGAGTCTCATGGTGATGTTTTTGGGGTAGTGGCCAGCCCTTCTTCAGGTGATTCAGCAGTTGTGATTTTCAGTACCCTCAGGAAGGTGACTGCACATATATGTTGTTGCTGTGGCTAAGAAATCCTCTCCTGTTCTAATCAAAAGGCTTTGATTTTATCCAGGCTCTGTAGTCACAACCTTTTTCTTCCCTCCACCCCCCCCTTTTCCTCACTAAATGTGTTCTTCTCTTATGGGGCTTGTATCTGCCAGCTGCTTATAGGTAATTAGCCTCCTCACCTCATTCTCCTCTGATTATTAGTTTCTTGCTGAGTGATATAATAATAGTGTTGCCATAACAAAACTAGGATTTTATAATATGAGATTTTTCTCCATGGGATTGGATTTACTCCTGTTATTCCAGGTGTAAGGGGGGAGATGCTGTGATGCCTCTGGTACCACCAAGCCTCTCTGGTTCTGAGACATGGGCTTCTCAGGCAAGACTGCAGCATCCAGTCTTTACTTGCTTTCATGAGTCACATTCTTTTGATCCTTAATCGTTTTATTCCTCTTGACTGAAATCCCTCCAATTTTTCTATGTAATCCCATTAATGAGATAGCATCATTCTTCTGACAGAGGCTCCAGACATCTAATTTTATTGCACAGTTTTAACATAAGCCTCAGCTGGCACCATCTTGTTATGGGAACTTGACACAAGCAATTGCTCTGCTCTTCAGAGGTCTGGGCACTGGTTTTCTTCTGTGATTGCTCTTTTCCTTGTCATTTCATCAGACTTCTTTTTGCTTTCATTTGGAGTTCACTGGTGAATCCTGAAGAAACAAAACTTTCTTGCTGAGATCTGATTTCATTCTGTAATTGAATGGGATGGTTTTAAAAATAGCAGAGAGAAATGTCTTGCTGGAAGTAATCCCGGGGGAACCCCCACTAAATCTGGAAAGTTAAATGATTGAACAAATTCAGAGAGCTTCTCTTTCTTACTCCGTTTTGGATCTGACACAACTTTGTTGCCATCATGTTTCCTAAAATATATTTTGTGCTTACAGCAGAAGCCTTAGGACTCATTCCTCCTGTAACTGCATGTCTGGATCTGCCTGCTTGGGTTGTCTGTGCTGTCGCTGCTCCCACCCTCCTAGACGTGTGGGCATGAGAAATGGATAATATTAGCACTGATTTGCAGCACAGAGCTTTAGGCACATGCATTTTGGAGTTTGTGGTGCTGGTTGCTCAGTCAGACAGGTTGACTTGAGGCTGTAGTTGCCAAAGGACACCTTCCTAAGGATTTTGGTTAGTCTGTGGCTGTCCTGTTTGTAGGTCATTCATATCAGAATGTACTCTTGTGTTTCAGCTGAAAACCTCCTCATCCCTTATCACAATAAGTACCACCAGATGGGAACCCAAAATCTGGAATACCTCCAGAAAATAAGTTACTCTCTACTCAGAAATGCGTGCCTTCTCCACGCCTTTTAACAGATTTTGTTTAAGTTCTGCACGTTTTATTCTTCCTTAATGTCCTAATTGGCTTACACTGATTCTAATGTTTCTTGATTTCTGTCCCTTTGAGCCATGATGGTGGCACAAAGGGAGCTGCCTAAATGTCTCTCTCTCTCCTGCTGTAGCTTTTCCAGGCACTGCTGCAGTAATGCAAAAGGACAGAGGTTAAAAATGCTGTCTGATTTTTGAAGTGGTGTAGCAGGTTTGATTTTTTTTTTCCCTTTCTATTGGAAAGCTCCTCAAAGTGAAGTCAGTAGCAGGATATCTTATTCCTCCAGTTCCCACCAAGCTTTTCTCAACAGCCTAGGAGGCTGAGATGAGCATAAACAATGCAAATAGTTGCATTCTTAAGAGTGGCTTTTATTAAGAGTGAAAATATATTTTAATGACATGGTGTTTACGGGAATGGTACTTGTTACTTGCACGCCATATCGGATTGATTTGGTGAAATTATTAATTCAGGCTTTGTGGAAGGTGTGATGGTGAAACTTCTGTGATGGTGTATCTTAGGTAAAGGTGGATGAAAATTTTGTTTAAAAATTTATATCAATGACGTTAGAATGGTGATGGTGTTTTAAAATCAAGCCTTGCACGTGCTGATACAGATTTAAAGTAGTCAGAATTAATAGAAATAATATACATAAATGGACTGTGCTTTGAGCAATGGGATGTACACCAGTATAGCAGAGCCTGGAAGTTAGTCTGCAAGGGAAATGCTTACAATAAGCTTCTAGGGTGAATAGGGGGTAACTTGATTGTGATTCAGTTAGGATCTATAGAAATACGATGTTTCTCATTGGGATACATATTAAAGAAATAAAACATTGTCTTAAAATTGCCTTCCTGAGCCCGATTCTAATTCCTTGTGTAAGAGAGTCATTTAGGAATACTGTCTGCTCAGATATTACTGCCTATTTTTGGTTTTCTGCCCTGTTAATTTTGATTGCAAAGGCCTTGCAGCAGGACTGTCTCTTCCCACATACTTGCAAAATGCCTCATTTCTACTCTACCCTAGATGTCCCTACAGCAAATTTAATAATGGTGTGTTGTTGCTTTTGTGGGTCACTGCACTTCAAAAGCTTAGACTGTTGTTCTTTGTTTGGCTTCTTTTCACTCTGGGTCAGACTTTCCCAAGACGTTTTGCCCGGCATTTCTGGCCTAGGCAACCTCTGCCACCCTCAATGCCCAGAGGCCAAGGTGTTCTTCCCTGTTTTTGCTGTCCTCTTGACTCAAAAGGGCTGAAAATGACTTTCTTGGATGGTAAAAAATTCAGATGACAGAAATGGGCAGTTCACAATCTACTGTTTTACTTAAATTTCCATGAGTAATTTAAAAAGCCTACTTCTGTTGAACGTTTATTAGTCTTTTGGCTACTGAAGCCACAGCTGATTGGAAGCTGCACATATTCTTAAAACCACCCCACTTCATCCTTATAAAGCTCAGTAAAAATGCTCCTCTTTGCATCTGCAGAGGGGTCAAGAATGATTGTTTTGAGTGCAGGTTTATCCAGCTGTAAATACAACTCCCTCTGGCTGCCTGGTCTTCATTACCATTTTGTAGGCCTGTAACATTAAGATGGCCATTAACTCCAATAAAGAAACAAATTAGGCAAGTGAGACAAGCTAAACTGTACCATCACTCCCCAGCTTACTGTTTTCTGCCATGTTTAATGTGAGTGGGGAGCACAGAGCTTATTCTTGCTTCAATAAAGGCCTTCTATTGTTATCCTTAAGCATTACATATTTTGTACTGTGGACTGAGGGCTTGTTTTCTTCTTTTTCTCCATATGAAACGAACCAAAAGGATGCATTTGAACTCTTGCATTAGGCAAATCTTAGTAGATTCGGTGTATTTAGATATAGTTCTAGTTGGTAAGAGATACAGATGCTTAAATGATACCATTTCCAAAGGTGAACTGCATCAAATAAACTAATGGACCAGCAGGTATGCTGGGAAGATAAAGTATGTTCTTTAGTTTTTCTTTGTGGGCCTCTCTTGAATATGATTTTTTTTTTTTTTTTAATTTCATGCATGGAAAGCCCATTTATATCAGGGAGAATTTATACCTTAAATGTGTGCAGAGGAGCTAATAGAAACATGAAGGGTAGAATATTGTTAAAAGCATCGTAATGCTTCATTTCCTGAAGTCCAGGAGTCTTAGGTGGAAAATATAAATTGGGTAAAGCAATTGAATTAATCTTTAACTGAGCCTGCTTTAAATAGGATCTTCTGCAGTGTTCAGTTTTGCTATGTTGGATGTATTTTGGCATAATTTTATTTACTTACTGGCAAAGTGGCATTGTAAGAATAATGTAGGCTGAGAGCAGTGGAAGTTCTGTCCTGTGCTCTGTCAGATATGTTGGTGGTATTTGGTTTTTTCCTTAGCATTTGCACTGGTGACATTTTTCAAGCCATGGTTCAAGTAAAGGGCATTTTGTTATTCAGGAAGTTCTTACATCCCATCTAAAAATGATCGTGTATTGTAGTCAGCTTCATGTTTCTACTTTTATAGGAGAAAGTGTATGTTTGTTTTCTACATATGGTGGAGTAACTTTGCTCTGAATATTTGTATATTTATTAAAGGAGAACAGTTTTGCCTGTTTCTGTTTACTTTTGGATTTTCATTAAACCATTTTAAAGAGTTCCATAAAAGGAATAAGAGTGTCACCTCTCTCACCAGGAGAGCACTGGTGACAGTGAGGACAGGGTTTTCTGAGAGCTGCTCTGCACGTTTGTGGCCAACATGCAAGAACTCCCCTGGGTGCAAGGTCTTCTCCCTGTGGTTCCCCTTGGGATTGCCTCAAGAGGGAGGGATTTGGACATTTTCTCAGGAAAACTAGGGAATGAGTTGGGTTTCACAGAGATGTGTGCAATGAAAATTTGTTGTGTATGTGTGTGTACCATCCCATAGATGTGTCCCCTCATCCCTGGGATGAATGGGAAGATTTCAAATTATTTCAGTTATTATACGAGGGCCCTGCAGACCTGTCCCCTGGGAAGAGAGGTCCCCTGCCAGGTCCTGACAATTAGTGCTAAGAAATTCTCCTCAGTTGTTCCTTGGAGCAAGGTTTGCAGTCCCAGACTTTGAGAGTGGAGTGACCTCTTCCCAGCACTGCCTTGTATTGCTTGAAGAAGTAGGAGCAGAAATGTTGCACCAGGTAAGCCAGACTTTGCTCAGATATATGTGTGTCCCAGCCCATTTTCCTTGGCAGGAGACTGCAGAAAATAACCCCTAAACAACACAAGTCCCTTGAAAATGAAAAGATATGAAAAATCGTAGTATCTGTTAGCATGTTGTGCTTTATTCCCTTTGGGGCATGTATTGTGTTGCTTGCACAACCATTGTGTACCTTACATTTCTTCTTATTTCTGTAGTTATAGCCATGTAGTGTGTCCCAGTGAAGCAAATGAGTGTCAGTGCATGATATAGAGCCTGGGAAAGAGTTTTTACCCTAAACAGAAATCTCTTTGGTTGGAATCAAGCACTTCCTTTGGCTTCAGAGCTTTGACTTTATTAGTTGCCTTTGATTCAACAAAAGCTTGAATTGGAAATCAACAGCCTTTAATTTTGTCAGCAAATGTTTATCAGCAGAAGTAACCTAAATCAAATCTCTTAATGTAAAACAAGGCATTCAATTGTTTATGTTTCATTTAGTTATGGAGGAGAGAGTGACTGACATTCAAAGAGCACAGTGTAAAATGCCACCATGCAGGGATCAGAAACGCTTCCTGTGTCTTGGTTGAGAATGAGCAATGTCTGCTCCTGAATTTCCACCCTTGCTTGTAAAAGCAACTGCAAAACTTGAGAGGTACTGAGGAGACCAGGCACTGTGTGTGCTCAATTGCTCTTTACTGTGTATCATTTCTACTTCTGTAATATTTCTCCACCAGAAAGGTCCCTGGACACCTTCTAAACAGCTCTGTTGTCCCCTGCTGTTCAGCTGCCGTTCTGTGCCAGCAGCCCTGTTTGCAGAGGTCAGATCAGCTCCCCAAAGCTCAGGGGAAGGCTTTGGTGTGGGCACACAGTGCTGAGGATAGAATGCACGAGGGGAAAACCGAAAGAGATGCTGAGAATTAAAATGCATACTTCTATTGAGTAGTAATGCATTGAATGAAGGTACTAAAAAGCAATATATATTAATGAAATTCCTTTGATGCGTAAAACTCCACGGAATACTTCAGTATCTTGAAACACAAATGGAAGGTTTTTTGCCAGTTCCAGAAATACCACTTCTTAGTGTACTTGGAGCTGTTGTTTAATTATAGCTGTCTTTGTAGGAGATAACATACCAAAATAGTTTTCTCTGAAAGAATACTTAAATATTCAAACCCATTTTAATCTCTTTATGGCAGGAAATATTTAAAATTTGAAATTCTATATTTACAGAATACCTTAGGAGATAATCCTCAATTACTCAAATATACAATGTCATATAATGTATGCCAATAAGTTCTAGCTTTTGCAGTCTGGCACAAAGCCAGGATACCAGTATGAAGCACAGTGGCAATTGTAAGGCCCTAGATAGTTACAGATGTGTCAGGTTATTTATTATTTATGCTGTAGAAAATATTGTGCTCATCACAATTGCTCAGGCAAAGCCTTCTGGTCATGGGAGCTAATTGCTTCCATAATAAGGTTCAAATATCTAAGGCCTAATAGCTTTAGACATATAAAAATTAAAATCAGATTGAAATTTATTGCGTCGGTTACGCCGAGCAGATGCTGCAGTCGCTGTCAATTGTTTTGTTCTAGGGTGTCCTTGAGAAACATTTCCATCTTGGTGAGGATAGAGCTGTGATTTGTGATGCTGGAGGGCACAGGGAAGCACCTTGGTGCTTGTCCCCAGCCCTTGGGCAGTGCAGCCCCTGCTGTGAGCTGACTCCCAGGAGGAGCAGGCACCCTTCCTCCACAGCACATGAAGTTATTCTTTAACAAAATCAGAGAACTTCTGGTTCCGTGGCTGTTGCTCCCTCGTGTTGTTGCACATGAAATGTGCTGGGAGAGGTGCTGGCAGATCTTTCTTTCTGGTGCTTTTTCACAACAAAGACATGCATGCTTGGTCTGTGAAGGTATTCTGTGTGGTTCTTCCCCTGAAGCCATGGATATTGTTTCTTTGATTTCCATTAGAATGCTGCAAAATTTGCATTTGGCACTGGGTACTCTGCACTGGTCTGAGCCAACACCAGCCTTCTTGGGAATTTGTAATCTCTGTTTACAGCTGTACCGTGCCCAAATCCTGCAGTTCTTATTTTGGGGCCAATCCTGCGTGCTGAAAGCTTCCCGCTGGAGCAAATGACGTTGGCAAAGGAGGAGGCTGAAATGGGATTACACATCCGTTCTTCTGTAGATGAGGAACCACTGGCCATGTTCATAGGTGCACAGGCTGCTGGAATGTAGATTAGTGTTGCAGTCCAAAATACATTATTTCATCAAAGAAAAGAAGTTGTGTGTGCCATCTCTGTTTCAGCTGGTCCCAGAAGTAATCCTGTTCTTGCAGTATAGTCTGCAATGCAATGTGATGTATAAACAATTTAGCTCAGAAGAGGAAAGAAATTTTTCTGTTCTAGGGGTTGAATGTCAGTGTCTGAGACTAATAACATCTTTTTTATTTCATTAAAGGATTTTTTTTTGCATAGTTAATTAGAAGTTCATAACAATAACCATTACAATGCTTCTGGGCAACTTGAAGGGTTGGTGTATGTTTTCTATTGCTGCTTTATTGTAAACTATCGGGAATATTCAACTTCAGGCTTGTGGAAAGTCAATACACTTTCTTCTCTGAGATTCTAGGTTGTATAGGGATAACAAGTGCAACAGAAGAGTGAGGGAGGTTTTTTGTTTGTTTGTTTCCTTTAGGAAAAGAGACAGATCAGTTTTAAAGTTTACAGTCTAGTTTGGAAAATGAGGAAGTATTCCTCAGTTAAGAACTTCCCTTGTACTACTAACCCAAGAGTCTCTGATACTCACTTATAGTAATTTCACAGCAAGATCCTATTAAATGATACACGTTGCCACAGAAGTAAGAAACTGAATTTTGCAGCAATGTGAATTTGGAATGAAGTTTATCATGTTTTATCAGTAAATGAAAAACTAATGTTGAATTGGTAGTGTCCTGTTAACGCTGATGGAACAGAATACTGTTTAATACTCATTGAGGGTATGGTCTGTCCCTTTTTGGAAGCTGATGTTCATTTGCCTGTTAGATATCAGGGATGTTTTCTGATTGCTAGAGCATAGCACACTGAGGAAAAATAATTACTGAGTTAATCAGCTAAAAGATGGTCTTAACTCATTACGCTCTTCAGGTTTTTTTCACCTCTAAAGCCATGATGACATGATCATCTGATAAAGTGCTCTCAAGATGTAAATGGCATGGCAGTGACCTGCACTTTATAATCCCAAACTTGGGCTGTAGATAATCTTACATTTGATGGTGCCCATACACAAAAAATTAAAGTAGAAGGGAACTGCTTAAATGAGAAAATTTTGGAAGAAGAGCAAGTTGAAAATGTCTTTATAACTTCACTTTAGAAAGTTCACTGAAGATTTGTTGAACCGTTTGCTGAGAAAGATTTGTGAATGAGTTGTTATTCAGTGGGATTTTTTTAATCCTCAGGAACTTGTTTTATTTCAGGATTTACTGTATGTTTCCCCCATCCCCCAGTTTATTTTCAATAGCAGAGAGAAAATAGGAGGAGGAAAAGAAAACTTCAAGCGAGAAACAGAATTAAATTCATATCTCCAAGATTAGAGAAGGATCTTTGTAAAGCCTGGTATAGTTGAGTAGTAAATTGGGAGAGGTGATAGGGAAAACACAAAATGAAATAAGGTAGGATAATGCATGTGTGTTGTGATTATTTTGAGAATGTCATTGAAGTTGATTCTGAGTGTCCTCTGGGACAGGATGGGCAGAAAACAAAACTGGTTCCAGTTCTTTATAGAAGCTGCTTTTTTGACTGAATTATTTGTAGGCTGGGAATAATTGCCCTGTGCTGATGTCTGACTCATTCTTACTAATAGTGCAGTAATGCACTTCAGCTTTGTCAGCTATTTGTAACCACAGTGGCCAGAATCCCTATGGGAATCGTCGTTAATGGGATGCAGTTTTGGGGTTGGCTTTGCAGTGGTATAAATTGGCAAACTCCCTTTGACTGAACTGCCATGTTAAGTTATATCATCTAAGAATTTGGCCTTCTAGTTTGACATGTGGCTTGGAATTCCTAATGATTGAAAAGAGTCTGTTAATGAAATCAAAGTAATTGAGTACAGCATATGGGAACTAGCGCCGTTTGTCATTTGTTATTGGGCAGAAATGCTAAAAATATTAAGCAGTTCTTGAAATTATTTTTATGGAACAGTTTGATAATGATTTAAAGAAAGGTATGTTTTCACCCCAGAGCTTTGCCTCGAGTTGCATTTGGAGGTCTTCATACAAGGCCAAATAAATGGCTTCACTCTGCATTCTCAAGTGGGAAATATGATACACATCTAAGAAATATATTGTATATATAATTTAAGTTTGGAACAGTTTACAGCACTTTCTTACACTTAGCATAAACTGAATAACTTTAATTACCCGTGACTTACACTAAGGTTTTTGTTCTACAAGGCTTTCCTAATCTGTGTATGTAGATTTTTGTTCAATGTTATCAGTTTTATGCAGGCACTGCGTGTCTTCAGGGTGGAATTTGTCCCCAAACAAGGGACTGGTGTATGACCATTGTTGTAGCTGTGTTCTGGAGGGGGGTTTAACACAGGACACTGGGTGAGAGATGGCTTGAGAGGGAGGCACATCCCTAGTGACAGTTCCATGCTGCTCCACCGCTGTGGTTGTGTCTGAGCATCCCAGCTCCCAGCCCGGCCCCTACTGGGGGAGAGGGGCCTGACACTGCTGTGTTGCACCACAGAATGCTCCTGAACGTGTTTACCTGTCCAAATGTGGTCCTTTTTTTTATGGTTTTGTTCGTGGGGTGCTAAAGAGCTGGCCAAGAAAACGTGTGATGGGATTTCTGTGTCCTGGTCCTGCTCAGCAGCTGCAGTTGTGCCAACTTCTCAGGTTCTGTGTGTGGTATGGTCACAGGCAAGTCATCCTGGGTTAAATAAGTAAATAAATTAAATAGGAATTAAAGAGACCACAGATTTGGGATGTCTATGTGCCCACTGGTGTGGCTTTGGCCAGAGCAGCCATCCCATTCCTTAGATCCCCCCTGCTGACCCTCTCAAGGACATTTGAATGTCACCATAGGCCTGAAATCAGACACAGGTGACTTGTGGTTATTTAAAATACTCCCATCAAGAGTTTATGCAGTGGAAATGAAATTCCTATCATTTTAGACAAAAGGATTTCAATTAAAGTCCTCCAGGGTGACACTGGAGGACTCTCTGAGAGTCTAGTGAGCAACCAGAGAAGTTTAGGTAATTTATCCCCTGGACTTGGTAGCGTGAGCCTTGCAAACCATCATGAGGCACTCGTGCTGTCTCTTTGGATTTGTTAGCCTGGCCTCATTTTGCAGTCAGGTTGTCATCTTCTGCCTGTGGCTCAGCATGGGATGCCTGGCTGATGGGGGCCTGGCTGGGGACAGGTGAAGAGCAGGGAGGCAGGAACAGGCTTGGGAAGGTTGAGAGCCCCACTTGACGTCTGCACTGCAAGGCAAATGGCCAAAGGAGTGCATCTTTCAATTAAATATTATAATACTACTTTGCAGCACATTTCATAGTATTATTATTTTTCCAATTAACTCCTCAGTAAGATGGTGAATTTTATTTTAAAGCGAGACATAGAAATGATGATTACAGAGATATTTCTGTAATTTTTTCCCCCTCCCCGAGTTGAGTTGCATGTTTGTTCTCTGTTAGCAATTACCTTCATGTCCATATAAGAACAAGAGGTTAGAGAAGTTCATGATGTTTCTCACATTGTAGCAGCTTTCTGCATACCAACCCCTTTGCCCTTTTGACTACATGAAAAACTATAAATGTGTCGTGCAGCAAGACTAAAATGAGTGCTGTTAAGGTCCCAGACACTCCTTCCAGAGCTTCAACTTCTTAGGAGCTGTCTGAGCTTTACCTTTACGTGCATCCACCACAGTCATGCCAACTAAAATCCTGTTAATTATTTTGGAGACATTTTTTTGTATGATGTGTCCTGAGAAGAGAGTCTGAGCATCTGCGAAACAGATGAAGTGAAAATTCCTCTGGCGTCTATCAGCAAACATAAACAGGTGGAGCACATCCAAGTTCCTGCAGCTGAGGGAGGGGCTCCAGAAAACACGGCTGCTTGCAGCACAGAGGGAAAATCAAATGAAAAATCATTACTTCTATATCTTTATTTCATGCTGCCTTGTCATATAAGGCCAGTCCAGGAACAGCAGCCTTCTGCCTCATTTCAAGGGCCGTTGTAAATCGATTGTCGGGTTTGTATAGGAAATGAATAGGACACAGCAGAACTAAGATGTAAATTGCTGAATGCAGAGCTGTGCACTGCAAACAGGGCTCCTGTCTCCGTTTGAAGAATGTTACAATGTTTACACTTATTGCCTGTGCAGGGTTAATCAAGGTAATTGCTGAAATACATCCTTGCATCAATCTCACAATGCAGCATTCCGGAAAATCAAGTGGTTTGTGTGTTTTAAGGCAAACCCCAGGCATTTAAAAAGAAAAAAAATATGCTGCTGGTGCCCACTAAAGGAAATGTGTGTGGTAGGAAGCTGTTTATGCTGCCCAGGATGAAAGTCCAGCTGGCATCAATTAGCACTTTATGCATGCACACTTTTAAAGAAATAATTTTTACTGAGCAGGTTTCAAAGCCTTTCAGTGCCACTTAGTTAATCCCCCCTAACAGTCCTGGGCAGAGCTGCACCATTATACACATGGGCAGACTGGAAATCAGGGAGGTTTAAGTGACTAATCTGTGGCTGCAGAGTGAGTCAGTACTGTCCCATCCTATCTGTCTTTGCAAGGCAGCACTACCTTCTCTCAGAAGGGAAGCCAAAATAAAACATAAAAGTTACAGCCATGGTTATGTTGTACATTTTAGAACATCCTTCGTGAAGCATTGCCTTGAAACAGCGTAGAGGATAGAAATAAGATTTGTTTATTACGTGAAGGACAACTACAAAGGATTAAGTAATTTGTATATTAATTGACTTCTCTACTTCAAGTGAATTGTTGATGTTCTTGTACAAGTGCACAGACAAAGACTGACATTTCTCAGTACATGAGAGAAAGCCTTGCTGCCTTCTCAAAAAAAAAAAAAAAAAAAGAAAGAGAGACTGGATTATCTTGTTTGTTTGTTTCAATAAATGCTTTCTTCTTCTAAGAACATGACTATGCAAAAATGCAGGCGTGCCAAATTCGACCCAGCGTGCAAAATGAGCAAATGTCCTTCACTACTTTCTCCAAAGTGTGCACCCACTTAAAACAAGCTGCTGTCTGTTTTCCATTGCAGTCTTTAAAGGCCAAGAAAGTGCAATTAAAACAGGCAAATATGTGGCTAACCCAGTAGTTTTTCAGTGGTGTGATCTGACCCTTGGATGAGAGCTCGGTATCTTGCTCTGTCCGTGTCACATGTGGGGTGGGAGGGAAGTGTGAGAGACTGCAGGCTGGAGTTGAGAGGGAGGTGTCAGAAATGTCATCCCTAAAGCACAGAGCCTTTCTCTATAAGATTCCAGAGTGATGAGGACTTGCACAATTTTTTTTTTTTTTCCTACCTCAGGAAGGTTGTTAAAAAGGGAGCGGGGAATTAATAGGAAAAAACTGCCTAGCTGCCTAGGATCTCATTGCTGCTGTTGAAATCAGACAGTATATAGACAAATTATTCTGTAGTCATGCCTGACTGTAGCCTCAAGGTATAAAGAGTGTTTCTTTATTTCCAGCTGACAGGAGGTATAAATGAGGATCATCGTTGTGAATGAGCTGGAGATGCCCCGTGGTTTAACCCTCGCCTTTGATTCAGCTGGTGTGTTGGTTCACGTCTCAGGGCTATCTTTTCAATTAATTCTCTCAAAGCTGATGAGCTGAATAACATGAAATGTATTAGGGTGCGTGTGTCAGGTGATGGTGAAAGTGCTGCCTGATTATACAGATATTAAAAGATATTTTTAATAGAGTGCTGTATGTGCATAAGCAAATTTTCTATCTGTTTTATGGCAGTGTAACTCCACAGCAACTGCACTGAACACGCAGAATTGCTCTGATATCCCACCACTGCAATATAAAGCACGGCTGTAAGTTCCTCCAAGATGAGAGGGGTGTTACATATAAAGCCAGCTGCATTTTGTGTAATATAGGAAACATATTGCTCATATTCTACCAAGTGAAATCTGTTTTGAATTTCTTTCGCTGAGGGTCCAGATCACATAAATGATTGTGGCCATTGCTGTGTAGCACAGAGCGAGCTGTATGGCCTTTTCACGTCTGGAACAGTTTGACATAATCAGCATGGATATGAGATATTTAAGATGCTTGTTCAGCATATAAAAAAAGATGTGGCTCAGGCTGCTATTCCCAACTGTCAGATTCAGGGATCTTTGTAGAAAATGAAACTCCCCAAAAGTTAATATATATTAACTTTATCCTGTGTTTCATTCTCTCCCTTCTAAATATAAAAGAAGGGTAAGATAGTATTGGCCACTGTTGTTCTGATGCCCTTATAAAGTGAATAATGCCTCTATCCCTGACTTTTCCCTGAGTCCAGTTATCTTGCACACCCGTCAAGGAGATGGGTGTGATTGCAGGTTTTGCAGTGTTAAAAGTGTGTCCCTACAAATCTTCTGTTCCAACCACTTCATGCATTTAGATTTGAGGGTTTGCATTGAGGATACAGACCCTGGCCACCTCTGCATTATTTTGTAAAGATGCACAGAAAAACTAGGAGGGTGATTATACTTGTTTATACTGGATATGTATCAGAACACTGGTACTGATACCATGAGTAAATTCTCATGGATTCCTTGTGGAGAGAAATGAAATTATTTCATTTTACCAAAGTTAAGGTGAATCAGAATAATTGATTTACCTGGTTTTCTTTAACATGGAGGGATGACAGAAGTGGACATGGCCCCCTTCTCCCCTTCTTTTCATTTTTTTAATAAGAGAGATGATGTTATATTTACCTTTGCCTGCGTTTAACAACAAAGTTTAATCAGGTTTCATATATTTCCTGGGGGTTTGATATAGACATGGAAGACTGTATCCACACAAGAACAATTCCAGTTTACTAGGTGATATTTTTAGCATCCTTCAAGACAACTAAAATGGGCACCTGCCTCAAAGCAGATCAAGACATTTTTGCAGGACTATGAGCAATATGGATTTTTCATGGACTAGTATCGACTGGAGATGTTATTTTCACATTAATGAATGGTCCTTTAATAAGTTCTCCAAGAGATTGGCTTAAACAAACAATTTTCCAATTTATTTTGTTCTAAAAAAACCAAAATAAACTCCAAACTTTATAAGTATCATTTTCCTTTTTTCTTTTGAAGCCCACAGAACTAATACTATCTTGGGGACTTTTTGTTCCTCTTTGCGGAGTACCATGAAGAAAATTGGTTATTGCCTTTATTTCACTGTCATTTTCTTTAGATGGAGCAGAGATTGATTGCTCTTCTGGGATGAGAAAAACCAGGCTGTACCACTCTGTGATATTCTGCACTAGCAGCAGTAGAGAGCAAGCAATTTAGTCATGATCTTGGTTATCAATGAATGTAGATTCAATTAAGTTAATTTACTCCTATTTTTTCCTATTCATACAGTCAGTTCCCCTGCTCTATCATTGTCTGGAAGATGCTTTTTTTAACTGTAGTTTTAGATACAATTTTTATTCCTAATTGAAGTTCATGGTGAATGTTCCTTTGATATTGGTAGTAGTTGGATTTGGCTGAAGGGTACTACTCTATTTTATGACTCCTGTTTGTTTTTTCCTTTTTATCCATTAAATAGCTTAGCTTTGACAAGCAGATTACTGACCTCAGAAGAGTTTTTTTTGATATTAAGAGAAACAAAGATAAATTGCTCATTAAAGGTATTAAAAGCAGAACCTGCAAAGCTGAGAAAGGCAGTTTAAAAATTCATGGTGATCAGATACCTCTCGAGGTACTTGTTTATTTGTTGATATTTGTGTGTGCAAAGAGCCCAACCAGGCACAGTAGTGGTTGTTTGCTGGTGGAAATACTCCCTTGCAGCTACAGCTGGGGTAACTGCATATACAGGCAGAGCCCACTGATATTCTGTGTATTGTATGTCCTGAGTAGTCTGTAGAACAGAAGTTTTAAAAATGGCCTCTGAGGAGTTTGTTTTCAAAGGCTTTTCTCACTCACAGGAAACCTTTTTATTCTTTTTTTTTATATATGCTTATACTTATTTACTTCTTGGCATTCAGTTTCCCATAAAATCAACAGCTATGTTTAAAAATATGGTTTTTTCGAGAGAGCTTGTCATAAAATGCATATGGATGGGATGGTATTAATTTGAAATTACATGTTCCAAAAAATCCCACAGAGGTGAACTCATTTTAAAAATAGTCTGTCTCCATACAGTGGAACATAATTTTACCTAAAGAATGTTACCAACTATCTCTAGGGATATTACCAGTGAGAGAGGGAACAAAAGGGAAGGATCACTCACACGTTTGGAGGAGTGCTTCTTGTTTCATGTAAGCCTGTGGTATGTGTTTGAGATACATTGAGAAGCACAAGCAATTTTGGTTAGTCCAGGTTTCCCTCCCCTTTGTCTCTCTGTGTTTAGATATTTGTGTCTCATCCACACCTTTCTTATATGGGGTAAAACAAATGGACCTTCATCACCTTGTTCTGTATTTGACCTCCAGCAGTGGATGCCTTGAAGAAGGAGGAGCTGACAAGTAAACAAAAAAGACAGGGCCTGCACCTGGCCAATGGCTCGGTGTCTAAAGGGGTGTAGGATAAAGTAGCTTGTGCCTGATCTCAGCTGGGGATCATCTTATGAATCCTCTTATCCTTCAAGCATGAGATTTGATTACCTCAGGTCTTTCAGTTCACGCTCACATTGCTGTAAATATCACACCTGCTGTGTTACCTAACTTCATAAAATTGCCTAATTTTATAACCCTCTGACCGAGGAAGTGAGCTTGGTTGAAAGAGGGAGCCTCTTTGTCTCAGCCAGCAATGTCAGGCAAAGTAAAAGTGATTTTTCCAGCTGTGACCTCTGCGAAAACTCACAGACTGCTGTCTGCTGTGCAGTGTTCCTCAGGTAGAGGTGTCCTACTCTGTGCTCTTCCCAGGATAGTGTATGATGCATACATGGCAATACAAATATATTCAAAGTTAAACAGAGCAAAATGCCTGCAACTGCTGGTGGTCTTGTAAATAGTTCAGCCATGCAATCTGGAGGGCGAGTGTGAATGAGAGGTGCATTCAGATCAGGGCTGAGATATTTGAAATAATCTCTGAATCCTCCATGATAAGCAGAACATGTAGAAGGATGCTGTCGACCATAGGAAATACCTCTGTGTTCATACTGAGTGCTTAGATCATGTGTTACAAAATAAATGTTAAATCCTGTGCTTTTAAAACCTGATTCTCTGTATCTCTCCTTGGATTTAACACATATAGAAAATGTCATTTGAAATGCAAGGCAATGACAAAGTTTTGCTTGCAGAAGGGAATATTGTAAATTATTGATAAAGGACTAGGCTGTAGGCATAGCAATCCTTACTTCCAGTGCCAGTCCTGAAATGCAGCAGCACAGTTCAATTGTATTGTGCAGCAAATTTATGCAAATTAATTGTCTTTTGTACTGATGAAAGCTGTTTTCACTCTGGGCAGGATGAACTGACTCTGATGTCTCATCCTGGTTTTTTCCTCCCCTTTTCCCCCCACCCTGATCTCCGGGCACGCGAGCGCTCATCGCTTTTTCTTTTTTTCCCCTCTGAAGTTCCTCTCTGTATTCCAGACAAAAAACCTGTTTTTAATTTTCATGTGTCATGTCTGTCTCATAAAACACACACTCTGGATCATATGACTGTTGTGCAATATTAGAGGGCTGTTGAAATTAATATCACATAGAAGGCCTTGTAAAGTCATCTTGAAATAAAATGCACTAAGCTTCAAATTTTAAAGGGGCAATAATTCCATGCAGACCAGAGAAGTGAAGATACTGACCATGAATAACAAATACACTTAAAAATAATCTTTGTGGCTTTGACTCCAGTCGCTGTCACAAGCCTTGCCCCACGTGGGCTAGTGGATTAGGGGTGTGCTGTGTCAGTCCCTCGAGGGGAAGGTGGTGGGACAATTCTCCTGCTCTGCCATGGAGCTGTATTCAGCAGGCTGGAGGTCCCTGTGCTGTGCATGGAAGAAGTTGGCCATCCAGCACTGACCCAAAGCATCACCTCTGATTGCAGGCAGTGTCCAATTATGAAACAGCCACAAATAACTTTGTTAGGTTGTTCTGCCATGTCCTAAGACTCTGTGTGACTAATGATTTAATAAGGTTTTATTTTCACGAACAAAAAGTCCCCAAGATAGTATCATTTCTGAGGGCTTCAGAAGAACCGTGGTTTTATTTTCACTGGCTTTTTTATCCAGTGTCTGAGTTCAGTAATGCAGTTTCAAGAAGTCCATAGGAATTAGGCTAGAGAAGAGGATGCTTCATGGATGTCAGCTGGTTTCTCTGCAAGGCCTGTGAACAAGGGTCACCACTGTGTAATTCCTTCACTTTTGCAGTCAATGCTGCATGATTTTCGAGTAGGTTAAAGCAGGAGTAATTACAGGAGTTTTAAACAAGTAATCCAGATGAAAACACGTTTTTGCCCTCAGTCATTCAGACAATAATACACTTCCTAACATGAGACCCCAGAGGCAGACATATCTCTACTGGTTAGGTGGAAAGATGTGGGGATTTTAATGATGCATGTCGCTGCTAAGTTGCCAAGCTGATCTGGAAAGAATTTTTTTTCTAGGACTCCCGCAGTGTCGATTCCACAGCAGCTATTGCAGCAGGACCCAAACTGTTTTCAGGCTCTTTTCTCTGGAAAGGGTGAAATAGAGCCAACCCAAACCTTCTTCTTCCACCCTCTTCCCCTTGCTCAGCTCAAACAGCACAGCGAAGAGGCAAGCTGATGGTGAAGGGTGAATGAGCAAAGGAAACTGTAAAACATGTAGGATTTTATAGAAGCAAAAACCATTTTTTTCCACAGAAGTACAAACCTGTTATGCACGTGCTTTAGACATGATACAGAACAGGAGAGAAGCTGTTGAGTGCCCAGATGGAGGGAAAGGGCTGTGCAGCTGCAGTGATGACTGACAGGACACCATAATTTTGAGATGACTGTTTCCTTCAGGTTAATTTTGTATTCCTGTCTTACAGAAGTACGAATAGTGGCAGGAAGGAGTTCACAGAGAAGTCTGTTAACCTGGAGCACATATACACAGTCTCCTCTTGTTACTGCTGTTATTACACACATCTGTCTCATGTGGGAAAGTGTCCTTTGCTTTTCTCCTGTGTTGTTTCTTTTTTTTGCTGTTAGTTGGGTGTGTTGAATCATAGATAACTCTCATGAATGGACTAACAGGGGATGGACAGCAAGGACACCCACACTGTTGCTTTATTTTTTGTCATGAGTTGGCTTTCATGGCTGTGGGTTGGGATAGGGCCTGAAGGGGCTGGAGCTGAGCACAATATGCTCAAGTCTGACATGTCTGCTGAGTTTTGGTTGGCTCCTGTATTCTGACAAATTGCTTGCTTGATTAAAATGGCTGTTAGGCCATTCCTTGCCCCTCTCCTTTGGAGCTTGTCCATTCTCCATTCATGTTGCTTTCAGATTGAGAGCAGAGTTGTGAAAGTGCCCTTTTCTGCTCCTGGACGTGCAAACCAGTAATCAGGAGAAACACAACGACCTTGCAAGTTTGTATAAGAGATCACTCATTTACTGCAGAATTGCAGTCCTGAGGTACCGGGGGTGAGAGCATCGTGCAGTGACACAGCTCAGAGAGGCTGGGGCTGCCTGTCCTCAGGGAGCTGCTGAGGGCAGCTGCTGCTGTGGGCTTTGCAGAGAACTTTGAGGTATTTCTTCCTGGCTCATTCCAGCTGGGAGGGCTCATCTGTTTGTCTCCCTGCCTGTCCCTGCCGACCACTTCTGTTGCTAAGGTTGGCACCCAAACAGACTGCGAAAGCCAGAGGCAGGAGGTTTATAAGGTCATATCTAATGGTCCTGAAAACCTGGTTTTAAGCCACTACATTTTTGGTAGTTCTTGCAGGGCTCCTCTTTTAGAGGAGAACAGTGGTCAGTGAAAAATATCGTCTGGGCAGAAAATGCTGATGAAAATACAGCTTGCTTTGTGGAGCTGCCTCAGTAGGGAGGAGGGAGTCCTCCTTCCACTCCCTGTGCCACGGGGTGGAAGCAATCGTTTGTCAAGAATAGGAGTTTTTGGTTCTTGACATGCAGGGTTGTTTTTTTTTTTTAATTTATTTTTCTTTCCACAAAGACTGCAGTTGATGTACTGTGGTCTGAAAAGCCAAAAGCAAACAGAAGGGTCATGACTCTGCCTTCTCCCTCCTCTCCAGGTTCAGGAGAGGAGGAGGGAGTGCAGCACACAGGTTTCTGTCCGACCAGAACAGGGTATGGCAGCTGCAAGGGCTTTGTTTTTGGTGAAGATGTAATTTCAGCACTTCTCTGTGCTGGTGTTTTGCAAATTGCAGTTGTTTCAGAGGCACTTTTTCCACATGTGCATGCCTGGAAGAAGCAAAATATTTTTGCTTAGGATTCTTGGACTCCCCTTTGAGCTTCTCTTGCTCTATAAAGATTCTTGGAGTTCTTCAGGCTTTTTGTAGAGTTTCTTTGCACTGACTCAGAGGAAGATTTCATATAGACAGTGGCAAATTGTAGTCTGACAGGATGGTGTAAACCTGGAGTTTTTCCATGGCAATAACTGAATCAAAATCTGGAATGGAATTACACTGCTATTTCTAGATCCTGGACTTCCCATGATTTTGTTCTAATTTCCTTTATCTTGCACTGCATTATGTTTTAACAATGCTCAGAACAAAACAGATTTGTTTTTACAGTGAGTATTTAAAAAAACAAAATTACTTTGGCTAACTATTTTTACTTATGGATTTTTGTTGCATATGCAGTACTTTCTCCTTGTCACTACTGCATATAACCAAGGACAGGAGTGTGGATATGGCACTGTGCATAGGGCGAGAGCTGCCCACAGATAGAGCATCTGTGCCTATTCTTGGGCCTTTTCTTCATTTTTCTCCTGCTGAGGATTTTTGCTTTGTAGGATAAATGGCCATCAGATACCCAGAAGAGGTGGTGTTTGCAGGCTGCATGAATGCATGCTAATGCAAATGTGCAGAACAGCTTCTTTTAGGGTGCTCTGTATTATTCCTATCTCAACATGTCCTGGCTGCTGGAAAATGCAGGTTGCAAACATAATCTGTCAGTTCTCTGTGTTCTTTGGCATGTAGTTTTGGACCATGGTTACCAATTGCAACCACATTTAGAACTCTCAGTTTTTTGTATTTTTTTTCCTTTCCTTTTATTTCCATTCTTCTTGTTTTGTTTCCCCAAGCTATGGCTAAAGCATGGCCATAGATGGCAGTTGGAATTGTTTCATCCCAAAGCACTGGGATGATGTTATTGGGTTATCTGAATGAATAAAACCCTGTTTGACTTGACTGCAATTTTGCCTTATTTAAGGAGCAGTCCCTAAACAAAATACTGATAGTAATCAAATATTTAATTTTAACATTCTCAGCAGTCTCAGAAAATATCAAAACTGTTTCACAAATTCAAAACTGCCGTAACTAAAATGCCACAAATCTCTTCACTCTCAGTGTGGCCTGAGATGAACCTTTGTTCCTGGGATCTTTGCAGCTTATGGGCAGACAGGTCCTTCTGGATCACTCTTTTCTCAGGTGACAAGTAGAAAAAAAAATGTGCTCAGCCCCTCTGGCTGCTGCCAGCAGAGCTGGATGAGAGACTCTTGGTCTGAGGAGGTGTCCTGCAGTGCACAGTAAGGGTAAGGCAATGCATTATTTTAATGTTGTGTTTCAAAATGATGAGGAATATGGTTTCTGATATCAGAGTAGGTGTTGCTGCCTATGGCCAGATGGCTTTCTGGCTCACTGGGTTAGAAAGGAGGTAGGCTATCTTTCTTTCCAACAGGTTCAGGAAAAAGAAAAGTGGTAGAAATGGGAGTGTTTAGCAGAGTAGCTGAATTCTGGAAGAAATTTTGAAGTGCTTTAAAAAAAATGTATGTTTACTTATTTTTTTATTACTAGAAGATTAATTTCTATTTTAGTAATGATTTAAGGAAAACTTGTTCTATTGGCTGACTTTGAAGATTTTTTAATAAAAATATACATGTATTTGTGTTTATGTCAGTATGTAAATATAAACACTTTAAACCTAAATGAAATAATCATTTAGCTAGTGATTCTTCCAAACAAAAGCCTCCTGCTGAAGACAATAGAAATTCCGTGCACAGACCCACTGGGGGCCTGGGCAGCAGCCTCAAGGAAAAATCCGAAATTCTTTCACGATTACGTGTTTTGACTGTAATGTTTCACTGTTGTCTTTGTAATTTAGCCATTCTTACATCAAGTTAACAATGGTTTTTCTGCTTGGATCTCTATAATGATTTCTGCAAAGCTCAGTGAGTTTGCTTTCCTGTGTGGTTGTGTCCCACGTGGGGTTTTTTAATTTTGCCCCAAGCTCAGCCTAAACTACTTCATTTAAATGCATTTCAGATCAAAGTCATGGCAAACTCAAATGTTTTCCTTGGTTTTTAATGACATTATAAAGTTGGCAAAATATTATTTAACCCTGGGCCTGGATTCCCCCCCATAAGGAGATTTCCTACTGGTTACCTGAATTTGCAAAACTTGGTGGATAAAGGAACGTTGTTTATGGAGATGGCAAGAAGAAAAAAGGGGGATTTGGGAGAAGAAATTCATCAGGGAAAAGCTTCGAGGCCTTCTTGAGGCAACTCCTGGTTTTCTAATCCCTTCTACCACCAGCGGTCCTTTTGATGCAGAGCAAATGATAATTATCAATTGAAATGGAAATCCATAATTTACGTTAGGGACTGATGGTTGTCCAGTAGGCATCTGTGATGAAAGACCTACACTTCAAGGAGCTCACCCCCAGCAGCTTAGCTTCCAAGCACTGATGGTTTTGTCCCTGATGACAGAGAGGACTGAGGGTGTTCCTGAGGGCACCCCATCCCTGCTGTATTAATGCCAGTGCATCCCTGAATTTTCCACCTTTGCCACTGTGGGGTCAATGACTCTTCCTGTCAGGGCAAACCTGGTGCTGTTTGAAGGGCTCTTGGAAGATTTGTGAGGCATTCTGATAATTGCAAGGGTAAATTGCTTTCCTGCTTAGCTGGGGAATCCTTTAATTGTGCTGTTGGAAGCTTAGCACACGCAGGGCTTCAGCTGGCTGCTTGGGGCAGACAACATCAGCTGGTGCTTGGAGGAGGAAAGGATACACTCTGTTCTCAGAATATATTCCTTTGTCATTCTTTCTGAAGGCATTATCTACTGAGCACAGTTAGTTTCTCTCAGTAAGGAGCCAGAGGTTTTTGTGTGTGACTTCTGCAGTCTCATGAGGAAGATAGAAAACGTGGAAAATGTTTTCTACCTTCTGCAGAGTTTCTTTTAGGCAATTTACCTGCAATTGCTGATAGGCAGCTCTCCTGCCAGTTTACCTGCAGGTTGCTGTCTGGGAAATCCCTCCCTGCAGGGGGAACACAGAGGATGTGCCCACACTGTGACCCCCAGTGAGTGCCTTGCAGCCAAACTGGTGGGGATCCAGCCAGGGCAGGGGGATGCTGTGCTGCAGAGCATGTGTGGAAGGGCAGGAGGGGAGGATGTGGCCTGGTCACACCACTTTTCTTGGCTGGGTGTCAAAAACTGTGCAGAGCTCGTCAAAGAGCATGAGCCAGGCTTATTTAAAAAAGACTTTTTCTATTTTTACTTAGTCATAATGCGTGTTTTACTAAATCACAGCAATGCTATAAATTAAGTCATCTGCCCACTTGGAAAATGCCCTGGTATTGATTTTACAATATCCTCGGTTTTCTTAGCCATGATTCTCCAGAGAAATCCCTGAGGAATCCCTGCAAGCCTAGTGGGTTTTATTGAATTCCACAGGATAGATCTCTGATTCCTCATTACGTGTTGGATAAAACATCTTCACCTACCTGTGCTGTCAGAGATGTTGGCCAGCAATGAGATTATACACACTTGTGGAAACAGATTTATTACTTAAAGCTTTGAGAGCAGGAGGCAACTATATTAGTTGCTATGATATAAAACAGCCCATATCAAAATGTTTAGGACTGCTGTGGATTCTTTAGGAATGTATGGAAGTGAAGAGCTGAGCTTAACAACTTTGTTCAATAATTATAGTGTTGTTCATATTTAACCAAGGTGAATCAAATCACCTGTAACGATGAAATAGGAATGGGACCATTTGTGACAGTTGCAGCTTTAGTTTAGCAGGTTACTGTGCATGAAATTAATTAGTAACTAATGGGTCTCTATGCTGTGATATGCTACGGTAACATCTGGCTTTGTTTTTTCTGCTTACAGTTCTTGGCTTTATCCCAAAAGAAGATGCACCTTCTCTGTGACAATCAGTTGGATTTTCCATCTGCCACGTCACAGAGCAAGCTCATTTCAGACCTTAGATTTCTATCTGTGTATGGAAAGTAACTCAGCTGATTTCAAATAAGCTATTTCACGTGTGTTTGCATATGTCTCTGATGGAAAGGTTCATCCTTTCATCCCATGTGAAGAGATCTGTCCATCTCCCCATATATTGTACTGAGTGAACTGATCTTGGCAGTGGAGGTTTTATTTGTTTCAATGCAGACTTAGGAAATGATGACTCTCATGATTTTTATTTTTTTTTTTTGCAGTTATCTTTCTCTCTGACTTTCCCTCAGGCATTCAAGTACTATCTCTCTAGAGGAAGCTTCAGCAGCAGACATTAGGAATGAGAAAAGAGTGGCACGATATGAGTCATTAAATAGCAATAAAGAAAAAAAAGTGATAAACTAGAGCTGTCTCAGAACAGGAACCACCTATTGTGAATTTTCAGGATTTTTCTTTGCTTATGCTAAATGTCTGCTTCCCTCTCTAAATGAAAAGCTTAGCAAATGGACATTGCACACTTTCATAATTAGTAAAAGCTTTGGTCATGCCACGGAAGTGACTCAAATGTTCCTATTTCATTTCTTCCACATTTTCATTTCATTCATCTCAGGTTTCTTGCTTACCAAGATAAGAATTGCGTTTGGGAGGGAAGGAAGGGCTGTACTAGCAGCTTCTTTTGACAGCCAGCTTCAGTTGCTAGAGGAAAAAAAAAGAAAACAACCCCCTCCCCACCTTAAGATCTCTCTGTTGCAGTGAATTATTTCTGCCAGTTCCAGAAGGCTGTGATGTGGAGGGCAGAGCTGCATTCACTCTCTGCTTGGGGCTGCTCAGAGGCGTTTGAGATGATGGCTGAGCCGTGGCCTGGGAGGAAAAAATACAAGTGGCTTATTTGCAAATGAATTTGAGGGGTAGATTAGGCAGAAGTTGGTCTGTGGGGACCTGATTTCCAAAGCTGTGACAGGAGTGGCACAGCCATGTGCTGTGAGCGAGCTCTCCATCCATCACAGTCACAGTGTAACAGCCCTTACTGCACAACCGCCCTCGGAATGTAAATATTTAAGGGGTTATGTTGGAGAGTGAAGCCCTTTCAAGAGGCTTCTGTTTATAATCACTCACAGAAGTAAATGTTTTCTGTAACACCGAGCACGTGGTGGGTTCCTGTGCTGAGGTCCTGTGAGAAGTGTAAGGAGCTGGTGAGCTCATTTTGCTGCCACTCATCGGGCACCTGACCAGTTCAGAGCAGCCTTTTGTTCCCATGGCAGTGAGATCTGCAGGCTTGTCCCAGCCTGCTGCTGTCATCCTGCAGTTTGAAATGGATTGGACTTCAGCCTCCTGAAATGTGGCTGTGGCACATGTCATGTCTCAGGTGAGCAGCTCATCTGCTCTCAGCAAACCATGTCCCTCTTTTTTTTTCATTTTCAAATGCTGATTAAGACAAAGTTCAGCTGCCTGCAGATGTTCACTGGTCAAACCACAATTTTTATCAGAACACAGGGATTTAAAGATATTTGGAATATACCGCTTTTGGTAACTTTGAGGGCAAAACCAGGTGATGGCTTTGTAGCTGATTCAGTGGAAACGTTGGCATCTATTAGGACCCTGCTGGTAGCTCCTCTGTGCAAGGATGATGTAGTTTCAGCACACTATCACTGTTTCTAAACTTCTAGTTCAAGAAAATGGTGCTAAAAAAGCCCTCTGCGAGCCAGAGCTGCTCCTCATGGCCCCTCATGCAGTGGAATCATAGGGAACAGTGAGCTCCCAGATTTCTTTCATAAACTGTGCAGGTTTGTTTTTTTTTTTCCCTGATGACTTCACCTTCTTCACCTTTTTTTTGTGTGTGTGTTTTTTGTTGCTGTTTTTTTTTTTTTTTGTTGTATAAAGGAAGATGTTTGTGCTGCCACAGAACAGGCACAGTTGTAGCGACCTTCCTTTGTATCCCTGTAAATATTTCCAGCATCCCAGGCTTAGCTGAAGTGAGCAGTGTAAACACACCTTCCAGCAGGCTCTGAGGTTTCCCCACATGGGTACAAACCTCCCATGTAGCAACTTGTGGCTTTACAGGCAGTTTCTTGTTCCCACAGACTGATGCCCACATGTGAGTCATGGCAGGAGCCTTGCCCAGTGGTGTGGATTGATGCAGGATGAGTTAATGTCTTGTTGAATTAAGAATGCATTGTCTTTTCCTGCCTTGTGTTATATTTGACAGTTGTTTGTGGTCTGCTGTCAAGTTATAATAAGATAGTATTTTTTCATCTATTTAAACCAGTATGAACGCTGAATACTCAGCTAATTGGGATTTATTCAGATAGCAATATAAAAGTGGACTCTGATTAAATTTCTTAAATGTACCATGAGACATTTACCCTTGAGAAAAAATGACATAAAAATGCTCTGGGAGGCCGGCTAGCAATTTGGAAAGCTTACAGTAAAAACAATAATGGATGTTTGACATTTTTAATATAATGAAATCTCATTTTTATAGTTAAGATTCTTCATCCAAGATATTCACTTCTCCTCTCCATTGCCATATATTGTATTATCCAAGACTAAAAGAAACAGTGCAACTAACCCAGCTGATTGTAAGGAAGTTCTTTAAGTTTTGGAGTGAATTTTTTCTTATCCTCTGAAGGATGAAAGATGTCGGTCATGCATAAATTAATTTTCTCCGTCTTTTCTTTACCACCTTCCAACTGTGTAGTGCTTATGCTGAATGAGAGTGCTGCTGCTGTTAAAAAAAACCAAGCAGGAACACAAAAATCCCTGTTGCATCTCAGTGTCTGGGAGGCAGCTGAGTAAGAGGAAGTGGAAGTTTTCTGATGGTACAGAGAGTTCTTTGCCCTTGAGACTGGCCAGATCAGAGTGATGCAAGTTCAGCACTGGCTTGGAGTTATGAGGTACTGGAAATAAATAAATAGTAATTTATTCTCCTGTGATGGCAGTGTACAAGATGCTCTCTGTTTTATAAGCCTGCCCTAGTTTCTGATTCCTTCCCCGTTTAAAATATGTGTATGGGTTTATGTAAAGAAACTCGATTATTTAGGTTAATAAAAAGGTAAATACAAGCTTCTCAGTGCTAAAGATTCAAAGTTACCCTCTGGTGAGGATGGGTCGCAGGTCTCTCTCTGTGCTTGATGAACAGAGGACGTGTTTGTTACAGCCTGGCTCTGAAGCTGCACTTTTTGGGAAGTGGGATGTGAGAGGATGGGCTTGTAGAGTTGGAGGTTCTTTAGTTCACTGAGGACGTGTTGACTGAAACCAGAGTCTCTTGAACACAGTTTACACGAGGAATAAAAATGTTTCTTATCGTGTTAGGCTGTCATATGAGTAAAGGCAGAGTGACTGTTTCCAAATCCAGTATATCCCAAACTGTAGGCTCTGTGAGGTGGCTTGGCTGGTGTTGGGTAGGGATCTGCTCAACAAGAGTGTCTGTGTTTGGCCACCGAGTGGCACCCCAGATGCAGCAACCTAATAGGCAAAGGGTTTATTTCTGCCATTGGGTTTCAGGCATCTAAAATAAAATTACTTGCAAGGGTGCAGACACCACTGAATCAAATTGAATTGCTGAAGGTTAAATTGCTATCTTCAGAAATGCTTTTATAATATCCGTCTTGACATTTCATTATCCCAGTGCAATATAAATATCAAATTTGATTAGCTGTCAAGCAGCAACAAAAATAAACCAACCAGCATGTTTCCATCATTTTTACTCCAGAAAACTAGTAGGAGGAATCATAAAAAATAGCAGGTTGCCAAAGGTAGATTAAAGATTCAACATGTCCATTGGAAATGGTATCTGGTTGGGTTGCTGGAATATTTTTTTTCCCTAGGAGATGCCATTATGAAGAGTGTTGGTGTTGGAAGCAGGTGTTCAAACTGCTGCATCCATTGCTGGTTATAACCTACTGCAGTTTGGGCAGTGCTAGCTTCTTCATCCAGTTTTAGTGATGCTTCCAAGATTCATTTTGAAATTTTGAGACTGCACTTTGTTTACAGGACTAAATCCTCCCAGTAGCTCCCAAATTTTTTTTTTTTTTTAATCATACGGAATTCAAATAAAACCACAAATTGACCTTATTGAAAAAACCATTTGTGGGCAATTGGCTGTACCCATATTTCTAAATTAAGACACTATAGGTCAAACAAAGCTTTGGTGTGAATCAAATTTGATTTGCCCTAAATTTGGATATGGTGCTGTGTGTTGGAATTTAAGCAATGCAATATTTAAAACATTATTCAGTGTCATAACAAATCATCCATCACACTCTGTGGATCTGGAATTGTTTGCAACAATTTTTATTACCCTGAACAATTTCTAGTTCCTACTATAATTACTATTCAAACTACGTGACATCAACCTAATTCTCTTTTGTGAGATTAATGGGGAACTCCAGCCTACTGTTTTGCATATGTAACTGTGAAGGCAGCTGTTGGGAGAGGAACTTCAGCAATATTTCTGAATAAATGCATTTGATAGAGCTCCAGTTCCTAATGAAGATGAGATATCTCTGCAGCTGAGGAAGAATTACAGTTCCCTCTGGAGCCGTGCCTGTCACAGAGCATTGTTAAGTTTAATGGTTGTTTTTGAAAAAGTGGGAAAAGTCGGGCCCATCCACAGCAGATCTTTTCCTTGTTTTTCAGATGGTGTCTGGTGGTGATCACACAGCCCCAGGCAGGACGAATGATTGTGGCTTCAGATCGGCTTTGGGCACAGACATCACCCAGCTTTCTCTAAACAGTCTTTTAAATGTCAGCTTCCCTTGATGGGAGGCCACATCAGAGCAGGAGACTGAAATTTCGAAGTTTCAGGATTCTTTCTTACTTTTTTTTTTTTTTTTCTTGCCTGCAAATGTCAATCGGATTTTCTGCCGACTTGATATTTTCAGGAATCTTTGATTGTTTTTCAGTTATGTAAGTTCATCTCAAAGTGACTGTGTCTGTACATGGATACCCATGGGGTGACATTAAATGCTCTATGGATTAGCATGCAAACACTTGAAAAACCAAATTTTTTTATACTTTGTGGTTTTTGCTCAAGTGCAAAGAAGGTCATTACTTTCTAGGCTGTTTCTTAGTTAAGATAAAACGAAACATAAGCTGAAGTTATAAAATTTATAAGGGGTTTGTACTACATTATAAACTGCATCCTTAATGGCTGATAATTGCAATAGTTTTGTAAGTGTGATGTTCCTTTTTGCTAGTAGTGGAACTATAAAGCAGGTTTAACAGCAGTACAGCAGAAACAGTCTATCCTCTAAAGGCTTGGGATGAGAAACCATTCTTCATTTTTATCTTAAACGAAGAAAACACTGTATTTTCTTTCTAAGTAGTAATGGACTGTCATGGGAAAATTTATGACTAATTTCTCTTGAGTTTGTCTTCTAGAATCTGATTTCCAGTGATGACTTAGGGCTTGAAAGAGGCATTTAGGAAGTTAAGCCAAGCATTTTGGAACCTTTAAGGCTCTATCCATGTAACATGGTGCATTCCTTCACTGCTTTATCTTGAGTTTTGATTGCTACTGTCTGACAATCCCACAACAGAAAGGTACATTTACATTTTGGCATTTAGCATAGGCTGGTTATAAAATGTCAAGCTGTTACGTACTTTGATCACTCTGGATCTGCTTAACAAACAAACAAAAGGTCTGATTCTCTGCCCCTGGTCTGGAAGAGCGCTCAGACCCCGGAATCACCTCTGAAGGAGCAGATGTTGCTCCAGCCCATGTCCTGGTGACTGAGGAGCTCTGCCAGCTGGTGCTGAAACACAGTTTATGAAGCTTTTTTTTTTTTTTTTTTTTTTTTTTTTTTTTGTCAGGTCTCTGAGTTTCCAAATTTCTGTTTTGGTCCAAGTCCTTTAATGGGAGTGACTGTGGACAGTGCTGCTGAAGGTGGAGGTGAGGGAGTAATCATCTTAAAGAGAGATTGCTTCAAATGACAGACTTCAGGGCACAAGAGATTCTGCTGGCCTCTGTATTTCTACTTTCTGTGCTCTGTGCCAGAGGTTAAAATCGTGTTTATTTCTTCCATTTCACAAATGCTGGTGACCAAGTGCAGAGCAGGTCAAAGTCCAGACAGCCTTCCTCTTAGGCAATGGCTTAGAAATAACTTGTGGCAGTATGAAATACCTCAGACTGACATCTTGGACTTGCTTGGTATTCGAATCATGAACAAGAGCCTGGGCTTTGCAGTTGCTTCGAGTCTTTTTACAGGCTAGTTTATTGTGGTTTGATAGATAAAACAAGACCATATCACAGGACTCAAAAGTTTTTTGGAAAGCTGTTGCTGTTGCTGAGGGGAGGACTTTTTGTTTCCCTCTGTGGCCTTTGCCAGCAGGAGTGTGTGTCTTAGCTCATGTGTCTTAGCAGGGCCTCCAGCTCTGCTCTTGGTTTTCTTCCTGACCAGCTTTTACACCTTCTCTTGTTAAATTCCCTTTTCCTTTCAGCTGTTGCTGTTTTGCATGAAGTCACTCTGAGGGGAGTGGAGAAGACCACTGCTGTGCTCTGCTGCCAAAGCACACAGTAAATTTAGGAGCGCTGGGGACCCCAAGGTCACTTTTTCTCTGTGACCTTGCTGAGTTCCTGCTCTCTATTGCTTTGCTATTAAAGAGTTGGACATCGGTCTATCTTTTCAGATAGACTTTATCTTTTTTTTAACTAAAAAACCTAATAAAACCCCATCACAAACCCCAGTAGTTTCATAGTAACGTCAAGCTGATTATCTGTTGGAAAAAAACAGAGCTATAGCTCCTTTCAAACAGGAATTCAGTGCCACTTCAGAATGTGAGGTATTTGGTTCTTTTGGCAGAGCTGTGCATGTGATAATGTCCTTCAGGGGTGATCAGGGCTTTGTTCATCTGAGAATCATGTGCTGAGAAGTGCATATGTGAGCTATCAGGTCACGTAGTGATCAAGGGGAATGACTGCACATGAACCTAAGTCCGGGTTTTTAAGTGTCATGAAAGCTGCTGTGCGTGTCTTTAGCCATCTACATGGAAGGTTTTGTGTTAGTCCATCGTTGATTCTTTCAGAATTTTTCCAGGCCTAAGAGGATTGCTCCATTTGGCAAAGCCCAGGGCTTTATCTCCTTTTCCACACTTTTGCTGGACATCCTTGGATACTAATTTCTGTTTTTACAGTGCATGTGTTTTCTTCATTTTCCTTTCAAAAACAAGTAGGTGCCTGAAGGTGGCAGCTTAGTTGCTGGAATTGGAGAAAAATGCAAGCAAGATGAAACCTGTTCTTGCCATTGCGTCCTTGATTTAATTTGATTTTGGTATATTTGACATTCTGTTGTGTAAGAGTTTTAAGCATTAGCTGGAAAGTGTGAAGGACATTATGTGTCCTTTGCCTAAAGCCTAAAGAGCATTTTCCTTTTAACAAGAAACTCCAGAGCAGTTTGGACTCTACATCAAAGAGAAATGTTTGGTTTCCTGATCTGTTCCAGACAGTTTTTAATACAAGTCCAAACCCATTCTATATGTAGTAGCCAAAGTGATTTTTGCCTTCTCTAAAGTTCTCGCTTGCTAAACTTAATCATGCTGGTCCTGTGTTTTTCCAAAGGGCAACAGCCTTGTATAATGGAGAGTGGATTTGGCTTTGGCGTGTGGTACCGTGCCGTCATCCCCCTGGACCTCCTCCAGGAGAGCACAGGTGGCAGTTCTTCTGGGATCTCACAGCTTCTCTGATTTTATTAGCCTTTCTGACTGGTATCCTCTGCTGTATGACCCACCCTTGAGATGTACTGGCTTTTTTTGGACCGCTCCATGGAATTTCTTCCGTTCACCTTCTAAAATTTCATCTCAATATCTTAAATTGGAGCTGTCTGGGTAAACCTTGCAGTGTTCCTCCTAGTCATTGGTTTATAATCACATTAACTACGTTTGAGTGACTACAAGGAAGGAGCACGGGAGTATCCTGATGGATCACCCAGGGACATCCATGCACCCCTATGATGGGTGTACTCTGGTTTGCAATCCGCCCTGGAAACAGCTGCTTATCCCTCAAGAGCTTTCTCTGGGTCATGTCGAGGCTCTTTCCACACATTTCCAGTCTTCCCTCTGTAAATGTCCCACTTGCCATAGTTTTCACACCTTCCACGCCCTGACTGCCTTGTCCCAAGCTGCTCACACCTATTCCCATCACTCGGCTGATGCAGGCAGTGCTGGTGGGGCATTGCCAGGATTGTACTTTCCTGGGAGCAAAGAAAGAAAGCAGAGCAAATGGCATGCAGGAAAGAAGGCAGATGCAAGAAAAGTAGTGACGTTATCTTGCTTCATGTATACCTGTCCTTTTTATCTGCTGTTTGAGGGTGTTTATGCAACAGAACCTGCTCTGCACTGTGCTGAGGTTGAGGCAGTGCCACAAGTTCTGCAGTCATTGGAAAGCTGTGTCTCTTTTAGCAAGAGTATCACTCTGGCTGCAAGAGCACAATTTCTGCTTCCATTAATTGCACTGCCTGCTCAGAAATTGCCCTTGCAGTTTCCCTCAGTAATACCATTCACCACTTCCTGTTCCAAACTCCAAATTTGGGGTATACAGGGGCGTGTAGGCAGCTGCTGCTTATATTTTAATGATACAGCTTGCTAAATGCTTCTTTAAGAAGAAAGGTGCTGTAAATAATTCAGTGGAACTATTCTGTAGTACTTATATGTGTATAACATAGCCTGTTAAAATGGCTCTTTAAGGAGCCTGAAAGTGTCACTTTAAGGATGGGAGTCTGTTTGCACTGCTGACCACTTTGGGATCTTAGGAACCCAAGGCAGTGACAGCTGCAGTTCCCCAGTGCAGATTGCATGATCTTGCTGCCATGGGAGGGGCTGCCTTGTTTTTGCTGTAGTTGGTTAAAGTGGAGAGATTTTTATAATCTGATGCTTTTGTGGGAAGGGGAGATGAAGTTGTTCTGTATCTATTTTTTTTTAATTAAATTAAAAAGCTTACTTTGCTATAGGTAAAATGTGAAGACAAATTAAGATACGTTTTGTCTGCCTTAGTACTTGGGTTTTTGAGGTGGAGACTAACCTTTATTTCTGCTTTTTTATCCTTGGAAAAGAAAAGGTAAACAAGATCCTCCAAAGAAATGTCATGTGCTGGCTGCCCTTGCCTGGAGTAAGAAACACTGCAGGTTTTTTTGTGTTGTTTCTCCCCCCCCACCCTGTGACTTTGGTTTAGATGCAATATATTTTCTTGTAAATAAGATTGCCTCCCAGGAACAGCCAAGTTGGTCTGTTCAGATTTGATTTTTGCATACATGTCTTGAACTTCAATGCTCTTTGTGGGTTTGCACTGTAATTAAAGAATCTTCTCCTTGGTTTCGGCCCCAAAAGAGACACCAATTTGTTTTGATGAGGAGACAGCAGAGGAAGACTGGCAGGCTAAAGGCAGATAAGAGGGGACAAATAGCATAGTGTTTGCTTGCACTGTAAATGTCCATATTTTTAGCATCAAGTAAATTCTTTGTTACCCAAGATGCCTTTTTCTTTCTGTTGTGCTGTCACACTTAAGCTCATGCATAATCAAACCTAGAATGTATGTTATTTTCTGTTTAAAACTATTTGACCAAAATAATAACAGCTTTGGTAAGAAACGAGGCTGTTAAGAGAGACTTAGCAAGGGCTGTAATCCTTGAGTAAAAGTACAAGTGTGTGTTGTTTCAGGTTCTTGGGAACAGGAGCACTTTGCTTGCTTCAGGTTACATGAAGAAAGCTACAGAATTTTGAAAGACGAGTAATTCCTTATTTGTTAGTGCACACAACAGTTTCTCTTGCCAAATTTCTGCCTGCCTTTTTAGACACTGAAAGTGTGGTCAGCTTTTCTTAGAAGGCTTGACACATGTTGCTGGCTGTGCTCTTTTGAAAAATCTCTCTGTCAAATCTCAAAGCAAAGGGAGAGAGCACTCTAACCCCATGGGCTTTCTTGAAATGCCTGGAAATATTTGGTTCCTGCTCTCTGGGGAAGAGAAACCTTCCCCTGTGGGCAGTTTATTCCAGTCTTGGCCATGTGCTTTGCCACTTCAAACTCTGCTTCTTTGTGCTTCCTCTCTGTTTGATCCTGGAAAGTGCTGGAGAAAGTATTAGGCACTGGTTGGACTCTTAGTTTGATATGATCAAGAAACTATTAAGCTCTTACAAGATCTGCTTATTCTATTAAATAATTTTATTAACTATACGAAAAATTGTAACTCCAGGATGGTTATAAATGAAACAGTATGTGCTGGTTTCAGAGCTGTGAAAATGTTAGAATAATGGTTTACAGAGAAAACAATCACACGACTTCTGAGATTTTTAGCAGATACATATTGCAGTCATAGTTAGCAATATGTTGATTTTTGGGTGGGGAAACCTTGTTGAGCTCATTATGCAAAGCAGGAAGGCAGAAAATAGGAAGGAGTGGAGCTGCTGTTGTGTTTCTTTTACCCTGACTTCTCCTAAAGCAATGTCAGCTGTGGAGAGTAAATGAATGTGATGCTCTGCGTGTTCAGTCATTGCTCTGATCCCACCACTGTGTTGAGCTGCTCTATCTTTATATCCTTTCTTTCTTACTATTCATGCAAATACATAAATCCTCTGCAAATATAAATTGGAGCAATTTTTTAAATCCAGATGGCAATTTTGTTTGGCTAAGAACTGCAAGACTGGGGCCTTTTGATAATGTTATTGATTATTATATTTTAACTGCAGGTATTCATTGTTGCACAAAGACAGTAAATGTCAAGAAAAACAGTGAAGAATTTATTTATTTTCATCACAAATAGTTTCTTTTTTCCTTAGATCCCTAAAATTTGTACTGGTTTGTCCTTTGTCAAACAGATCAACATCAGGGCTATTCAGTATAGATTTTGTCTTTGCAAAGTCAACTTCAGGGCCAGTGGGAACCATGAAAATTAATTTCCTGCCCTTTGTAAAAGCCATGACCTCTGTAATGCAGAAAGGTGAACTGTGGATATGAAGGGAGCTCGTAGGAGCTTGCTGTACCTGTGTGAATAGGGATTTGTCTGACCTGCAGCCATCTGGGGGCAAGCTGCTGTAATGGATGATATAAATTGCAGCACTGGTAAGTAGAGCTGTCCCCAGAGAACAGGACCTTTGCCCCCATCTCCTTCTTTCCTCCAGACAGCCCTCCACTTTGGAGCGCTGCTTTCCAGGCTCTCCCATCCCAGGCTCGGTCTCTCGTCTTGGCTGAAATTACCACCACGGAAATCTCCACATCTTGGTTTTTGCTTCAGGTGGTTAAGGACTGTATTTCTGGCTGCTCTGTAGGCTTGGTCACCTCAGAGCTGAAACACATGCCAAAAGAATGGATTGGAGGCAATGCAGCATTTCTGGGTGACGTGCTTAGGTAATGCTGTGATTAAACTAACCAGGAAAGGAAGGAGGGCTCCCTCTGTAACGCCGTAAAAGACCTCCTGATGCCTCGAGAAATCCCAGGAGATAAGCATCTCTAGAGCCCAGATAGCCTGATGAAGGCTAAGGATCACTTTCAGATCTTTCTGGGCTGGTTTGAAAAACATTGCACAAACAGAAAGTGACTGCATTGAAGACAGAGTCAAGCACTAAATCCACTGTGAAAACAGGACCTTGGAGGCGCTGTGAGCCATGGCTTTGGAAATGAATTAAAAACTGTATGGCCCTATTGTCTCCCATCATTTTACTCTTTGGAACATATTTGTTCTTTTAAAATCTTTTGTTTAGCCTGCCAACATACTGTTGTTGAGTGAGAAATTTCTGATTAAATTGTAATATAGTGTCATAGAGCATAGAAGCAGTGAGGTTGTATTCTTTCTTGTCTGTGGAGAAGCCTGTGTTGCTATGGCCTTGATCCAGAATTTGATAACACAAACAAATGATAAATCAGGCGTATTTATCCAAGGGCTCATTTAGCAACAAAAAAAGTTAATTATATTTTCTCCTTAATAATGTATTTAGTGCTTTTTATTAATTTGAAATGTGCAAGGTCTGTATTTCATTGTATTTCCATCCCAGTATAGGCACTGTATTTCTTCTTCTCCAACCCTCAAATAAGACTTTTCCTGGAGATGCTAAAACTCCTGAGAGCTGAAAAAAATCTCGATGGGTTTTGCTAAGTCATGGAACTCATTTCCTATAGTGATTGATTAAGGAGATGCAAAATTAATGGCAGGGTATTTTAATCAGAGACTTTGTGGATGTGGGTACAGTTACATTTGTTTGGGGGTGATTTTTCTCTGTTCCCCCATGCTCTTCAGGGAATGTGTTTCATTTGCAGTGTGTGGAGGACAGCAGAAGGAGCAAGTGCTGCTATTTCTATTTCTGGGAGTCTCTCATGTTTGTGGTTTGTTTCGTAATTTTTTCTTTTTTTTTTTTTTTTTTTGAATGTTACCGATCTTACAGCGCTCAGGGGAGGAAGAACTGAAATAGTTTTATTATCATTGCTTTTCTTCTGTTCTTTCTGTGATGTAGGCACTTCCATTGAAATACAAACCAAATCTGCAGTCATCTTCAGTGGTTCCCGAAGCTGGCTCCCTTCCCTTTTGCTCTTCATTTCAGGTGTTGTCAAGTTGTGCCAGGAAGCAAGTGCAAGTTGCCATGTTTGGCCTCCAGAACTGAATGTCTTGGTAACAGAGGCTTTGTTCAATTTTATTGCTTGGCATCCTCTTTTGAAAGGAAGAACTGAGGGAGGAATACAAAGATCTCATGGGGAACGCGCAAGGAAGGGAACCTTGAGGACAAATCTCTTACTCATAAAAGATGGTGAAAAACATGCACTCTGCATGGCTTTTGGGAGTGCTGCAGTGTCCAAATTCTTGGGGAGTGTGTAAAATGCACATGCCTTGGTGGAAAAGGTGGCTGGATTGTACAGCCATTCCCATACTGGCTGTTTGAGTGCTCCGTTAGGTACAATCGAAGGTTTTGTGGGACTGGTGCCAAAGTGAACTTTTTGTGGGTTGGAAAGGAAGGGGAACAAAGTAAAAGCAAACAATCCGCTCCCCTCTCTGCCTGTGGGCTCCTTCCCTCTTCTATGAGACAGCAGCTGTGAGGAACTCAGTACTGAAAGGCTTTCTGAAACATGATGAGGTGCTTAATCAGATTTCCATGTTCAGTTTCAACCTCATGTAAATAAGGAATGTGTAGTGAAAAATCCTGTGTGTAATTTGAATATGAATGTGGAGGTTGGTGTCTGCTTGTGGGGAGATCATGATCATGCAAACTTACGCCACTTTCTCCTGGCAGGAGGGATGTTCTCAGTGTGAGGCTTTTGAGGTATTAGAGGAAAGGTTTTGGAAGGACTTTGTGTGAAGGAAACTTGAAGTAATTGCAATAGTTACTGCAGAGTGGATTGGTTTTATTCTCACTTCACTGGCTTCATCCACATTTCCCCTTGCCCTGTGAAGACTCCTGAAAGAAAATGGGAAATGAACTGGCTTATCCAAAAATAAATTAATTTCAACCCAGTGCTAACTGGATACAGAGAAAGGAAGTTATATGAGTCAATGAAAGGAGACAAAGGAGAAAAGTGATCTAAATAGCAACATAAAGAAAATATTTGGGAATAAAAGTAATCATCAACTTGAACAATAGTGTGTCCAGCAGCCCTGCTGAGGTTGTGTGTGATTCATGTGTTTGTTCATTCAGATATGTCTTGCACTGCAACACTTTTAAATCGCTGCTAGAATGAAATTGATTTCTTGAGTTTTAAATAGTGCAGTGTAAATCTTCCACTCACACCAGGACCTAAGAGTCTCTGACTGCAAGCTTACTGCAGTTTGCCAGTTCCACTTGATTTCATTTCAGATTCATCTCCGCCAGCCAAACCACAAAAAGAGCTTCCTGTCCAGTGGAGAATGAAATGCAAGATGTGATCCTTTTGTTGCTAACGGGAGGTTGCAGAGGGAAGAGCTGGCTCTTGCTGAGGTTGTGTTTGGGCTTGGTTAACCATTTTGGCAATGAGGCAGAGACTCCTGGTCGCTGGATATAAGTTAGATGCTCTTAGGTCTAACTGAGGGCAGTTTATAAAAAGGCTTACCGAGTAGCAGGCTGATGTAATGAAAGGTGAAAAGCCTGGATCGTTGTGCTTCCCAGGGTTGTCTTTCTGAAGGAGAGGTTTGCTTGTTGCTTCATTTACCCCACACTGGCTATTTGGCCTGTGGACTCAGTGGGCTTGTTCTTGTTGGCTTTTGTTTCTCTCAGAGCTTATAAATTAAGCTGTCAAGGGTAACTTTTTTGTCTTTCGGTACATTTATTTACTAAATCTTAAAACTTGCCAAATGCAGATGGGTTTTCCCCTCTCCTTTGCAGGATTGGTGTTGGTAATGGGGATGATCACACAGGGTAAGGAGGACTCCACTCCTGTGGGCATTGCAGATTTTTGTCTTCTGCTCCCCTCTCCAAGTGGCATCAGTGGGAGGCCTGGCAGAGCTCTGCTGTGGAAGGACAAGAGGTTAATTTGGCCATGGAGACGGGCTCTATGATTTCTGCGTGATTGTGGGTGTCTCACTAAGAGCTGGGATGTGCTCTGTGCTTTGATGGCCACTGTCTGCAGTTCCTGAGGTGTTTGTCCTGCATGGTGTCCGAGGAGTGAGAAATTCTTCTTGGATGAGCTCTGCCCTCAGAAAAACCCCAGTGCCCGAGATGCTGCCCTGGCAGATGTGGGACTGGGTGTTGGGACACCCACCCTGGGCCACAGTAACTCTCCTGTGCTACTTGCTTTCCTAGGCTACCTCAGAAGCAGCAGCAGTGAAACTGGTAACATGTCTTTTAACTGGAAATGAGCATTTTTCAAGAAAAGTTATTTTCATGGTGCCCCAACTCTTCCTTCTCCTTCACCTACAGCTACCTGGAAGGATGGAGACAGTAAAACCTGAGAGGACAATGATGGGCTGAAAATAACCGGAGCTCTTGTGTCCCCCGAAGGCATTTAGTTGGGGGATTGTATCCAAAGGGATTACTCTATCAATTTAAACCTTACTTGTGTGGTGAACCCTCCCTGGCTGAGGCAGGATCTGCTGCAGTCACAGCTGAGAACACGTGGATGGTAAAGGCACCTGTGAAGGGTTGTGGTGTGGGGACAGATGGAAGGAGCAGTTGCTGCCCAGTGGTTGTTTTTCCTTAGGAGTTCTGAAGCTGTAAAGAGTTGAATACATTTCTTGCTGAGCTTGTTTATTGTTTTTGTTTTTGAGGGGGAATTTGAGCATTGTTTTAAGACTTGGGTTCAGCTTCGTTCTCATTAAAGGAGTCAGATGCTTGCTGTTGACTTAACTGCTGAAGAGGTGCTGACGCTTCCAGCTTTTTCTGGAGCTACTCTTTGATTCCTTGGAATAAATCAGACATTAACTACTGATATTTTTTTTCTCTCCCTCCTAATCCAGTGGGCAGTTGTCAGAGTTGATGGTTATTTTCCATTGGACATTCACCCAGCTCAGTCTGTTCTTCCTCTGAATTTTGTCTCAAAAATAAAACAGTTCTTCACATATTTCTGTAAGCCACATTACTGCATTTACTGGGTATTTCTGTGTGCTGAGGAGCCCTGCCGTTCCCACAAGGACTCTCATGTTTGTGCTGCGAAGGCTTTGGCTGGACACAGGTGGTGTGGGTGAGGAAGCAGTGACAGGCAGAAGGAAACTGTGCAGCCTTTTTACTTAACTGAGTTATTTTGCTGGGTCTTGAGCAAACATTTCTTGAATGCAGTTCACGGTATTTGCTCAGTGATCCAGTGGAATGTCTGGGATATTTTTGTTTGGTTTTTTTTTCTCCAGGGCCAAAGGGCTGTTTTTGGCACTAAATCCCAAAGTTGCCAGCCTGGGGCTGAGTCACTGCACTTTAGGGTGAGGAGAGCTGAGCTGGTGCAGTGGCGTGGTGAGACAGGCACCCTGGCCAACACAGAGCACTCCCGCTGTGCCTGGAGCTGGATGTGTTAATTAAAGATGCTGAAAATGACTCTACAGCTAAATCTGGGTTTACTGAAATGAAAACTCTGCCAGGACTTACCGAGCTGCTGGACAGCGTGCTGCAGGCCTGTCCTGCTCGTATCCCAACTGTGCTATGGATAAAAGAAATCCAGTTTCAGCACTCAAATCTGTGTGACCCTGTGGTGAGCCCTGCTTCGCCCCAGCTACCCCACACAGGAGGCACTGTGGGCTTTGGGCACTCTGTCATTGCAGTGAGGCCTGAGCACAGGTTTCCTCAGTAGCAGCTTCTTGTGGTGTTTTCCAGACCTCGTGATGATGGGGAGATGAAGCTTGCTGTGTTCTGGCCTCAAAAATACAGTGTGGAGTCTGGGAGAAGCTTGGAATTTCTCATCCTGCGTCTGCTTTTGTATTACAAACCCAGAGAGTGTCTGCATGTTTGTGTTCCAGCTGCAATCTATAACAAGACATGCACACATCCTCCCAAACTTGCTTTTGGCCACTCTTCTTCAAATCTCCTCTGCATTCCTCTTAAATACTTCTGTGAGTTTACCCAGCCTTTAGACTTACGGTTCTTGCTTGGCTGGGACAAATTGACAAATTCAGGCTTTGGAAGAGGTTGCCCAGGGAGATGGTGGAGTCACCATCCCTGGAGGTGTTTGAGGCTCTTGGATCTGGTGCTGGGTGAGGTGATTTAGTGGTTTAGGTGTTACAGTCGTAATGCTGAGTGGATGGTTGGGCTGGATGATCTTAAAGGTCTCTTTCAACCTTGATGATTCCATGATTCTGTGACCATTTACTTGCTCACCTGTGCATCCTGACACCAGACACTTCCAGTCACTTCTTCATTGCCACATACCCTGAAGTTGCCACAGAAGAAATTCTGTTTTCAGGAAGAAAATGTGTCATTACCTCTGTTTACCTCACCTTTAAGTGAGGAATATCTTACTGTCTTGATCAAATAACCAGTTGCACCTGGACCAGATCTGTGGCTAAAGGATGTTTACTTTAAGACACCGATGGACAAAAGAGACAGTGATCTATTACTAAGATTTGCACAAGAATCAAGATACTCCAGGGCATCCTCTGGTGACTGCAAGTATGCAGAGTAAATACCTGCTGGCTCAAGTTCGGTGCTCTATTGTTTAGGTTTTTTTTCTTTTCGTTTTCTTTGTTGACTTCGTTGACAAAGAGCCTTCTTATTTGGTGTGGAAGAAGTAATTATATTAAAGAAATAACCAAGGAGTTAATTTTGAGTATGGCCTTTTGATCATGGTCTTGCATAGTGTGAGAGCCCAGAGCCCTGTGTGTGTACACGCTCCCATGCCAAGTTCCTGTGCCAAGAGAGCATCTGTCCTCGTGTAATACAGTAATTATGGATCTTTACAACTTGGATCTGCTTTCTTGGAGCAGTGATAGTCTGTGGACTGGGGATAGGGGACAGAAGGAGGAAAGGTCATTCAGCTGCCTGACTGTAGTGAGGCTTGTGAGGTAGGAGTGGTATGGACATGTGGTCCTTTGGGGAGTTGGATCTGAAGTCACAGACAGGAGCTGAGCTGCTGTTTATCTCATATGAATTGCAAGTGAACAATGTGAGGTCAATGATAAAAAGAATTGGGTATGGAAAGGAAAAACCCTTTATTACTTCTGACAAATCGTGCTGTGCTAGGAGTGTAAATGTCCATGGCAGCTGCTATACTGGTCTTTTTGAAGCTGGTAAGTTCTTGAACATAGTTATTCAAAGATATTTTTACTGTACATTATTGGACTGAAGGGGCTGAAAACAACAGTGTCAAAGTACTCAGATGTTTTTATGTTTCCAGGACAGTCCATTAAAAAGACATCAATTATTCTTCATGTTCTTTGACATCTCTACATGTCAGATGGGCATAGCCACGTTAAAAAAAGGGCAAAGTCACAGCATTTTTCTGTTGAGGACAGTTTTGCCAGATACTGACACTGGTGTTGGCAAGTCTCTAGGGTGAAATAAGGAGCCCTTCAAAACATCTTGGCTTTTACTAAAGGTTTGAATGCTTGAAGCGTAGAAGTGATGAAACCTCAAGTGTATTTTGTGTCATGGTTGTTGACAGTGGCTTGTCAGAGAGTGAAGTTTGCCACAGGAAGGCTGGAAAGAAAGTGAGTAATTTTTAACATGCACAAGAAATTGTTGTGAGGTGTATCTTCCAGAAATCTGTGGGACAGATGGGACACATAAACCAAAGGACTGAATGGGATATAAAGAAATATACTCTTACCCCTGGAAGAAGATATGATAGGAAATGCCTTTACTGCTTAAGGTTAAAACAGTGGCACTGAGCTGGCTTTTGGATTACTTTTCTCCCTTAGACTACAGTGTCCAAGGCAAGTAAAGGCTGCAACAACCTGATCATCATTTACTTGTTACAACTAACCCGTAGCTACTCTGCCTCGAACTGATGTAACAATCATAGAATCATTAAGGCTGGAAAGGACCTGCAAGATCATTGAGTCCAACCTTTGACTGAACACTATCTTGTCAATTAAATCATGGCATTAAGTGCCACAGCCAGTTGTTTCTTGAACACTTCCAGGGATGGTGATTCCATCACTTCCCTAGGCAGCCCTAGAAGGGAGGGATCACAGCTACTGGCCTTCCTGTGTATAGGATGGCAATTGCCATAGGACATGCCATGCTTTCACAAATAAGTAATTTTTTCTGAACCAACCCCCTGCTTCCAAGTGACTTCCAGTGTTTCAGAGGAAGGAAAAGTATTATTCAGTCTTGATGAACTTTGGCTGGTTGTCAGAGCTGTATTATCACAGATGCAGCTTTCAGCCTGCCCTGTGGCTTTTGCCTCTGTCTGACAATGATTACTCTGGTACAGTTGATTCTGTTGAGGCACTTTTTCAGTGTGTGTTTGCACATGCAATAATAACTGTAACAATAATCATAGCAACAGCAACACCACTACTGCCACCACTAATGTCTTTTTGTGCCCTTCACATGCGGTTCTTCTGAGTATTAAAGATGAAATTCTGGTTTGGATTTTTTTTTTATATACTCTCCTGCTGGCTTCACACTGACAAGAGATCAACAATTTTAATGGAAATCTGATAATGGGAACAATCATCTATTCTTTGACCTTTGGTTGGCAGACTTAGAAACTGAAAAGCAAGATGGTTGTGCTGTAATAGCATTACTCTAATGATCTGTGTGGTCAGTGGTTTCCGGGCATTTAAACAAAGGTGGTGCACTGTGAGATGTGTTGAGGCACGAGCTGAAATACAGGGAGCATTTCAAATCCTGAAAATGCTTGTGGGATAATCTTGTAACTGAGAGCTCAGGGAGAAGTAACCTAAAAATCCAACTTTTGCCGGTTTTAGTTCATATTGGTACTGTCCCTGCAATTATGCAAAAGTTAATGTCTAAGTTAATAAATTGGACAGCTTCAGATGGATTAATATTTAGTGGATAACATGTAGATGATACTTAATCATGGAGAAAAAAAATCATCGTTCATTTAAAAAGAAACAAAAAATAACAGCACTAGTAGGTGTAGATGTTTCTATGTAAGACCCAGTACAGCAGAGACTCTAAAGCAGAGCCTTTATTTATTCTCTCTCCCGTGGACTCCTTGTTGTAATGGCTAAGCACCTTATAAATATTTATGGATGTGTCCTCAAAGGAAAATCAAATTTATGTAATGGAATTGCAAAGTGATGGTAAAAGAAGCAACTTTCCAAAGGTTCCTACACAGTTACACTCTGACAGAACTGGAACAGTAAATCAGACTAGTATATCCCATTTTTGTAAACGAGCCATCATCTCATCCTCCTTATTAGTTACTTTTGCATTGGCTGCTTTCAGAGTAGTTCAGTGCTTTTCTTAAAATAAAAATACTTCATTTTAGGGAAATACATTACTTTTTGCAATTTCACCCTTCAGCAGGCCACACACGGGTTGATGGCCAGCTGGGGTTTGTAGTTAGTGGCTGCAAAGGAACAGAGAAGAACATTAAATTCAATTTATGCTGCTGTGTGACAACTTGCTCTGATCTTGCTCCTGAGCTGCTGGAGGTGTCACGAGCATCACTTGGGAGCTGCTGTGTGCTGGGGTGAATGAGAGCACGGTGCTCAGGGGTGCTGACTGCCTGGGAAGGGCTGCAGGGATGCTGCCTAGCTGGGATGGCACTGCCTTAGCTCTCCTCTCCTTTTCCAGCCCCCATGCTGCTGCTCAGGGCAGCTCACACGCTGCCAGCAGCTTCCTCTTCAGGGCAAGCCAGCAATGAAACAATTCCCTGCGCTGACTGTTGTGCACTCATGAGAGGTGCTTACATTTCTGTGGGCTCCAGCTGACACTGGTCCTCTACAAACAGTGACTGGGGGACAAGATGCTGCAGTGGTGGCAGCTCACTCCCGCAGCAAAGGGATTCGAGTCTGCCTTTGGGCAGCGACAAAGTGTGCGAGCAAGAGGATATTTTTCTGTTTCTCAGAGTTTGAAGCCTTTGTGGAAATCCCTTTGAAGTCAGTGAAGGACTCGTGATGTTGCAATGGGCTTTGATTTCGACCCCAAATGCCAATTTTACGGTATGTGTTTGGGTTTTGTTAGTTGGCTCGTGAATATGAAACAGTGCTGGGCGAGCCTTTGGAGAATATATTGAATGTTCAAATTTGCACAATGATCCTGATCATATGACTGTGGATATATGTTGAAATACCCCCCAGTATGTTGCAGGCACATTCCTCTTTGGTCCTGCGTGTGCTGTTTGGATGTTTTTAGTTGGCACTGTGAGCTCTGAGGTTTTCTTTTAAGTTCTTCTACAATACTTGAGGGAACTCAACTCTCATCACTAATAAAATAAAATAAGGCAAAGCACTGGTAGGTCTTGCCTTGTTAACTGTTCTAGCTGTTGTGTTTCCCACTGTTCCAAAAAAACCCATAAAGCTTTATAAGATTTAACATATTCCCAGTGCAAAGCATGAATATTTATAGGCAAAGAATAAGACTTCCCATTTTGAAATGTCAGTGCTATGAAATTGCTTTTTTGGCAGGCGTGATTAAGCCACAAAGACTTCCAATGAAGTTTTGTAAGCTTTTTCCTTAATTATAGCTTAATTTAGGTCTCTGAGTTTAACAAAACCTATGAAGCTTGCAGCAAAATATTTTTCTTGTGGAAAATTTTGTTTGCACGGATTACAAATCCTGTATTTCTTTTGGTATGATTTTTTTAATGTGCTTAAACGTCAGAATTCTGTATTTTTTTCCTCTACATTTCTTAATGCATTTACAACAGTAAAATAACTGATGCTGTGTGCTTAATACAGAATTTTGAAGAAATTAGTTTGGAAAGTGTACATGATTAATTTTTCGCTCCAAACGCCTGGAGTAAAATGTACTGGAGGTTATAAGACATCAAGCAAGAGCCACAAGTTCTGTCTCAGGCAGTTATTTCTGCAAGACACAAATAAGAAGCAATTTTTCTTTCATAAAGTTGTTCTTAAATGCACCGTTCTGACAACAGCAATAAATAGAATAATCTGCATAATTGTATTTATATGCCACTGACCTGTCTTTTCTAGAGAAAATCCCCTTTTCCCAGATCAAATAATCTCCCATTCAGCTGTAAGAGAAAGGAATCCTTATTAGCAGCTGCACAGATTTAGGGGAATGTTTCTGCACAGGCTTAACACAGAATTTTGATATGGACCTCTCACAGTGAATTTGATATTTGGCGAACAAAATACTGTAAGGGCACTAAAACCACCTTGCTTTCCTGGGCTGATTGGAATATGATTTACTGAAAAGAGCTAGACAGAAAAGCAGAGAGATGATGTGATTAAACTAAGGTAGAACTATTACTAGATTTTTTTTTAAAAGCATATTTTTTTAAATTGATGTAATAAATGTCTCAGCCCTGCTCAGAGATAGAGTTTTGAACAGCTTTGAGCTATTCCTGGCTTAATACTAAGTAGAAACAGCAGAAGTGGTGGAAAAACAGGATCATTTTGAAAAAAACCCACACATTCAAACGGTTTAAAATCCTCTGCTGTGATCGTGCTTTTCTGACCCACTGCAGCCTTGCATTAGCAAACTGAGAATGTCTCCATCTCCCTAATTGTAATGCTCAAAATATGATACAAATAAATCAGCTGAATAAAGCTGGGAGGGGAAAAAAGGAGGGGGCCTTCTGGGGCCTGCTCCCTCGACACTTGCACTTGTGAACATGAACCTAGAGGCAGTCAAGGGCTCTAAAGGTGGCCTAAGGGGGGGAGCTGACAAAAGTGAAAAATCCCTTGAAACTCAGACCCTGGCCATTTTTAGCACCTGTGTTTGATTGGTGAATTCAGGATCTGAAAAGCAAATATTTGGAGAGCAGTTTGAAAAGTGTTTTACTGAAAGGGAAGGGGAGACTGGGGAGTTTGCCAGGGGTGTGGGAGGGGATGCTTTTATTTTCCAGATAAAGAAAAGTTCCCTGGGATGGCAGAAAGTAACACCTGAGTCTGCCATCAGTATTTTCACCTTTCTTTGCTCTTCTTTGCAGGTTACATATTTGGGTAAGGTTTCCACAACAGGGATGCAATTTTTGTCGGGCTGCACAGAGAAGCCAGTCATTGAATTATGGAAGAAGCACACGCTCACCAGGGAGGATGTTTACCCAGCTAATGCCCTTCTGGAAATTCGCCCTTTCCAAGTCTGGCTGCATCATCTGGACCTCAAAGGTGAGGCGACAGTCCACATGGATACCTTTCAGGTAGCACGTATCGCCTACTGCACTGCTGACCACAACGTCAGCCCAAACATCTTCGCTTGGGTCTATCGGGAGATCAACGATGACTTGTCCTACCAGATGGACTGCCATGCTGTAGAGTGTGAGAGCAAGCTGGAGGCCAAGAAGCTGGCCCATGCCATGATGGAGGCCTTTAAGAAGACTTTTCACAGCATGAAAAGCGATGGCCGGATCCACAGGAACAGCTCGTCAGAGGAAGTGTCTCACGAATTTGAATCTGACGATGGCTGACTGGACTCATTCACGGTTCAGCAAAGGCAGAAACGGCTTAGGGAATGAGAGCTGTTAGAAGAATAAGCAACAATTGAAACAGGGGAATGAAAGGACTGCCAAACACTTGTCTGACCAGCTTTTTAAATCAAAAGAGCAATTTGGTACCTACAGATACGCATCATTGAAGTAATTATGTTACAGTGAAATCTGCTGCTGTTGTAAAAGTGAGGAAAAAATATCTCTCCCCCACCTCTCCCACCCACTCATCGCTGCCCCTTTCTCATCTCTGTAGTTCAGGTGCACACCATGAAGTAGAGTCATTCCTGTTTTTATTGTAAGACTGGTCAGGCAATTTTATTAGTTGCTTCTTTGGCATTCCTAGCTGCGGGCTGATGCTGATGCACAAGAGCAAGTAGACCTGGAAAGCCCTAATGGTTCCTGATGAATCTTTCCCCATGATGCATCACAAAAATCCTTTGACCGTACGTAGGCTGAGACAGCCATACATAGCCTTTTAGACTAATGGCCTGGCATTCTGCAGTTAATTCACATTTCACAGATAAAAATGAAAGATGCTTGTATGTACACGTTATATCATATGCTATCCTTTATTTTATTCATTGTACCTATTTTCTTAGTATACCTGCTGCCACATCTTTCACCCAACACCAGTAGTTGCAGTTTCAGAACTGTGCACTGCAGGATACCAAAAAGGGGGTGGGCAAAAATAGTCCCCGGTGGCTGGGGGAGTACAGCAAGTCAGCACTGCCATCCGTGCGTTTTCCTTACCCTGACGTGCTCCACAGGAGGGGGCCCCCACTGGGAAGAGTTGAGGGACACTTGGGTCTGCCAGTGTTTGAACTGTGACTTCTCATCAACCTCAGGTCTGAAGTGCCACGAGCACGGGAGCCACAAGTCCGCGTTGCCAGGCGCTGCTGGTCGAGTGGCCCCGCTGGGATGGAGCTGGCAGTGCCTCCCCGCACGGCCAGGGCTGTGTTGCTGTAAAGATCAAAGGAAATGGTCCCTTAGGAGCCAGGTTTGAACACCTGTTCTGGTTGAGAAGAACCTCGTGTTAAGATTCCCGTATCTTTCCTTGTTCACGGATATACAGTCATGCCTTTCTTAAAACGCAGATGTTTAATAAAACTCAAATAAAAGGAAAAAAACTTGTTTCACTCGATATTTTTTTAAGGCTGAGAGCAGGTCGGTAGTTTGCAAGTAACTCTGCTCCTTTGTACGACCTTGTTTGTAATGATGGTAATGTTGGGGGCACTAGGGCACCTTACAGAAGCCTTAAAAGGAAGCTAATCCAAGCAGATAGCTCTGAGTCTGTGTTTTGTGCATCTTTGGTGCATTTGTGTTTGTATGTGAGGGTGTTTGTGCGAGTCCAGTGGAAAAGCATGTACGTTGTGCATGGAGGTTTGTTGAGGAGGGCCCACACCTCTTGGAAATATGCTTGTTGCTTTATAATGTATGTAAAAATTCTCTAGCGTAAATGCATTCATACTTTAATAAAAAAAAAAAAAAGTTTTGAGTTAAACCCTTTTAGTTTTATGCTGTCTTTCCAGTGTCAGCTCTGTGGTTTTATGTGTGTGGGTTCTGTATTCATTTTGTTTTGTGGAATGAAAATGTTGATTTATTTCCATTTAAATATTACATCAGTCTTCCTGAGAATTACCATTAGCATTCTAAAATTATTTTCTTTTAAGTATTTAGGTTAAATATTGCTGTGAGGTTTTTTTTGGTTTGGGATTTGAGTGGTTTTGTTTGGCTTTTTTTGTGGTGGTTTGTTATGGTTTGGTTTTTTTTTTTTTTACTTTGTTGAGAGTGGACATGATCTATAATTTTTGTTTAGCAGGCTGATGCAGTGATACCACCCCCTCCCACCACCTGACTAGTTGAAATGAGCTCTGCTGAGTGGGAGCAGTCACCTGCTGGGCTGGGTTAAGCAAAGAATACCTTTTTTGGGGGCTTTGGTTTTGTCTTTTCTTATACAGGACAGTCTACATTTCTGTTTTACAGATGTACTGATTTACAGTGGGTTGGGGAGTTCTCAGAAAGGATATTTGATATTGTGGTGTCTACGATAATTCCTCAGCAATTGGAGGCTATGGATTACACGAGAATTTTGTATGATAAAAATAAAATATGAAGGAGAACATTCTAGTGCTTTTTATTGGAAAGTCAGACCCTTTGAAACACGAACCAGCTATTTCCTAAGGGTTCAAACATGCGAGGGAATATGAGGGAATGTGAACTGCAGTTTGTCTTAGAAAACATGAGATTTGAAAAATAATCAGTTTCATGAGTTTGGATCCTTAGATAATATGGAATTCATGCCAAATCTCTCCGCATTATCAATACCAAATGTGTGATGCCATTTGCATGAGGGAGAAAAGCTTTCAGTCCTGAACTGCAAGCATAGCAGTTATCACTGATTATCAGTTGCCAGTAGATACTGGAACGAAACATCAAGTTAAACTTTTCCTTCAATTAATCTGCTGGAAAAGAAAAATCATGAAGTTTCCATCAGAAGTCACTTCCAGTTGGCTGAAGGCTTTTCTGCTCAACTACAAAGAGCCGGGTTTTGGATCTCACTGCATCCCGTTGTGGGCTGATGAGTTCCTTCAGTGTCAGCCAGGAAAACATGTAAAGGATTTCTTTCCCTCTTCTGCTTGTAGGGAAGAGTGGAAAAGTTTTGAATATCTAAGTGTGCTATTAGAAGTGTGAAAAATGTATGGAGCATTTAGGTCTTTACCCCTTGGCATCCCTGTGTAACAGCACTGGGATTATGTCAAGGTGATTTTCATAATTTTTCTAGCTACCTTTAGAAAGTGAAGGTAAGTGTTCCTCCATAAGTTTTTTTAGTTTTCAAGCTCTGAAATCTGAATATCTTCTGTACCTCCCAAATCTCTGGAGCTGGGAGTGTGTGATTGCTCAGGAGCAGTTTTGCTGTGGGGAGAGCAACACTCTGCACTGGCAAGCACAGATTGCATGAGAATTGTTTAGATGTGCGTGGGGCTTTAGCCCATGGGGATGGAGAAAGGCAGAGACTCGTGTCTTTCATGTTTTAAACTCAAAAGCCCCTAAGAACAGCTGAATGTTTTGTTTAAAAAAAAAAAAAAAGGGAAAGAAAAAGAAATAACCCAAAACACAACCAAACAAACAAAAAAACCACAAACCTCTGCAGCTGGTTCCACTCCCTAGCTTTCCAGTACTGAGTGACTTCATTTTCACATGAAAAAGGATTTTGCCAATGAATTGCTTTTAATTTTCCTAAAACCTACAAATAAATGGCATGTGATTGAGATACAGAGGCAATCCCGTATCAGTCTCTTAGGAAACTTTACATATATATATATGTTATTCTTGCAAGTTTTGAGACTTCAATATCAGTGAATTTACATTTAATTTTATTTGAATTGTAAGGTTCTCTGTGAATCTGTATAAAAATATATATATGCACACATGTACATGCACACACATCTTGAAACGTGTTACTTGTTAAATATTTTCTGTCTGGTAGGTGTATATGTGAAGGCAATCTTGCATATTAGTCTTGAGATAAAGGTTTTACTTATTAAAGAACTTATTTTAATGGGAAGCAAATTAACTTGTCCATCTACATGCAAAATTTGATGTACTTTATGCATTATTTACCATTTACCACCAGAGCTCTCCCCTCCAAGCCCAATTAGCTGCTGTAAGAATGATGTATGATTGGGCTCAGTTTTTCCTGTGGCAGTGAATTATTAATTTGTGTGTAATTGTGAAGTGATATCTTAAATGTATGATTGTTATCCTGTAGACTACAGTGTATAGTCTGCCAAGAGTTTACAGTAAGAGAACATATCCTTTCCTGACAATAGGGACACTCATTATACCTGTTTCCTAATATAATATTAAACAGATACAGGGGATTTTTTAAAAGCTCCTTTTTTTGTTTAATTCCACTCAAATACTTCTTCTTATTCATTGTACCACTGATCATCTTTGGCTGGGGAAAAGGAGTGTTGTCCCTCCCCCTCCAGCAAGACACAGGGCCCAGACACATCTGTGTGCCTGTGGCAGGGGCATGGCATGATGCTTGCAGGATGCTGGGCTGGGCTGGAGGAGTTGCTGGTACCTGTGGGAGAGTGTAAGACAGTTGGATTCAGCTGTTGGTTTGGATTTTTATAGCTAAGTTGCCCAGGCTAAGCTTGAAGTTTGAGAAGACCTCTCTTGTGTGGTAGTAATTCACTTTAAGTGCCATGAGAATTTCTTCAGTTAGGACTGAAGAAATTAGATTTAATTTTGATGAGGGCTGTTAAAGAAGATACAATAATTCATTGAAAAGAGTTGTGTGTTTGGAGAGATGTTATCCTGCCTGCTGCAGTGCCTTCCCTGGAACAGGGTTGTGAAATATGCTGGAAGCACAGATGTGATGCACATGCCGAGTCTGTGCTGCAAACAGGCTGGTAAAGCTGTGGGGAGGGGTGGGAGGACACAGCAAGGCCCCAACCAGGAGGGACATGTGTGCCTATGGTATAATGGAGGTGGCCAGGCTGAGATCTTTGGTGTTTGAGAATGACCTGGAGATGTGAAAAACAGAGGGCAGTGCATATTTCTCTGAAGGGCTTCCCCAAACTGAACAGTTCAGGGAGGATGGAGGAGTGAGGATAAGCTGTTGGAGAGCTTTCTCGGTTTAGTTCAGCAGAGATCCCCGGCACAGTTGTGTTCTAGGAAAGTCTCCTCTGGAATGTGATGTGCTCAGCTCCCACAGTGGTGACAGGGTTAGGGATGCTCTGGTGTGACCAGTGGGACTTCACAGGGTGGTGCAGCAGCAGTGAGTGCTGCCTTCATGTGGGATGTGCCAGCAGCAGGCTCCTTGGGTGGCAACATCTCTGTCCATTCTCCTTTTCCATCAGATGGTTGATTTACTGCGCTGAAAGAGAAGCTTCAAATGCTGCATCTCAGCAAGAAATTAGGTTTGCTGCAAGCTCTTTTCAGAAAAACTGGAAGCAAAAGATCAGGCCTCTAATGCACAATTGAGGAAGTGTTAAAAGTACTCCAAGTAACAATCTTTGTCTACTGAGCAGCCCTTGGGAGTGCATTTGAAGACAATCCTCAATCCTGTGCTAACAGCACAGGAACATTTTAGAAATAGGTCCTGTAGACAGTGAACATGATTATTGCTAGAAAGATGGGGGGGGGGTGCTTTTTTTGGTTTCTTTAATGTCTCTGGTGGAAGGCGTATGTGAAAAGGCTGTTAATGTTTTCTCATCAGGAGAAAACTGCTCACAGTGACTTGTGCTTATATTGGCAAGGTGAAAACACCTATTGAAAATCTGCCATTAGAGGCAGCCCAGCTTTGATGGCACAGGAGTGACTCTTATTTACTGCACATGTGACATGGTGCAGGATCAGTGTGTCCCTTTGCTAGGGGACAGTATGCAGATGGAAGCATCTCTCCTGACTTCTCAATCAGAATGGGAAGGCAGTAGTAGGTGGTAACTTTTATCTATTGCATTTAATTTGCATTGTGCTTTACATTCTCTGTTATTTTCCTGTAAATTGTATTGCTCTTGGAAACAGAGGGAACAGTATTATCCTATGAATAATGCATCATGTCACTGGTATGGTTTTTTGATGGGCAGCATAGATTTTCCTAGAATGATGGACAGGAGTGGATTTCATCAGTAAAAATGAAATTGTAATTTCTAAAGAATTTTTTTCTAAAAAAAGTGAAATGAATTGTAATTTTTTTACAGTTGATATGGGTCATGTGCGTGTGAAAAATGAGTTATTCCTATTTCAAGTTAGTTAACTCAAATTAGTTACCTCTCATTTAGAGAGCAGAAATAGTTTTAGACATAATTACTGAGGATATAATTAATCAAGGCTTTCTTGCACAGTTGGGTTAAATTGTTGTGGCTGAGTGCTCAGTACCATGCTGGTGCTCCCTGGCTCAGTCTCATCTTTAATGGATTCCAGATCCGGTGGTTTCAAGTAACAACAGCTTTTCCAGATCCCAAGGCAATAATGAAATACGCAGAGGAACTTCAAAGGAAACTCCTCTAGAAAGGAAAAATGAGGTTAAATGATGATAGTCAACTGTGGGATATTTTTGTATCCATAAAATATGTCAGACCTATTCCAGTGCAGAAACAGGTGAAATCTGAAACTGTGCTTGACTAATAGACCATGCTTCACATCTACCCAGGCTCCCCTAAATGGTTTGGGATCTGATTATTTCTGGGGTTTTCAGATATATTTCTTTGTGTTTTTTTGAATCAGCTCTGGCCACACAAAGAAAAGGCATTTGTGCCTCCCTTCCCTGTTTCCAATAATCTTTGCTGTTCAGTAGTGAAGGAATAACGTCAGATAAGCTGGAGACAGGTCTGCTTTGAGAGGAGCTGTGTAATACCTACACCCACTCCTCTGCCCCAACTCGGCTGTCCTGGTCTGTCTGTCCCTGGTGTCCCTGTGAAGAGGTCACTGTCACTTCCAGTGAGCCCTGCCCTGCTCCCTGGATCATTGCAGTGCCTTCTGTAGGTAGTGTGCTCTGGTTAAACTTGTGTGACCTGTCAGAAAAATACACTGTTCCCTACCAGTGCTGTGGAAGTGGATATATGGGAATACATTGGGCTGTGCTGAGTAGAGAGGGAAAGGTTCCTTCCTGCAGTTGTCAGAACTTTAACCAACAGTAATTGCCCGGTGTTTACTAACTGACTCATGACAGGTCTCTGCTGGTGTGTTTTTCTAGTCTTCACTGCCTCGGGTCATTGATGTCTTGAGGTCAGGATGGTGGGACCGGTGGGCATGGGACAGGACTGGTGGTCCCAGTTGGCTCACATGTCTCTGGGGCATCAATCAGCCACCAGTGGGCACGTGTAAAGATGCATGGGGCCAGGGCAGCCCTGTCCTGGCTGGCTGTGGGGTGCTCTCCCAGCTCAGCCAAGCTTTGGGCTGGTGATCCTGGCAGGCTCACAGCATCTCATCTCTCTGCAGGATGAGCTGATGCTGAGTTGTGCTGAGCTTTCCTGAGGCAGCACAGTCTTGTGCAGCCAGTCACAGCGTTCCCCGTGCCTCACTTACAGAAATCCTAATTTATGCCATTAGGAAGGTTAAGAACAAAGGGTTTCAGCACGGTTTGCATTTTGCCTGCACGCTGCAGTGGGTCTGGGCTAATTCAGCAGCAGTGGTTTGTTCTGCTTGAAATCCTGGGGAATGGCTCCTCTCCCGAGGTATTTCTTCCGACTTAATTGCCAAGTTATAGTGAAATATGAGGTTCGTTGTTGTCTGCTGGAGCACTGGGGATTCTGTTCTGTTGGCACATTTTTCATGACCTCGTGTCAGCAGCATAACTGGGCTATGAGATAATTTGTGTGCTTTAGATGAGCAGCTGCGTGCATCTTAGCTGGAGAGAGAAGTAAGTGTGATCAGTTGAGTGGAGTTAATCAGGTAAACCAGAGAATTAACTCTAATCTTGCAGATTAAGTGATGTCAGACCATGCAAGATGTATGCAAATTTCATGCAGGTGGAAATCGAAATGGTCTGAAGTGGTATATACCCAGATTTGATAGAAAGGAGAGAAACAATAGCTGCAAATGTGAAAAAAAAGAAATCTACAACCATTCAGTAGCTGAAAATGGTGGTGTTGTACCCTAATTTGCCTGTGATGCTTTGGTTTGGCAATAGCTTTCCACTCATTTCCAACTGAAATAGCTTTGTGATCGTTAGGAAGGAGGATGATCGTCCCTGTGCTGTTGCAGGTGCCACACAGGGTTTTGGAAGCTGTTGAATTTACTGACATTTTGTTGGCAGCAGGGCTGAGGGTTAGGAAAACCAGAAGAAGCAGACTTGCCATGGTGTCTGGTAATCCTTAAACTGAATCTCCTGTGGCAAATGTGCGAGCTGCTTCAAGGAGCAATGGAGGACAGATTCTGCACTGGCTTTTGCCCTGCAGAAACCTCCCTTCATGGGAAGTAACTGATGCTTTGACATTAGACCTGGACTCTGAAATATCATCCTGAGGAGAGAATTGTTAAACATTAGCTCTGTCCTAGCAGTCACAGCATTTTTTCATATGTATTTCTGGTAAAACTAAATGATTGTGTTTTCAGTATGTAATATTTAGGTAGAGAAGTCTGGTCTTATCTGGTTTTCTTGAAAATTGGGAATTACCTTGAGAAAAAAAAAGATTTAGGGCTATTTTTTTAATCATTTTTAATTAGGAAGAGCAGCAAAAGCATACTATTAAGCCTGCTTTTATTGAGTTTTATTGAGTCACAACATATCATCTTGGGCTCCAGCTCACATGGTTTGGGAGCTTCCATGGAGGAGGGTGAAAAATATGAGAAAAAAAGCTTTCTAACATCTCCTCTTTTAGATAAAACCATTACCCCTTCTTCTATCACCATCTACCTGTGTAAAAAATTTCTCTCCTTGTTTTTTGTCAGCTCCCTTTAAGTACTGGAAGACTCTGAGCTCTTCCAGGAGCCTTCCCCAGGCTCATCACCTTGAGGAAAAGGAGGGTGGGAATTTCATTAGCATGTTGTTATGTACTTAAAAATTTACATGGGATTGTCACATCCTGAGCATTTTCAAACCAAATAGGGACTGCAAGTTTTTGTTCAACGCAGTAATAAACGAACATGTGGTAGCAGAGAGCACATCTCAGGAGAAGACCAGCTGACATTAAAGGCTCCATTCCTCAAAAATACCCTCTTCTTTGTTAGTACCTGTTTCCAAATTCAAGGAGTCCCACCACGAAGTGTTCAGGTAGAAAATCTCATGATGCAAGCAAAGGAAAAGGAGTTTAATGACGGCTGCATGTTCTACATCCCATCATTTTATCGGTAGGCTCTCAGACTTCCAGAAATTGCTCTGAAATTGGCAGCCCAGACTTAATATCTTCTTCCATTTTGCCATCACATGCAATTTTAGTTCTCAAGTGACTCCAATTTTAAACTCCCAGTGATTTAAACAGCTGCATTGTGCAAAGGCTGGAGTGAGGACATGCTTTTGTAATCAAGCAGCCCGACTCTAAATTTTATGGTGTGATGGTTACTGTGCCCCATTCAAACTATGCCCCATTACACAGAAGTGCATTCCTTTGATTTTACCAAAGAGACCATAAATATGACAAAAAGCATAGCTGGAAAACATGATTTCATGCCTGGATTTTTCAGCTACTGCAAAGAATAAATGAAGTGGTCTCCGAAAGAGGCATATCTTTGCAGTGAATTATGCTTGTATTATTTGTATGGCTAGCAGAGCTCATCAGTGAGATTACCACAAAATACACGGCTGCTACAACGTTTAGAGGAACAGGGAACTCAGATTTCAAATTGAAATAATAAGAATGTAATTTATTTCAGCAGTTTGATACAGCAGAGACTCGGGGGGGGGGGGAGATATATTCTCTTGATGTAAGAATGTAAAAGGTATTTCATAAATGCATAAATAAAATTAATTGTCAGCAATCACATGCTTGGCGAACTCTAAGGCTCATTTGCCTCAAAATTTCTTATTGCATCCTTTCCCTTTGCCCCTAAGGTGATGTAATGTTTTCATCTCTGAAAACCTGGTTTTGAGAAAGATTCGGCTCCAAAAAGGAAATCTGCTTTTGATTCAATATTAGGACCTAGCAGACAGCCCCCATTTATTTGATCACTGCAGCCTTTCCTAAAAAAAAAGTCCCAGGGTGTGTTGCCAACCGTGACTGGCAGGATATAGCCTGTGTGGTTTCTGTCAGTAATACTAAAGCTTAACCAGGTTCTACCACTAGTTTACCACCAACTTGAAATACCTGAATAAATGCAGTCAGAATTTCAAGATAAAATCGAACAGCTGGCAGTACAGAAGCAAAAAAATAAAACAGCATGCACAGGTACAATAATTGAGAATTTAATTTGGGTAATTAAGTTTAATACATAATAAAATTTTATGGTGAACGTTTTAAACGCTCCTAAAAATACAGAGGGTTATTTGTTCAACCTTTTATAGAAAGGTAGTTATTGCAAACAGTTTTATTGAGTAATTTTGTGCTGTGAGTTTTTTATGTAAAGCACTGACACAGGTAAAAGTACAAGTGCAAGTCCATGGGCAAGTGATTTCAGCTGGAATTTTTGGATGTTTCCAGAGATAAGGTAATAACAATAATGCTGGGCTGAAGATTATTGCCATTCAAAATGTTGAGATAGTAATAGCAGTTTCCCGAGTTGTTTCTGTGTTAACCACAGCTTGAAGGCTCAGTGTGTTGTGCTTCACCATCAGCTCACTCCAGTGAGCCAAAAATGCTTGTCTGGAAGCAGATCAGAGGTGCCAGGCATGGGCAGAATGATGCCAGGAGAAAACACAAGGCAAACTGTGCAATTCTACATTTATGGGAGTGTACAGCCCAAAAGTTCTTGTGTGCACTTTAAGGATAGCAAATTTTTTTTTTTAATTTATTTTATTTTTTTTTTATTTTTCTTAGATGTAAATGTAAGAAGACACAGTAAAATGTAGTATGAGTCTCTTCAGTAACAGGGTATTACCACAGCAGGCAGAGCAGTGCTCTGTTTTGTGCATTGCTGGGTCTTTGGAAGTGGCTTGTGCTCCAAGGAAATCAGACTGTTTACATCTTTTTAAACCTATCTACCTCATTAGGGCCATCTGATGTTCTCATTTTCCTTTGCCTAATTTATATGTGAGCCCTATTAAATTGCTGAATGCTAAGATAACATGTGGCAAAGAGTTAATAGGTTATGCACATGCTGTGCAACTTCTTTTAAAATCAGTAGTAAATCTTTAGAGCTGTTTAAAATCTGTTTGCTCCCCCATGCAAAATTCTTCACTCTAATACAGTGATAATGGGTAAAATCACCCCATGCTTTCTTGTTCTGACAGTATTTATGCAGCTGAATGTATCTCCCTGTGCTTGTGTCTGCCCCAAATAGAAAACTTAACTTTTTATTTTTATTTCCTTCCTTTAGGTCTCCAAATTCTGCCTATGTACTGTCTGTAATAGGGGCCAACCACTCAATGAGTTGAAATTAAACTGTCAATACCTCTGTTAGAATGTTGCTTGAATTCTGGACAGATTTTCTACCTTGGTACTGAAGAAACTGCTACAGACTTGCACCAGTAGAAACATTAAAAATCATCCAGAGCATTTGAAAACCTGGTGGTTTGTTAGCAGTTTCTCTTGCTCAAAGAGCATGAATACAAGAAATATGGCCTCAAGCACCTGGAGACTGATGGGCAGCATGTTTTGGGGTGAGACTGGTTCCGAGGCTGGCTTAGAAAAGATTCCTGGTGCCACTGCCCCTGTCATCTCCTTGGGGGAGGAAACAACCGTGCTCACCTTCTTCTGACTGTCTTTCCACAGGTTTTGGGGTTTAGGTCTTCTGCTTCCTACTGAAGTGCTGAATAGTTCATCAGCAATTCAGGAACACAGGAGAACAGGAAAGTTTTTGGCAGGGCTTTGCTGTACAGGGATCATTGGTTGGAGGCTTATCCATACAAGACAATCAGCTCTCACAGGTTTGAGTACATACAGCTGGGAAATGGAGCTGAAGGAAAGAGTGTCAAGAGAAGAGGAACCTTTTCTGTCCAGGTGGGTACAACCTTTCTAAGCACTTTATCTGCACCTCATAACTTGAAAGAGGAGGGTCAGCAATGATCTAAGTACATCTGTGCAACACACACCACAGAAACATGCCAGCATGCTCCACCAGAAAGAGTTCTGGTGTTTAAACTGTTTGAAACATCACTGGGGGTGTCATTTAACAGTGACAACATGTCTGTAGTACCTGGGTACTGTTCAGGGGAGTGCTGCATATAGTGCTGTTCTTATGAATATTTAAAAAAAAACCCAACCACAAGAACTTCAAAATAGTCTCCCAAACAGTTTACAAGCCTCTGAGTTTAGCAAAAGACAGGAATCGATCCTGAAAATTGTAAAATAATAACACCAAAAGCTGCCTGATGTAAGTCTATTTCGAGAGGGAAGTGAAAGCCTCTGATTTTTAGAACAGTGAAGAATATGGGGGGAAAACATAGGGGGGGGGGGGAAATAGGGCCAGTGAAAGCTGTGGGAGATTAGCACTTCTGAGAAGCAGCTGGTTTATTAGAGTTAGGGTTATTACATTAATATGCAGCCCTAAGGCCTGTAAATAAATCATGCATGTTGAAAATGCTTCCCCCAGCATCAGGAGGGTGTCTGTGCACTGAGCTGGTGAACAGCACCCAGCACAGCCACTGAGGGGCAATGGCCTTACACTCTCACCAGAAACCCACTGTGGGGTTTTCAAACAGCTCTTCATCACAGACAGAAACAGAATCTACTATCAGGCAGGTAGAAGGTGGCAGTGCCATCGAGGGCAGTCAGGGAAGTGGCAGGCAGGAGCGAAACAGCAACATGCTGCCTGCTTTAGGACAAATGAATATTATGCCAGTCCAGCTTTTCTGAAAGTTTAAAGGTTTAATAACTTTGCATTCTGCCTTTGCTTCTCTTACTTGCTTTATGTTTCATTGTTCAACTGTTGTAAACTGTACAATTGCCTTACAAGATGTTGATTATTATGTGATAAAATATTCATCAAAGGAGAGCAGTAGAACAGCAGATCTTCAGAAATATATTACTTGAAAACAAAGAAAGGCAAACCAGAATAACTAATTGACATTAATAGAATTCTCAAGATAACACAAACCAGACTTTTGTTCTAAAGTCCTATTTGTTCTGTGTCCTATAAACTCAGATTTTAAGAGGTCTGTTTTCACAGCAAACTTAAAGTGCACTGTGGTTTACATTTATGAGGCATAAAAATTAACAGACTTTTTTATGAGTGCCTTTGCATTTCCAGTCAGGAGAATTTTTATGTCATCTTACTGTGAAATGGGAAGAGTTAAGTGATTGTGATGGGGCTGCATCCATACACTTACTGTGTCTCACTGAGGAAAGGGCTGTGGCAAAAGAATTCCACATGAATCTGACTTGGATCCCTCTGATCAGCACCAGGAGCCAGGTGTGGCTTTTACTGAAGGCAAAAGTGGCTTTACCTGCCCACGGTGACCACTAATGCAGCAGCTCCACAAGCTGGAGCGAGGAGCTGGCAGGAGCTACCTCAGTTTTCCAAGGGTTGGATCTGGGTCTGCAGCATCAGTGGTGTTGTTAAGAAAGTGCAGAGAAAGGGCAGGGAAGAAAAACCAAATTACCAAGATGTGCTGCACCTTTTGGGATGAAAGGTAAGAACAAACAGGGCAGGACACAACCTCTAATTAAAAAAAACCTGATAATTGACTCTTTAGGTACCCACGAGGCTGTAAACTATTCCTATTACTAATATTATTATGCCCAAGAGACAAAGAATAAAATGACAAAATTTAAACAACTCACTTGTGTCAAAGAGAGGAGGCTAGGTGATCTGTGTTTTAAGCAGCACAAGAAACTAGTCACAAATAGTGCTGAGCATCTGCAGTCTTCAGTAATACTTAAACCTGAAGATCAACCCCATTTCTTATCATTCTTTCCCACAGCAGCACCAGTCCTGTATCAGGAAACCAACATTAGTTTATTTGTTTTTGGTTTGGGTGGGTTTTTTGTTGGTTTTGTAAGTCTATTGATACTGTAGAAATGTACAGCAGACCTTACCTAGAAGCAGCCCAAAATCATCTGCTACAATCTCCAACCATGCTGCTTCATTGTTAACTTGAATAATGCCACTCTTGTTTTTAAGAGCTGTAATCTAGTTCTTGTGAGCTTTGATGAACTGTATTTACTGCAGTTGAAGTCTAAAGTACCCATTTTTGGAATAACATGATAATATTCCATGGCAGTAAGTGTGGTTTTGTTTTGTTGTTTGTTTTTTTTTAATGGACATTTATAAAATAATTGTGCCTTTTGATTATCTAATACTCCAAAATGAAAAATATAATATAGAGCTATGATGGACCAGGAGAAACAGGAAAAGTGGAAAGTTAAAGGAAAGATCTTACCATCAATGTGGTAGTATTATGCAATTTAGTGTGAGTCCTAATGAAAATCTAATCAATGGCAGCTTTATAGAGGTGAGGGAAATTCAACATGCATGTGTGTGAAACAAAGTCACCTGTTCTTTTAATCATAACTGTCCACAGCCTTTCCTGACATATTGCTTGAAGGAATGACATTTATAAATTGGTCTCATTCTCTCTCTGTAGGAAATGAGGAGAAGGACAGACGTGCTCTGATGTGCCTGTTACATCTACTGGTATGGAAATGGGGGAATAGCAAGGTAACAGACACTGCAGTAATTTTTCTTCCCTTTTGCAACACAAAATAGTCATTTTTAGCACTTCACCTCTGCTTTTGCAAGGAATAATTTTTAAAGCTCATAATTTTTCTGTTGATTTGGAAACATTGCCTGTTCTTCACAGAAACAGTGGTAGCGCTGCAGTCATCAGTCCCTATTCACAGAAGTACCCCTGGACAATTTCAATGCGTTTATTTTCTTCCCAAATAGAATATAATTTTGTTTTCAACATTAATTATCCAACCTGGGTATTGTTTTCCTCCTTCTGCCCTGCATCATAATTTTTCATAATTTGCCATCTTCCTGGTAGTCTTTTGAATAATCCTCAGAGAGGTCCCTCATTAATTGCTTGCAGTGTATGCACTTTGAAACCTTTCCTCTTAACTCATTTGAATTAAGCGTGTTCCTGCATCCACTTGTTAAGCAATAAAAATCAAATACATCCCAAGTATAATTTGCCCAGTTTTAGGACTGGTTATAGACACAAGCCATCTGAATTCCTTTTGACACTAACCCAGATGCAGCCACAACAAGAAGAGTCTTTGACCATGGGCAGAATGAAAAACACAGGAACAGCATTTTTTCAAGATTTGGTTCACTGGACAAAAAAAAAAAAAAGAAAGAACCCAAAACAACAGGTAAAAAGAACCCCCAAAACCTAAACTCCAAAAAAGTCAAAATCAAAATCAAAAAAAATTACAGATAAAGCCAGGTCCACTTAAAGGCAGTTGTGCTGTTGCTGAGCCGAGCTGGTACCTCTGCTCAGCACAGTCGGTGCCCCACTGGCCATGGCTGGTGAATGAGTGGGGAGGCTTTGAGCATCAGGGGAGGGTGACATGGGGCCACCAAAGAGGACTGGGGAGCCCAACCCTTGATGAGTCCCCTGCCCCATCACAGGGGACAGTTCCTTGCTTTGAGATCCGCAGCTCAGGGAGGCGACGAACTATACTGGAAAAATGATTTATGGCAGAATTATTGCCTGGTGTCCCTTCATCAACCCGGGCAGGTGCACTCACAGGGAGCTGGCCTGGGCAGGCACATGAGAACACTGGGATTGATTCAGTCTTCCCTGCAGCCACGGCTCGACACAAACCCCAGGAAGGACGGACAAGCACTGCCGCCGGCAGGGACGTGCCCTCCAACCTCCCTGCAGCTCCTCCAGACGCTTCCTGGCTGGTCCAGGCACAGAGAGTACGTGTCCAGCCACTGCTGGTATCTATTCCTGGACTGCAAAAGGTACAAATTTGCTTCAGTAACAGTGATCTTGGCAGACAGCGTGCTTTTTTTTGTACATACATATTTTGGACTCCCAGCGAGAGTTATTAGTTATTAAAAAGCAATCAAATGAGGCTGGGTTTGGAGTACATTTGTTAGCCATATGATATCAATTAAGCCCCAGTCTCCTGACTGCAAGGAATTGACATTACCTCATACACAAGCAGAATTAAATTCCTTCTCTCCCTCTCCCCCTCTTTGAAGTCGGTAATGTCAAATATCTCCCACATTCCTGGGGAAAATGTTGCAGCTATCCTGAATATGTGGATGCTTTCAATTTGTAATTAATAGAGCTGCATAGCAAATGCTTGTGCTGGAGAAGGCAGCAGCAGGGAAGGAGTCCCTTGGCTGTACAATGTTATATCCCATGGTTGTCAGTCCCCTGAACACCGTGGGGATGGCTGGCTGAGCCCTCGGTTGGTGAGGTGAGATGTTGTGCCCCTTGCTGATTACCAGAGAAAGGGAGGGTTTTCTTCACTCACAAATAGTGGCCTGTCACTGATGGCAAACCTGCCTTATATCAGTGCTTAGCAAAGCCCAAGGCAGAGCTAAGAAAGGAGTGGAAAGTTTCCACCCTCTCACGCTGGAGTGGAGTTTCTATCCCAAACACTTGGCATAACAGGAAACTCCAACAGAAGGGTTAAGACCTGTATCGACAGTATGATGCTATTTTGCCAGATTTCCAAATCCCCCTGAATAAGCCTCGTTTAGATGTCACTGCAAATTTATTTGTTTGCTTAGCAGACATGGCCTGACAATGCTTCTGTGATACTGAGTATCAGGACATTTCCTTCTGTACCTCTCTGCTGTCAAACTGTGCTGTACACACCCAGCAACCCAATCTGGACAAGTGATGCAAGAATCTACACAGAGTATTTTAGAGACAAAGGAATTGCTTAAGTGAATGCCATATTTCCTTTTGAGGGAAATTTTATCTCTTCATGGCTTGTTTTTGTCAGGCTTGCCCACTTTAATGAAAATGCTGCAATTTAGGACTAAAATGGGGAGAATGCTTTTGTCAGCCAAGTTGACAGAGGTTTTGTATTTATAGTGCTATGCACAAACAGTTGCCAAACCAAATAAATTAATATATTCCAGATTAACAGCTCTTGCCAATTAGTGGAAAAATACCCATTCTTAAGTGTAATTGAAGAAAATGGTTTTTTTCTTAGGTATGTCAAAGATACAAATAGTTTTATAAGTGAGAAAGCTAGCCTTCTAGTTCAAAATGTGGATATTCAAGGTTATGAACTGTGGTTTTAAGAGCAAACTTGTTAAAAGCAACAAATGACTGTGGAACATTTTTGTAGTTGTGTAGCATTTGTACTCTATACATAAACTTACGTGCCTGGCATTCTCAATGAGATTTTATACAAATATATATATTATAGGTATTTTTAATGTGCAGTATGCATATATATTTATATGAAATTAGTATTTCTTGGAAATTATTTAGTTTCTTCTCTACAGTTCAGTTACAGCATTTTCATTGCTTTGTCTTGTTTCTGTGGCTTGAAATAATTTATTGCCAAGATATTTCACTGTATGGGGACTCCTGCAAAATTTTAGGCAGATTTACTGCACCATAGACAAGATTTACCAGTGCATCACATATTCATTATTTCCATCAGTTAGGACCAGGGCTCAAGTATTGCCTTTGGGATGAGTTTCTTGGGTATCTGGATTTGTTGTTGGGGTTATGACTGAAGAAGCTCCACAATCCCAAATGCAGAAAACTTGACTGAGAAAACCTGTGGAGTCAATGGGTCAAGTAACAGTGGCAACAGAAAGCAAAGACATGGACATCCACCCCAGCTCAACTCCTTATTACATTATCTCAATTTTAGTGTTTCCTGCCCCTGACAGAAACCTATTCAAGCCAGATCTACTTTTACATTATATTTTAGGCTGGTATGCAAAAACCTCCACCATCAATATGGTTTCTTTGCCAGCCACATCTTGACAGCTTGATTTGTTACCTGCTTTTGGCTCTTACAAACATTTAAGCAGGGCTTAAAGAGACAGCAGGAGCCTTCACACAAAGCCCTCCAACATTCCTTGAGTGCTGACCATGAATTCACCAAACACGTCTGTAATCAATGTGTCTGCCATTCACTGGCAAAATAAATGGAGTTAAAGTTGTCCAAATAGCCTTAGGTTTGACATTTCTGAACTTTGGAGTGCTCATTTTTTCAAAGTCAATGCAAAAAATCTTGAAGGACAAGAATATTTGTCACCAAGGAGAGGTTTTTAGGAAGAATCCCCAACATCTATGTTATTCTATGGCTATTTTCACATCTATTTATACAACTCAAAGTAGGAGGAGTTGCAACAAACATTTCACTGAAGCAAATCCTATTCAAAATCAATACATTAACTTCCATTAAGTTTTGGTCCAAGTTTATGTAGTTTGGAGTGAAATTTTTAAAAAATAAAAATGCCAGAGCCAATATACAGCTCTGGGCAGACAGAGGGCCCATCATACTCTTATTTTATGATTCTGTTGCCAGAGGGAACCTTTTATCATAACTGTGCTGGCATTATTGCATTGATTAAAGAAGAAAAAGAGAGGGAAATTATATTTCTCAGCTGCTGTTTCATTTCTGATGGGAGGTCCTGCACACCACGGGAGCTTGGAGTCAGGCAGGGATGTGAAAGCCCTCTGAGCATCCTGACTGTGTGTAAATCCCCATCAGATGGCCCTCAGTTTCCAAAGTAATGTAGGATACATCCCTGTGCCCTCTGAGACAGTGAATGTGAGCAGACTGTGACTGTATTCCCTGAATCCCTTCAAATAATTCTTGCACCCACAGGGAGCTGCAGGGCACAAGAAGCCTGGGAGCACACATGGGGATGGCAGATCACTCTGCAAGTGCAAGGATGGGCACTTGGGAACTGAGACCTCCTTTGGGAGGGGAAGCTTTATAGGGAGAGGAAAGATATTTGTGGTTTTTTAAGTTGGAAGAGCGACTGAGGAATGTTAGAAATGTTTCATCTAATTTCTGAGCTCCCCAGAAGCTGCACCAGCCCACTCTGTGTGTGCACTTCCAGTCTATGAGCAGCAGACAGCTGGAAAGAAATGTGGGTGAAAATAATCTTTTGGAGTATATTGGCTTTTAATAAAACAAACTCTTTCTGTGATAATCTCTAATTCATCTCTGTGTCCTCAGGACGATCAGGAATCAGCTTTTTATGAACTGTTAAATATTCAGAGCAGAGTATCACTACTCCCTGCTGCTGAGGCCAAACTTTTAAAAATGTTTAGATACCTATTTCTATCTAAAAACAATATTTTTTATTAGCAGCGGGGTCAGGGCTTGTCAGAGGGCTTTGGCCACTGACCAGGCACCTGCTCCTGTCTCCAGTACCTGTGCATGTGACCAGTGCTGATCTCCTCTGTACCTTTGTGTGAATATATGTATAAAAATGGTGCAATGGATTTCTGAGCAATATTTGAATTCATTATGAGAAAATGTTCTCATTACATTTTCTTGCAATTTGATGGGAGATAATAGGTTAATGATTTGACTTTTTTTATTCTGTCTACAGTAAAAATCTAACACAGTTCTTCATGTGTTCTTTGAAAACTCAATTTTCTAGTGCATTTTCTGTTCTGTCATCAATAAGGAAAATAGTGAAGATGCTGTTTGTAAGCAGTCCTTGCTTGAGGATGCTGTCCCTGATGATTGTGTTTTTTATAGTTTCTACCCATCTTTCTTGTAAAAAAAGAAAAAAAAAAAGGCAAAAATTTTAAGAGGAAGCTAATGCAAACAGAGTTTTCAAAAATGTGCATTTTAGTGTTGTATAGAGACTAAAAAGAAAGATCTGAGCTTTTGACCTTCTTTTCTTCATTGAACATTTCAGATCAAATCCAGCACTGGGCTCATCTTTGGGAGTTCCTAAGGCTTTTAAATCTGGGATTTCAACACATTTCCAGCAAGGTAAGCTGCTTTTTATGTGCTAGGAAAAGGGATGGATGATGAAAACAGCCAGATCTTCTCCTTTCAGTTAATATGATGTAGATTAAGTGTGACTCCTCTGAAGCTGGTGCAGGATAGAGTTAGGTGTAAGATAGGGCTGATTCTCCTCCCGTGGGTTACATCAGAGCAACCAGTTTGTTCTCAGAGAGAAGAACTGGGGAGTGTGGGGTTTTGGAAAGGGAAACAAAGGAGACAATTGAGCAGGATGCTCAGAAACTGCATGCTGGGTCCTTTGGCTGATCCACTGTTCAGCTTTCCCTGAACCACTGAGGTTTTGTGCGTTGCTCATGTCCACGGCTCAGGGGGCTGTGTTTGCCAGCTGACCCCACACAAAGTGGTGGGGATGGGAGCTCTCAGGGTTCCTTGCTAGGGCACAGACTTTTACTGTTGCTTGGCAGCCAGCACTGGCACTGGTGATGGATGGCCTGGCCCAAAAGCAAAGCAAGGAGCATCCTGGATTGCCCACATGATCCGGAGTTACTCCACAGGGATGGAGCGACCATTCACTGTGATTTCTTTTCTGCCGACATTGTGCTCTGCAAACTATGAGATGCCAAAAAACCCCAAAAAATGGGGGAGGTTCAGAGTCAATTAAATGACACTATGACTGTGTTAAATCCATGGACCCATTTCCCAAGAACAGCAGGAATATAGGACAGCAGGGTTGGGTCCTTGGTATATTTCCATCAAGGCAGTTTGTCATTTTAAGCTTGTTCAGGTTTTGCCCTAAAGGTCCTGTAAAAAAGGTCTCTTTTTAGAGTGATTTTTTTTTTTTAATATATTTTTTTTTATTTTATTTCTGTTGTACTGGTGGACTGGAAAGGTGGACTGGAAAAGTGGACTGCTCCTAAAGATGGCTATGCTTGTGGCAGCTGGGAAGAATGTGGGTAAGTTGCCTACCATATCTGATTTTGTGGACAAAGCATAAAACAGAGCAGTGGTGAGGGGCACAGCTTGGGTCTCTGTTCCAGAAAAGCCACGTTCACTGTTGGGGTACACCCCCAGAAGGAAATGCACAGGTACACAGAAACACATGAAGGGCCATCAAAACAGAGTTCCCTCACCAACCTCCCAGATCACAGCCCTGCAAGGGGGCAGCCTGAGAGCTCACTGTGCTAAAGTGCAGCTGGTCTTGTCCTAAAGCCAACCCAACAGACAAAAGCTTTGTCAATAATGCTTTGAAGCGCTGGCATCTGGCTGTGGCCATGGCAGGCCGTGAGCCAGGGCTGGTGTGTGTACGTCGTGGGAGGCAGAGCTGACTGCCAGCACCTTCAAGACTGGCATCAAGAGAAGAGGTTGCTCTCACAGTCAGGTCTTGCATCTTTATGAGGAGATAAATAGCCATCATACATCTCACTGGGGAAGACCAGGAAAGCACTGGGTCCTCTAATCGAATTTTCTAAAAACAAATTTTCTAACAAGGATGCTCCCACTGTACCCTGGATAATCATCTTCTTGTACAGGGGCCTCTTTCATCTTTAGTTTCAGAGCAGGAGATGGCCAGTGACAGGAAGGACCATACTGTCCTTAAAAAAATACAGGCAGATGGTAGGTCTGTGATTTCAGTGCTACAAACACCACTTATCGCCAAGGTGGGTGTTTGGAGTCAGAGAGCAGTGCAGGGAGCAAGGTGCCAGCCAGCCTGCTTGAACTTCGGTTCTTCTGAGCCAAGGAAAGCTCCAATTATTTTGTGTGACATGTGGCCCTTTGATTCTGGCAAGCAGAGGCAGAGAGAAAGTTGCTATGCAACCAAACAAGCAACTGTCAAGCCAAGGAGTCCAGGAACTGGGAACTTTTACAAACAGGAATTGTCTTGAAAAATACAAATGGGCAGAATTTTATGGTTGCTTCCAATGTTCATGTTTGTCATCGTCCTGCTTCCCAATTTATTTAGCCAGTGTTGGTGAAGGGTCATAGAAATGTTGCCCCAGGTGCAGCCTGGCAGCCTGTCTGGGGAGCTGTAAAACCATGGGAATTTGGCTTTGGGGACAGTGACATTCTGTACATGCAGTTGACAAGAAACTTTAATTATTTTAGTCTGGGACTGCTGATTGGGCCCGATGTCTCTGGCAGCGGTGCCGGCTCTCCGGGAGGTTGTGCCCAAGGCCAGGGCTGGCAGGGATGACCTGTTCCTAAACCAAAATGAGATACAGGGTCCCTGCAGGGACCATCACCCTGGGGTGAATGTTTGTTAAGATGAATGGCTGAGTTTTGTTCGTGTTTTCTCTGAAAATAAATGTGGCTACGTCCTCAAAGACTGGGCAAACAGCAAACTGGTGCTACTCCTCTGCACAGAAATAGTTGATACATGTGCTAGCAGGGAAGCTTGTCTGGCATTAGCCTTTTATTAAATAAATAATTGAATAAATGGCAGTGAAAAACAAGGTCCCTTTTCTCCCCTCAGATACAGACTGTGAATTAGCAAAGGTCGCTGGCAATATTTTTACTGGAGTTACAACTGAATTAGAACAGGACATAAAACACAAACTCTGACTAGCATTTGTGCTATTTACCTACTTAATAAATCCCAAGAGAAGAGGGCATTCAGGGCTGTAAACAAGTCTTTTATGACCCTCCCTTCCCATACAGGCTCTAGACACTGTTTAGACTGTAATAAGCAATGAACTGTAATAATCACTTCTTCCCCTGAATCAAAATGTAATTCATGGGGGTGGCAGAGGGGGCTATTAGGCAAAAGCCCTACATAGGCAGATTGGTGGTTAAAGAACTGGCAAGTAGAACCACAAATCCTTCATCAAATTACAGCCAGGGTGCTCAGGGTGCCTCCTCCAGCTCCTACTGATAATATCTAGACAGCAAATTATCATATCAAAGTATAAATTCAAAGTAACAAACTGATAATCATCTCCCATTCCTGGTGTATAAGCAACTAATGAGAGATTCAATATACTACAAATGCAGGAGATACCATGATAATTACAAAATGGTAAACTGCTGAAGACTTTTAGGAGGGAGAATAAGGAGAAATTTTTAAAGTAGTGCTTGATATAAGGAAAACACGTATCAACAGCCCATCTTTGACCAGATGCATTAGGGAAATTACACCCAGAGATGTTGGGAAGTGTTCAAGGCTGGGTTGGAGGGAGCTCTGAGCAACCTGGTCTAGTGACAGGTACCCCTGCCCATGGCAGGGGTTTGGAACGAGATAATCTTTAAGGTTCCTTCCAACCCAAACCATTCTGTGATTCTATTCTATGATTTAATAGCAAAGCTCATTTTCCTGTTGCAGTAATTAAGAGTCTAATTTGTCTGTGATGGTTGGGCATCTTCAAAATAAATGCAGGCCCTCAGGAAGCCTTTCAGACCAAAAGGCTCTTAAAAATATCTATTACAAGATATATCAACAAAGGTGAAGAAGGAGAAAAAGCAGAGATTTCTGCTTGTGAAGCTGCAATGTGTCTGCCTGGAGCTGGGAACTGGGGAGTGATGAAGCTGGGTTTGCTGGTGGCAGGTAAATGTCATGCAGCAGTCCAGTAAATGTTTCTGAAAGGGGATGAGCTACAAGATGGGGTTTCTGAGGCAAAACTGTATCAGAAGGGGGATGTACTGCTGGTGAAGTTTTTTAGTGGCTGATTATATGAGAAAATTGCATCTTACAGATGTCAGGCAGCAGGAATCTGCAAAATGGAGCCATGCCCTGAACCCAGAGAGGGGAGATGGAGATTGTGCTCAGGGCCTGGGTCTGTCTGCCCGAGGGGACCGTGCTGGTTGCAGTGGAGACTGAGGCAAAGAGAGGTTTGGAAAGGGGCTGGAAGGCAGACTTGGGCTCTGCATGGCAGGGCAGTGATAAGAAGGCAGCAGGAACTGCAGAGGCAAACTGAGAACTTGATTTGGGCAGAAGCCCAACAATTGAGGAACAGCAGAAAAGCAGGTAGAAGTTGAGTTGTGCTGTAGAAATGAATCCCTTATTCACTTTGGTGACCTTACAGTGGGTGACAGTTCGAGAACAGCAAACCACTCCCTGGGGAGAAGAAAGCGCTGTTTCATGTGTCTGTGAAGCCATATTTGTCTCCTGGTGAGTGCAGGTGTGGGGGCTGATCTCAGGCCTTTTTTTTCCAACTGTGAATTGTTGGAAATCCTCGTTCCAGCGAGCTGGCAGTCAGAATCCAAAGAAGGCAGGGGCCAGTTCAAAAGAAACAAGGACAAGAGAAATTTAAGCGTGCAGTATTCAAGCTGTACTAATTGTAAATGATGATTTGCCTGACCTTGGCACTGCTCCCAGGAAGTCACATCCGGCTCAGGAATGCAACGCAATGACGCACGACTCGAAAATACTGTGTCAAACCCCACCTGGTTCCTGTTAACTGGATGCCTTGTTGACATCGCTCGTTTGTTCTTCACTCAACTGAAAACTCATGGACTCGTTGACGGATGGAGCTTGATGGAATTGCTTGGCAAACCTTAATGGTTTTAAAATGTTTAATAAATTACTAATTAAAGGAGGAGAAGAAACAGAACTCAGAAAGGTCTGCAGACATGTGCGTTGGTTTTCTTCCCAACATCTTGTAAATTATTTTCAACGGATTGACAAAAAATTTTTTGTTGTTGTTGGTTTGTTTTTTTGTTTTTTGTTTTTTTTTAATCTGCCTTAGGGATGTTTATGGACACTGGTTTGGTAGGTATATCCAAATACTGACAGTGCTCCTTGTTTCATCATCAAGGACCTTGTCATTTTATGTAAAGATATAATGCCTCTGAAACCTGCTAGTGAATCACCTCAATTTGTTTTTTGAACCAGAGCTTCACAGGGGCACCCACTGAAAGCCCAGCTGATGGCAGATATAATGGTCATGAAGTACTAAATATCCATAATGGGTTTTTTGGAGGAGTATGCATTGAATATCTTTTTATATAGACAATTATGTTAACTGCTTTTAGACTCCTGCAGACTATCTGACCCATCTGCTTTGCTTGCTATCGCTTCAAAACTGGAATTTAACTTTGTGAATGAACTTTGAGGTGACCATAAGGAAGATACCCAAGTAGAAGGCATCACCTCACAGATTCATGTGCCTTTCTGTCCCCTTTTAAAAGCAGCATAATTTTTTTTTAATAGTGGAATGATGTTTGCTCTTGTTTCCTTTCCCTTTGGGGAGACAATTTTGACTTCCATAACGCTGTGTGTGTGTGTGGTGTCTGTGCTTATGCAAGTTATGCCCATGTGGATGTTTATGTCTACATATCCGCCTTTCTGTCCCAGATTGCTACATTCTTGATGAGAAAGAAGGGCTAAAATGCCACTTGAAGGGATACAGGGAGCTGGAGAGCCTGATGGCAATAATTAACATCTCTTGAGGAGTGACTCCAGTTCCTGAACTGACCCCCACAGTAAATGGCACACGCTTTGCTAGAAACCCTCTGAGTCAAACTTGTCTCCTCCTGTTGTGCAAATGAACCTTTTGATAATGAAACAGTTGTAATTTTTAAGATTGGTGCATCTAATGGACTTCTGCTCCTTCAAATTTGTACTGAACAGCTTCTCCATGTGACAAGTGAGTAAGAGGAACATAGTTCACCTATTTCATAGTTCACCATTTTCCCCCTCATCCTGTTTCCTGCTAATGTAAGTAAATATTGCCAAATTGCTTTTTTGAGAGAAAATCCAATGCTTTCTGTCTCTCAATGAATACTTGTGGAATCAACTGTTTCCTCTGTTCTTTAAAAATATTAATTGTAGCTAATTATTCAAATCAGAAATATGAGGAGGACCATGTAGTTCCTTCTGAGGCCTGAAGAGATCTTGCTTTGACTTCAAAAACCCAGTAACAATCCCAACTGATGACAGCTGAATGGAATGGTGGGGATTCTTCTTCTGAAAGTCTGTAGTTCTGCAGGTATTTATGTTTCTTAGTCATATAAGATCTCCCATTGGTAAGCAAAATAACCATATGGAAAAAATATTTGAAGTACCATCCATAAGAAAACAAAAAAACATGGGGAACTTTGCCAAGATGTAACTCAGACAGGCAATTAAATAGAGAAAGCATTCCTGCCTTAATCTCACTGTGTGTTTGTTGGTCTTAAACTAGAATCAGAACTTGTAGATTTATGAACTGTATATAAGATAAATAGAAAATCCCTGCAGGAAGAGAGATTCTTTTTGCATAAAAAGGGATGTTTGACAGAGGTGATTCCGCGCTACAAGATTTGACTTTCAAATATTCTCACAAACCAAAGCCATTTCTTGATGAAGCAGTTTAACTCTTCTGGACACTGAAGAAAAGCATTCAGGAAGTCCTAACCTTAACAGTGGCAGCCAAACTCATGTTTCTATTGACAGCTGGAATCCCTTGAGCCGGGCCAAGTATGACAATGGGAACAAGGCAAAGGAATATAAATATCCTAAAGCCAACCCTTCCCTCCTGCTGCCCTTATAGTAGACCCTTCACTCTAAATTAGTGTCCCTCCTTTAGGCTCAAAACTCTTAACTACCTGTAGAATATCTCCTGAACCAGCTCCTATCCCTCTTTTTTTTTTTTTTTTTTCAGTGGTTTTTAAGCTTGATTCACCTTTTGCTACTGAAACTCTGCTGTTCTCTCAGGATGAGTGACAAAGCCTGGGTCAGAAAGTTTGTAAAATTTGCTGATTTTTCATAGGTAAGTGTAGCTCTATTTGCTGGATGAGAACCAGAACCTGCTGGTGAAAGAAAGGGCCAGGTGAAGAAGTAGAGGGACACTGCTGATGCCTTTGTGCGGAAATTTCCCTGGAATTTGTTTCTGTATTGAGGGAGGTGTGAGGAGTCAGAAAGGTAAGGGCTTTTCACTGTGTGAAAATAGCAGTAAATAGTAGATGTGGGGTCACACAAAGCTCTGTTTCTAAAGGCCTTTTCAGAAGAATCTCATGTTAAGGAAGCACTAGCCCTGGAAATAACTTATTACACTTATTTATAAGATGCTCATGAATAATTTATCCTACATTAACTTGTAAATGTGATAGCTTTTGAAATCATTAAGCTCCAGTAACTTGCTTTGCGAATCCATTGGCTGGGTCTCATTATTAAAAGCTAATTAGCTTGTTCAACTGGAACACATTCTGTGAAATAGCTATGCTAGTATTCTTCTTTTTATTACAACAGATTATATTAATTTAAAAAATATTCCAGCAATGGCATAATGGAAATATGTAATAATAAGAATAAAGCATTCTATATAAGGAGGTAATTTCATTACCACTTTAACAAGTTTTCCAAAACTGGGTAAGTGAGGTTTCAGGACTGTGATTGTTTTTATGAATGTAAGGCATTACAAACATCTGATCTATACATTATTTATTTTATTATTAAGGGTTATAGCTGATACATGGGAGGGATATTGTCAAAGTGTTAATTTGGATGTGTGAGAACTCTTTTGTTTGAAAAGTTATACCCCTGAAGCTAGATTTCTAAGCCATGTTTGGCTTGTTAAAATGCAGATTACCAGTGAATATGAGAAACATGTCCATAACAGCAGGGGCAAGAGGGGTGGTGTGTGAGGCTGCTCTTGCCCCCACTCCCAGAGAAATACTGTGGTCATCAGCCAGTTACAAAGTCTTCCTTTTTTTTCCCCATCAATAATGTTTTTTATTTGCTATTGAATTTTCATAGTGAGAAAACACTGGAGTTTTATTCTGTGCTGTTCTTCCTACAGGTGTCATTCCTGCCACTGTGAAGAGAAATAAGATGAGGAGATGAAAAATAGGAACCTGCAGCACCAGAACAAGAGTCAGACCCAGCAAAGCCCCACAAGAGCCAAACCCAGATATCAGAAACACCCCAAGAACCCTCTGGGCAGCACCAGAGGGAAGTTTATTTTTGCATAAATGACTTATTCCCCATCCTACCCTCTCCATGAAAGTAATCACAGTGTACCCATCCAACACAATACCAGAGGATCTGTTTTGTAGAATGTTGTTTTTTTTCATCATAAAGTAAAATGTCATTTAGGTTCATTTGTGCTAAAACCCCAGCTTTGGGAGAAGAGGCTCTGTGGGAAAATCCGTTGCCACTGGATGTAAAAAAATCCAGCTGGTTTGGTAGTAATTATCTGTTGTTTTATTTAAAAAGTATTTGTTATGTAAATTATCCAAGCATTCTTTTCCCCCCAATATTTTGGGTTTATATTTGTCTTTTCTTCAAATTTAAACATTTTTAAACTTCAGTACATTTAAATCCCTATTACCAGCTTTAAAAGGGATTAGGGTATATGGCTTTTATTCTACAGTCACAATACTATTGCTTTCAAATACATCTTCTTGGATTTCCTGTTCAGAAGGAAAAAAAAAAAAAAAGAAGGAATTTCAATAATTCCCAGCAAAGCTACAACGTCTGCTTCTGCTCTGATGAATGTTTCCCTTTAGTAAAGGCAGTTCTCTTATTAATATAACATCTGGCTTTCATCTTGAATGAATACAACAACTCAGAAGCAAGAGAAAAAGAGCAGAAAAATGTGAATTTTCTGGCATATCAAGCAGCCAAAAGGCCTAATTAACAGGAATAATATCTAGCTGCTTGAGGAACTGCCATAAATGAAGTGGGTCCTGCAAGACCCACCTCGAGGTTCTTACACCTTTTAAACTGCAGATTTGGAGAGTTAGACTTGGTGTTTAGGGAGAAAGTAAAGAAGATATTTAGTAATTTTAGACTTTCATCAGTTGTGTTTTGTTGTTGTTGTTGTTGTTGTTGTTTTTTGTTTTTTTTTTTTTTTTTTTTAGCCAAACTGAAAACAAAACACAACCAAAAATATCCCCCAGAAAACCAGTGAGGAGGGCAGAAGTTTGACAAATGTCCCAGGGATATTGAAGATCTGCACATGCTCCTGATGGAGGTAGGAGACTAAACCAGCATCTGCCCATGGGCAAGGTCTCCCAGCACTGAACCCACTTCATAATTCTTGCCCCTCTCTCTTCTGTTGGGAGTGCATTGATCTGCCCTTGTCCATCCTTGTCCAGCCTGGTGAGACCAGTGCAGATGGTTATTCGTGTGCTGACAGTCACCAATTTTTATTCTTTCAGGATGGGAGATGGGTCTGGAGATGCCCCACGTGGGGCAGGGACTGCTCTGCTGGGATGGCTCTTGCAGCTTGGGGTGACACCACAGGGACCTTCTCAGGTGCTGGAAAGTTCCTGGGCAGAGTTTGTTGCAGCTTCAAAAATTGTGCTCACTGCAGCTGCTGACTGGAAGCTGAGCCCAGCTTGCAAAGGCTATAATTGCCTTTTTATTTTTGTTCCATTTGAGCTACTGTGTAGCATTTTGATCTGACAGCTCTCATAATTTAGAGGTTTTAATTTAATGTTATGATTTTGAGAGGTAGCTAATGTCATGTTTAACTTTTATAAAGACTTACTTTTTCTTTATTACTTTTTTTTTTTTTTTTTTTAATTAAATCCCTTTGGCCTTGTTTATAAAATGCACTATAAGGGCAAAGTCCTGGGAAATGCACCCAAGAGCTGTGTCTGCTTTGGGGACTTGCATCTTGTCCCTTTATTAGGTCTGCTCCTGTCAGCCTCAAAACTCTGCAGCTTCACAGTATGCCCCTATAAGGTAAAATTCAATTCCCCCTTTCTGTAGAAGGAAAAACTGATGCACAGAGCAGATAAATTACCTGCCCAAGGTCAGAGCATGACTGAGGGAGCAGTAGCACACTGATGAAACCATCTCCATCTCTTTTTGATAAGCCTGAAAGTGGCTCTTGTTAGGAAGCACTAGAATGGAATATCTGTAGCAAACCTTTACATAAGTCTTGGTGGTAAATTTTGTGGCTGAGAGATGACTACTAGTGCATGAGAGTATGAGTAAAAGTAAATTTACAGGGAACAGGCAAAATGTTACAAATAAATTTGCAAGAATGTCCTGAAAGACCACAGGGACCAAGTTTGGCCCCAGCCAGCCTTACTCAATTCCCATTCACCCTGACTGCTGTTTTTCAGCAACTTTTGAGGTGACTTGGACCAGGAGGGCACAGTCAAGTTCTCTTGTGATGGCCTGTTTCCATTAACTGAAAGCAAAGACCTTACATGTCAGAACCTCATGTTTCAAGAAGCTCTTAGTTATTGACTTGACTTTTACTTGACAAGTACAATAATGTTAATGAAAAGAGAGAGGAGTCACTTTGTCACTCTGGTGAAAATACAGAGAAAGATTTCTGTTGTGGGTTAGACTTGTTTCTTCCTAAGAAAAAACTGTCTTTTATCCCTTTTATGACTCTTCTGTTCCTAAACAGATAAACATCCGTTCCTCAGAAAAAAGTGACACCAAAATGAAAGAAGACATTTGAGTCATCCTTGCCCACGTGTGGAGGCAGCTGAATTTGTGGTGTTTTCTTGTATTCCCCCAGCACCTGATTGCTGGTGTTTTCACCCCTGACAGTCAAGCAAGTCACTCACTCATCTACATCTTCACAAGCATTTTCCCTCCCTGTCAGCTCTCAGAGCACCTTAGCGGGCTGGTTCTCGCACTTCAGTGAATTTTGCTGATAATTTTTATCTGGGGCTGTGTTTTAGTGCACTAGGCTGCTACAAAGAACTCTTGGAGAAGTATCATCTGAAAAATCAAGAAAACATGGACACCCTCAATAACTAATTGCAGCTCTGGAGGTCTGGTGAAATTAGGAGGAAAATGCATTCCTGGATTCAGGTACAGATAATCTGAGATTTATTTTTTCATCTTGAAAGGCATAAAGATCAGGACAGTGGTTTCAACTTAAGCACATGCAAGTTGTTTTTTTTCCCCTACTCTTCCTCTATGCCTGCAGGAAATTACAACCTGAAAATAGCCAAGCTGTGAGAACTCCATCACTGCAAGGGTTCATCTCTTGCTGCCTTTAGCTCTCCATTCTGATGGGTTTGTCTTAACCTGCTCTTCTCTTTCCAATTACAGTGCTGGGCCTGGAGCTGGGAGCATCAGCGCTGGCCCCTGCGGCACCGGCCGCCCTGGGAGCCCCACTGTGACATCAAATAGCCCAAATGATGATGCTGAAAGCAGCAGCAGGAGGTGTGAGGAATTTTTGCCAGTCACAGGACTTTCTCAGCAGCGTGTATTGTTCAGCCTTTCCATTTGTAATCATCACAGAGTGAATCTTTCCTTACAAGTAAGAGAGGCAAAGTCCTGCTGACATTGAACGCTCTGGCAAAGGGCTCCAGGCATCAGCAGGAAAAAAAACACGTTTCAACGGGTTTTGTATCTCAAGCAAAACCTCAAATTGAATTATTTTCTTGTTGTGCATAAGCCTCTCAGTAATCTAAAAACATTTATTGCTGTCACCATCAGAATAATTCTTCCCTTTGACAAGAAGAGAAACGAGGTTCACAGTCCACAGAGGTGCCATTCCTTTTGGGAAAAGGAAGTCCCAAAGGCATTTTTAGAAGAAGTTTGTGCAATCTCTCCAGATGCTGAGTAACTCCTGGACAGCCCAGCTGCACTCAGGTGTTCCCTCTCAGGGGCTGCCTCATCACTGTGGTCATTATAAAACAGCTCAGCATTTACCTGAAGCTGAGTTAAAACTCACCCTTGTGAAAGAGTGCATTATTAAAAAAAAACCCCACAACCCAGCAGCATTCCTGAAATTAGTTATGCAATGAGCTTTGTGATTTTTTAAATTATTATTATTTTTGACCATGCAATTTACTGTGCTGGTTTTCTTTGCTGCAGTAGTGGAAACCAGTTTGTTTGTTTCAGGTATCCTTAAATGGGAGTGAAAATGATAAAGGTAAGACCCATCAAAGCCATGAAATATTTAGTATTTTTCCCAATCTACTTAATAACAATCCCTTGTATAACATGGTCTACTTTTGTCATTTATTAATATCTGTGATTTGGGAGGAAGAAAAAAAAAAAAAAGCAATATATTTGAGCCTCAAAGGGTTTCGGCAGGGTTCAGTTTGTTTAAATTGTCAAATGTTTATTATTTTCTTCCAGAAGAAAATCCTTATGCTTTGTTGCAGAAGGGTATTTTATTAAGTTTAGACAAACTGAACTGGCTTTCAGCAAATAGCATTTGGCTCTTGAACCAGGAGGAAATAGCTTGGTATGGTGTCATCATATTACAAAAGTGATATTGTGGCTAGAGGTCAGAACTTCTGGTGTTTGTTCATTTGTATTGAGTATATTGAATTTGCGGTGCATTATTTGAGTCCCTGCCAGCGTTTTTCCTCAATCAGAATTTCACCCTAGTCCAGAATGAAATGCCCCCAGCCTCCTCATGTGATGGAAAGGTCTTTGTGTATTTTCTTCCTGTGGATTTCCTAGCAGGGTTGAGAATATTCTTCTGCCTTCTGTTCCTCAGCACCACTGAATGATGAGACAGGCTCAGCCAGTGGTGTTTCCATGCATTTGTGCTTATCCTTTCATTAATGACAGAACAATCTCATGGGCAGGGACAAAGCGAGGGGAAGGAGGAGATAGCTGAATAATTCTGGTTGGAAATATTCTATTTTCTTATATAAATACCAGTCGTTTCACCAGGAATTGCGACTGAGTGCAAACATAGTTCAGTGGATTTAATTTTTTTTTAAGCCATATTAGCAAAAGCACAAGTGAGGGAATCTCTGTGACAACTGTGACCAACAGAAAATTAATTAGGATTCTGAATCTCTAGTGCTGGTATCTTAGGGCTCTTTGCTGCTTTGGATTAAATTGCATTAAACTCTTTATTAAACAGAGCAGGGAGCTTGGCACTGGAATGAAGCCCACATCTGCACCTGGATTTTCCTATTAAAAGTGGATAGAGTAAAAAGAATGTTAAATCCTTTTATCCATGAATCAAGACGTACTAGGCAGGACATAGAAAACATGTTTTCTTTTTTAAGGTTTATAATTTTGGGTATTTACCTACCATGGATTTACAGTGGGGTTTTTTTCCTGTTTGTTTTGGAGTGTTTTGTGTGTTTTTTTACTGCTTAGAACACATCCTTTAGTACCATTTGCCTGTCTGGGATCCCAGGATGAATGTTTTTCTTGTATTTTTAATGAGGCTGAAGTTAACATGGGCATGTTTGTTTAGCAACAACATACACAACTCTTTGCACGTCAAGGCGCCTTTGTTTGTGTACCACCATCGTCAGCTCTTTCAGCAGGATCAGGGAATAAAGCTGGTAGTTAACTTCAGATGGGGATGGAAAATGAAGCATTGAACCTGAATCTCCTCTCATTTATGTCGCTATAAACTCTCCCTAAGTCAGCTGAATTATATTAAAAAGAGGGAATTAGGCCAAAGTTATTCACAGTCTTGCACAAATAAGATATTTGAGTCTGGTCTAAGGATCAGTTCTTGATTACTGAGCATTTAGCTGTAAGTCTTCAAGGACCAATGACAGAGTAATTTAAAAAAAAAATAAAAAAAGAAAAAATTCAGGAAAATGAAAATAAAAAATATATTTTCAGGTTCCAGAGGGGAACATCATCCCTTCTTTCTATTCAATAGCTAATGTCTTCCTAGCAAATTCAGTTTCTGAAAATAAATGGAGTGTAGTATCAAACCAAATGGCAGCTCTGAACGAAGAGCTCTGGTTTCTCTCCCTGTGTGCTCGTGGTGACAGTCAGACCTTGAGGCTCTCTGCTTCAGTCTCAGGATGGAAATTTCAGAGATGGGGTGATGATTTTGATCTCTCTCACAGATTTCTCCCCTGTACGCCTCAGTAACTCACTCTGCTTTGATTTTCCACACAGGAAAATAGTTTGTCATCGCCATCTTCCCGTCATGGTTCCTTGCTGGTTGGTCAAGGACAGTGATGCTTTGACTTGCACTGACTGCTCCCACTGCTACCTAATCTGGCAACACTCAGTGCAGGAACCACCTACCCCTTGGTTTGCATTATGTCTGGTGTGCTGGCTCTTGATCTCAGTTGGGGTTTTGGGGCACTACCTTGAACCTCATGAGTTTAAGGTGTTAACTCAGCAGAGACTGAGCATCCTCCAGCCCTGGCCAGCAGCACCAAGGAGCCCCCTTGTGTGTTCCTGCACTTTTGAAAAATGCTGTTTCTGTGACAGAAAGACCATCAGTTTTCCTTTGAAAACACTAATATCAGAACAACATTTCCCAGACTACATGCCTGAGTAGTGGTTACGTGGTTGTTGCTAATATTTGGATGTCAAAGTGTTTGTCTGAGAACTGTCTTCATTCTTCTGCAAAAGTAGCTGGCTGAATGTCCTGCTCTCTCACTGCACAGCTATGTATCCCACCATAAAACTGAAAGGGGAAAGAGCCCTGGCAGCTCCAATGTCTGCTGACACTTTGCAGCTGCTGAAGGTTGTTCTTCCTCATCTGCTGCTGCTGCTGCTGCTCCTGTGGAGCAGCCTGCACAGCAGAGAGCAGGGACAGTGCCTCCAGCTGACCACTGCAAAACACTGGGGGGAAAAAAATATGGGTTTGGCGGATTTGAAGAAGTCTGTGGCCTGTCTTGTGGATAAAGGTTATGCAGAGGCTTCCAAACCTTGTCAAATCAACCCGAGCAGGGACAGATAAGAGATGAAAGCATCCAAATGTGTCTGTGCAGCCAAGGAGCCTGTTGGAGCCAGAGGAAGGAACTGTGGAGGTGCCAGTCCTCACCTGGCAGCAGCCCACACAGAGACAACGTGCCACATGCCAGAGCCAACACTGTCCTCTGCAGGACTCCAGCTAGTTCTACGAATGGTTTTTACTTCAGAAAATGAAATGAAAATAAAAATAAAAAAAAAAAAAAAAAAAAAAGAATGAAAGGCAACAAGAAAGGTATGTATGAAATAAGGCAGAAATGAAACACTGCATTAATTATATTGGAATGCTCTTTTCACCCCTGTGCCTGTTTTGTTGGGTTCCTGCCCCTGAATTACCTGCATTTGGATGTTCATGGGAATTTTTTCTTGCCCTTTATTACTGTACATAAAATAGACTCTTTGCTTTTTCTCCTGCTGCTCATTAACTGATTTGACAGTATCATTAACTTTTCTCTTCTGTTTTTTTTCTTCCTTTTTTTTTTTTTTTTTAATAGAATATAATGCTTGTCAAGGCCATAGCTAGAATAGTATGCACACAATTATGCAATTTTATGTCTTGAAGTAATTCAGTTCTGTCCTGAGGAATGTGGCAGCATAGCACAGCCAGTGTTACTTTTCTCTGTGATAGTTTAATGATCAAATGAACAATCTGCACGAGGATGTCACTGGGCTATTCCTTCCCAGCCTGCAAAATTCATCCTTCTCCTTGCTGGTGCTGCTGCATGTTGAGCTGGTGTAAATCATTTCCTCATTCTAAAAGCAAGGTAAGTGACAGCTCCCTGATGGGATGTGGCTCACTCTTTATGTGTGTGCACCCAAAATTAGTGGATGTTTTCTTCCAGAATGAAAGAGGACAGACTGTTGGAATATTTTTAGGTGATTAAACAGACAGATTTCTTGAGAGATTTTTTGAGCCCTTCCTGGGAGCTGTGATAACGTGGTCCAAACACCTTCAGAGGTCTGGTTCTGTTGCTGTGTGCCCTGAGTCTCGGTTTGCAGCCAGTGTTAGGTCCTGTTTCCAGCACCATTCCAGCTGTTTCTTCACTCACTGCTACCACAGTTTGTCCTGACAAGTCCTTGGCTGGGGGTGCTTCAGCACTTGACAGTGAAATGGCATTTCATTAACTCCACTCTGTTTTCCTAACATTCTTCTCAGTGACACTAACATACTGTAGAGCTATCTGAAAGCTGTCTTCACTACCTTCCCTTAGGTAATTTACACTGCTGATTGTCTTCAGGTACATTCTGTTATTTTAATGTGTCTGGTTTCGTGAATGAAAGCAGGCAATAAATCCTGTCTTGCTGCTGGTACCAAAACAGCTATCTAAGGATTCAGTCTATCCTTCAGCTTCTGCTGCACTGCTGAAATGCACACAGAGAAATCAGATCACTGCAACTCAGCCTGTTGTCATAAAGCCCAACCTTTTCAATCCATCTCGCAGCAAATCACTGTTAATTACCTGAAACGCAATCTTTTGTGACCATTGCATAGAAAACATAGGAAAATACAGCAAATTCCAGACATTTTATTTTCTGATGGAGATTATTTTTTAATGTAAGTGTAACCAGCTTAATGGCAGCAGATGGTTTTACTCATTTAGCTGCATAATCCCAACGCCATTAGTCTCTCTTCCTGAAAATGACCTCCTGTAAGTGAGCAGGATTGGTGCAGGGTGTTTTTTTCCAGTAGTATCAGTGTGGTATCTTCAAATTTGATGGGCCATGAAGAGAGATACTGAGCCTTTGCATTACAACAGATCAGTGACACAAGCTCAGGAGTGTTTGTGATGGGCAGGGATTTAAGCATTCCCAGCTAGTGAGCAGGTTGAATGCTGTGAGACAAGAATCTGTCCAGCTGCGTGTTTGACGACATGGCCAGCATTTCTGGAGTTCAACTATATGTGCAAATTATATTTCTGCTGCTTGAAATTCCTATTCAAATGGAATAACTTTCTCTCTCTCTCTTTTTTTTTTTTTTTTTTTAAGAAGTTGAGAACAAAGACATGCAAATAGGCAGGTCTGATAATACACATACCTCCCTAGGTGGAACATCTTATTCTTTAGATGCCTCTGCAAAGCAGAAAAAAAGAGTTTTTAATTGGATTGAAGCCTGCAAGAGGAATATTTCTACATAAATGGGGGGGAGCTGTTATATTTAGTTTACATCTCTTTCCTAAGAATGAATTGTGATACAGACAGGAAACTGGTGCTGGCATTATGAGCAGGATTATTTGTTCCTTGCTGATGGCCATTAACATTGTCAGCAATTTGCATGCAGAAAAAAATTCAGCTGCCTCTCCTGCAGAGATTACAACCTGAATCCATCACTGGCAGCACACCTCAGACATTACACAGTAAATTCAACACCACAGCAGATAAACATCCAAAGAATTAAGGGGTTTATTTTAGTTAGGATTTTATCTGCAGCACATGTTAACCTTCTTAACGAGATCAGGTGCCTTTTACTGTTAACAAGCAGACTTGAATACTGGATCGTTAGAGGCAATACCTCAGAAATAGCCTCCAAGTGGACTTGCTTCACTTTCTGCAGACAGCTCAAACCAGATAAAAGATTAAAAAAACTCAAAAGAAAACAGAAATCTGTCAGCAGAAGAAATTTGACAAGGCTGCAGTCTCAGCATGGGAATTCAAATCAAGTCTTGTTTTCTCTTAATTAGTTGAACATTTGTGGCTGACATTACCTAGAACGGGATGAAAAATGCTGGGGTACAAGACACAAACACACATTTTCCTCCTCCCTCCTGGGTTAGGGACCCCATGGTGTCTTTCCATGCCCTGCTGAGAATGGGATGAGGATGTCAGCTGGGCCAGCAGCTGTGCCTGTGCAACCTGAGCTGTGACTGGGGACATCCAGCACCCACTGACCCATTTGATGGGGACTGGAGCATCCCCAGGAGGAGAATGAGGGAGATGGTGCAGCCCATGGGCACACACCACATTGCCCACCCGTGGTAAATATGGACCAGGTGTCTCTGCTGCTGTCAACAGGACATGAGGTGTTGATGCTCTGTTCTTACTGCTTTGCTACCCTCACTCATCCTATGGCATTTCTGCCTTCTACTTTTTATTTCTTGTATCTTCTTTGACTCCATTTCAATTTTTGATCCCATTCAATGAATGGCTGACTTCACCTGTATAGCATTTCTTTTGTACCATTATGACACCCACACATAAGGCCTACCTCACCCCAGTCCCTGTCTGTAAGTATGAAACAAAGCTTCTTTTGGGTGGGAAAATATTATTTATGCTGTAATATATTTTTTTAAATTTTCTTTTATTAATAGTTCTTCATGAGGACAGGAAAATGTTTTTGGTACTCATCCATCCCCTTTTTCTCACACAGTGTTGGAGTTGCCTTTTAATAATCATTTCAAAATAGGTATGAGCTCAGGAAAATTACTTTTTTATCATCTTTTGCTGTGGAAACCAGCTGATCTTTGAAGCATCATATCAGCTGTACTTTCATAAAACTCTGCATCCACTCAGGTGAGTTTTGAATTTGTAATTCATTTTTTGTAGCACAACACAGATAAACAAAACAAATTAGGCACACAGATAATTTAAATTCTTGCAGAAGATAGTGAAGTGATATTACTTCTAAAAAAAACCCCAAATAGTCAGAATAAGATCTTTAGGCTCAGTAGAAGCAAGATAACTAAGTCTGGATATTCCCAATAATCACGTCCCAGATGAGTAGCAATTTCCTATCTTTAAGTTCAAGCACTCAAGTGCCTTCTGAAATCTCTCCTGGCTCTATTCCCTGCCCCAGAAATGTTGGGACTTTTAAGTTCTGTGTTTAGCACCTAAATCTGAAATGTTGCCTTTGTAGTGCTTGGACTTGGCTTTTCAGAGCTACTTTTGGATGTGTTGCTCCTAGCGTTTATCCCACTGGAGACTCCGTGGGCTGGGCTGTTTTTTCTACCACGAGAAGGAGGAATTTCTGCAGAGCACTCCAGCAGGCAGCCTTTGCTCCCCAGAGAAGGGGCTGTCTTAGAAACATCTTGCCCGTGCCAGGAGCTCACAGAGCTCTGGTGTCCCAGGGGCAGCCCCAGTGAAGGCTGCTGCGTGTCTGGGGTGTCGGGTCAGGCACAGGGGATGTTCTCGGGGGTCAGCACGTCCCGTGGTTTCCTCTGATAAGTTCTGGCAGTGTGAAGGAGCCCCTGCTGCTGCAAACAGCTGTTTGCTCTTGTTCAGTAAGAGTTCTGCTCCTGGGAGAAAGGTCTTGCAGAGACATTTGGGAAGAGAAGGGGACACTGTCTTAAAGGCTGGCCCTGCCCCTCTGCCCTCAGGCTCTGTGCCTACTTGCAGGAAGAGGAGACAATGCTAAATTCACTTCTGTGGTGTGTGAAAGCTTTGGACAGAAGATTGGAGCACTTCATGCTGCAAAATGGTGGTGGGCGTTGTGTGGAGGAGGGTGACTGTCAGCATGGGTGCAAAGTGCAGGAAATGTGCTCTGGCATGAGATCTCCCATCTGCTGTACTTTGTTTTGCAAGATGGGGCAAAACGGGAATGAGATTAAAGTAATCATTTCATTGCTTCATTACTCTAGGTGGTATGAAGAAAAGAGAAAGAAACTATTCAACTACTTTCTGCAAAACTTGCAGAATCTCACGTGACAACTCTGTATTTGTTGCCCCAGTGTGTGTTGAGGTAAATGGCAAATGCAGAGCTCTGTAACTACTGGGCAGGAATGGAGGTGAGAGGACTTTACCCACCCTACTGCTTTGCTTCCAAAATCAGGAGTGCAGTTTTGTACGCTGGAGGCCCTGCATCATGTGATGGGAGCAGTTGTACATCAAAAGGCAGTCTCTGCTGCTCTCCAAGAGCAAAGCTGAAGAGCTGTGTGCTCCCAGCCCAGAGCCCTTTCTTTACAGCCTTTGTCAGAAACAAACCAGCTGGTGCTTCCGCTCTTGGCCCAAACTGTCACATTAACAAGTGAGCTGCTGGTTAGTGCTTCAGAGGTTTTCAAAGCAGCAGTAAAGTTATTTGAGAAGTAAAGTAGAAAACCGGCAGCAACCCCCTGAGGGGGACAGTAATTTTAAGGTTTGCATTCACTCTCCTCCTGGCTACGCTGGATTTGGAATCGCTTTCTTGTGAGCCCTGTGCTGAAGGGCTGCATATGTGATCACTGCATGCTGCCCACAGCAGCACGGGGTATAAATGTATAGATGAGTTAGTGGTGTTTTCCTCAGTTCTGCTGTGGTTTCGGATGGCTTTGGGTGGCAGTGCTGTTGCTACTTAAAGGAGCTGGCACGTGCCCAGCAGCTGCTGCTCTCCTGTACACTAAACTAACAACTGCTTAGCGCTGGCAAGCTCACAAGCAGCGCTGTTTTGGGAAATGCAATAAAAGAAATACTCTAACATGCACAATCTGCCATTCTCTCGACTTCAAAAGGAGCTGGGAGCTCAGTTCAGCCGTGCACGGCTCTGCTGTACTTCCACATCACTCCTGAAAAAGCAAGACAAGCATCGTGCCAGTGGGAGTGTATCTCTTTGGAGACAGCAAGAAGAAGGAATGAAAGCCAGGACCTGATTATGAGAAAGTTGTACAGGGCTGGGAAGGCTATAACACTGTTTTCAATTGTGACTTTTCCAGGTTCAAGTATCTCTGAGGGTTGATCAGCCTGGTGTGTGCAGGAAAAAAGTCTGTGATTCATCCACTGTTAGCTAATTTATTTCTGGAAACTAATTACAGGACATTTTTAAAGTATTCTGTAATATTATGATGGGCTTCTATTTAAGCAAAAGGAGTTGAAGCAATCTGGTAAATGATGGACTATAATTCTGCATTGCTTTCCTTTACTCAGAGCAAAGCATAGCTGGTAGTTGTCCACAAACCGATATTACTTCTAATGACATGGCACTTTTCACACTGGGGAAAACTCATTCAGGTAGGTGCATACTAAGGAACACACTTTTAGACGTGTCTTAATCTCCTTTATTTTTTTTTTTTTTTTTTCCTTTTCAATTTTTCATGTTGAAACACAGCTCCCAGGTTTTGCTTTTAGTGACTGCACGGACTGGCATTCTTACAACTCAGACTGGTGTTACTCAGCATCTGCTGTACTTTCTAATAAATAGTCACCTGATTCAACTTCTTATTTAATACATACTTCACACGCCGTGGAGCTTAAATTCACTTTCCTTTCCAAGTGTGTTTCAGTGAGCAGAGAAATGAACAATAGTATTGTGTTGAATTTAGCTAAGCACTTTTCCTCAGGCTGGCTGTCTCCCAGAATTCTTCCAGAAAGAGCTGTACTCTGTATTACCTTGCTGTGGACAGCTATACTAGTCTGCCTTAAATCTGGGAAGGCTCAGTGAGCTGGAAGAAAATACTTAATATTCCTCGATATCAGCACATGCCAAGAGGGTCATTTTTTTTTCCAGCCAAACCCTGCCTTTTACATTCTCTGATGTAGCATAGAAATGTGGCCATTAATATAAAGGGTTTTATCTCAGCTGAAGGCCTGTTAAAAATGACACTGTTTTCTGTTATCTATCAAAGAGTGTCAGGGGCCAGATCTAAAGTAAGCAGATTTCTAGGGTTTGCCTTCTTTCTGTCCAGAAGCGATCCAGGGCTTGAGGACACGCCAGACAACACATTAGTTTTCAAAACTGTACTGGTTTTATGTATGCATACAGTCATATAAAATGCAAACATAATGTGTATGTGTTGTATAGTTACTAGATAAACAGTATGGAAAACCTAGATATGCAAGCAATTTCTTGTTTTTCTGCTATTAAAAAAAAAAATGCAGCCCTACAATTCTTTTGAATGCATATTTATTTTTACCAGTGTGCTTAAGAACTTTTTTTTTTTTTTTCCCCCTATATATTTCTTTCTCCAAATAGAAGAAGATTTTTTTTTCTTATTATTTGTCCCACCATTGTCTGGTACATTAATATGACTCATCCCCCAAATCCTGGGATATAGAGTAAATCATCTGCAATCCCCATTTACAGCCATTCATTCTCAATAACACAGTCCCAAAGAGACCTAATCCTTTTTTTTTTTTTTTTTTTTTTTTTTCCAGGAGAAAGTGAGTGTTTTCCTTTGGAAATGTCTTCACTGGTCATTGAACGCCTTTCCTGTTCACTTTTGAAAGAACACAATGAAGTATCTGATTAGATCTGTCAGCACAGCCAAGGGAGGAGGAAATAATGGCCAGGCAGAAACACCTTTCTACAGCAGTGACTCATTTACACCAGGAATGCATCAGCCACACGATGCTGCTATAACAATCAACCCAAACAAATGCTGAATGATATTTTAAGTATTCTTTAATTGATGGTATTTTAGTTTTTCCTCAAAAAAGGATATCCGAGCAGCATCTTAATTTCTCCTGCAGACTGAGCACGTTATTACTCAAGTCCAGAGAGTATCCTGCTGATCAGATAATTTCTCCCATCTTCCACCTTGCAGAGGTGTCTGGAAACTCCCTCAAGGCCATAGTAGCAAAAAAGCAAGATACCAAGATATGGTTATTGCAACGCTGGGGTAAAATTTCATTTATGAATCTAGAGCCTCTTTCTTTCACATTATTTTCATGTCTCTGATATCAAACTGTGTGTTGTGAGCAACAAGTTTGTTATGGTTGAGTAAATGAAACATAGTGGATTTTGAAAAGAGTTAATTATTTTGGGGGGACAAATGTGCAACGTCATCAGCTTTAAATAGCTCAAGAGACAAGGGAATTAGGAAGATGCCTTATGAGGTGAATTAATGTACCCATCAGAAATTATTTTTTGCCTTTATTATAGTGTGTGTGCAGATTTTTGAGGAATTTGATGGTATCTAGATCCATTAATCAATTTAAAATTCACTCAAGGTGAAAAGAAGGAGGAAAGTAAGAGTCATTTCTGATTTTATATTAGTCACAAGTTCAATGCTAATGTCTGGTAATTGTTTGAATAGGACCTCCCTTTGCTAGCCAGTCAGGAGACAGTGAATTTTATTAAATGGGATTACTGGGTCATGACATCCACTGTATTGTGAATAGCATTTGATCAAGGAGAATACAATGAAATAACCTTCAGACAAGGTGGTCAACACACAAAGACATCTTAAATGAAAACCACTTTACTAAGAAGCAAATCCAACAACCTTCAGGAAAAAATTTTTTGTCTGTAAAAGGAAGATACTTAACTGCAGACTTACAGATCAGGTTCAGAACTCAAAAAAAAAAAAAAAAAGCTTCCATTTTTTATACATCAAATAGCCTGCTCCACATGGGCTCAGTGCAGTGAACAGTCTGGGGGTGGGCTCTGCCTGCTAGCCTGAATAGACAGTCCCCTTTGATGGCTAATTCCCAATGTGGTTTTTCTAAGGAAGATATGGGTTATATTTGCTGCCTTCTCTGCCAAATCTGGGGTTGTCACTTCCTGCAGATCACCACTGTACCAAAAAAACAAAAAAAAAAAAAAGCAGGTAAAGGGGCAAATTCGTTGTTACAAAAGAAAGTAGTCTATTTTTTTTCCTGCCAGAAATGCCTGCTCTGTTGGACTGAGCTACTTCACCTTCTTCAGGAAACACTGTAACAATAGTGGATAAATTCATAAGTGTTAAGGAGAGGACTAAGTGGAAAGTCATGTGCTATGAGAGCAAAAATTTACTTATGGATGATAAACTGCAGTGAGTGCCCACATGTCTGTCACATAACCTAAGCCACTTTAATCCAAGTGCATTCAAATTCCTGACTATTCCTAAGGAAATAGTGCCCAGTGCTGGCTCATCATTCCTATCCAACAAACAGCTTGAATGTGGTTCATTGAACAGGAAAACAGTTCCTGTTTCCCCCTCCAGTGCTGTATAACCAGCTGTTTGTGACACAGCAAGATAGCAGGGCTGTGCTTTTCTTCTTCCTGGCTTCTGCAAATGTAGGGGTCAAACTATCTGAGAACAGGGAAGGGCTGGCACCATATCCACAGAAGAAGTTCCTGATGAACCATTTAGAAACACAGTGACCATATCTCAGTATGAGCAATGTGGTGTTAGAGGGTGACAAAATGGAGAAAAAATACTCAGGTCAAGTAATTTGTCCTTTCTGTGGCAGTTCTGTGCAACGTGGAAAATTATAAGCATGATGCTTAATGCTCTTTCACCACAGTAGGAAAAGGAACCATGTCATTAATACAGTTATCATTGCATGTGTGTAAACTGGAGTTAACTTATTACTTGTGATTATTTTTTTTGGTAAGATCTTGTACAGACATCAAGGGTTCTTGAAAAGTAAAGAAAACAAACCCAAATCCTAATCAAACAAAGCACTCAAGTGGAGTGTATGTTCAGTGTGCCTGGACTGGTCATATTTAACTTCAAACATCTAGAAAAAATACTGAGAAAACAGTATTAATTAGGACATAAGTTTCAGTCCATCACTTATTTACTTTTCATTCCTGCATCCACAGGGCCAACTGTGGGAAAAATTCATAATGGAAAAGGACACCGAGTCTCTCAAAGCTGTGCTACTGTGGCTTTGCTTATTCCATGCAAATATCTAGGAGCTGAGAAGGAAACCTTTTCATAAATGGAAGCCACAGCATCAAACACAGCTGTTCCTTGTCACTGTTTAGTGGGCAGTACCAGTCTCAGTTTGGCATGGATGTAGTTATTTCATTAGCAACTGGCAAGGTGAGATCACTCTTTCAAAGCTGAGCCTTTAAAACAAAATCATTTCTGTTCACTGCAACCCAGAAGGCATCACATCAGTAGTGAAGCTCTCTGTGTGCCAACCTTCCTCTTCCACCATGCCTTGGAAAGCCTGAAACCAATTCTGTAAAGAATAGTCACTCAGCCTGGCTATAGAATTCATCTGAGGGAAATGCAAATGGCTGGTAATGTGGAGGAATAGAAAGACAAAGGACCAATCCATTTTTATGAGACACAGCGATGGATCATGGGGTGACACACTAGTGGGACTGCAAAAGAATGAGCTCCTCTTAGTTCTCATGGATTCAGTGATTATTTATGACTGCTAACATCCATCTCCAAAAGGGCAGGGCAGTGGTGCTGCTGCTGCATCATTGCTGTGCCTATTGGAAATGCACAGGAGTGGAGTGGAGAGCTGTCTGAAAGCAGATTCACACACTGACTCCTTGGACTGGCTCTTCTTCCACAGCCTGGAAAAGCACTGCATAAGAAAATTATTGTTCATTGTGTTTAGAGGGAGAGCTGTGGCGTGGGAGAAACAGATCCACTTGGCTCTATAGAAAAAAAGCTGGGAAATACTGACATGAAGGGAATAAATGCTCTGCATAGCCCACATTTCTTACTCTGCATGTCACCTGGCTCCTTTTCCAAAGCACATGCACAGAGAAGGGCTGTGCCAGGGCTGGCAAAGGATAGACTAAGAGGTAAATCTTCAGGGAAAAGAGACAGGTTTTGGGACAAAAGTTAGCTGTAGCCTGCTCAGAATCACTACCCTGTATGCTCTGTGACACCTAAAGGTTAGGACACAGGAGGCAAAAACAAAACTAAACCAACTTTTTTCACTTTTAAACTTCAGTAAGTGCAAGTACCCTTGGAACACATGGCTGCAGATTTGGGGCGGGGGCCACAGCATGTGTAATTCAGTGTAATTTTAGGAAAGTCAGAGGAGACACTTTACTGTGGCCAAAGATTTAGCTCTTAGTAATGAACGCTGGAAATTGAAAGGAAAAAAAATAAAAAACCAGTTAAAAAAATAATCCTGCATCAACACTGCCAAATTAAAAGATTTAGTAGCTTTGGAAAAACCTCAAAACACTGTAGATCAAGTCAAAATAACTTCCCTCCTCTGCAGCAGCAGTTTATATCTGCCCTTTCTGGTGTGGCAGTTGTTGCCATGCGCTCCCTGTCACTTGGGACCGGGATGCAGCGAGTGGAAAGGCGATGGCTCGGCACAAATGACTCAGCCAGCTCTCATCTGTAAACTGACAATTGTGTACTGGAAAACATGAAGAGCAAACTGAGTTTGCTTTGTAAACAGTGGGAAACATCAGCAATATCTGGTGTAACTGTTATGTAATGCCCGAGTGAGGCACTGATTTCTGGGCGATGCCTGCAGTGCCGTGACAAACAGTGGAAAACAGAACGTCAAAGGGAAAACACAATGTAAGAGCAAAAACAAATAAAACTCTAAAGAACCTGAGAATTCAGAGGCTACTGCAACAAATCTCTGAGGAGATTATGAGTAGGTATTGAACCCAAGAAACTCAAAAAGCAAGCATCGTGCATCAAGAAAAATAATTCCCCGTGCTCTCAGTTCCTTTGTATGAGAGTTTTGGTCAGCTCTTAAACATGGCCTGGCTGGTAGGCTGGACCAAAGCCTGACTCTTCTCTCTGAGACATGGAGCAATCATCATGCACATCTGCTTTGGCTGGCCCTGTCACCCAACTGTTCTGTGCCCCTCTTGGTGTGAAATGCAGCTATTAAATAAACCAAACCAAACCAAACCAAACCAAACCAAACCAAACCAAAAGTTTTAAAAGAAAGGAAGGAACTGAACATTTCTATACATAGCAGGGTTGGGTAAGTTTGTTGCAGGGAAGGCTCAGGCTTAGGTGAGTGTGAGCACACAGCACCCATGGGGCTGCTGGTTCCCTGAGGGGATATTGCAAATTCTCCCTCTTTGATGCATATAATAAAATAAATAATAGTGTTACTGTTATGGCAAAACCAGACATTTTTGCAGGCTGACTGTGAGCAATCAGCAGTGATGTGGTGCCTCTTTTATTTTAGTCCCTGCTAGGTGACCTGTTTTTGGCTTTGACATGCACAGTGTGTCTGTCACAAACCCTTCAGGGATAAAGTATTCTGATGAGCCACAGAGATGGTAAAAGTCAAGTTGAATGTTTGCTTTCATATTACGGTGTGCTTTCCATGTAGTTTTACCTTTTTTTATACTTCTGCTCACATGCCACAATTATCTGCACAGCTAGACTACAAGAGGGGTAGAAATCAGACAAAGGTGCATCTGAAATGATCTGAAATAAGGGAGAGAAAATGCCCAGATCTGCACAATATTAGTGGTGTCAGTCAAAACCAGCCAGTGTCTGAAGCCTGTGCAATGAGTGGCCTTTTCTGTTATGCCTCTAAAATAGAATGAGACTCTATTTCTGTCCTGCTAGGCTCAGAAGAAAAAAAAAAAAAAAAAAAAAAAAAAAGGAAGAAGTTAAACTTTAAGCAAAGCTGAAATGAGTTGCTGCTGAGTTGCTGCTGAGCTGCTGCATTGCAGATGAGTCCATGGTTCAGCAAAGCAGCTGTACACTGCTAATACTGGGTAGTGTCTGAATGGTGAAGCAAGAGAGGTAAAAAAAACCCTCTCAGATTTTATTTCTTTTGAAAAATCTTTCTAAATTTAGGGCCTAAAGCTCATCTGTTGGAGATAATTTCAACCAGAGTTGAAATTTTGGACTTGTTTACCATAGAAGCAGAGAAAAAATAAATAATTTGGAAGTGTGTAGACAGCAGCTCCAGCAGCCCACAGTGATCCCTCTGGCCACTTGGCTTTTTGGATGTGAGAAGAAGTAAATTGCAGCTTCTGTCTTGAGACTGGATTTTTATTAGCAACAGGGTCAGTTCCATACATCTAATCTGCTAGGGAATGAGTGCATGGTCACACTATTCTCTCTGAGTTAAGCCTGTGTGTTGAGAATCTTTCTCTGACAAAAAAACCCTCTCTGATTTGACCTTTCTACCTCTTGCCAATAAAAAAACCCTTCATGATTTCTCAGACTATCTTTAACCCCAGTACTTAAGAACTTTCTGGAATCACCTCTTCTGGAAAGCGCCTCCCAAGGTGATCGTCAGCTGCAAATCAAATTACTTTCGAGCTTCATTATTTCTATCTGAATTGCAGCTGAGTGACATTTCCAGCAATGATTTACTCTAATTAAGTACAGCTTGAACCAAATACTGAGTCACAACACAGGCTCCTTTCCTGAAAAGAAGTATGACACTGATTTCTCAAGATTGAAATTGTAGCAGACATTAACAGATGCTTAAATTGCTCTTCTTCTGTGAGGACCTGCACGTCCAGATTAAGTGCTGAAAATTCCTGTTTCTTTTTCATTTGCTTGTCTCCCACTTGCCTTTAATGATCAGAATAATTTTCAGAGCTGATCCATCAATGACTGTGCACTGTAACTGAGCAGCACGATGCCATTGCTTCCAGCAACATTTCTTTGGTTCCTGATTACTGTTAGAACAAAAAATTCCAGTCTTGCAATTAGTCTTAGTAGATGGAGAGAGGGCTAGTCATGGCCAAATTCTAATTTTTGTGGCTTTGAAAGTCATTGTTAATGTGGTGATAGCCTTCCCAAGATGATGACTTTTAAAATAATAGTACTCTACTGCACACTAAGAATCCCATGCGAGCTTCCTCTGACTCATGGTGTTCCCTAAATACTTAATGGACATTTTATTCAGAAAAAAAAAGGAAGCACACAAGTACAATTTAAGTAGAAACAAATGATGTTTGGTGCCTATGTTATAAAATCTGTTCTCTGTGTAAAAGCAAATTATAAAATGATTTCTTTTTTCCACATTGACATTTTTCTACTCTTTGATTTTTGGATGATTGCTAATTATGATAACTGGCTGGTATGGCCATTGAGCTAGACTGAATTAGATTTTCCCCTAACCATGCACATACTTCAGGGACCGTCGATGCTCAAAGGTTTGGTGCCATTTTCACTCAGTGTTATTGCAGTAACTTTGAACTATTCTGTTTTACAACTAACCAAAAGCCAAAGCAGGAACTTTTGAAGGGAACAGATAAGCAGGGGAGGTATGGAAGGGGAGAGGGAAGCAGGTGCCATGGGTTGGGAGGTGCTGCTGTATCCTTTGCTCCCCGATGGGCTGTGCACGTTTGGCCAGGCCATGGGCTTTCCCAGCTTCTCAGTTTATTTGTTTGTATATCAATATTTCTATGACAGAAGGACATTATGTGAGCTAAGTAAATCATTACAGATCTCTTCAAGCTCATCAGTGAAACCCATTACTGAAATTACAAAGCATTACTTCTGAAGATGAGGAATGTTGTGGCTTGCTGCATCTCCTGCTGTTTGTTGTTCTTGCCTTCTTTCCAGTTTTGCTCTATTTATGCTGTAATGTACTTGGAAGGGTGCACAAGGGTTGGCCTCTGTCAGGAACCAGGTCCTGTGAGGGGCCAGTTCACTTGCTGCACTCCCAAGAGACCACCAAGCTTGTTACCATTACAGCTGTTTCAAAATTAAACTGTTTTTTAAGTGAAAGCTCACTGCCCAATCTGATTTGTTTTGGCTTGATTGGGTTTTCCTTTGGGCATTCCTGAAATGCTCTGCAGCAACCATTGCTAGAACACTTTGAGACCTGCTCCCTGACATACACAGACTTTTCTCCAAGATATCTTTTCATGGAAGATCATTTTGTTGTTGTGGTGATGACTTTACAGTCTGTGCCAGTTTTGTCTTTTGGACTTGATTCTGTGAAGTTTTGTGCAGCCTCAACACCCACTCCCCTAAGTGGCCAGAATTAGAACTACTCAGCATGCCAGGCATTAGTACTACAGGTACTCAGTCTAAGAAAATATTTGGAGATGATGAAAATAAAGAATGAATCAAAATAAAGAGCAAGGGAAGCTGGTGCCAGATAAATGCAGACAGAATTATGACTGCTAGACAGCCGTAATTCCAGCTTCTAAATTTTATCTCAACTGTGGTGATAAAGACAGACTATCATTATGTGTGCCAGACTTTATGCATTTCTTCCTTTAAAGCATAAATTCATGCTGGGAGGATCCTGAAGGTGCCTGATGCTTAATCTCAGAAATATGAGTTCAACGGAAATAAATTGCACAGCAAACAAAAGATAAATTATATTTCCAAAACATTTTTTTTTTTGTAATTTGATCCTCTCATGTAAACAAGAGACAATAAAACCTTCTGGGAGTCTCGTTAGCCAACAGTCTCCGAACTGCAATGAAAGAAGGATTTCAAAACTATTTCACAATTGTGTTTGGATGAAACATGTGTTTACTGTATGTAAATGAACAAGACATTCTGTTCTTTTAGGGCTCATCAGATCCTCACTGTGTTAGCAGGTTTGGCATAGGCAGGAAAGTGGTCTTCTTCAGAAGATGCTGGACAGAAAAATAGTTGTTTTTCAGTGGACATTTCCATACTTTTAAAAAAAATAAAAATATATATATTTTAGTGGAAATTTTTGGCTCAGAAGCCATTTAACTTGATGCTCCCTTATTTTGCGAGCTAGAAATAATGTCAAAGCATGTTGTTTAGTGAAAGAGGTGTGGAGACAGAATTTCCTGTGCCAATAAATCGCTCTTGCATAGTTCACGTGGTCAAGCAGCATGTACTCAAAATGTGATTAGTCACAACAGCTTGAAGCTGTTGATTTCTCTGTAGGAGAATTCCCTTTAATAGCTTGAGTGCCTGCATATAGCCAGTCCATGGCATAGCATGTGCACCAGCAAGCCTCTTTCCAATCAGCTAAGGGAAAATCCAGGATCCATGGCAGATTGGAAAGCTGCTCTTTTACCCCTCTCTTTGAGTAAGGAAGTTGTGGAGTCACACACTTTGTTTCTTTGTTTTTCTGTTCACTGTTATGGTATCATTTGCTGAGTTAGGGAGGTTTCACCGTTGTGGTGGTAGTTTGCATTTGGATGTTTTTTTTCTGGGTGCAATTGGAGTTAAAAAACCTAAGTGGGACTTCAATTTGCATGGGCCAAAATTATCTGCTCCTCTGTGAGCCGTGCTGCAAAGGATGGCTGCTGTGGGGGGGAAATAAAGAGCATTTTCCTGCTCTTCAGCCTCCTCTGCACTGCTGTGTCACCACCTTTGCTGTTAATAGAACTCCAGCTCAGGCATATATGTTCTCCTCTGCCAGGAAAGAGGATGTGCCTCATGGAAACTGCTGATGGATCTGTTAATCCAGACTGGCAAGTGGCCTCGTATGGTGTTGAGGTACAAATGTGGAGCTGGACAGTGAATTATTGTTCCCAGGCCAACATGAAACAACGGTTGTTATGTGTTCAGACTGCTGACACTACCCCATAACCTGTGAAATTCCTCAGTCTGAGTTGACTTTTTTTCTTTCCACCATTCCATGCAGGTACTCTGACCAGGCTGGTCATGCTTGACTGAAGGCTGCAAGGAGCTGAGAGGGGGAGAGTGGCACAATTCATCCCCTGCTCTGGCCAGAGGGCCTCAGTGATAACTGATTTTATTGCTCTCTTTCATCTTCATTTCATCAATCTTGTGACTTCAAATCACTTCGAAATTATACGAGCATATTTGTCGTGAAACATGTCATGGCAAGAGGATTTTTTTTGTTTGTTTGTTCCTTCTGTGAATATTGAACTGATTATTTAGTTTCTTTCCTCTCATCAGTCCCATGCTACTAGTGTTTCTAGAGAGGGAGAAAATGAACCTTTGTTTTTCCTCTTTAACAGTTTTGTAGCTGGGCTCTTGTTCTGCTCAGCAACCACAGTTTAAAAATACACGGGCATCTTTTCCCTGTTTGATCTCTCTAAATCTAAATCTCATCTAAATCCATCAAAATACTGCACAATCATCAGTCCAGCAGTGGTTTTTTTGTAGCAGCTCTCAATTTCAACATTGCACTGAGGAAAGTGTTACAAATGTGCCGATTCCCTGCTCTAGTCCGTTGATACCATTTACGACATGTTAAAGGCATTAAGGTAGTCAGTTATTTTCTCCCCAGGATTCTAGTGGCTGGTTTTGTGAGATACCGAGTTTAAATCCTTGCTGGAATCAGTGGGAGCTGAGAGTCCTCAGAACCACAAGGATTTAGGAGTGAAGACTGCGGTGCAGGTTTGCTGTGTGTGAACACAAACCAGAAGGGCCAAACCAAGGCTGTTTCAAGTTCTGAAGAGTCCGAAAAAAATCTGAAATATACAGTTAGGCCAGCTTCTCACAGATATTAGGTCTATCCACAAGAATGTTTCAGCACTGATTGCTTTGGTCTGTGTATCCACACCTGTTACTTCTCTTTCCCACTGGTGTCACTACAGTTATCACTGGCTTTAGACTGAGTTCCAGAGGTGCAGTACGTTCCTACTTGCCACTGAAATCATCTGTAGAAGCTCATATTTTTTGTGAAAACGTACAGGATGACCACTTTCCTGAAATCATATGTCCTGTGAAAGATGTCCAGCTTTTAAACATGTATAGGAATTTTGTTCTCCTTCTGTTAATAGAAGAAAAATATTTGGGGAAAAGAAAATTCCCAGCATCATTCTTCTACATCTGAAATCTGTATTTTTGTTTGACAGCTCACAGTACTTTAAAGCCATGTTCTTCTGGACTATTTTTTTTTTTTTCAAACTTAGTCTGCTACTTATTTATTTGGCTATCTAGAAATCAGCACAACAGTGAAAAAATTTTGAAATAGTAAACATAACTAAATACATAATAAATGCCTAAGAAACTCCCTTCCAGTCAATCCCAATGCCAGCTGTTTTACATTCATATGGTAATACAGGGTAGAGCTACCCAAGAGAGAACAATTGTTTTTAAAGAACATGTGAATACTTATTTAGCCATGCATGGGGCAGATGCTGTGAGCCTTGGTGCAAAACCAGTACAGACTTGAAAAATCTGTTTTGACATCAGATGCAGGGATTAATACCAACAGCTACACTTAGATACTTCCCAAATCTTATTGCATTTGAGTAGCTCTGCTGCTAAACAGACACAGGGCATCCTCTGAAACAACTTAATCTTGGTTTTGGTATGGTTTTTATTGCCTTTTATTTTGTACTGACTTCATCCCATTGCTCTATTCCTAGCAGTCTGCCTGTTTTTTTCATTTATTATATTATTGACACTGAAATATGGAATTTGCAGCACCTATCCCAGGATATTTTCTGCACAGCTTCCCATTTCATCCAGTTCATTTGTCCTTGCTGGCTCCCCCAGCACAGGGGAGAACAGGGAGTTGCCAGACACTGGAACGAGTCTGTTGTAGCCAATAAAGCAAACTCACTCTATACTAAAGGTTTTATTTCCATTCTCCTCTGTTTCATCCTTTCACAAGGTATAATCCTCAAAGTGCAGTGCCTGTCCAGATGTTTGGAGGGAGATTGTGACTGCAGAGCAGGGCTGTTGCATCTGCTGGTCAGGGCAATGCTGACTCAAGCAGCGGGTGGGGGTGTCAAATGTAATCCAGTTGTATTGGCATGATTAGGACACACTGCCCCCAAGGCTGAGAAATCTGCAGAAATGCATTATTTTGGGGTTCTAATATGGTCTATGAGCCTTGGACGAGTCCAGAGGCAGCAGAATGTACCTGCTGTTGGCTCTAGGGCAGTGATGGAGTGCTGTTACCCCAGAGAAAACACAGCCTGGCACTGCTGACACATGGCCATGGCACATCCCTGTACACCAAGTACATGCATATAAATATGTACATAAATTAATGTCATTTATGAGCTTGTCACTCTGTAGGGACTGGGGATGCTGTTGGAAGTGGGGGGTGGGGAAGAGACATGGAAACAGGCCTTAAAAGAATGGTTCAAACTGTCCACATCAGAGGATGTGAAAGGGGAACTTGCCACAGGGCAGGCAGTGACCACATTTGCCAAATGTGCACAATAAAATTGTGCTGAGACTGCTTTCCCAGAAATGGCCCAGCAAGCCACTCTCTCCCAACTGGACCTTTGTCCTCTATTAGTCACCTGAATAGAGTAAGTGGGATGGAAGGAGCTGATGAGCAAAAACATCATGATGGCACTCTGAATATATCGGTATATATCAGGCAATCACAGCAAGAGAAAAGATATAAAAAACTGTTAAATGAATATTTTGTGACCTTCCCAGCCTTCCTTTTAAAATTTGCTCAGCAGTCCTCCAGTATGCATACAACCTGGCCAAAAAACTAACAAAATCCATTTTCCAATGTGCAGCCATTAAGACTTTGCTCTAGTATCAAAATCCTAGAGATACTTTGACACAGAAATCCACTTTGTCAGTGCTATTTGGCAATTGGAGAAAACCAGAATGCTGCATTTTTGGCTTTTAGTGGTTTTCATTATTTATTTTTATAATTATTCTTACCCAGCTGTTACTTTTTAATCTGGACCCCTCCTTTTTTTTTTTTTTTTTTTTCCCATTTTACAATTTTTTCAACAAGTTGCTGCCTCTAGACCTATAATAAAAAAAATAGCTAAGTGGAGAACTGATATAAAAGCAAACAGTTCTGATATATCAGTGACTATAGCTTACAATAGACAAAACTACTACACACTTTAGTCCATCTGTCACTTTAATTGATAGATACTAGGCCCTATTTCAAAAATTCAGTGAAATGAATAACATACAGTTACTCTGACCTTGCAAAATAAATAGCAATGCCCTGAAGACACACTTAAAACATATAAGGAAGTAGAACTTTTTTCTCTGTCTTAGAAAACATTTCATTCAATGGAAAAAAAGCCAAGGAACACATTTTTCCAGATGATTTAAGATGTAGTATGCTGATTCTCGTCTTCCAATGGCAACAATTAAAATAGTTTGCTTGTGTAACCAGAGTGCAGACATTATTTTCACTATTAGTCCATACTTCTCTAACCACAGTAGTTGCTAAAAAACTGCAGTTCTTTTTGAACACAAAAGCGTTTGATTTTTCAGGATTTGTGTGGGGACTTCCCCTCCCTTTTCCCCCCCAATTACCAGGATGGCAATTAAGGATAAGCCCACATAGCAAAGTTCAGCTCAGAACTCAATACATAAGACTCCAAACTTGAAAGTGCTTTTATGCTTCATTCTTCTCAGAAAGTTTCAAGGAAACAGGGTCTGACAGGTTATGATAACTTGCATCATCAGTCAAGACTTCCCTAAAAGTCAGAAATGCGCTCAGGTCTCATTTTTCAGTTTGCAGCTTTTTACCAACAGCTCTGTTTAGAAACAATTACTGAACAAATCATTAAAAAAATGTTATTCAAACACAAATGAAGGCTCTCCTCTACTAAAAAGTGCTTCATTCAAAGAATGAATGCTGCTGCTGCTGCTGCTGCTCGGGTAAATAAACAGATGAGAGTCATTTCAGCCCATGCTCCAGCAGGAACTGTGGAAGGGGATCCTCACCAAATTAAAAAAAATGCAGAAATAATGAAAAAAATGTATATTTTTTTTCAGCTTTTCGGTTTTGCAGCAAAAAGATATAAAAGGAATTTTTTAGATTGAAGATAGAAACCTTCAGGGAATGGGGCTGAACCTCTATGCAGAAGATCAGAGGAGCTGTAGGCACAGTGGTCCCATGGACCTGAGCCAATGTTTCTAGAGGTATCAGTATTGTACCGGTGTTTGTGTTTCTTTTGAGAGCACCTCAGACCCACAATTCCACCTGAAATCAGCTCTACCTTTAGCTTTCATCTCCTGAACAAACTAGCTCCCCGGGGCTTTTCTAATTTTCTTGGTACCTTTATGTAAAGAATGCCTTTTAGACTGCACTAAATACATTTGAGAATATTTTTTTAATGGAAAGAATGCCTTTTATACAGGATTAAATACATCTGAGAACTTTTCTACCGGTTCCTAAAGCAGGAAAACGCAGCAATTGATGCAGCACCCATTCCAAATGCTGCCCCATCTCTTCATTTTGTCAAAAAGATTTATTAAGGGGAGCAGAGGTCAGGCACATCTCAAATGTGCTTCTGCTAAAGCGGCCTATTCCTGCAGGAATAAACACAGACAGTGCTGAATTACTTTGTCATCATTAGAAATTGTCAGAGCCCCGTAATGTTCGGGAGAGCAGACAGGTTAGCAACTGCCCAGACCAGAAAATAAATGTTCCTGCTGAAAAATGCACTGCTCTCCTCAGCCCAGTGCACACAGCTTTCCTCAGCTGGTGGCACAGAGGGAGCTGGGCTGCTGAGGAGCATAGCTTTGAGCTGCTCTGGTGGCTGATGTGGGAGGTTTGCTGGAAAAAAAAGACTCTCCTTGGTGAGATAATTCCTCAGTGAACGCCTAAGGAACGTCTTGTCTTTTGAGAAAAACGGCGAACTATTATAAATAAATTTCCAGAAAATTAGGAAAGCCGTCTTCTAAGCATTAATGGCCCATTTCAGTGCTCCAAAGAAAAGTTTCTGTGCTTCACTTTTCTTTGAATGTGAAAGTGGGATGTGGTAATCGCAGTCCTCTTTAAAGAAGCGTGAAGAAAAATAATTCATTTGGCAAATGCGGATCGAAGAAATGCTGGTATGTTCTTGTTGCTTCTTCCCTATCTGTAAAGATCTTAGTTTCAAATATTAGCTTGAAAAATTTGCTTTTCTATTTTAAGGTTCATAACCAAAAGCTTTTTGCTTACTCTCTGCCATCCTAATATTGTGTCAGGGTGGAAATCTTGAGGCAGTGGTGCCTGCTGGGGACATGACTGCACTGCTCCATTGGATCACCAGGCTTCTTTTCTTCTCTGAAAAATATATTAAACACAGTGCAAGTATTACTGCCACACCTGTAATTAATAAGAAAGCTGGAAATTTTTAATGGGCAACTTCAGACTGTAGTTAACCCCCCCCATAATTTAAAAAATAACCCTTCCCCGGTTCTAGACTGAAATAATCCCTCCTGGGTGATGTTTTACTGATCTCCATCAATAATCTAGACAAGAAGAGTTTAATTTAAAAAAAAAAGAAAAAGATTCTTCACAGTTTGCAATATGATATGCGAGATAAAAGAGAATACCACGCTGCTATAAAACCAAATTCACATTTCTGTCCCTTTAGAACTTTTCAAAGATTTTTGGATTTGGGCACCAGCATCATTTCTATCTATCCATGAGGTGAAATATAAAACCTTTTTCTTTAATTATTCCTGGAAATAAGTTTGTTCAGTCCCATATCAAACTTCTGAGACAAGGTAATTGGAACCACATGACCATTTCATAGGGTAGACTATACTGCAAGAAGGAAAAAACACACTAGAACTACTAACATAGAAAAGTACGTATTTTCATAGTTTCCTTAAAATCTCTTTGCCCTAGAATCTGCCAGAACTCTCCTGAGGCTTGTTCCTATCAGTGCACTGATTCAAAACAACAAAGAATGCAGCATTTAAAACATTTGTCTCATAGGAAAAGGCTTGTTAGAACATGAGGCAGCTTTCTGGTGTGCATTTTTCATGTCCTGCCACGAAAAGATCAAAACAATGTGAAGGATTTGTATTCAGTTGAGAAATGCTTAAAATGCCTCTTCCAGCATATGACGTACTTTTGATAATGTATCTACTGCACATCTGAAGCTGTCAGGCTACAGTGAAATTTGTCACCTATATTTTACACTTGTATTAAGTGAGAATGTGAAAATTGACCTCTAGTAACACCAAGTTTGACAATTCTTGTACATATAAGCATTACCAGAATGATTTCATAAACCAAGGCTGTCAAACACATCCTGCTGTAATCTTTTGGGAGGCAGAATGCTACACTGTATTTTTTTTTAAGGCGTTTTTACTCTCTTACCACGTTCTCTCAGGCCACATTAAATCATTTGCAGTGAATTATTTTGTTAGGCAGAAAAACTTGTCAATGCTCAAACTAAGAATTGCTCTGTCAAGTTAGAGGTGCAAGCGATTTGGGGTTTTCTCCTCTATTCCTAACACGTTTGGGAAGGCACAGAAAAACGTCTAGATGCTGACTGAAATCCTGTTATACTCACTGAAAATGGGGTATTCTCCCTGAGAATTGCAAGGAAAAAGAACCCCCCTTGGTATGCTGATATAAAGACTGGGTGAAATTTAAGAAAATATGCAATTTAATGCAAGACTTTCCCCCTAGACTCTCTTATCAGAAAAAAAATTATGTTAGTTAGGTGAAAAAGGAAATTAAATAAGAGGAGGTGGGAATGGAACCCCACAGTGAGCAGGACATTAGTGGGTGCCATTAATGGAAAGCAACATGCAGCACTGCATTATACCTGGACCTTGTACTTCATGGGGGAAGGGGAGAGCAGTGGGAGACAAACCACAAGCCACTGCACTTCCAGTTGACTCACTCTCTCAATTGTTTAGTTTTACAGTTTTTATCTTGAATGGCAACTCTGTATTTTAAGAGCTGCATAGCATTGGATGACTTACCTGAAAAATGGGTGTAACTCCAGCTCAGGCCTTTAGGAGCTGAAGTTATTGCTTGCACTGTGAGGAGAAATGATTATGTGAATAACCAAATCTCTTCAATGGGCTACTCTTTGACATGACAAGCCATGGGGACAATTTCCAACCTGGCTCCCAGATCCAGCAGTGCTGCTCTCAGCTTGGGGGAAGGGCTGCTCCATCAGAACTCTTGGTGAACTCCTCCATCTCTCCTTAAATTGAGGGTGATATTACTATCCTTCTGGTGTGTTTTCAGAGCTCTATTGAGAAACAGAAATTCCTTCATCTTCCTTCCTTTTGGGGGAGTTTTCCTGTGAACTCTGATACCCCACCCAGGCTCACCTATTTTATACCAGCCAGACTCTGCTGCTTGAATGACATTTTTGCCTGACCTTGGTGTGCTTTCTGGAGCTAAGCTCAGTTGATGTGAGCTCGTTAGCAATGCTTTCTGTATTCCCCAAATTCCCCTCGGTGCTGATGGTAACTTTTCGAGAGCGTGCGATGATCCTTTCCATTTCGGTCCTGCACATGACATGGCAATTAATCGTCCTCCTTGTGCTGAAACTCCTTGTTACACAGATCTTCTGGCAGTTCCATTATCTCTGCAGTGTTTCACAAGATACCAGATCAGATCTGAGCCCAACACCTGCAGCACTGATGAACACTGAACCAGGGCATTTCAGTCAGGGACTGACAGACTGTTCTGCCTGTGGTAGTTCAAAAACAAGTGTATTCAGGTTTGTCTTTCTAGGCTGCTTTGATGCTGACACCTATGAATTTGTTTTCTCCTTGTTAAAATGTCCTATAAACTCTTATTGTATCTTCACTTCTTGTTTTCAAATGAACAGAAACTCCATGCAGTTTGATAACACGAAATGTGCCAGTTGTATGGAAATGAAATTTTGCTTCAATTCAAACAATTCTCTCTGTTAATTTTCACATGGTGTTTTGGAGGTGTCTGTTTGGTTTATTTAGTTTTATTTGTTTAAGTTGTGCGTAATACTTGCTGTGCTTGGCTGTCCTTTCACATTCACATGTTTAAGTTCAGAGTAACTGTTGTAAAATCAATGGGATTATACCTTAGATTCAGTTAGTTATAAGAGAAAGAGTAAATGCAGCTTCAAGGTCGAGCCTTTAATCACATTGACATCCAGTGGATTTGTCTCTTTATCTCAAGCCCTGTATTTCTTTAATGGGTATTAATAAACAATTGATATAAAAGTTATATAAGCAGATGTCCCTAACAATCGAAAATAATAGAGAATAAAAGAAATATCTTCCTTTAGCAAGAATATTTTCTGACATTACAACTAAGCTTCCACAAAACTTTGCTCAGATTTCTTTTAACAGAACTCTATATTTATATGCTAGAATTAGAATATGGTCTACAATTTTAAAAAGACCCACATTGCTATAATGCAAAGTGCAGAGGGCATTTAAAACAACTCTGCAATTATCATATTTGAAGTGTTATGTGGTAAGAGTGTAAGTTTCTGATCTCAAGTAACATCTTCTCCCTGCCTTATGGATGGTTTTTTGTGACTTATTGGTATTGACATGTGACCTCATTTCTGATGTGACTACCCACCTTTAGCATTTGGATTTTCTTCTTATTTCCTGCTTGACAAATGGGTCCTCTGCCAAAATGACTTGCTGAAATTAGTGGTACACTTGTACTCCATGTCTGCATCCAAGGCTGAGTAATTGGAGGTCATTATTGGAGCTGCTAAAAGAGAAAACAGCGATGTGGGAGTCTATGTCCTGAGAGCATAAAGTGCTCTGAGAGTTTCTGGAAAAGAGGAAAAGTTTAAATAAAAACATCCCAACTCACAGGGACTGCCCAGTGCAGATGCAGTTTATCCAGCAGATGGTATTCAGTGACTGTGGGCAGACACTGGGAGCTGTGATTTTTAGTTTATCCATTTCTGAGCACAAGCCCAAAAGTTTTTGAGCTGTAGTATGAGATCATCCATTCAAAATGATGTTTCTACCGTCTCCAAAAGATGGATAACTTTTCCCGCTGGGAGACAGAGTGTGTTGGGGTGCACCAATAAAGAAAACTCAGGAATATTGCTCTGAAAGAAACGTTGCATCCAATGATTGCTTTCCAGCAATAGCATTTTACCCCTCAGAGATGAAGGAAGCACTTTAACCATGTACATACACTGTGCTCTGTCAGCTCTGCTCTGGAGAAGTCCTTCCTTCAGCTGCTCACATTCCTGCAGCATCCCCAGCGTGGATGAGGGGCAGATTCCATGGGCTCTGGGACAATTATCCACAGGTTGTGCCTCAAGAGGCCAAATGGAGTCTCATCCCACTGGTTAATGGAAGCTGTAAGGTCCTTTACCTCTCTTTGTCTGAAAAAGATGCTGAAAAATTTAATTTTGGCATCCCTGGAGTCAAATAGGAAGATCTGGGGGGGGGTTTGGGGGTAGGTGTTTATTACCTCGTCCTTGCCAGAAAAGCTAAAGGATCATCTTTCTGGGCACTATTAGTGGTTGAGGTGAACTGAATTTATGGCTATTAGTCACTTGCTTGTTTTGGAAGGGTATTTGAACTCATATATATTGGAATAGAGTCCAGGACAACACTTCTGGCATTTAAATCTCATAATGAATCACAAGTTGAGGATATGATTCAATATCTTAAATTGCATTATCAGATTTGTGACTCATGGTTAATGACACTAAGTCTGGCAGTGTTCTGAGTGATCCCTTCAAGAGCAAGAATTTTTGATCATTTTTCTTATAGTCATGAGGTCAAGGGGGGTTACATTTGGGTCACAGTGCTATGTTACTGCAGAACAATCAGTACAACCAATGTGTTGCCAGGGAAGTGCAACACTGCAATAAAACTTGCAGAGAGCTGTTCTTCCTAACTTTCACCAGCTGCTCCAAACCATTGCAAGAGTTTAAAAATGAAATACCCTCAAAATATACCACGTGTGCTACGCTGTACGTATACAATTTCAGATAATAGTAGAAAGGCTTTTTATGCCTCTTTCTCTTTTATTTCTCAGGGTACCTACCAGAAGAGAGGCAACACTTCGAGCTGTCCTACTCTTTTCACCAGCATCTGGATATAAATATTCTTCCTTGCTAGGCTGAATTTTGTCCCCACACCTTCCAATGTTGTGTGAGTGGCAGGAACTGCAAGACAGACCAAATGACAGCACTTCAGATTTGTGCTGCACAGCCAGCAACGACAGCACCAGCAGCAAGGCACTGGGGATACAAGCTTCTTAAAGCAGAGATTTTCAACAGGAAGAAGAAATTAAAACAAATAAAAAAAGGGCTTTTGAAGCAAGAAGATTAATGAATAATCAGCTGCAAGTGTGGCTACTCAGAATACACCTTGGAGGAACCTCTGGCCAAAAGGAAGAAAATGAGTGAGCTATTCATAATATAGCCAAATTAAAGAACTCTTTGCCAATTTGAGAGGAATTATGCAATACCCAGTGGTATCAAAGGCTGTGCTGAGATCCAAGCAACAGCAAACACTCATTCCCTAGTTCTGGTTGCATATTTAGTTATCTTTACAACACTAACCACAGGAATGATTCCCTGGTCTCCCTAAGGACTGCTCCACATTAAAACTATAAAGGATAGTGTAAGTCAGGCATTGTAGAAAATGCCTGTGAAAAAATACCAACAGAAAGAAATCCTGAGCAGCTCCTTTTTCGTGACTTTGTCTACAGATGCTGACAAAGTCATACAAGTCACTTTGCTGCAAGAGGGTACCTGAGGTCTTCAGGTCACAGTTTGGGTAACATCATTCAGCAGAAGACAATGTGCTTCTAAACCTCCTTCTATGATTCACCCACTGAATAGTGCCACCCACATCTGATCTGGGTTTGGCTGAACTGCCAAAACATTAAACTCTGCGAAGAAAGCATCCTACTGAATGTAAAGTGGGTGCCCTGCTTTGAGAGAGCACATTCTTAGGACAAACACGCCAAGCCTGGGGAAGCCTTGGATGACTCAAAGTCTGGAGTGGCTGGTTATGGTGGGAGTTAAGTAATTACTCCTTGCAGACTCCTCTTAAATACTAACACAATCTAGAAACTAAAATTATTGTCCAGGAAATGGCTCCTAAGCAAAGTAGTAAAAAATCACAAATGCTCATGCAAATACAGGAACAGTAAGAACATCCTGAACTGCCCTGAAAGGCCTTGAAGAGGCTGATCAACATCCTGAAGGATAAATCCTTTTTTGTAGACAAGCATGAGCAAATTGTATCTATGCCTCAAGTTGGCAGGAGGTTGGATACAACAAGTAATTAAGATACACCACTAAATTCCTAGAAATGAGGACAATTCCTGCCATAAAAACTTTCCGCTGTGTTGTAATCCCCTTACTGATGCTCAGGTAACACAGCTTCTGTGTCTTGGGTGTGTTACAGCCTTAGCATAAAAGAAAGCCATTTAGCCTCATCATCTAACAAAATGACTTTGTTCATGCCAGATAAAACTAGTTAAAACCTAAATAAGAGGTGCCACATGTTCAGTGCTTTCTGTTCAGCAAAGTGGGGCTCGTTTTTCAGAAGCAGATAGAACAGATGGGTTTGGTGACAGGCTGACTCGGGTACACACTGTGAAACCTGTGCATCTGTCACGAGTGGAACTCACTGGTTTTGTACAGACAATCATTTTGGATTTACACAAATCTAAACCTTTCATTCGGCCTGTTCAGTCGTAGTAACCAATTAGTAGGGTTATTGTGGGCCTGAGATTTTTTGATTAAAAGGAATGTTTTTGCTATTGATACCAGCAGTAAGGGTGAAAATCTGAAGTTGACAAACTTTAGTTGGAAAAATCCCATGTACACACTGGGATTCTCTAACATCCCAGCACCCCAGCTCTGGCACATTTTTTTTTCTTTCAACATTCATTCTCCCATTCCTAAAATGAGCTGCCAGTCAATCTCACTTCTTTACTTGGACCCTTGCAATGGCACTTGTCTAAACTAATGCTTGTCTTCAGCATAACAGCAAAGAAAACAAACAAACAAACAGCACCCAAACACTGCAAGACAAACCTAATACCACCACCATCACCACCCTCCACTCCAGGTAATTTGTTTTAGTTTTTGCCCAGTTTATTCCAAGAAAAAGAATGCTCAGATTTGTTTTCCTTTCAGGAGAAATAAAAATAAAAAAAAGTATTAAAAAGCAGTGTCACTAGTCTATTAAAGGAGAGCGAGGATATTCTCTCATCTCCACTTGAAGATCAAGTCTCTGACAGTAAGGTCTGATGTGGGACTGGTATTTCTGTGCTGGCTTTTCCATCATGTTTAGTTGCCACCACCGAGATTCAAACACACCTTTCCAACACACCTTCACTCTGAAGTGCTTCAAGCTGTCCTGTGGCATTTTATTCACCATCACACCAGGACTGTGCACGGGTTTTTCCTCTCATTAAGATACATGATATGAAAAGGAAATGCAAAAGAGAAAAGCATAAGAATAACAAAGAGTTCTATTCCCACAGACTTTGCAGTTTTTCTAACTACTGTTCCAGCCTGCCCCTGGGGAGCTCCAGGGAACACGATGCATCTATTGCTGTTGCTCTCTTGACCTCCAGCACTGATCTGTTGCCCAATAAAATGTCTCTCAAAGGAAGGCATGGTGTCACAGCTGATTTAGAACCTGAGAAAACCAGCTCTTTGCATAAACAGGCTCCATCTTCCCTTTGTCCTTCTAAGAAATTTACCCAAGGATATATTTTTCTGGTGTTATCTGCTAGTCAGTGCCCTCCACTTTATGCAAAACACAATACAGAGGGACATTAACACAAGTGAAGGATGTCACATAACATAATATGCTCTGCTCAGCCACCTATTATATACACATTTGTACTTGACTGGTGCCTGATTAGGTAAAGTACAATAATTTATAAAGAAAGAATGTAATACAAAGAAACTCACTTGCTTTTGTAGTTTCTCTGTTCTTCTCTCTGTCATGGATCTGTTCCCTCCTACTGCAGCGAAAAGAGTACATTAAAATTAATATTCTAAGCTGGGATTTTCAAAGCAGGCTATGGCAGTGAAGTGTCCAAAAGCCACTGACATTCAATGCAAGCTAAGTCTTTAACCTCTTTGAAAATTCTTAGCCAAAATCCATTAGCGCTTACTTCAAAGAGATAATATTCACAATTCCAGGAGTAATTTTCCTAACAGCCTTTCATTTTCATTTCTGACAGGCCCTTCCCCCCTACATCCAAGCCCCCTGTTGAGGTACAAAACCAAATTGCTTCCACACCCTTTGTAATTCAGACCTCAGCTTTAGCTCTGATTCTTCTTAGGCATTTGTTTGTATATTTAATAACACACAACGATCTGTGTGTAGAAGAGACAAAATGGAACTCTACAGTATTGCTTTTCTATCTTTTTCTTGTCTCATTTGTCATTATGCTTCTTATAAATGGGTGTAACTGGTGCTCTATAATCAGGCACCAGTTCATCCAGATATTTTGACTCCTTACTGTGAAGACTGAATTCACATATTGCATCTTTTGCTTATAGTCACTTCTCATATTTTGGCAAGAATTAACTCATCCCCACCAGTCTGCATCCCCCTTAGCCAGCCTTTCTTTCTAACACACAGTGCTGCAGTAGCTGTGGCTTGTTCACATTTTTTGCTTCAGTCATTTATACTAATTTTTCTCCCCACACCTTCCCAATCATAGCACAAGAAGACTTCATTGATTAAATTAATCAGGTACAGAAGATGTGACCTGACCTGAATTTTTGCAATTAGGGATTCAAATAACCTGTCTGAAGGCAGGTTTTAATTGCTCTGAAAGCCAAAGGATGCTGTAGTAGCAAACCCTTTCTGAGAATATGCTACACTACATTGACACCTTGTGGCTGGTTCCTCATAATGCAGAGTACTCACCCAGACTAGCGGGAATAAGAGGGAGTAAAATGTAAAACTTGTGGGGAAAACATTTCCATTTTAAGTATTCTCAGTGAGTGGGAGCTTGAGAAAGGGTGTTTAGATCAAGCTCCATTTTAAATCTTAGTCCTATCCCGATCCAAATTCAGGTCTGTGTGTACTTCTGTGCTGAACACAGGGCCAAGACCTACACATTTCCCATTTGCACTACAGTTCAGATCTCTGTAGGATCCAGCCTTGAAGTGTGTGCCCTGAGAGTGCCTCAGACTGCCCATCCCCTGCTGACACGTTGTACTTCAGCTTCCATGCTGAAGACAGCGGGATGAAGAACAAACAGCTCTTGTTGCAACGGCACCTGCTGCCAAAATAGGAGGAGATTAAAACTATATTTGCAGAAGGAAATGCAAACTTGAAAGCATGCATGTGAAATAGCACTGTGGAAAGGTCAAACAGAATGAAGATGCTGCGTGTGAGAAGCCTTTTTGCTGCCTGCCCGATGGAGAGGAAATGGCACAATGCAGGAAGCCTGTTTGGAACAGGCAGATGGGCTGTGACATAAACCTGAGACAGCTCATCTGCTCCGTGTGTAATCACTGTGTTTGAAAAAACCATTTTTGCACAACCTTCCTGAGCAACCACATAGGAAAGGAGCTCATGAAATGCTGGTTGAGGGAAGGATTTGAAAGGGATTCAGATAAATCAGCTACAAACAGTGCTCTGGCCAGAAGTCAGTGAATCACTGAGCAATATGCAGTGATTTCTCAGGAAGACTAACTCTGTCATATGAGCCTTTTAGACAAATAGTCAAATAGCAATGCTAAACCTCACAAATAAATAACCCTTCCCCAGAGACCACAGGAGCTGCTTTGGTTCATTCCAGTACAAAGCTGGATACTCCCTGTATTGGTCAATGCCATCACATGAAGCTCTGAAGTTAATTATTTCACTGATTAACCATACTTGAAGCATGACTTTGGCCTCCTGTCAGCAAATACACTTCCACAAAATAAGAGCAGATGGGGGGTGGTTTATGCACACTGGGGCCTCTCAGGTCTGGAAGAGGAGACTGTGTGGAAGCCTCCACAGTCCTGCACACACAGAACATTACCCAGCCCATGCTCACTTCCAAAGTCAAGGATGTGGAATGGTGGAGGAGGAGGGTGGGAAGGATGCCTGGACTGACCTGGCCTGGCACCCATTTCTGTCTCCATTCAGAGCTCCACAATAATTGTTTGGAGGTTTAGACTGTTTAAGGGGTATTAATTTCCTGTGTCAGTTTAATTTTATGGATTAAGAAAAAGATGTGGTTCCTGATGGTCTTTTCACCCTATGGGAATCTCTAGTGACACAACTCCACCAGGATGTGGGCAGGAATGGGATGATCTGCAGCTCTGCCTATGGAACAGCTTCCAGGAAAGTGAAGATCTGCTGGGTAAACCCTGCCCCTCACCATGGATCTCAGCCAAGTAGCCTCAGCTTAATGACAGTCATTAACATTAAACAACCTGCAAAATTTTGTTAGTTCAAAGTCCAGTAGAGTTAAATGATGATTCTTTGAAAAGAATTACAGTAATTTATGCAACCCAGAGCTGTGGCCATTCCATGTGTTCTTTGCATTAAAAGCAGCATCCTGTCTCAGCAAGTTCTTCAATGTTTGGAATTAATTTTGAGACTCACACAGCCCTCTTTGCCCTGGCACAACATTCCCAGCAGGCAGTTTGCACAAATGCACAGTGATTTGGAGGCTGAGGCAAATTCATTAACTTATATGTAAGCTGCTCTATGTCTGTTGTCCTCACGGTCTATGAAAGTTTCCAGGAATTTTAATTTTTAAACTTACTGAAGAGAGAAACCAAGAAACATGTCCTAGGCCAAATAGAAAGTCTCTGGCTGGAAATTGAAACAGATATCAAGGTAATAATCTAAACACAACCAAAGCTTCCTTTTCCTTTCTTGTTCTTCCCTAAAAAGAACCTATGAAATCTCTTCACTCCCTTTTAAATTCCTGCCTTTCTATCCTTTAAAATGCTGCCCAAACCCCTTGTGCCTACCAAATATTCTCACATCCCTTCTGCTCTGCTCTTCAGGTAACTCCTGAGCACAGCAGCTGCCTGGCTGATAGTCCATCAACCCAGCCCTCTCTGCTCCGTGGTTTACACAGCTCTGGCAAGGAGTTCATGCTCACTCATGAAAATGATAACAGATGTGAAAAAAAATTACAGCCTCACCACCTGTTGCTAGTGTAATGGATTTAATTACTGGCAGACAGCTGGAATTATTTTGAGGTTTTTTACAAAAGGAAGATTTTTTTTTTTGCTCCCCCTGTGGGAAATCCTTGTTGAGAATATTGTGGTTCCATAAAGGCAACTCACTACAGGGGACAACTTTGTGCCTCTGCTTCCTTACAGATTCCTCCCTGCCAGGAATTTTCCCTTGCACCATTCTCTGATGTGTTAATTATTTCTTTGCCTAATTGACCTGATGAATTTTTCTCAGTTACATATTTTCAAACTATCCACAAACTGACCATAATTTCAGCAGTTGCTTTGCCCACTGTGCTGATATTCACCTTTATACTGACCTGCATTTTTGCTGACATCATTCACACCGAAGAGAAGGAGTGGGAAAACTCAAGCCATACTCACTCCAGGTACTCACTGCAACTTGAAAGAAAACTGTAAATACATCCTGTGTGGGCATTTTTTTAATCCAACTCTGACCTTGTTCCGTGAAATCATTTCTACTCAACATCAATATGGATATCTGAAATTTTCTGTATTGCCACTAATAACTGTGAGACAATGGATTTAACTGAGCACTAGAATGTTTGAACTAGATTGTGTACTCAGTACGTGCTTTAGGCTGGGAGAGTGGAAATGACCATCCTTATTTGAAGCATAATTTCTGCTCAGTGGCTGTTGAGAGATTAAACTGAGCTTCTTGACTAGGGATTGACCTAGTAGCATCCATTCAGAGAAGGCAGAGGGCAAGAAGAAAAAGGAAGCTCTTGTGCTATGCACTCCACTCACCAGTGAGAGAATTTTATCTGGAATCTGGAACTGTTTGCAGAAAATTTTGACTGAGCCCTTCACTATCTGCACCAGCTGAAAAGATCAGTGTGGGTACTCTTGGTTCCTCCCTGGTTAGGAAAAAAAAAAAAAAAGCCAACCCCTGTGCCCACAAGAAACACTATTTTCTACATGTTGTAACAAAAGGGTTCAAGGAGGTGCAAAGTGAAAGCAGCCAACATGAGATGGACAACTGCAGGTGTGTTTGTTACACTGAAAAATCCCACTGTGTAAATAATTATCTCAAGACACCACTAGAGATAAACTATCAGCTTAAAATATATTTGCTTAGTTGAGAACTGTTGGAAGAGCAGTCAATGGCAGAAACCTGTGACCTCAGAGACAACAAGTAAGCAAAACAGGGAACCAGCTAAAACGCAACACTAATGGCCTTACCTCACAAACCACTAAAGCAGGTAATGTTCGTGTCGAATCACAAAGCATATGCTGTTAAATTTTTGCAAAATAAGGGCTAGAAGGAAGAGAGAGAGTAAAACCAAATGGAAAAAAAGGAATGAGAAGGCATAATGTAAAGAAGATGTGGTCTTTCTCACACTTTTCTTTCAGTTTTTCTCTCCAATCCAAATTTTCTCCATAGAGCAGTGTATTTCATTTTCATTACCATCATTACCGATGGAGGGTCATTTGTGCCATCATTATCAGCACTGCCTTATTGACTGCAGTGTGCAGCTCAGCTTTTGCTGGTCTTTTGCCTTTCAAACTCTTCCCAGGCCTAATTTTTGTCATTATAGGGCCACTGGTAGGGTTTTTTTTGTGAGAGAGAGAAAGAGAAGAAAAGAAATATAGAAAAAAGAAAGAGGCTTCTTTAAATTCAGCTGTCTGCTCTTCAGGAAACAGAACACTCCTCCTGAAAAGAGGTATCAGGGGTTGCTTAGCAATAGAAAGATGGCATCCTGCCTGTCAGATGGCCTTTTTCAGATTATTTCCTAGATAAGTACAATAATTGCATGGAAGCATCTTATGTGTCTGGCTGCACCCTTGCAAAGTCTAGGTTAGCACAAGGAGAAATGCTGTGCTTCAGCTGCTTGTACTGCAGCTGCTGCCACCTCTTTTCCAGGGAATTAAAACACAACAATATCTGCTATTGCTTTACCTGGGATCATCTCCAGCTAGCATTATTTTAAAAATATTATTTTTAATCCCGTAAAGACATGTTTAGGAAAGGCTGTCATCTGTCCAGACATAAGAGTAAACAAAATAAATGTTTCATTCATGGTCAGGATTGAAAGTTAAAACCTCGTAAAAGAGAGGTTATTAAAGATCCAATTTCCCCAAGCAAGTGCATATTATAGTACAAAAAGATTACAATGGGAAGACCTACACGTGAGCATCTCTATCTGAGCGTGTGTTTAGTAATTTTTACAATTTTAAGTTGGGCACGCTTATAATTTTTCTGTCACTGTTACAGACACCTTAATTTTTTTTTTTTTTTAGTTTTTCCTCATTATCACGGGGAAAAAAAAAAAAACAAACACCAAAAAAAGCCGTTTACTACTCAGACCTGCATTTCTGCGTGCGGCCATGCAGTGGCACAGGAGACCAGGAATCTGTAGAACCGCACAGGACGTTTGGTGATTCTGAGGAGGGACTTTGCTCAGGTGAGAGGGGTGGGAGCCTGGTGTTGCCTCTGTTAACCAGGCTCTTGGACCACAAATGGAAGATGAGTCCATTGTGTGCAGTCCCGTGCTAGGATGGTCGTGCTTGCTGCACTTCAAGAGATGTTAACTTCATACTCGGATCATTTCTACTGCAGGAAACATTTCTTCCCTTGGGTGTTCCCAGGCAGCAGGGTGAAGGACAAGAGCCTGTGTGAGAATACTTGATGGCTTTGGCTGGATTTTATTTCAGGCTTTTACATCTCCTCAGGGTGAATAAAACAGGTCTAATTCTAATTTTAGAATTAATTTTTGGTTTAGAGGTTTAGCTTCCTTCCCACTTTCCTAAGTCTAAGATTTAGAAGTCAAATCCAGATGAAAAAAAAGCTGAAAAGAAGCATTGAGTTCTGACCCTTTTCACTGCCAACATCATCCCTCCTGCCTCTTCCTTTAAGCAAAAGGAGACACACACAGGAGTTTATTCTGAAGGCACAGATATGCCATCTGTAGAGCACTGCAATAAATAAGTGTCCAGGCTTTGGGGTTGTTTATGCTGGTCCAAAGACTGATAAAAGGTGTAACTACACAACAAATTACTCCTAATGATAACCCCAATGCCAGGAACTTCATGTGCCTATGATTAAATCCATGTCCCCACGATTAAATCCATGTCCCCGTCCTGTGGAGCCAGTCACAACTACACGCAGGTGAGGACACCCCGACCCTCCAGGTGGCAACACAGCCGTATTTTCCCCTATTTCTTTTCCCCCGAATGTTACAAAAAGGCTGTTTTGATTCTGCACAGCGAGAGCTGATGATTTAAAATTTATATGTAAACATTGCATTCCTTTACAGCATTTATTTATAGTGACAACTATTCAGTGTATATATATATATATATGTATGTATATACATCTATTCAAAACATATGTCTTTGTGTCTATACATAGATACCCACGTTTACTTCTCACTGTAGCTATGCAAGCTTCATGTCTGCATTCTGCTCTGCTCTGCTCTGCCTGGGCAGAACTCTGCTGCAGATGAAGGAGGAAGATGTCCTGCCGGGAAGGAATGAAGAGGGATGACAGCAATTTAATTTCTGATTAATTAATCCATCATGATTAATTCCTGACATCGAAGCAGTTGTGTTTAGTGTCTGCTGGGTGTCTGATCCAAAGTCAGCTGCAGTCAGCATTGCAAGGGAGAGCTGATCCAGACTGGGTGCTCCAGTGTTTTTGCAGCAGGGACTTCTGTGGGTGCGTGGGGTGGCCTCCCTTCCCTCACCCTTCTCCCTGCTGGTTTCCAGCCAGCTCCAGAGCAGGAAAACAGGGAGATAGGCTAAAGACAAATCTAGTTGTAACAACAAACTAAAAGGAGGCCTCTCTTTGCCTCTTGCTACCTGTAAAAGGGCGAGCTGAAAGCAGGTGTAGCACTACTAGACTCAAAGAAATACGAGCTTTAAATCAAGTTGTTCCTCTGCAGTAAACAGTTTTTCTTGGCTGTACTCGCAGTGAAGTGGATCAGGAATTTTTCCAATGCATTATAGATTCTGCAGCAATGTAAGATACATCAGCTGCAGTTTAGATTAGGAAAAATGACTGAGTGACAAAACATCATTATTATGAGTTTACTTCTTCGAATAACCCGAAGTGGCAGCGTTAATAGCATATTTGCCTCAGGATGCCATCTGACTTTGACATGCCTTCTGGCTGCCTGTCACCTCACCCACAGTGCACTGGGGTTCACATTTGCTGTTCTGAATCTCAGATTCCCACAGACCCCTCAGAAGTGTTCTGGTTCACTCTCCCTGTGGCACATGAGAGTTGGGGAGCAGCCAATAAAACACGAGACGCTTATGATAGAATATGGTGGGGGTTTTTTTTTTATGAATTGATAAATTATATAGCTGACCTAATATCTTTGAATATTAAAAGTGGAGTTTAGGTTGAACTTGAAATGCAAATCAGTGGCTGAAAAAATATTCCAAAATAGCACCAGAGAAACCAGATGAAATGAGTTAATGTATAATTCAAACAGTATAGCTAGGAGCAACATTTCTATTTCAATACTATGAATGTTTCTAAATCAAAACCAGGTTCTGATGTTTGATTTCTTTTTCTTTAAGCCTATTTTTTGTTGTTGTTGGAGATACGAATGGTAATTAAAAGCAACAGTGAATTATGAAGCTATTAAGAACTGATATTAAGAATTAAATAATGGAAGTCTTATGATTTATGTTACTGAGCTCCTAAGGCACATTTAAAGCAAACTCACTGAGAAACTCATGCTGCTTCCCTGTCAGCCATTTCATTCAATACAAACCTCATTTGCTGAATGCAGCTTACCAGGTTCCAGTTAATACTCAGTTTAAAATTTAGTTTGTGGTATGGATCGATAGAGTAACTTTGGAGAATTATGTTGTTAGTAGCCGCAGGTGGAAAACTACACTAGAGCTTGCTAAAGGTTAGTGTTTTATCCTGCAGAAGGAAAGGGGATGTATTTTGGGTAGCTCTTCGAAGTCAGAGATTGGCACAGTCCATTCATGCAGCCGTTTTTGGAAGCCTGAGAGGACTCACTTTTTGTTATTTGTTTATAAAAAATTCAGGTGTAGCACAATGATATTTTTCTGAGGCCTTGACACCATCCATAAATAAAGAAAGATGATTTAAATTACTCAGTGTGGAGGCAAGGGCGATTACTGAATATCATCCCACCTTAACAGGCAAGCAGACAATTTTCTGTATACTGATACAAATTACATGGATAGTTTGTTCTTTGAAATGCCATGATGCAGAAACAAAGAATATCTTTGCTGTGGTTTGTCTATTTGTTTATTTTTTCTGGAGATCTAGAAAATCAACATAAAAACAAATGCATGTTCCCTTTTGGCTAATACTGAAACTCTAGGGGACAGGTTTATTAAACTGCTGGAAAACATTCTGCATCAGAGGGATTTAATTCATAGAGGCCTCTTTTCTCACCTCTAATGAATTACAAAAAAATAAAATGTTATAACCAGATTTTTGCACTGTCCCAGTGGGACAGACGGGATGTAGATGGACTGAAGGTGTGCAGGGGACCATCATTCAACTTGCATCAAATGAACCAAAAAAACCACAGGAGCAGAAAACTCTGCTTCATTACCTACAACCTTCTCCTTTTTCCTACCAAAAAAGCAACAACTCCAAAGGACTGGCTAATCAGGCATGGGTTACAAATTATCATTGCCATAATTACTTTATTCCGTTTTCCTTCTCTACACTTTAAAAACAGATCAGATCAGTATGCAACCAGATAACAAAATCTAGATAAGGAAGTGGCTTCACAGGGAATAGGAGACATACCAATGCTGATGTTGCTGATATTGAAACTCATCATATCTTATCAGGAATTATTATATATATTTTTTTATGGAAGGGATATTTTATCTCAGAGTACTGTGCAGATAATGTTTTGAGGTTTTCACATAAACATCTATTGAAAGGAGAAGCTAACAGGTCCAACTGCTCCTTACTGTAGAAGAGAAAGCATTGAGGTCCAACAATAAAACTGAGGATATCTACTGACCCAGGCAGGAACTTGGTGAAAATGGAAGTCAGAGAAAAATAATAATAAAAAAGGAGAAACATGGCTTACCCCGTGCATCTGGTAGCTCACATGTCATTCAGCTTCTGTCCCCAGGCACCTCGAGGAGGGAAATTAGGACTTGACACAGAGGAGTGGCTGGAGTTTGCAAAACAAATACACATTTGTTGTAAAACACTGCTGCTCTTCCCTTAACAAAGCACTCAGCTGCTTACCACGTAAAAGACAACCTTCCTGTGCATCTGTTTACCTGTTCATTGTTCTTCTCATCCAGGTGCTGTTTCACCTACAAGCAGTTTGAAGCAAATACGACACCTTTGGATGATGTGCTTTGAGAAGATCCCACTGCTGTGAAGCCCAGATGCCCAAAGGAAACGTTTATGCAATAATAAAATGTAGTGACAAAACACAGAGGAGCGGTCACAAAATGTCAAGGACAAATACAACAGCCTGAACTGTTCCCTTCTGATTTCCTGGTTTTGATGGCCACTGATCTCTGGGAGATTGCTTAGCTGGGCCTGAGAGCTGATCCAGAGCCATCACCAGCAGCTCTGTAGGAAGCTTATCTTGAATAGATTCAAGATAGTGAAACAATAGATAACCTTTTATTTTCCTTAATTAAGCTGGAGCTCTGGAAGTTCATCCTCTCAAGCTGCTGCATTAAAACCCTGCCACAGGATTTGCCTAGATATATCTTTAATTATGATATCTTCTTGACTTCACATTGATGAAGCTTACTGAGTGCATTTGTATTGACAATTTGGAGTTGTGGCTGGTCACTGGAATCAGGGAAGTTAAAAAAAAAAAGCAGCAGAGAGGCAAAACATAGACAGAGGTACATTTTTTACATAATGCATGCAATTCTTGGAATTTTAGCCTGGAGAGGTGGAGTGATGGAGCCATCAAACCTTCTTTGCATTGCCTACTAGAAGTTAAACCTGCTAGGAGGTTTAACCATAGCTAGAGAGGAAAAAACAATGTTCTCATAAATTTGTTTGTCTGAAAGGAGCATGAATATTATGATAGGAATTAATAGTGCTCCAAATAAATATATCTTTGAAGGTCTGAAGCCTGCACCAACCCTGAGGATACATGTTATTGCTTTTATTGTTATTTCTAATAGCATTACTGGAGAAGTAAATAATCCAGGAAGATATGAAGGACAAATTATAGCAGAGATTGTGGGTCCAGAGGTATTGGTGTCATATAGGATCCATGCTGTGTATTTAAAAGGCACCAGAACTTTTGCTAAAAACACTGATTAGATTATTGTTTCATTTTACTCACAATATCATTCCTTTTTGGGTTTTTTTAAAGAATGCTTTGTTTCCTCCTGTCAATTCTCCTCATTTTCCTGTCCTAATCTAATTCCATGAAGCTGTTCTGTGTCCATTCCTACTCTCAATCACCTTGAGTGAGCTGCCCTTCGAAGCAAAGCATCTTTGCCCACTACAACTCCACTACTGCACTTTGTTTGCCTGTCACTGCCTTGGTTTATTTTCTGCTTAAAGCAGCAGTTCTGCCCCTGAGCAAATCTTAATGGATTTGGTGACAGGCTGCTCCTCACCAGGCAGGTGAGACCTGCAGAAGTAATGCTTGAAAACATTCCATAGGTCTGAGCAGAACTAAAGCACAGGGAGAGAGGATCATGTGTTTGCTCAGAAATAATTTCTGATAAAGTAAAATGATTAAAGCATATTATCTTTCATTTATAAATGGAATTTCTTTTATCCTGACTTGGTGAGGTTTGATCTCCTGCACAGGTGACTCTACTGTTATAAATGTTTTGTTGTGTTGAAATGACCATGAAAACAACATATATGTCATCAACAGCTCGGTTAGTAAAATGCAGTAAGGGACAGAAAAGAAAATTAATTTCTAGAAGTTTAGAACTGGCTCGTGCTCTGCTTGCCCCCTGAGATTTTTGGGCTCTGAAAGCTCTGGATTAACACCTTAGGGGTCCTGTCTTCCCCTTAGTGGAAATGCTTCAGTGATATTTTGTGTTCCCTTTGGAAAATCTTTAAGAATACTATCTCTGAAAATACAGAAAACTCTATTTAGCTATTAAGTACTTTATGAGGATTAATAACCCAGTTAATAAAAGTACCTATGAGAATTTCCTGTCAGACAGGACATTTTAATCCTCTGTTTGAATCCCCTGTAGTTAGATGGTTGGTTGTGCTAAGCAGGAATTCCAACAGAATTCACTCACTGGACTTTGTATTTTCAGGTGTAGTATGTTCTTGTTAGAGTTTATGGGCCCTGTGTGATAGGACTGATGTCCAAACTGCCATGCTGAGACAAAGAAAAACAAATCTCCTTAAGGAAAAAATGAAATAAGAGTTCTTCTCTAGGGAAGATACATTTGCTCCACCTCAAAGAAAGTCATGCTTCAGTTATCTTACTGATGCCAAACAAGTCAGTCCCTGTTCAGATTTCTTACTGACAGTGTAGATGACCTGTTATTGATACAGGAGGGGAAAAAAGAACCTAATGTTATGGAGAACACAATGTACCACAGAGAAACACGATGTACTATCAGCTATTCTGAGAGAGAAATCAAGGTTGCTACCTGAGATGTCTGTGAGAAAAAATTAACAGTTTGAAGGGGGGAAAATTGCTCAGGGCTTCATGGTTTGTTGTGTGAGGATGAAGGAAAGAGTGGAGACTTAGCTTCAACCTGGATGTAAGAGTGACCTTCCAAAGGCACCCCAATCACTCAGCAGCAGGAACAAGGGAGCAGGGGTGCTTTTTTAGACACTAAAAGGCAGCACAGCACAGGGTTTACAGTAACTTTATCAACAACAATTTTCTGTTCTTGTACCTTCTGGCACCTGTCCTCAGTTTAGCCAGCTGCACCTTAACACTGTTGGGTTTTTATTGTAATAGGATATTACTGCTGGAAAGCAGCTTGAGAGTCCCAGACTGATGGTAAACTGAATTCTAATTCTGATTTTCATTCAAATTGCTCTTAAAAATGCTTTTAAAAACGCACTTCTGTGCTCACCTCTGTCTTTCTGCCTAAGCATCCATCCCCCCAAGCTGCCATATATCTCTAAAGTTTATAACAAGCAAGAATGTCCTCTCTCAGCCTCTCTTGTGGCAGACAACACAAGCTAAAGTTATCACTGCCTTTGTGCCAAATCAGCTCTCCCTCTCCTGCTTGTCCCAGAAGCACTGTTCTTCACCTGCTTCAGTTTATACCAATTTTCTCTAACATGGGTTGTCAGGAATGCATGGTGAGCATCAGTAAATCAAAAGGAACAGCACTAGAATCACAGAATGCTGGGTTGGAAGGGACCTCAAGAATCATCTGGTCCATCCTTTCTTGGCAAAAGCACTGTCTAGACATTATGGCCCTGCAGCCAGTTGAGCTGAATCTTAAAAGTGACCAGTTTGGGGAATCCACCGCTCACCTGGGGAGATCATTGCAATGGCTGATGGTTCTCATAGTGAAACATTTCCCTTATTTGTCCAGTTGGAATCTGCCCAGTAGTAACTTGTACCTCACCTTTTTCACCACTCCTTGTGAAAAGAGAATCCTCCTTTGTAGCCACCTTTTAAGTGTTGGAAAGCAGTGCACACTGATAATTCCTTGTCACTGTGTGTCCTTGCCCATGCCATGTTCAGAAACGCTTCAAGGTAAACACAGCTGTGTGGAGGAACCTGAAGATATCCTGTCTGTGGCAGCACATACCAACCTGGTGCTGAAGAGCATCTGAAAAAAAAAAGACTGTGAGAGAAAATTGCCTTCAGAAATGCTGACCAAAATCCGTGCCTGGTGTTCCCTCTTTCCACAGCTGCAGATTGACAGCGGGTTTTATTTTGCCATCAGATTCACAGGGCCAGGCTCTTGGATGGAACTCGATGATTGTTGTTGGTCCCTTCCAACTCCAACCATTCTCTGATATGATACTGGGTAGGATTTAAAACATAAACACAGATGTAGGACAAAAGTTGATGTTAAAACTCTGTTCTCCATAATTGTAGGGCTTGGATCAACCCTTTATTCCACTGTCTGCCGTGCCAGCTGGGTATGGGCACTGTGCAGAAAAGTCAGTGTTTAGTCCTCTTATAAATGACAGCAAACATAATTATCAAAATAAGTTTTAAATTTTTTTCTGGGTAGCTTTTGCATTCTCTCCCTTGCACAGCACCTACTGAGCTCTGACCAACAGCCACGCTACAGGAACAATTTTTTTTTTTAAATTTCTTTTAGCAGTGTGTTTTCCAGATTGGCTGCAGAGCCTCAGCCCTCATAACCTAGTGTCTCTGCAGTGACTTCATCGATTTTAAAAAAGGACTTTGACCTGCTGCAAACCTAGAGTTGTAACACCATGACTTGGAAAAAATCTAAAATTAAATTTTAATTTAATTTTTTTATATAAGTTCTCTTTTCAAATTCTCATCTCATTGAACAACCCGACACAACAAGAAGAGTGAAGGAAATACATAATTTCTTTAGAAAAAGAAAAAAAATTCAGATTATTATTGCAATAAAAAAAATTGTGGTTCTGTGACAGTAGGTATTGTTTCTTTCTCTGGAAAGCACTCTAAAAAGTCCTGTATTATGGTTATGACATTTCCCCTTCCCCTTTACTTAGCTACTCAATATACAGAACATCTTGAAATATATGCATTTTACAAAATGGCTGTTGCTATGGAGACTTCATATAATTAATTGGAGAAAAAATAGCTGGATAAGCTTCCATTTACAAGCCCACAAAAGGTGTTTTGATAGCCTTAAGTCAAGGAATGCTTTCTTTTCCTTTGCTACCCTTCTACTTCCTATTTTAGTTTTGGTATATATGCACAAAACAAATGTTCCCATTTGAACATTTCTGGTTTTAGGTTTTTGGGAAATCCAGAATGAAGATTTTCACTCGAGATAAGAATGGTGGCCTTTATGGGTTTCTTGTTGCAATAGCACTGATGTGTGAATGGGCTGCATTTTGTGCTTTAACCAGGACAAATTGGCACCCTGGGCACACACAGCAATATTGTGACTGCAAAAGAAAAATCCTTCACTCCTCAGCTGTGACCAATTATTCTTCCTTACAAACGCCTTCAGTGTCTAGGACTGACCTGCTGAGGTTGGGATAAGAGAATATACTGCTTTTTAAAGATACCCCAACCACTATTTCTCATTTACACATAGATGAGTTAGAATAGCTGGTTGAAGTTAAATGGGGTTCTTCAAAACTCTCGGCTCCAGCCTGTTTGTTTTTGGGGAAGAGAAGGCTGTGCACATCTAACTTTGGCAAGAACAGTTGTGCAAATCAGCCAGGACCCTCATATATGTTTGCACTCTCACAAGTTTCCAATTTTTAAAAAACCTGAGCTGATTCAACCCTCCTGTTTCCATTTCTTCCTTTCAGAAAAGTGTCTAATACGTATTCCCTCAGTAATCTCTAGAAACCAAATTTTCTTTCAGAGGTTTCAGCAGAAATTCTGTTTCCTGACAAGCGCTACCCATGAGGCTTGGTAGAGTTCTGCTTCTCCCCTGACCAGCAGTGCTCCCTCCTAGAGCAGCTGATAATTGCAGCACAGATGGGGGAGAAGAGAAACTTCAGTAGAATGGCATAAAGAGGTCTGGTCTGGACTGCAAACTCTCCAAGTTTGAGCATGGCAAGTTACTCCAGCCCTGATCCAGCCTCTGGATAGATGGCTGATGGGGTAAAGTGAGGGCTCAGCCATATGGTGAAGCCTGATGGCCATGTGTTCTACCATATGCTTTAATATTGCTCATGAAATTCCTTAATAAATTAATACTAAATTAAAGGGCTATTTTACAGTATCTAAATACAGATTTAATCACTGGACTGGCTGGTTTGCCTCACTGCTATTTTCAGTTCCTGCATATTTTTTTCCAAATCCTCTAGTAATTCTACAGAACAAAATAGCAGTATTTTTATAAACATATAAATCTGAGATCACTGAATTTCAGTGCTTACAAATACTCAAAAATGCCTAAAAGGAATTCAGAGGTGTCACAGAAGTAGAATATTCATTTGGTGGTTCCTGAATGCCTGTGAGACTTCTAATGTTTGTTCAGTTCCTCTGGGATCTCTCTATTTGATTTTGAACTATCTCTTTAATTGCTTAACATATAATACAGAAAAAAAAATCTATGAAATTTAACTAATGTGTGTTGCATCAGAAGACTTATCCTAGCTGTTAGATGGGAGTTTATGTCTTGGAAAGAACCAACTTTCTTGATGAAATCAGTGATAATTCTTGAATTGATGCCTCAAGGTAGAGGAAGCTACAGCAAGTATTGAAATTAATAGAGAGCCTTCGAAGCAATTGTGAGGATGTAGAAGAGGTGTTGAACGACTTTACATGGCTTTACTCATAAAGGACTCTGCCATTAAGCAAATTTACAGGTGGCTCTGGTGCTGTAGCAATGGCAAAAAAGTTTTAAATCCTCAGAAAATGAGTATCAACATATCCTGACTGCTACACCTTTGGAGTGACTCTAATAATGATTAAAAAATCACTGAGTTATCCACTAAAATCCAGTCCTCACATGAGACACAGGGGCTCCAATCAGTTTGGGGATGGGAAGAAAGGTTGCAACACAAGAACTTGCCCAGGGAAAACCACTTACCACGTGCTGAGCCTCCTCAGTCACAGAAAATGTTCCTCCAGAATGGAAGGGTGCATTGCTGTTTTTCAGAGGTTTGGAGAGCTGCATACATTCACTGTGGAGGTGAGGGCACTGCTGTGTTCAATATTCCATCAGATTCTGCTGGATTCCCTCGTGATGTGTTGGAAGGAGTAGTTATTTTATATTGTTCTATGTTTGTGGTTTTGCTTTTTTTTTTTTTTTTTTTTTTAAGAAATCAACAACTCAAACAAGTGGGAATTATGCTTCCCACTGTACCTTCATGGGAGCTTGGGAGCTGCTGATGCACTGGGATAAAGGATAATAAATGTAAATAAACTGTGAATTGAATAAAAAGCACACACCAGCTATTCTGCACGGATCTCACGAACAGTTTAATTTGTCTTTCATGAAGGGTCCCTTGTGTCCAGGTGGGTTCATCCGTGTCTTCAGGAGCTTGAACTGCTCTGTGGAAGCGCTGGAGGTTCATGCTGTGGTTCTCTGCTGATTTCCCAGAGCAGACACACTCCAAACGAGGCTCTGGAAAACAGAAAAAGCTTGAAAATAAGTCTGACTTCTAGTAGCATTTCAGGTAGGTTTGTGGGATGAGGAAAATGCATTTTTTTAAATTTTACCGGATTAAAACCAAGTAATTAAATGTCCTAAACCTATTCTTCTATTATGGTATCTCTTTCTACGGACATACCATTTTTAATTTGATAACTTGTCTATTCTAGGGACTCTGAGGGAAAAGAATGAGTAATTTTTAGATCATTTACCCTGTGAAAGTTATCTGATGTTTTTTAGAAAAAGGGCATTAACAGAGACTGTAAGTTCTGCAGCTCAAATTCTTCTCCATTAACTTTGCCTTTGCTCTTGGGCTCTGTGCAGTTGTCACAGGGAGACAGGTGCTGAGCTGGCACTTCCTCTACCTAAAACTTGATGTTGATTTGCATCTTAAAATATGCATAGCAAAACCTACACAGACTATCAAAAAAGAAAAAGGCAATTAGAAATTCTCGGCTTCAGATAACAATGTTTATTCCTAATTAAGACAAATTTTAAAGATGTAGCAGACAGTTTTAAAGGGCTGCAGCCACAGATCTATTTCCAGATGTGAAGTACTTTGCTTTATTTTAAAAATTTATATGGTCCTGTTGTCTTCAAGTGAGTCTACTCCTGTGTTTAAAGCCCTGGATGAATCTGGCCTATATTTAAAAAATTGCATTATGCATAAGGAAACTCTCAAGACATGTCCTATTATCTCTTGTGGAAATATTTGAGTTAGGTCAATGTCAACAAACCCCACAGCTTAATACCTGTGTAAGACACAGAGCTTTACAGAGCAACAGGCAGTGATTTAAGTTGCAAATATGATAAGAACCTGGAATTACAGTTCCCAAATATTATTTATCAATATATCTTATGCATATTTTATTTGATTTTCCCATAAAATTGAAACTGATATCTTCATTAATAGTTTTGCAGTATTGCATGTCACGAGGTAAAATTAGTTTTAATGAACTGTCACTTTTTTCTCGAATGGCTGATGCTTTATAGGAATGATAGAAGAGAAGCTGTAGGAGAGAGTGGAAGATTAAAGACATTCATATAATTTCTGACTTTGGCTTGTCATGGAAATACCTGATGGTGCTGATTCAAGATCCAGTGTCTCCCACAGCAGTCAATTCAAATGGAAATGTCACTCTGGTACTCATTGTTCATGGCTTTAGAGCACAAAAACACCTCAAGTCAGGAGGCTCTGAAACTTCACTCAAGGTAACCTGGCAGTGAAGAGAAATCCGTACCACAAAACAAAATTACTATCATTTTATACCTCCAAAGGTACCTCTAAGTATTCTATTAATCTGGTTTTTGTTCCTGGTGCATCTGTTGCATGGTTTTTATTGACTTCTCCTGAAAATGTTCCATTTGAGGCAGATGTTTTTGATCACAGCTCAGGAACAGGGGACCTAGAGCAGCACATCGAATCTTGATCTCTTCAAAGAGGTGGAAAAGAACAAACTGACAAAAATAACTTCCATCTGTCTCGTCTCCATTCCCCACAATTCTGTAAGCTACCAAACATAAGCAGTTGCTGACAACTGCTAACATCAATGTACAATCTTGATGAGTAAAATCTAAATGAGATAAAATGGACTTAATTATTTCTCTTTGGAGCGATAATTTTTGCTAACACTTTGGCAGCCATGCCTGAAATGAAGAATACTTTAGAAACCAAATAGCCCTGCAATCTGTTCTCTAGCTGCAATAAGGTTTGACTGGAGCTGTAACAGCTTCAGGAGAAGAGGAGAACCTTTAAGTTCAAAGAATAGGTAAGCTTGTAAGGATGTACTGCAAATCCAAGCTGGTTTAGAGCCAGTCAGTAGTGTGTGAGGGTTTTATGGAATGTGCCAAGCCAATATCCATTAAAGGGAAAACAAGTGCCAACAAATCCTTTCTTCCCTTCATTGGTCTCCTATTCCACTTGAATACACAAGCACCATGGTACTCACCCCTGATATGAGATCTCCACAGCTGGGATTTGCTATGACAATAATCAGCACAGCCTTTGGCAGTAAGTTCAAGAACAATGACACTATTTGAAAAGTTGTTTATACTTCTCAAGTTTGTACCTGAAACATATCCAGTCTTGAAAGTGCCCCTGTGCTCCTCAGTAAAGCCTCTTGACTAGTCAAGTGAAATAGTTGTCCTAGAGAGAAATCTTTCATGACAAACATGAAAAATGTGCTTCTAGAACGTAAATGAATATACTTCAACAATCTGCTTGCTTTTGTATTTCAAGGTTGCTTTGCACCGGTCTGGTTAATACTTCAAGGACTGGGCCAGTCAAAACAGCTTAGCAATAACACGTTTTGTCAACTTGATCCTTCCTTTTCTTTACAAATTGCTTGAAGGCCTCCATAAATGCATTTACTGTTCACAACGGCCACAGGAAAATTCTTTTAGTTTTCAAGTTCTTAAGAGGGTTCTTTCAGTCACTCTTCAGCTGGTTGGCTCATTGGCCTGTGTTGTTATTTTTAGGGGTCTAGGTGGATGTACAGCTGGTTTTGCCCAGAATGCTGAGAGGAGAGCTCATGTATTTTAAGCAGGCAACAAGTTACATTTCTGTTCCCTGGTTTCCTAAGGCTAAGGAGGGATTGAGTAATAGGATACAAATACACACTGGGCATAGCATAAGGACTATTTTTACTTGCAGCCTGCCATAGTTATAAACACATTTTAAACATGGAAACACCAACCCACTTTTGATTTGACACACAAGACGGCTTGGAATTGAGTTAAAATTGTCACTGTTATCCTTTCTTTCTTTCTTACAACTGTTGTGTTTCTGTTTAATAGAAGTGGCAGTTCTTGTCAAGCTGAGAGGCTTAGAATCCATCCCTTAAAAATGTCAAACAAATAATTTTGTGTGTCTTATGTATAGTAGAAAATAAAAGTTTCAAACCAAAACCTAATAGAATCAGAAGCTCATTAGTCTGTCTTTGATTCTCTAAAAGAAAACCGGTTTCTATGCCTTTCTATATAATGCTGAAGGTTCTGGATGTTTTCATAGGACATTATTTCTTGCAAAACATTTCAATATTACAGTTTATTTTAAACTTGGTTGGTTAGGGGTTTTTTGCCTTTTTTTTTTCTTTCTTTCTTTTTTTTTTTCTTTTTTTTTTTTTTAATTGCAGAAATGCAGACATTGCTGATTAAAAGAGAAAACTTTTCATATAATAAGGTTTATTCAGCACACATCTTTTCTTCCTGCTGTCAGCTGGAATTGACTGTCACAGGAAAGCATCAAGAAGAAAATGTGCTCTATACGGACTTCTAAATTTGGAAAATCTGCATTCTTCCTTCAGTACAGATACTCTGAGTCTTAATAATTCAGACAGGAAGGTATCATGACATCTCTGCACGCTCTCCTGAAACAACCTGTTCTCACACACAAGGCAGATTCTAATCCACTGCTTTCCTGAGGGGCCCCCTTGTTTGTCTCTCATTCCATCTTCTCTGGACTCTCGAGAGCATATTAGTCATTTCATAAGCAGGGATCATTATATGAAATGGCAGCAACAGTGGATTAGTAAAAGTATTCATTCTTTGGATGGAACCAACAGTGTAAAGTCCTTCACTACCAAATGCTGGGCATGTCAGGGGCAACATCCATTTCTGTACATCTGCTTCAAGACACGGTGCCTTCAGTTAACTTTAAACTGCCCTGTGCTGTTTTCTTATTCCTTGCCATTCTGCTGTGCTGGTTATCCACTAAAATCTAAAACCTGGGTATGAAATAACTGAGTGGTTACTGCTGCTGCAGCCTGTGCCCGAGGCATTGACACCATCAGCACGTGATAAGTGCCAAAGTTGTCAAATGCTCTATTTAGAATCACATTGTTCTTAGTCATGTCATGCAAATCTCTACAGGGGGACCCCACCTGGGGCAGAAAAAGCCTTGACACCATGTGAGCACCGTTCTATCAACACTTCTAATGACAATTCCCAAACAAAGCACTATACTGGCTGTGATGGAGAAAGTTAACTCGATCCCAGCCATTCCCAGTACACTCCATCTATGTGGCTTTTATAATGGCTACTCAGATCCACAATTTCTCTGCTTAGAGGAAGGCCAGAATCACTTCTGAATCACTATAGCAAAGTATATATTTTAAAAATCTTTTAAATAAATCAAACCCACTACTATAGCTCAAATCCAAAGCCAAAGAGTAAGGGGGGTTAATTTTCTCTAGGGACATGAAAATACCAGTAGTATTTTGCAAGCAGAGGCTTCCCTGGCACATCATCCAAAGTAGGAGTTCGAAGGACAAAATGAGCAACTGGGTGAATAAATGTAGATTAGTTTCCTGTGCTTATTCAGAAAAAAATTAATTAGGAAGACAAGTTGCCACCCCACAGCAGGATGGCAGGGGGAAGTTTTTGCACAAATATATTTCTGCAAACGTGCCCTCCTCCCCATCTGCTTTTGGCCTTCCACCTCCTTTAGCTTCTGTTTACACCCTCCAGCTCCTTTTGACTACTGGTTTATGTCCAACCTTTTGAGGGTTCCAATTCACTTCTGGCCTCTAATTTTTTTTCTGTCTCTGAACCTCTTTTTTCCCCCACTGCCTTTTAACCTCAATTTTATTCTGGGACTCCAATGACCTCTGGGTCTACCAATCCCTTTCCTCTCTACTTTGTTTCTAGCCTCACACAAACTTCCAGCCTCCCAACTCTTTCTACTGCTACTTATTTTCTGGCATTCCCCCTTCCTCTCAGCCTCTACTTTATTTCTTTTGCACCCACTTTCAACCATTTGTCTTTGCCAGGACAGCACACCAACAATCTGAAAGTTGGACACAAACCCTTTTTCCTTTTGAGCACTAATCTATGCAGCCAAGGCCAATTACAATCCACCTTTAAAAATGCTTTGTGCTCCCAATACTGTTTAAAAGGGAGCATTGCAGATATGAACTGGATCTCTTATTGCACTGCTCTCAGAAGAATCAGAAAGCAATTTGTCTCACTAGGCCAAAATCTGCAGTTTTGAATTACGAATTTGTATTTATCTCCATGGAAATGCTATTTGCCAAAGACAGTAAAATTTAGCCTTATTTGTTATTTCTTTTTCTCTCTCACCCCCAGTGCTGTGATCTCTAAACTTTTTCTTAGCCTTAACTTCTTGAGGAGTCACTACACCAATCTTTATTACATAAATCTGAAACAGTTTTGACAGAGGAAATTTTAAATTTAACACCACAAACAAAGGAAACTTTGTTATCAATAACAACCAGTGCAAGAGCAATGCAAAAGTCTCCCCTGAGACACGCCAGCCTGCAAGAAATACTTGAGGTAGGAGCCCAGAGACATGATTTCTCTCTCAGGGATGTTTGACTGAGTAGCATTTACTGGGGATGTTTGACTGCTTCCCCCAACTGCAGGGACCCTCTCATAGCTGCATTTCTTCAAAATCTGGATGGTGTTTATCACAGCAGGAGCCTGGCACACAGGGAGGCAAGGCTGTGTAGAGAAGGGACCCCAAACCACTCAGGAAAGGTGCTGTCTGTACAAATAAATAAATAAATTCTAGGCGGAATATCAGCCTATCATTTTCACTCTGCTGAATTCAGAGTGAAAGGAGAAATGCATCCTCCGTTTAAATTCGACATTAAAGGTAAATATTTATGTCCCTTGATGGAGCACAGATGAAATGTGTTTGAAAATCTGTCATAGGAGTCTGGAAAAGAAGATGGCATGGGGACAGTAATGGGAAACCAAGGAATTCAGCTACACAATCAATAGCATTCAGAAAGGACAAAGCATGCTGTAAATGTCTTGATAGGAAAAAAAATGTCCCTTTTTATGGAAAAACAGAATGCAAAAACTCAACAGAAAAATACATTTTGTGTTGGTGTTAATGTATGTCATTTTTATTTGATCTGAAAATTCATTATTGTCAGAATTCACCATATGATTTTTTGTTATTTATCTGAGTAAACTAAACAGAATCAATATGTAGAAATAAATACACATCTCATTTTTTAAGCAGTGCAGCAGTGAATTAAGGGAAGATTGGCTATAACAAATAGTCGACTTGATGCAGAAAGACAAGGAAATTTTAAGCTCTTTTTTACCTTTTTTCTGGCCTGATGTGTATATGTGTATATATATGTGTATATATATATATATATATATATAAATAAATAGCATTTTTCTGTTGCCTTTAGATTTCTTATTTCAATGTAGGATCTCTTTCTTTGGGGGCCTTGCTTGCCCCTCAATCTGTAGCCTTGTGTTCCTATGATATTCTGTAACAATTGGCCAATGGTATAAATTTACCAGAGATGAAGATAGAGGAGAGACAGACAGACAGAAAGTCAAGCAAAGAAAGTAAAACAAAAAGATTCTGCCAATTTCTTAAGTTAAAAAGAAAATTTTTTTCAGAAGTTTCACATTACAGATATATAAAAGGAAGCAGAGCACTCACTTAGGTGTAAATATTAGCTTCTAACCAGTAATTGCTGGTAAGAACTCAAATGTTCTGCAATCAGTCACATCCTCAGCAGTAATTTGAGTGACTCACCTGTAAACTGCGGATGTCTGCACTAGCATTAACACTGTCATGTTATATGTGAGTCAAAATGCAGGGCTCTAAACTTTTTCTGCAGCTTGGCTTTCATCAGATCCAGTCATTTCGTACTTAACACAAACCCAGTCTCTCCTTAGCTTTAAATTAACCATCTCCCTTTTCAGATATAAAAATGCTAAGCCCACATTTTTGATCAGATCAGAAACATTTTTCCCAGAATTGCCTCCTCTCCTCCACCGTTCCCTTCTGCAGGTGAGCTGAGAGCTGCCAGAGAAGCAGCATTAGAAACCATTTTACAAAAGATGACGGTGATAGCACACTTAGGGAGCCTCTGCCCAGCTTTTACTCATCAGCATCCTAATCTCTATCTAAAATCCGCTTGGATTACCTAAAGGGTCAGTGCAATTGAAGTCTACTACAAATTTAACACCCCTTTTTTTGTTTATAGCATAGCTATTACGTGTTTTGCCTTAGCATCAATAATGCAGATAATATTTCAATAGCAAAAGTTGAATGATTCCAACACTAAAAAAAAAGCAAAATGCCTTTTTGATAAATTTTCCGTATTACCTTTTTGTCCTGTAATAATATAAGGAGAAAAGGTTTCTAGAAGTGAAAGGAGAGCTTTGGAAGATTTAAAGATTCTTAGCAGACAAGTAAAATTGCATAGAATGATCACCCCATATTGTAATTATTCCAAAAATACCATTAAAAGACAGCACTGAACATTTTCACAGTGCCCAAGGAGACTCAATTACATTCTTTTGGAATTGCTGGGTCAAAAGAGTATTGTTATCCTCAGCAATTACTAGACGCAATAATTTAATCTCCTTAAAAGATTTCTTAATGGTCTAAAACACTCTATCAATGGAGTTATCGTGTGTCAAAGTGATTAAAGTCAAATTTTTCACTGTTTTTTATTACAGTAAACTGAAAGTTAAGGATCTGAAAAATATTCTCATTTAATAAGCTAATTTCAAGGAAATTAAAGAATTAGCCAAAATTATTACATATATAATCAGGAAAAAATGATATTCAAATCCCTACTGTAATCACAAAAGCATGAAGCACCTTCCTTCCCAAATAATGAATTTAAATGCTTTGGAGATCATTATAAATTCTTCACATTTGCATACATTCACTTTAAGCTCTTTGAAGAAGTTTATCTTAGTCTTTAATGTTCATAGGAGTAAAGAATTGAAGGTCAAAGCCTTGTCAAAAAAAACCCCAAGACTGAAACTAAATAATAAATCATCCCCTGTAACTGCACATAGTTTCTTTCTCCTTTAGATTATTAAATATGATTCTTGTTCATTTTAGACTCTCAGAGAAAGTGTTAGGGATTTTGACCTTTCTTGGAAACGGAGTTGTTAATTTCATTGACAGTTTGTCTTACCAATTTTTGAGCAGAATCCTCAAAATTTCACTCAAGATCAGGATCTACATTTTGTTGAGTAAATTAAATGAATAGCTAACTCAGAAATTATCACCAAGCATTCTATTTGAATGAATTTCAGGCAACGAGCTCATAAGGAGCCATTGCCTTCCTTAACTTGCTGCTTGTTGAGCTCAATAACTAACCTGAACAGATGAGATTTTGGATGACTGAAACTCTAGTCAAAAATAAAATCATAAAATAAAATTAACTTCCAGGTCCAGATATAAAACTAGGATGTAACAGTTAGTGGTATACAGCAAATACACATTAAAACTTCTGCAGAGGCTGATGGATAAAATTCCAAGCCAGTTATTTATGCTGTTTCTCATCCAGAAGTTCTCTATCAAGAGCCCCTTGGAGAGAAAACTAGACAGGACATTTCAATTAAACAATTTGTCTTATTCCCATCATACAAAAACTTAGAGAAATTAGGATTTTTTTCTGGTTGGTTGGGGTTTGTTTTTTTCTTAAATAGACCTTTGATTACAACCTTTCTGACACAGCCTCCACCTGGCCTGGTGTGGATGAGAAGACACCTTTGCAGGTTGAGCCAAAGGTACATCCCTGTCAGGGTGTCTGTGGCTTCAGGCTGCTCTCTGAACTCAGCAACACCAAAGGCACTGGGGAGGGGATATGAAGTTGTACCTGTGGGGCTGAACTGGAGTGAGAATAAAAGATCAATTATGTTCTGAAAGGACAGGGGAAAAAAATTATAAATCCTCATCCTCCAGCTTTTCTGTCTCTTAGCTGTTCCAGAGTTATCACATAATCAGCTTTCACGTAATAATTCACAATTTTCACTTCAGCCCTGTCCTGATCTTTACCATACCCCAAATCAAAGAGATCCTCTGGTTATTTCAGCTCCCAAGCAAGTGGGACTGAGTTCAAATAAAATGAGTAATGTTTCTTTCTCTGTTGAGAAATTCAAAGTTTTACACGATACATCTGTCACCTTGTCCTCCAGCCTTCCACAAAACAACATCAGCTAAATATCTTTTGAAATATAAGGCATATTAAAGATCTACATCAACACCACTTCACTTCCACGAACAGCATTCCCCAGTGGAACCAGTTGTTATACACTGAGTGGGTCATGCAAAAACCCATCATGAGTTCCAGTTCAAATTCACATCCATCCCACCTAAAACCACCTAAGCGAGCTCTCCATTCTATTTTTCAAACATAACTATTTTTATAAAGGACAAATTTGTATCATGAGGAACTGGAGCGAGACAGTACTAAATTGCACATCTTCAGAGAACGCTGATTATATTCCAGACATCTCCCACGCTGAACCAACTGCTAAGTATAAAGAAAATGTTCTCCACTCACTGAAAATAAGAAAGGAACTATGCTGTGGCACAACCTTTTCAGAATTTATTCACAATTTACAAGTGTCAGATGAGTAGTCAGGGAGCTATAGACATAGTAAAAATGATTAAAATTGTAATTTAACTGTAAATAAAGCAACAGGGTCACAAGCTCTGAAGACTTCCATCCTTACCACTGGAAGTTATATCTCTTTTAGCTTTACCATTTTACCTTCAGAGAAAGCTGGCATTAAAATCTCTGGAATACAGAATATGATAGCTCAATACATTTGTCCAGTTACTGATTAAAATCTGCATTTCTTTGTTATTTCCTACTTTTTAAAATCTTCCTTGTAACTGCCACTAGTGGCCATTATAACTGACCAAATTCTTAGACTTTTATATCCCAGATGAAATGGGAAAGGAAAAAACCCAACAGCTATAACTAAATATGAACCACACAGACTTCAGCAGATGAACAAAGTCAGCTTCTGAAAATTGCAAAGTTTTGAAGTTGATTTAGTTTTAGCTTTTCCTTCAATAACTATAGTTAAGAAAGAAATAAACTGCTCTGACATTTAAACACAAGAAAAAAATTAGCAGATCTGAAGTTCCATTGACTCAATAAGCAACATTAGACTAAGATAATTAAATGTGCAATTTGACACAACTACTGTGAGGAATGACAATATTTTGAAATAGCACCTGCAGTAGTTCCTGATATTGCAACCTTGCTTCTCAGTAAGTAAGAAATTAATTCTTCCTTTTCCCTTTTATATACCAATTTCTATTCACACTAATGTAAAAAAAAAAAAAAAAACAAACCACAAAATAAAAGCCAAAACAAAGACAAAAATTCTAATGGCAGAATACTTCTCTTGCCTCTCTGCTGAAAAACGTCAGTGTGACCCATTAGAGATTTACAGATCAAAAGACATTTTAATAACTTTCTTTATGGCTTGAAAATTAAAGTAAGTGAGAAAAGATTGCTATTTCCTATGAAAACAGAAAAGGTTTCAAACCATTTAGAACAGAAAATGTTCAAAGCAGAGGTTTAATTTTAGCAGTTCACATAAACATGGTAAAAAGATACAATGCTCTGTAAAAATACTTTGTACTGACATTCTTCTTTTAGATACCACAAAAATAAACTGTTTTTCTTCATTTCTTCATATTATCTCTCCTTTTAAAGTATCAAGTAAAGCATCACTAAACTTTTCCTATGAGGCCCTGAGGTTCAGCATCTACCTTTTATTAAGTCTCTTGAAGCCAACACTGAGACAAGAGCCAAATAAACAATATGTTTATTGACATTTCACTCCCCAAAGCTTTGTCAAGAGTTACTTTGGGATAATAGGAGCCATTTACCTGCATATCCTAAATAAACAGGTTTGGTACATTTTAAAGAGTCTAACACCATCCAGCCCATGCTTAATAGAATAATTAAGAAGATGATGCTGAAAGTACTAAGAAAATTATTGGGAAATCCAGACTTTTCCAGCAGAGTTAGAGAAGTGCCTGTGTGACAGCTACCAATAACCTGGGACTCAGCTTCTGTTGCCAGATCTACCCGGGGCTGCAGTGGGATCAGAGTTTCCCCCTGCCCTGAGCCAGCAGATCAAAGCCACCCCTGGTCCAGGTTGTGCAGCTGAGAGCTGCCAGTGTCGGGTGAGGAGAGCCAGAGAGCTCTCAGCTGCTGATGGACCCACTTATCCACCTCTTCAGTTCCAGAGCATCAGGAACCATCCAGCTAAAGGCATAATTTAGAACACAGCCAGCAGTGAAGTAGCAACTACAACATTAAAGGTCATGCACTTCTGTACCTATAAATGAGACAGACCCTGCAGATGTGTGCTGACATGCTGAATGGCTAATTAGCTGACTGCATTGAGTGAAAAAGCCTTTTGTCCCAGAGCTCCAAGTGCTTGCTGCCCATCCTGCTCCAGCAGGTTAAAATACAGTAGAAATTCTTAAAAAAGATACACTGATTTTTTTTTTCTTTTTAAATCATAGAAAAATGACAGAAGTTTTCCATTTTAATAGAAGAGGAGCAGATGAGTGGCACAGTGGTTGCTGTCTCCCATCTGAGTGGGAGCTCCCTGTCTGGAAAAAGTGGTTGTGATTCTGCTCACAGCCCTCCAGACTAAACCTGTGAGTTGAATTGCATCCTTCTTAGTGAACATCAGAGACACAGGAACCCCCAAATCCACCCACAAGAAAGGGAAATAGGTTAAGGAGAGAGGCAGGCTCACAGCAAATGGCCTGGTGATTATCCAGATAAGCTGCATTTGTTTTCCCTCTGTACTTCACAGTTCAGATATAAACCAGGGCTCTTACTGAGCAGGGCTCTTGTCTCTCTAGCCCTCTTTTCATTTTCTGTATCTGTTTCCAGTGTGCATTAAAATAACTCGAGTTCATTTGCAGCATCAGCTCTGATCTCTAGCTACTGTTATTTTCAGATCTAAAAAGATTTCAAGTTTATTTATAGCATTGTTTTGACTACCAAACTGCTGATGTGAACCAACATCACAGAAAGAGAATCAATGACCAGGCTTGGATTATTTTCAACCACAGACAAGAAAATTTGACAGAACTGATGATAAATCAGGATGAGTCTGCAAGAAAGCCTCTGGAATGCACTGGCATTTCAAATTTATTAAGAAATAATAAACAACCTCCTGCAATAATACGTTTCCACATGACAGTTGTTCTCCAGCAAGCAGGTGTTGTGCCAGTAATAGGAATTATTTTCACACCACCTTGCTTTGGATGTAAAGCATTTAGACCTTGCACTTCCATAGCTGAAAGAAGCACAGACACAGAAAATATGCTGCCAATCCCAGCATCCCAGGCTGGATAAAGATTAGGTTTGTTCTCTTTCTTCATCGTTTGTGCAGCCATCAAAAACTGTACAAATTTAAACTTTTTTTGTTTGTTTGTTTAGAATTTGGCTCAAGAATCCAGTAGCTCCTTTTGGAAACTGCTTCTGGAAATAAATATTAGCCTGATTTTCTACAGAGAGCACATTTCATTCTGCTTTTTAAATCTTTATTATTTTCACTTTTAATAGCTTAGTTTTTCTCGTGGAACTTTTGCCTTTCTGTGTCATAGCTGGAACAGCAGATAATTTTTCCAGCTAAGTCAGTGAATTGTAGCTGATGCATCTCTGACTCATTTTGCTAAAGTTCTTAAATTTGTCCATTTTCTGGTCTCACTTCAAGGAATTTTTTTTTTCCCTGTAGGTAGAAATCCTTTTTCTACTTGCATTGCACAATTTAGGCTGAAAATAAAACACAATAAAATTCAGCTGATCGTTCATTTTGGGAGTCTGAGTAAAGCCAAATGCTGGAATTATCTGCATGTGTAAGAACAAAGCCAAGATGTTTGTCCTGGAGGCCCTAAAACAGTGATTTGCATTTGTAGAGCCCCTTCATGATCCATTACACTTTCCTGAATCTTCTAAATTGTCTCTAACACGAAAAAAGACAGATCAGAAAGTCTAGAATTCACCTTTGAAACAGATTTTTTTCAAAAGAGTTAAATTCTGAGCGAGCTTTGACAATACTGCAATTTTCATTTTTTAAAATGAGAAATGCTGAAGGCACGATCTGAATCAGAGTCCCAATATCACCAGACAAGAAAGCAAATTCCATCAGATGAATATATTTACAGCTGTAGAATTGCTGTTCAGTTCCTCTGTGGCATCCTCCTGAAAGAGTCTGATTGAAAAAGCGAGGAAGCTCCTTCACAGCTGATATTTACAATTTTATATTGATGATAATGCCATAAAAAGTTTACACAAAAGTTTGTATTAATTCTTCAAAGCTGAGTCTGTCCCTCCTATTAGATTTTGAAATACTAGTGGAAAACTTTTCCATCAAAGCAACCCCAAATATCTCCTAGCAAAAAAAAAAAAAATTCTAATATGAGATGTTTGCCAAGGATGATGTTTGTACAAGGACCCACAAAAGGGTATTGGGTGCCACTGAATTTATGGGAAGTTTTTCTTTCTATTAACAACTCCTCATTTCTTCACATCTACACATTGATGGCTGATCTTTTGCTACTAAAATAACCTTATATACATAACAGCAAGCTAAAAATGAGTAAATGTACTTTGAAGGTGAGGTTACACAGCAGTTCACCAACTTAACATACAAGAAACATTCATATTAATGAAAAATCCTTTAATAACACTGCACAAACTTAGTCATTAAGGGGCATGAAAAGGTAGGGTAGTGCTAATCTCCAGTTTGAAATGGATTTGTTAAATTCAACTCAATGCTCTCACTGTAGAGTAACAGAAAGGGGATCCACAGATTTGTTATTCATCAAGTCTTTTTAAAAACCTGAATCTTTTATGACTAAAAATCTGCTATTAACTCATTTTTCAATTGACTCATTCTGAAGGAGCAGAGCAATTTACATGAAAATACTTTTTTAACACGCTTTTTGTGAAATGCTTATCAAGGTCAAGCACTATAATTTGAAGAGTGAAATATGTTATTTCATTATAACAGATTTAATTTTATGCTGTTCAGAATCGTTATTTTGAAAACTTCTACAAATCTGCATTGGTTGCTCTGAATTTACTTTGTTTACTTTTTTCCTTTTGAAGACATAAATAACCTCCGACCACTTCTGTTGCTGAGAAGACAGCAAGGAATTACTGATAAGCATTTTTCTCTTGTGGTTAAGCAGTTCTGTGGGGAAAAAAGATCTTTTTTCCTACTCCAAGCCTACTTGAAACTGTAGCTCCTGCAGAAGACACAGCTACCCAAACATGCCAATAAGGACACAACTCCAGTTCAAGCACTACCAGCACTTCAGGTGCATTTACACAATATAACCAGGCACCTACTAGAGAATCTTACTATTTTGGAGCATGTGCTCTTGTGTATGAATGCTCCTTTTTCCCCCATGGTTTAGGGTACATACACTTTAGTAGTAAGTCTAAAAACAGATATAATTCCATTTTATGCAGTATTTTCAATGCATTATTCTGAATTCACATGTTGTACCCCCTGCCTATGAGGATCAGTGAGGATTTTCCACAAGCAGCAGCTTGCAGTCCCTACTTGTTTACTGCTCACTGCTTGCTCAGCACAAATAATGCAAATACAGGGAGTCCAGTGGAGGTTAGGAGATCATTATAGTGGTCCCCAGCTTCTGTCCTGAGGCTGTAGCAGAGTTTTTCTGCCTCTTCAAGCTGCTGCCCTGACTTTCTGTCTAGCCCACCTCAGCAATATGGCACATCTTTCTTCTCAGTCCTCTCCCGTTCATCATGCAGCCTCTCTTTTGTTAAAAACAAACCAAAACAAAACAAAACCAAACAATCATATTGCAGTTAATTTTTTCCTGAGCTAAACACTTTACAAAAAGGATTCTGTAATTTTTTTTATCATGTTTAATGCATGCCCTCCATCCTAAAACACGGTCCTGCAAATGCACCAGAGAGATCCTGTCACAGGAATGAATAATTGACCTCCAGCTCAACAGAAGATTGATCGATACCTACTTTCATTTATTTCCTGGCCTCCTTCTTAGTGGACTTTCTGCAATTAAAAAAAGAGAAACCAACGAAAAAACCCACATATTTTTTTTTTCTAAATAGTCCCTAAATGCTGAATGCAGAAATGTTCTTTAACATCTCGCTTCAACCCCCTGATGTTACTTGGAAAGCTGTGCTGTGCCTGTGGCAGAAACGTTGCATACAATACATTAATCATCAGGGAGGATAGTGCCAAGTAACTAGGTAATAGCTTTACTAATATTTGTGCCTTTAAATATCGGGAAACAACAACTGAACTTTAAAAACCTTGTTAAAATGGGGCTTTCCTAAGAGAGTTCATTGTTCCAGTGTATGGCATATCGATACAAAATGTACATATCAGAAAATACACAGAGCTAAGGCTGCTGGTAACTCATTACTGTCTCCTCATCAATTTAGGGTTATTTACCCTGCAAAAACGAGCCACAAGCAGAGGTTTCATACAGGAGGAGCTCCAGTCTCTGTGGGCCAGACCCACAAGGAGAGGGAAGAAAGGCTAGGGGGATTCAGTGCAGCTGCAGATTGCATGAGGTTGGATCCAACTAATGATCAAGGTTGTATTTTCACTGCAGGACAGACTCACCTCCACCTGGAAAATTACCACCTAGCAGAGGCTGTTCTACACTGCTGCATGAAGGAAACACAGGTCTTGCACATACTGCTGCTGTCTCCTCATTTTTTTCAGACATACCTTCCAGCTCCATTGTTTTGTGCTGCTGCCTTATGCTGTATTGTTTCTGCCTTTCCTCGTGGATATGATTACTCTATTTTTTTACACTTAATGTCTTATATATTTGGAAAATGAGAAAATGTCGATTGTGTTCATCTGCACCATCATACTTGAAATCATCGGCTGAAGAAGTCATTTCCATTTCATAATCTAACATCTTCACTGGAGGAAATTAAAAGAATTCCTTGCCCATTTATCATTTCATGTTAGATTTAATGGTAAACTGCACAGAGTTAAATAGCACAATGAATTTAATATGAAAATACAATAATCCATAATTAATTAATGGCCACACTTGAACAGAAAAGTATGGGTGAATGGGAGAAAAAATCATAGGGAAACTATAATTTCTTTTTGATAAAAAGATTCAATTTGCTTTTCATACTTTGGTCATTTAGATTCATGGCACAAATCAAGCTCAGATTTTTAAATTCCCCTTACTTTTCATATGTTCTGACTTTAGATGGTGACTTCTCTTGTCTCTCTGCTAAAAATAAAAGGGAAATAAATTTGAAGCCATAAAGCTGTTACCTTCTAGCTGAGCTCACATAAAGGAGAATAAAGAATCAAGACACACCACTACTAGAAAACCAGTGATGGAAGAACTATTCCTTTTCAAAAAAGAACTACTTCACACTTTTTTGTTCAGCGACATGAATTACAGTGTTGAGCTAAAATAGAGTGTACAGTGTACAGCTCAAGCACATAGAGTTCAGAGACAATCCCAAAAGGGCAAAGGATTAACACTGTGTTCACAAAGGTAAACACTGAGCTGTTTCCTTCAATCTGACAAAAAAAGTCTGCCTGAAAGTCTAGATGCTCCCTGAAAAACTTTCAAGACTTTTATGCCTTTCTCAGCCCAATATTTGAAAGTAATCCAATAATACACTCAATAGCAAAATTTAAAGAGCATTAGATTTAAGTAATTTAATTTCTTAAGGATAAAAATAGTACTTAAATTGTACTTGCCTTTTTTTTTTGCATGTCACTACAGTCTGTTAGGATTTCAGTCACGTCAAGGAGTGTGTGACAAAGAAAGGCAAAAGGAGTTCTCAGTTAGCCCAGTATAAATATAAAAGCAAGTGTGATGTCATGAAAAAATCTAGTAGGACAAGACAGGTTTTTAAGCAGACTCCATTTAAATACAAGGTTAAACTGTTGGTTATGTGTACTTATCTGGATGTTGTTTTTCCAGTCTGTCTTCTGTTCCTTCCAGGGAACTGCTGCCCCAGGCCCACCTCCACAGTCTTTCTCTGAGTTGTTCTTTTAAGATATTGTTTGTCCTCTAGTACTTTTTGACAGTAAGAGCCACTAATTGATTCTTCCTTACAAAATTAATATCTGGAAGAGGTTCAGAGCTTCCTTTAGGATCACAAATCTCAGTTCCTTCTCTCCTGCCCTGACCCTCTTATATATCTTGTTCATATTGTTCATCACTGTGGATGAAACCCTGGGCTCTCCTTTCCAGGAGGTCTTGTTGTTACCATTTCTCATAATGGATCAGCTCCACCTGGTCAAGGGGAGTCAACAAGGGTCAACAGGGTCAACTCCACCTGGCAAGTCACTGAAACCACTTACTCTTTCCAATTGGTTATTAATTGTGTGTTTCTCAAAATGGCACAGAAATCCTGATTTGAAACGGTGGGATTTGTCTTGGTTACTTGGTTGTCAAAGTCTGAGCACCCTTGTCTGGCTAATACCACTGTACTCTGCAGTTCAGACATTTAAAAGCCTAAATAAACAATGGGCCCTATAAATCTTAGATGGTGAACATGGAAGCACATGTTCCCTTTCCTCACTCTCTGTATCGATTCTGTATTTGTAAAAGGCAGATCATGCCACACTTGTTTGCCCAACATTCAGAAAAGGAATCTGTACCCAGGACAGAGAGTAGCACAACAGAAAGGCCATTAATTAATAACATTTTTTCCTTCACACTAGTGTTGGAATCATTACTAGTAAATGGGCCACAAATTGAAAAATGAAGAGATAAAGTACTAATAGCTTTGTTGATATTCTGACTTAATGAAGCAGGAGACCTATGAAGCATAGTACAATTGTGCTTGATTATTTTAATGAGTAATATAATGTATTATACATGCAGGAGCAACAGCTCACAGTTTTGTGCAGATGGTCTGACTTAGGAGAACTTGACTCTACCACATTAACGGTGGTGTAAGATTGTCCCAACCTTCTGTCCTGATTATGGAAGGTTTGAAGCTTTTTTTAACCAAATCAGAGAGGAAATGACCTGAGATCCTGCTCTAGTCCTTTCCTGTGAATAAAATATAGATCGAGTTGTAAGGCGGTTGATAAAAGTGTGCAGGAACTTGGGGAAGTCAATTATTGCAAGAAAAACAAAACAGTTTTATTCCCTCAGTTCTTAGAAGAAAGAAGTCCGCTATCTGGTGTAGAAATTATTTACTTCTCCCACATAATTGATGTGATTTACATATCAATTTTGCATAGTTAAAATCAAAGTTATTTTCCTTGTGCTACCTTTCCCTGCCAAATTTTGTTTCTAATTGCTTAGTACTGATCATTAGCAGAAGTTTGTGAGCACGTACAGCATTGCTGTTGGTGATATTGGACATTATATCAACTTCTGGCAATAACAAACGGGGCTCAGAATAGTTTTTGTTCATTTTCTTACAAAACAAACTGTTCTCTCCGTTTTCTTCCCAGTGATTCTCAGAACATCAAATATCATACCCATTTTCTGGCTGAAATGCAGTTTCCAGAGAGTGAAGCAAGCAGTATGAAATGAAATTGCCCTGTGTCACCCCCTGTCCCCACTGTGGTCTCCTGACAGCATTCTGTTGTTAGTCTAATGAGAAAACTGAAAACATCAATTGGCACTCGGTTTGCACAGCGACATCACTGTCAGGAGAGATGTCGTGATATGGCCATCACAATAAACACAACATGAACCAAAACAGCCTGGGAAGGAAACACTGCTCTGTTTTCTGTGTCCTGTGCAGGCAGACAAAGGACCTGGCAGGTTCTCTTCAGCTCAGGAGGAGCTGTGGAGCAGCAGGAATTTTGTGAGACACTGTAGCATGGCATTCTCACCAGAAATGCTAAGTGTTCTTGCCAGGTTTGTGCCCATTGCGACTGTGTGGAGGGTGGAGATTTTGCTGCAGAGTTTGTCTTATCATCTGATCATATTGAATTGATTTATTCCGTGTTCCTCATATTTCTTTGCACAGAAACCCACAAAAAGGCTGAAGCTGGAGCCTTCTAAACACAGGAAGCATAGGAACTTGCAATTGCAATATTTGGGAAGCAATAAACCCAGATATTCTGCCTCTGACATCTCTGCCAGTGCACTGCATGAACAGCATTTTCCAAAATCGCTGTCCTGTTTAGCATTCAGACATAGCAGTAAACTAATTAGCTGCAGTTTGCTTACTCGGTTATTTGAAAAAGAGACAAATTAATTTAAGTCATTTTGTCTGGCCCAGCAGAACTGACAACATAAGTCACTTCACTAGGGAACTGTAACAGCACATTATGAAGATGTCTGAAAAATAAAGACCTGACACAACCTCTCAAAGGTACAAAAAAGTCTGACAAAGCCATAGCTTAAAACCTCATATCATACAATCCTTCCCAGATTGAGAAACTGAAGCAACCCAAAGCTGTGAAAGAAGATCTCAGCTGCCAAAATGCTCAAAAACATCTGATGCCCAACCATTGTCTCTTCCTCATAGAGATGGTTAATTACCATTTTCTGTGATGAATTCACATAAAATAGTATCCTTTATTCCTTCTCTGCTCCTCTAATATCAATTGATTTTATTGTCAAATGATATATCCTTCATCGAAAATAATATTTAATCTTCTTCCTTTTCAAATATGGCAAATTGCATTTATGGTGCAATGCAAGTAAAGGCTACAATATTTTTGTGTCTTGCCTTGGTCTCTGAATTGGGAAATACTGTCCAGCTGTTTGTGGCAGTAAGATCCTTCCACTCATTTGATCCATATGTGGATATTTTGCATGTATGAATTTGATAGATATCCTGCAACGAAATGCTTATGCTGAGGAAACTACCTGGAGTCAAAAATCATCAATCTGATCCTATTACAAATATTTCACCCTAACCAGTAACTTTTCTTTAAAAATCAACTCTTCTGTACCTCCTGTAAAGCCAAAGTTCTCCTCCTTAAAACAGACCGAGGTGCAATAATCAATAGATAGAAAACCACCCTTTTAAAAGATACCAGCCCATTATCTCGTTCATGAGAGTGCATTACACAGATTGATCTTCACAGACACCTACACATCTCTGAAAAAGGATCAGAGATAAATATCCTGTGTACACCTCATTGCACCTGTGTGTGCCCATGCCTCCACTCCTGCTGTCTGTGAGGCTTCCAGGTTACAGGAATAATAGTAATTAATGATTTTATATTAATTAGTGATTAATTCTTTTTCCTGTTGTCTAGAGAATGAGAAGAGAGGTTCCTGCCTGCAACTGCTCTGTACAGCTCCAGTGAGAGGTCACCAGCTTTCCCTGGGTGAGCAGCTGCCTGCTTTCTCCCAATGCCTTTCAGGCAGAGCAGCCAGCAGCAATTAGTGTAATAGTGTAAATTAGTATAACATTATAAACAATTTAATCAGCCTGCTTGAATTAGATGCACAGTTTTGTTTAAAATAGGTTACTAGAGAGCCTGTATCTCCAGCAACTGGGCACCAACAGTGGATCAACATCATCACCCAGCCATGCTCTAGCTGAATCAATTCATGTCCACAGCCTTATGCTTTTCTGCACTTTTCCTCCTTCCTCGTCTTTTCCTTCTGCTTCACTTACTTGAAATGCTGATGCTCAGCCCAAGAACAGAGCTGGATATTTGTGCAGGTATTTTTGCACTCAACCACCTTGTCTCTTGTACTCCCCCTGTGTCCATGGTAACAACTTCCATCTTCCCCTCCTGTGCAAAACAAATTTAGTTTGTTTGCAGTTTATATTTTTCACTTCTGTCAGACCCATTAACATTTCCTTAAAAAGCATTAGTTTCAAATACAGAAACACCTCCTTGCTCGTGGGAAAGGGTTTAACTCAAGTGCCTGTTGTGTGTTGAAATGGAAGATGAATTATTGTTCAGATCTGCACATCTCTTGAATAGCATAAAAAAGCAGTCAACAAAACAGACCTGACTTCAAAAGCCGAAACATAAGTGCTGGAACATTCACATCCCAGTGAAATTGGAGGCAGTCCTCATTATCCAAGCAAACTTTGAAGAGGAGTAATTGTATTAAAATAACGTCAACTGTCAGACATGATTGAAGGAATGAGAAGTTTTTCTGAGTGTTATGTGCACATGGTGACTGATTCAGTGTTCCTTTTTCAAACAGCCTTCACTACAATTTACTAATGCATTTTTTCCCCCTGAGTGGCTACACTGAAAGCAGGTAGAGATTGCACCTCTCTAACCAGAAACTCAGTTTCCAAGAGCAGTGTGTAAAGAACAGTGGATAATTCCTAATCATAAAGGACAAGCTTCTTAGAAGGCTGATAGAAGAAGGAACTAAGGACATAGAAATCAAGACAGAGAACACACCTGTTCAAACACTGTTCTTTAAGACATAAACATAATTCTCAAATGTGATAGAGCAGCATCCTGTTCTTGGAGGGGTAACGTGCAAGGCATTTTGCTTTGAAGGCTGACATTCTCTCCTACCTTTAGCAAGTTTTTTTTTCCACTTTGTTTCCTTGCACACAGTTGTGTTTTATAGAAACTTCAGGATTATTGTTTGCCTGTCTTTGATGCACAGGCTGCCTTTCTGGAAATAAAACTGATTTTCTGCTCCTCAGTATTTTTTCGCTGGTGCTCCTACAAGAATTATAAACTATTTAGCTGTTACCTAACAGTGTAATATGGACAAAACAGTTTTTCCACAGCTTGTATTGATTTCTTTTGCTAGCTCATTTGACTGTGCAGAGTCAAGGTTTAACAGCACGTGCTTGAAATGATATATTAAAAAGTACTGCCTCAGTTGCTTAGTTCTGTAGATATTATGACAGAACCATATGCCTGCTCTGAGTTAAGAAATGTAACTCACAGGAGAACAACAAAATTTTTTGTTTTGAAGCCTATCATCAGAGCAAGACTCCAACTGTCAAAACTGAAATAAACTGAGGAAAATGAACCATAAAAGCATTTGGGATTTCTGATTGCCTTTGGCCCAAAAGGATCTTTAAATTGGAAGAAAATGGTTATTACACTACTGCTCAATTAAAAACAATTAAGCTTTTTCACATTGCACTGAATATCAGTATCATAAACCACTGAAAATCCCAATTACTCCCTGCTGTATTCCAGATGAGTTAGTAAAGGATAAACGGTGCGCAATCTAAGCGTGACTCATCCCAAAAATTCTCTTTGAAATATACATCCAATAAAACCTACTGAGAAGTGCAGCATTTTGTCATACCAGCAGATTCCTTCCAACTGCAGAAAATCAGGGATTGTCATTGGTAGAAATATTACTGATCATTGATCTTCCTTTGTTCTGACGTACTAAGGACACTCAAACCTAAAAGGCATTTAATCAGAATGCATAACGAGGTTTTGCACAAGCAAATGAAGTCTGATAAACATTATTAAGAAGGAACCTGGATTATCAGAATGTATCTCTGATTGTCTTGGTGAAAAAAAGGAAAAATGAAGCACATTTCCAACTGCCTAAAAAGTCTCATTTCTTTCTATTACAATAGACTTCACTGTAATTAGATTAGTCATTTTGCTGCCCATTTTCAGATAACCTAATACAAATAGCAGGATAAAGGCACAGTGGTGATTCACTGACAGCCAAAGTGCTGACAGGGATTAAAACAAAGCAATGGGAAGATAACACCTGCATTAACAGGTTGAGGGATGCTCTGGGGTGCAGGCTTCTCAAAGTGTCAAGAGAGTAGGAGAAGGGCTTTTTCCAAGCCATCTCTTCTGCTTTTAACAAAAATTTACAGTGACAAATTTAAAGCAGAACAGAGATCTCGACTCCTAAACAACAGATAATACTTATTGTTCTGAGATACCACAGGAGAAAAGGGTAAAGTTTAATGAGGAGCCCATGAAATGTTCTGGACTTAGCAACACAAAGACTCTGCCTTTGTTATTACTTGTGCTGGCTGCCCCTCAGCTCCAACTGGAACCCTTGGCCCCATCCTGCATGCTGAGTCTTAAGTACGACTGTAGGACCACAAAAAGTCATACCTGGGGAGATGTTACATCAGACTGGTATAGTCAACCTTTCCTGCCACCCCTCAGCTCCTGAGGGCTTGATTTTGGCCTCTTGTGTCACCAGCCAATCTATAGCTTGCCTACAATTGCAAATTAGGTTCCTGGGACTCCTTCCCCAAAGACACCATCATTGTTCAAAAGTCTCTGGAGGAAAATTTTAATTAGGGTTTGTACTGAAGAAAATTTCCATCATAAAAAAGGCAAACGTGTTGCAATCTGTGAATTCTGGAAACAGGGAATTCATCACATAGAAAAAATTTCACTGATATTTTCAGTTATAGTCCCAAAAATCCTGTCATTTTTCCTTTTTCCATCTGTATATAATACAGGCTACTGTCTCTCCACAAACACCTATTTTGCTTATACCTTCTATGACTACACTATAACAATACTATTTCTTAGAGCTGACAGCTTTCTTGGAGGAAAGGGCTGGGATAACTTTAGGGGTGTAAAAGTTCTGCATTCTCATGATGATGCTTCTAAATATCATAATTTAAATGCCTTCTCAGGCTTGGGGTGCAATAGGTTCTTAATAATAAATCTGAATTTTTCAGAACGTCAAATTTCAGAATCATAGCAATATAAAACTACCCATAAAAAAGCAGCTGTGCTAACTCCATAAAGATCTTTAGAACAACCTTTCATCTCACTTATTTTTTGCATATTTTATCAGCTGATCCTATATGTATCTATTTTAAATAGCATTACATATATCTAGAGTAAACCTATATGGAAGGCTAACAAATCTTAATAGAAAAAATAAAAATTACAGAACAAATCATGCCATTCTGATCTTCCACTCTCATTGCATGTTGCTTTTCATCCCCTGGCTGTATGACTTTATAGCTCTGGCTAGACACCACATTTAAAATTCTGAGTGAACACCCCTGAATTGCAGAGAATGATTGATAACATCTTTGGAGCTCTTTCTATGACTTTTTCTGGAAAACAGGAAAGGGGATAGTAGTACATTCCAGGAAGATGTGCTAGATAAAAATTTTAAATCTTGAAAATACGACAAATAGTGTAATGTGCAAATATATAATTTCTTGAATTTTTTTACATTGTTCTACAATTCCAGATGTGCTTTCTCTCATAAGAATCCACCTCACCAAATATAATGCACAACAGTAACAGCTGTGCCTTGAAAAAGAAGGATGCTGAAGGTGGTCAAGTGGACAGTGAATCTTTCATGCTATCTGCAAAGGTACTGCAGGCTCAGCAGCTCTCAGATCCCCTTCCTGCTGGAGGGCAGCACCTCTTGGTTTTAGTGAACCCTCAGATAAAAACAGCCAACAGGACAACAAACAGAGCAAACCTGTGTATCAACAATGGCCTTTTGGGGTGAGCTGAAACCACTGCCATTCACAGAAGAAAAAGATTGCCAGGTGAGCAAAGCAAGCCAGATTCACAGTTATTTGCCCACGTGGACACAGCCACAGCAGGCACTTTGTCACAGGATGACTTCATTAGAAAACAAAGAAAGGTAAAACAGATGTTCTGCACTGGTCTCCTGCCAATATAACATCTGTAAAGGTTTTTGCATTGGCTGTGATGCAATTTGGTCAGCTGTTTCTGGGCTTTTGGCAAACCTCTGCCAGTGCCAGGAGCAAGAGTGCTGAGCAGGATGGATGACTACCAACAGTTCCTGATGAATGCCCACTCACATGCAGGCCCTCCTTAATTTAACATTCCCACAAGGACTAGATTGTATGTAGTCCTAAACATAATTTTATTTGGGAAATGAAGAAGCAAGCTGCTTAAGGCTCGCTTTTCCACGGTAAATCTTTCAAACCCGGATGCAACTTTGAGGCGCTGTTGAACAGGGGACTCTCATCCTCCAAAACCAGTGAAGTTGCTCAGTAACAGTGAAAACCAGGCCAGCTGTTCCACTGCATGAATAGAGAGCTGGATTTCACACAAGAGATATTCCCACTTAAAAGCACTCACAAACTGAGTAGGTGCTCAGCAGGAACTCTACAGAAGCCAGGCAGAATCCCTAAAGCATTAAACCACAGTTTTGAAAGCCAAGGTCTTCCTTTGAACAGATAGCTTGATGCAAAGCCACAACACAGGAGAACTTCACACAATTATATTGCAAATACAGAAGAAAAATAGTAATTGAATTTTGTGTTCCAACAGCCTTTAAAGTCAGAAGTGAATTCATTCCCCAGATTTCTGAAATACAGGCAGACAAGGTGAACATTAGCAGGCAATAACACCCAGAGTTGATAGCTGACATAAAATACTAGAAAAAACATCTGAACATTTGCATCTCTATTTCCTTAGGAATTTACAAATATTAAAATACATAGTTCATCCCAAGTTCAAGCCATATTTGATGATGGGAAATATTGTATTCCCTTGGGCCTGTACTGTTCCACTGATTAAATATGCACAAAATGTCATTCACAGTGCATGCAATAAACTGTATTATCAGGATCAGCATTAAACCAACTAAACAGGGTGTCCCTCTCTGGGGAGAATCTCATGCATGATCATTTCAATAAAAAGTTATTTCAATTTAGAACACACACGAGAGCTCCTCTACTAACAAAGCACAAGCACCAGACAAGACTAGATTCACCAAAATCTTCTCCACTTACCCCAAACACTGAAGAAATGATGTGTCTAATCTGTGCAAAAAGCAAATTGGAGGGTAAGCAAGAGACCAGGCACAGCTGTTTCCAGTTTGAACTGTTGTTAGTGGAAATCTTTCCTTGTGTAATTGCTTTAATGCCCCATACTGGGTTCCAGAAGCTGTGGGACTACTGACCTTTGTTTTCTGAATCACATCATAAAATAGTAAATAAGTATTATACAGCATCTGCTTTTGTGGGCTTCTCAAGGCTGAATTGACTTTTGTAGTAGTATGTAGTGGGCTTTTACCAGAGTATACTTAACTAACAGGTCACAGTAAACCACAACAAACATAATTCAATCAACTGCATTGTAAAATGGGGTATTAAGAACACTGGTTACTTTGAAATCACAGAACTGTAGCACAATTTGGGTCAAAAGTCTGGAATGACCCACTGCTCAAAGCAGCCCAATATAGAGCAGGTTACAGCAACATAAAGCATTTTTGAGTCATTTCTTTTAATTCATTAAACAGAAGTAGATAAAAAAATTTGGGTGGGGGGTAGGAGGTAGGAAGTGAGTTTGAAACCCACCTATATTATTGCAAGAATTATATCTGGCAACAGAAGATGGTTTTCCAGTGGACATCATTCTTTGGTACTACTATATCAAGATGATGAAAAAAAAATTAATAGCTAGTAAAAATGAATATACAGCTTTAGGTAAAACAGCAAGTTTTGTTATTAGTTCTCAGATGGATCTTGTGATCCTCTGATGTTATCCCCTTTCACTTGAACCAAATGTTGTCCTGTGCTTCACTCTGAAGTACCTAAAGTTGGGCAGATGCTCACAGAACATGCATGGAAAAGATAAAACCATTTCTGAGCACAGCCACGTTTGTACCACTGTCACAGAGGGTCCCAAGAGCCTCATTAAGAAACCCGAAGACAGAATTCAATCATCAGATTTTTAAACCAATTTTCTTTAACTTGTTTATTTTTAACTCAGAATTTGAGAGTTTAATCCTGTTCATACTCTTCGTAAAAACTCTAGGGAAATTTATCTTCTAGAAGTGATTCTGAATTAAAGAGGTAGAACAAAACTGCACGAATGAAAAAAAAAAAAAGTATTATTAATGCTTCAAGAAGGAATTATGGTTTTTCCAGTCCATTATCCATTTGTTTAGGGGTTTATTCTTAGATCTGTATCCCTGACACATAGCTGTCAGAAATATTGCAAAGTTTCTTGCAGCCTTGGACCATTCACACCTTGGTTTTGGTTACTGTATTTCTGGCTAGGGCTGGTGTGTGGAGAATGGAGGAAAAGACCTTTTGAACCTTTCAGAAGTCAAATATTTACAATAATGATAATTGCCTGAAAAATCTCAAAAATCTCAGAGATTTAGCTTTAATAAGAACCCAGCATGGAAGTAATGATCCAAAAAGTATCCAGCTACCACCAATATTATGGTTTAGAGTCTTTTTTCATTATTCTTCATTTAAATGTCTAATGTGATATTCAAGACCTCATTCCTATCCTGTGTAGGTTACAATTATTTTAAAAATTAATTTGTTTTTGTCAATTGTCTGCACAGCGATGTTCATGCCAAAAAAATCACTATTATGTAAGATGCTGTTAAAAGGGCTCCATTACAAATGCTCCTATTTTGTTGGAACCTCAGGGCAGTAAACAAAATTGCTCTCTGCAAAAGCAAAACTGTTTACTACTAATACTTTCAAGTAAATGTACACATCCAGTTTCTAGCTTGGGGTATAACCATGTGGAGAATTTGCTATACTGATGGCTACTGGCCCAAGTGAGATTATGAAGGGCAAAATTTATCCACTGGCTATTGAAAATAATACAGGTTTTTGCAAGTTTACCTTCAACACAATCAGGTCAGAGCAAAACTTGTCCCAAAGTCAGCTCGTGAGTTTCCCATGCATTTTATTCTTGCATCAGAAGTTAATCTAATTTTTGGGAGCACCTTATAAGCTCTTTGTTAGCTGACACTCAGAAAACCATAGGCAGGTGCTGTGACAGCCTGGGAATACAGGACACTTCTCACTCTCAGGCTTTCCTGTCATCAGCTGTCACTCCAGGAATGCATCAAATCGACTGTCAGTGGATCTGCTGTCCTTGTTAAAGGAAATCTCCTGGCTTTTAGGACATCCTAACAGCTCTCCTCTGTTATCTGTGACCTAAGTATTATTATTTACTTACAGCAAACATCAAACACTTTGATCTATTAAATCTTTAAAAGCCATCAAAACGAACTCCAAAGCTCAGTTAAATTCGGGAAGTAACCTGCTTCTTTTTTTCTTAAATATATATATAAATATATAAATATATATATATATATATAAGCACACACAGGTGTGCACACACACAGATCATCCCTCTGATTTCTACTGAGAAATTAGAGCAGTCTCCATAAGAAATTCCCAATAGTCTCAGAGATTATTTCAGGTTGTTGCAGTTTTAAACAGGAGTTAAAGTTACTTCCTACATGGCAAAAACACTTTATACTTTTTTTTATACTCCACTCTGGTAAATAAGACCTCTTCCAAGAAAGAGGAAGGAATTTTGGAATAAGTTACGGTGAATACCCAACTCCATAAACAGCTGAAAATATTTCTTTCCATGTTTTTCTCTGAGTGTTATATCTACAAGAGTAAGTGCACTGCACTCAGAACCTTACAAAAGCAGGCAATGTGATGATCAAAAAGCTATTGTTCCCTCATATCATCTACTGACCTTATTTCTTCTCCCCTCCCTTCTAACCTGGTGAAGTTGCACCACTGCAATTCATCTCTGCCATAAGGTGGAGCCTCAATAACGTGGCCCCAAACCTGCTGGATGATCTGAGCTGAATTCTGCCAGATCAGCAGATCTGAAGGCATTTTTCTGTCAGTCAAACAAGAGGAAGCAAAACGGGCTGTGGGTGGATTGGAGAAAATCAGTATCTATTAGCATAACCCCAGAAATGTCACATCTGAGCTGGCAGACACAGAATGACAAATAAAGAGGAATCAAATATAGGTCTAAAATTAGAGGTGACTTCTGGGGGGAAAATGGTTTTTAAGATTAAACAACAGCAACTCTTCATCATTCGTCCCACAACAGCTGAACAAACCACCGGAGTGAAAAGTTAGAAGAATTAAGTAAATAACATCTGAAAAATAGGAACAAAGCTTGTACATTTATTGCAAACAAGCAGCAGTTAAAAGAGTTACTTTCAGAAAACAGTTTTAAACTTTTCACCCTTTATCTTTCTAAGGAAGAACAGCACAACGGAGAAGAAGATTTCCCTTTTCTGTCCACCTCTGACCTTTTTTTTTATTTCTATGATGTTACCAAAGCTTTCCTTTCAAAATTGCCTTCATTAAAAGCCAACTGAAAATTATGGAATTCCACTTAGAATCCATGCCCGTGTCTTGATTATCACAAAGTGACTTTCCAGGGGTCAGCTAAAATGATACCAACAGTAAATAAACAGCTTACTAAACTTCATCTTGCCATGGGAAATTGTTCTATTCAAGAATGGACTTAGGATCACAGACTAAGGCAGCAGCTAAGCATAGAAAATAGGCTTATGCCATAGATTTTCTATTTGGTTTACATGTATGGGAACATTTCTTTGAAAAGCTTGAAATTTTCACTGTATTTACACAGCATTTGCATGAATTACGTGTTTTCTGTCAGTTTGGAAGGAGTACACATAGCCCTATCTATCCCAGCTCCATTCTCCCTCTGAAACTCTAAATCTTATTCCTCCAAAAACAACCACTAATTCTCATGAAACTCAATTTAGCCAAAGGATATTATGATCTACTTCCCTTTTTTTCCTTACAAACCCTTCATGGTACATTCACTCAGTGGCAAAGGATTTAAGCTCAACCTGGTACAAAAATTAAAGCTCTTCAGAATTATACCAAGAAACATTTCTGTAGGAAAAAAAATTAGATGGTAGAGAGATGTTTTTAGGAAAGAAGCAAACACAGTTTACAAATTTTGGGCATGACAGACGAGAGAGGGGAAAGGGAACAAAGGAAAAGAAAGAGTGGACAAAATGAAGACAAAGAACATGAAAGAGAGGAGATCTGAGCAGTGGATTAGAGTAAGGTGGTGAGAATTACTACCAATAGTAAGGGGGCAGTTTTCCAGATAGGATGAATGAATTGAGCTTATTTGCAAGACTGATTTTTGCCTTGCTTGCACAGGTGTCAATGCAGCCATAGATATAAAACCGGTGCACAATTCCTCTGAAGAACACCTACAGCAGCCAGTTGCTGATTTGAGTTATACTGACCCTGTGGGCCCTGAGAAAGAAATATTAGGGATGAATAATTGTTGAAAAGCAGAGTAGAATGCTACCTGTTAAACAACGCTCACTGCCATTTCTCTGCCACTGACAAGCACTGAATTGTTTTTCTTGGATGAAACCTCCTTCTGCCTGATTGATTCTTTGTTCCTACCAGAAACCCACTTGGGCACATGCAGACAAATAGGCTCAGGTCCTAAATCTGAGGAATTCACCTCAGAAGCAATCTGTATGTTTTAAAGACACCAAAACATGCAGTGGTGGTGTGCACCTTAAGCATTTGCCAAGGCCTCTGCACGGAGACTTTTCCTGCACAGCATTGAACTGTCTTTAAATTTAATGGGGTTGTTATTTTTAGTTAAAATTTGTAGAATCCTGTGACATATTTTTGCAATAATTTAATCTTTCATTAGTCGTGGAGATGAAAGTGTTCAATTAGCTGTTTTGACACTTTTGACTGTACTAAATAAAATCTTCACGTAATTTCCCAGTGATAATGCCTCCTATCTGCCAGATTTTCTAGAAAGATTGAACATAATGAAGGGGAATGGGGACATAATCAATTATATGGATAGTCCAAAAAAATGAAAGGATAATGCCATAGGAAGAGCCTTGATAGAAAATGAATAATTCCTCATTAATTGATGTTAAAGTGCTCCAGAGCCAGTTCTGTGGAGATCTTTTCTCACATGAAAAACACTCACCAGAGCTAGTGGGGGAAAACCCTCAGAAATACACCTGAGTATCTCAGCACGTTATAAACCACATTTTGAACACCAATGACACACAGCATGACACAGGTGACAGACAACTTCCTTCCTTAGAGGAGAATCCCACATGACACTCAGCACTGCCTCCTTCTATCTTGCCTGCACAGTTCAGATAAATCCCTCTTTCAGTAGCAACGTGTATGAACTGGGCCAAAGAAGGTACCTAAATCCTCAAAGAAGATCCATATAGGAGAAACTTAGAAGCTTTTTCTAGAGTACATAAGCCAGATGCTTCAAATACCCCAAGGTTAGTGGAGCTCAGACAGCCCATGGTGAATAATTGACACCGCACAGCCATGGAAGGACAACATTTGCCCTCCAGTTTAAAAGAGAGAAAGAAGAGTATGAGAGTTTGGCTTTTCTGATGAAGGACTATTTTTTTTTTTTTTTAATGTGGATCAACAAACATTACTGTAGTTTTTTGTTATAACTTTTCCTTTTGATGTCCACATTTCCCAAGGTTCTTTGAAACAAAAGCTATGCCAGCACACCTTAAACTGAAGAAATTTTTGGTTGAAGGAATGAGATTAGAATTTAAGATGATATAATCTTCCATGAGAGATATAACAGGCTAAAAGAGGCTTGATTGTGAGGCACATATAGAAATGTTCCCATAAATGTCTGTGTTGAAGACTGCTGAAATCCTTGGGCATTTTCTACTCACCAGGTTCTGGATGAAGACCAGACTGACCACAATTATACAGTTCATATCAAAAAAATACCTTCCTGATCACTAATGTTAGCTGTAGTTCAATACACTAATAAAATATTAATTCTGCCCTTTGAGAATATTTTATAAGACTGATGAAAAAAAAAAAGTATTTGATCAAAAAGCAAAAGCAAACATAAGGGTCACAAATTTAGTAACGCTGTTGAATTTTGCATAAGGAACCAACCACAAACAAGGTCTAGAGACTGAATAATACAGATAAATCAAAGAAATGAGTAAGCTTGTTTTTGAAAGCAGCAAAGTTATGTCAGATCTGGAATGATACCGGAAAAAAAATAGTCCTTTGTTCCAAGTCGTATTTCCTTCCTGAGGCTCCCACACAGCCTGTTCTGTTCTGGAAATGGGTGTCCTTCATCAGAGTGGGCTGATTTCGGGGTCATGTCTCTGTCTATGGGCATTCATTTTCATGAATGCAATTCCAGGCTTGCAACTTAAAGAGACAAACTCCTCTGTCTCTTGAAACAGGATATCAGTTCACAGAGAACGTTGAAGGGATGAAGACATACTTAGTTCTTTGTTTCTCTCCTGTCTGGTGAGAGGGCAAAAAAGGGCACAATCGATAAATATATTCAGGTTCTTCGTTATTAGACGAACAATGTGATACAAAACACAGGGAGCTCAGCCTGCTGGGGGTGATATTTTAACCAGTTTCTTCTCTCCCAAATGAGCATGGACATTCATGCAATCCCCCTGAGTTACCAAATTAATCATAAGTAGAAAGGAGATGACTGCAAAAAGCGTGGCAAGTGCTAAGGGCTGTCATCTCTGGTCTGTCACACCTGCACGGCTGATAAGATGGAGGTACAGCCAGCATTTCTTAAGGTACAGGATTTAAAAAAATCTTGTAACAGCTTAGGGAAACTCCCAGGATGCATCTCCTTGGGTACATTTGCATTTTCTGACACGTCCAATGAACAGACGAGTTAGGGAACTGAGGAGAGGAGAGTAACCAGCAAGGCTGTGTTGGGTAAAAACCACCTCTGTTCCTAAAATTGTTCTGTCAGAGGAGTGATCAGGACAAAAGGATCTAGAACAGAAGTGAGAGGTGGGAGGCACAGCCCCCTTTCAGCATCAGGGACACAAACCATGGACTCACAGAAGTTTCTGAGATGGCAGCAAGCACGAGGTGGGGAAGATACCACACCTTTAAGACACGTGATCCGTGTCTAAGAGTCCTTCATCCAGGACTTCACTTAAGATACATTATTGTTTAAGTATTTTAACAAGGCAATACCTTTTCCAAAGGGAAGAAAAAGGATTGCAGTAAATGAAAAGTGAGGGTCACACTGTCTGACAGGGGAAGGGTTGCTGTGAGCTACAGGGAGCCAGGCTTGGCAGGCTGTGCTTGAAGCAGCTCTTTCAATCATCAGTGTCAGTGTTTTATCAGGAAGTTGTAGCAAAGCTACAAGTCTGTTTTCCAGTGGAAGAACTACTTCTGAGTTGTGCCACATACAGAGTGTTGATGATAAGGAAAGGCAGGCTGTTACTAAAAAAAAAAAGCAGACTCCCTGAGAGGTATGGAACAATCTCACACCTGACTGAGCACGGAAATGAAAGGCAGAGGAACAGGAAGTACAAATGGCTGTTTGCACAAATTCAAAGCCAAATGATATCATCATGGGAATGCATATTCAGTCAAAAAGTACACCTGTGCAAGGCTCACCACAGGGTGTGTGCAGTCTGAGGTGGACACTCCAACACAAAAATTCTGGCTGCAGTCCTGGCTGGAAAGCAGAGCTTTTCTGAGAAGCACTGACTGAACATACGGAGTTATGGACCTGAGCCAGGACACCCACCACATAACTGACCTCTGGTTATACAACTGACCAGCAAAGACCTGTAAGAATATGTTCTTAGACGATGCTGCATGAGCAAACCAGCCATAAGGATAGTTTGTTTAAAACTCCACGACTGTGTTTATATACTTACATGACATGTTTATATATACATCTATTTCCATCAGTCTTTGCCTGCAAAAAACTAGTGGTAACAAAAGTAAGTCTGCAGCTTAGGTGCCTAGCACTTAGTACCTCAGCTAAAGAAATTATGTTGAGGATGCAGATCCCACCCCACCCTCAGGCTTCACGGACTCAGCAAAGGTAAAGGGGTTATGCTGGTATGAAATAATCACCAGCGTGGATTTATAACAGGTCAAACTCAACAGGAATGTGTTCTTTATTCTTCCAAGTGGTCATGGTGGAAGGAAAAAAAAAAAGAGGCAAAACCCCCCCTAAACCAAAACCAAACAGCTGATCCTAAAGTTCATTTGTCCTCACAAAACTGAAGATGGCAACAGAAATGGTGGCATATTTTTAGAAACAGAAGATTGGTGGATAGGTTTATTTGTATAGATGTAGCTTCTCTGGCTCACTGATCAGTAAAAACATTTGCTTATCAGATTTCTGGAACACAGAGGAAGAAGCCTGGGTAACCCAAATACTTTAAACACTTCAGTGAAACCAACAGCATGCAGTTCACTCCCTTGATTTGGAACTCATGCTAAACCAATGGTGGGCAGTGAAAATCCTCAGATTCAAATAGATTACTTTTTTTTTGGTGTGCTTACAAAAGCAACACTGTTTTGAAAGGCTTTAATAGCTATCTAATTTTAAACTTGTGTTTCTTGCCACTATTTCATAATTAATGTTATTATATTCAAGTATTGTTTTGATTTATCCCACTTGTAACTTCAAAAATTATATAAATCCAGAATTCTATAGTGAATAATACAAGTAAGTAGCCAACATCTAGTGAAAGCCTCATCATTAAGACAGATAGCATGGGACAAGGACTTGCAGGGATGCTGGAAGAAAGTGATTTCAGATGACTCCCTAGATGAGTTCATGGCATAATTTAACAAACATGTGGACTCAGTGCTGTTTAGGTATTACACATCTTTGTTGGGTGAAAGAGTCAGGACTGTGACTCGATAAAGGCATGCCAATTTTAACAAGTTTTCTGGTATTCCTGGAGCGGAATTTTATGTGCTCTCCTGATATACATAAGGGGTCACCAAGGTGCTTTCAGGAACAAAATTTATTCTTGTAATGGTCATTGAATGCAAACCAGCTTTAATATCAGAGTTAGAATCTTCCCATAATTTCTGTGTTTGGGAGTCCAGTCTACACTTCTTGCATCTCAGGGGGCACGAGGTTCATTCAAGGAGTTGCCAAGGATTTTATGGTCTTTGGAGAAGAGAAGCAGATGGGCCCAGAAAGACAAGCACTTCTAACATTGCAGAAAATTTGGAAAATAGACCTACAGCTGCCTAGGGATATACTTCAGAATTTTAAAAGGTTATTAACTGAACTACCACAAGCTGGGAAAATAACTCAAAACCAGATGCAATCACTAATTGCTCACATGAACTTTGCCTATGAAGTTATTTCAGCAGGAAGAATATTTTTATGCTGACTCCAAACAAAAGTTAGAAAAGGAGATAATTAATAAGATTAAGAAGGCAATTAAAGCTGGTGCTGCTTGAAATTCTCTGTGAATGCTGTGCCTTTGAATTCATTAGGTGACAGTAACTGCACAGATTCATCCCACATGGAAACCCTTTGTCCTGGAATTGAGATTGACAAACTCAACTGTTCTTTTTTAGGCATTCCCACACAGTTAGGAGAAACCACAAACACCAAACCAGTTTTCAAATACTGCAAAGAAGCTGAATTTTAGTTCTCTCAGCAGGCAGAAAGAGGTCTTGTGCATCCTAAAGCCATTCATATAACACAAAAACTGTTACCACCGCTGACAAAAGACTTTTCATCTCAATGAAGTCTTGTGAAGCCTTTTGTCCATATCTCCAAATTAAAACAGAAAAATAAATCCAATCAAAACAGAGTCGTCATAGAGTTCTGAAAGATAAACAAACCCAACCTTTAGTCTTAAAAAGACTTAAAAGTATTTGCAATGGAAAAGCAACTGCACAAAACAGGCTGAAATGTCACAAAATGTTAGTGTCATCTGCTGCAATGTAAAATTCAACCAAATGGATTTCAGAGCTATTCTGCTCTAAAGCTTAAAGGAAAAAGATAGTGGAAAGTGAAGCTAAGATCTTTGTACTTGCTGCCACTGCAAGAGCTGTAAAGACTACAAGAAATCTGTTACTAGGAGGCAACATCAGCACTTATGAGGTTCTACATATCCCTCCAAGCAGGTGCAGAGGAACACAGAATAAAGATTTTTTGAGGCTGCCAGCAGTGTTCAAAGACAAGGCAGACAAATGCCTCATTGCTTAAGCAAAACCGTGTTGGTTGTGAAGAGCAGAACACACACACACACTCTGCAGCCAACACACAGCTGCACAGAAACACCAGCAAGAGAAGACTCTCTGAAAAATGGATTTGTTGCCGAGAGGTTCAGAATTATGCCATGACTGCAGACATGAAGAGTGAGCTTCGTGGGATGAAAAGAGAACCACATTTTATTCTCATGCATGAAGTCCTCTTTCGTGCATTAAAGTATGATTTCTTCAAAGGGAAGACTGAGTGGAAAAATAAAAATGCCCACATTTTGGCAGAAATGTCACCACATCTTTCAGATGAACTACTATCACCTTTCCACTTTCAGTTATCTACTGCTTAGAAATTCTGTGAATCTCCCAGCAAGAGGCTATCAAGCAATACAAGCTACAATTGCTATTACCCAAATATGAATTGACAAACATGTTCAAAAGTAATTTTGTAAATTTATGCAAATAGCAAAAAAATGTATCCATAAAAAACCCCACAATTTCCCTTTTAAGAGATCTGGAAATACAGACAAGCTAGAAAACTTTTTCAAACTGAGTCATTCAGCTTGCTGCTCCAGCCACTGTGCTATGGCTCCAGGGTGGGGAATCAAGGTGTATATCAGAGCATCTTTGATATATTAGGGACCTTCTTACCTTCCTTTTACCATCTGCAAAAATGCATGCATGGAAAAGCTCCAGGGCCACACTGTCCTTGCTTATATTTCCAAATATACCCTAAAATCTGCAAGTTAGGGCTGCAGATTTAAACACATAGAGCTTTCTCCTGTGTGAGCCTTCAAATGTGTGCCATTCCCACTGACCTCCTTTTCAATCTGAGTTATAACATTTGTAGGTATTGCAGTCAGAGCATTTTCCCAGTTGGGCCTACTGCCCTGTCCAGGATTTCCAGACTTTACTAATGAATGATTTTTAAAAATTTAGCTTATTTTTTTTACCTTGAGGCTTGATCTAACAATCTCTGAGGGTCCTTTTTCCCCCCTTTTACATACTAGAATCAGTTATCTGACTTGCAAGCAGAAAAATTAAAATTATGCTCTCCATGAAAGTCACCCTGATGGTTCCTGTGTTTGCAATGAGATATCTATATAAACAGTGACACTTTAGTTTGTACTAAGGTCTTACAATGTAATATATTACAATTTATTAAACCTTTTTTTTCTGATCTCATTCCACCTAGTTTTCTTGCTCTACACCCAAGCCACAAAAACTTCAGTACAAATATCAAATGATGTGGGCATGCATCTCGTGAACCATTTATGCATCCAAAACCCAAAAATATCCCCCTTCAGTTTTTTTTTCCCCTTTCTTGTTCCTTCTGTCAATGGGATCCAAGGATCTTTATAACACCTTTAACATGAAAATCTACCAAAAGAAATGTTCCAGAATCCCCACCTTTGATAAGCCAGCCAAGAGTCTTGGGTGTTGCTGGCACAGATGTAATCCCTGACTGAGCATTAAAAGCACACAAAGCTTTAAGCAATTTTCCCTCCAGAGTCAGATGAGTCAACTGCTGTTTGGCCTGATAGGGGCTCAGTGTTGGCAGCTCCATAAAGGACTGAGCAAACACATTCTTCAGCAGCATTTCTATTCCAAGTGGAAATGGAAATAAAGCAGCGAAACCCAACTGTTATTTTGTCCTTTGTGAAATCATTTTATCTTTGCTGATTTGAGATTATGTGTAATGACTGAGTGCCACATTTTGCAGGCTCTCACCCACTCCAGAGGTTTTAAAGTGCATCTTTCCATTACCCAGTGACATGGCACAGGGGGTCCACCAAACCAAGATATTATTCCTTTAAACATGGAAAGGTAATGCATATTTATTACTTGCATTTATGTAGGCACGTAAACAAAGGTGAGAAGCAGCTGAAATTGTAGATGCTGCTGTGATAGGGACTGGATATGCTGCCAAAGAAGAAATGTTTCTTTTGTGGAGTTTTGGAGCCACTGGGGCTTCTCATTCTACTCTCAGCTCTCCCGAGTGTTGGGCTGGACTGTGCCCAGTGTGATCAGCCAATAAAATTATTCTTTGATTTCCATGCAATCAGATCAAAATTAAGGGAGAGATAAACTTCTTAATCAAAATTCAGATAATCACATGCAGATTTGGGTTTTGTAACCCTTCTCTTAGCACATGTCTTTATTACCTTTACAATGCCTACTTCATGCTGTGGTTGAAATTTCTGGCATGCCAAAATCTGTCTTAATAAGTATACCAAAGATAAATAGTAAAACAGCCAACTCCTCTAAGAGATGGATGATTTGTATTCAGAACTGCATACTTCAGATGAACTAAATTCTCTAGATTTTGTTTCAAAGCACTCTTCAAACTATTTTTTACAATCATTAAATTTAATAGATAAGGGGACAAGAAACTTGTGTGCCAATGAAATTATTCGAGGCTCACTGTGCTTTCTTTGATAGCATATGTTTTCAAAAACATTACTAGTTGTGCAAAGACTTCTGTACTATTTATGCTAAATCTATTCTCACACTGAAGATTTCTTACTGGTCTTTTGGTCAGCTCACCAGCTACCAATTTATTTGCCACCTGTAGATTTTCTTTTTTGCTGAAACGTCACATAAAAGGTAACAAATACACCCCCCTGATAACAGTCCCTTCCCCCATTACTGCCAGTACCGTGTTTTTCCTAATCTCATTTACATTTGGGTTAGGTAGGTACATGCATCTGGAAAACAGGTCAGAACCTACACAACAGTTCAATGAAAATAACAACTTTCCTGAAAATGCTGATGATTCCCATCCTCCATTCTCCAGTCATCAGCAATGAGGTGACAGCAACAGCTTTATGTATTGCCTTATTAAAAAGTCAGCAGTGCCAACCATCCTATGCAGCGATGTTTTGCTTCACATTTAAATGTCACATTTTAGTATCTATATAAACAAGTGGCTGTTATGAATCTTCAATAATGAAATAAAGTTCTGTGCAATATCTTTTGATGAAAACCTTGCCAAATATGGAAAACTCATTTCAGAAATACCCATGCATCTGCAACATCTAAGGAGCTGGGGCAACGGGGAAGACAAGAGCAGCTTAGGGTTGTTTTCCTCCCTAAGCAGACTTGAAGCAGAAGTAGCAGCTGGTCTGGCCTCAAATTCTGCTTTTCTTTGTGTGTAAGCAATCCATATTAGCACTGCAGTAGATATGGATCACTCCATCTCCTCTGCAGGTTTAGTTGAAAGAGTTCCCTAGCTGAGAGTCACCAAACACAGCCCCTGTCCTGCTCCTCCCGAGGTCTAGCTGGGAGAAGCTGCTGTAGGAGGCAGGACTCAGGTTGGAGGAACATGTAGTGCCTTCTCACACCCTTAACAGACAGAGAATCAGAGCTGGGACAGCATCCTGGACAGCGTCCTGAGCCTGCACCAGCCACATGCTGAACAGAACAAATAGCTCGGTCTCAGCAGCATTATTAGTGCTCTTCATGGGCCTTGTAAATCCTTTGGTTTCTTATTCTTTCAGCTTTGGAAGAGACTGTTTTACTGCATCTTTCCATGCTGCTCCCATTTTGCTGCCGTTTAACGCACACTAAACCACTGCTGATGGTCTAAAACATACCAATTGTGTCTGACAGCTCTTTAAAAAACATGATGAGACCTAAAAATCCCCCCACCAGAAACAACTTCATAGAGAGATAAAAGGACCAAAGCTTGGCTATGACTTAGTTCATTCCCTCTGTGCACTGAGTGCTGCTGATCCATCAGGTGAGTTCCCCATTTCCCTGCCACTTTCTTACGGTGGGCCATTCACTAGGACTCTAAGACTCTGAACTCCTTCTTCCTCAAAACACCCTTCACCAAGGCAGATGTTCTTTTCTTTTCACCCAGGACCTTACTGTCAAAAATAAAAGTGGCATCTATAAGCGAATCCATTTGAGAGGTATTTTGTTCTGAGGCAAAAAACCTGAATGATTAAACAGATTTAGCAAAATATGTTTAATTCCTGGGGGCTGAGTTATTATACAAGACAGTGTATAGTTGTTTGGTTTGTCGTGCTCTTGAAGTAAAAGAGACCAAATAGGACATGCCACATCTTCAAATTATTGTGGATGATGGACAACAGACTGTGGTACCTATTTACTGATAATGTCAGAAGCAAGCTACCAACAGATAAATAACGATGCTCATGTAACAGCCAGACAGCTGAAACACACCCTGCTCAATGCACTACAAAGATAGATTTTCTGTACTGTCCCATTCAATTATTCTCCTCTTGTTTCTTGTTTCCCAGCAGATAATTGGATTTGAAGAGAAGGCATCTCCAATTTCCAGGGCTTCATTTCTCTTTGTTTTCCTTCTGATTTCGTACAGACTCTTAACCCCAAGTCCTGAACAGAACTGGCCAAAGACTTTCTAAACTTCTAAGCTACTCTTTAA